>CM069546.1:14087500-16487500 GCA_035773235.1 Eospalax fontanierii
TTAGATAACAGCCTTGAGGGTGGGTTCTCAGGCACCGTCTGCTGGCATTGTCTTTGATACTTTGCTGTGAAGCCATTGCTGGGATTACAGGTGCGCACAGTCATGTCTCACTTTCCCTTTCACTTAGGTTCTGGACATGCCGACTCAGGTCCTCATGACTGTGAGGCATGCACTTCATCAACTGCACCATCTCCCCAGCATGTCCTGATATTTTTCTCTTAGTGACTGTCACTCTACTTCTGCTATGTTCTTGAAACATATATCATATTTGAACCTTTCATTGAAGTCTCTCCTGTATGGTCCCAAATCTGTTCTGTATTAATGAACATGAAAACAAGTGTATTCCACTCCTTCTGGATACACTGTTCTATAAAACATAGTGTTCAGGTTTTATATATACTTACTGATGTT
This sequence comes from Eospalax fontanierii, assembly GCA_035773235.1. Classification (NCBI taxonomy): domain Eukaryota; kingdom Metazoa; phylum Chordata; class Mammalia; order Rodentia; family Spalacidae; genus Eospalax; species Eospalax fontanierii. The sequence goes on from CM069546.1 coordinate 14,087,912, forward strand.
TTACTCACTTGGTCTATTAATTACTGAAAGAGCAGTATTGATGTTTTCAAATATAATTTTGAATTTCCTGTCAATTCTATTCGTTTTTGCCAAATTATTTTGAAGTTCTTCTGCTTAACCTCAGATTAGAGTTGTTGCATCTTCTTAGACAACTGATCCTGATATCGGTATGTATTTCCCCCTTCTTCCATAATAACATTTCTTTCTCTGAGATTTGCTTCTTCTTATGTTCATAAGCTAGCCCGCTTCTTATTTTGCTCTTTGTATAGTCTATCTTTTGCTATCTTGTATTTTTAGAGATTCATTTTATGTGTGTGACTGTTTTGCTTGTATATGTACTAAGTGCATGCCAGATGTCCATGAAGGCCAAAAAAGGAGATTGTTTCCTCTAGATGAGCTCACAGATTATTGTGAGCTGCCACGTGGGTGCTGGGAATCTAACCTGGGTCCTCTGCAAGAGCAGCAAAGGCTCTTAGTCACCGAGCCGTCTCTCTAGCCCCCATCTCTTTAATTTTTCACAGTCTATGATTTTAGATTAAAGTTGGCTTCTTATAGAAATAATTCATTAACATTTTTAATTCAGTGCGGCATCCGTCTTAGTCTTAGTTTCCTTTCCTGTTGCTGGAATAAAATACCCTGACAAAAGAAACTTTGGGGAGAAAGTTTATTTGGCTCTCAGTACCAGGCTACAGTCCATCACTGTGGAGAAACCAAGGCAGCAGGAACTTGAAGCAGCAGGTCACATCACATCCAAACTCAAGAGCAGAGAGCAGAGGTTTAATCCATACGCGTTAAGTGCTCATCTTGCTATCTCCACTCTTCCACAGTTCAGAATCCCCTTCCTAGGGGTTCACAGTGGGTGAGCCTTTGTATTTCAGTTAGTCCAATTTAGAAAATCCCTCATAGGCATGCCTGCAGACCACCATAATCCAGACAATTCCTTATTCAGAGTCCCTTCCAGGAGGTTCTAGATTGTGTCAAGTTGACAATTATAATTTACCATGACAGCTATTTGTCTTTCATTCAACACTGGTAATCAAACCCCGGGCCTCCTGCATGCTGCAGAAATGCTGTCACTGAGCTACTGGCCGAGCTGCTGATTTGACTTTTAACTGGTGTGTTTAAGTAATGCAGATATAATTGAGGTCAAAATCTATCTTCTTGGTGGAGATATTTTTGTTCATTTCTTTCTTCTCTTCTCACCTTTTCTGTATTAATTAAATATTTAAAATTATTTCATTGATCTCCTCTATTGACTTGTATCTAATACTACCTGCCAATTAATTTTAGTGGATGTTCTAGGGAATATATATATATATATATATATATATAGAGAGAGAGAGAGAGAGAGAGAGAGAGAGAAAGAGAGAGAGAGATTTCACAATAACATACCCTCAAAAATTTTCCCTGTTGTCTTTGTTATATTGCCACAATACCTTTCTGCTTTCTGTAAAGGTACAGTGTATCACTGGTTTTTTGTTTTAATTAATTATCTTTTAGAGCAACTAAACATTAGGAAAACAGACTTCAATTTTACTTTAATTTATTCCATCTCAGCATTCAAAAATGTTTGTCCTAGTTACTTTCTATTGCTGTGATAAAACTCTGATCAGGATCAACTTGGGGAGGAAAGGATTTATTTCATCTTATTCTTTCAAGTGACAGTCGATCCCTGGGGGAAGCCAAGGCAGGAGCTCGAGCAGCCCAGAACCTGGATGCGGAAAGCAAAGCACAGACCACAGAGGACCGCTGCTTATTGTCTCCATCCTCTGGCCTGTGCTCAGCCTGCTTTCTTATACAACCCAAGACCATCTGCCCAGGGGTGGCATTACCCTACAGTGGGCTGGGGCCTCTCACGTCATGCAACAATCAAGAAAATGCCCCACTGGCGTGGCCAAGGCCAGTCCAACGGAGGCAATTCCTCAGTTGAGGCTCCCTCTCCCCAGGAGTAGCAAGTTGACAACTGAAGCTATCCAGCACAATTTCTTTGTGCATGTCCAAGATAAGGTTTGATAGGACACTTTCTCTGCCCCACGAAAATCTTGACATTTGTAGTGATGAGCAGATATACTCTACTAAAATGTCTCTGTTGTGTTTTCTGATAATGCTCTTTGTTTCTCTGTCATTTTTCAAAGATATTTCTGTAGATATCAAATTCTGGGATTTCAGTAGTTTCTCTTTCCACTAACACTTTAAAGACATCAGCTCCTTGTCTTCTTACCAACTGGATTTAAGATTTTAGCTCTGTCCCTCTGCAGAAACATCTCATTCTTTTCTCCCATCTTCAGATTGTTCTCTTTGCCTTTAAAATTTTTATTTACTCTTGTGTTTGCATTTGGGGTGTGTGTGTGTGTGTGTGTGTGTGTGTGTGTATCTGCATGTGTGCACGCTGTGGCGAGCATATTGAGGTCAGAGTTAGTTGTCTCTTTCTACCTGTATGTGGGTTCCAGGGATCAAACTCAGGTTGTCAGGCTTAACCATGGAGTCATCTCACCTGACTCCCACCCCTTTTTATAAAGACAGGATCTCATGTATGTATCCAGTGCTGGCTTCAGACTTGCAGTATAGATGAAGATGACCTTGAACTTGTGACCCTCCACCTCCCACTTACCCAGCAGTACCATCGATATGCACTACCATACCTGGTCTGTCTTGTGCTTGCATCACATCCAGGGCTCCGTGCATGTGGAGAAGCACTCCCTCAACTGAACCACATCTCCCTTGTCTTTTCTTTGTTTTCTGTAGTTTAAACATTAAGTGCTCTAATAAAGCTTTTGTTTGTTTTTAATTGTTAGCCATTTTTAACTTTCCATTTTTTCTCTCTCTCCTTAAGAGTTTCAAGATAGTCCTGTTAAAATGATTCATGTCTCATAGCTCTCAGATGATTGGTTCTCTTTTGACTTACTTTCATACCTTTTCTTTGTGTTTCTATTGGCCTGGATTTAAGTTTATTGCTTCTTTCATCAGCTGTGTTTTGAGTTTTGCTTACGAGTACATGGACTTCAGTCCTTGTTGCTATCACTGGGTTTTCACTGTAGCATCTTTCTGTCATTCTTCTATGGAGTTTCCATCTCTCCGTTGAATTTGTCCATCTGATCATCTATGTTATTACCTTTGTGTTAAGAGCTTTGAGTGTACACTAATCAGGTGCTTTTACATTCTCTGTCAGATAGTTCCAGTGCCATTCTCGAACCTGGTCATGACAGCTCTGTTACTGCTGTATATGGCTCTTTTGCCTTTTGTATACCTCATGTAGAATAATAGAGCTTAGAGTATGTCAGTGATGGGCTATGTGTTTCTTGGTACACATTAAATTTGGGAGTTGGCATCCAATTAGACTCTGGGCTATTTTGCTGCTGCTACTGTTTCTGTAGTGAGAGCAACACAGGCTTATATACATACTTGGGTTGCATTACAGAAACTAAGTGATTTAATTTTAAATCTTCACTTTTCAGTGTGTCTCAGAAACAATTTATTTCCATCCATATCGTACCTTCTTGTGTGGTTCATGTGTTATCTGGAGATTTTTCTAGCTTAGTGATGGGTGAGTATGCGTGATGCAATCTCTATTATCTTGACTATTCCTTAGTCATACACATGAACTGTGTTCCAGGAGCTTGGGGGTATGAACTTCTGGTTCTGTTCCCCAGATTGGCATGCGTTTATGTCACCTCATTTCCTATAGCCTGCTTACATTTGCAGCTAGATTTTACTCTCCAATGGGTGTGAGGAAATTTATGAATTTGAAATTACTGTTTTTTTTTATTGCTTAAGAACAGAGGTTGCAATAACAACTAGTTTAAAGGACTTCACTCTTTCACAACACCCAGGAGAGACAATGGGTACAAGGATAAGAATCCCCTCCCATTCGTGTAGGTCAGTCAAGTTTGCTCCTTATAGGATTATATAGTCTGTTGTGATACACAATTCTTGTCTTTCAAATCTCTGAAATCCCATTCCATCTAATATTTTATTACCTGCAGTAAAAAACGGATCCACATCTACTTTATATATCTTAAAATACCAGTCACAAGTATTGTTTTATATACTAGGAACATGTATATTGTTGTTCATTAACAATGTACTATCTGTGATACTCCACATTAGTGATCATGGCCACACCACTCTAGTAAGAAGCAAGTCTGAAAACCTGAACCAGTCGGACCACTCAGCTGAGATCTGAGATCCTTCATACTTCTCTGATAGTTTGATTTCTTCTGCTTCCATATACTCACTAATTGAGGACCTAACTTCTTTCAGAGTGAATTCTAGTTACTAATTAACTCATTCCAGATGGAACTGAAGCACGTCCTCCTTTAATGTCCTCCACTGGTTTTATCGCATACTGGTAGGCCACGTAGACAGTATCTCTGCAGAGGTCATGGTAAGTGGCAGACTTGCCCTGCGGTTTTAGCCAAACCTCTGTTGATACCACCGAACTTCGTCTGTTATTGATTTTTAAAGGGACTCTTCATTGTTGGTTCAGGCTGATTAGCATTCTAGTGGTTCTAGGAGAACATTTTGAATTACATCCAACCAAGTGAGCATTTGAGACTGGTCCATTGAGAGAAGTTAGATGTGACGGTACCCTTTGCTCTTTCTAAACTAGTCTCATCTAGAGGAGCAGAGAGGTCTAAGAAAGAAAATTCATGTATACGGAAATACATACTGATCCACAGCAAGAGGGTAAATAAAAACATTTTCTAGACATAGTGAGAATTTATTAATGGAATAGCATAGAATTTAAGAAACTGGCTTTCAAAAAGAAACTGCCCAGGGTAGAATCAAAACTCTTTCTCTTAATGATAATGAACATTCTTTAATCTCTAGAAATACTAGTGTCCTTTGTGAATCTGGAATGATATAGCAGATATATCATAGGGCTGCTATAAACCTTAAGTGGGGTAAAGCACAAGATCATCATTTGGGAGCATTACTATTTATATTAAAATTATATGATCACATTTAAAAAGGTACCATTGTCCAGAGATGGAGAGAGAGCTCACTGGATAAGAGTATGAGCTGCTCTTATAGAGAATCCAAGTTTGGTTCCTAACACTCACAATAGGTGGCACACAATTGCTTGTAACTCTAGCTCTATGAGATCTGACATTCCCCTCTGGCCTCCACAAGCAACTTCACTAGTAGGCACACAGACATACATGCATACATATAATTAAAAAATAAAAATAAATCTTTAAAACATTTAAAATTAAAATGTACCATTGATTTTAATTACATAGATAAGATAATCCAAATAATTTTAATGATAAAATAATAATTTAAAATGTTCTGAACTGAGAAGTGGCTGAGCATGGTGGCTCATGCCTGTAATCCTAGCATGGAATTTAAAGGCAGCCTAGGTTACGTAGGAAGCAATAGACCAGTCAGGGTTATGCACTAGGATCCTGTTTCAAAAGAAACAAACAGAAACAAAATAACTCGTTGAACAAGATTCATTGAAATGACTTCCTAGCCCTTTCTCCTTTCAAAGAATGTTGATAACTGGGAAATGTAACATTTAAATCTAAGAACTTGAGGACTGATTACATGTGTGGGACTTCTCTCTGTGTAACTGCATGCATAATCTCCGAAATGTTTATTTTCACTATGTGGGTTAAGAATTCTGTGCAGACATAGCCAACACTGTTGCTGGAGGGAGATTATGAAGAGGACAAAGTGGAAAAATATCACAGCCTGAGAATAAAAGAACTATGGGAAACAGTTGTTCACTTTGTGGAGAGCACTGAGATCTGATGGCCAGTGGAATTCATGATTTAGGAAAAGATCATTTAACCTTTAGCTAATAGGTTAATATGTTATTTCAGTCATGTAACTGAGATCAAGCATTTTGCCATACATCTATAAGCCAAAGTAGTTTTTCATTTACTGTGAAACTTTTTCATGCTTTCTTTCTGTTTTCTATTGGGTTACATACTAATATTATTTATATTAGGATATCGTATTGTTGTTTTGTTGGACTATTTATCGTCTTTATTCTTATTGATTTATAAAAGCTCTCTACATGTTAGGAAAAGCACTCTTTTGTATGTTGGGATGGTATTATGATATGATCCAAATAACGGCATAAGCAAGACCCAGGGTGGCACGTAACATCAGTAAGGTCTGTAAGTGGCTGTAGGTGTTTATTTTATATGCCCTATTTGGAGCCCATCATTCAGTATTCTAAAACCAGTATTCATGACAATTCAAGAAAAAGTTGAGATTTCATTATTTTTCTTTTAAAAGGCATTCCATTCTGACCAACTTCTATTAACGTAAATATTTGACTTGTGTGTACACCGTATATCCTAAGACCCTATGAATTGCTCTTTATATATCTTAACTTCAAATCCATATTAAATTGGGTAAGAAGTTAGTTGGCGATGTCACTATATTTATTTCTGAATTTTCCTTTGTGTGGAGCACTGACTTGAAGATGCTCGCAAAATATAGTCACTCCAAGAAGTACTATTTTTTTGCCTTAATACTGATATGTCTGAGTGTAAGTTCTTATATCTCTTATTTTTTCTTAATTCTTTTTAAAATTTTTGTGTATTTCATACAGGACATCCTCATCAATATACTCCCTTCCCCACTGGTGTTCGTCCATAGCCCCATGACTTCCTGTGTTCTCACATCTATGATAAGGCCCATCAAGTCAAGTTATTGTCCCCTGGTGTCTTTCAGTGCATGTTCATCCACTGGCATCTAGTCAGCCTTTCTAGAGTGACTCCCTCAAAGAAGACCAGCAATTCCTCACCCAGCAGTAATCAACTGCCCAGTAGTTCTTCAGCTAGGATTGGGTTCTTCTGCCCATTTTCACCATTCTGTGCTGGGTTTTTGTATACTTTTGTTTGCATGGATCTTGTGCATTCTGACATCATCGCAGGAAGTTCATATGTGCAAGGTCCCAGGAGCCTGTAAGACTCTGTATCCATGAGTCCTCCCATGGCTCTTAAAATCTTTCCATGCCTCCTTCCACAATGGTCCCTGAACCCTGGGTGGATAAAGTTTAATATGGGAGTCCTGTCCAAGGACACACTCTGCAGACTCTTATCTCTGTGCTTTGACCATTTGTAGCCCTTTGTGTTCATCACCCTCTGCTTCATGAGGGAGTTTTGTTGGTGAGAGTTGAAAGATGCATTAGTAGTCTTTCTACCCTTGTTCCACTAGGCTCCATAAGCCTTAAGTATAGCACTTGCATTGTAGATGTGTCACTTAGTGTTAGGCATTTCACAGACACCTAATCTCTGTGTGTGACCTGTTGTGAAACTTTGTAAAAGTCTCTGTCTGTTGCAAAAGAAGCTTCTTTGATAGATGGTGACTGGCATACTTGTCTGTAAATATAAGAATCCATATTTAACACATATTAAGAAATTATATTTGTCTTGAGATGTGACAGCCTTGGGGTTTTCTCTAAGATAGATGACCTCTTCAGTCATGTGTATCTGGTTATGTTTACAGTACTACAGATATTTCTTCCCATTGAGTGGGCTTTAAGTCCAATTAGGTTGCTATTGATTACCGCCAAGGCAGAAGTGTCACAACTGCCACAATTTAGTTTGTAGTACTAGACCTTAAAGCTTGAGTTGGACCATCAACTGATGTTCTCTCCTAGCAGCTTGTACAGTGCACTCCAAAACAATGAGAGCTAGCCCTCAGACAGGAGGCTTCCAGGTCAGTTCCAGCTCCATTGCTCCAAGTCCTGTCTTCAGCAATAGAATCTTACCTTCAAGTTCTTGGAAGCAATAAGGGCTGTGGAAATATCCTTATAATTTGGGGAGTCCATTGAACTACCCTGGAAGGGTTGTTTTTCTTATTTTTTAAGACTTACTCATTTTATTTCACATCTTTGCATCTATGCCTGAGTTTGCATAATAGTAACTCCTTGTGTGCAGGTGACCATGAGGGTGAAAGAGGGCATCAGACACCCTGAAACTTGAGTTAGAGGCAGTTATAAACTGCCTGGTGTTGGTGCTGGGAAACAAAGCTGGATCATCTATAAGAGCAAGAGTTCATAACTGCCAAGCCATGTCTCCAGCCTCTTGGTTCTCTTACTTTTTAAAATCAACACTGCCTGTTTTATACTTGAGGGGTCCAATAATATTTAGTAGCTGCTGTAGCCTGGATCCAAAATGGTCCCCAAGTTGCCCATATGTTAGAAGCTTGGCTCTTGGTTGAGTTCTATGAGAAGAGAGATGGAAGAAATTCAAGAGACAGGACCAGATGGGCATGTCAGTGAGGATGACCCCTTACAGGAAACTGGTACCTGGTCTAGTCAACTTTTTCTCTCAGAGTTCCCAGATGTGAGGCAAATGGTTCCAGTCTGCTGTGTGTTCTCACTGTGATGTATGGCCTTAACCAAATCATGAGCCAGGTAGTCACGGGATGAACCCTCCTAAACTGAGCTAATAGAAATCCTTTTCTTTCTCTAAATTGATTATCTGAGGCATTTGTGGGCACGATGAAAAGCTGTCTGGTTCATTGGCAGCTATGTCTTCTTAACAGCATGCAGCAGAAGTAGAAGAGTCAGTTCTAGCATTTCTTCTGCATGTGAGAGAAAGAAGACATGATCAGTGTTCTAATCTGTAAAATAGGAGCATTGAGGGTTATTTTTAGGTGTGAATGAATATAAAACACTAAGAACCATTCTCAATATATATCCTTTCAATAAAATTAGATTCCATTAGCCAGCCAACATCAAACTCGAACCCAACAGACGTTTCCATGCTGCTGACTCTGTCAACCACTGAGCTATCGCAATGTCCCTTTCTAGAGGAAATTCTCCTCCCAGAGGTTAGCTGCTGAGACTTTAGAGAAGCCCAGGACATGTAGTGTTTGTTGTAGGCTTGATTTTGTGAATGAAAAGAGCATCTTTTCTCCATCCACTCTGGAACAGCAATGCTAAAGGCTACAGTGTCTTTGTTGGGAAAAGTAGCCAAGGTGGAAAGCATGGTTTATAGAAGGTGGACCTTAATTATAAAGGACTTGATCCAGTGCACGGTCAGGGGAGAACTGCTGGTTGTTACCCGGAAGTCGAGCATGTAGGCATCTGAGCATGCCCGTCCCTAGCAGCACTTTGAGTAGAGTTTTCCTTACTTTGTTTGAGCTCATTATTGGATTACATGGATTCTCTTCTTTTTCCCCATCTCCAGATTTTACCACTTTAAATGTTCCATCTTTTGCACTCAAAAGCAATTCATGAGCTTCATTTAGAAGCAACGATAGTGGTGCTCTATGGAACGGAAAAAAGGACAGGAAGGAAACAGAGAAGAGACCTAATTTCCCAGAACACATTTTAAGAAATGAGGAGAAGATGAACCTGTCCCTGGGAGCTCCCGTGTTCCGGTATAAGGCCCAGAGTAGATTCGTGGGACTCCATTTCACAGGCAGATTCTTGGGAAAGAGTTTGGCAGGAACTGGGAGATCTTGTTCTGAAACTGTAGCCACACCAAGGATCAGGCCTGCTATAGAAATGTTTTGTGGATCTGTCTTCTGTCAGCATAAGACACTAAGACATCTCTAAGAGAAAGCGATGCTGAAGAGAATGTATGCAGATGGAACCAGCTTCACTGGGAGGGCAGAAAGCGTAGGAAGTGTGAGGCAGATGCGGGACTCAATTGCTAGATATGGAAACAAACTGGTTTCCTTTTCTACAGCCTGTGCTGATGTATCCATCTCTTGATTCCTGCCAATGCCTTGCAGAGGGATGAGCACCTGTCAGGGGCTCATAACCACTTCTCCATGCAACCACAGCCTCGGGGGTGGGGTTCCTCTGATGGGTTCCAGCAGTCTACCCTAGGTTGAGATTGTAGGAATAAAAAGGTAAGTCAGTCTTTACCAGCAAAGTTAGGCTGTTTTGATGAATATATTTTTGTTTGGAATCCTACATTTTTTGACCTCAGAATCATTAACCTTTTCACTCCCAACTGCCACTTCTCACTGTCCATTTCCCACGTACATTTCGATTGCTTTAGAATCAGCTCGAGACAAATTCACGAGGAAGCGCACCATGTAAAATGGCTACAATCACTCTTGCAGTTTAGCATTTTAGGGTTTCTTAGGCCCTCAGGAATTTTCTGGTCCACTTTCCTTTGCTTAGGCATGAACGGCAAAAGTGATTGCTACCCTAAGATGAGGTCCTGTCTGTGTCCTGCCGTAGGCCTCAGGCACTATTGTTTTAGTGTAGCTGACCTGACTGCCAGCTTCTGGAATCTACATCTATTCACCGGAGGGCTTTCGCTGCCTAGGACAACTCTCTCCATACATAGGGCAGGCCAGAAACGTCTGGAAATTATGGCTCTGTCATCCTGCAGCCCTTCGCCAATGATTGACACAAATTCATTCTTCCATTCTCCAGTTTCCTTTTCACCAGCCTCCACCCTTGCTATTAAATAATGCTGAGGCTTATGCTCTATGTTGTCAGCAGACTAAATTCCACTGTGTGCTGGTGACAGCTTACCTGAGAATCACCCCCATGCCAGCATCCAAGCTTCCGTTCACTATCTTACTTCCTCTTCCTCTCCCCCGATTTGCTAGATTGTGCCCCAAGCATCTGCCATTTACACTTAAGTCCATATTTTAGGCTCTGTTTCTGAAGGAATCTGGAAATACCCTGGTGACTTGCATGTTCTTCTATCATTTGTTTTCCAATATGAGATTTTCTAAAGCCTTTGTGTGTTTTGACCTCGGTCAGTTGGTAGTTTTGCTGAGATCATTGTCAACAACTTTGCAAGTTTGCTGTTTCAGGCCTCACATAGTCGTAAGGCAGAGTACACATAGTGCATGTATGTGGCAATGAGCTCTGTTGGATTGTCAGGGCTTCCTGCCGAATACTCCAGAGCTGGGAGGAAATGTCCAGGGCTCCTGCCTCTCTCGGTCCTCTTTGTACAGTACCATCACCTGCGCCTTCTGTGGGCAGCTCTAAAACTTGGGCCTACCCAGCATACATTCCACTTTCCCTAATATCAGCTCTGTGGATTGGGTAGGTTGAACCTTGGCTCTGTTCTGGGATCTCTCCTGGGCTTCTGAGCTTTGTACAAAGCATTCTGATGGAGAGAGAAGCTTGCTTTTTGACCCTCTCCTCTTTCTTCCCTCCCTTCTTCCTGTTATTGTTGGAGTTCCAGGGTTTTAGCAATGTATGTTTAGGATCTCTGATGAATATGCGGTTACCTAAAGAGGAAACTTTGCTTTAATGTAAAATCAACAGAAAGAAAATGAAAGACACAAATAAGAAAGAAACAAAGACCACTGATGCTGCCATAACCAGGTAGCCTGGTAAACCCAAGGCCAAGGCCAAGGTGGCAGTGTCTGCTATGGTTTGCAGGTCTGTCCCATCTAGGCGTCTTCCCAGAGTGGTATCCTCACATGGGTAAAGAGCAGATCAATACCCACCCAAGCTGGTTCCCTCCAGCCATTTTATTAGGCATTGATCCGTGACTTAAGGATTCTACTACCTAGGTTCCGACCTCATGACTTCAGCCCTTCAGAAACTCTTTCTGGCACATCCCTTTAATCCCAGCACTCAGCAGGCAGGCAGATCGCTGTGAGATGGAGACCAGCCTGGGATGGTCTACATAGAGAGTTCCAAGTCAGATGGAGCTCCAGAGGGAGATTGTGTCTCAAATAAATAAATAAATAAATAAAAATAAATAAATAAAACAAAAAGGAAAGGAAAGGCCTCCCTTCAAGATGCCCACTTGGGCATTTCATTCCTTATATTCTTTCTGGGAAGCACATTCAGTTCACAGACATTGCTTTAGTTTTCATGTAGTGGTTGGTACCTGATGATCTTGAACTCTCTATGTGAGAACCCTGTTATTGTTTTGGCTTGAGTAGATTGAACTGAAGCTCTAGGAGCCAGAGTACAAACCTTTGTGATATCCCCTTGTGTCCAGGTACTGATGTTTTGGGGCTACACATTCTGCTGGTGCTATCCACAGGTCACCCGCTTATTAATGGATAATTTGAGTTGTCCTATGACATGACGGCGCCTCTAGTCTTGCTAGTTTCTTGTTTTTGATGACCCCAGGCTGCTTCTTTTCTTGACTTTCAGAAGAAACAAGGAAGTGGAGTTATTTTCCCTTTAGTCTCCTCAGTCACACAGAACTTCTTTCCAGTACTTTCTAAAGAGGCTGGCGTGTCCTGGTTGTTTGTTCCTTTTGATGAATGCCCCCACTGCTTATTAACCTCCCAAATGGGCGGCCCCCACCATTAGAGCTTATGGTCTGTATGAGACAACATAAAAACAAGACACACGCTCCCCCATGCACATTTCAAATGAAATGTAACGGAAGAGAAATAAATAAAAATAGGGAAAAATGCCTTAAATGGTTTATGTTGGAAAATGTTATATGGGCAATAACGGGGCTTCTATGGGCTTGGGGCAGAGACTTTGATAATGAAGGTTAAATGAGGGAATGTTACAAAAAATGTTCACTGTTCATAAAAATAAATCTCTGCTATGAACCAGAATGAAATAAACAGAGTTGCAGGCGCTGGGAGCAGCTGGGGTGACCTCAGCGGCAGGTTGGTAATAGCCAGGCTTGCTGGCACCACACACTGTCACCTCAGCAGGATCCACTTAGCTCTCCATCACAGAGACACTGAGTTCCGCAGGGTTTCGGGGTGGCTCTTCAGCTGTCTCATGAAAAACAAAGCCTTGTCATTTCCCGTGTCTTCCCTCCCTCCATTCTGGCAGAAGGCCCAGGACCCAGCTTTTCTGTGCTCAGTCCAGTTCAGGAGTTCCTCATGCAAATGACCAGATGGATTGTGAATGAGCGAAGGGGGCTTGGAAGGGACAGCAGTCAATTGGGGTAGACGTGCCCCACCTGAAAGGGTCACCCCCTACTCCAGCCAGCAGTGAGAAGGTCAGTCTGGGATTGGGGTAGACAGAGGAAGTTGCAAAGCTGGATTCTGTGTGAAATCCTCTGACTTTTAAATGTTGTCAGCCAGTTTCTTTGACATGTCCTCTGTACAGGTTGAATATCTCTTACAGGAAAGGCCCAGGCCCACATGTGTTTCTGGAGTTTTAGAACCTTGGAATATTTGCAGAGATTTTCCTGAAAATTTGAAATCTGAATGCCCCCAAAGGCAAAACTTTTTGAGAACAACTTAAAGATTTCTTTTAAAAAAAGCACATTTGGCTTTGAGGATTTTAGGATATTTAACCAGTTTGTACATGTCTACAGTATGAGGTTAAAGGGCTATGGAACAGAAGTGGCTTAGGAACACCAGGTTATATTATCTTGCTAAGCAAATGATAAGACTGCAATCAACACTGTTAGTTTCACTGATTGTTGCTAGTAGTGCTCAGACAATGTTCCCCAAGGGTGTGCAGTCCTGAGGTCAGAACTGCTATAGGCCACTGCTGTTCATTAGCACACACATGTTCTAAGCATTTTGCTATGAGCTTTATAAGGGTTATTTCATTCCACCATCTCCAAAAGAGAAGTACTAATTGCCATCCTGTATTACTGATGGGGAGACTGAGGTTTGAAGGAATTAAGTGTGTCCCAGATTTTAATTGTGCACGTCTTTGTGTTGGTATGTCCCCCTGAGTGCAGTGCAGGTGTCCATGGAGGCCAGAAGAAGGTGTTAGATTCCCTGCAACTGTGGTTACAGGTAGTTGTGAGCCACCAGACGTGGGTACTGGGAACCAAACTTGGGTCCTTTGCAAGAGTGGTAAACACCCTTAAGCACTGATCCCTCTCTCCAGCCCCAAGTAATGAGTAATTTGATAGGGGTTATTGTATAGAAAGAGCATCCTTTGTATAGCACCTCACATCTTCTTGGGCTCTCTATTTTCTGATAGTCATCTGAGGTGTTTTCTGGTTTTATCAACATCACAAGGATGTCAGTATACTATGAGGCATCTCTGCCAAAGGGGAGAGCTCATGGAGGAAGTATTTGTTCCTTACTGTCAAATCTCGCCTGCCTTCCATAAAGACCCCTGCAAGTCCCTACATGAAGGAATGACTTGGTGGCAACAGTTAATGCTTCCTTCTATTGGCTTCCTTCTATTGGGTTTCCCCTTCTTCCTGGTTCACTCCTCCCTCCTTACTGGGGGGATCACATTCCCCAATAAACTGCCTCACATACATTTCATGATCTGCTACTGAGAAACCTAGGGTTTAGATAATGAGTCCAAAACTTGAATTTAAAGCTAAAATTGATTGGTCCCCAAGTGAACACTCTTATCAAACCAGTGACTGAAATCTCTATGTGAATCTTGTACCATGTCCTTTCCAGTCTAATCAGTCTTGAGTTCAGGATAGTTTAAAGTAACAGGATTCTTAAATCTCTACTAAAAGAGAGGTAAGTGTACTCCAAATTTGTTTAAAGTGTGGAGAAGAAAGTGTACATAATAGTTTTGTTTACAATGTATTTTACGTTTGATAAATTTTTTATACCTGGCACCACACCCAAGCCCTAAAGGAGACATTTGGAACTGTGGGAATGAAAATGAAACCTAAGGACCAATTTCTAGCCATCTTCAGTGACTGTAGGTTACTTTATCTGTCTTGAATGCTCACAGAATCCATGTGAAAATCCCGGGTTAAATCAACCTGTCCTTTGTTCTCATATGAAAAACAAATATACCATTTCTTTCCCACACCAAATGGGCTTAAGATTTTCTCCCACTCTTCTCAGAATATATGGCTAGCCCATCTGTCATTCATTTTCCTGCTTTACATGGAAACGTGAACATGGGGAATGTCACACTTTCTTTTCAGTTATAAGGAAAACAGTCATGTGAAGGTGATGCTGAATATCGATCGGTCCTAACTTTTGGTCAGGAAATTGCTACAGAAAGGCTGAGAGCTGAGGCCTGGCTCCTCCATCAGCCTGAACTCAGCTCCAGCTGGCTGTGCTTTGCAGGAATGCAGGGCTCATCATGTCAGATCACCTCCCAAACCAAGAGAAGTCAGAAACCCAGAAAAGTTGGTGCGATGTCCATGTTTCCAAATGTTAACAATGAATTCAGTTTTCCTAAACACAGTAGGTCAGTCAAGAGAATTCATTTCTGCAGAGCACAGGTTTTTCTCCATAGGAAGGCTCAGCCCTCTTTCTCCTCCACAGTCCTTGAACGACATTGTGTTTTCCTGGGAGAGGAGCAAGACCTGGAGATATGGCATAGTACAGGGGACACTGTTGAACTTGTCTTTTGGGATTCTGTCTTTGTCTTCTCTAACTTTCTAATCCAAGGAAAGGAAAGTTAAGATGTGTTAGAGGGTGTGTTTGTGTGTATATATTCACTAAGCTCAGAGATAGAGCCTGATTTAAGAGCAATAAAGAAGTGTGTGCACTGACCAGTATCAGAAGCTAAGGAGAAAATTAATTATTCAAACAAGAGCCTTCTGTTGACTGGCTAGAAGTATTTTTAGTATGGTATATAAAGTTTGTAAAAAAAAGTGTTGTCAACCAGTAATAAAGGAATATACGGCTCTCATTTTTCCCCCTTCTTTTGTAGAACTGTTGTGTTCCCCTGACTCGATTTCTGTTGGCCGTGATGATTAGTGGGCTGTTTTAGTGCTCCATTGTCTCAGCCTCTACTAAGAGTCCCTTTTAAATGGGACTCACTATGTCATAACTGCATAAAATATTCATTAAGATGGCGCTTTGAATGGATTTGTTTGGAATGAACTCAAGCAGTGGGAGCCGTGCGCTGATTTGTGAAGCATTCTGCTGTTTCAAGGCTGTGTCTGCCCCCCAATCCCACCTCCTCCGGTCCTTCTCGGAACGATCCACTCTACAGGAGGACTTTCTGTCAGGACCACACTGAGAGAGGGTGTTCAGGGAAACAACCCTTTTCCTTATGTATGCTTCGACTTGGTATTTTTTCATGTCCCATTCAACGGAGCTGTGTTAGGGCTGGTATGAATTAGCCTGGAGAGCTTTTGTCTTGTGCAGTTGAATTGCTTGAGATCTACAGTTTGACAAATTTTCCTCAGAATCCCAGTCTGCCACTTGCTAGTTGTGCAACTCTGAGACAAGTATCTTACCCTCTCTGAGGCCCAGTTTCCTCATGATTTAATTAAGGTGAGGCAAATACTTCCTTTCTGTGATGTTTGTGAAGACTGAATGGGAATAGTTTGCAGAGTCCATAGCCTGGTGCCTGGAAAACTTTCGGAATTTACTAATCTTAGCATTATTTTCTTAGTGGGGAGACATCCAGCTTCTCCCACACCTGGGTCCATTTAAACTTAAGTTTATAAAGAGCTACCTGACTGACAAAAACATTTGGTTTCCATACCAACCTTGACAATAAAGGAGGTTTATCTGGGAACTCTTAAGTGAATTAAAATCTGAGAGCCAGAGAGATTAAAGAGAAGGATCAAGATTTTTGTGTAAGTGGATCATGGAACTTGGAAATAAAACTGAATTTCTTTTTTCCTTTTCTTTAATTTTAATTTTTTTAATATACATATTTTAACTTTATGAGTGTGTTGCCTGCATGTATGTAAGTGCATTTGTGTTGTGTAATGCCTGGAGAGGTCAGAAGAGGATGTCAGGATTCCCCAGGGAACTGCAGTTACAGACCGTTGTTAGCTGCTATGTGGGTGTTGGGGATTGAACCTGGGACTTCTTCAAGAGGAGCCAGTGCTCTCTCTGAGCCATCTCTCCAGTCTCCTTTCTTTTCTTTTTCCTTCTCATTTTAAGACAGTCTCACTATGTAGCCCAGGCTGACTTTGCATCCCTTCTGAGTATTGGCATTGCACTATGTACCTCTCATGCCCAGCTAGAATGAAATATTTTGATGCATTTCCCAGCATCCTTCCAATGGCACAGATCAAATTAAGAGATTCTCTGCTCAGATATTATGTTCTCTTGTTCTCTTGTTGTAACTAAAGCACGTCTGCATCTAAAACCCTGCACCATGATGTCTGCCATTTAATCTCTGCCTGTGCAGCTCTGTATGTCCCAGTCCTGAGCAAGTCAGCTCTTCCCTGCTTTTCAAAGCATGATGATGGAGAGCAGTAGTAATTAATAGCACTTCCTGTAGACATCCCCCACATATGGGGTCTCAAGACTCATCTGAAGCATCCAGCCAGCGTGCCTCCCCTTGAGCCCACTCCAGTGTGTCGCTCCCTTCTTCTGCACACTGTGTACCTGCTTGGAACCTGTAACCCATCAAGTGACCTTGGGAAAATTGCTTCAGTTTGGGGTTTTTGTTCTTCTACCTTAGAAGTGGAAGGGACGATTAACTTATTAATAGCAGAATGACACTTCCCCATAAAATTATGGAAGAAATTTCACAATAATCAACTCTGCCTGTTGCCTCTGGTGCTGGGTGGGCCTGGGGTTTTTATTTTCACAGTCTTCCAATTGAAATCACAATTATCATAAAGTTGGTGGAATAATGAAACAGCTATTTCCCAGAGCAGGGCCCCATGAAATGGCAGGAATGGGATAACCATGGGAAATGAGCCAGAGGATGCCTCAAATAGACCCTTCCTTGGTGTCTTAGTCCTGGGAGGGAAAATATGCTCATCAAGATCGTGATTAACTAGGGATTGCCAAGGGCACTCTTTGTAACCAGGCAAACAAGACTTAAAACAAAAATCCATCAAGATTTAATCACATTGCTTTATCTGCATGACCTAACCTCTGAGTGTTCATGAGAACATTTTTCTTTGTTTCCAGGCCCTAAAGCATGTGCCTCGATGGGAGTCCTGGTCCCTTTAGAGTTTTAGCATGTGTGGCAGAAGAAAAGATTGCTTTTTGTTCCCCTTTGACTCTCTTCTGAGGTAGCATGAAATTGAAGGTGACTGTAACTAGGAAGAAAAGAAAGAAGGACAAAGAGGGGAGGCAGTTTGAAGAGTGAGTCTTAGAACCCAAGGGGAGCTCTGTGTGATCACCTGTTAGCCCTTTTCTAGCCATTTAACAAAAACACAAAAATGCTCCACCCAACCAAGGTAAGTCCTTTCATCTAGACCTCTAAAAATGCTCTCTTGGGATTATATAGTGTGTGAATGTCTCCAAAGTGATTATCTGAGCCTAAGTGCACGTGTCTTCCCCATCACCTACCTTTCTCCATCCTTGTTAATGGTTCTTTAGGGTCTCAACAAACAAATCAATGCCAGTATAAGAGTGCCTGTGCCTCATTGTGTGACAGAGAAGCATCGTGGATGCTCATGTCTCAGTATTCATGAATGAATTTGGATCTGTCCTGCTATTGTGTCAACCAATCATATTTTTCAGAAAATGAATTAACCCTTGGGTGGGATTTTAATGTTCCCCACAGGAGACCTAGGACTGGGGGATACTTTGGGACTGAAGAAGGAGTATGTTAGTGGTAGCTAAGTTGTACGATAGTTTTCTTTAAAATCAGACTTGGATTCTGAGAAATAAAATGGAGAGGCTGGTGGAGGATGGACCTTGGCTGTCCCTCTCTGACTCCTCTGACTTTTCCCCTGGATTCTACCTTCTCACATCCTTCTGATTATCCCTGAAATGTAAACTTGCCTGTTATCTTGTGAAGATGAAGTCTGGCTTCAATGCTGGCAAAATATTTCTCTGAGGGGTGACGCAGATGTAGTCATGGGGTGGCTCATATTTATTCCCTAAAGCCAAAATTTCACATTCTGTCTTTTGAAGAATGTCCCTCATGAACATTTTAGAGCCTTCCTCACCCCACACCTTTCTCTATTTGTGTCTTTTTAAAATTCTTTTCCTTTTTTCGTTAAACTGATGTTTTAATTTCATATTCATGAACTAATTTTTTTGATGCTGAAGTAGTATTTGTTCACTGTTAGAAAATCAACTTAAAATTTAGAAAAATAGGTAAGACTCCCAGTCAAGAAATCATAGTTGATTGTGATTGTCATGAACATTTGCCATGTAACAAGCTGCATGCTGAATGTTTTATGTATGATGTCATTTTTAATCCTTTTAACAGCTGGGTGAAATAAGGACTGTATGTAGATGTGTTTTGTCAATGAGAAAACTGAAACTGAGAGAGGTTAAGTAACTTACCAAAGAAACATGTCTTATAAGCACTGGAATCCATGTGGTGCGACTGCAGACTCTATATTCTTAAAAACTAGTCAGGAACACAGAAAAAGAAAGAAACTATGAACCAGGAAGATCACATACTCAGTCTAGGCTTTGGGGCAGATACCTAGTCTAGGGAACTTAGCACTTTTATACTTCAGCTCTCTGCTCAGAGCCTCAGAAGCCTTGTTTATATAGACTCGAGTTATATCAATAATTTAGAAACCATGGTGACACCAAGATTCTGAAGGCTGTTGGCTTGGAAAGATCCTAGTCATCATCTAGAAGGGCTTTGACCAATCACTGTATCCTTTTTCATGGGTAGATGACTGACACCTGTTCTTAGAACAGGTGGCCAAATAAATGCACAGGGAATCAACCACACAGCTGTAAACTGGGACATGATTTTAGCACTATTCTTCTATCTGCATCTTCTTTACCAGGGGAGTACTGGGAACCCTAATGCCCCAAGGACGTCTCTCCTTCCTATCTATGGCTGTGTGACTGACCACCCCATATTGCAATGGCACATCTTTGTGCAGGTTTCTTACTCCATTCAATCGGGCTATAGCCACATCATTTGGGGTTAGAGGTAGATTACCAGTCTGTTAGCTGTTAGCTTAAAGTACAACCCTCAAGAACATTAAAAAAAACTTTATTGAGGTCTTTATGTTTTAGTCCATTTTCTGCTGCTTTAACAAAATACCTGGGACCCATTGATTTATAAGAAAAGAGATTTGTTGTCTTGACATTCTGGAGTTGCTGGTGTACAGCACCAGTATCTGTTCTGCTTTAGGTATATGCTACACATAGGTCAGGAAGTGGAATGCTAAATGGATGTTTTAGTTTTGTCTTCTGTTGCTGTGATTAAATACTCTGACAAAAGTCACTTAAAAGGGAAAGGGTTTTTTTGGTTCACAATTTCAGGTTACAGTCCAACATCATAGAGAATTTGAGGTGGTAAGAACTTGAAGCAGCAAGTCATGTCACATCCACAGTCAAGATCAGAGGGCAACGATTTAATGCCTAGATGCTTAATAGTGTTCAGCTCCCTTTCTCCACGGTTACAGTGTGAGCTCCTTGTCTAGGGATCGGTGCCATCCATGGACAGGACCCCCCACAGACAGGACCAAGGCCCACCTTGGTCTAGACAATCCCTTATTGGGACTGTTTTCTCAGGAGATTCTAGACTGCATCAAGTTGTCAACTAACAGAACCATCACAGTGGATATGTACAGAAAAAAGGTTACATACAGAGAGAGAAAGTGAGAGAATGGGCACAAGAAGCCAGATTGCTTTGCAACAAACTGCTCTCATGATAACGAGTGTACTCTGACAGGAGCAAAATTGGTCCCTTTGTGAAGGCAGAACCCCATCCCTCCAGCTTCCTCTTAAAGACATCACTGCTTCTCACCATCATTATTTTGGGGACCAAGTCTCAACATAACGTTCTGTGTAGGAAAAACATATTTAATCTTATCAATTTACATATATCAAATTCACCCGTTTTAAGAGTATGATTCAGTGATTTTTTTTTAAGACAGTCTTCTGGGTTGTAGAACCATTATCATAATATTTGGGACATGTTGGTAAGATCCATCATACGCATTTCTAATTAACCTCTATCCCCAAAGCCATTCTGTATAGTTAAGTCCTACCATATATGGTCTCCAGGGCCTGGCTTCTTTCAGTTAACAGATTTTGGGAGGTTCATTCACACCGTAGCATTTCCTTTTGAACACTATTTTGTCATATGGCTGTGCCATTGCTAGTGAACTTTTGAATTACTACCATTCTTTGGCTAGTAACAAGTTAATTCTGTTACATTGATGACCAAAGCTTTGTGTGATCACGTGGTTTCATTTCTGATGGGTCACCTTCTGAAAGTGAAATTGATGGACCACATTATAGATCGATATTCTGCTTTCCAAGAAATTTCAAGATGTTTCCCAAAGGGACCATATCGAAGGGCTGTGTTATTGCTCTAATTTACAATATATTAGGTCATCAACATTCTACCTTTGATAATAAAAGAATGATTGCTCACAATCTTATCCTTAATATTGACATTTCCTTAACATGTGTAAAATTACCTTATCCACAACATATTATGTAAATATAAATTGATATTTTCTATAGCAATAAAGTATACTCATACATATATCCAATAAATTGTATATGAATTTAATATGAAAATATATTTATACACATAAAAATTTTTGTAGTTAGAAATAGATTTAAGTTTGGATAATTAGAACCATATTGTATTAGCAAATGAGTCACTTTTTAAACTTGTGGCTGTAATCATTGACAATATTCTCTTGTTAAATATGAAGAATTCTTTTATTAATCTCATAATAGTATCTAAATGAATATACCATAATCTTTGAACTATTTTCCCATGTTTTGACTTCTGGGTTATTTCTCTTTACTTTTAGATTATAATACTATCAAATCTTCAAATATAATTTTAGCTGATCTCATGCTTTTTTTTAATACTTTCTTTGTCTTTTCATGTCTACACATATTTAACCTTTCCCAGATTTGTCTCTCTATTGTATGTCAATACAAGACATGTGATGGTTTCACCAGAAGAGGGTCCACACCTCCCTATTCTAGAATAAATCCTAAGTGCAGTTCTTGTCACATGATAATCCAGTTCCTTTGTGGATCTTTCAGTCTCTGAACACACTGCATATCTGGTCCTGTGGCAGAATCGTTCCATAAGACTAGAGGCTGTACATTTTTCCTGTCTTCTTTGAAAAATAGTAGCTTTATTGACATACAACTCGCAAACGAAAATATGCTTTAGTGGGCTGTAACCCTGTTGCTGTGTGTTCACCATGGCTGAATTTAAAACATTTCATCTTCTCCGAAAGTTGCCCCATGCCTTGTGCCTCTGACCCGTGACTATCCCGAATGTGCCGTCTCTGTAATCCTCCTCTGACTGATTCATGTAGGTGCAGTCTTGTGGCGTGTGGCCTTGTGTACTGCTTTCCCACCACCATCCCTGTGTACTATCTTTCAGTACTTTGTTTCCTTTCTTGGGAAAATGACATGACATTATATAGATACCTCATATTTCCTTTATCAGTTCATCATTTGGGGATTCTACATTTTTGCTCTTCCTAAAATGCTGCTATGAATTTTTATGTGTAAGTTTTCAGTTGACATAGATTTTCACTTCTCTTGAGTATCAACTCAGACTAGGACTGCTGGGTCCTATAATGACTGTTACGTATGGCACTTCGAGGATCTCTCAAACTACCCTATTCACGGTCTGTCAGATGTGACCCCCTATCCTTGGCAATTGTTGTGCATCTTTGTGGTTTCAGTCATGCTGGTGGTTAGAAAATGATACTTCACTGTGCTTTTTCTCTGCGGTTCCCTAAGGACTAATGATGATAATTTTCTCATGAGACGGTTTCTCATTTGAATATCTTCCCTGGAGGAATGGCTGTCTAAAGCCTTTGTCCATTAAAAATGTAGGCTATTTTTAGTATAAGTTATAAATATTCTTTATGTATTCTAGATATCAATTCCCTATATCAAGTGTTTGACTTACAAAAGTCTCTTCCATTCTGTGGGTTTTCCTTCCATTTCCTTGTGGTATAATTGGAAGCACAAATGTCCTAATTTGGGTAGACTAGTCATTTCATTTACTTTTTTCCTTTTTGCTGTTAAATCCAATGCCATAGAAATTATTCCTGTGTTCTGTAAAAGTTTAGTGATTTTCTTATATATAGTTATCTATTTTCATTAATTTTTGCACATAGTATGAGGTAGAGGTCCACCAAAAATTTTTTGGACTCACAGTGAGTTGTCTGTGCAGCATTTGCTGATAATCATATGCTTTCTTTATGACTTGTCTCTTCACTACCATCAGTAATCAGTTGAACAGAGTTTGAAGGTATATTTCTGGACATTGGATTTCACCCCATGCATCTATATGCTTATCATTAACCAGCACCACATAATCTTTATTACTGTTCTGTAGTTTATTTCCACATTTGAAGTGTGACCCATCTGACATCAGTCATTTGAGACATATTTTGAATGCTTTCAATTCACAAGAATTTAAAGAGTTTGCTAATTTCTGTAGAAAAATCAGCTGTGATATTGATAGGGTTGGTGTTGAATCTGTAGACTGATTTGGGGAGCTGGGCCATTTTAATAACATTAACTTTTGGAATCTATCAACATTATCTTTCCATTTATTTAGATGCTCTTTAATTTCAACAGTAGCTCATATTTTACAGTCTACAAGTCTCACACTTCTTGGGTTCAATTTATTTGCAATTATTTTATTCTTTTGATATCACGTGAGTAGAATTGTTTTATTAATTTCTATTTCATTTTTGGACTGTTCATTACTCATGCATACAAATACAATGAGATTTTGTGTTGATCTGATCATGCAACCTTGCTGAACTTGTTAATAGCTTTAATACATTTTGGTGGACTCCTTGAGTTTTTTGTACATCCAAGACTATGTCATGTAGAAATCAGATCATTTTATGGCTTCCCTTCCTGTGTATGGATTTTCCTGTTCTTGTTTCCTACCTGTGGTCCACACTTCCAGTGGACAAAAGCGAGGTGAGCAGATACCCTTATCGTGGTCTTGAGGGAGAAGAGTTCTATCATTACACACAAATTTAGCCATGTGTTCCTCACCTTTTCTTTATTTTTAATTCGTAAAATGCAATATTTTATTTATGTCTTATGTATGTGTATATATGATGCATATGTGCATGGACACACATGCCATAGCATGCGTGCAGAGGTCAGAGGACAGCCTGAGGGAGTTGGTTGTCTCCTCCTACCATGTGAGTTCTGGGCATCAAACTCAGATTATCAGGCTTGGTGGCAGGTACATTTACCCACTGAGTCATCTTGCCAGCCTGATCACCTTTTCTTATGCTGTATCTTTTCTTAGAGTTCTATTTTTTCTCCCATCATTTTTCTTTCTCTCCGTAGTAGCATCCATCAGCTCAAATACCCAACCAGATCCCATTCCTTCCATTGTGGAACCTCTAACACTTAGCTAACAAAGTATTTCCCATGCCTTCCTTTGACTCTAGTCATTCCTGTGGTTATTCTGGAAAGGCTGACTCCTGTCTACCTGATCCCAGGTTCCAGTAATGTCTCCTTGAGTCTATATTTGATTAGCATTGTGGTCACAGTCACTAGTACAAAGATTTAGAAATAGGAGCCACTTATGGCTATGGATAACCTACTTTACACTTCAGTGTCAGTGACCAACAGATTTATAATGTGATGCTTTTCTAAAATGATTATATTTTGAAGGGCATCAGACCACAGGCTTGTAATTCCAGAAGGAGGCTGAAGCAAGAGGAGTAACTGTTCCAAGGCAGCCTGTACTGCAGCCACCTTGGGCTACATATTGGGAGCTGGTCTCAACAATATCCAAACCAAATCAGACCAAATGAAACCGAAATATAGGAAGAATCACCTTAACACAAATCCGTCTCTAAACTATAAAGATATCACCCCCAAACACAACCTACTGACGTGTGTGTGTTTTCTGTTTTAAATTATTTTTAGCATAGTTTAGTCTGTGGCAGTTTCAGACATGTATGTGATGTATTTTGATCATTTCTACCCCATCCTCCTGTCTTATTATCCTGCCATTTCCCCTCTCCTTCCTAATAACTATCTCTCCTAATTTAGTCTGTTAAATTTATTTACTTTTCAAAAATTTTATGTGTATAAGTGTTAGGCATACATGTATGTAAGGGCACCCATGTCATGCAATGCCAATGGAGAACAGAAGAGGGCATTGCATCCCATTAGAACTATAGTTACAAATGGTTGTTAGCCACTCTGTGAGTGCTGGGATTTGAACCCTGTTCTTCTGCAAGAACAGTCAGTGCTCTTAACTGTTGAGCCATCTCTCCAGCTCCCTAGTGTCTTTAAAAACAATACCAAGAGTTGCTTGCATGAACATGGATGAGGGGTATTTACTAGAGCACAAGAAAGTTACTATTGCCTACAACACTGAAGAAAATGACTCTCCTCCCCCATAAACCAAACTGCCAGCAGTTTCTTGTGGGGAGTTCATGAGCCCCTCCCCGACCCATGGTAGACTGCTGTTCAGGTAACCTCAGCTGTTGTGAGTTTGTGAATGCAAAGACCATGTCACACCAGGAAAACAGCATTTCACACACTTGTCTGTCCCCATCTCCTGGCCCTTACATTTTTCCCATCCCCTCTTCGTCTATTTTCTCTGAGCCTTGGGTGGGTTGATAGAGATGTCCCATTGAAGGCTGAACCTTCGACCATCACTTATTCTCAGTACTTTGACCAGTTGTGAATCTCTGCATTAACCACTGCCTACTGGGAAAAAAAAAACAAGCCTCTCTGACCAAACTTGACAGCTGCACTAATCTATGGCAACCCAGTGTTTTCAGTGAGCTAATGATTTGAAGGGCCAGTTACCAGAGAGGTTACATGGGTGGAAAATAAACCCATCAAAAGAAACCCAACCTTACTCCTTGGAGAATCACATTAAAATCATGAGGAACTATTATTACATACTTACTGAAACAGATTTAAAAGCACACGAACCTTTAAATATCAAGGGCTTAGGAGTGTGTGAAATAATGAGGGCTCTCATATATTGGTAGTAAAAATGCAAAATTTTATAGACATATTAGACAAGTTTGGCAGTTTCTCCCAAAATTTATTTACCATTTTCCCCCAATTTTACCATGTTCCTAAGTCTGTATCTAAGTGAAATAAAAATCTATGTTTGCAACAGCTCTGCCTATAGCAGCTTTGTCATTTCTAAAAACAAGAAAGAACCTGAATGTTCCTCAAATGGAAAGTGATTTAACAATCTGTAAACGACTGTACAGTGGAATGAGTAGGAATGGAATCCTGAGAGATGAACAATGCATATGCTGAAATGAAAAACTCAGACTCCAAATGTCACACAGTTTCCCCACACTTCATGGTACTTTGTATGGCGCGAGGAATTCCAGTAAATTTGGAGGGAACTGAGAATAGCCAATGATTTCAACAGGAGCTAGGCATTTGTTACTAGTGACCACATGGGTTTAGACTGAGAAAATGTATTTGTAAATTTCTATGTCTTGATTATGATACAGTTACATAGAAACATCTATCATGAGAACTGTGCACAATAAGGAACAAATGTTGCTTTATACAATTAAAACAATTACACATTTCAAAATAATATCTCTAAAGCCTTTCTTGGGCAGAAGCAGAGTGAGAAGGCTGGAATTTCTCAGATTATAGGACAGATGATTGAGAGTAGGTGTCTGTGGAGGTTTGGATGAGAAATGTCCCATGTCGGCTCATGTATCTGAGCACCTCGTCCCCAGTTGGAGGTGCTGCTTGGGAAGGTTATGGAACCTTTAGGACATAGAGCCTTGCTGGGGGACGCATGTCACTGGGGCTGGGTTGTGAGGTTTATAGCCTCACTCTACTTCCTGTTCTTTCTCTCTGCTTATCGCCTGTAGATGAAATGTGGTCTCTCTGCTTACTGCTCCTGCTGCTGTGCCTTCCCTCTGTTAGGGATTCTCCCTCTGGAACTCTAAGCTAAAGTAAACTCTTTCTTCCTTAAGTTGCCTTTGGTTGTGGTATTTTATCACTGCAAAACTAGTGACTAAAACTTTGTGTCTCTCTGATCTCTTGCCAAGGACTTCAAGTGAAGGGTAGGCAGTCAGTAGCAAGCTAGTGAGTGGTGACGATATTTTAGGATATAAAGGAATGCTTAGAAGTATGGGAAAGTGGCACAGCCAGTAAAACAAAACAGAAGTCATATATACGTAGGGTCATGGGATAGCCACATCAGTTGTTTGAGGAGACTGGCGGGGTGGTGGGCATAACAATACTTTGTTTCTTGTCTAGAAGATATGGGAGGAAAGAAGTGACATCAATAGCAGGATCAAAAGGTTTCTCCCAGAGTGATTATAGATCCCAAAGGGATTACTCACTGAAAATCCAAAGCAAACCCTTCATAGGATGCTTGCTCTACAAGGGAAGCTTTTCACTCTCCAGGGCTTTAGTTAAGGGTACCAAAGAGGCAGAAAGAGCTAGATGAATCCAAGCTCTCTCCATTATAAGCATAGAGCCTGGAATAAAGAAATCACTATATTCATGTGATCATCAGTTTCTCCATTTAGAGATCTAAATAAGTACATACCTGTCGGTGGTAAGAGAATTCAATGAGATGGTATATGTTCGGCACAGAGCATGATACCTGGCTGATAGGAAGCACTTAATACTTTGTAGTAGACATGTCTGTTTCTAGGAACACACATATGTCTATATTCTTCAGGTTCCTACTTGCATTTAATTTTACTCTTGTCTGTATTTCATCAGTGAGAGATTACCATGACCGAGAAGCTTCATCTTGTTTCTTAAATACACAGAGTGAATCTGAAGGGAAAGTTCCTACTCCAAGAAACACATAGTCTTTTATAATAAATATAAAGAAACTTCCAAAGCAAGAGTTGTGACCTCCTCACTCCAGACCTGGTTAACCTGTTGGGATATTTGGTAGATGGATGCTGTGCCACGATCTTCTCTCTTCTCTGCACTAGATCAGGAAATAGCAGCTGCTCTCAATACTCTATTCCAGCCCAGAAAACCAATCTCCCAGCACCAGGGGAGACCATAAAAAGGGGGAAATGCAAATGCCCAACAGTGATTAGTTTGGCCAGCTGTTCTGGTGCGTTGGCTACTTTCATTG
The DNA here is from genome assembly GCA_035773235.1 of Eospalax fontanierii. NCBI lineage: Eukaryota > Metazoa > Chordata > Mammalia > Rodentia > Spalacidae > Eospalax > Eospalax fontanierii. The sequence goes on from CM069546.1 coordinate 14,115,651, forward strand.
TATTCGACTGGGCAGACTCAGGGCTGTGTTTGCTTACTCTTTCTGTGTGTGTGTGTGTGTGTGTGTGTGTGTGTGTGTGTGTGTGTTTATGTGTTTGGTTTTTCAAAGAAATGACATGAAGAAATAATATTTTCCAGGTCAAACAGCAAGAAATTTGACAAATGGGAGGAGAGTCTAGGTAAATATGGGAAGAAGATGATAGGTAATTTTGGATTGTTTCTGCAATTATGTTTGATTTGGGTTTGGTTCTTTTGAATATGCAACTGCTGATTCAAATGCTTTCAGAAGCCAAGGTAGTTGTGCAGAGTGGAAAAGCAATGGCAAATGGTGGGGAGAATGGACTTATTTTTTCCCACTGTTTTTGAAGGTGTTTATTTGTTCATGTGTATGTGCATGCACACAGGCACATGCCATGGTACATGTGTGGAGCTCATAGGAGAACTTGTGGGAGCCATTTCTCTTCTACCATGTGGGTTCTGGGAATAGATCTCAGGTCATCAGGCTTTGTGGCAAGTGTCCTTACCAGCTGAGCCATCTTGCCAACCTGTTTCCCACTATTAAGAGACACTCTTAACACAAGCATGTTTCTTTCTTTGTTCTCAACTCTCTCATGGAGGAGAATATAGAGCATTTGGGATGATTAATGACAACTGACCCAACTTGAGAGACATGAAATAATGCTGGTCTCTGTCCTGGAAACATGTATACCTGAAAATGCCAATCCATGTCTGAACCAAATACTTCTGATATGCCTGGAGAAATCTACTATTTGGCAAGATCATGAGCCAGGATGACTAGATATTTAGTTATCTAAGACATCCACCCACATCTTGAATTGGATGTGATTTCTCCAAATTACATCAAAATGCTGCCAATCTTAATGCTTCCAATTTATTCTGCTCTTAAAAACAGTGTTATGTATCAAGCCCAACACACCTGTATGTTAGTTTCAGTTAATGACCATCAATATGAACCTCTTCTTTAAACCTTACTTTGATATTTGTGCAGAATAGTATGAATACTTTTTTGTAGAGATTCGTGATAGAAACAACATAAAATGGTAGAAATAGCCTCTTACTGATCTTCTGTTGGAGTTTAATTAAAATGAATATTTTGTAGAATGAAGCCATTTATTAAAATACTATTTTTTAAGATTTATTTTTATTTTTAATTATGTGCATGAGTGTGTGTTTGTATGTGTGTAGGTATGCATGAGTGCAGTTGCCCACGGAAGCCAGAAATGGGAACTGGATCCCCTGGAGCTGGAATTTCAGATAGTTATGAGCTGCCCAACGTGGGTTCTGAGAGCCAAAGTTGGGCCTCTGCAAGAACAGTATATGTTCTTAATCACCAAGCTATCTTTCTAACATGTAAAATAATATTTTAATAGCGAAAGTTGAGGAAGAGACTAGAGATACTTTAATAGCGGCTGGTTACATGAAGCACATCCAGATAATACTATGCACTTGGTAAAAACAAGGCAGTTCTATAGTAACATAAAGCACACCAATAAATGAAAAGATCAAAATTCATAAAATTATGTAATATAACTTAAAAAAGGAACAATTAGTGCATAAGTCAGAAAAAGCCTTTTACTGAACAATTGTGGCAGTGTTGGGGGTGTGTTGTCTTAACGGTAAAGAGAGTAGGCCTTTCTGCAGGGACTGCCATGGCTAGCATGTGCTCTCTTCTCTTTCCATCATCTGCTTAAGACAATGACATTAGCTTCAGTGGATGGTCCAGTATTATCCATAGAACATAAAGTGGTCACAGAAATAATCAGTGTTTCTTACAAACTCACAAGCACACAAGTGACTAGCATCGTAGTTCAGTTACACGGGACTGGCTCAAGGCTAAGCTGCCCTGGGAACAGGCTCCATCTCTTCTAATCTGCATCTTCTTGAACTGTGCTTGTATCTTCAGAAATGTTCCTGGTCAACCTCTTGTGTGTCCACTTCTCCATCCCTTACACTGAGTTTGGCCCTTTTGTGAGCATGACTCATGTCAATTCCTGACACAATCGACTGATGCAGCATTTCCTAATGGACGCTTGAACTTGCCGTAGGTTGTCTGGGCTGCGCTGAAAACCAGCACTTCTCTGAGGAAAGGAGCAGGATCAGGAGTGACCTTTCTTTACTTCCTTTCCTTCACATTTCACTTATGTCTAAACGTAAATATGGGTACAAATGTGGAGTTTATATGTGTGGAACAGAATGGAAAGTAATGACTGCCTCTTGAGCATGCGCTCATTTCATGCCCGGTAAGCTGGCTGTGGTAGACAAGCTGCATTTCCACCACGACAAATCCTACACTTGAGATGAACAGAAATGGAGAAATTACCTAGATTGGAATATTTTAGTCTTTATTTGAAGAAAATGCTAAAAATGTAAAGTTTCTAACCAGTAGGGACAACAGTAATTTAGCCAAGTGTTTCAACATTCTCATGTTCCTGCGGTACGCCTTTCGCCCGAATGTCTGAATGATAAAGCCTCAGCCGGTCCTGTGATTCTACGGCCTTATCTTTGTGTAGACCTTTTCAGCTTGGGCCAAATCAGGGATTTGCTTCTACTGGAATATGACAAGGCCATGGTCCACACACGACCTCCTGTATGTGATTATGTAAGAGTAAAATGTCCGGCTTTCTACAGGCAGCTATCCCATCCTACACTGTGGTCTTCCTTCCTCCCTTCTCAACCTCCTTTGCTGACTTTGATGAAAAAGGCTACAGGAATTCTGGAGCACCAACAGGTGAATGCAGACAACAGCCAGGAGCTTGGACCTGGATGCTTCTCCCAGTTGAGCCTCAGATGAACACAAGTTCTGGCTAAAAGCTCTATTGAAGAACCAGTTAGGTTATTCCCAGACTCCTGGTCTATAGAAACTATGTGATCATAAATGTGGGTGATCTAGGCTGCTAAGTTTATGATGGTGTGCATCCATGAAGTATAATCCCAAGTCCTATTGTCTTTACAAATAGAAATAGTTAAAACAAGCAAACTATGCAAAATACTGGAAGAAAAATGGAATGGAATACTTTTACGATTACTTAGTACAAATATCTTCCTTAAAAAGGAAAAATCCCTTAACTATCACTACAAATATACTGATCGATTTGATTATATCAAGTGTTTAAAATTCCATACAAGAAAATACCAAAAGCATAACTTTGGAAAAAAGCTATCTGTGACAGATAGAGCAGATGAAAGACTTGTCTGTAATTCTTCAAAGCACCTGAAAATCAAAATACAAGCACCTCAAGGAAAGATGAGCTAAGAACATTAACAACTGATTCAAAGACAAACATAATGTTACCATATGTAATTGCTAAGGTTTATACCTAGTTAAAAATACAAATTTTGAATAGCGAAATTTCATTTTTTTCACTTAGAAGAGTTTCAGAAATAAAAAAAAAACCTTGATAAGTCCAGGGAAATAGATTCTTACTCACTTAAGTGCCTGTTCAGTGTTTGATATTTGATTATTTCACTGGAAACAAACAAATCCAGAATAGCTACACTTGAGGTCTTTTGCATTTAGCTATAGACCATAGAATATACCAGTTGTCAGATTTCCTGATCGCCAATATCTGATTAGTTCTCTCTGTGCCCCAAGCATTCTATTCCTAGACCTTGTTCTCCTGACTTAGAAAGCTAATGAGTTCTTTTCTGAGTCACTGTATCCTAGAACATTTTTTTGGAAGGACTGGCATGCTCAGCTCTCCTCCTCATGTTGACACTTTCCAACATTTAGACCCAAATCATACCTAAACATAGTCCTCTTTCCCACTAAATGCACATGCACACAACACACACATATGTATATATGTGTATATATATGATATACGTATATATATATATATATATATATATATTAAAATTTGTAGTAGCTGGTGGTGATGGCTTGAATGCGAGTTGATAGTATCTTATTGTCAGATGCAATCAATTTCCAGAATTACCTACATTATGAAGCTGCCTTGTGGTGATGCCCACATATGTACACAGCACCTTTCAAACAGCAAAAACCAACAAGTGTCCAAGGTGCTGTAAGTATAGATCATCAGGAAAAATGATGCAGCTGTGGAAAAGAAGGTCTTTTGTTTGTAAGTCATAATAAGTAATGATTTACTAGCTCTATTATCATAAAAAAATCACAGCTGGCCTGGAACTCACTATGTAGGCCAGGCTGGCCTTGATCTCATAGAGCTCTGCCTGCTTCTGCCTTCCAGGTACTGCGATTAAAGGTGTGGGCCACCATGCCCAGACAGTACAATGGGGAAACGGAGGGCCGGGTGGAAGAGGGAATACAAAGAGGAATAACTGACACTAAGGAGTTTTGAAAAAGTCAAATGGAAACCTACGACTGTTAGAAGGTTCCTTAAATAGACACATAGACACATATGAAAAGAATTCAAATGGAGCTACCCTATACTGGGAGACATGGCCTCCTCAACCCTTTACACTATCAAATTAAAAGCCCAGTGACAGTAATGTGTTAACTCCTTTTGAGATATTGGTCAGTATGGTTTCATAGACTCTCAAACATTACAGACGATTGCTATTGCTTTTGGTGACCCTCCAGAACTTAACAATAAGACCCTGTTGTTGAAGACACCGCAGACTTGAGTCACAGCACGTGGAGAAGCTTCATCCCTACTGACTAACTTTCATAGTATTTGAAAGTGCTGTGCATGCTACTAGAGGAGAAAAGAAGTAATCAGTAATCAGCAATCTACAAACTACAGTTTAAGACTAACCTGGTACAATCCTTGCGGGAGTAACCAAATACTCGCTGATTGTACCTAAGGCCTACTTCGTAAGACTTGTACCTAAGGCCTACTTCATAGGACAGATCTCATGCCTGGCAGCATTACAGGGGCCAAAAACCGTAGGCTAAATACACCGTGGGCCCTAGGAGAAAACCTACTACTATTATTCTACTAAATGGGCATAGTGTTAAGCTGATACCTAAAAATTCATTGTTACATGCTTAGATTAGTGCATCTTTCAGTCCTCATCAGATAAGTTTCTTTTTGCAGTAAATGGCAATTAACACAGAGACCCACAACTGGTCGATGTGCCAAGAATAAGAGATTGCATAGTGCTCAGCCATAAATGGGTCATCTGTATCTCATCCCTTCTCCCCTTAAAGGACACAACCAGACCCTGTATAAACCACAGCAGGTGGTAAGCTAGACAGACAGACATACTGTCTTCCCATGGACATTCCAGAAGAAAAGACAGTATATAACAAATACATGAAGAATAGAATTTAAGGTTTACAGAGAGAAGTAAAGAAGGATCAGGGCACAGAAATTAATGGCCCATAGAGAAGTGGTTGAAGAGTACTTTTAGTATGCTTGGGACAGGGCTCTCCAAAAGGGAATACACTTGAGCATCATTGTTAATAATATAGGAGAGGATTGTGGGAAGACACGAAATAGAAGAGCACTAAGTAGGGAAGAGACACAGGGTGCAGGTGGTGGTGCACCCTGAATTCATGTGGCTGAAGAAGCACCAAGGTTTCAGCCTGGACAGGTGAACAGTGAGAAGTTCAGGAATCTGGAATGGGGGGACGGGCAGAAGACAAATCACACAGTGCCTCGTGGAGGATGATGGGAAGTTGAGCTTTTATCCCCTGTGAGGCTCTTGGAATGTTTTAAACTTAGAAGAGTGAGGAGAGCATACAGTCTTCTAGACTGGCAGGAGAAAGCAGTTAAGAGTGTGACAGGGGAGGAGGACAAGGCCATTGAAGTGAAGATGAGTGGCTGTGCATTCCAGGAAGAATTACAGGATGCTCAAATGGACCAGCTGTGTAAGGGAAAGTGGGTGCTAAACAAGTGTAAGTGGACCCCCCAAGTTATGAGTGACAGCTGCTGGGTGGTGCTACGAGGATGGCAAAGTCTAAACGTATTTACTTCTTTGCTTAAACCCTTGTTGATGCCACAGGAGCAGCTGATTCAATAGCGGGACCCATAAGCCCCTGTCCTCCCCAGCTCTCTCCACCTCCGACTCTACTCCAGTCCCACCCTGCTTTCAAACACCAGATTGTTTCCTGCCTCCTGTGCCTCTCCTCATTTTTGTCTCAGCCCTCCAAGTAGCAGTTTGTGACTCTCAAAGCCACATTAATCCCTTTCTTCTAAGAATGCCTGTCTGATGGACTAGACTCTATTAGGGAGCAGGTAACATACACATACCATTTATTTTTGCTTCCTTAGGCAGTGCCTGGCACATAAGCCATGGACTATAAATATGCATATTGTGTACATGTACAGTGCTTGTTAGTTCCTGGAGTTAAACGTTAAACCTAGGCATGTTCTATAAAAATATTTAGATGCTTTAAGTATGACAAGCATTAACTGAAGATGCAGCAAGGTACAGGTGTGTTGCTTCTGAATCCTAATCTTCTGTGTGATGAGATCATGTTTGGAGCCACCAGGAAGCTTAGTTGTCTCAGTCTAAAGCACTGATGGAATTGGTTTGGGACCTATGGGGAAAAGGAATTTAGTTATAAAAATGAGAGTCATAAGTGAAGATGTGACTGCTTCCCTTGGGGATGTGCTGACCTGGTCTTCCTCAGCTATCTCTTCTGTTTTCCCTCTGTCTTTAATTCTGCCTGGAGTCCAAAGAACCCATCAAGGGGCATGATTAATACTCCTCCCACTAGTCCCTTCCTCACTGCCTTTGAATGTGGCTACCTTACCACTCACCTAACCCTGACAGAGAAAAATACCATCCCTTCACAGTCTTGTAGCAAGCTAGATCTTTGAATATTAAATTACCATTAAGACCCTTTGTGGGTGTGATAGTAGCTGTAGCTGATTTTCTTTTCTTTCCTTCCTTTTTTTTTTCTACTTAGAACTCAGCTAAAGCTTTGCTGCTGTGGGCAAGGGGAATGCTTTAAGAACATGTTTTAAGTCATGCATTACCCACACAATGCCATCATTCTGTGGGTGGACTTCCTCAGAAAGCACTCTGCAGGCAGAGGAGCCTGGGCTGCTGAGGGGTTGCCAGAGGTCTCTGATCATTGCCATCTGCAGAGCCATTTGGGAAAGGTTTTCATATCTGGCAACCCATTTGTTTCTAACAGGAATCTTGATAAAATAACTGTTCAGTATGCTTATATTTTGAAAATAAAGAAGCCAAGGTCCAGAGGCCTGGATTAGTTCATTCAGAACCAGGAATGGGCCTTGAGACTTCATCTAGGAACATGGAGATCCTGAGAAATGTCAGTTTTGATCTGTCTCAGTTCTTCCCCATGTATGACAGATGCTGAAGTTAGATGTGTCTGGTTCAGGTCTGATCACTGCTGTTTACTAGCTGGATTGATGGTAAAGAACTTGCTTAATCATCTCTCTGCCTGTTATCAGGTGCAGTGATGTTGCTTAAGAAACAGCTATGAACTTCAGCGGCATACAACAATAAACATTTACTTTTTGCTCATGAGTGTAGGGATTGCCTAGGTGGTTCTGATTGACTGGGCTCAGCTGATAATCGCCGGGCTCACTGATGCTATTGTGTCCTGCTCCTGGGTCAGCTAGGGAAGGGATAGCTGAAACTAATCTCAGCTAGAGTGACTCTTCTCCATACCATGTGCTTTCGTCACATGCAATAGGCTTGTTTGGTCTGGTTTTGTTGTTGTTGTTGTTATAGTTGCTTGTGTAATGTATATATGTGAATTCTACGTATACCTCATTCATGCGGGTGGTCACAGAGATCAGACAGAATCAGATCCCCAGAACTAGAGTTACAAGTGGTTGTGGGCTGCTTGATATGGGTACTGGGAACTGAGTCTGGTTCCTCTGCTAGAACAGTAAGCACCCTTAACTCTCAGCCATCTCTCTAGCCTTCTTGGGCTGTTTTATGTGTAGTAGCAAAATTTTAAAAACAGGGACAATAAAGGATACAAATTCTTTGAAGGTATAGGCTCAGATATATACCTTGTAATGTCTGAAAAATTATTGTGTTCAAAGAAGTTAGAGGGCCAAGAAATGGTAAGCCATTTCATCTACTGTAAACAGAGGCATAAAGTGACCTGACGATGTCATTCACATGGCATTCAAGGGACCATTATGTAAATAAGCTCCTAAAATCCATGGATATTTTGTTCCTCATAGAACTGTGGGTTAAATTTTATACTTATTATGGGGACACTGTGAGGACAGTATGGGAGGACAGTGCCTGGTACACAGCACACATAAAGTGCTTATCACAGTGTCTGGTACATAGCACACATAAAGTGCTTGTCACAGTGCCTGGTACACAGCACATAAAAATGCTTATCACAGTGCCTGGTACATAGCACATTTAAAGTGCTTATCACAGTGCCTGGTTCATAGCACACATAAAGTGCTTATCACAGTGCCTAGTATATAGCACAGCGCCCAGTACACACAACATATAAATTGCTTAGCCCATTGCCTGATACACAGCACATGAACTAGCACTCTTAGCTTTGTTAGTTTGGATTGCCTTTTGAGAACTGAGATCCCTTTCTCTTAAATTATGTGTAACTTTTTTTTCAACTTCTCATACCTTTGCATTAAAGCTATGTTGTTTAGAATGTATTGCCAGGCCATGAATTTTTTTCCAAGATATCCTTTGCCACAGGTTGAAACTGAGGATGAGATCTGAGCAACGCATTTTAGGGCCTTCGCTTAGTGACAGACACTCTGAACTTCACTCTAAGGGGGCTTTAATGCTAGATGGTCTGGAGTTCTGGAAGTGTGGTGTAAATGCCAACACACTGTGGCTAACACTCATGGAGTAGCCATCTTTATACAAAGCTTTTGGCAACAATTTATCTATGTTTTTAATTTCAAATACACCTATGTTCAACCTGTCCACATTTCTGTGTGAACCACACGTTTCCCCTTTGACATGTTTGGGGATGTAGTCAGTTGTCTGAACTTCTCTCTTCAACAAGGGTCAGAATCTGATACTTAACACTCAGGTATTTAACATGCTTCCAACCTGAGACTTAACATAAGCAGAGTTGAACAGTAGATGTCCATCACTCTTTTTTATTACATGACACCATCATGCATGAAATGCATCTTAGAAGACTGACTAGAATAATAGCTGAACACACTTCCCAAGGAACTTATGACAAGCTAGGAGACTTAAACACTGTGGCAAATGTCACCAGGAGATGAGGGCAAGGCAAGGATGCTTAAGAAAAATGCAAGAAACGGCACCATCCTAATTATCTCTTCACTACTGTGGTAAACACCACGATCAAAGATCCCTTGTGGAGGAAGGGGTTTGCTTCATCTGACAACTCCTAGATCACAGCCTATTGAGGGGAAATCAGGGCCAAACCTTGAAGCAGGAGCCTTGGAGGAATGCTGCCTATTGGCTTGCTAGCTTTTGTCTTTTAAGTTTTTGGAGACAGGGTGTCACTACGTAGCCACATCTGGCTTGGAAACCATCCCAGACTGGACTCAATCTCACAGATATCCACCTGCTTCTGCCTCCTAAGTCCTGGGATTGATTAAAGGTGGCCCCCCTCACCTGGCCATTCAATAGATATTTTACTTATACGAAAAGCCTTTTTTAAACATTAAAAAATATAGGTTGTGAGAGACACATTTCTGTGGCAGAGTTTGGGTTGATCACCCAGTACCTTCCCTGTGTTTCTTCCTGTTTCTTCCCAGTAATACTGAATGACATACTAAAAATGACCTACTACATTACCCAGCATCTCTTTCACCCAGGTATATTTTCTTTGTCACTAAACCTGACCTACTAAATATAACTGTGTGCATTGTGTAGGACTTCCAGGAAAACTCCTGAAGGGAGAGGACACCCTGGGAGGGGTGACCCTTTGTGCTTTCTGGGTTTTTTTTTTTTTTTTTTGATCCATGAGGTATGAAGATGATGTTGAATCTACTGCAACTGAGATAAATCAGGAAGTTACTCTGAGGGTGCCTACACTCATTGCATCAGGATACACTGGGCTGGACTGCAATACTATGCAATCTCCTAATCTCACTGGTTTTTACCATTTTCTCTTGCCTAAATAGTCAGTAGAATATGACAAAAGACATGGTCTTAGTAGGTTCACACCATCATCCAGGCTGATGGGCATTCGGTCACAGAAGCAGTTGGAGGCACATACAGTAAATCTCATAGTGTCAGTTAACACTTTGGCCTAGGAAAGGCACTGCCACTTCTCCTAAGGCGAGTTACATGTCATGGCAAAATTCAAAGAAGGAAGGGAATCCAACCCTATCATGTTCCTGAAACGAGGAAAGAGGATGTATACTAATGACCAGAAACACTTCAGCAGTGTGTGCTCAAGTAAGCAGCAGAAAGGCAGAGTGCACCTGGATCCCTAATGGCTTCGTAAGTTTCCACCCCAGGACTGGGCGGCCCACCTCCAGACTTCTTACACCTGAGAGAGCAAACCCTCCTGTGCTTAAATCATTGCAACCAGGGTTTCTATTGTAGGAAGGCAAATCAAACTCCTAATGGGCTTCTCCTCCTTCCATTAGTCATAGCTGAAGATTCCATTTCCCCCCACAGATGTCACTTTAATGAGTGTAATGGAGGGTGGACTGTGCATCTTGGAGTATCTGCTGCACTTTGAGGACTTCTGAGAGGAGCAGTCACACTGTCTGTCTTACACATTCCGCATCTGTGTCATATGGCCGTGCTGTCCTTCATGTAGCTGATTAGACCAATGCCCAAGGTACCAGTCTGTGCTCTGAGCATTCTTCTGGCTGTGGAGTAACCTGGCCTGAGAGATTCGTCCAATGCACCCACCGGCAACCTGAGAGGCTCCTGAAACACAGACAAAAGGGGTTGAGAAAGGGCAGAGAGGATGCACTAAATAATGCCATTTGTAGGAGTATCTGAATAACTCACACAGAACACTGTTGTTATTTAGAACAGAGAGAAAAGCATACCTTTCCCAGTATGGGAACATATACCTTTCTGTGTGTTGGTCCTGAGAATCACTCAGCCTTGCTTTTTGCTGTGTGGCCTTATCATAAACCCCTCATGCCACGGTGAAAAGTGAGGATCTAACCCAGAACGTGTCCTTCATTTGTTATCATGTGTATTTACAGAGGATTTTAAAATGACGCTTCCTTTTCCCCTTCACTCAGTTTTATGTCATGATCATCTTTGCTGCTGTTCGATATTCATATACAAGATTATATGAACTGGTGAACAGTATTCTCCTGAGTATTTCTGTCTACTTATCAGTCCTCCAGTGTCACATATTTAGCCCATGTCCTGGATTTTCTTTCCATATGTGTTTTGCTTTCTTATTTACAACATCAAACTCAGCATCCTTAAAGCCAAGCATTTTCATATGCCGATGATATTCGTATAGGTAGGCGTCTGATAGGAGAACATGGCTAACAAGCGAGACATTTCAGATCAAGGGCATGGCAAAAAAGTACAAAACTCTGAGGAAGCAAAACACAGGGCAGGCCATCAAGTCATCAAATCTTCTACTGTTGGTTGAATGTAAAGAGACGGTGGCCAAATTATTGACAGACTGAAACACCAAATGAAGGTAGGACAGTAATTAGGGCCTCCCCCCAGCTTTTATACAGGTTTTTGTTTTTTGAGTTTTTTTTTTTTTTTTTAAAGATGAAACCTTATATACCCACAGGGTGATTTCCTTGTCCACTCAGAGGCTGAGGGCAATATTATCAAAGAGAGAGCCAGCAAAGTAAATTTGTCCGTTTCACACTAAATGATTATAGGATATGAACAAAGCATATTGCACTGTACTTTCTGCTGTATTTATCAAAAGCACACAATAGTGTTTTAAGGGAAATACTTTATCATCATATAAATAGCCATATGAGTGTGATATCTTAAGTATATCCTACATTGGATTATCACTTCATATCTGTGTCAACCTTTGAAAATATTTTTTGTTCAAAATTTGTGTATATTGTTTACTCAGGTCCTCAAAATATCATAACAAAACTAGGGCATAACCTTATTTTTCAGGTATAGAAACTGAGGTTAGGAGGTAGAACACTTTGAGGTCACCCAAGTCTGCTGGACTTTTCTAGCCGTGAGGATCAGTCTTGGCTTAGCAGTTAACCAGCACCACACAGCTCTCTTGTGAGGAAAGTTGGCTGTAACCCTTCTTGTTCAACACACACTAGTCCTAATCTAACCACTCTGTGGTTAAACCCACATGTGTGCATTTTCTCAGACCTCTTGGGTGATGATGGTAAGGTGGTGTATGGAACACACTTTAAGGAACACTACCTGATGCTGGGTGAATGGTTCCAAGAGTGCACGAGAGTGAGGATATGAGTTCAAGTCCCCCAAAACCACTTAAAAAGCTGAGTGTGATCACACATGCCTGTCACCCCGTGTGATGAGAAACAGAGGCAGGATTTCAGTGCCTTGCTGGTCACCAGCCTGGCTCCAGGATTCATGAGATATCCTTTTTCAAGAAAATAAAGTGGGGAGCGATAGAACAAGACACAGACACCCTATGCTCTGCTCTGACCTCCGTACCCACACACCACACAGAGATGCATGCATCCATATGCATGTTCGTAGGCCACAAGCACACAACACATGTACACATACATACACACACAAAAGGAATACTGTTGGACATTAAGATTGACAGCTTCTCTTTTCTTTTTCAGGCACGTCTGCTCTTAGCATCTCCAGCTCTACCTTGGAGCCCCTTATCAGGTCTGTATATTTTGCAAATTGCATTCGCTCTTCCTTTATGGACAAAACAGGTCAGCACCGTAAGGCCAATAAGTGTCGGATTTTCCCCGGCCTCATGCATCAGTGACAGATTTGCCAGTCTTGGCCCAGTTTCGACATCCTTGCGACCGTCAGTGGTTTGATGAGGATGCAGGATGCACATAGCTTGATTTGCAGAGAGCTGGCTGAGCTTTCAGGGAAGTCAATAAGAAAAATCTCATTTTGATCTGAAGATTGAACTCATTTGATTTGGAAGTCAGTGGTGGCAAAAGAAATATGGGGCTGTGGATGTCTCGTTGTCTCATGCAGTCCCTCTCTGGCTGTCATCACCAGAGAAGCCTTCCCTCCACCTCCCCTTCTCCTCTCTACTCTGTAGATTCAATGTGTTGACTGATGGAGAGAGAGAATAAGCAACTATCACTCTCAGGTTCTTTGGACCATCCCTTTGTCTCACGTTATATAGATGATAAAGGCTCAAAAGGGTACCACCAAACAGTCACTCAAACTTTTTGCTGCAGGGTTCTTAGGAAATTGATTCTGCCTGTGTTATGTCTCACACAGGGCTTGACTTTCACCTTGACGAGATCATACTGGGCAAAATAAATATGTCAGTATACCTTGCAAAGTAAATCTTGGGTTGGAATGGTCCACAGGTACACATGCATGTCAAGATGACTCTATTTCCTTCTAAATATCTCTTGAGGTCACCAACATCTGCTTCCCTGACATCTCCTAGGTGTCTTTAGACATCTCTAAACTTTCACGGAACTTTCTTCCTGGGTTTCCTGCTTTTCTCCTTTCTCCATCAAATCCAGTGTCCATTATACACTCTGGAGCGGCCTGTGTGGTCACGATGCCCTGCCATTTGTCGTTCTAGGTGGCTTTGTCTGAGGATGAAGTCTAAGCCTGTGGCAGCTGGTGCAGAAACACTAGTCATGTGGAACTGTGAGCATTTGAGATACACAGAGCTGCAGTTGGGATAATCTAGACATGCAGACATCAGATTTCAAGGATTTAGAGCTAGGGAAACAGCTTAACTGGAAAAATGCTAGAGGACTCGATCTCAAGAATTATAAAATACCTGGGCTGGGTGGTGCCTGCCTGTAAGCCTAGCACTGGGAAAGCTCACCAGGAATCATACTGGGGAAGCCAGTTGCATACTTGGTGAGTGCCAGACCAGCGAGGGACCCTGGCTCAGAAAGAAAAAAAATGGATGGCACTTGAGGAGTGAAGCCTGAGGTTGTCCTCTGGCTTCTCCATGCATTCGCACTCATGTACACCCTCCACATAATGTATAAGGATTCCAAAGACTCAGTAGGAAAAGACTGGTGAAGTATCCTATTGATTATTTTTATGTTAATAAAATATTTACCATTTAAGATTCATTAGATCAGTTAAAGCACATTCTTTAAAATTAACTCTGGCTGATTGTTTTGGATTTAGATATGAGATTTTAACTGACTTGTGATTCATTTCATTCCCCTATTGGGAAGTGCCAGGCTAAACTCTATAATGTGGCCTTCCTTCTTTCTGGTCCATTCCCTTCTGCAAGCTCCGCTCTGGCCATAAGAATTTTTTATCTGTCAAATGTATTGTTCATTCTCTCATTGTTGGCCCTTTGATCAGCAATTGTTTGCTCCAGCCCATTTCACAACGGTTATTCCAACAGATTGCACATCCCTCAATCTCCAAAATCTCACAGGAAACGCTGCAAAATCTGGAGTTTCTGGAATATAGCCGTGATATTGTCAATTGAAGGTTTCACTCCTGACCATTTGATGGGTCCGTTATAAAATGCAGGGAAACAAAATGTATTGCATGTAACTGCTTTCACCCTGTGTGTATAAGGTATCTAGGAAATGTAAGTGATTTTCATGTTTTGTCATTTGTTTCCCCAACACTTCTTATCATACATATGTAACTACTTTAAGATATTTTTAAAAATGCCCAAACCTGAAACACTTCTGCCGTAATATGGGATTTTCAACCTAGATTTTAGGAAGTCTTCTAGAAGGCACTTCTTAGATGATTCCTGCTGTTAATTCTTGATTGACATTCTAGGTTTGCTCCTGATGGGCCTCTTTTGGTCCCATGAGCATTTCTGTACTTTTTCTTTCGTGGAATACTGTCTCATTGCCTAGGATTCACTTAAAAAAAATCATTTTCAGTTTCACTAAACTAAAAGCTCCCTGGAGACAAAGACAGTGTCTCATGCACTCTTTTGAAAGCAGGAACCCACTGAACATTTGTTAATGAGTCACTGAACAAGAGAAGGACATGAGATCCTGAGCAGAGAGAATTTTTATTTTTGGACCTGCAGCGAGTTCACAAAAGATCTCCTCAGGCCAGTGCCATCTAGAAAGAACATCAATTTTCTTCTGTAAATAATGCATGACACTGGATAATTTTAAAATGCCCACTGGACAGAGATCTGTGTTGGCTGGTTAAATTCTGCCCAATGAGACGAGGAGAGAACAAGCTTCCTCAGATAGAACTACTTGGCATGCCAAACTAGGTACTGCCTGAGTCATGCTCCAGCCTGAGGACATTGCTTCCCTAGTGGCCCTGACTCAAATACTTCTTACCTCCAGCACTGTCACATGGAGGATGAATAAGGACAGGAACAGGAAGTGACCAGACCATGGAGATCTGAGCTATTTATATATCCGGGGAGCAGGCATACATGAGGAGCTGACTCAGGGCTTTCATGTGCTGTAGGAAAATTTCCCACTGGGGTGGAAAGCTGAAGTCATTGTTGAAATGTTGGCTCTGTCATTTCTCATGGTGAAATGTTTCTGAACAAAATGAAAAAAAAAATGTAATGAGTGATTTTTAAGTGAGGAAGCCTCCAGAGTTTTGTTGTCATCCTTAGCCAAACTTGCATCTAGGAGGAACATCCTTTCTGGTACTGGTAGTCCATAACGTTATGCACTTGTAAAATGTCCCATGTCATGGAGTCTTTTGGAGAATGTGATATAAGTTGAAATCTCTGTTTTCAGTATGATTTTCTGCAGCAATGGAGTCTTCGTTTCTCTTTCATTACATTAGCTAGGTGCAGCACGATGTTCTTTCTAATTGTATAATTTATGCTTGGTGCAGGGTTGTCAGCAGACTGAAAAGCACAGAGAAAGGGTATTTTCCCTACAATTCCGCCACCTAGAATAAACCCAGTATTTATGCTGCCTGTAATTCTTTTTAATATTATTCATGCTTATTTGCACACTTGATTTATAAAAGTATGAGCCTGTGAATATTATTTAATTGTGTTGCCCCCTCACACACACACATACACAAGTCACAGTTTTCCATGACAAGTACTCTAGTAATTTCACTTTATTGCCTGCCTATGCTCCAGTGTATAGAAAGCCTCCCAACAACCCTGAATTCTTTAAATTTTAAGTTTCTAATTTTTCAGTATTACAAATCATTCCACAGGGAATTCCCTTACGCACATACCACTGATGACTTTCAAAGGACAAATTTGTAAAAGTGAATGGCTTATTAAACATAATGTACATTTTTAAAATGTTGGTATCTGTTCTTAATTAGCCTCATAAAACCTTGAGCAGGGACTGGTTTTTTTTGAGTTCCTGAGCGTTCTTAGGGTAAAGGTCCTCTCACATTTAAAGGTATACCATCTGCCACTGTAAAATAATTTTTTATTAGATTGGTATACTCAAAGGGAAATAATTCCAAAATCATCAAAATGAATTGTCCAGCCCAAATCATATGAGGTCATATATATATATATATATATATATATATATATATATATATATATATCTGCTTTTCACTATGCTTTTCACAGTGGCATTTAGAGAAATGCCCCATAGGAAGAAAGTTCTGTGTTCAGATGGTTTTGGGTAAAGCTGTATCTTCAAGTATAGCAGATGTTGAAAAGTTCTCCAGAAAATTCGATCAAGTTCTATTCTGCTTATAACATTTTTTTTTCTTGATGTCATTTGCCACTAAACTTCAAAAAAAAAAATCGAGATTTGCAAGTGATTCAGATGTGTACTTGGGAAAACAGTATTTCAGTGTAAGCTGAAGTCGGGACATCCTGAAGGTGTCGTCCTTAACCACAGGAAAGAGAATCAGCTTAGTTGGTTCTTGTGTTGAGGGTCAGATGATAAAACACAAGGCTCCTATCGTATCATTAGGCCTGTGAACTTTCTAGTTAGCTAAGTACCTCTGATGAACAAGGACTAGATAGAGTTCAGGTTTTCCTTCAAGAGCCTGTTATCTACTCCCTTGACCCACCAGCGTAGCATTCTTCATGTGACTGAAGATAAGCTGATGAACCATCTGTGTCTTACCTTTATGGTTAGGGATGCAAAACAGTCATTATTACCTACTTTATCACTGTCTCCAACAATTTTTAACATTCAGAAGTAAGTTAAAATTCTTTTAGGTTACATGTTATTGGAATCCACAAGGTGAATTCCATGTGAAAATCTGCCAAGCTGTGTTATGTTCTACCTGTTTGTGTTTCACAAACAATACTTACAATCAGCAACTTTTGCTACTAGTATTTTCCTTAACCAGATATCTCCACTTACCTGCCTTTAACAACCACAGCAGATGCCAAATCCACAATATAGCACATAATGCTATAGGCTGGCAGTTCAATCTTTTTTCTAATACACATTAAAATAACCACATAAACGTATATCTCTTAAAACACGGCAGTATTTGCCTGTGGACCTAGATCTTGTACTGGTGAGCTGCTTCTGTCAAAGTGCAGATAGTAAATGTTTTAGGGTTTGTGGCTCATGCCTTCTTTGTCACATGGTTCAGCCTGCCATGAAAAGCAGCTGTAAACAACTCTTTTACAAATGGTTGAGTCTGGTCCAATAAAACTTTTATTTATACACAAGAGGAGGGCCGGATGTGGCTTATGCACCGTTAGCAAGCCCCGTTTGTAGATGAAACAAAGGGCTGGTAGATGTTCGGTTCATTGAAGGCACTATCTAAGTGTACCAACCTGGGCAATAATTGAGCCAAAAAAATCTCTCATTAACATTGTACCTCCATTTTCTGAGACAGTCCCAATTTAAAGCTATAAGTTTCTGATTTTTAGATCAAATTTGTCATCTTAGATCTCCTGAGAGTTGTATTGAAACAAAATCAGGAAATGGCCTTTGTAAGAAATGAATAGCCACTCTGAGAACATCTTCTAACCTCACCTCACCTTCTTAATGAACTTTGCAGGAATCCCCTACTCAGTGATTTTGACCCTTGCAATATTAGACTTCATAGGAGAGGAGAAAACCCACAACCCAAGCAAACTGGGCTCTTAAATTATTGACACATTAAAATTTAAAATGTTAATTAACAGAAGCCTTATCAGAGAGAAGCAAGCCTTCCATTAATCCCAACCTTGCTGAATCTAGACTTCTATGCAACTGTTGTTTGACTGAGTTGTTCCAAGGTTTATCTGAGCGGCCTCAAGTTTCAGAAGGGTACCCAAGCTCGAAGTTTCCTATGTATTACAAAATACAGAGATTACCTCTGCCAGCCTGGTGCTTGGCCACAGCATGGGCTTTTGTAGATAGGAAGAATGTATATGTTCCTGTAAGCCTAGGCTCATGTCCACTCATTGATTACTATCTTCCATCCCAGACACTCACAAATAATGGCACATTTAAGTAGTGTTTTCTTCATGCTTATAAAGCTCTTCTAAATATGTGGTCTCATTAAAGTGGCTTCATGGTAGAGGAGATGGGCATTATGATCCAGGTACATACAAGAATCCCGAGGTTAAACCTGCATCCAGCCCTGCAGCCACTCTTCAGGAACAGTCTGGAGCAATGCTACCCAGTTACTATGGTTAGACTGTGACTGTCAAGTAGTTCCACTCTGCCCATCATCCTAGGTTGTGTCCCAGGTCTCCTCATTATGGTACTTTCACTTGACTCCATTTGATTGTGTCTAACAGGTCAACATCAACTCCTCTCTAGGAGTTGCCCAGACTAACTTAAACATTAGCAACATCAACTCCAATCTTCTAACTTATCTTCCTTTTTGGAATTCTCTGTCCTTTCCTCCTAGTATTGTAGCTGTCTCTGATGTGCAGAGGAACTCAATTAAACTAGTATTGGCAGAATTGCTAAGCTGGGTTTCAATCATAGCGGGTAATCAGAGATTTAGAATGAAGACTTGTGTAACACTATATACTGATGAGTTATTCTCTAGCTGCAAAACAGTTCAACATGTTCACACGGAAACCAAGCATTTTATAACTTGAAGACACCCAGTTGATCTCCCATACTGAATGGATAGGTGACATGGTAGACATGTGTGAACTATTCATCATAACAGTGATGAATAGTTATGATCAAAATGATCAGTTATTCCTTTAATGCTGACTGTACACCATGTGTCATGTAAACAGTATAAAGGCATGTGGCACATGGATTGCCAATCCAGGTTATAAATAAAGCAAGACTTGGTCAGAAAAATGGATGTTAGATCATACATGGGTGGATCACAGGCCTATGTTATAATGCCAGACTGTCTGACTCCACAACTGCCATAATGCTTACAAGAAAAACCCAAAGATATGATCAGAATGGCACTAATCAAGGGTGAAGGGATTAGCTCACCTCAGTGAGCTTCCTATTATAATGCACAACCCCAGTCCAGCCATGAGGAAAATGTCAGACAAATACAAATTTAGGAATATCTTATTATATGCCTGACCAGCATTTGTCAAAACTGTCAAGATCTTTAAGCAAAAGACACTCAGACAGTCTAAGAAACTGTCAAAGAGCATAACCCAAGGAGAGATGACCACTAACTATAATGTAAGACCCTGAATAAGATTCTAATACAGAAATACCATTGTGGGAAGACACATGGAATATAATGTTATGTCTTTTGTTAATAATGTTATCAGTGTTTACTGCTTACATGTGATGAATATATGAATGTAAGGTGTTAACTGTGGAGAATCTGGGAGAATAATGTACATGAATTCTTCGTAATCTCTTTGCAACAGCTCCTTAAGTCCACAGTTTAAAATAAATGCAGAATTTGGGCTTTGTTTGGCAAGTCTGGTCTAGGATTCAGGTGCTTGATGTCCATAGGGATCTTTTTTATGCATTTGTGTAATGGGAGTTGGAGTCAGGGAATCTAGATCAAGTTTAGTGGCCTCATGAAGAGCATTTGACTCTGAGCACAGCAGATGGAGAACAGGGGCCTTATCACCACAGCAACTTCTGTAAGTGCTACGGGGAGTGCATGCAGATTCACTTCCGATAATAGCCATTTTCAGAGCATACACTCAGCCCCACACTGAGCCAGATGCTATCTGAAGACTGAAAAATGATCCAAGAACAGCCTCATCCTAGAGAAAACACAGACTGGCTTGGCTAGGGCAGAGAGTGGTGAAAGCATCTTGCTGTATGTCGGTGTTGGGTGTACTTGTCAAATTAGAATGGCTCTTTGCCCTCTGCCTTTTGGAAAATCTTTGACATTGACTCCTAATTGAATAATTGAATCGATGAAACCTACACAAACTTTTCTCAAGCTTTCTTCTTCAAGATCTGCCTCGAGCTCTAACCCCTAAGTTATGAAACTAACTGTAGTTGTACATTAAATTTTACTTGGAGATCTAAATAACAAGGGCCCACCACTCATCACCACGGTCACTTATTTATCTAGTCTTGAACGAATCTAAGGTACTGATGAGTTTTGTAATTTCCCAATGGATTCCAGTGTATAGCCAGGATTAAAATACAACGGGCAGGCACCGTGTCTAGAAAGAGAAAGGTACTCAACACATTGGGAAGGACAGAACAGAATATTAAGGCTGTGTTTGCATAAATGCTAATGCAGGAGGAGGACTTGCCATTACAAGAATTTTTAAGGTGTGAACCTTAATAAGAAGTGAGGCTCAGTTCCCTGCCCTCAGTATGACAATTAAAGATACATGCAATGAAAGACAAGAAAGGAGATTGATTCAACGTGGAGGGCCAGTGATTCCCCACCCAAATCCGTCTTCAGAGCAGTGACAAAGAGGTTAAGGTTTAAACAAAGGGCAAAGAGGTAAGTGTGGCTAAGTTAGCCTGGTTAAGGCATGGTCCTGCTCATCACTGACTTATCATTATCTTGGCTCCCGTCTTTCCTGTAAGGTAGTCTGATAAGTTGTCTGAATTCTATGAATTGTTTTCTTTGGAAGTTCTTCATCTGGTGCCAGGTTTCAGACATTTCCTTCCCCCAGCACGAGGTTTCTGGGAAAATCCCGATTCCTTGGAGTCCTTAGTTTCAAAGGTCTGATAAGTGAAGGACAAGTGTCTCTATTTAGAATATCTTCGCTTCTGCCAAGATGGCTGCATCACTGACTTTGGTGGGTACGTTTCTCTTCAGGAAATACCCAACAGAGAATCATGTAGGTCTGAGTGGGCTGCTGGATAGCGCAGTCACCTTTTCTCAAAAGTCTTTAAAGATGGCATTTGAGGAGCATTTCAGCTTGGATTATCAGCAGATCCTTTGTTCAGCAACCGCCTGGTTTCCCTGTACTCTCTTTCATGGCATTTCCAAAGCCTTGTTTAGAGTCAGCCCCCACGCCTAAGTGGACACTTGTCAGTTATGCACCTGAGAAGTGTGTGAACAAGCAGCCTTGTCAGCTAAAAAAGGTGGCTGACTTCTTGCATTTAAAATGAATATTGACTGGAGAAAAAGGGGATAGGAGGAGAAAAAAATCAAAAATGAGAAAAATGGCTGACTCAGGTCAACCTGAATGCATATGGTGTGAAAAAACATCATTAAGAGGGGCCAGGGGCTGGAATTATGCAAGGGCAGCTTTCAGCAAAACAAAAGATGTCTGAGGAAATTTCTCTGGAAACTTCAGTGTTATAGGTGAAGAAGGACTGTAAGCTCACCTGTGGAAGCCTATATCATACTTTACAATTCTTTAAACAGAGCCGGTATTTACTACAAACAAATGAGAGTTACATTTCTTAAAACATCAGTGTGATCATCGCCAATCTTCTGAGCATGACAAATCTAATTGCAAAGCCCTGTTCCTCCACGGGGTAATTCACTTAAAGTCTGGAAGCCTCAGTTTATTGCAGCAATAAAATGGGTTTAGCCACACCTGCCTTATGGGGTAATTAAGAGGACTAATTTGGTTCATAGACGTGAACAACTTGGAGTCTAGAGAGATGTCTCAGTGCTTAAGAGTGCTGACTGTTCTTTCAGAGGATCCAAGTTCAGTTCCAAGCACCCATATCAGGTGGCTCACAACTGTCTGTAATTCCAGCTTCAGAGAAGCTGACACCTTTTCTTTCTGGACTCTGCAGACTGCTGTACACACACACACACACACACACACACACACACAAACAAATGAAAATTTTAAAAAGATTAAAAAATAAAATGAACAGCATGGCCCCAAATGATAAACACATTGGGAATGATAAGGAAACACTTCAAACATGGGCCCCCAACCCTGGTACATTCTGTTTTACCTATCTCCCACTCCTTGGTAGAGATGCAGAAGTGATGGGTGACCCAGTCACCATCATGTATGCTATTAATGTGGTTTGGAGATGCAATTTCTAGCTTCCCCTTTCCTTAGTTGTAAGATGCTGGGGACATCTTAACTATTCTATTGTGAAAGAAAAGGAGAGTGAGATGTATACCTGGAAATCCAGGATTTGGGAAACAAAAAACAGGAGGTTCAGAAGCTTGAGGCTAGCTTCAGCTGCATAGGGAGCTTGAAGTCAGCCTGGGCTACAGGAGATTCTGTCTTAAAAAAAAGAGAGAAGAAAAAAGAAAAGGAAAAAGCATAGTGAACCCATATATTTACTCAAAAGAGCACAAGGGAAAGGTGAAATCGAACTCCGTGTTGCCAGTTTGTAATAATCAACACATGTATATCATCTCCTGATGAGAATTTGAGGTTCAGCTCTTGTCTAGTCTTCATCTCTTTGAATCTAACTAAGCACTAGGTCTCCTCAGTTGAGCCCAGTGACAGCCTTTCCAAGTTCTTCCTCAGGGACCTCTCTGAATGTGTGACTGACTCCCCTTGCTGCTCCTACAGAAACTTGGGCTGAAAGTTTCATCTTTACTAACTTCTACTCCTGTCCTTCTCTCCCTGTTCTTTCAGAGGATCCAGGTTCAGTTCCAAGCACCCATATCAGGTGGCTCACAACTGTCTGTCATTCCAGCTAGATGTGACTGCATCCATCCCTACAGCCAGTCAGATCGGGCCAGTTCCTCTTGAACACCTCTACACGCCTCTCTTTTGTGCATCTGTAAACTTTTCCTTGGTGATGGTGCCATTAGTCCTTCCCAAGGACAAGTAAAGTATACATTCTTAAAGATTAGCAACATGGGTTCTAGATTAAGATCTTGACTCAGTTTTACAAAATATGTGTTCATGAGTAAATTGTTGAACCTCTGTCAGCCTCGTAAAGCCCAGTGGGATTGGCTTTGAACCTGTAACAGTCCTTCTGAGTGCTGGGATGACAGGTGTCAGTCACCATACCTTTCCTTAGCATAGTTCTTGATTCACAGAAATTCACTGGAAATACTAATCATATTTATTGTTCACTATAGTATTTTGAGTATCAGTGTATTTCTCTCCGTAGGTCTGTGAAGTTCCACTAGTCCTCCTGTTTCACAGTTCAGGGTTGAAACACACAGAAGGTGTGGTGATATGTCCAGGGCCATGCATCTTTCATGGGACAAAGCAGCAAGCATGTGGATCCTACGGTATTCAAAGCTCTTGATGTAAAGAAGTGAGTGGAGGGCAGTTGGGAAAACTAACAAACTGAAAATCAATATGGGACTCAGGTCCTATGGGTTATGCATGTAAAGTGGAGGAAATCAGGAGATGAAAGCAATTTTAAGCCTCAACTGTGTCAAACTCAAAAACTATAAACATCAGTTAGGTTTCTTCAAACCACTGGCCCAAGTGCCAAAAATATTTTAATTTTTTTAAAAACACGTGTAACTTCTTTTATTCTGCTTGACCGATCAAGCCAGTGAAAACAGGAAAAGCAGTTTATACCGTGAAAAACACCGATACTCACACTGTGGTGGTTGGGCCAAGTGGGCCTGCCAAGCAGACAGTTAAAATAGTCAACCAGGTGTAGATAAAGTCTCTAAGGCTGGTACAGGAATAAGCCGTTAACAAAAGGCTTTAATATCTGGAGAACGTTTAGAGTGGGCAGTAAAGAATTTGACTGGAGAAACTACGGGGAACCAAGTGCAAAAAAGGGACAATGGCATTTGAGTCAGAGTCTGGTAACCTTTCAAGAGAGCTGGGGCTGTGCCAGCCTCTTTTTCTACAGTTCTAAGCTGTCCAAGTCTGATGGAGCAGGCTTGGTGGCTCTGAATCACTTGGTGAAGGGAAGGTCTTGAGACTTCTACAATAAAAACTCTGAAAGATATGGATCTAAACTCGAAGCCCTCTCCGTCATGGTAAAGGGGAGCAAGACAGACAGAGACTCAACATCCTCTGCTTTGGATTTCTTGGCTCCAAGTGAATTCATACACAACACACACACGTGCGCGCACACAAACACACACAGACACACACACACACGTGCACATGCAGATACAGAGACAGACAGAGTAAGAGACAGAGACAGACAAGAGGTAGAATCAATTATAGTTTCTACATTCTAGATAGTGTTGTAAAACAAACTGAAGGCAACCTTGCAACCTTTTTCAATCTTCAGCAAGAATTTTCATTGGTGGACTGGAGAGATGGCTCAATGGGTAAGTGCCCTGGACGCTCTTGCAGAGGACCTGGGTTCAATTCCCAGCACCCACGTGACGGCAGACAGCCACCTACACCTCCAGTTCCAGGGGGTTTGATGCCTTCTTCTGACCCTCACTGGCATTGCATGCCACAATGGCACTGACATACATTTAGAGAATATACTCATAGACATAAAATAAAAAGAATAAAATATTAAAAATAGAATTTTCATTGGTAAGGATCACAGGCAATCAGAGCCTTGTGGGATAAAGTTTATCTTGATTAACCCTTTGTAGCAATAGGAATGGTTTCTCACCTCAACAGAGTGCTTGCTGGCTTCATTCATCAGGAAAGATGAAAGATGAACTTGATCTTAGAAGCCTAGATCAGGGGAAAGATAATCAGGATATGGAGAGTCTGGGTTCCTGGTGACCTAGTCATTTATTTCTGTCAATATTCCGCAGGAGTATGCATGTGGGTAACTAGTGTTAGGGGATGCTACCGTACAACACTCAAGGATATAAAGTTAAGCAGCTAGTTACTGGTGACTTTTTCAAAGTCCCCTTAAAATATATGGATCGTTAGTGAGATAGAGAGGTGTGAGCTGAGGAAAGAATGGAGGACTGTTTAAAAATGAGGACAGTCAGGGAGGAAGCTGTGAGAAAGCTGCACAATTGAGAGTACTTCTAAACACGCCCTTAATGAGAGAAATGAAGAAAATAGATTTGGTCAATTAGAAAGTAATGAAGACCTTGCAAAAACAAGTATCGACGAAAGGCCAACAAGGGAATTCCTGAGCAATCTGAGTGTAACAGGCACTGTAGGAATCAGCAGGTCAGGATGGTATGCTTCCTTGGAGACTAAAGGTGATGGTACTTGGTCTGCTCAGGTTTTCACCAGTTATTTCTTCATTAGCAAGCAGAATTTTGATCTTGCCAGATTAAAGGACTCACTTGAAACTGGATGGAAAGGAACATCATAAAAGAGGAACGTTAGATTTGCTAGACTTAAATGTTAGAGACACTCCGTGTTAAAAAAAAAAATCCTAGACATTGGAGTTATTCCAGAGAAAAACAGCACATAATTAAGGGAATGGAATAGAGAAACTGATTTATAGAAAGAATTAAAGCAACACATTTTTTATGTCTCTGTCACAAATAAGGGCATGTCTTTGACATCCATCAAGGCCTTTAATTGGAATAATGAGTTAATCCAGGGAGAGATGATTTAGGCTTGATATCAGATAGCAGGATGGGATTGGGGAATTACCTGCCGGAGGGATGACATTGTCATCTTCTGTACGAAAGTGAGAGAAAAACAGAACAATTAGGAAGATGGTGCTTAATAGCAATTTTTACATAAAAAGATTAAATTTTTACCTTTTGACAAAATTATGAGCCGGTAGACTCACACACACTTCCCTTGTTTCTTTAATTCTTAGAGCAACTTCGATTTAAGATGCATCATCAACTTAATAACAGCTATTATGTGGAAAGGAAAAACACTGAATGTGAGGCTTGATTGTAATCTACATCCCAATTGGCGAGATGTTAAAATGTGGAAAATATATTCATTTCAGAATGAGTGACAGCAATTATTTAATATACAAGTGTAGCCCTGTGAGAGAATATGTTTTCTCAATTCGTGACTGTCCAAAGGTGGATTGTCTAGTCTGTGTGATTGTGGCTGTTCTGGTTGATTTGCTGGCCTTGCCTTCATTCCTTTCCCAGAGACAATGCTCCCATTCTGGTTCCTAGTGGTAGAAAGCTGACCCATTCTTCTGGCTGCTGCTGATTTGTCCAAGACTTAAGGTGTAGCCCAAACTGGACCAGTGAATTTCTTTTATTTAAGAAGGAGTAGAAGAAGCAGAGGAGAAACCAAAGGAGAAGGAGGATAATTTTTAAGGACAAAGGGAGAGTCAATTAGGTAAGAGGTCACATAGAGTCAGGACCAGCATTAAACTACAAGAAACCAAGGCCATCAGCCAAACAGCAGAGCTGTCATGGATTGAGAAAAATAGAGTACGGAGTAAGGATGTAGCTCAGGGGATAAAATGTTTGATGTGCAAGTGTGAAGGCTAGAGTTCAGAGCCCCACTCCTCACATAAAAAAGGGCAGGTGTAAGAGCCCACCTGTAGTCCCAGAAGGCAGGCAGGATAGCTGGTTACATAGACTAGCTGAAATTGGTGAGCTCTGATTTCAGAGAGAGACCATGCCTCCATAAATAAAATAGAAAGTGATCAAAGAAGATATATAAATCTATCTTTGGTCTCTAAAAATGTGCATATATCTATATCTATATATATATATGTCACACACTCAAACATGTACACACATACATGTTCAGTATAAACAGTCAGTGTCCAGTGAGCACCAGAGGGAGCAAATGAGCCAATGACAATGTACATTCTTTACTGACAGCTTCTTCTCTCCAAAGGCTCACAGTGTCTCCATGGGAAGCTGAGGGAGGAGAGCCTCTGCCTCACTTTACAATAGGTTTATGCATGGTCTAATTTCAGTGGCCTGGTTCTTACCTTCAGGAGAGGCAATGCTTTCACCTGAGCCAATCTAAATGAGGAACTTTCTGAGAACTATGGAGAAACCATGGTGGGGACCCATGCCAGAGTTATTTCCTTTTCTCTGTGTGCTTACTCCTTTCTGTTTCATTACTGTCTGTTGTATGAGCAGTCCTGCATGGCTAGCTGATGGCATGCATGGTGTCAGTTACGCAGAATGAAAAGGCTGATGTAACCCGGGATGCCTAAATAACTGACCATGCTTCTCTCTTGATGTCAGTGTGTACTCACTGGGTTGATCTTGATAGGAGCCAAGTCTGGTGTTACTCTGCACCTAGTTTGGAATCTTCTTGACTCTTGGATCCCACTGCAGCCCATTTTTTACTTTCATATTTTATTTATTCTTTTTCTTTTATGAGTGTATTGGCTACGTGTGTGTTAGTGCACCCATGTAATGCAATGCCCACAGAAGAGAGAACTGGTTTCCCTTGGAACTGGAGTTACAGATAGTTGTTAGCTACTATGTGGGTCTAGGAATCAAACCGCTGTGCTCTGCAAGAGCAGCCAGTGCTCTTAATTACTGAGCCCTCTCTCCAGCACCATCTTTTTAAAATTTTTGTTTATTTGTATTTTTTTATGTATGAATGTTTTGCCTGCATGTCTGTAAGTCCATCACATGCATGCAGTATCCACAGATGCCAGAAGAGGGTGTTAGATTCCTTGGGAGTGAAGTTGTGGACAGTTGTTAGGTGCCATGTGGATGCTGAGAACCAAACCTGGGTCCTCTGCAAAAGCAGCAAGGGCTGAGCCATCTCTCCAGCCGTCTACTGCAGCCATCTTGAGCACTTTTGCATCTTGAGGCTCTTTTAGGTCACAGCTTTCCTCCAGCCTTGCTTTATTCCCGGCCACTGGGGTCAACATCCCCACTCTTAGAATTTGTAAATCCTATCTCCATGAGGGTCTACAGGGCAGTCATTTTGAAAACAGGTTTTTCTGGTTTCAAGCATACCTCATCTCTGTTGTGAATTGTCCTGCCTTCTTTAACAGTTATTTCTTAAACAAATGCAGGGGCTGTTTGCTAGGCTTTCAACCCTCATGCATTTTTAATGATTTACAAAGAAAAGATTTTTTTTCTCTCCTCCTCTTTTGAAAAATAATAAATTTAATGACTTAATACACATCAAGTGGAATTGTTGGTTTGTGGTGAGGGTTTTATAATTCCAAGTTCAAGGGTTTTTTTTTTCTATTTAATTATGCACAATAACTCTCATAGAATATAATGCAATAGCGAAAACATGCACCAATGTTGACAGAAGAGCCTGTTGTTTATTAGTATTGGTCCTGTACTTTATGTTTGAAATAAAATATTTGGAACTAATGTTGGCCATGTTTCCTCCAAACTAAATAAAAAGAAGGAGGGAAAGAAAAAAACTTTCTCCCTGAAAATACTGTCCTCCAACCTTCAGTGAAAAAAGGCAGTGGCTCTTGAGATAACAAATTAAATTTTATTTGTAGAAAGCACAGTGCTGTGTTTTGGTGCTTGCTCGGAGTTATTTTTTTAATACTAATAATTTAATAAAGTAGAAGACTGATACATTGACCTGTGTTTTCTACAGCACCAGAGTGTTTGCCGAACGGCGGTGTGTTCTACGTTCTAACCCACATCAGATTCTGGGTCTTAAAATTAGTTTTGATTTTGGAAAACATAAACTGGGTGAATTGTAAGAAACTGCAAATCAGACTATTTTGAAAATTTTGATACGTAAGGGCTGCTTTTTCTAAGATCCAGCATATTTGAATATCACCTTCTCCACATGAGTATTAACTAAAAGTTTCTTATTAGAAAGGAACTATGTGGGAATCTTAACAAACCCAGCAAGGAGAACTAATGTGATATTGTTATTGTCAGGGGAGAAGAATTATCTAATGTTTCTTCTTGGAACAGCGAATCTGGGGTTCCAGATTTAGGTAAAAGTTCGGAAGGCTTGGATACTTTGGGGGTGGTGAGGTGGGACTAGTTTGATGATTTCAGAGTATATGACCAAGTTGGAGGGAAAAGGCCAGTTAGTCATAAACCAACAGCAAAAGCCAAGCTGATTTGTATATGAAGGTGCGTCTGAAGGAGCAGGGTTGGAAGGTGGGAACCAGGGAGAGGAGGTAAGGGGGAGTCTAGCCCCAGCAGAGAGTGTGCTTGCAGGATGGAAACTGGTTTGCCCAGAAAGGTTGTATGAGGGCCTGAGTTCCAATGCACTCCTTAAAGAGCTTGTGGCCTCACTGTGCAATTAATGTACAAACTCCAGAGTACAGGTATGAATGAGGTAGTGATACATCCTGGGCATGTTACTCTCTAATATGAAGTTGCTCTTTGTATAAAATAGCATGAAAGCAAGTATAATAGGCCACTGTATAGAGGATGTTGTAGATTTTAAATAAAATAATGGTACTTTCAGTTATTATTGCCAACTCAGACTATTTTAATGCAAGTATCCTACTATTAATTAGGCATACACACATTCATATCAATAGAAATACATAGATTTTTATTGTTCATTTGTAAGCAGAAAATACCTTTATATTTTATCTTTTATTTATTTTTGTTTTTTGTTTTTTTCTGACAGACTCCCTGTATCCCCAGTTGTCTAGGAACTTGCTATGTAGACTATGCTGGTCTTAATCTCAGAGATCCACCTGCCTCTGCCTCCTGGATACTGGGATTAAAGTTGCATACCTCCATGCCCGGAGTGTATCTTTATAGTTTTAAACATTATTTAAAATTTTTTTCTATAAATATTTGTACTGAGGTAGAATAATCAGTAAAATGAAGTGAACTTGGGTCCACATGCTCTTAACTGCTGAGCCATCTCTCTGACCCTAAAATTAGGTATTTATTTGTTCATTATTGGTATATCTCACTGCAGTAAATGCTTTGCCTCTGTTATAAACAGAGCATGGTGGTGTATATTGCTTTTGGGCACAGTGTTTATCATAGCAACGGAACACAATCTAGAACAACATGCTGTAGTGAATGTGTCAAAACGGAACCCTCACGACCCTACAGTCTTCCTTTTAGTTTTCCCAAACTCAAACCTGCTCCACCTGTGATCTTCCTTATTTCAACTAGCAAGTCTTCAGAGGCTGAGGCCAGAGATCTCAGCATTAGGATTTCTTCTTTCCGCTGCATTTCGCTTTGAATGTACTAACAATTCCTGTGATTGGCACTTTAAAAATACTTCTCTTATCCAGCCACTTCTGGCTGTTGTTGGCCCTCAACACCCAGCTCAGGCTGGGCCATTCTCCTTTCTCATCAGATTGCTGCAGTAACCTTGTAACTGCTTGCCTTGCTGGTAGCCCTTGGCTCTTACAATGTGTTATTGAAACAGGAGACAGGTATTTTTCTGTTGAAATGCATATTAAGTCTTGCCAGTCCTCAGTTTAAACCTTTTCAAATATCCCCTGAAGAATAATTGTTTCACTTGGGGGTAATAGCACAAAATTCAAAGGCTTTTCCTCCAGCAGCAGGATCTGCATATCTAGATCTATGGCTACTTGCTGCACATGTTTTAACATGGCTGGATTTCACATATCACCCTTCTAGAGTGTTCTAGAGAAAGGCTTTGCTTTTCTTTATATAGCTTTTGAATACCTGCAATTATGCTTTTAGCACAAGATCCATGTAAACTCAAGCAGACAAAAACCCAGCATAGAACTGGGGAAATGGGCCGTAGGCTCCAATCTTAGCCAAAGAGCTATTGGCAGCTGATTACTGCTGGGTGAGAGAGAGCTGATCTGCTCTAAAGGAGAGACTTCAGATAGGCTAACTAGAGCCCAGTGAATGAACTTACTTGCACGGAGGGACATCTGGAGACACTAACTTGACTCAACAGATCTTAACATAAATGACAGAATGCATGAAATCCAGTGGGGTGGGCTACGGATAAAGATGATTAAGATGTTATGTCTGAAATACTCCAAAAATCAATAAAAAATACACAATAAAAAGAACAAAAAACGATTTATTTTGTTCTTTGTGTGTGTGTGTGTGTAGGGGGTAGGGTATGTGTGTGTGAGTGCAGGTCCCCTCAGAGGCCAGAAGAGGGCATCAGATCCCCTGGAGCTAGAGTTACAGGTGGCTGTGAGTTGCTCAACATGGGTCCTGGGGACTGAACTTGTACCCTCTGATAAGAGTAGTACATTGTCTTAACTTGCTGGGCCAGCTCTCTAACTCTGAAATTAGGTGTTTACTTGTTTACTGTTTATCACACTACAGCAAGCGCTTAGTATCGTCACTAAAGCATGCCTATAATTAGATACTTTGTAAATACTTGTTGAATGAATGCCTTTTGTTATTCTTGATATTTTTTCCAACCTATTCACTTGTTTGTTTACTGCGTTATTTTAATTTTAGTTAATTATTTTCTGTCAGTGCTGAGGATGAAACCCAGTGCCTTATACATTCTAGGCAAGAGTTTTACTTTTGAGCCATACCACTAGGCCTGTTTAGGTCTTTTTAAATTAATAAATCTTACTGCAGACCTTTGAAAGACATTGACCTGATTAATCATCTTTAACATATACTATAGGAGCTGGAGAGACAGCTCAGCAATTTAGAGCACTGGCTGCTCCTGTAGAAGACCTAGGTTCGATTCTAAGGACCCACATGGAGGCTAACCACTGTCCTTAATTCCAGGTCCAGGAGATCTGATGCTCTCTTCTGATCTCCATGGACATTGCATGACATGGGTGCACCTTTCCACATGCATAAAATAAAAATAATAAATAACATACACTAAAGACTTCCTTAAAGGTACAGGTACTAAAGCAATATTTCTTGATCAGTTGGTTCATGGAGAAAAGATATGAGTGTTTTTCCAGTCTATTTATTTCTTTGTATGTGTATCATTTTTTCTATTTTATTTATCAAATGTTAGCTTTCATCTGACTTAAATGTCTTTTATTTGCAGCATAGAATTTCCTCTAACCTATTTTGTATATGTGTTTTTGGAAAAACAGGAAAAGGAGGCTAACTCAAAAAAAAAAAAACAAAAAAAAAAACCCAACAGAAAACTCCATGATCATGTGAATGACAGATTTGGGCTATGACTGGGGACTGGAATGGACATAGGGCTCTTTGAATTCTGTCAAACAAAGCCACAGGCTAATGTTAAGGAATGTTAGTTTGATTTCTCCAGTGTGGACTCAGTTACTCAAACACAGAAGTCTTTACAATGATTCAAAATAATCATAAAACCATTATAACCACAAGACCTCTTCGGAGTAAGACCCTCAATACCGAATACTGTCTTTTCAACCCAGCTCTTACATTGAGAGGATTGTAATGTTTCCAGGCTGGAAGCAATCCCTATTCCTGTGGCTCATTTATTTCATCTCTGTGGTTCTTGGAAGGAAGGATGGGGTGAAAGCTGCCCCAGGCAGCACTCTGTGAATTCTAGTCTCAAGCAATGTACACAGAACTTCAGTAAACTGGTCATTTATCCAGCTTCATTTCTTGGGGCCCCAAGCCCCAGCGAATTGTTTGCCATGGACAACCTTTTGATTTATGGTCCTGTGCATTCTCAGAACTCTGTTCAGAGGGAGAAAAAGGCATGCTGGCCTTGAGGGTACTGTGAAGGAAAAGCTATTTTTGGGCCACCTGGTATTCCCAACAAGGGTTCCAGTGGCTAGGATACATAGGTAAGCTGGCATTCCCTGCTTTAACACAGAGCTGGGAACATAGAAGGTACTCTGCAACTAACACAAGTAGTGGAGGAGGTGAAGTATTGTAGAAGGAGGAGTGAAATGAAAAGGTAGATAAACCCAGAAGCTCATACTGCACCAGTTGTCTAATGAAGAGGAAGAAAAAATGTGGCTGATTCTAAAAACAGGGCCAGAACTTTCCCTTCACTGTGAATTCACTTGTAATTCTTTAGTAATATTTACATTCTTTACTAGACTGTAAAAGGTAAAAGGCGAAACTGTATTTCTCTTAAAATACCTGTACTGGGGCTGGAAAGATGGTTTGACAGTTCAGAACACTTGCTGTTTTTCCAGAGGACCCAGTTTTGATTCCCAGGACCTACATGGTGGCTAACAACCATCTGTAATTCTAGTTCCAGAGGGTCTGACGTTATCTTCAGGCCTCTACAGGGCATTACATGCATGTGGAACACTTACATGCATGCAGGCAAAGCATTTGTACACATAAAATAAAAATAATAAATAAAATATATTTTTTAAATCCCCCATAAAAATATGGTACTGGTACTTAAAAATATTTTATATTAATTTTATTTTGTGTGTATGAGTGTATTACCTGCATGTATGTAAGTGCACCCATGTTGTGCAATGCCCATGGAGGTCAGAAGACAGCATCAAATCCCCTGAAAGTGGAGTTACAGGCAACTGTTAGCCACCATGTGGTGCTGGGAACCAAACCTTGGACTTTCACGAGATCAGTCAGTGCTCTTAACTGCTGAGTCATCTCTCTAGCCCATGGGGATCTTTCTTGAACTAGAGTCTCCAAACAGCCATAGCTGACATGGAACTTGCTAGGTAGACCACGATGGCCTCAATCTCACAGAAATCCTCTCGTCTCTCCTCTCGAGCACTGGTATTGAAGGCATGCACTCCCAGTCATGGCTTGGTACCATAAATCTGAACTACAAAGTGAGCTTTTATACTGGAACCCATCGCGGGCAAGAGATTAACTGGAACTGCAGTCCAGTCTAGAAATATTTTAACAATGGTCTATTGGATGCTGGATGCAGGTAAATACTTCCTGAATAAATGCCTAATTATAAAAAGAAAGAAGAAAATATCTGATAGCCCAAGGAGTTTTGCTCCCATCTCAGAATTCATTAGCAAAACAGCTTTGCAGGATACAAAACGAAGCGCTGAGTCTCTCCCCATGCTCACCTGACCTGGTGTCACTAATGCGGCCAGTGAGGTCTGCATCCAGCATGTCAGAACGGACCCTGGAATTTCAAGCTGCCACACAGTAAAGGGAGGTTTTTCAGAATTCTCAGTCCACCCTTGAAAGTATTTCTACCCAGGTCACATCATGACCTATTTGCCATTTGTAAAGTAAAGCACCATCATGAAAAAGGAGATTTAATGCCATAAAGAAAAACCTTACCTTTACCAGCTAATAAATGTCAGATTACCTATGCCAGCTTCATGGGAAAGAAGGAAGCATAAAGTGAGCTCATAGCCTCCTGTGATTTTCAAATCAAAATGGAAATTAAGAAACGAAGCTTTAATAATCCTTCCCGTGTGCTCTTTGGGAAGTCTGCTATTTGTTGAGAGCAAGGCTGGTGTACATTAGAGAGTGAGCAGTTGGATGAGGTTCCTTTTCATCTCTTACCTCTGCAGTATTCATTTATGCCTACTGACTTGCTCCAGGGTTGTGCAAATACAATGGCCCCCTGGTGACCTCACGATATGAGACAAGGCAAAGCCTGAGGAGATGCAGACCCCATGGTCCTCAGCCCTGTTTTAAATGTAAGTGAGGGCATTGAGGATAACCAAGTGAATTGCATTGTCCACCTGCTTCTAGGTTTTTTGGCCCCATGACTTTTGATTGCAATCTTTAAGTCACTACAGACAGAGAAATGCCTCTTCTTCAAATCTTTGAGAGAAAGAAAATTCATGTTCTCTTAGTTACTGATTCCAAGGATGGTATTTGGCAGTCAGGCATCTGGGAAAGCAAATTAGTATTGTAGAAAACAAATGAATGGCCAGGGTGGCCACTCTGTCTGAGGGCATTTGGTATATTTGTTAATTTTGGGACATTTATTATGTATATTAACTTACTCCAAATTGTTTATTGATCATGATATGATTTATGATAATGTTATTTCTTCCTAGGCTTTTAGCTACAAATTTTACAGCTTTCAAGTGCAAACTCCACACCCCACACTGCCACTTCTCATTACTTACTTGCTAGAATACTCAAAGAAGCGCAAAATAGGATGTCTATTAAAAGTTAGTATAATTTTAAATGTTCATTAATACAGCCTGGTAAAATAAATACTATGAACTTCTGTTCATAGAATTATTCTTTCTCATTTAATAACCTTAAACTCTGAGTAAATCCTTAACCAAGTACTCAAGGCCTCTAGACAGTTAATAAAAGTGGATTTGAAAAGACAATGCAAGTTGAAAGAAACCAGCTTGACTAAGTTTGTGGCTCAGTCTCGGGTTGGGCTCATCATCTTCCTTAGAGAAACAGCCAGAAACAGAGCTCTAGGCAAATGCTGATGTTGACCTCTAGGGGGATTAATAGTAGTAGGCTGTAGGTTTTTGTCCTGCTTTAACGAAGTGTGCAAAACCATAAATGACTGATGACCGATTTTAACTTTTGAAAACTTAATAATGGGCTTTTTCTCTAGATAAAAACCAATAACACTATAGAATTCACACAGTCTACAAAAGCTTGCCAGACCCTAAAATGTCATCTGTAATTTTCATATTTAAAAAAGCATTACAGTAGGATGGAGCCCCTTGTTGGTAAAAACCAGGAAAAGGTTGATAAAGAACATGGTTCAAAAAAATTCAGAACAAGATACATCTTTATGAACGGGGCTATGTTGATGATTCAGTGTGGAATAAATGTAAAGTCTTGCACATTAAGTAATTACAGATGACAGAAAAGGGCACATATTGCTTCATAAGTAGAAAAAACAATTATGTATTTCTGTGGCTAAAAAGCTCCAATATATGACTACCCAAAACATTTTCAAATGTGATCTTTAGCTGCTGTATGTATGTATATATGTATGTGCATGTGTATGTTTCTTTTTTTTGAGACAGAGTCTTCCTGTAGCCTCAGTAGCCTGGAACTTGCTTTGTAGACCAGGCTGGCCTCGATCACATAGAGATGTCCCTGCCTCTACCTCTTGAGTGCTGAGATTAAAGGTATATGCCGCCACAACCCACATGGTCTCATGATCTTTAGCTCCTTTAATAGAAGCAGTGTTGTCCCTATATATTTCCAGTTTCCACATCCATGATTCCATCAACTGTGGATTAAAAATATTAGGAAAGTAAATTGTATTTATATTTGCTATGTTGACTTTTCCTGTCATTATTTCTTAAAAAATACAGTGTGACAGCTATATATATATATTATTCATATTAGGTAGTATAAAGAACCTAAACAGGGGTTAAGGTACGTGGGAAATGTGTGTAGGTTATCCACAAATACATTCTGCCTTATGATGGACTTGAGTATCTGTAGATGTTATTGTCTGTGGGTGCTCTGTAACCAATCCTTCATAGATAATGAAAGATGATGAATCTATATTTCTAGAATTGCATTGCAGTGTATCACATGCTCACATAGCTCACATGAGGCTATTTAAATAAAATTTACATTCTTTTAAAATTTATTTTTATTTTATCTGTATGAGTATATTGCCTGCATGTGGTAAGTGCACCTGTGTTGTGTGAAGTGAGAACCTCTGTTTGGAAGTCAGAAGAGGGCATGAGATTTTCCTGGAACAGTTGTTAGCCACCATGTAGATGCTGGGAATTGAACCCAGGTCCCCTGTAAGAGCAGCGAGTGCTCTTAACCACTGAGCCATCTCTCCAGCTCCAAATTTACATTCTTAACACCTTAAACCCAATACTTCACTGACAGCATCCACGTGGCAAGTACTGAATAGAAGATCCAGGGCCATAGCTCAGCAGTTGAGTGCTTGCCTAACATGTGCAAGGTCTTAGATTCAATAAAAAAATAAATAAAAATATAACTTAACATGCTGAATGGTCCCACATGGTTAGGTAGCTGCTGTGTTCAACAGCAGAGATACAGAGAGGATTGCTGTCCTTGCAGAATGTTCTGTGGAATTGCTTCTTAGAGCACTGGATGTTCAGGGTCATGCTGTGCTCTGTACTGAACACACCTGCATAGTAGGCACCTGCTGTTTCCTCCTCAGAATCTGATCCCTGTCTTGTTTTGGAAAAGGAATACTGAGTGCCTTTGGGGAGTCCTTCCGTCCTCAGCTGTGTAGTTTGGATGCATTTGTTGTGTCTATGTGTGGAAATGAGCAACAACTTTAGCTTGGGCAGAGAAGATACTCCTGGTTCTTTCTTGCACAAGATGGGGGATGACAGCAAGTGTTCTGATAACCCACTGGAGAGTCCACTCATCTGAGTACAAGGACAACACTATAGATTAAACAAAAATGTGGTGTGTTTGTGTGTGTGTGTGCGCTTCAACACTCGCTGGCACTTAAACCTTATCTGAAGTCCACCTCCTTTATGTTGGTTCCATGAACTCATGAGTTTCTTCAATGGTGTAGTCATTTAATGTAGTGTATATGTCTCTGAGAGTGTGGTGATTCCTAAAGAGCATGTCATGTGTGTTCCTGTGTGAAGAATAATCCAATTTAATAGAATGTTTTCAGAGGGGAAAGACCAGGAGGGTGAAGGGATTTTAAGGAAGCATCCCTCTTCTGTTCCCATGACCAAATTAAGTGTTTGCTCCCCACCCCAGCCCCTTCAGCTTAGCACCCAATGTGAACAATTTGACATTTCCTAAATGGAGCTGGGGAGAACAACTCTAAGTGTCCAGTCTTCATTTAAAGTATTATGATAGGAGAGAGAAGACTATTTGATAAAAGTCCCAGAATCCACAGATCTCCCTATATCACCACAGCAAATAATCAGCATGAATCATGCAGAACTGTATTCCTTTTAAATATAAGTGACATCCATCCCTGTGCCAGGGTGCATTTTAATAACTGCACCTACTCCACAATGTGTCACTTAAGTTGTATGATCCATCAATGAAAACCGGTGATGTTATTTTTGTGTCACTTTCCAATCCAGTGCATTTTTATAAAATTCTACACATTGAGTTAATATTTTAAAGCAGTGTACATAATATAACTAGAACTATTTCTAAGGCAACTCTTCTCAAAGGCTGAGAGAAATGCCAAGAAAGGCTGAAGAGAATTGTACTTGGAGGCTTGAGAGAGATAGTGGAAGACTTGCTGTGCAACCATGAGACTTCTTAGAGCTGCGGAGATGGTTCAGTGAATGAAGTAACTGTTCAGACATGAGGACCCAAGTTCAGACACAGTGCCCACGTAAAAAGCCAGGCATTGTGGTACAAGTCTGTAATTCCAGTGCTCAGGAGCTGAAACTTAGGAGATCCCAGGGATACACTGGCCAACCAGTCTATCTAAAATAGTGAAGTCTAAGTTCAGTGAAGGACCCAGTCTCTAAGAATAAGAGGAGCACAATAGGTAGATGAAGAGCAATAGTGGAAGATAGCCCATGTCCACCTCTAACATCCACATGTACACACAGATATACATGTATATATGCATACACATACATTCATATATATACCCATATACACCCATACACATTCACATCCATATATAATACACACATACATACCAAACACAATACACACATACACAATGCACACATAGTACATATATAAACATGAACTCACACATAAACATACACACAGTTAAGAGCACTGACTGCTATTGCAGAGGACCCATGTTTGGTTCCCAGCACCAGCATGGTGGCTAACAACCATCCTTACTCCAGTTCCAGGGGAATCTGATGCCCTCATCTGACCTCCATGAGCATGACACAACATAGATGCTCTTAAGTACATTTAGGCAATACACTCACTCACATAAAATAATACAAAACGATAAAATCTGCTTGAAAGCTAGGTGCACCCTACAGACACGGGGTACTAACAATCTTGATCTGCTTGGGGAAGTTTCTGTTTTAATTCCCTGAACCGTGTACCCTGGGATGTTACTCAGGCCTATGCTCATTACTGTGTTTGATATTATAGTCTGACTCTTAAATGTCTCCTACAGGCTGATGCTAGGCTCAGTTCTTTTCCAGCTAGTGCTACTCTTTTGGGAGGCTGTGAAGCATTTAGGAGGTGAATCCTGGCTGGCAGGAGTCAGTCACTAGAGGCAGGCCTCTGATGGCTAAAACTTAGCCCCAGATCCCTCCCATGTACTTCCTGCTTCCTGCTTCTTGGTCCACCAGGATGTGAGTAATGTCCACAACATATTCCCACAGCCATGAACTCTATGTCTTTTTGGCCATGATACACTACAGTTCTTCTCAAACCATGTGCCAATAGCTTTCCTCCATAACTTGTTTATGTCTGGTATTCTGTCACAGTGATACAAAGGAACCGATACAGTTGGTTACCCTGATAGACTACTGGTTTCCATCGTCTGATTTTAAAAGGTTAAGGAAAGTATATTTATTTGATGTCCTTCAATGGTGTAGGCTGGTGACAGCCGGAGGAGGTGACTGGAAGGGTTTTATCTCCCTATGGCATTCATTGGACAAAGCCGATATTGACATGCATTCTAAGTGTAAGTAATGAACTTGGTAAGCAAACCCAGCCTTAAGGCAATCTCACCACATTCTTCTTTATTAGGTTTATGTTTTTAGGCTCTTGTATGGAAAATTCCACCACTGGAATGGGCAGCCACATAAGGCACAGTTCTGGGAAGAAAGCCCCAATGGTCATAGTGGTTTCTCTTTTTCCTTTATTATAAATGAAGTTCTAGAAACATTAAGGAAAGAAGTGGTCCTTATGCCATAAGGGTCCCTAGATGTGGACTATGGTCTCTCATTACTCAGATTCCTGTCAGGTTCCTTGACTGACTCTTTTTTTGTGACTTCTTATGGTCAGATCTCTCCATGGTAGGCAATTGATTTATTAGCATACACGGTAGTCTTTAGGGTTACTCTTTAGAATTCTGCCTCCTCTGTTTCGGGTCCCGTAGTAAACTTATACTCTGTCACTCCCTGAGTGAGGCGGTGTGACTTGCTTTAGGCAACAAAATGTAAATAAAGTGGCATGTGTCATTTCGACCTGGAGGCATTTGCTTAAATTGTCCATGCTCACCGCCAGATTTCTCTTTTCTCTTGGCTTGGCAAATGAGGAAGATGTTGTCATTATTCTGGATCTTTCCATAGAGTGCTCATATCAGACCCATATTAAATACAAGGGACAATCCTTGGTTGTATTAAAGCCCTGAGCTAGGAGATGTTTGTCATGACTGCATTACCTAATCTGTTTCGACTCATGGGGCAGAGAAATCACATATGTGATCCAGTTGATGTGATTCATATCTGGGACAATATTACAAGCATAGCACACTCTGAAGATGCAGACCTAAAATTTAAAATTATTTATGTTGACCTTTGCTGGTAAATATCCTTATAAGACAATAAGTCTTAACTCCAGGTACAGGCAGTAGTTAGTATGTCCCTGCTGTCCAACAGAATGTTCAGTTCCTAACTTGATGTGGAGTAGAGTCACTATTAACCATATGGGGCTAAGTCACATGAGTTAAAGAGATGGTTAGTGTAACTGGCGGGCTGCATTTTAAATTTTAATTGTATGTAATGTAAGTTGAAATCCCCTCATGTGTCTATGAGTTGCTTTATTAGGCAGTGTTGCTTAAGACAAGCCCATCCTGCCCTTTCAGGTGTCTTCCCTGGGACTGTAGGTTTGTTATCTCCATGCCTTTGAGAACATTGCTTCCTTCTCTCATGACACAGTTCTTTGTTGAATCTGTATCCATCTTTCAAGACTTCTGTCAGTGTTGATCTTCTCCCTGGAATAGGGTGCTTTCTCTCCTAGAGTTCCACACAGCAGTTCA
This sequence comes from Eospalax fontanierii, assembly GCA_035773235.1. Taxonomy (NCBI): domain Eukaryota; kingdom Metazoa; phylum Chordata; class Mammalia; order Rodentia; family Spalacidae; genus Eospalax; species Eospalax fontanierii. The sequence continues at coordinate 14,156,241 of CM069546.1, forward strand.
TCTGTGGTCCTTGTGTGGCAATGATTGTTCTGCTCTAAGTCAATGTAAATATTCCTGCCACTTCTCCCTCTGTAAATGGCCCGAGGGCAAATAACCTTCTCATTTATTGGTGTGTATCTCATCAGCTCTGTTTCCAGTAGGTGCTGAATCACAAAACTGGGAACCTCAGAATTGGTGTACAGATGCCTCTTCCTCAGCCCCGAATGTGTTCCCTCTAAGTCTAGCCCAAAGTTCGAAAGGCTCTGTGATGTTGGAGCGCATCTGTGTGAGAGGATTGTCTGCCAACCCAAGACTCATGTTCATCTGGCATGGAATGGGGAATGCAGGGCCCTTTTCTCATGCTCAACCGCATCAGTGAATTTGGCTCATAGGCTTTCAAACTGGAGTAATCACAATGTGAGATTGAGTAATTTTCAGGCCTTCCTGTTCTTTGGCTGGCGCTTGAGGCCTTCCTCAATCAGGCGTATCCCACAGCCCCTCTTCTACCACAGCCTTCCTGGGGACTGCTGACACCGGGACAGCCACTCCATAATTCTGCTCATTCTGTCTCCTCTGGGAATTGTTATTTTCTATTTCTTTTCCTCTTCCTCCTCTACTTTCTCCTCTTTCTCTTCCTCTTTTCTCTTCCGACTCATCTCCTCCTCCTCCTCCTCCTTCTCCTTTTTATATTTCTCCTCGTTCCATCTTCTCCCCATCAATGATACCCAATCCTAGAGTTTTTTCATTATTTCAAACATAAAATATACTCATTGAGCAATATCTTACATTTACTTTTTTCTCACCCCCAGTAGCCTCTATTACATGTTACATGTCTATGAATTTGCCTGCCCATAGGAACTACAAACAAGTGAACCCATAAAATATTGGTCCTTTTGTATTTGGTTTATTTTACTTAGCATAATGTTTTCAAGATTCATCTTTCATAACTTGTAACACTTTCATCACTTTTATTGACTGAATATTATTTCACTTCACAAAAGTACAATCCTTTCTATGTATGTACCATCACTGACCATTTTTTATTTGGGTTGCTTTCTTATTTGCTGTTGAATTGTAGGAATTCCTTATATATTCTGCATTTTAATCTCCTATAAAATATGTGATTTGCAATAATTATCTCATTTTGTGAATTCGTTTTCCACTATATTTTGGCACACATTATTTTACATTTTGATGAAATTGAATTTATAAAATTTTCTTTTATTTGGGAGAGGTTTGACTTCATGTTCAAGAAATCATTGCCATATCCAATTTCAGAAAGATTATAGGCTCTGTGTTTTCTCAGTTGTTTTAGAGTTGAGACTCATATTTAAATATTGAATTCATTTTGAGTTCAATTTTGTATAAGGCATGGAATGCTTTTCTTCTACAAGGTTCTCCTGTTTTATCAGCATTATTTGCTGAAAAGGCTATCTTTTTCTCTATTTAGAAGACTTGTCTCCTGTAAAAGATCAAATGATCACATATGTAAACATCTATTATTTAAAATAAAGTGATAGTATATTTTTGGCCTGACATATGCAAAGCTGTAACAGTGTACAAAGAGGTCAGCAAACCATAGTTGTTCATTATTGAATATATAATGAACATTTTGCTGTTTTTCCTTCTCCTTTCCTTAAATTTACAACAAAATGCAGGTGATAGTTGCTACTATCCATCGTGTAGAACATGAAACAGGTGAATAGTGTCTACCTCACACTCACATTTTATGCTTTCTGTAACCATGTTGAGAACATGCTATACATTTATTCCCACTCAGCATTACACTCTAGACATGATTATGCTTGGAAGTTTGCACACCTACAAAAGGCATCCATCAAATATCGCCATTTCTGTAGCTCTTTCCAAGGTCTTCCTGGTCCCAGGTAGAAGCTGGTTATAGTTTCCACTCTTAGTGCTCCTGGGCACTTCCAATCTCTCTCTTTTAATGATGTTTGCTGTCACATATAGAGTATACAGTGGGTACTTAGTAATTGTTACTTACTGTGGTGGTTTGAATGAGACTGTCCTGCACAGGTTTCAAGTATTTGAATACTTGGCTCCAGTTGGTGGTGATGCTGTTGGGGTTCAGGCGGTGTGGTCCTGCTGGAGGAAGACACACTGAGAGTGGACTTTGAGAGTTTATAGCCTTGCCCCTCTTCTAGTTTGCTTTTTCTCGGTTTCCTGTAAGTGATCAAAGATGTGCACTCTCAGCTTTCTGCTTTCTTCCTCCATTATGGGCTCTTCCTCTGGAACTGTAAGCCAAATAGACTCTTCTGTAAGTCATGGTGTTTTATCACAGCCGCAGAAAAGTAACTAGTGCACCTAGTTAAAGATTGTGTCTTATAGAGAGCTGTGCTTAGTACGTGGTCCATTTGGACATGTGCTGTTCTTCCTTCTCATTCTTGCATCACTTTAGTGTCAACAGCAGTGGCGTCTTGGGATGTGTCTGGTATGTGCTGGGAACTCACCAACATCACAGAGGCAAATACACTACATGAGACCCAGACCTGACTTCAAAGATCTCAGTGACTTCAGTGTGGGAGGGAGGGGCTCCTGCACTGAGATCAAAATGGAAAACTCTTGAGTGGATTCTATGAGATTTGTTTACTCTAATTTGTTCTGTTCTGATGCCTTAACAATCCTGCACTGAGATCAAAATGGAAAACTCTTGAGTGGATTCTATGAGATTTGTTTACTCTAATTTGTTCTGTTCTGATGCCTTAACAATCCATAAGCACACTATTCAAGGCAGGGTAGAGAGCAATGATAGTTCATTGAATTAACTTTTTCATGGATGTACCCTTAGAGCTGTTTATTATGAGGGCACCAGCAGCCTGGGGACCGATGCATATCCACATGTTAGGTCTTCTGACATCCTCTGATCTTTCTTGGATCACCAGGGCAGGGGAGTAGTAAGTGCATCTCACAGGTAATTTTAGACTTTTCAGCTCCTTGCCCCTTTCTGTCTCCACTTTAGAGCAATTCAAAAAGTTAGTATTTGATGCTGAATCCCCCAGCTCTGCCTGTGGATGCCACTAGCTTGCAAAAATTATGAAAGTCAAAAAATGTCAACTTCTGTGTTTTAAGTCTGTAAATGACAGACAGAACACTCTTCACTTGTCCCTATCTGTGTTGCTGAGGTGAGAAGCCATCAACTTAATGCTTGAATAGTAAACGCAGCAGCTTCGCTTGGATTTGTGGTCTGTGAAGCTTGGGTGTTTCTCCAGCCTGCTTGCCCAAATCAAGTTCCAGGCTATGAATAAAGACACAGTACTGTCATCAACATGGACAAGGTCCTTTGCGTTATCTGGTTAAATTGAGAAATATCACTTGCAGAGTGGTACAAGGCCTAGAAAATATGATTTCAGTCAATTCTCAAACACAGTTAGTGTTAAAATAAAATAATGACAGTTTAAAAAATACTGAATTTAAACTCCATGCCAAAGACTCAGCTGAATACTGTGTATATTTTGTCTCATTTAATATCAGTGGCATTGTGATTATTCTATAGGTGAGGAAACAGAGGTCCTAGTTTGTTAAATTTCAGTTAGTGAATTAATAATTGGGCAGACCTCATATTTCTTCCTCTCACACTTTCTTCCTCTCAATAACCTTTATTATGACTCTTTACATTGTGTGTAAGCTATCGATTTATGTATACCTATCACTGCAAAGTTAAAGGTACATGCATATACTTTAATTAGAGCTGGCATTTATTAGTGGGCGTTGCCATAAGAAATTTGACTACAACATAAGGAAGACACTTCAATAATACTAATACCGACTACGTCAAAAATGCAAATTCTCCATCCTTTGGAGGAATTCAAACAGGGACAAAGGATTAGTAGTCAAAAATGTTGCAGAACAGAAGCTGGGTGTGGTGGCATGTGCCTGTAGTCCCAGCACTGGAAGGTGAGACAGAAGGATGCCAGGGACTTGCTGGCCAGTGAGTCTAGCCAAATATGGGCCCCAGGCTCAGTGAGAGGCCTTTTGTCAAAAAATAAGACAGAAATTGATATAGGGATGCGTTTATATCAAACTCCGGCCTCTAAGGTAGTGCACATGGGCACGTGACCCCCTTCCCTCCCACACACACCTTCCACAGATTTCATTACCACCACCAAAAAATGAAGAAGATAATAGAAAGAATATTAAAAGAATATTCCAGAACATATTCCTACACGGATGACTAAATGACACTAAAGCTGTACTTGGTGGCTCATTACTAAAAGGATCCTAAACATGCATCTCTGCCAACATGTTTTCTCTGTGATGTTCTTTCCCACAGTCCAAAAGTGCACAGAGACATTTTCCTTGAACTCATCATCATGATGGCTCAACCCGACTTTATCCGCAGCCACAGACAATTAGACCAGGGGATCCTCGTGGGCCCACCCAGCTGCTTTCCTCAGAAATTTGGTCTTTGGGTAAAGAAAAGCAAGTCTAGGTTGTTCTCCTAAACACAGGCAATTCCAGCTGAAGACTGCTGAGTTCACAGTGTAAAACAGGGATCTTGGAAGCTGGTGTGTGAAACGAGAGAAGCAAGGACAAGAGGTAGTGAGGGAACGCACACAGCTTGTGGAGTGGTGGTGGCCTTCAGTTCCCAGAGCCGGTTCTTCTGAGGAAGGTGGGTTCTGAGGCATTCCTACGTCTTCACAGAAAAATCCCCACTTGCCCCCAACCAGAAGCGCCTCAGCTTAGAAAGGGACCCTGCTTTTTAAACACTGGTGAAACGTAGGCATCCCCTACAGTGCCAGACTGCGGTGCTAGGTGATGGACTGCGGATGTCCATCCTCCCTCCGTCATTTATTTTGCCTTTGTGGCCCCTGCAACCATAAATGCTCAGTGAATTTCATCTCTCTGTTCAGGGAGTTGAATGAATACCGAGGAGATTTATGAGGCTCAGTTTGATTTAGCTGTAGCTTAGAGAGTTTCGTTTTTTTTTGTTGTTGTTGTTTGTTTGTTTTTTTTAAATGGGAGCACGTGAAAGAAAAGTTAGGCAGCAAAAGTTAGCTTAGAAAGCCTGATTTAGACAAATTCGAGTATTAGGTCTTAGATCTAATTCAGCCTGTCTCACTGTTCTTAGGATTGGGAGATGTTGGTGTCATTTCTATAGAAAGTCCATGGGATCTTTAGTAAGAAGATGATAAATTACGTCTGGGAGCAGCTTTGGGGATGAAACTGGTGAAGCCTATGTACTCCTTTTTGAGGAAAGGCTTGGGGCCACCTCTTGAGCAAACTTGCTTCATCAGGAGGAAGATTACCCCAGAGAGAGACAAATAATCCTCTCATTCTTAGGGAAGCCTGGACTGTTTTTCTAGCACACATGGACATCTCATAATTATTCTTAAGTAACCCTGAGAATTTTAACATGAATTGAGCTATGTGTTTCTTGTTAAATGGATCAAATTTCAACAAAGCCCGGGAAACATCTTGAAAATCACATGAATGCAATTTCCAAAGAAAACAATCCAAGAAATACTGCCAAAGAGTTTTTATTTCCACTAGGAAGGCAGAGGAGAGTTTTACTCTGCCCCCCACATGGAGTGTATGTTCAATTTGTGGTCTGCAGTGGAAAATTCTGCTGATTTCGCTAAATTCAGGGAAAGAGAGAAATGAAGGAGGCTATTGTTATTTGAGTGATAAAACTGTCTTTCTTTCTCCGGTATTAATGTTATTAGTATTTTCAGTTTGATTCCACAAATACTGAGTTTTCCTCGTGTGAGAGGCTCCATGGTGTGGGAGGTAGAGGAGTGTCCCACACAGAGCCTGTCCCATAGACCTTATAAATTATAGCTGCAAATGAAGGATTGTCATCCCAGTGAGTGCCCATCTAGAAATAAAAAAAAAAATGATGCTCTCTCCAGGCAGATGTGGACTTGTGGACAAGCACTGACCAACCAGGATACACTTCTACAAATTAGGGAAAACTTACCTTGTCCAGTGGTGGGTACAGTTTTGTATCACAATGACCAACCTCAACATCCTCCTCCCTCCTCTTGAACCAGGTGCCTCTGTTCAGGGCATTACTTTGGCATTCCTCTACAACATTTGTGCCATAGACATGTCAAGGGTGAATCTGAGGCTGATTGTTTAAGAAGACACAGTGCTACGACAGTTCCCAAACTGCAGTCACTAGAAGGATCGTGAGATTTGATTAAATTGCCCAAAGCTCACTCCAGTTGCCCTGATTCAGAATGGCTAAGGTACAGTGCTGGGATCTGCTTCTGTAATGTGCTTCCCTAAAGGTGTCCTTGATGCAGTGATCTGAGAAGAGAGCTTGGAGGGTGAGGGCGCAGAATGAAGATTAAAGGTCATTTGGAAAGAGAAGTGATCACGGCCACTTGAGTTTACTGGAAATGAATTATAGAAAAATGAAGAAACTAGGTTGTTTGGTAACCTTAAACTGGATTTTTTGGAGTTTTTACACAAGCAGAAACATCTCCTTATTACCACCAAAGGATGAAAAAGAATTCAGATATGTGTATTTGAAATTGTCAGGGCAGGAGAGATGGCTCAATGGTTAAGAATGCTGACCATTCTTGCAGAAAACCCAGGTTTGGTTCCCAGCACCCATATGGTGGCTAACAACTGTTGAAACTCCAGTTCCAGGAGATCCAACGCTCTCTTCTGACTTCTCTGGGCATTGCACAACATAGCTACACTTATGCAGGTAACACACTCTTACACATACTAATACGATAATGAATCAAATACTTTTAAAAAGAAATTGTCCATAAGATAGAGATGAAAATGAATAAAATTGTTTCTAAGATGCATCTTGAATAAGCTTTTTTGGAGGACTTAATCCTTTCAGTCATTGACTGAAAATGATTTAAAAAATGTTCATATGCTGACTGAGTTTTAAAGCTGAGACTGGCCGTGACAGCAAGGCGTTTAGAAACATGATTCTGAACCTCTCTTTCCAGATGCTCAGGAACTCTTTGTTCAGAAAACAGACCTGATTCCTCACTGCTGACATGGACCTGCACACTTCCTAACAAAGAACAGCTCTGGCTTCTGGCAGGGCAAGGTTTTCTCTGGAACTGGGATTGTGGCAGACATGGAATAGTAGTGTCCACTAAGAATTTTCGTTAGTATGTTTGAAGCCTTCAGCCCAGAGCTTTGCTCTATTCTAAAGAGCAATATTCTATGATAATAGGCAAATCGTTTTCCCAAGCAGTCTGCACACTGTGCCATGGCAATATCGATTTTCTTGTTAGCATTTGGCTCAGTCTTCCAACTTGGTGCATTTGTAAGAAATGGAGACAAAAGAGTTACCTCTGAGGCACAGCTGAGGAAACCTTGAATGAGAAGAAGGGATGGAGAGAGGGAGAGTTGGTCCCAGCAGAGAACTACAGGGGGCCCCGAAGGTGTCTGTGCCAGGTGCTCAGGGGTAAAAGCCTGGACTGGGAGGTGGCTGAGGCCGCTGCTGAGTCATTCACACAGCATGCTCCTCCCCTGTGTGAAAGCTTGAGCAGGAGAGCACTTCCAGTGCTTTGGAACATTCCAGCAAAGAATAGCAAGAAAAGAGAAACAATCCCATTCAAAGTGATGGTGGACTCGTCCCTCTTTTATAAATCAAGCATGTCATACAAATAACAACAGTTCTCTTTTCTCCTTTCTTCTGGCCAGCTTCCTATGGGAGGCTGAAACCAAACACATCTATATGGGAAGAGAAAAAAAAAAAAACCCGATAATATTTCCTTGGTATCTGAGAGAACACTTGTTCTTGTCAAGTTTCCCTAAACCATCCATATCAATTCAACTAGGAAAGTGTCCCCTGACAAGTAAATGACCCGTTAAGGCTCCAATAAAGTAAATCAATCACTTTAGACATAATTCTGATTCCATCTCTGGTCAATATCTGGATTAAGTACCTTTTATGAAGTAGACAAATGGAGTATGTAGGATCATACTGGTTATAAGCAAAGACTTGGAGTCAGGTAGGGCAGTTCTGGGTCTAACTCGCAGTTCTGGGACTTACTGGCTGTGTATGCTCAAGAAAATAGATTTACCTCTTTGAGTTCCCTAAAATACAGATAAGAACATTTAACCTAGAATTTCTTGGGACTTAAAACAATAAGCACAGTAGCACAATGATTGACACATGATGAGCATCTAACATATAGTGGAAGTTATTATACAGAGATGAAAATCATAGTTCTACCTTCAAGGCATTCATGGTCTAACAGCAGAGATCCCCAGGCTTTTCTATGAAGAGCAGATAGTAGTTTAGGCTTTGTAAGCCTTCCAGTTGCTTTACTAACTTCTTAACTCTCCAGTTATATGTGAAAGCAACCATAGTTTCATGCCAATATTGAGCATGACTATGTTCTTAACTAATTAATTGATTCTTTTATTGAGACAAGGTCTACATATACAGCCCAGGATATCCTCAAACTCCCAATTCTCTGACCTCAGCCTCCTTAGTGTAGAAATGTGAGGAGTCTGCTATAGACATGGCTGTGTTCCAATAAAACTTTATTTACAAAACATAGTCACAGGTCTGATATGGTGACCCATGGTCTATATCTTCCTATTTTAAGCCCTGAGATTTAAAGCCTTGCTTATGATGACCTCACTGTCCTAAAAGGAATGTTCAGTGACATACTAAATATTTTAAAATCTAATTAGAATTCTCTCTGAATATATCTTTTAATTTGCAAAGGAAATAGATTATGTGTGATATTACCAGATTTGATATTAAATTTTGCTACTTCTGTGATCAATGGATTTCTGTTAAATAATAAGTTAATACTTATTGCCAAAATGATAGGTTTATAGTTCCGAGTGGCTTGTTGCCAGTATCATCTGGAATAGGCCTCCAAGAAGAAGGCCAGGTCAGTCATGGCTGCCAGGTCCTATGAAAATTTCAACAGATTATGGTTCTTTTTCTTTATTTTTTAAATGTATCCTTCTTTATGTATGTGGGTGTTTTGCCTGCATGTAAGTGCATCACATGTGTGCAGTGCCTACAGAAGCCAGAAGAGGGTGTCAGATCCCCGGGACTGAAGTTACAGATAGTCGACATCTACCTTGTGGGTGCTGGTTACTAAACCCAGGTCCTCTGCAAGAGAAGTCAGTGCTCTTAACCACTGAGCCATCTCTCTAGCTCCTTATGGTTCTTTCTTAGGAGTATTTTGGGAAGCATATCAAGATGGATTAAGGCATGGGAACCCAAAGTAGGGCATGCAAATCGTTTTCTATGTGTTCTACTTGGCCTATCAGAGTTTTGCAAGGAAATTACTTGGCAATAATGTAATAAACACAGTGCTAAAGCTCTAAGCAAGCCCTGCCAAGATTTTGCATGTTCAGAGCCTCTAGTTCAGAGACACTCTCCCAGAACCTATATAATCAAATCAATACACAGGTGATTTCATCATAAATTGGATCCTTTATGTAGCCTTGTAAAAATAAGTTTAGTTGAGTTTATTAAAATTTTGACTCAATCTTCCCTAAATATAGAAGGACTTTGCTAGTTTATACATTGGAAAAGTCCAAAGTAAGAACTTGTGTCAAGTGAGGGTTGATCCAGCACCTGAGACAAGGTCACAAGAGTCCCTGTTTCCATTTTTATGATTTACCCTCAATTATGATACCTTAATCCTAACACTGTAACCTTTCCTATTCAAATGATTGCTATCAGCCATTTTCGGGATTCCTATTTCCTTAGTCACATATTATCAAAGTGAGACTAAGTATTTTGGGTCCGATGTCCTCAGAAAGTGGTTTGGCTAGTTCCAGTCATTTGCTTAGACCTAAACCAGTCACGATGGCCAGGCAGGGAGGTTGTGGTGGTCAGATTAGATTTGGTCTCATTTTCCAATGCTAGAGAGCCTGACAGACTTGGTTCAACAGGGTAAGGGAGCTGTTGGAGTGGAGAACAGGAACTAGATGTGTATGGAAACAGCCAGTGGAGACCAATAAAGACTTTACATTCACTGATGGGCAGTTTATGTAGGTTATAATGGAATGTGGAAGATGAGGCTTCAGTACCTTGAAAACCCTGCACGTAACTAGTAGCTAGGCTCCACATGCCCCATGTGCCTCTGCTCTTCGCGACTCCCAGACTTGTTGGCTCCTCTGACATCTGCTCTTTCACACGTTGCAGCCTATTCAAAGCTTGGCCTGTGGATACCATTTGCGGCAGTGTCTCTACAAATGCAGGACCAGTCTTTTCACACATCCTGGTCATGACTTTGAACTCAAACTAGGGTCTCGTAAATTCTAGATATGGAAGTATGCGTCTTCGGACTCTTCACTTCAGTGCTGTATACGTGTCTAAAACCCAGCCAGAACAAGTGGAAATCATGACCATCCCTGTATCTATTACCTTTGTGAGAAAAATTTTTATTAAATTTTTGAGATTATCATGTTTGAAGGCATTTAGACCCGCTCCCCTGTCCACACCTCAACCCAGCGCTCCCTGCCTGATTGTATGTCTCATGGCCTAGAGGATCTGATTGATGTCCCGAGATGTCCTTCAGTGTAGGTCTATCCACTGGATCCATCCAGAGTTCCATTTCTGATTTCTGTAAGAGACTGTCTTTTCCTTACAGAACAGTTATCAATTATCAAAAGTTCCTTAGACTGGGTTGAGATTTCTTATCCACTTCCCCGTGTCTGTGCTGAAATTTTGTCTGGTTTGAGCTTGCACAGGACTTGTGTACCTGTCACCATTGCTGTGAGTTCGTATGAGTAACTAATCAGCTGTCTGGAAGTCTCTGTTTCCTTGTGGTCGTCCACCACCTCTGGTTCTTAGAATCTTTCTGTCTCCTCTTCTGCAGTGATCCCTGAGCCTTGGGAAACAGAGGCTTGAAATAGGTGTCCTAGTCAGGGATAAGTACTCTGAAGCCTCTTGTTCTCTGCACACTGGTCAGTTGTGGGCTTCTGTGTTCGTCACCATCTGCTGTATGAGGAAATTTCTCTGGTGAAAGTTGAGAGACACATTCATCCTATGTATAGAGGTTGTATTGAAGATGTTTCATGTAAGGTTAACCATCTCGCAGACACTCTCTGCATTTGATCAGTTCTGAAACTCTGTGATAGTCTTTGTCTGTTGCACAAAGAAGCTTCTTTGATGAAGGATGAAAGGTACACTTGTCTGTAAATATGAAGATGCATATTTAGAATAGAGGAAGAAATTACATTTGTCTAGTGATGTGACAAAAGTGATTTTTCTCCAAGCTCTATGGGTATTTGACTATGTTTACAGTACTGAACAGGAGTTCCCTCTGATTGAGTAGGCCTTAATTCCAATTAGACAGCTATTGATTACCCACAACATAAAAGTGCCACTACTGTACCAACATTGATAGTTTGCTGAGCCAGCCATTGCTGCTATTTAAGCTTCATAGCTGGGCAGGATCATTAATTGATTTTCTCCCTTGACAGATTGTATAGTATTCTCTGATACCATGAGAGCTATTCTTCAGGAAGGAAGCTTCCAGGTCAGGTCTATCTTGATTGTTCCAAGTCCTGTCTGGAGTGTGACTTATCTTCAGCAATAGGTCCTTACTTTCAAGTTCTGACAGACAATAAAGGGCTATGGTGATGGTTTGTGCTATTTTGGGAGTCTCTTAGGCAACCATAATCAACAACTTGAAGAGAAGTTCCTCTTGCTTGGCACTGCCTGTTTTGTTATAGAGCCTTCACTGTACAAATTCTATCATATATTTATTATATTCAGAGTTTTTAGTGGGATTTTGAACTAATTCAGTTCCCTCTGGTTTTTCCTATCATCTCAGCATGATTTATCTCTCCCCCAACTCATCCTGCGCCCTTGCTATTCTCTCCCATTCAAATACCCTCCTTTTCCCCATTTCCCTAAGTAATACCGTCTCCCATTATCCCTTCTCTTGAGCTCCTCCTTTCTCTTTGTCCCCATGATTCCTTTCCATTTCCCTGACTTCTGCAATTACATCAGGATATATACTCACATCTAGGGATTTGGAGCTAATATCCTCACATGAGAGCATGAGAGAGCACATACATTATTTATTTTCCTGGTTCTGTGTTACTTTACTTAGTTTCTAGTAGTTCCATGCAGTTATCTGGAAATTTCATGATCTCATTATTCTTTACTGTGGAGTAGAACTCCATTGTTTAAATGTACCACATTCTCAGGATCTCTTCATCAGGTGAGGAACATTCAAGTTGTTTCTTAGCTATTGTGTAAAAAGCAACAACAAACATAGCAGTGCAAGTGTCTCTCTAGTAGGGTGAGTCCATTGGGGATATGCCAAAGATCAGTATGACCGGATCATGCAGTAGGTTTATTTTTAGTTCATTAAGAGTTCTCTATAGTGATTTCCACAGTGGTTGCACCAGTTTGCAATCCCACCGACAGGAGATAAGGAATCTCCTCTCCCTGTATCCACACCAGCGTTTGATGTCATTAGTTTTCTGGATCTTAGCCTTTCTGATTGGGGTTAAGATGGAAATCTTAAAGCAGTTTTGAATTGCATTTCTCTAATTAGTAAGGATGTTGAACATTTTTAAAGGTGTTTCTAAGTCATTGTTATTTCTTCTTTTGAGAACTCTCTGTTCATATCAATAGACCATGTTTTAAATGGGTCATTTGCTTTCTTCTTTGTTTTTTGAAGTTCTTTATATATTCTGGATATTAATCCTCTGTTGGATGAATAGTTCTTGAAGATTTTTTTCCCCACTCTGTAGGATTCCTCTTCACTCGATTGTTTTCTTGATATACAGAAGTGTTTAAGTTTAGAGAGGTACCATTTTTTGATTATTGACCTTAATTTCCGAGTGACTGATGTCTGATTTAGGTTCTTTCCTGTACCTATATCTTGAAGGGTACTGCCGATGTATTCTTCTAATAGTTTCAGTGTTCTAGGAGACCAGAGGGTTATTAGTTGGAAAAGAAGTCAAATTATCCTTGTTTGTAGGTAATACGATTTTATACATGAGATCCCAAAATCTGCCCCCGAAAAGTTCTAGAAATAATCAACACTTTCAGCAAAGTGGCAGGTTACAAAATCAGTCTATAAAACCAGTAGACTTTCTATACGCAAATAGCAATCAATCAGAGAAGGAATTCAGGGAAACACTGCCATTCACAATAGCCTCAAAAGTATCCAGGTATAAACCTAACCAAAGACATTAAATACCTATTCAATGAAAACTTTAAATCTTTGAAGAAAGAAATAGAGGAAGACAGGAGACAGAAAGATCTCCTGTACTCGTGGATTAGAAGAATCAAATCAGTGAAAATAATATCCTACTAAAGGCAATTTACAGATTCAGTGCAATTCCAATCAAAATCCCTCTGACATTCTTCACTGAAATGGAAAAATTCATCCTAAAATTCACATGGAAACCCAAAAGACCCCGAATAGCCAAAGCAATGCTAATCAAAGAGCAATGCTGGGGGATTGCCATAGCTGACCTCCATCTACATTACAGAGCCACAGTCATAAAAGAGCATGGTACTGCTACAAAAACAGACTTGTAGCTCGATGGAATGAAATAGAAGACCCACACATGAGGGCGTGTGGTTTCAGCCACCCGATATTTGACAAAGCTGCCAAGAATACACCCTGAGCAAAGACCATCTTTAACAAATGGTGCTGGCAAAATTGTATCTCTACTTGTAGAAGAATGAAATTAGAACCATAGGTATCATCATGAATAAAAGTCAACTGCAAATGAATCAAAGGCCTCCATTCCCTTTTAAAAATTAAAAATAATTGTGACCATCATACATGAGTATAGTCTTCACACCATATCTGTCCCTTCCAATTCCTCCCCAACTCCTCCTACATTCCCCCTTACCTTTTCAATTTCCTTTTCCCTTCCTTCCTTGATCATTTCTCTCTCTCTCTTCCCCTCTCCCCCTCTCCCTCTCCCTCAGCATCCACTCATTGCCTGTTGCTCCTCACCTTGAGGTGAGACCCCATGAAATTTCCCCCATCTACCTTCCAGATCTCCTTAGACTACTATGCTGTGGAGATTTCACAGGGCAGCTTCCCTGTTGAGTCTATAATACGTTAACTAGAAGCAGGTTCTTTGTCTTTCTGGCCCTTACATTCTTTCTTCCCTCTCGTTTATTATGTGCCCTGATCATTAATTGTAGAGGTTACATTGTAGATGGATCATTTAGGACTGGGCACCTCACAGACACTCACTCTCTGCTTTTGAGCAGTTGTGAACTTTGTAATAGTTCCCATCTTTTGTAAAAAGAAGCTTCTTTGGTGAGTGGTGAGAGGTACACTTGTCAGTAAATATAAAGATATGTATTTAGAATATAGTAAGAAATTATGTCATAGATCCTGGAGAAAAACCTACTTTTGTTTCATTCCTAGACAGATGAACATAACTTCTTTCCATTCCATTTTTTGTACTGTTCATGGATGAATGGGTGGATGTTTGTGTGTTTATGCACACTGTAGATATTTTAAGCACAGGCTATTTGAATTGAATTAAACACCAAGGAAAAACCATTTTTTGTTACTGTTTTAAAGCCTTAATATCAACATTCTTAAGTTAATAAAGAAAAATTGTAAGTTCTTGTATCATGTCAAGATATTACCTGTGTTTCCAAGCGTGGTATTTGTGTTGTAGGATTTTATAGATATGCTTAGATACAGTACAAGAAAAAGAAATGTTTAGAAACATTGACTTAAACAATAGATTGCTCTACTTCAGGACTTTGGAATTTTTAATATCCTGACCCACACAGTATCTCCTTAAGACGGAGAAAGAGCGTGCAGCATTTTCAGAGTAAACTCTCCTGCCTGTCCATGCACAAACATCCACTGTCCCAGTGAACATTCCATGAAGTACAGTTTGAGGTGTGTTAGTATCACCTTATTTTTCTCCTCTGAGCATACTGCTTGCTTTGTCCTAGTCTCTGCTTTCAGCCCTGTATTTAACAATGTGCTTCATTATTTGAGATGAAATTTACCATTAACTCTCTTCTAGAATTTATCAGGGAAACCATATGAGAGAATTACTATTCATGAAACAAAGAGAGAAGACCAGTTCTGCTTGGGGTGGGTTGGAATCACCATTCAGAGAAGAATGGAGAAGACCCTGTAGCTGCCTATCAACCTCCAGTCCCATTCCTTCCTGACAGAGGAGCCTTGGCTTTGTTCAGGAGACAACCTTTCCCTCTTGTAACCTCACAACTTTTAAAAAACTATTTATTATTTTTATTTTATGTGTATGAGTGTTTTGCCTGTATGTGGGTAAGTGTGCCTACGTTGTGCGATACTCTTGGAGGTCAGAGGACGGCATCTGATTCCTGATACTGGAGTTACAGACAGCTGTAAGCCTTTATGTAGATGCTGGGATTCACCCTGAGTCCTCTGCGAGAACAACCAGGCCTCTGAATGCTGAACCATTCACCAGCACCCTTAAACTTATGTCTGGAGATAGTTGATCCCATCTCAGCTCCAGGCCTGGGCCCAACCCATTTAATAAAAACCCAGCCTCTTTGCCTGTGATTGATTCAGGAAGGGCGCCAGGCCCCATGCCAGCCAACCAAAAGAGTGAGAGACTGCAGAGGAACTTCTGGGAAGAGTCTACTCACTTATTTGACATAAACATAACAAAAATGGCTTGCCTTCTTTCTCTGAATGTTGTTCTCTATGATTTGATACTTGCAAATGCAATTTTTCCTCCCAGCCTCAATATTAAAGCAATAAAATGACAAAGCAAAGAAGTAAAAAGTGCCAGGATTTGTCATTGTTATTTTGTTTTTTTTGAGAGAAGGTCTTTCTGTAGCCCTCTGACCTGGAACTCTATGTAGATGTCTGGCCTCCATCTCACAGAGATCTACCTGCCTCTGCCTCCCAAGTGCTGGGACTAAAGATAAATGCCACCATGCCTGGTTCTAGGATTATTAATGTAGATGTTGAACCCAGAGTTCCTAAAGCCTTCAGTTTCTCTCAATTTCTGATTCCTTCTTCAGTCTATCTGACTTGGGGTTTCTGTTACTTTGTGCTGGAAACATTTCTAGTAAATCAGGATGAGGTAAGAAAATTATAGTGTTACTGGGGGAGGCTTTCATATCTTTCACATTCATTTTATGTCTTTGACAAGTCAAGAGGTATTTGGCCACAAATATCTTTAGAGAAATTAATTACATGGAAATATCATATGTGATTGTTATAGAGTGAATACCGAGTTGTTTATCCGTGAGGATCTGGCACAAAGATCAGGAGCGCAGAGTAGATGGAGTGAAGGTCAAATCTTGAGTCATTAGAACTGTATTTACTTCCCCCGTGCTGCCACTTCCTTTTCACGTGATCATAGACAAAACACCTCTGTTCCCAAAGCTCCAGTTGCAACTGTAGAAAATGAACCCAAAACAATGCATGTCTCTCAGATTTTTTTTTTTACTTGAGGACAATAAGAACATAAATATGAAACGTCCTACCATATGATGTTAGCTCTCAAAGATCTAGCTCTCAATTATTTAGGCAGGAAAAATGTAGTCATTGCTCTCAAGTACAAGATAAAGTATTTATAATAAATGACACACGTAGCACTTCCTTAAATTATAAGCTTCCTAGAAAAAGAGAGAGAATGTGCCTCAGTCATTTTGTGTCTTCCAATACTATTAACATACGGCCTAAAACAAAACTAGTATTCAGCAATCCACTATGAAACAAAATTAATACTGAATTCTTCTTCTGAAGAACTCAGTCCAAATCTTAATTCTGTACTGTGGAAATTTCAAAGCACGACTGTAAATTCTTGAACATTCCTGCCATCAAATGATGAGGGTAGGGCTGCTGACTTGATGGGCAGTCCGCAACAGAAATCTTGTACCACAGTTTCTGAGGCTGGATTGTAAGAATGCATCATGCACCTAACAGTGAGTTCAGTAGAACACCCTGTCTTGCAACTTGGGAGATACCTTGAAGTCACTGTATTGTGAGATCACCCGAAGCCCATGCACAAGTCTAATGTAAGATTTCTGGTCAGCAGTCCCGACTGAGATCATTTTCAAATCCTGCCAGCCTAGGCTTTGACCTGTGAAAGAAGAAGCCTTCAGGTGCTCCCAGGCCCATTTATCTGTTCACTCTTAACTATTTTAATTTAGCCCAGCCAACTACGTTCCAGACATTGCGAAGCAAAGTAGAGCTGTCTCTCCTATAAGCCTGACCCACAGCATTTGTGAGCTGGCTAAGATGGGAGTGAGTTCTGCTTCTCAGCCGAGGGGCCGTTGGGGACATTGCTCTAGCTAGTGGTGCATCTGCCGTTCTTAGCTTAGTTTCATAGCTTTATTGCTCATGACCTAGACTTTCTTTTAAAACTAAAAATGAAGATTAATAATTTTGAGAAGAATTTCTGTGTTCCATGGGCCTTCCTTTCAGTGTTTAATATGTAACTGGAGACACTCTCCTTAGAACTGTTTTGTGAGTATTCACTGAGTTCAGTTTTCTTCCTTCTAAAATTTTGAGGAGTAATACAGATTTCTTGATATTTTTGAAAATGAGTAGAATTTACAGTGATACTCTTGATTTGATACCCTTTCTGTCTGACTGGCCTAAGAAGTCTTAATGTTTTAAACAAATTTTAAATCAATTTCCATAGAAGACTTGCTGAGTAAAGTCACAGCACCCTGGTCCTGAGTTTGCTCTTCCTACAATACAGGCCTGTTCAGCAGCACCAGGCATCTTAGCATCTGGAAATCCTATAAATTCAGTGTGTAAATGAAAGTATTCTACCACTTCCCAGCCAATTTGTTTTGGTAAATGTGGAAAAGGAGGGGGGTTATTCTACTGTAAGCACCGATAAGGGGCCAAAGCTAATGTGAATTTCTAATATGTATATATATTTAAATGACTATACTGTTCCATAAAATAGTTCTACAAATTAAGTAATTTAGAAAATCTGTTTCTGACTAAAGCCCAGTTCTGAAAATGAAATGATTCATTCATGCATTTGTGCATTCATTCAGTAAATATTTATCAAGTTCCCATTATATAACCATCATGTTGGGCAATGGGAATTCAGAAGGATCAAGCTTGAAGACATCTCTTAGAGAATCTAAAGTGTTTTTCCACTGAGGACATTCTTTGAACTGCCCCAGTCCCACTCCTGTGACAGCTGCAGAAAGTCCCAGAAACACGTTCAGGGCTGTCTACGTACTCTGTTGTCGATGTTGGCAGGAGGCAGACGGAATCTTAGGTGGAGCTCGTCTTTCAGCGAATTAAACAATGACTAAAACTTTGCTCATTTTTTCCACCATTATTTGTCATCGAATTTCCCCTGACCTTTAAGTCACTACATGTGTGACAAGCAAGTACTAGATCATACATGCAACAAAAACACAGAGAAATGCATACACATAAAAGAACAAACAAGTAGTAACGAATACTAGGTGAGGCTTGTCGTATGCAATCCAAAGAATAATGCTTAGTCAACCCATAAAAACAATTTGCTGCTCTAAGATTTCGTAGGGGACATATATCGTTAGACCTGACCAATACATGCTCCTTTCTAGTGACCTCACTTTGATTTTGTTTGAGGTAACCAGAGCTGTTCCACTCAGCCCATTTGCTTTACCTGGAGAGACCCTCCCCAGGTCCAGAGGTGGGCATGCGTCACAAACTGCCAGTCAATATATGACAGTCTTCAGGCCACAGACAAGGACGCTTTGGAATCATTGAGATTCAAGGTCCTTCAAACAGAGCTTGACCCCAAGTCCTGGAATATCCTGAAAGGAGGCCCTTGGCCTTCCTAAGACCTTTTTGATAGCATAAGAGCTGTCCTTATGATACATCCTGCTGTCTTGATACTCCATGGAAGCATTTATTCAGAAAACAGACAACTTAGGAAGCAGAGCGGAGACAAAGACAAAGGGCATACTCCATAGTATTGAAGCCATTTTTCCAGATTGAAAAAAAGGACTATTTTTTTCTTCTTGTCATTAGCAAACCTGCTACTTTTACTTCTCTAGATGTTTATAAACTAACCCACATATGTGTAGTATTTAAACACCCACTTTGCTTTAATAAGCTGCCTTTCAAGCCATTAGAGAAAGATTTAGAGGTTAAAGAATGTTGTGGTAGGTAATTTATGTTTGAATCAACCTCCTGCTTTATAGACAGTGCTAAAAAGTACCTATAAATATTTCTCTATGGCATCTTCAGTAATCTTAATGGGTTAAGTGCCCAGCGAGTTCTACATGCTGATCATTTCAAATGATCTACCTGAGCAGCCCTGGTTTTCCCTGACATTTGCTTCTTCTATTTGATTCTTTCTTTCTTTTCTTTTCATCACTGCTCCAGAGCTGGTCTCTGTGAGGTTCAGGATAATGGATCTCTGCAAAAGTTGTAAATCTCTGTCTATCATCTATCTATCTGTCATCTCTACCTGTCTGTCTATCTGTCTATATTCCTGGTCTTATTCATCAACAGAATTCTGATTCCCACAAGTCCAGGGGGATCTCAGGACTTTGCATTTTTCTTTCTTTATTATTTTTACTTTATGTGTATGAGTGTATTGCCTGCAAATATGTATGTGCACCCATGTCATACAATACCTGTGAGGTCAGAAATCAGCTTCGAATCCCCTGGAGCTGGGGTTACAGACAATTGTCAGTCGCCAGGTGAGTGCTGGGAATCAAACATGGGTCCTCTGAGCAGTCAAGTACTCTTAATCACTGTCAAGAGCACAAGCCAAGTGCTCTTAACCACTGAGCCATCTCTCCAGCCCCCAGGACTTGTATTTTTCATAAGATACCTCGTAATTCCAATCTACCCACTCTATTCATTGTGACTGAGCCCCACAGGGCTGGACTGGAAGGCTTCTTTTATGTGTAATCTAGCCCAACATTTGTTCCCAACTTTTATTTCCAAGATGTGAAATCTGAGCTCCAGAAGTGAAAGCAAGCAGACAAGTTTCTTTACCCTTTGCATGCATGTGTGTGGTCTCTCCGTGCACCAGGCCTCTCTCCTACACTTTGAACTCAAGACTATTATTTTTAATGAAAAAGGATATCCTTTGGTGATCTTTGGTCAGTTCTTTTGCCTACAAGGCAGTAGACATCCAAAATGATATGATTATAATTTACTGTACCTATAATATGTGCTAGAGGCTGATCCCTAGTAAGGGGGAACTGATGTTACCTCTGGATGTGGAAGCTGAATTGAATAATTTGCCCCAAATCACTCAGTCCCAGGATGCAACTGTGATTCTAAGCTTAGTGGACACTAATGGCTTGCCCTCTTCCTCCTCTGGTTTCTCCATCTCTTCTTGAGGAATCAATCACTCATCCCAGCCAGCAAATCTGGGAATGTAGGACATTTGTCATAAGAGAAGAGTTACACTATGGGGCCACTAACTTTCTCTTTGCCAACGAAGTACATGTTATAAAATATAAACTGAGGCGGTTCAATATCCTAGGACATGTCAGATAGGATTGAGCCTGAGTCTCTTGAGGTAAAAAGCAATGTCTATGAGGCTCCTAATGAAGATGGGCCATGACAATGATGATGTTGGTGAGGAAGAACCCCTACACTCACTGAGAGTCAGGAGTATACCAGCCTCTTTTCATGGTTCTGCACATAATAACTTTGCTGATCTCCACAGTAGTAACAAGATGTAGGAACTATTTTTTTCCCACACTGATTTTATGAAAATACTGAGTCAGAAGCAGGTCCACAAGTCACAAGTCAACCATGAAACTACGAATTAAATTCAGGTATTCAAACTTCATGAACCCAGTTATAAAAGAAAGATTGTTAAATAATAATATTCAGTGACTTGCCTAAATCAGGGTAGACAAATTCCCAATTCAGACTCTTTAGGAGTGACCAGCAAGACTATGTTATGTAATGGTTATTTTATGTTTTTCAATGTCTCTAAGATAATATTGATAATAATAATAATAACCAATATGTTCTGATGATATTTCATATATTGGATACTCTGAGCTCTCTGAAGCATTATACCATTCAACCCTATAATTATTCTCAGAATTAAGTATTGTTATTAAATCCATTTGCAGGAAAGAGGTTATATAATTTGCCCAAGGTGACTGTTCAAGTGGCCATCAAAGCCTTGGCTTAGGCATATATTACCAGCTTACTTAAGAGAAATACTTGATTTCCATCTTTTCCAGTGCTAGAAGACTCCATGAGTCCTGATAAGACACTGAAGAGCATTATTATCTCCTCATTAATTAACTCTCAGAAGAAACCTCAACCTTCTGGTGGCTGAGAATCCTTCTGGCATATTGTGCCTGTCATTGTCATTAAATGTTTCTTTGTGTCACAAGAGTGACTCAGTGACACAGACCTGAGTGTGACCCACAGTGACCATGGGGGTGGGAAGGTGGGCGTGGTGGTGGTTGGGGAGGTCAGGTCAGAGCTCAGCTTCTTCCAGATAGAAGTTTGTATCACACTTTTCCTGAGAATTTTTGATGTCAGATCCATTGAAAATAGCCACAAACCCTCCTTTCAGAGACAGGGTTGTAATCCTCAGCAACGAATTTCCATAAACAAAAATATAAAAGCCATTTAACTATATGTTCTACAGATGCCATTTTAATACATTTCTTTCCATGAAGGTTTTTCTTTCTCTAGCTTCCTAAGAAGGCACCTCCCCTGGCTGATTCCCTGTCTGTGGTTTCAAGTTGGTTAGAGAGGGTGGGCTGAGCATGCAACCCACAGTGATCTCACCCCCAGTACCACCTGCACACCTCAATTGACAGTGAATCATATATCCTCCTGTCTAAATGTCTCTCACATTACAGATTATATTGTGATTGGAGATTTTGGGTGGTAATGTCTGGTCTCTCTCCAGTTAGTTTGTAAGTTCCTTGAGATCAGGATCTGCATTTTATACTTCTGTCTATCTTATAAGCTTCTTGAGTAGAACTGGCAATTAACACACTGATAGACTCTCAGGTCTCATCTGAATAGTGTTCCTTTGCATACTGTGGTCACTTCATAATCTTGGTTACTTTTTAAGTTCTCTTTTCATTTCAGGCTTGGTAATAGACACTTGAAAAAGCATAATAAGAACTGAGGCTGAATAAGGATGAAACTGCTTTCTTCTGCTCTAACTCTACTGTTTGTTAACCAACTTCAGTCAATTAAAAAAAATCTCTGTACAGTTCAAGGCCCTCAAATACCACAGTGTTAATGGATGGAGTGTAGTGTAAAGGTGGAGGGACAATCAGTGCATCAATATGTTAATTCCTTAGATGAGACCGTGACATTTGGTAAGTGCTCAATAAATAGTCGATGCTATTATTATTACTGTTATCACTGCCCCTCAGGCAAAGATCATCAAGAAGATATTTATAGTTGAACATAGTAGATTTAGTACTCACAATGAGGAAAAACGAACATACACCATTGGGAGCCATAGGGCCTCTCAGTCAAGGAGCTTACTGTCAAATATAGGTTTGTGTTAGGCAGTTTGAGAAAGTGTTTAAGGAAACAGGTATTTTCTCTAGGTTGAATGCCACTCGCAAGTAAGGATAATTCTACGACTGATTATCAAAAGAAATCCCATCTTGAAGAATAGGCCAAGTAGAAGTCGTACACAGAAGCAGAGACCCCCAGACTGATGCTGAGACAATGGTCATCCAAAAAATTGTCTCTGTTGGTACAGTGGCACTTTTATCTTGGGGACTATCAACAGCTGTCTAACTGTACTTAAGGCCCAAGTCAGTGGGAGTGAATTTACACATGGTACTGTAAACATAGTCAAGTACACATGGCTGCATAGGTCATAGACCTCAGGGAAGAACCTATTTCTGTCATTTCTCTAGACCAACAGAATTTCTTACTATATTCTAAATATGTTATGTTTCTATTTATAGATAAGGGTATCTCTCACCACTCATTAAAGAAGGTTCTTTTTGCAACAGATGGAGATGATTGCAATCTTCCACAACTGGTCAAAGTACAAAGAATACATGACTTTGAGGTGCCCAGCCTAAGTAATACATCTACACTGAAACCTCCATACTTAAGATTCAAGGATCATAGCGGAAGAGGAGACAGAAACATTGTAAAAGTCAGAGGACAAGACACCTACTGCTAGTTTATACATTCTAGACATGATGGGGAAGCTACAATAATGAAATCTCCACAGGATGGTAGTCTAACAAGATCTGCTTCACAAACCATTTGCCATGCTAAGGTGGGTGGGAGAAATCTTATGGGGTCCCACCTCAGGATGAAGAGGTACAGCCAATGAATGGATACTGAGGGAGGATCAGCTTTCTACAGGGACTAGTTCCCAAAGGTAAGCCCAAGGGGGAAGCCCTAAACTTGGGTACATAAAAGAACTGCTAACTGGACTCAGTAAAATATATAAAATATAAAATATATATAATATACGTATATGTGATAATCAAAAAAGAGGACAAGAAATTGTGAAGGAATTAGGGAGGACATTGGAGAGATTGGAGGGGGACTGGGAATGGTGAAAATAATGTCAATAAAATACTCATGTATGGAACTCTCAATAAAATAAACTAGATAAAGAAGCCACCCACACTAGCCAGCTGAGAGGATGATTGGCTATTAGTGTAATTGGACAGGCTGAGATATTTTCTGTGTCCACACAGTATCACAGAGAGGTCTTGTTTTTCTTTGATGCACTGTGGTCACAGAATGGTTTATATTGATGTCGATGCTATAAGATAATGTATTTATACCAGGCCTGTGGCACCCACCTTTAATCCAAGCCCTCAGGAAGCAGAGGCATATGGATCTCTGTGATATCGAGGCCAGCCTCACTACAAAGTGAGTTGCAAGAGGGCTGGAATTAGGGAAACCCCATTAAAAAAGCAAAGAACACCAAAAAACAGTAATGTGTTTAACATAGTGAATACTTTTATTTTCAGAGGTTGTGTCGCACCTGTTTTAGCCAGCATCATTCTTATAATCACTTGGGAAGCAAGTGTTATTATTAATCATCTATGAATGAGGAAACTAAGGGCCAGAGAGTTGTGAAAGGCTGCTTAAGATTATAGAGCTGGAAGGATGCAGAGTCTTATGAAAACCCAAGATGGTCCAACTCTGAAGTCCCGATGATCAACACTATGAGAACAATAGCTTAATGACTTCTACTGGGTGTGGTGTTTTGCAAGCCTGTCTCACTTCTTCATGATCTGTTCCTGCAAAAGTATATAAACTGGTATGATTGGCAAGATCAATATAGACCTAATATGATCTGCCCGTATCATCAGTGAAAAGAGCAAGGAGTGATACATGCATCCACTCAGTTAGGATTTGCTGAACATCTACTCCAGTGTGAAGGATTATGCTAAATGCCAGTCCTATGAGATAAATTTAGTTAAAACCACCTAAGAGTTGCTTATTTGTAGAGAACACATCTTTGTAGTAGATGGTAACCTTAGTACAGTTGGGCAGGGAGTTGGACCAAATTTAATGGTGTGGAAGGTCCTTTAGAGAAATCATATTTCAGTTAAGACATAACAGCCATGGAGAGCCATAACTTTCCAAAGAGAAGGAAGAAAACGTATAAAGGACCCAGGACTGGGATAAGCAAAGAAAAACCTGTAAAGCTAAGAAGACTCAGGGCAGCTAGCCAAGCAGATCATTTAGGGACTTAGAGAACCAAGGCCTGTTTGAAAGAGCAAGCGTAAGAGAGAGACCGAGAGGGAGCTTGATCATGAATGTGAGCAAAGACACCGTGTTGGGACTTACATACCAGGCATCAGGTTGGTGAGTAATTCTCTGTTGTTGGAGAGGAGAGCTCAAGCAGAGGGTGGGGAATGTTTTGCAGTGGGAAGGCAAAATCTGGAAATCTTTCTTGGAGCCAGGTTGTTGGCTTGCTGAGCACATTTCTACAGACAATGGGGAGTCACGATGTTGAAGGGAATACAGTCAACAAGGTGGAACAAGAGCCCCAGTGTCTGCTTCTTGTTACTCTGTTTTTATTTCCATGAAGAGGTTTGTGGGAACTCATTGGCTTTTTCCAGACCAAACCTGGTGCTAATCAGAAGATAGATTGGAGTTGTTTATAAAAGCATAGAAAACAAACACAAACTTTAGGTTGGTGATATCAGAGAGGTTCACTCTGCCGCATACTGATGCCTGGTACTGTGGTTAGCGTTATAAATTGGGTAGTTCTTCTAAAAGAGCCACAGATGTCTAGGTTTTGACTGGTACTTGAGAAGGCCGATCAATATTCTAGAAAAACATGTGGTTTTGCTATTTATGCAATAAGGGCTTTTGTAAAATGGTCTTTTCATAACATGGCCACTTTTGTCACATTTAGGAGTTCAAATAAATATGCAAACTTATGGCACTTGAATGGGGCTTTGTCTTTTCTTTGGACAAAATTGCCAATTTGACTGGCCTGCTGCCTCCTCTGATCGTACGGCCAAGCGGAACTTGGAGCAGGGAAGATGTCTGCGGGGTTGGGCTGTGACCACCGGCTACCTTACTATAATTGCTGGGATCGTTTTCAGTTGTAAGAATCACACTCAAATACAGTTTAGAGATAATGGGAGGGTCCGTAAATAGGAGTAGGGACAGCTCCTGTTTTGATCTGTAACATTTGTGTTTCTTGTACACGGTGACCCCATATCAATACCCTCCGGGAACTCAGCTCTTCCTGCCCCTATCCTTGGGATTCAGAAGAGCTGGCTTTTCCCCTGGCACCAACCTGGTCACCTGATTCAGGCTTGCCATCCACGACCACATCAGGCCTGGAATGCTGCCTCAGTTAGTTCGAGTCATTGAAAAACATTAAGGCATTCACTGGTAATCGTGGAAAAGGGTCTTGCTTTTGCTGTTGAGAAAAAACCTAGCAGAGAAAAGTGCTGGACTTTCTCGCTTTCACAGGAACCTAAGAGGGGAATCTGCCAAAGAGCCCTGAGAAAATTCAGATGAAGAGCTACAGCTGGGAAACAGAGAGTGAGAACCAGTTACACAGCTGAGTCCTGGATCAAGCAGTACCTCTCTCACTGCACACTGAACTAATCGCATCAAACTTCTGCACAGAACACAGATAAAAGAATTTAGTCTTAAACTACTCAACCCAACTTATACCACTCAGAATTTCTCTCCAGATGATTTGGAACTAGAAGCTACAGGTACTCTGGGTGATCTCTTCTAATGATTAGAATGTCCTGGCTGGCTGGGGACTTGTGGGGAGCCAGGTGCTACAGAAGTGAGTGGGGAAGAGTCAGTTTATTGCTTCATATTAGTGAATGATGTAGGGGTATAGCTAGCTTCAGGTACTGCCTGATCCAGGGCTCAATTGTATAATCGTTTCTCACTCTGTTGTCTAACAGTGCTTCCTCAGGTTCTCTGTATACTTGCTTCTGATGTTCACTTGAAGACTAGCCATTCTGACACTGTTCTCAGATGGTAAATTTCTAGCACACCAAACTTTCCAGTAGCCCAATATGCTGCTCCCAAGATTTTGATTCAATGCAGAGGAGGAGGAGACATTGGTATTTTTTTTTTTTCAAAGTTCCTCAAGTGATTTTAGTATGCAGCCAGGGTTGAGATTTTTTTTTTCCCCTTGGCTAAATTGAAGCTCTGGGTTGATATTTTGAACCCTTCCATGGTAGTGATAAAGCTGAATGTCAAGGGCACTGAGAAAAGGCAGGAAAGAAAGGCAGGACTGAGTATCTTTCCTTCCTTTAGCAGGGACTTTGCATTTCAGAGTTTGGCCACAGTCATGTGGGAACTGTCACGTGATGTTTTAGGTGACTTTTCTGTTGCTGTGGTCAAATGCCATGACCAAAAGCAACTTATAGATGAAAGTGTTTATTTGAGCTTATGATTCCAGAAGGATAAGAGTCTATCATGGCAGGGAGACATGGCAGCGAGTGAGGGACAAGCATGGTGTCAGGAGCAAGAATCTGAGACCTCATATCTTCAACTGTAAACAAGGAAGCAAGCACAACACAAACAAGGCTATGAACTCTCCACCCACATTGACATGATTCCTCCAGCAAATTTATACCTCCTAAAGAGTCCATGACCTCCCCAAACAGTGCTCCCAACTGAGGACAAAGCATTAAAATACTTAGCCCATGGGGGACATTTTTCATTAAAACCACCACACATGTTCTCTAATGCTCATCTAGTCTCAGCTCCTCTGGCATAAGGATCTCTTTTCAATGGATGGGCTCTCCTGGTGAAAACCTTTTCTTGGGGCCAGATGGAAAAGGCATAACCAGTGTTCAGGCAACCTGGGAAATAAATTTCATCCTTCTGACCCAAGGTATCTGAAAGTCAATCTTCCTATCTGACTCACAAATTGACGGCCCACTCTGTATGCAAGCATTGCTAAGGGACCTAAATTAGCTTCTTTTTCTCTTATTTACACAAGGCTAAATAAGGAAAAATGTTAGGATCATGACTCCAAAAATGTATTACATTACAGGAGAGTAGGATGTGCAGTGCCTGGTAAAAGCAATGGAAACTACATAAAGGTATCTTACATGACATTTTTTTCCCCAGAAGGATTCACCAGAAGGAAAAAAGTTGGTAGGGCCTGGTCGGGCATTCTTCCTATCCAAAATAATGCTGTCTAAACCCTCTCTCCAAACCTGATGCTCTGTATGAAGACAGCAATATGTATGGGATGAGGAGTTGGTCAAAATATGAAGGAACACAGAAAAGAAGTGCAGCCAAGGGACTAAGGAGGCCTTGGCCAAAGAGCAAGGTGGGGTGGGGAGACACTAATCCCTTATCCCAAATAGAAAAATAAACTTCAGGAGGTGGGGAAGATACTCTGACTTTGAGCAGCTAGAATGTGGACTTAGCACGGTCTACTTGAGCTCTCTGTTGCAGCCCCCAAAATAATTAAACTTCTAATGCCAGAGAATGGCCAGCTTGCTGAGGAGCTTAGTGCTCTGCTTTCTAGTAGCTCACCTTGTCACCAGGCAAGAAACAGAGGTCCCCGGAAGGGGAGGGACTGGGACACTTGTCTCTGGTAGTTAGAAGTGGGGCCAAGGCTAGCTCCAACGTTGTAGCCTTTTATCTTTTCTACTTAGAAACAGGACTTGCTAAAAGATCCTTGCTCATTCATGGCTCATAGGGCAGAAAGATGTTTTCTGTAACTGTCACCATTCTGGTCAAGGTAATTCTAAGAAAGGTTGTACGTCAAGCATCGAAGCACTGATCAGATCTCAGTTTTGAAGAAAACCATACAGTTGTAATGAAATTATCCCCACCCCACCATTTCTGCCATGAAG
This sequence comes from Eospalax fontanierii, assembly GCA_035773235.1. Classification (NCBI taxonomy): domain Eukaryota; kingdom Metazoa; phylum Chordata; class Mammalia; order Rodentia; family Spalacidae; genus Eospalax; species Eospalax fontanierii. Next base: position 14,184,406 of record CM069546.1, read on the forward strand.
CTATTTATCATAAGCTAATGTGTCACTGTGGGTTTTTTCTTCCTATTTTATTTCACTTTTTCCCAACAGTAAAACATATTATTTCAGATTAGTGAGACAAGTCCATGTAGACTAGTAACTATAATAAATTTGACCATGTTTCTAAGAAAAGTATGTTCATTATTTGAAAGTATACTCCATAAACCCAGCAAAGAGACTAAATTTCTTATGAGAATCGCTGAGGGATCTACTTTAAGGAAGAGGCATTCAACAAATATTTCTGAGTGCCTGCTGTATGCTGCTGTGATAATTGTTAAAATTGCAGTGATGAAAACACTTAATCCCTCCTCTCAAGAACTTTACAGTAGAGTGGGAGTAGAATAATTAGTTAATTAAGGAAATTGTGTTTTAGGCTAGCAGAGCCTCTAAGAAGATAAAGTGAATCTTTTCTTTAGAGCTTAAACATCTTCTAAGCTTCTACCTCAGATTTTTCTTTATGCTTCTAACATTTTCTGTAAACTTTTTCATTCTGGAAAATATAAAGACAAAGACCAGCCCAGGTCCAGTTGAGGGATTGTAAATTCTGACTCAATAGAGCAAAATTCGATGAGCTAGTCCCTGTACATAGCCACTCCCCATTGAGCAGATGACCTTTCTTGGACCACATATATTTGTGGGTCTGATAAAGGAAGCATATCCCACTGTTTTAACCTCCATGAAAGACTCCTGGGTGTGTCTTTCTTTGGGGCTCCAACTCAATCACCTCTAACCCTGAAGTCCTAGCCTGTCCTTAGGGGCCTGGAGAAGGGACTTCTGTTATCTGCCTTGCTGATATGCCGAGCTAATGGCACGAAACTCTCTTGGCCGTCCAGAATGGAAGAAACAGAACACCAATTTAAATCATGAAAAGAAGTCAGTGAATCTATCATCATTAATCTTGCTGTCAGTTTTAATTTTGGGGACATTACCTCACTCAACACCAGTTGAAAAGAGCTGCCAGAACCGATGATGTCATCATCACTGGCCGTGTCTGACCCTGCCTGCTGATTCTCAGAGCTCAGAGCAAGTTAATAAATCCCCTGGCACTTGGACACACAGTGGAGTTTTATTACAATGAAGGTATAACCCATGAAGTTGTTTCAATTAAATGACCTGAGAAAATACTTTCTTGTGTTTAGCAAAACTGTAAAACATAATTATCCTCATGCAGCTGAGTCTGTTTCTTATGCTGATGTGATTATATATCCTCTTCTCTCTCTCTCTCTCTCTCTCTCTCTCTCTCTCTCTCTCTCTCACACACACACACACACACCCTCATAGACTAATAGAATAGGCATAGCTTAGTACTTCTGCATATTCCATATGAACAGTTTCCTAGGTCAGCACCTAGAGACCTTGTGGGTTGAGGCCTACCTGCAAGACTGCCTTAAACATCAGGCACTTGTGTGTGAGAAGCAAGTGAGGGCACTGTGGAGCTTGGCATGCAGCAGAACCTGGACTCCAAAAAAGGGGTGGGTATGTTGGAAGAAGCTGGAGCCCGGCAGCTGCTCTTTCAAAATTCTGGACTGCATTGCTTCTCAAATATTTATGAATAATTTCCTTCACCATGTTTCTAACTGCTCAGGATATTAGTTTTTGCTGGTCTTCTTACTCAGGGCCCATCTGAGGTCTTCTGGCCTGACCCTCTTGTGAAGTCATCCTGCCTTCCAGGCGCCACAGGGTCGGAGCATTGCCATAGTGTCAGTGCTGCGGGACCACAGCACAGGCTCTGCCATTGTGGCTGGAGGAAGGCTGGAGAGGATGGTGGGGGGCCTCCTTCCTTCCAGCCCTGTTTCCTTGATTATAGCACATACAAAGAGAGAATGCCTAGGAAGAGGAAGCTTTCAGACACCACGTGGGGGTGATCATCTCCTGTCATAGCCACTGTCTAGAGGGCGTTATGCATGTGTGACACATACAGACACATTTTAAAATCTTCAAGCAAGATGAGAATTGGTAAGCATCAACACTCTGGCCCAAGTCTCCATGAGAACCCTCCCTCTGACTTATTTCTAGTGACTCCTCCTGAACTCTTCTTCCTCCCCACCCAGCCAGCTTCCCTAAATGGCCCTCATCAATCATGCCATACGGTACAGTTGGCTTGCACAGAGCACAAATGAGGACGAGTGGAAGACCCCCAAGCTCATTTTTCATGCCCATCTCAAAACAGGAACTGATCCTAGGTCTCCAGGGGTGAGTGTGCAGTACACAAATTCACTGTCCCTTCTGCCCTCCCAGATGGAGGCCCTTTCAGAGTCTTCATTATTTTTTTAATGGCCTGGTGTAAAGTATATCCATGCACAAGATACATCGCCTGATGTAAGAATCCATGGCTGCGTTCTGTTAACAGTTCCTGCTGTTTGTGGAGGATTGCTTTAGCATACTTGTTAAACCTCAATAAATATGTTTTTAATAACTCTATGGTATTTAACATACAATAGCTGTCTTATTAAGTCTATATTGAATCCTTGCGCATGGCATTTAATTTAAAGTGTGATCAGTGTTTGACTAGCAAGGAAGACACTTCTTTGGGAGAGAAGAGAATATTTAAGAATCACATATTTGATGATATGACTAAAGTACGTACTTTTAAATTCATGCATGAGAGATCTGAGTGGAACAACAAGGAAACTGAAGCAAAATGGCCACATTAAGAATCCAATTGTCATGTGTCAAGCACATCAGGTTCTGGGGCACAGGAAGACAAAGGTGGGGGCTTATCTTTGTTTCTCTGGACTCTTTTTCTCTCACACCGCTCCTCTTGAAAGCCGCAGACCGGCCGGATTCTGGGCAAGATAATGAAGAACAAAAACCAGGATAAATTGTACTTCGAGGGTGGTTCCTGCCCTTCTTGCTGTTTTTGTCTCTTCACTGATTTTTGCCCCTTGGTTGCTCAGGTTCCTACCTATATATCTGAAAAGGATTTGTATGCTCTTTCATGCTCCCATAGTTAATGCTTCGATAATCTTCTATGAAGAGGGGAATTGGCAGAAACCAACTTGTGGAGAACAGGTGGAAAGACAAGATAGTTTCTATGGGTGGTTCTCAAAGATGGACATCTTTTCAAGATTGAGAGACTACGCAAAGTGCTGTGGAGGGACTGAGTTCAAGTCTCAACTGGGAAACATTTACTCTGTGGTTTTGAGAGGTATGCAGTGGAGGGATGTGGGGGAATATACAGTGAGAACTATGACATAGGGACAAAGGATTCAAAGCCAACTGCTGACCGAATACTTGATGGTGAAACTGAAGCCAGGACAGGCTCTGTGGAGGTGGTGCATGACCTGAGATTGACACGATTATTTCCTGATAAATATTAGTCTAAAAATGGTTCTGCAGTCCCTGACCATCAGCTCCAGCTTCATTTGGGAACTTGTTAGAAATGCACATCATATCACTGGAACCAGAACTGGGGGGTGCGGCCTGGCACTCTGGGTTTTATGCATTCTTCAAGTTTAGATGCATGAAAAAAACGAGAAGCACCGCTCTAAGGCAGGGCTTGTCACCTTTAGCAATGCTGGCATTCTCTGTGTTGTAGACTAGTCACCAACGTCCTTGGTCACTACTCACTGGATGGTAGCACCTCCCACCTCCACCAGCTGTAATGGGAAAAATACCTCCAGATAGTGCCAAATATCCCAGGAAGCAAAATCACACACCCTGTTATACAAACACTGTTCTATAATAAGAATGTCTATGTTACAGCTGAGTTATGTATGGTGGAATATCAGAGTCATTTGAGAAATGAGTGCTCCATTATGGAAGGGTGTAAGAAAATAAAATGGGGGGGTGGCGCTCAAGCTCTGTTGCACATAGTACTGTTGAACAGTATCAGAATGTCTTCAGACTTAATTCCGAGGGAGATGTGGAATTGCTGAAAGTTTTACGTAGAGGGTGACCTAACTACATCTCAACTTTGGGTTGTATTAGATCAGAGCAGTACTTTTTGAGCTATTGTGAAGAATGCATTTCTATAATATCATCTTCAGGTACGCACATAAATATATGTGTATACGTGTGTGTGTACCTTTGATAAAACTTTTTTGTTATATTTATTTTGCATGTGGGTTGTGTGCATGTCATGTGTAGCATGTGCGTGTGCCTGTGTATGTCAAGCCCAGAGGAAGATGCTGGGTATCCTCCTCTATTGCTCTTTAATTTACCCCTGGAGATTGGATCACTTGCTGAACATGGAGCTCACTATAATTCAGCTAGGCCGTCAGCCAGTACGGCCCAGGTTCCCTCTGTTTCTGCACCCTCTTCTCCCCTGCTGGGGATATAGTCACGGGTGACGGTCCTGACATTTACGTGGGTGCTAGGGATCTAAATCCAGGCCCTCGTGCTTGCATAGTAAGTGCTTTTACCCACTACGTTATCTCCCCAGACCCCTGAGAAAACCATTTTACATAAGGTTTGTATTGTTCGTTTTTTTGACAGCATAGGTTATGACACTCCAGGAGACTTTTATAACCTGCTGTGACGGGCATGGTCCACAGTTTGAAAAATACTGAATTAGACATCAGAGTCATTGGAACATAGGGGCAGAGAGCTTAGGAGCGGAGTGTTTCAACAGACCACTCAAAAGTGATGGAAATCTGACAATACGATGGAAATGATGTGACAGAAGTATCTGGCAGGAATGTTTCAGATACAGGACTGCAAGAAGGGGAATGTGAGCAAATGGCATGATTACTCCACCAGTATCCATGGAGGTCCAAATGAGAGCCCAGAAAGCTTGTGTTTTTTGTCTATGAATTTTGGCAGTGAGACAGTGATATTTCTAACTTTTGATGCACTGAATTTGAGCTACTTAGTTAGCATGGTGAAGATGTCAAGTAAAACAGGAAAGGTGGGCTCTGGTGTGGGTGAGGATTGGGGTTGGTGTTGTGGATTATGAGTCATGCCCGGGCAAGGCCTGGAGGATGAGGTCACCAGAGGAGGGAGAATGTGGTTTCTAGACTAATAGCTTCTCCCTGTATATTGATATCTATCTGAGTAACAATATTCATTCCTAGTGTAATAAAGACCCACTCAGCAGATGGTATCACATCATAAATAAGTAAAAGCAAACCCAAGACGTGATCCTTGCCCTAGGAGAGGCTATAATTCATTCAAGTCCTGTGGTTTGATCTGAATCATATTTATACATTTGTTGAGCACCAACTCTTGGTCATACACACGATTTTAAGTACTCAGGAAAAAAGTGAGCAGGATAAATGTCGTTGCCAGCAAGGAGCTTATTCTCTAGTTGAAGGAGTGTAAGCCCTAAGCAAAAGTAAAAAATAAGAGATGGATGATGTTAGACAGTGGTAAAAGCCATAGGGGAGAGTACCACAGAGAAAGGGAATGGGGACAGAGATGGCAGACTCACAGCTTTTATTTCGTGGTACTGGAGCTCAAACTTGGGTTCCTGTGTATGTTGGCAAGCCCCTTGTCTGGCAGCTACACTGTCAGTTAATACTGCAGCTTTAAATCAAGGTGACTGAGTCTTTCAGGGTCCCTGAGTTTTCAAGAAGATTGGTCTGATGCAGGCTAAAAGCATCATGGGTCTACTTCTGGTGGTTGGGCAGAGCATTGATCAGATTTTTGTTGCTTGGAGAAAATATCCCAGAATGCAAGGTATGGGGTGAAAGATTTATTCCAGCTCATGGTTTCAGAGCTCTCCATACATGACTAGCTTGCCCATTACTGTGGTCCTGTGGTGAGGCAGAACGTCATAGCATCAGGAAGGCATGCCAAAGTCAAGGTGCTCACCTCATAGCAGTCAGGAAGCAGAGAGGACAAAACAGGAAGAGGTCCAGAACAAGATACATCTCCTCTAGGCGTGCCTCAGTTCCACTCAGAACTGACTCCACTTCCCAACAATGTCATCATATTATGAATTAATCAAGGGAATTAGTTATTCATGATCTGGTCACCTGTCGATGATCAAATCCAACAGCTTGGAACCAAGTACATAGCACACAAGGCTTTGGGGGGGCACTTTATATCAAAAGTATAACAGGGCTGGAGAGACAGCTCAGTAGGTAAAGTGCATGATCCCAGAACCACATAGAAAAAGCGGGGCATGATGGTATGTGCTTGTAATCCCATTACTGGGAAGACAAAGACAGGTGGATTCCTCGGACTCACTGGTCAACCAGCTTGGCCTACTTTGTGAGTTCCAGGCTAGTGAGAGACACTGTCTCAAAATAAAGGTGGATCATACCTGAGGATCACTGAGATTGTCTCTGGATTACACACACACACACACACACACACACACACACGCACGCACGCACGCACGCAAATAAATAAGTAAATAAATAAATAAATAAATGAAAACTTAAACAGAACAACTATGAAGTTGAGGATGGGAGGTGGGGTGCAGGGGTGTTAATAGGAGTCCTAACTCTGGGTGCCTCTTTTCTCTCTCCTTTTAGGAGACCTGCCTTTTCTGTTTCTATCTTCTTCATTTTATTATATACCCATTTACCATTCTCTTACTTTACAAAGTTCCTTTCCATGAAGCTTTTTGTGTGGAAGTCAAAACACTTTCTGAACCTGAGGCTCTTGAATGGTATACTCATGACAGATTGGAGACAACCATTCCACTCTCTAGGTGTCTGGCCTTAATGGACCAAGCATATGCTCTCTGCAATGTTAGAAGGGAGAACAGATGATATTTTGTGATCAAATACTTTGGAAATATAGTTGGTTAAACAAGTGTAATGGGTTCTTGACCAGAGGACCTGACAGACTGATGTGTCACTGCAAGTCTCCAAGAAGGAAGCAGAGTATGCATGGTTTTAAAACCTTATTTAGCCATAGAAACCCTTTGATATAGAACGTCTCTCATGTAACCAGTGTTCCAGAGTACACACTTTGGGTACATGCAGTCGACTGGCTGTAGTCTATGATGATGGGCAAGTAATTTAACCCTTCGGAATCTCACCCTACTCATCAATGAAATGATAGTTAGCTGCTGCTCAAAGAAAATTAATAACATTGCAAGACTCTGTCCTTGGCCTTAAACTTGTTCAGGATTTTATCAGGGACCCTAGTGAAGAAAAGGAGATAATTATCACATCTGAAGATGATGCAGGATTGAGAAGAGTGGCTAATAGATCAAATGACAGAATCAAGTCAAGCTTACCTTGATGTGTTAGACTAGTAAGCGAAAAAGCTTTGTAGAAAATTTAATAAGGATGAATATATGGCTCTGCTTGTAGCTTCAGGAAATTGATTTTTAAAGTATAAGATGTGGGAATGCAGACTTGGCAGCAGTTTATATATGCGTATTATAAAAAAAAGACCTGAAGATAATGATTGACCACAAACCCAGGATGAGCCATCAAGGGACATGGCCACTTTAAAACCTATTCCAGTGAGGCCTCATCAGCAGAAGTGATTCTAGTCTAGGGATCAATGGGATCCCCAACATCTGGCTCTTCTGCCTGGATTATTAGGATCTCACATTTTGAGTACTTATCAAATGCTTGCATAATGCATTCTGTAGGTGTCATTTGACTCCGTGTACTAAGGAGTTGCACAAGGAATTTTAATTATAACAATATCTATTCTTTAGATGAGGACACTGAGGCCCAGGGATCCCACCACATTGAAGAGCCCAGATAGAATGCTTCAGGAGCCTGCGTTACTGTTTTTCTTTTACAATTTGTGTGTGTGAGTGTATGTGTGTGAGTTTATGTGTGTGTGTGAGTATGTGTATGGTGTGTGTGTGCACATGCACATGGAGTCCCCAGGTTGGTGTCAGGAATCATCCTGGATTTCTCTTCTATATTCCTGGGAGCAGAGTCTTTCAGTTAAACCCAGATTTCCCAGATTTTGCTGGTCTTCCTAGCCAGCTGGCCCTGGGAATCCTCTTTCTCTGCCTTCTGATGTTGGAATTATATAGGTGGACTGTCATACACACCTATGTTTCCAGGGTTCTGAGTTCTGGTCGTCAAGGTTGCATAGCAAGTACTTTCACCATGAAGCCATCTCCCCAGCCCCAAGAGCCTATGTCATATAAAACAAGAGATCTAACAGTCATAACATTTGAAGATTTGGGAACATGGGTGGACTGTTTAAAAGGATGAAAGGGCTAAGGATATGCATTGTATCTATGATAGAAAAGCTTTCCTTTTGAAGAACACCAAGTCTTGCTATGGACACATTACTGTATAGAAACAGAAATGGAATAAGATTTCAATTTAGTATCGGGAAAGGCCTTCCAAGGAGTAGACTAAACCAAAAGAGACTTGGAAACTTTATTAAGTAGCATATTCTCTGTCTCTCTAGATACTTAATCGGAAGTTCAGTGATAATAGGTTCCAGTTCTTGTTAAAATGTTGAACTATATTAAGTGGGCTAATAATTGATTAAGCAAATCTTTTCAGGGCCTTGCTATATAGTTCAAGTTAGCAAGAAACTAGAGTTTCTTCCTCAGCCTCTCAAGAGCTGGTATTGCAGGTATCACCAGCCACCTAGCTTCAAATAACTTCTTATCAAGCTAGACAAGTCATAGATTATCCCATACTGAACAGTGATTTAACCTGCAAGTTCTACTATCATGGCTCTATTTGTCCTAAAATATCACCCACTTTAGAATAGTAAAATCTTGTGTTTAAGTGCTTTCAAATCCATGGCCCTGTGGCAGTTAGGGTCTAAGGTATTTTGGAATCCTCTTGAGAAGAGAGCAGGAGGAAACTGGAGAGGAGGAGGAGGAAGAAGAAATGGAAGTGAAGACATTAGTCAAGACGAAGGTGGGATCATGTCTTCAAGGAGCCACTTTCCTTAGCCACCTTCAAATACGTTTGGAAGTGCAAATGCCTCCTGCAGTGTGGAGGGATTTTGATGTTAAGGATTCTCCTGTGAATGCCATGCAGGCCATAAAAGGAACAAAAAGCATCTAAACTTATTCCAGAGAAATTTCTCTGGAAAAGAAGTTCTGTCTAAGTCAAGTTCACTGTATACTTGCCTTTAGAAGCCACATTCAGTCTCACCTATGGTGATACAGTTCCCAGAAGGCCCCCTTCTTTTGTGTTCAGTTTTTTTGTTTGTTTGTTTTAAGTGATAAATGCTTGAGTATTTGATTCCATCTTTTGTGTATTTGTATGATTTGTGTGTATATACTTGTATGTGAATGTGGCTGTGCATATGCTTCTACATGCATGCGGAGATCAGAGGAAAACCTCAGGTGTCATCCTCATCTTCCATCTTGTTGGAGGCAGGTCGCCTGTTGCACACTGCTGCATACTCCGGATGGCTCGCACTGTGAGCTCTCTGGGATTCTATTGTTTTTGTCCCCGGGTTGCTAAGATCACAGATACTGTGCACTGCTGCATCTGTCTTCATGTGAGTTCGGGGATATGAACTCGGATCTTCATGCCAAACACCCTTGCTCACATCTCCATCTCTGCAACCTGTATTTGCTTTTAAACTCTTCTTTCATACTAAGTGCAGTGCTTCTGTGGATGCATGAACTCACTTAGAACAGGTTTTTTGCTCAATGCCCAAACTCCAGTTGTGTCCAAAGTTTAAGGTCATAATATATATGATTCCTGTCACTGAAATGTCTGTAAGAAGCAGGCTCTTAGGGGAAGGTGACTCTGAATCCTGGTGCACAGAGAAGATCTAGGATGGTTGATGAGGCTTTGATGTTTGATGTCCCAACAGGAATTGTTCTGGAAGATAAAACAGGACAAAACTAGTAAGGGAAGGGGTTGATGAGCTGAGCACCTCAAAGGCCAACAGTGTATGTTCGGTCTTTAGAGAAGTCTATGGCATGGTCCTTCTCTGCCATAACTCTGGTTAGAACACTGTCTAAAGAATGCCCTGTGAGGTTTGGTGATGCAAACGTATGAAATCAATTGAGACCAAATCCTATAACATCAATGCTGTTCTTTGAAAATTCTCTTTCAATCTTTCTGATTATATAAAAGGCAAAGTCTTAGATTCATGCACAATAGCAGCCTTTTTTACAGAGGAAATATCACAGGCCTATGTCCTGTCAATTGTCTCCTCTCCCAAAGTGAGGAAGTCAATAAGCATTCATTCCTAGAGCTGCGAAAATTAAACATTATACAGAAAACACAGAGAGCAGTATTTGGCACACACTATGATCTCAGTAAATATTGCTTATTTTTGGGTTTCTTCTATTGTCTTCTGAGGCAGGCAACATTTATCTGGCTACAGTTCAATAATATGATTTTATTTTGGTTAAATTTATTTTTATGATTACTGTTCACCTTCAATGTATTGTAACAGATTCTGGTTTCTTTTGGCAGCTGGATTTATGAAAGGAAGGACTAATAAAAGTGGAACATGAGAAAGGAATAAAACATAGACAGAATGTGAATGAACACATTTTGGGAAATACACACCCAGATGATCTCTAAGGGTCTCTGCAGTTCTGAGTGTCAACAACTGTGGTGGTAAAGGAGGAAGGCCCACAGTGGATATGAAATTTACTCAAGGTCATCAGGCTCATTAGTGGCAGAGCTAGGAGCTGATCCAACACCTCCGGATGCTTAGCCTCACGTTCTCCTTGAAACTTGCTCATGATCCAAAGTCCTGGGATTCTTTTCAGCCTAGAGAGCCATATCTTGCCCCTGCGCTGGTAAAGGGCTCAAGGGTGGAAAGCTTACAGACAACTCTGCACATAGTATCAGACTGCAGAAACCCTGAATTGTGTCCCCAAGCCAACCGTTGCCTGCTGTAACTTCATTGCATCTGCATCTTCTGTGCTCTAACACCATGTTCAATGCAGGGAATTTGGGTGGGCCTAGAGTGCCTTTAGTATCACTCCTATAATTCAAAACATCCAAATTATTATTTTCTCCATGAGAGGAAGCCAGGGGAGTGCTGTTAAGTGGAGGGAAAAGTGTTTGTTACGCCAGGCGTTCCAACAAAATGTCCTCTTTTGCTATTAAATCATGGCACTTCTAAATGAAATGATATTTTGCAAACTTTGGCAGTGGCTGAAATTTGGACCATTGTGCGGGATTTTTTTCTCCTCTTTCTCCTTTTGGGCTTTTTCTCTATGTGGTCCAGAGAAATACTATTTGCTGGCTTAACTTTTCTTGTTTATCTTCCCTTATGACCCAAGTTGTTCATTTTCCCCAAAGATCTCAGATAACTTGATTTTCTGCCCACAAGTTATCATTTTAATAAATAATGAGGCTGATAAGTAGAGGCTGGAGAGGACAGCCTATTGCCCAAATGGGTTATTTCTCAGAATGCCCCTTTCTTTAGGATTAATTGCAAACTGCTTTATAGAAAGAAATGTGCTTGTTACCATGAAGCTCCTAAAGATAAGATTAATGAGGGTATATTGACATGGCAATTAAACCTGCACAGGCTGAAGGTGATCGATTAAAATCAATGAAACATGGCTTCAGCTGTATGAAACTCTCTACTGATCTCTTGCATTTAGTCTTACATCCTCTTTGTGAATAATCTGTACATGTATGTATATATGTGTATTGTGTATGTCTGTGCATGAGTCCATAGATGTGTGTAAATATGGAGGCCAGAAGAGGACATTTTTATCTTCTTCAATCACTCTTCACTTTATTTCTTTGAGACAAGGTCTCTCACTGAACCTGTGGCTTACAGTTTGGACTAGGGTGGCTGGCCAGTGAGCTCCCAGGATCCTCCTCTCTTCACCTCCCCAAGGATAGCATTATAAGCATGCCCAGACATGTCTGGCTTTTATGTGGGTGATAGGAATTCAAACTCAGGTGCATATGCTTCAGCAGAATATATTCGTATCCACTGAACCAGCTCTGCAGCCCCCCGTGTGTGAACCATATTTATAGTTATCAATTTTCATTCACCTTCTCTGCCATAAAGAAGCTCTCTTTGTGGAACTGAAGCTCTTCAGGCCCCAGCTTCTTTCTTGTTTCTCGCCTTTCATGGAAAAAGCATGAACAGTTCAGGAGTGTGATGTCCACACCCTCTACTCCATGGTTGGAGCTCAAAGGCTAGGATTAGCAGCTGGGGAAATCCATTTTCAGGCCTGGGATGTGTCTGGACCCACAGCTGGATTGCTCTTCTACAAGGCCCGAAGGACATGGAATAATAGATTGCAAATCAAAAAACTCTTCCCGCAGCCTGGCTCGTATTAAGGAAACTTCTCCCTGGTGGATTAAGAGGCAGAACTTTTACAGTTGCTCTCTAACCAGGGAGCACACATGCCTTTCCTCAGTGGCCTGGGCAGCATATCACAAAGCCTGGCTGTGTCTTTGGGCCCCTTCTTCCTCCCCTCTTTTGCAAGCTTCCCTCCCTTAAACAATTATCTAGACTTTTAACTCAACTTCGGGATGTTGGACTCGGGCTCAGGGTACAGCAATATGGGAGCAATTCTCTCTCTGTCTCACGGCCTGACTTGGAAACGGGAGATTCTCCTCAATCAAGTTTCTTCGTTCTTCATTCACCTGTCCATTTTTCACTAAGTCATTCATGGGCAGTTTATAAGAAGAGTACCAAGCAACGTTCCAGGGACCATCTGTGAACAAAGGAGGCAAGCATCCCACCCCTCATGGGGCTTATGTTTTTGGGGTTGAGAACAACTTCAACTTCATAATTTACAGGGTCCAGTAAAAATGTAAATGTCAGGCATTTTGCTAAAAATAGTTAAGACTTCTAAGGGCTGTGCATGTAGATTACTGGTAGGAACCTTGCCTAGCATGCTTGAGATCACCAGGGGTCAATTCCCAGCACTGTCTCCGCTGACCCTGCCCCAAAAACTTTTCAAAAATAGTGAACTGGTTCTGTGGGTAAAGATACTTGCCTTTGCAAACTTGGAGACGTGAGTTTAATTTCCAGAACCTACCTAATGTTGGAAGAAGGGAGCCAGCTACGCAAAGCTGTCTTCTGACTTCAATGCATAGACACACCATACACTATCTTCTGTGTGTGGGGCCTGGTATAGAGGGCTTATATTACCCACCCACAAGGCTGGCCCTGGTATTGGGAAATGAAAAATTAACATGTGCACATTGGATGGATTTCACTGTACAGAGTGAAACACGGAAAGTCTATTTCCTGCAAGTTTGGCAAGAGGGCTCTCTCTTATGATTCAGGGGTCAGACAGAATTTTTCTGGAACTTAGGTAATCACTCTCTATCATTTGTTGTTGTGCAATCAAATTATTGGCTTTGTGAGCTCTGAGTAGCAGGATGGTGGTTTATGGAGAGTGAGTATTTATGAAGATTCTGAAAGGAATCATAAGCCCAGAAAATGAGACATTTAAGATTAAAATGAATAGAATTACTTCTCATGATTGCTTCCTACAACCTCCTGAAAATCCTCTGAATAACTAAACAAATCAAACCAAGCTGGTTTTATTGGGGGCTGGAGAGATGATGGCTCAGTGGTTAAGAGCATTGGCTGCTCTTGCAGAGGATCTGGGTTCAGTTCCCAGCACCCACATGGGAGCTAAAAACTCTTTGTAACAGTTCCAGGAGATCCAATACCTCTTCTGACCTCTGCAGATACTACACCACATGGGTTCACTTACAGACATGCAGTCAATACAGTCATACACTTAAAATTAAAAAAAAAACAAAACATTAAAACCAAACACACTACATGAAAACAGAAATTGCTAAACTTTCAGGTACTAGTTATTCTGAAAGTGAAATATGGCCTATTTTAAAGGGACACACTGGATTATCTATCTATGTGAAAAATGAATGGAGAAGTTGATTTTTCATGATCTACACACATTCTCGATGTGGCTTAGAATACATCCACTGCCGATTATCTCTAAAGAGCTGTTCCAAGGTTCCTGAATTTCCTCCTGTGCATCTGCTTAGCCAGGCCTGTCCTCCACCCCTGTTCCAAAACTTTTTCCTCCATCCAAATGTAATGAAAAGAGAGCCTAGACTCTGACAGTGGATTCTGTTAACTTCATTGCTGGAAAAAATTACCAAGAACATAATTCTCAATTCCAAGTCCAGTGACAAGGAGGGAAGCTTGACTGAATGTTCTGGCACACATGTCCTGGAATTTTATGAAAAAAATTCTTGTAGTCTTTGGAAATAAAACCCAATGGAGCAATCACAGTACATGGGAAAAGTTTTGTTCTCAAGGTGACTATTTTACAACTGGGGCTGTTTGGGGGCTAATGTGTTTAGCAAGCAATATACCTCATCATCATGTGCTGGGTTGGTGTATGGAAAGATTGCTAGAGAAAGAGTCAGAGTATCTGAATGTGAGTCTCATTGCTGCCATTTGGTCTAGTTTCCAGCCTCCTGAGCCTCAGTTTCTCATGTGGGACATAGCAGACATAATAATAGATCACAGAGGCTTACTGTAAAGTTTAAATTAGCAATATTCGTGATAGCACTTTTAAACCACACTCTGTTTCTTTAACAAATGTAGATTTCAATATTATTGTTATTGCTATTGTTTTTCTTATTTTCTGTCTCCTACAGTGAGCATGTTTGCTTGCAGATATAGAGCCTGGATGAAGGAGACACTGCAGGTGGAGCCCTCTGATCATTCTCTTTTGGGGGAAAGTGGATACACTGCAGGATTTTGCCTGGCAGTGATGGTTGAGGGCAGCTGATTCCTGTCACAGAAAATTTAGAGGCCCTCCCCTTTTTCATTTCCCTCCATGAACTTCTGCCTGTAGTAATAAAAACCCCCATGTTCATGTCTGTGTCGCTTGATCTTAGGAGCTGACTTTTATATGAATCTCTGTCCCCGTGTGGGGCTGCTGCGTATTATTTCGGCCCCATCTTACCGATAAAAAAAGGGAAGTGTGTGACATTAAATGATTTGCCCAGGTCACCCAGAAAGTCAGTGATGGAGTAGGCAAGAGAAAGGGTAAATATTATTCTGGATTCTCTATGTAGCCAGGTGCCCAGCAAGGTGGTGGGTTACATCCATATTTACCCCTAATTCCTTGCTGTGACTTCTCCCAATCTTGCTTAACATTTTTAGAGTCCTGTGTGTATAATGTGTGTGTATGTGATGTATATGTTCATGTGAGTGCAGGTGAGTGTACATGCCACAGCACATGCGTAGTGGTCAGGACAACTTCGGGTGTCAGTCTTTACTCTCCACCTTGTTTGAGGCAGGGCCTCTCTGTTGTTCCCTGATGGGTACCACCAGGCTATCTGGCCTCCGAGCTGCAGGGGATTCTTTTGACTCGCCTCTCCCCATAGGAGCACTGGGACTGCAGATGTGGGCTTCAATGTCTGGCTTTTACATGGGTTCTGAATTCAGATCTTCGTGCTTGTGTAGCAAGTGCCTTATCCACAGAATGATCTCCTCGGCTCTGTTTTATTTCAACTTTTAGCTGTAGAGCTTACTTTTCTTTTAGGCTAATACCTCGTCAACACAGGAATCATAAACTATCTTCCCTGAGTGCAAAAATCACTGAAAGCTGGTTCTAAAAGACAGCAAGAGAGAACTTAGCCCATTGATAGAGTGAGTTTAAGCCTCAGGGACAGGATTGGAAGAACCTGGAAGTAAAACTTGCTCTAGGAGTCTTTCACCTTTGGCTTTACATCTCAGGACAACCACTTAGAAGCTATGCTTACTTAGAGGAAGTTACAGACCTCTTCGAACCTCACTTCCTTCGCCTTTAAGATGGAATTCTCAGCATCTATCACAAGATTACTGTGAGAATTCAGTAAGCCCACATGTTTACATAAACGTGAGTGTACACAAGGAGGTAAAGAAAGAGCAAGTATATTTAGCAGAGGCTAGGAGTGCAGAATGCAGTGTTTCGTGCAGGGTTGTCAGAATGTGGTTGTCTGGATTATTGCATCATGTTCACAAGGAATTGCTCTTTTCTTTTTCTTTCTTCTTAGTGGGGGAACATTATTATCCTTTCTACGAAAGGATAGACCTCGAGCAGATTAGGCCTCAAGCACTATATTCCCTCACTGAAACTCCCCAGAAAGCTGGGTGCCACTGGTTGTGGCTGGTTCTGTGTTCTGTGTTCTGTGTCTGCATCTCAGCCCCATGATGGCAGGGGCCATGTTTACTCTATCCATCACCCATACCTTTACAGCATACATACACTATCAAAGCAATAGATGTTGATGAATGACTGAATGAAAGTCTAAAAGTAGTTATGGTTTGGTGTGCTAGGTTTAAAGTGGGGTACTCGAGACTAAGTAAATTCCAGGTCTAAGTCCATATTTGAGTATATGTGTGTGTGGTATATGTATGTGTATGTGTTTTAATGGATGTGTATGTATGTGTCAAGTAGTACATGAATCTTTACAGGTGGGTGGAGGCTACAGGTCAGTGTTAAGTGTCTTCTAAATTTCCTCCTCTGCCTTATTTTTTGAAACAGGCTCTCTAACTGAACCTGGGGCTCAATGATCTTCCTAGGCTAGCTGTCCAGCAAGCCCAGGGATTCTCCTGTCTTTGCCCTCTGAACACTGGGATTACAGGCACATGCTGCAGTGCCCAGATTTTTACTTGAGTGCTGGGGTTCTGAGCTCGGGTCCTCGGGCTTATGCAATAAGCATTTAACTGATTGAGTCATATCCTCAGGCCTCTCCACCATCATTTTAGTAGATGTTCTTTAGGTGCATAGAACATACCTGGCCTTCCACACAAGTTCCTACAGAAGGAATAACCTTGTTCTTGCAGAACCATGAATTCATTTATCCACCAACAATATACTGAGTCTGAACTACCCTCCAAGAACCTTTCTAGATACTGGGATAGAGACTTAAGTCACCAGGAGAGACATAAGTCCTTGGACACTTAGACATCACATTCTGATGAGGGAAAAATCAGCATCGAATAAATATGTGATGTGTACTGTTAGGAAAAGAAACCTGGATAAGAGGACTGGAGAGTAAGAGAGGAACTGGTTAAGACTGAATCACCAGAGGCCTGTGGATGCAAAGAGAGACTGAAGAAAAGCCCCCAACCTATGGGGCTGAGAGGAAGCAGGCTAGAGAGATCAGCCAAAGGTGACTTTCAAGACTGACTTTCACTCTGATGGTAGTTAGAAGCCACGGGGCGAGGGGGAGGGCACTGGAGCCAGCCTGGCAATGGTGGAAAGAACACAGTTCTCTTCAGAACTTGATCAGAGCAATCTTTGCTTCTTTTTCTAGAAAATGAAGGTGAACATTCTAGTCTTTGGATCTGGACAAGAGAAATGATGGTGGCATTCTTTTATAGCTAAAATAATATTTTCATGAAGTTCGTAATGATGGAGAAATGCAGACTGCAGGAGGGGTGGCTTGGTATCCACACTTGGTTTGTTGTTGTTATCTGGGCCCATCAAGGGCCTGGCTCCTAGGCTCTGTATGTGTCCTGCCATGAAAAGCCAAACAAGAGAGGCAGAAGCTGTTCCCAGCTCCACCCTTCACTTTTGAACAGAAAAGCTGGCATGGGACGAGGGCCTGGCCACTGATCCTCACAGCACACAGAGCAGCAAGGAGACAGTTAATCTTTCGCCTACAGGAAGACTCAGGCAGCTTAATGAGAAGACATATTTCCACTTCTCTCCCGAGAGGAGAAACTGAGGGAAAGTCGCACCTTCTACTCAGCCCCACTTCGCAGGGAAGAGCCTGAGAAATTCACACATGAGGAGACGTGGCACTGAGCTCTGGAGCAGAGAGCTCCTCGGCTCCTCTGAGGACCTGGGAGGCACAGAGGCAGCTGGAAAGCCCTGTTTTCCTCAGGTTTGCAAAGTTCCCTCAGTGAACTTCACTGCTGGTCTCCGTCTGGTGTGAAATGATTCTTTGAAATGACACAGGGAGCTACAGGCATGTGGGGCCTCTTTTCTCTGTTGAATAACTTGTTAGAAACATTTTACCACATTCTCTCATTCATATATATCTATGTCTGTCATTATCTATCCTCTACCAATTATCCATCTACTACCTATCTTTATTATCTGTCTATTATCTACCTTTATCTTTGAGTTACCTGTCTGCCATCTACCAATTATCTCTCTATTACCTAT
Source organism: Eospalax fontanierii (assembly GCA_035773235.1). NCBI lineage: Eukaryota > Metazoa > Chordata > Mammalia > Rodentia > Spalacidae > Eospalax > Eospalax fontanierii. Next base: position 14,202,359 of record CM069546.1, read on the forward strand.
TTATCTATCATTTATACATCAATCATCTGTCTATTCTGTCTATTGTCTGCCATCTATTACCTAGCATCTATATTATCTATGAATCATCTATTTGTTATTGACTACCTATTTATCACCTGTTAGCCTATATCTATCACCCATCTAGCTATCTATCATCTATCCTCTATTGTATGCCTTTATCTATCATCTATCAATCATCTATCCATGAATCTATCCTCAATCATCTATCATCTATTTATCTATCTGTTTATCTATCATCCATTTATCCATCTATCCTCTATCATTTATGTACCTATCACCTATCATCTTCCTACCTACCTATCATATATCTACCATTCATCTCTCTCTCTATATTTATCTTCTATCATCTATGTTATCTATCATCTATGTATGTATTATCTATAATCTATCTATTTATCCATCATCTCCCATCTATCTATCTCCAGACTTTCTCCCCTATAACCATTTAAGCTGACAATTCAAAGTAGCCAAGCAATGCTATTACATTCACTAGGTAAGATAGCTTGTCCTCATGTATTGTTTTCATTTTACCCTCTCTCTGCTTTGGCTGCAGGACACACTATCCTACTAATTTAAAGAGCAAAGAGCTCAGCATCTACTTATCAGCTGCTCCTAGAGGTGACTCAGTGCTTGGTAAAAGTGAGGGTCATCCCGAGTGAGATATTCCAAGTAGGTCAAGCAGAGTGAATGACTACCGACTTCTGAAATTATTTCCCAGTCTTGGGAATTCTTCATTGATCCAAAAACGGTTTTTTTGTAGTGCTGTTGTGTGCTGGGTGTTAGGGTGATATAAATGAATGAAATGTGATCCTTAATCTCATAAAGATCAGAGCTTCGTAAGAAAGTTGTGTGAAGAGAGTAAGTGGGGTTGTTGGTGTGGTCTGCCTAGAAATCCCTCCTTCTCTTGCTCCTTTTTTTTCTTTCTTCCTATTTTCCTTCCTTATCCTTTATCACCTGAATTGAACACTTAACCTGTGTCAGCTACCAGTTAACATGGTGCATAGAGCCAGAATGCTTCCGTAATTATATTGACCTTTTTGGTATTATTCTGTGTTTAGTGAGAAACAGTCAATGTTAGAGGACGAGTGGTCCCCAAATTCCAGTGCCTCCATTTGCAGCCATGTCTGGAAACTTTTCAACAGACTGTAAATAGTTGCTGAGGGCAGGAACTCGGGTTTTCTAGTTCACCTTTGTTCCGGTTCCCACCTGGCACAGAATAACAACTCAGTTAACTATTGAACGAGTATGTGAACGAGTGATTAGAATATTCATATCACCACAAAGGGACTGGGAGATCTGACAGTCCACTGGAAAACTGGACCTTCCTAGGCAGTCAAACCAGATAACTCAAGCCATAGTTAGCAACTTTACTTTGAGTTTTGAATTGTGTGCCCTACACACAGTTCACTCCAAATAGGCAGCTTTCCTCCCCAGGTTTATAAACCCGTTTAGCAATGACACTGGAAACATCTTGGCAGCTCTTTCAGCACTTCTTTCTCTGCTTGAAATCTGGATCTCAGAAGTAACGGTATTTCTGAGGATGACTTGTGTAGAATCTGCTGGGTCTTCTGCCCAGACTGATCCCATTATTACAGCTCTAGACTTCAGAATGTGGCCTGCCCTGTGGGTGTACCTGGCATGCTGGAGATTGTGGAGCAAAGGTGAATATAACATTAGAACAGTGGGGTCTTGAGATACCCATTTGTGAACTTGAACTCTGTATCAGGTCCCTGTGGCTGCCATGAAGAATAAACCACAAAGATAGTGGTAAAACACTTATTATTTTGCAATTCTGGATAGAAGTTAAAGGTGAATCTCAAAAGGCTAACGCAAAGATGTTGCCAAGGCTGGCACGGGGTCTGCAGAGATTCATGTGCTGCCTCTTCCAGTTCTAGAGTTCGCCAGCATTCCTTGGCTCCTGGTTTCATCTTTCCATTCTCCTCTACTGTGATCTCATATTCCCCACCTCCATTGCATAACCACTCTGCAAATTCCCCACATCAAAATCCTTTGCAATATCCTTGATGCTTTCATGTACAATAAAACATCGTTCATAGTTCCCAGGAATTATGGTGTAGATATTTCCAGGGATAATTGTGCAACCAATCCCACGTTGTCTAGTTTTGATGAAACTTGGTTGTCATTACTTCTACTAGAGGTGGTTGGACTCCATTACATCACCCCCTCAACAAAAGTTCATGATCCTCAAACAGGGCTGTTAATGAATCCTATATCACCACCCAGCCCTATTAAACAGAAACAACAACATTTGATTGTTTTAAGGTGCAACTTAAATCTAGGAAAGTGCATAGATCTTTGATATAGAGTAGTGAAATTTTTAATGTATGTTTTCTCACAAGTAACCCTAGTCAGTTCCCCTACATGATCATTCTTCTACTTGAGTGCTTTTAAAGGTTTATTTATGTGGATGCATGTTTGCTTGCATGTATGTGTATATACCATGTGTGGGTCCAGTGCTCATGGAGACCAGAAGAGGGCATTGGATCCCTCGGAACTGGAGTTATAGTGGTTGTGAGTCACAGTGTGGGTGCTGGAAAATGAACCTGGGTCATCTGTACGAACAGGTACTTTTAACCCCTGAGCCATCTCTCCAGCTCTTAAATGCTTTTATTGAACACTGTTACTTGAGCTTTCTCTATTTTTTTCTCTATTTTTCCAAGTACCAGAAGCTAAGTAGTATTCCGTTTTGTGAGAATGCCATAAAATATCTGTCCATTCTGCTGGTAGACATTTGAGTGATTTACAGCTAAAGGTTATGACAGATGAAGTTGCTATGAATAGTTGTGTGTCTTTCAGTAGACACATGCAGTTGTTCCCAACAGTCAAAAAACATTGTAAAGGATGGAGATATAAGACCAACTTTAACCATGTTACAAGAAATGATAAAGAATTTTGTCTGAGGTACATTTTATGGCCATAGGACTGGAGGAAGTGTTTCTATCAAAGTTAAGGAGATCAGCTTACCTCCAGTGGAAGAATGAGAAATGTACAATTTCACACATGATCTCATGTCTAGTGACAGAACTTTGATTTAACTCTAGAAGCTGTAAGGCTGCTCAAACATATAAGCTGACCTAAAATAGTCAGGAGAGAAAGTTCTGGCAGGAATGGGAGTCAAGTCTGGTTTGCCTCTACCAGAAAGATATGCATGGGCAGGTGGTAGAGGACAATTCAAAGGCAGCTAAGGAAGATTTTGTTGAGGAGGAGTTTCTTGCAGCTTGTGGCTGGGGAAGTATTGAAACAAATCACATTAGGATTATTTCTCAGAGTTTCTGTGTCAAATTTGATTTTTCTTGGAATGCTGATCAATTAATGTGGATCTCGCATCACAGTAAACAGTTGGAAGTCCTAAATGAGCTGGGGGGGCGGGGGGAGCAGGTGGTCCTTCCTGGGTCAACTATCCTTTCACCTGTCAGCCCAGTGAGGAGAGGTCCTCAGTCCCTCATTAGCAAGCTTTTGTCACCCACACAGAGTTTTGAAAGAATTTCTTTCAACTTTGCTAGGGATTGATTTTCTGCATATGCTGAACTGTTCCTGACAAACCCTGGGAAACTGTTTCTCTGTCACAGACACACTAACAGAAAGGGTTTTAGCAGCCTCCAAATCTCATAGTGCTGTAGGAAGGGGGGAGTCCGGCTTCACCCTCCATTTCCCCTACAAACCCTTCAGTTTCTGCCATTCCATTATGAATAAGAACTTTATCCCCCTTAAGGGAACTGTTTTGAACTTTTGATATTGGTTTTTAACTGCCAATGGCTCCGGATTAAAATTGATTCATAATGATATTTAACTACAAATGGACATTGCACCTTAACCTTGACTCTTTGCAAGGAGCAGGCAAGGTTTTGCATGGTCAGGAGTTGCTTTGGAGCTGGAGAGATGGTTCAGCAGCTAAGAGCACTGACTGGTCTTGCAGAGGACCTGGGTTTGATTCCTAGCACCCACATGGTGGCTAACAACCACCCATAACTTCAGTGCCAGGGAATCCAATGCCCTCTTCTGACCTCAGTGGGTATTGCATGACATGGGTGCACTTAAACACATGCAGGTAATATAATCATGCACATAAAATAAAAATAACAAATAGGGTATTTTTTAGAAAAGAGTTGTTTTGGAGTTCCACAATCCCTGTTCTGGTCTGATGTTTCCATTCTGACCCTTCCAAAGGCAGGGCCTTGGCTGGTTGGCTTCTGTGTATCTCTGGCACTTTCCATTGTGCCCAGCACACAGATGATGATGCATATTTGTTGAGTGAATTAATGGATTAAAAATAACTACAATACTGGGGGTGGTATTGTGGGGAGCCTGCCTTGATCTAGTTATGTTTTACTGAGTATTACACTAACTCTTATTCATTGGGGGCATTTTGGAATACACACATGATTCTTAGCAAGTTGTGATATTTGTTTCCTCCCACAGTAGGGTCATAGTAAAGAAGCGCTGGTGGTCCAGTCAGAAGGCACCATCCTCACCGTCACCGAAAACTGCATGGCCCAAGAACTCCTACTTGCATCTTTGTTCTGCTCATTAATTCCTCTAGTACCATAAACTTCGAGCTACTTCCCCTCCCTCCCCCTCTCTTTTTCATCTCTGTCATCCTTCTCTTCCTTTTTCTTTCTCTTTTCTCTTTCTCCTGTCCTCCTTCCTCCGTCCCCTCTCCTACCTTCAAGAGAATTCTCTCATTCTATGACTCTACACCAGCCATTGACTTCCCAATCTTTCTGCTTCTCCCAGGAGATGGTAATTTTGTTGTAGTTAGGTGAATTTTCTAGATAGAATCTAAGCGTTTTAAGTCGTGTCTGAGAGAGCGGGGAAGAATGATATGATGGAGATCCCGTGACAGAAACACACACATGAATAATTACTGCCCCATCTCATGTCAAAAGGATTACATAATAAAATTGAAATCACCAAATAGGCATCACCATTTTATAATTTTTGTGACTCTAAATTACAAAATTTCCACTTAACCTAACAGCATCTGAGTCTCTTCCGATGTACTTGGATGTTATTCTAACTTATGAGTTGCGATTGTTACCAATATACAACCTTACAGAGAGCATATTCTTTGAAGCTGTTCTCTTACTGGGCATTTGGGTTGGTTTGGGATTTTTATTTCTTTTCAGTTGCATGCCGTTGAGAGGGCATTAGTTCTGACAAGTGGACTTTGCCAGGAGACCGGAACTGTCTTACTGAAAGCAGGGCAGCACTTTCATTATGGACGTAGGTCTCAACATTAACTATACTGTATTATTTCCCCCTGGATGGTTTGGCCTCCTGGGGGTCAGAAACCGAAGTTCTAATCAGTGGAAGCCAAGTGTGGGGGCTGCCAACCTGACTCACATTAGGAAGTTCCAAAATCTCCTGGGCAGCATCCTTCTTTAGGACTTGACAGATCCAGGCATAGTGCAAATTAAATAGGATGAGCCGAGCCAAATCGGCCTATCTTTCATATTTCTGAGCATAGGTCTGGAGCAGCAAGGGAACTTTTAACACTGACCTCTAGTAAAAAATGATAACACACTGTGTTAATGGACCTGGAAACTCCCCAATTGCTAGAATCGGTGCATGGGGTGCTGAGGGAGGTAATGTTTTGCATTCTCAATTTTATTAGTTTAGTTCACTCTACCAGATTTTTATACTCTGTTTCTTTGGAACCATGTCATGCCTATAAACTCTGAAAATTGCACTGAACTTTGGGAATGAATCCAAGCTTTGGATGTTAAAGAGATTTAAAAATAAAGTAAAAAAAGGAGCTGGTGGGAAGACAAACTTAATTTCAGCTCTTGGTGTTTATCTATGGGAAATCGAGGACCCCACTCCTGCCTTTGGTTCTTTGTAAAGGGGAGTAACAAACATCCATCTTGGGTGCCATCTGCCATCTACTGCTCATATACCACTACTAAGCAATTGCTGGCTGGCACAGGCCTTCGATAGATGGATGCTTTGTGAGTCTACACAGATCTCTCCAGAAAACCAAGCTTAGCGATGAAGGCCTTTTCTGTGTTGGTTTTTGTCCAAGATCCTATATTTACATCAACACTTTTTGGTGTGTTTTATTCTCATTAACACTGTGCCTTTGGGGGAGGGGAAGGTTTTCTTCCAAAGGCAACCATTTTAATATCACATGTAATTAACAATTTACTCTTCTTGTTGCTATAACACAATACCTGACACAAACAACTTAGAGGAAGAAAGATTTATTTGGCTCATGGTTCAGGGAATAGAGTCCATCATGATGGGAAGGCACTGTAGTGGAACTGGTTCTACCTCATAGAGGCAGTCAACAAGCAAAGAGCTCAGGCAAGAAGCAGAGCTGGGGGCGTGGGGAGGGGGTTCAGTGGGTAAAAGCTTGCAAGTGTGAAGACCTGTGTTTGAATCCTCAGAACTCACATAAAAGCTGGATGTGAAGTATGAAAATCTGTAATCCTAGCACTCCTATTGAGAGATGGAAGGTAGAGCCAGGAGACTCACCAGAAGCTTATGGGCCAGTTAGTCTGGAGAATGCAGCAGAAGTGAGAAACCCTGTCTCAAACATGGTGGAACTCAAGGACCCACACCCACAGGTGTTTGCTGAACTCCACACTCAAGCCATGAATGCAGGCACTTGCATTCACACCTTACATACACACAAAGAAAAATAAATAAATAGGAACGGTAGGGCTGGCTATAACCCAGAAGCCCTTCCTCCAACCCAGCAGTGCTTCTGAAAGACTACTCCTCATCTGGTGGTGCTCCCAAAACAGTACCATCAGCTAGGGAGTAAATGCCGAAGCACAGGAACCTGTGAGGGACATTCTACATACAAGTAATAATAGAAATGAGAAATATGTGTGAAACATGAACAGAACTGCTGGGAAAGTGGTATCAAGTCACGGGGTCACACTGCGTATGAGACAGGTGTGAATGGGCCACTGGGGTGTGATGTTTCTTTGAGGACGTGTCATAATTTCATGACACTAAACAGGAACAGTGGTTGTGTTCATTGGGAACAATAATTTGTATTCTGCTTGGTTTTCTGTTTTGTTGAAGTTGACCAAAGTTGATAGGCAGGTTGAATGACAAGTGGGCATATGTTTTTTATATTTTACTTATGTCTTGAAAATTTCATATTTGTGTACAGCTTATTTTGATTATATCCACCCTCCATTTCTCCTTCCAGCCCTACCTGGACTGCTCCACACCACACAACAAGCTTCCTACTTCATGTCCTTATTTTTTAATATTCCACTATGTCCGGTCGGTGCTGAAGTGGGCAGTATTTTGACCCCAGCCTATCTTTTTCTACTAATATTAGCTCTCTACTGAGGCCATAATGATATATATAGTCAATACATAAAAATTTCATAACCACCCTTCCTTTTAGAGGCCTAAGGACTTCCTAATCTGTTTGTAGTCTGCATATCCTCATGCTACAGAGCTTCCTATTATTTTCCTTTTATCTTCTTTTCCTTTATTTTTACACAGTAAGAAATACCAGAATCAATTTTTATACTGGAATTAAATTTTGTCCTGTTGTTTCCAGAGCTGCTGGAGGGATGGGGTCTGTGACTTTTCCTTTGCCACCTCAATATCTTTGTGTCGTCTCCTTAGACTGATCACAGGTAGAGGCCCGTAGGTCCCAATCGGTCTTGTCTTTCCAGACTGCCAGGTAAAGAAGACTCACCCCAAAGCATGTTACAGGCTGTATTCGAGGTTGTTTTAAAGACTTAGTCTGATGTGGTGCTGTGGAAGCCCTTTTAGTCTTATATATTGAAGCTGCTTCTGGGGGCAATCATGTGAATTACCATATGTTATAGAGAAAGCATCTACCTGGAGCTTGCTATCATTTTATGTTTCCGTGGTTGGTCTTAAGAGGACATGGAGTAGCTCCACTTTAAAATTTTTGCCATTACCTGGGAATTCCTTTCTCTCTCCTGTTGGTTTCTTCTCTTTGGTTTTACAGCAGAATGTCACTATTGGAATTAAACTCAGCAGACTGCAATTCAGGGAAGTATTCCCAAAAGTGTTAAATAATGTGATTCCTAGTCCATTTTTCTATCTATAATTTGGTCATGATATTTGGTATACTATCGGGCACTGGCAAAACTGTAAACATGACTAGACCAGGAGTTCACAGGAGTTCAGGTGAGAGATGGGATTAAAGAAATAGTCTAGACCAAGTGAAAGGAAAGGTAAAATTAAGAATACTTTAATGTGGTCATGGTGGTAGAGAGTTGGCTCAGTGGTTAAGAGCACTTGCTCCTCATGCAGAAAACCCAGGTTCAGTTCCCCACACCCACATAGTTGTTCATGACTGTCTGTAACTCCAGTTCCAAGGGATCCAACATCCTCTTCTGATCTCTGTGGGCTCCAGGCATGTGCGTATGCATACATATAGGCAAAATACACACATAAAATAAAAATAAATCTTTAACAACAATAAAAAATGACTCAAAATATTCACCCTTCTGGCATATTTCTACTTAATAAACAGGAAACCCTATACACAAACCTTTGACTTTAACGGTAGAATAACAGGCCAGATTGCAGGGTTCAGTGAGGATACTGAGGAATCAGGGATCCTCCCATAGAAGTAGCATGTCATCCAATAGCCATTCCTCTTAAAAAGCTTTGTTTAAGCTGAGAAGTTTTGATCATCAATGCCCCTGGGTTCAAAATCTTTGAAATAACTTGAAAGAATAATTGACAAGTTGCTGTTGCACTGCGCCTGGGGCCTGCGCTTGGGGGACCGTTGTATAAAGGATGCAACTCTGTCACATAGATTGTCAGAAGCAAATCCTCTTTGGGCATGCTTTTCCTTTCTGGATGATGACATTAATAGGTTGAAATTTGGCAACCTGATAATAGTGCGGAACTGCCGAGCTTTGGCCAATGGAATTTGCTTTAGGATGAAGCCAGAAGTAAGATAGATCTGTACATGTGTACTGAAGGCTCTGGAACAGGCTCTGGAAGACTCCGAAGAGGTGGCAATACTGAGCAGAGCTCACTAGACCAGTCTGTCTCCAGGAGCCTTTGGGTTGAAACTTTGGGAGTTAGATGATCATGAAACTCGGAATATCTGACAGTTAAATAAATGAATAAAGTGGCCAGGCAGATAAAAAACACTATCCTTTGCATGTTCTAAAAGATTCTATGACCTGCTCCTGCCTGCAATTCCAACTCATCTCTCAGTACTTCCTTAAACTCATTAAGTTCATCATAAAGATTTTGGGAAAGTTCAAGGTGGTCTCTGCCTCAGGCCGTTGGATGCTGTGTCTGATGTCTTCCCTTCCTGAGTCTGGCTGCTCTTTATTTTCAGTTTTCATTTTCAAGATCATCTTTTTATGATGCTGCTCTCCCAATCCTTCCTAAATTATAATTTATTATAATTTAATAAGTTACCTGGACTATCATTATAAATTTGCAGTTTATTTTTGTCTTAACTCTGGAGTATAAGTACCATGAGAACATGGAATGCCCCTTTTACTGGTCAGCACTGCCTGCAGGTGCCCAGGAGCATGGCTGGCATAGGGCAACTGACCAATGGATGTTTCTAGTATAAATGAACAAGACTGTGTGCACAAAAAAAGAGGACTGAGAGGAAGGTGAAAAGACAGAATCTCTGGGACATAGACGATTATCACAAAGAAAGGATAGAAGAAAACAGCTAATGGGATCAGGAAAAAGCTCTGTAGTAAATACTGAATTGAGTAGAAGCTATGACTGCATGTCTCTTTAGATTTCCATTAATAAATGCCCACTTTGGACCTACAGTCTAAGAATGGTCAAGCTGTTAGTGGGGTTATTTAGCCAACCAATCACCTAAGAAGATTATGTTGATGTTATAAACAAACTTGAAGATCAAAATGCAGACATCACTAGTAGATCACAGAATTCTCTCTTTCAGCCCTTCTCAAGGAACTTCCAACTTCTAAGAAGGTAAACTCTACCAGGAAGGATTCTTTGTCTTAGTCACATTTTCTCCACTGCATCTAGAAGAGGGCCTTTCATCTGTAGGTCTGCGATAAATACTTGCTGAATTAAATATTTGATGACTGGCTCAACAAGATTTGGCATATAAGATGCATCCCATTCGCCATCCAGGACCTAAAGGAAAACGATAAGGATAAAATCGGGCTACAGGGAATCTTTATCATAGAAGAGCAACGACTAATTGATGACCCCGAGGTACCATTCCAGGCTGGGAGCAGGCAGTGCCTTGCAGTGGTCCTGAAGTACAAAGCCTGGGGCTGATACTTGGATTTCCTGTATACTCGACCAGTATCCAAGAAGCATTCTGCATATGCTGAATGAAAATACTTAGCACAAAAGCTACAGTATCATCGAGAGTAATTGTCATAGGCTGCAAGTATATCAATCCAAAGTTATTTACTGCCTGCTACATGCCTATCCCATCCCCCACAACGAGGTTTTTAAGCCTGAGTTTTCTATTTCCAAAATTTTTTGCCAGCAGAGGTTTCTCAAAGACTGACTGTTCAAAGCGTGGTTTCTCTAGCAGTCATTTTATTTATTCACTGACTGCTTATCTATCAAAGGGGCTATAGTTGGAATTGCACATGGGTTTCATATAAAACACAATCTCTAGTTATTCATATATACTGGCAGTATTTTTTGAGAATCTACTATGTGTCATCCAGTCTTGTTCTAGGGATACAGTTATAAACAGTAATGCTCAGTAAGGAAGAAAAGGAAGTCCTTCACATGATGATTATATTTTAATAAAAGAAACTGATAAACAAGAAGTCAAAATGCAAATACATCATCTCAGATCATGATGGCTGTTTCCTTAGAGCAGCAAAGACCAGAATTTGATTAGAATGGGTTCAAGGAGAAATTCTCTTGGGCTGGTGGCATGGCTCCGTATAAGCACAAGGAATGGAATTCAGATACCCAGCACCCATGTAATCCCAGTGTGGAAGAGGCAAAGAGGCGGGTCCTAGAGCAAGATGACAAGCTGGACCAGCCAGGTCAGCAAGCTCAGTGTTCAATCAAGTGAGAGACCATACCTCAGTAAATGAAGTGAAGAGTCATCAGGAAGGACATCTGATAGCAACCTTTGGTGCTCATATGCATAAGCACACAAGTATACTTGAGAGCCCACACATATGGGAACTTGTATACATGCATGCATGCATGCCACACATACATATTCAAAAAGAAAAAAGAAAAGTTAAGAAGTACAGATAACTTTTTAAAATAAGTCTTTTTTTAAAAAAAATAAAACAGATTTTTGTTTTCATGGGAACCAACAAAATGGAGCATTTGAGTGTTAGTGTAAACATCTTGAGGTTTAGGATTTTGTGAAGATGAGACATAATTTAAGAACTGATAGGAATGATCCACTGAGAGGGGAACTGCAAAAGAGAGAAGGCATGGCTTCAGGTTGATGCTACAGAGGAGGTGCCCGTGACTGGCCCTGGTTGACTGGCCCCTGTAAGCACATGGCTCTTCTGAGGAAGGTGAACAGTTTCCTATGCATATGTGCTATACCATTCAGCAGGAGGTTGGAGGTACCTGTTCTTGCTTCCATCTTTGTTTGCTTGAGGTACCACTGGGAAAACAGATAGTTTAGTGCCTGGCTCTAGCCAAGAGAAATGAGGGAGAAATCCTGCCTAGAGAAATTCTCAGTGTAACAAACCCCCTACAAGTGCATGTCTACCCCGCACTCACCAGAGGTTTCTCTCAGAGGGTGGCTCAATTATTTACTCCCTTTAGGAGTCATTTAGGATCCAGATTTTTATTACCCTTTCTTTCTTTCACACCCATTCTTGAGTATGTTGCCTTGAATTCTCAAACTCCAATTAAGCAGGCTTGGCTAATAACTTCACCATGAAAATATCTCAAACTATTAGAGCATTGAATAAAGTATTCTGCTTTTGACACTCCACAAACCTCAGAGGATTTGAAAAACTTGAAATATGCAGAGGGAAATCAGACTAAATGCTCACATATATTTTATTAAAAACATTTCTTTAAAAACATGAAGACAAGGGGAAGGGGGAGAAGACCAAATTCAATTTTCGAGCCTGGCATTTCAATTTCTCCACACATTACTCTGTTCTAAACAGGAAAAATAAAATCAGCTTTGTTCCTGAACATAGACTTCTGACGTTTCTTTTTTTTTTCCTTGAAGTCTGTGAATTATTAATAAACTAATTTCTCTTTATAGTTCAGTCTTTGGAGATTTAAAATGCTCACTCAAATGTACAGGGAAGAGATGGAGCTTATGTTCCAGTCAGCTCCCTTGCCCTCTGGAGATGCTGGTCTTGAGGTATCTCTAAGTCTTTGATATCCATCTTTTATTCGACTGGGGATTTCTGATCATGTCTCGAGGTAGTCCCTTAATACCACTTAATGCCCTGTTTAAGTTGTGCTAGGTCTGCCAGCTGACTTCACGCCTTTACTTTGCTCCCAAGATATTTTATGTGTGTGTTTATATAGCATATGTATGTGCATATATCTTTCTACGTAGTTATACTTGATGGATTTTTTTTCCCTTTGGTGAGTTGTGCTGTAAGGCATGGCTTTTGCTAACAGAGGATGACCAGTAAATTGGCAGCTCTTATAATAATAAAGCATGCCGGATCTAAGTACCATCAAGGGTGCTTCTCTCCTGCTCTCTGGAGTTTAGCAGAGAAAGCTTTTGTCTCTATAGAGAAAAGAAGTTGCAAAACTCATACTGCAGTAGAAAGGATGAACTCTGTATTAATTCCTCCCCTGTACCCTGTACCAATGAGTGGGTTAAAAGGTGGACCAGTGTTCAGTGGTGAGGAGAGAGGATTCTGACATCAGCTGGGAGTTTGGGTAATTGAGGCGAAGCAGCTTCCAACATTATGTTTCTATTGCCTCCTATAGTTTCTATGTATGAGAATGACTATCCTTTCTTCTTTTGTCTAAGAGAGAAGTTTGAGTTTAATTGACTTGCTTGATACCCTGCAAGAGACTGAGCATGCTTTCTTTCTTATTTAGTAGATCTTAGGGGGATTCAGATTCGGGGTGAAGTCTTCCCCGTCTGATCTTTCTCTGTTTATTGATCCAAAAAGGAAAAAAAAAATCTGGCAAACACTAGCCAAACTGTGCTCCTCTACTCCTTGAGGAAAGTGGCTTTAACATTGAACTAGCCCCTGCCTTTATTTGCCTCTACCTCCTCCTTTAACGACCTGCTGCATTAACAGGATACAATGATCAAGAGAGAGAGCCAGTCACCAGGTGGCCTTGTTGAAAGGCTGTTTCCCTAGGAACAGTGAAGAATTGAGATTCTATACCATCTCGGCATCTTCCCTGGCAAGCCAGCTCGTGCAGACAGCAAACTTGCCTCTCTCTGGAGGAGGCCTGGGTTAGAACCACAGAAGGGCAGCCGCACAAGGGACAGGAAGGCTGAAGAAGAAAGGAAAGCGTTTCCTTTGTTATTTTTAAAGCCAGTTCTATTCTGGGACTTTATTTACTTTTTTCGTTTGGCTCCAGGGGTTAAAGGGCTCACAGTAATGGAAACTGGAGGCCACCGATTTATTGCTCTTCCTCTGGACCTTCAGGCATGATTTGTTTGGTACTCAGCTGAGCTTCCTCAGCTTTCTCACCCAAGACCTTAACCTTGATCTAGCAATGTGAACTCCCCCTCCTGAGGACCTGGGAAACCAAGCCAATCTTAGACCCAAATGATCCCTATGCATGAAAATGCAGCCTCCAGAATCCCTCAGAAACATAGAACCCGAAGGGGGCTCACACGACTGTGGGGGTTGGTAAGAGTGGGAGCTGGGCTGAAGGGCAGGCTGGAGATCCAGGCAGGGCTGATGCTGCTTTCTGACACAGGGTATCCTCTTCCCTGGGAACCCAATGGATTGGGAGCAGGCCAACAACATCATCAAGGGTAATCTCCCCTAAAAGTTAGCTGCTTTTACATGTGAACCATAGCTACAAATACCCCCACAGCACTTAGTATATGCCCATGTGAGTGGGGGCTACGGACTAGCCAGATTAACATAGAACATTGCCTATCATCTATACCACTGCCGTATTCTTTCACTTTTAGGTTCATTCACTTCTCCTGGTAATTCCAACCATCATTTTCATTCCAGCTACTGTCACCTGTCCTTGACCAATGGAATCACAACTTTGTCTTCTTGGCTCTCCATTTCTAGTCAGACAGCTCTCTACCCTGTAGACACAATGATCCTGTCACAGCATAGACCTCATCTTCTCTGCTTAAGTCTTTCAGTTGTACTTTTCTGGATCTAAGTTCAGTGTAACTCCCAAGCACTACCTACAGAAGCCCTCTGGGTCTGGCTGGCCCCACTATGTGTCTCCAGCCTGCTTCTTGCTTTCAACCACACTCCCCCTGAAAGTATGCTCTGTGTGCTTCATGTTCCTCTCTGACATGGAGTCTCTGAAAGGGATGTTCCTTCAGCTGAAAGGCTTATAGCCTCTTGTGACTGTTACATGCCTCTGCTTTGTTGTCATAAAAGGCCAGCTTTGCTTTTGTAGGGAGCCGTTCTCCAGTACACCACACAGACCAGACTCCAATTATCTGTTATCATAGCCCTCTCCTCTGCCTTGGAGGATATGGTGTATCAGACTGCCAACATCTAGATGTTGAATTATGTATTTGGCTATTGTCCATGTCCCCCAAGACATTGCTCTTCAAGGATATTGGTGCTGCCTTGTACATGACTACACAGCTACATGAATGTTCTGAGTATATGAATCAATCTTGCATGTTGAGATGGAGAACATGGCTGGTTTCCTGTCCCCATCCCGCACCTGGATACTTCTTCTTCCTCTTTGTTTTCAACACAACTCTAGTGTGTTCTGACTTTGAACTTGGCAAAACTTCCGACACGGACTCTAGAAGTTTTAACATGGCCAGGAACACGACTTCTCTGACCATATCTGCACTCATTTGTCCAGCTCTACTAACCTGTCTGAGGAATAATCCACTTGATATACCTGCTACCTTTAACCCAACCCACAGCTTTATAGTTTTGAAGATGCCCCAATATTTTAAAATCAAGACTTTTCATCTACAATGGTAAAGTTATGACTTCTCAGTTTTAAAGATGAAAAAGTTCTTGCTGTATATGACAGTAAGTAACCAATAGACTTACTTCTCTTCCACTTTCCCCTCATAAATTCTAAGATGTTGGAGCGGGGAACATAAGACTTTAACAACTATAATGGCTGGAGTGATCAGTTAAGAGCACTGGCTACTCTTGCAGAGGACCCAAGTTCTATTCCCAGTACTCTCATGGCACTAACAACTATCTATAACTCCAGTTCTAGGGAATCTGATGCCTTCTTTTGACCTCCTTGGGCATTGCACAACATGGGTGCACTTATGAGCATACAGGCTATATACTCATACACATAAAATAAAAATAATACGTAAACTAAAATTTTAAAAGTGTTCAAAAGCTTATAAATGGTAACTTGATCAATTAAGATCTCTGGATATGACTGCCAATGTCCTTAGCAAGTATTATTTACGTGACACTTTTGATTCAGCTGGACCAAGGTTGAAGAAGAGTTGCGAACTTAGAGCTAGTTTCTCCGCGAAAGCTGTATCCATTCCTCAGTCACTCAGCAGAATGGACTGCCAAATGGCGCAGTATGAAGGCTGTGCACACCAGTCTCCATGCCTAACTTCTCCCGGGAACTTAAGTAAATTCCCTGAGCTGCTGACCTTCCATTGGACACAATACAAAGGATCATTTTTTGCTTGATTCTCATGCTTAAATGAAAAAAAAAAAACATAAAAAGGAAGTACAGATGAAAGTTAAAAATAGGGCATGTGAATTTAATGTAACTTTCCCTGGGATCGTAAGTCTGCTGAAGAGAAAGAAGGCAGAGAAAAATAGACAGTGTATTAAGTGAGTTTCCTGGAAGAATGTTATTTGTTTCCAAATGTTTGTCCAGAGTACTCCTTGAACCAAGTCCTTATTAACAAGTGTCTTATAATGTAGGTAGAATGCATCACAGCCTCTTCAAAGGAAACTGGAGAGCTACACTCACAGAAATTTCTGCTATGGGGATATTTTTCACATTCTACACACTTTTCTCAATTGCTCTTTTCTTTGTTACTGTTATTTTTAATAAGCTTATGTCTGGATGTGCAAGACCTGTGCAAGCCCAAGCCTGAGGAAAACCTGGCATGAACTGGGGAGGTGGGCAAGAAACACCAGCTTTAGCTGAGGGTGCATTGGAAACTGATGGCTGTGGAGAGGGGGAGAGTCAGGTTTTCTTTAAAGGTGTGACACTAGGTAGGTTGACCAGGGGACATACCAGGTTAGGATTCAGGGGACAGACCCATACCCAAGGGCATTTTGAGAACACAAACTCCATATGTCTTTTAATAAAAGGTAAAAACAGTAATCACGGGTATGAAATTGAAGTGGTGGTATGGGGTTGGGGTAGACATGGTGGAGGGGATCTGAATATGTCCAAAATACATTGTATGAGAGTCTCAAAATCAATACAAAAAAATTTCAAAATTAAAAATAGAAATCCTAGACAACATCTCACACATACATGCTTCACACATGAACATTCTCTCCCATAAATATTTTGGGTAAGTTAGTACTTTGTATGGTATCATGTGGCTAAGTTATAGAAGGACAGTCACAGTCCCTAATTCCACCAGCCCATGCTGGGAGACCCTGTTGTCTTTAGAGATGGGGCCAGCTTCTACTGAACAAAGGATACTCTCTGTGACTTGGTCTCCAGGACAGCGCCATCTAAACTTCCGCCCTGTCTCTGAAGTGTTATTCCAGTTGGAATTATGTCACAGGTGGAGAAGTGACTCTGGGAAAGAAAGCATCTGCTTCCATGCAAATGTCATCAGTAGTAATGAAAGATGGGGTGGCCATGTGATCCAGGGACTGGATGGTGTCCATGTAAGATGTGCTTTTCAGTTGTGAACAGTTAAGTTACCCTCCATTATTATGTGCTCAGTGAAAACTTGTCCTTAGCTTTTCCAGGGTTGAGAAAGAGACAAGAAAAGCCAGCGAAAGCTTTAGAAAACGATCATTTCTGAATTCTGCTACAAACCTTAATGCTACTTCCTGGTTCGGAAGCAAGCAGCTTGGGGGAAAATAAGTTTAAGCTCATAAAAACACTGAACGGGCATACTGGCCATCAAACAGCTCTGAGAAAACTGCATTTGCAAATGAATCTGAAAACATATGGATTCAATTTTCCTTGAAATGCCCAGAGGTTAAAAAATTAAAGGGAGGGGGGAGTGTTTGGCAGAAAGAACCTGGGGTTTGGCTCTGTGCACAAGTTTCTAAAAAATAAATTGTTTTGCCAGGAGAAAATACTACCTGGACCCCCTTCTCAATCGTATCTCTAACTTAATTATCAATGGCCTCAGTTCTCAGGGTGCCTGCTGTGGACAAAAGAGTTGAGTTCATTCAGAAAGAAAGCAAGATTTAGTCATTCCCAGGGTGGCCTGTGCGTGGCTGACCCAGAATTGCAATACTGTCATGGGCTTGAGCCTAGCAACATCGTGGCAAGGAAACCATCTGCCAGCAAAATTGCTTCTCCTCTACCTTTTGCTTTCCGTCTGCCTGCACTCATCAAGCTTTGTGCCTCTTTTTCTTCCGCCAAGCCCCTAAAATGATACCTTTTTATGACCAAATAAACACAGGCAAACATGGAACTGCTTTAGAGCAAATCCAACTTGTTTTAAAAGATCATGAAAATAGAGGGTGGGGGAAACTCCATCTGTGAAAAAGCGGTGATTAGCCCTAAAACAATGAGGCCGGCACAGAGTCCCATTTATAAGATGATGTGTGTTGCCCGTAAGTGACTGTTCCTGGTCTCTGAGGTAGCAAAGTTGTCACATGGTTCTCTTGTTACCATGGCAATAATCTGTAATTGTGCAGAAAATCCACAGAACTCTCTGACCAACTCCTTAGTGGATTGGGCAGAGAGCAAATCAAACCTATGAAAGTCAGAAATTGATGGGGCTATGAAAGTGCAGTGCCCAAGTTGGGCCTCATTTTGCAGGGTTCTTCCCTTGGCCTTCATCAATGGATAGCAAATCCTCCACCCCTTCTATCCCCTTGCCAACACACACACACACACACACACTTTACACCTTTGTCTTTATAGCTTGGGACAGGTAGAAATTCCAGTCAGTAGGGGAAATGGTCTCATTTACCCTTAGCACCTGGTTTGGAATCTGCCGGGTAAGAACTGTAGAATTGATCTAAATTTCTTGAGCTTAGAATATCTTTGAAAACTACACTAAATTTGTATATATAGATGAAAACCATCAGGGTCTCCACAAGGCCAGGTGGGTGATTTTCCCTTGGCCAAAGTACCAAGAGCAGCCTGGGCAGGGAAGTGGAGCAGGGAGAATGTGTTGTTGCTGGAGTCGCTTGGCAACAGAGAATATACACATGTACAACACACCCATCTGAAAGCACGCCAAGATTCGCCTTCCTTAAGACCAACTAATGCAAACCATGCCCAAAATACAGCTGGGAAATGGAGGGGAGGTGACATCTCTCCCTCCTGCCCTAGATGCTGCCCGACATGTAACATGTAACAGCAGTCAACCCCTAGTGATGGAGGGCATGGATGGGGGCAGTGGCGCTGACAGCCAAGGGATCAGGAAGAAGAGCCAGAAGAATCACTCTCATGGTCCAGAGTGCAATAACAATCCCATGGGAATGCAGCTTCTCAGCAGCTCCCATGAGAACGTTGGCGATGGAGATGCTCACGCCAGGCCCTAAACCCAGACTCATTAGTAAAAATGCTTCTTTTCTTCTCATCTCTTTATTTATCTTCTCAGTATACCACAAATATGATTGGCTTTTCTTCTGCACATTTTCCTGCTGGGAGCAGGAAATACAGATACTAGAAACTAGGAAAGTGAATGAGCAGCCAGCTCTCCATTTGGCCTGTTTTCTCATAGACACCATCATATTGGAGCCTCATCATCTCACTCTGCCTTAATAAGCAGAGAGAAGGGGACATTGGCTCATACATTTGAGAGAAGTCCCGAGAATTGGGATGAGATATCCAGGGATTCAGAGAGTTTAAGGTTTACATAGCAAGGGGAAAAAATCAAGCAGTTTGATTCTACAGTATTTGGCTTCAACTGTTTTTGCTTGGACATTTTTCTCAAAGCTCAAAGTCTTAGAAGAAAAGAATCCAGATAGCTTACTTTGGGTCATGAACCTAGTTTTTTCTTGGCAAGGGTTAGGGTATGTGAGAGAAGAGAGATTATAGTGCTTAGTGTCCAAGATTCCACTGTGTATGTGTGTGTGTGTGTGTGTGTGTGTGTGTGTGTGTGTGTGTGTGTGTGGCGGGGTAGTGGGGGGGTTTCTCAGACATTAAGGTGTAAATGGAAAAGGAAAGGATCAGACATGGAGATTGGTACCGTGATGAAAGGAAGATGGGAGAGAATCCAAAAGATGTGCTGCAGCATAAGCTTGGAAGCGAAGTTGAGGAGTGTCAGGTGCCGATCGCTGAGTTTCCTTCAGGGTGCCTGAGCCGAGATTTGCTAAGGAGCACTGGGACAGGAATGTGGTTAGACACAAAACCGGTGAGGTTAGACACAGAAGTTTCGTTTGGTATCCTCTCCCTGAAAATATTGAAAGACAAGACAAACACCTGATTTGACACTAGCCATGCTAATGGGACAGACTTCCTGCTAGCCGAGGCTCCCGCTTAATGTCCACTTCTCAGCATGTCTGATTACAGGCTGAAGTTGACCGATCAGCAAACTACTCAATTATAAGCCCATCTTCTCCCCATGGTGCTACTAATTAAAATGGGAACTGGGCTGCAGCTCACACACTCCATGGAATTCTACCTACCAAAAGCTGAATTAGTCACAACAATTAGCCCTTGTCAGTGCAGCTAAATCTCCCTCTTTCTCTCCCAAGCCCCACTACCGTTTGGTGTGAATTCGTTTCTGAGAAACCTTCCCTTGGGATCCTTGATCTCCCTCAATTCTTTTACTGTGAGAAAGAAACACATGTGGCAAATGAAATACAACCTCAAAATGCATCTATGTGTTCTCAATGTTCTGGAATGTTCTGACCTCCTGTCTGGCTAAGTATCTTTGTTTTTTTTCCTGAAGGCACATCCTGAAAGGTATTCCTACATGTACTTAATTTTTAAGAGGAGAGAAAGAAAAATAACAACATGGAGCCAGCACCCTCCAGGTGCAGGAGGAGTGTTCTTCAGACAGCTGGGACACACTACAATCTTTTAATTTTCTTTTTCTGCCTTAATAAACATAATGGGATGTTTTGGTAATCTCATCTCCACATGTACTTCTCTGTAACAGGATCAGGACGCAGTGTGAAGGAGAGTTTCAAGAAAAGATATCCAGAAGTACCATGGCAACAGCATAGAGCCAGGGTTGAGAAACAACCACAGAGCACATCCTAAAACTAACTTGAAGGCCAAGTCTATCACTTCCTGATCGCAGAGATGAGCTTTTGTAAACTGTTCAAGGTCTAGTTCATATCTCTATTAATATTAAAATCAATATTGCTGGCTGGAAGCAAGATGACACTTCTGGCTCTCTTCCAGAGGGATTGCCAATTAGCCTCTAGCGGAAAGCTGCCTGCCCACACTCCATGTAACATCCGCTTCTCCCCTGGAAAGAAGACACTCTAGATACTCTTACCTTTTCGTACAAACTTTTCCATCCAGCACTTAATGATGCCATCATTTGTTCCCTAAATGACAAACTATCTGTATCAAAATATTTTCTTCTTTAGACATTTGTGCACATTTAAAAACTTCTAAGAAACTTACTTTGTAGCCTCTGGCAGAATGGCTAACCAACTTCAGAGAGACTGTACAAAATCAGTTTTGTGCAATGAAGATTTGCATATAACTAAATGTTTCTATGGCACTGTGGTTAAAGGTCTTGACTGTTTTTTGTAGTGAATCTTCAGTTTCAGAGTTAAACGTTTTTTAAAGTTAGCATACAAAGTAATGGGATTCATTATGATATTTTCATATAGATGGATGTATAGGTCAGACTTTGTTCTTATTCATACTCTGCTTAAGTTTCTTTGTTTTTCTGGGTCAGGATCTCATACAGACCAGGCTAGTCTGTAGCTCACCATGCATCCTAGAAATGACTTTAAATCCCTCGTCATCCTCCCTCTGCCTCCTAAGTGTGAGGATTGAGAACATATGTCACAACTTTATACAGTAGGTTCTAGCATGGGACTTCATCCATGCTAGGCAAGCAGTC
Source organism: Eospalax fontanierii (assembly GCA_035773235.1). NCBI lineage: Eukaryota > Metazoa > Chordata > Mammalia > Rodentia > Spalacidae > Eospalax > Eospalax fontanierii. Next base: position 14,223,624 of record CM069546.1, read on the forward strand.
TACCAACTGAACTACATCCCTAGCCCTCAGCCCTCAGGTTTGCTTTTAAAAAATATGTGAGTGTTTCCTGCATATAGGAATGTGTACCATGTAATGCCTCATGTCCACAGATGCCAGAAGAGGAAATTAGATCCCTTGAACTGGAGTTAAAGGTGGTGTGGCTAGAAACTGAACCCAGGCCCTCTGCAAGAGTAGCCAGGGCTCTTAACCACTGAGCCATCTCTCCAGCCCCCAGTTAATATTAAACTTGGAGTCTGTTTCCAAATGTATAAAGTAGAAAGCACAATAGCTGCTTTGTATGATTATTTAAGAGATTTAACAAAATGATGCCCAGACAGTATTGGGCACATTATTTGTCACATATATAATGTGTTCCTGAATGGAGAGAGTCATCAGTGATGATTTGTATGTTGGACAGGACTCTGAAGCGTGTGACCAGTCAACATGGGTGAGAGGCAGAGAAGGTCTGGCCCTTTGGAGTCTTTAGGCTGTGCTCACCCTGTACAGGCACTGAACTTCCGGGCCATCTTATTCGGAGCTTTGCTGGTTGTTCTTGCTGCTTGGGTCTTAGATATGGGCATGACTTCCGTTTCACATCTCCATCCATCCTTGGACAGGATGTTTAATGTGGGAACGGAAAGCTGAAGATGACTCACAAAACCCCACATATTTATCAAGTTTCTTTATCCAGCATGGCTTCAGCCAAACTTTGAATTACTATCAGTTGTGCGACCAAATAGAACAGGAAACACACGTGTGCACACCCACTCATACTTATAAGCTATACTATAATTGTCCTGTTGCACACCCACACAGAGACATGTTCTTAAACATGCAAAATGATTCTTCCCATGATTATCGACTGATCAAACTTCTATGGGATGGAGATCAAGTTATATGTTTCATATGATATGGGTGTGTTTAAAATTGAATAACACATTGATATCAGTTAAAGACCCTGCCATCATAGAAATGAAGAAAGATGGGGTTTGTTGGTGCGTAGTTCCTTCTAATTCAGTCCTCACTCCAAGTAAGGAGGAGTGGACACTCCACTAATGAGAATGGTAGAAAGCTGGTCAGTGTGACATTAGGAAGATGTGCGTGGGGAGCAGGAAATGGCATGGCTGGCTCTTTCAGGGGCTCAAGTTGCTCACTGTCATATACAATAAATCCCTTCACAATTTTAAAAACAATTAAATAAAAATGAAGGGAATACAAATGTGGAAAAAAAGCTATTGTAATTGGATATCCCAGAACTTGAAATGCAGGCATAATGTTCTTATAATAGTGTATATAAGAAAGTGTTCTTCTCAACAGCCTAACAAGGATTAAGTAAGTGACCAACAGTACTTCAAAATATTTTCTAGGTTGGACCTTGTGCCTCGGCGTCTCTTATACATGCAGTTGCAGTTATGAAAATCATCAGTGTTAGGACAAAGATCTCGAGCCCACAGAATATCTGGCTTCAACCACTGTTCTTGGTGTCTTGCTTTTATAGGCAATACATGTGGATGACCAGGTTTGTGTGCTTGCTCTATTTGATGCCCGTGTGGTCCTGACTAATCTCTAAGTGTGAAAAGGGTTCTGTTTCTTCATGCTGCCATCTTTAGGTCCCTGCAACGGGTTGTGATTCAGTCGATTACACAGATAGCTATTGAATACCAACTATGATGCGATGCAAGTTCCCTGCTTTCACGAGCTTATAGCTCAGCAGGGGAGACAGATGCTAGACACATCAATGCCAAAGTGGTTGTTTAACTGCATGCTCTGTGGAGAGTGCTTCAGAGGAGAAAGGGATGCCATAAGCGTAGACTTTCAACTGCTCTGGAGGTCAAGCAAGGCATATCTTTAAAAGGTGACATTCGTTTAAGGCATTTAAACCAAGTGATTTGATAAAATGAATAAGGAAAAGTTGGAAAGAGAGTGTGGAATTCCAGAAAACAGGAACAGCATATGAAAAGGCTTAGAGGCAGAAGGGAAGGGACGTATCTGAGGAACTGGAGAAAAGCAGATCTGGCAAGTGTGCATGGAACTTTAGAGATGTTGGAGGAGATGAGGAGGATGCAGGCAGCCTGTGTACATGAGTGCAAGGTGTGGGGACCTAGAAACTCTTCCCAGATGTACCACACAGCAGAGCAGCAGTTGCTTCTCCAAAATCAATTTGTTTCATTAAGCTCTCAGAAAATATGTATTGAATGTAGAAATCATTTATTGCAGTTTATCCCCATTACAAAAGATAGAAAGATACATCATTTGGGATTTGTACTGGTCCTGGTGAGTTGGTGTAAAGAACATGGCATTTATTGATTGATATTATACAAATTTCAGTCCTTCCAGATACTAGTGAATTTTGCCACATTCGCCTAGCCCCCTGTCCTAGTTGATACTAGTTGTTATATATTCTTTCAACAAAACTCTATTTTTTTCCTCAGCTAGATTTATCAATAAAGGATACTTTAAATCACGGCTATGAATGGAAAGTCAGTATTACCTATCAGAAGTTGAAGGTTATAATAAATGGAATGGTAAAAAAAATTAAATTAATCAGTGGGCTCAAATACTTGATACTCATTTTTGGTCTACTGGAGTTCTGAGCCTTGTAGCCACCTCTTTATTGTATAAAGAGAGATTAGCAAAACTTGAGATTTGGGACAATGAGCTATTGCCAAACTTAGATGTTTTCCTTGATTGTCCAGGTCCAGCTGCTGAAGGAAGCAGCTCTCTCCCTGGACAAAGCAGTGCAAGTTTATGTCACATTGGTACACCATACTAAAGCATTCACAAACCACTGGTGACGTGTGGCATGCACTTTAGAATGCAAAGGTATTTTCTAGATAGTAAATACAACTCCAAATATACAGTCTTTTAAAAATGTAATTATTAATTTTATGAGATAAGCTCTCATTGCTTAACTCAGGTCAGCCTCATGTTCCATGTCACTCTGGCCTCAAGCTCATGAGAATCCTGCATCAGCCTTCTGAGTATAAGCATATAGTCTTGATTCCTTGACTGAAGGAAGACCTGTCCTTTCTTGGTAGTGAATGTGTGTCATACCTTTTGGACATGAAATAGACATGTGGTGTATAAGGCAGTTTTCCTTAGAGACAAACATTCTTGAGGACAGAAATCTCAGAGATGTTTTATCAGACCACAGTTTAGCCCTTGGGGATCTTGAGATGAAGTCGACAGCTAGAGAGCCTCAAGGAAGAACTTACCATCGAGCCAGGTAGACAGGAATTGATACTAGCAAGTCTTATAGGCTAGATAGAATGCCGGGTGACCAGCATATGAGTCAAGAGGTTCCTGAGGACAGCTCCAGGAGACTCATCTCCAGTATTAAATAGACCGGAGATGTGATTGTTAGGATACATTATCATTTTAAACACAATTGCCAATCTGTCATAGGTATCAGCAAAGCCAAGCCATTGACACCAGGAACAGGGAATAAGGAACATGGTCCCTATCCTGAGGAGAGTTCTAGAGAGCTCATGATGGCCTGGACGCCAATAGAAATAGTGTATTAAGTTGTTATTCAGACAGAAACAGAAGCAATGGAAGAATGAAAAGCAGGATTCAGCTCTCTGGTCTTTGGGAAACTGTCTACCAGTAAGGAAGAGGAAGAAAAGCAGTCCTCATCAAACAAGGCTGAGGCTGGTGGGAATGACTTCTGAGAGCACACAGGCCGGATCCAGAGTCTAGACATGCGACATAATAATGGGGTCTAGTATTCCACTTGAACAACATCCCTGATGTTTTGGTGCATACGAGTTTGTGAACACCTAGGTCAGAAGAAAAAGTGTGCAGGTCTGGAGCGAGTCAAGGTGATCACCTGGCTGGGTAGTGTTTCTGTCCCCTTTGGTCAGGACACCAGATTTTGCTCATCTTCTGCACTGACCTCTCTACTGTGTAATGGCTTCTCGCATTCTGGAAGGTTCTCTCTCTGGATCACTACTCTCTTCATGCACACAGATAGCCATCCTTTCTGTCACAGGTAATTTGAATACTCTCTCATGAATAATTTTATGTTTTATTTTATGTTTGTAGGTAGAGATTCTTGGAAGAACTGTTTGAATGAGCTCTTGAGTCACTTGGTAGGCTTGATAATTTATGAGACTCGATGTAGTTTTTCCTTTCCTTTTTTTTTTCTTTGTTTATTTTACTATTTCATGCTTAATAAGATATTTGGTACTTGCCTAGTAATGAAGAGCAGGAAGTCTGCTGCTTCAACTTCCCCATCCATGATGCAAGGTAGACTGGTTTGGGGGAAGAGGATGGTCCTGCCACAAAGACCCTGGAAGACTGAGACAGGCCAGTTGCACTATAGTAGAACTACAGACCATGCAGTCCGATCTGGGTTTGGATCTGGACTCTTCTCTACAAGGTAGCTGTTCAAGCTAAGGGAAATCACCTCATCTCTCTGATAGTAATGTTGATTTCATAAGGCAATTGGGAAGATCTGAAGAAGTTATTGATGCTTGTAATACGCCAGTCTTTAATAAATGGCTTAGGAAATGAAAGTGACCCAATTATCCCAATCTAAACTGCTCATACTTCTTTTGGTCCAAAGTCCTAGTAGGGAGATAAATGTTTTCTGGATGCACTCTAAGAAATAATAGCCAACATTGCTGGAGTTCTTATCAGCTAAGAAAGATTTTAGTACATGTAACTAAAACCGAACTCAAGTCAGTATACGTGACAAGAAATTTTACTATCTTATGCTATATCTGGAAATTCTGACAAAGGAGGAGTGATTCATTTAGAGAGCTACACTGCTGCTCTTGTTTCGATTCTGACTTTCTCTGCGTCTCAGTTTCCTCCTCATGCTGGTCTCCCTCCCGATCACAAAATTACTGCCAGCAATTGCCGAAGTCACATGCCTCCTTTCTCTTATCTGGCAGTTGAGCAACAGAAAAAAATCTCTTTAAATGAACAGCAACAGAAAATCTCTTTCAATCATTCATACTGATCCGACCCGAGTTAGATGTTTTCTCCTGAAAGAGTAGTGTACTTTGACTGACTGGTTTACAGAGTCCGTTTGTTGTTGTTTTAACTGTCTACTGGCATCTACTTAGAATGATTCAAGAGTTAGAAGAGAAAACAATTCTGGACTTTGACACCAGCTCATTCTTAGTATCCTGGGCAGACTGAAGAGAAAGAAGAGCAGTTTAAAAAAGAGAAAAGGAACCCAAGATGCTGGAGAGATGACTCTGTGGTTAAGAGCTCAAACTGTTCCTGCAGAAGACCTGAGTTTAGTGCACAGTCCCCAGGTCAGGCAACTCACAACTGTCTGTAACTCCAACTCCCTATTTTGGTCTGCATGGACACTGGACCAGACACAGACATACACATAATTAATTTTTAAAAATCTTAAACAAAAAAGGAAAAAGATCATATTTGTTCACTCCAGGTTTTTAAAAATAATTTATTATTTTTACATTATACAATGTACATGTATGAGTATATTGCCTGCATGTATGTAAGTGTACCTGTGTCATGCAATGCTTATGGAGGTCGCAAGAGGGCATTGGATTCCCCTGGAACTGGAACTACAGATGGTTGTTACCCACCATGTGAGTGCTGAGAATCAAACCCGGGTCCTCTGCAAGACCAGTTACGAGCCAGTGCTCGTAACCACTGAGCCCTCTCTTTTTTTCTTTTAAACATTATTTGCATGTTGCATTTATTCTTTTACTTGTTCTTCACCACCTATGAGTTGCTCATTTTATTGGTGAAATTCAGAGAGGTTAAATAACTTGCATAGTGTACATGACCAGGGTGGTTAATGGAGTCAGTATGCAGATGCAGGCTAGAACTCAGAGACCCAGTCCCTGCTTATGACCTCTGCCTTGCCTGATGAGCTGACCTATTTGGAGGAGGCTTGCACATTAGTCTCATATGCAGGGTGTTCAGGGAACCTGGCACTAGCTTGTTGAGGTGGACTCATTTTTACCCCATGCTGAGGAATAATGGGAAAGTTCTGGAAAAATAAAACCTTGAGCTCAGCTCTCAGGTTTCCACAGTTATTTGTCTGTTGTTACCAAGCACTAAAAACTTTAAAAATTCACTGTGGTCATATAGGCAGGGAAAATGACTTCATGCTTGCAACCACAAATCCAAAATGCTCTGGAATCTGTAAGATGAACTACATTTTAATTAGAAAAGAGAAAGGGGATGAAGGCAGTTGTTGGATATTTTCTCAAACCCTCCCTGGGCTTGCCCTCAGGCCAACATGTGACAAGTGCCCTAAATCTGATAACAAACACACATTTCTGAAGTCATTGTTAGCTTTCCTAAAAAGAAAAAAAAAATCACATTAGTTTCCTGTTACCAGTAAGAGCTCAAGAATGTCCAGCCTTAAAATACAGCACATCAGAAAAGGATCCATCCTCCATGAAATATTAAAAAACAAGAGTGAAGCCCTCCATCCACATTCCTCTCTGTTTCTGATTTAAAATTTAAAAAAATTGTCAGGTCCTTGGACCCTTCAGCAGGGCAGTAACAAAAATCCTTAAGTTTATTCTAAAATCTAGTCGTCAGCTATTGCCCATGTATCACGTCCTGAGTTAAACTTCCTAACTGAAGGTGAAGTTGACCCAACTGATGGTGGAGGAGGATGAGGAGTCATAGAAAGAGAAGTATTTCATCCCGTGGAGTAAGTAGAAGCTTGCGGATTAACACAGAGGCTGTTTAACCAAAGGATAGAGACAGGGAAAGGCGAGGAAAGACCTTGGATGCTATGTGCTTACTATTAGGCACCCACTGTCCTGACAGCCATGTATGTGTATGTATATGTATATCTCAAAGCAGTGTAATTATTTTTTAAATGATTTATTTATTATTTTTATTTTCTGTGTATAAGCGTATTCCCTGCATATGTGTAAGTGTACCCATGTCATGCAATGCCCTCTGAGGTCAGAGAAGGGTGTTGGATCCTCTGGAACTGAAGTTACAGATGGTTGTTAGCCTCCATGTGGATGCTGGTAACAGCACCTGGGTCCTCTGCAAGAGCAGTGCTCTTGTCTGCTGAGCCGTCTCTGCAACCCTGAAGCAGTATAGTTTTTAATTCCTCTTCATAGATCAGCATACTGAGAGCTAAAGAAATGAACTCTATGTATGACTTAGAACGATTCTGTATATAACATAATAGGTAGCTCAGACTGATTAAAGCAAGGGCCAGAAAACTTTTCTGCAAGGGTTGAGAGTACAAACTTTGCACAAGTTCCTGTAAACTTTACCCAGCTCTACCACTGTAATATGGACCATCTTGCTAATACACAAGCAAAAGATGTAACTGGAATAGGATGAATAGGCCTTGGCATAGACTGAGGAATAGGCCTTGGGATGGATTTGGTCTTCAAATTATAATTTGCTGAACCCTGGCTTCAGGCAGCATTTCTCAGACTAACTGTGAAAAGTTAACATTTAATTCACCGTCTAGCTTCCAAGATAGTATGAATGAATACTTTTTGGAGAATACATTAAAATAAATGACTAGAAAATGAAATGAAACAAGACCCATGTCCAAAGTTTTTATCTTTTTTTAGCTTTAATAGACATGAAATTTCATGTCAACCCATCAAATACCTAAATATTTAGAAGCATTCCCGATTTCTGGACCAATGATAAACACCCCATGTGATGGCAATTCTACATCTGGCACTGAGTAGCAATACTTTAAGGATAGTTTAGGATAGTTATGATCTCACCTATCAGTAAACCCATGAGCCAGACGGTCCTAACCACTAAAGCACACCATCAAGGACCGAATGTGGTCCCTCCCTCCATCTTGTTATCCACATCAATTGTTTTCACTCCTGTCTTCCCTTTGACATGTAGAACACTCTTGTCTTTGTGTCTTCACTTAATAGCATCCATAGCATGAAGGAAAAAGAAGCAAAGAGGGTGTGCTCCTTGATAGCTCTTCTGTCAGCAGGATGAATGTGTCCCATGTGGCAGGCCACTCTTATGCTCCACTGGCTATGAGTCACATGACTCATCTATGTTAGTCTCAAGGAAGACGAAATAAAGGTGCTGTGGTTTGCTTCGTCCAGTTGGCTTCCTGACTGAAATTAAATTGTGCTGAGGAGGATATCAGAAGTGTATTTCGGGAAACCTATCTATATACTCAATATCTGAACTTGCCATTCTGATCTGTCCAGTCTGCAATCTCTGCCCTTCTCTCAGAAGTTCATCCAGATGAGAAATCTCTCTTCCTGGGTTGTTTCTGCCTTTTGTGATCCATGTACCTTTAATCACTGTTGTGGAATTTCTTGTTTAGAGTGTACTCGTGTTTTGTACAACTTAAATGTCAATGTTCACAACATCTTTGTACTACTATTACATCAGAGGACAAACTTTTTGCTGGGACAGATGCACAGGGTCATGTAATAAGAACTGGTTCCATTGAACCCTTGGCCAGGGCTTTTGACCCTCTGCATCGAGTTCTTCCCAAGGTGTTTGATCCTTTGCTCTGATATGACCATTCAGCAACTTTAGAACAACAACTGGACAATCATTGTAGAAAGATCAGCATAGACAGGTGCTGGTGTGCATTGACTGACCTATTGACCGTTTCAATAGAAAGACTCACTGCTTTGGGTGGTATTGACCTGGATGGACTCAGGTAGAGTGAGCAACTGTCTGCTATCCTTGGCACTGAAGTGTTTCCCAGGATGAGGTTCATTCCCAGCTGTGTGTTTAAAGCAGGAGAAGTCCAAGGGATGCAGAACAGATTGTTGCTGTAGTCTTGGCATCTATTTACTGCCAAACTGTGCAATTCTGCCTTTTTGTCCTTTTAAATTCACAGCCTCTTGTTTATGTGGCAAACCAATAAACGATGTGTCTATATTTATGTTATGAATGACACTTTTTCACAATTCAAATACCTAAATTTAGGACTGCTGGATAGCTTTCTTAGTAAATCCCTTCTTTTCAAGTATGAGGATCTAAGCTGGATCCCTGTCACAGAAAAAGCTGGGCATTGAGCCTGGAGAGACTCTCAGTGGTTAGGAGCAAGTGCAACTTTTACAGAGAATCTGAGTTTGGTTCCCAGCTCCCATATCTAGAGACACATAACAATCTATAACTCCAGCTCCAGGGCATCTGACACCCTCCTGTGGCTTTCATAAGCGCCTGCACTTCAACACACACAGATATACATGTATACATTCATTGAAGACGAAATAAAATCTAAATGGAACAAAATAAAACCAACCAAACAAAAAAGTTGGGCATAGTGGCACACGCTTGCAATACCAGTGTTGGATAAGCAGAGACAGAGAATTTCTGGACTCCCTGGCCAGCCCAGCCTAACCTAATGGGTGTGCTCTAAGCTCCAGTGAGAGAAACTGACTCAAAAAACAAGGTAGACATCACCTGAAGAACAAGTCTTTAGGTTGACCTCTAACCTCCGCATGTTCCAGCACATTCACACATGTGCATCTGAACACGTTTACCTGCACACAGAAACACCTCCCCCCATCTAAATTAAGAGAACCATAGATGTAACTTCGACATTTTTCCTTCTTCCACAGTTAAGAAGTTTCATTTGCAAATTTTTAGAAGTACTCTTTTCTTACTTACGAAGACAGGCATGCAGGAAGACCTTGTAAACTTTATTTCTGCTTTTTCTTCTATCTGCAGCTAAGTCCAACAGAGGTGCATAGCATGCGTTCTCAAGCACTGAGTTGACAGACACAACTCCTCTGCCTGTTTTCTTTGCCTGACCATAGGCAGTCTAATAAAATCAGCGAGGGTGCTTCCAAAATACAGAACTGGGGAGCGGAGTTCCACTCCTACATTTGAGGTGGGGGTTGGGTAAAGGAATGTAGAATGAATTTGGAGCCCAGATATCAGTACTTTGTGCTAAGTTCCCTAGGTATTTCTGACATCTGCCAGCTTCTGAAGTAACCAGCAAGAGCGTGTCATTCAGCCCTTCTGAGTGACAACTGAAACTGTAATTACGCTGTTAAAAGAGAGCCTTAGGAGAGTGTGCAATTGCTCATCTCTCCTCCTCTCTCCTTCACCTCCTCTTTCCTCCTTTCCTTTAATGGCAGCAGTTCATGTGACTACTGAGGGCAATTTGAGGAAATGCTTATGGAGCTCAGCCTATCGATAGTGAATTTAAATGTGTCCTGTAAAAAAGCAGAAGGCTATCTGTGGCTTTCCATCTGGAGGTATGGGGGGCTCAAACAAAGCTCGGAAGCAAGAAAGCTCAAGGTTTGTCTATGAGAATGTCTCAGGCTGGGCCATTTCCCTCTGCTGTCCTCTCTCCACACTCCCCATTTTGTGTTTCTGCGTTCCACACTCTACCGAGAATCGGCAGACGGAGAATTGATTTATGTTGCTCATTAGGTCCCAGTGTCTTGGCTGAGCCTGGCATACAGATGAAAATTAGTGACAAACCACAATTCTGCATCTTATAATATGGCCAAAGCAAGCCCCATAGGAGGGATGGTTCTGATTATGGCCCCTTTAACTGCTCAGGCTGGTTTCATTTTATGTTTTTAAGTCAGTAGAATAGTTAATACAATGTGTGGGACAACACTGTTTCCATTGGGGCACAATCAAAAAGGAAGCTGGTTTCCGCACTTGCTTTAATCTCTCTCCTTACATCTACCTGAAGCAGAGAGGGGGCCCCACTGGGAATCCCATGCATCAGCCCTCCCTCCTACAAAAGGGAGATTTTCACCTAGACAGCTCTGAATTCAAAGGTAAAACAATTAGTCGACATTAATCATCACAAGGATGGTACTAAAAGCATAATCCTCTTAGAACTGAAACAAATTAAACAAAGTAGCAATATAAAATCAAGCAGAAAATAAAAAAGACCACACAAGTGCAAGAGAGATGAGATGAGAAGATGAGGTTCCGAAGGCCCACATCTCGTGGCTGAAGAGGGTCTTCCAGGCATCCCCATAGAAAAATTACTCAGCCTTCTTCAGCTACCTATTAAAACCACAGTGCTGTGTGCCAGGGCCACATAGCCATGTCCTTGTGAAATCAGAAGCTCTGTGAGCACCTAGGAGTTACAGTCACGGGTCTGGTACATTTTCCAAAATAGGAAAATTGCTCAAAAGAACCTAGAATCAGCCTGCCAAGAACTTGCCTGGTAGGAACAAATGATCCTGCTTTCTTGAAAAAGGGAAGATCTTTGCTCCGTCTTCAAAATGAGGCCAGCCCTGGGCCAAACTCTCATTTAGACAGAGTGTTGGCTTCATTCACATCCGACTCCATGATCTCTGTGTCTTTGCTTTATTCTGTGAGATTAGAGCTGTCTGGGAGGAACAGCCATGTGACATGGTAAGTTGTGCTGCTGTCATGCCTGGTAACAGCTTGAGGAGATGTAGGATGAGGCCATCCCTAAGTAAGATGTGCCATCACTGACAATCATTGGATATGAGTAGACTCCAGAGGAGGATGCGGAGGCGTCTTTACCAGGCTCTCGGATGGTCTTTCATGGGTCTCTGATTGATCTCCCCCGCTTAAGCTCCTAACCAACCCCACAGCTGCCCCCTCATAGAAACAGCTCTATTTCTCACCAGCATCTTTCTTCCTTGAGATGACAGAATCCTTTTGTGGATTCTCAGGGTATCACAATAACAAGTGGGCACAAAAACCACTCATGAACTTATCTCCTGACTTTGCACAACACAGCCAGTGCTTTATGTTCCAAGGCCTGCATTCATCAAAAGCTATGTGAGGAAGATGAGAGGAATGAAGGAACAGAGAACCCATCTTGCCACTGAGGAGGATGGAAGTTGCTATGTTATTCATAGGATCATAAGAGAAAGTGTGTAAGTCATATATCAGGTTCGAGTTCCTCCAGGTATAATCAGTTTTGTTTCTTTATTTTATTCTTAATTATGTGTAAATGTGTTTTATTTTGTGGTTACGTGTCTGTGAGTGCAGGTGCCCATGGAATCCAGAAGAGGCCATTGGGTCCCCTGGAGATGGAGTTCTAAGCAGTTGTGAGCTGTCTCGCATGGTGCTGGGAACCTGTCATTTGCAAGAGCTGTATGAGTCCTTAACCGCTGAGTCATCTCCCTAGCCCCTCAGCCTTCGTTTTATAAGAGATGCTCCATTTACAAATGAAATTCCTTTCCTTTCATTGACTTGGAGCTAACACTGTTCGGTAATTGTCCAGGAATCCAAGCTCTGTTTTACTCTCTTTTCCCGACTTTCTTTCACATATTAGAGAACCACTGGCAAGAGATAACAGGATGCCAGGAGAAGACCAAGCACTCATTGGCCTAGTTGAAGCCTGTTCTTAAAACTCCCTGGAGTCCTCCCAAGTCCGTGCTGTATGTCTGTAAGATGTATTAGGGAGGTGTTCGATTTCCCCGCCCATGGCAAAGTTCAGGTCATGTGATCGTGAACTTTGTCCCTTTTCCAAAATGGAAACTATTCAGCTTTTGATGAGATTATTAGTTTGCCTCCTGTCCGGGTCCAACAAATGAAAAACAGATTTGCATGTATAAATAACAATCAAGCGCTGAAATGATTTATTAATAAAGTTACTGTTTTGGAAACTAAATCCTTGTATCATGTCAAGATCTGATCTGCCTTCACATGGCAAAGGAGACCTCTCTGGGGTCTACTCCTAAAGAAAATGTTGGAATCCTATTAATAGTTTACCCTTACCATGTGAGAATTACAGTGAAATCCAACTATGAGAATAAATCTCAAAATAACGTTTCCAATAACATCCTGACCAAAGTCTATGTTATTTCTTAATTGTATTCAAGACACAAGACACAGATGAACAACTCTTTCCCAAAAGAAAAGGAAGCAAAGTAAAAGGCAAGATATTTTCCCACTGTGTGCATTTCCTTCAAGTAGAAACAGACAGCACTGAAAGGCAAAGCCTATGGTCATCACATGTAGGAATGCTGACGACAGCCGCAAACATGTATCCTGCCACATCCCTGCACGTCCTCTTTGAAAAAAACAAGCGCTGAAGAGTAAGCATTGCATCAAAGCCACCCAACTCCACTGAGGCATCTAGAAAACCATCAAGCCAAGAGGCAGGGAAGTTTCTGCATAAATCATATTCCTTTGCATGAGAATCATAGTCTAGAATGTTCCAGGGACCACATCAACTCAGGATCTGAGTGACAGTGTCAGAATGGATGACTATGGAGAAAATAGAATCATGTGCAGCTAAAGCTGATTCCAAGTGTCCTCTTGGCATTAAGTCAAAGTTTGTGATTTGAATCAATTCTGTAAGTGATCAGGGAACTCCCTGCATGTGAAGTAGGCACCCAGTGAATAATAATGTTTATTTACTTACTAAAACTCAATGGACCTTTTTAAGGTTAAGACTGTTTTCCTATGGGTCTAAAGTTGTATGGACCCTAACTTACCACAGCAATTGAAAATATAAACAAATTCTTGTGCATCTGGTTATTTTTTGAAGAACTGGGTACATAACTTTTGTAATAGTCTTTCTTTTAATATTTAATTTATTTTTTATGTGTATAAGTGTATTCATGTAAGTCGACACATGTCCTTTAATGCCCATAGAGGTCAGAAGAGGGCAGAGAATCCCCAGAACTGAAGTTAGGATGGTTATTAGCTGTCAGGTGTGTGTTGGGAATCAATCCCGAGTCCTCTGCAAAGGCGATCAGTGCTCTTCACCCCTGAGCCATCTCTCCCTTTCATTTCATAATATTCTTAAAGGAAACTGTGATAAAAAGAAAGATTAAAACCCTCACTTTACCTAAGTTTTGATCCCATAGTATGGAATGAAAAGAAAAATGTGTATAATTTGTGATTCTTGATTAGATATATGTCACACCTGTTCCTTTATTCTCCATTATAAAGGCAAGTTCTATGTGTGTGTATGTGAACGTGGGTGTTCACATGGACATGCATGCTTGTGGGTTTAGAGAATGTTAATTTCATAAAGTGACATAACTTTGTTGAGAAAAGACAGAACAATTGTGGGACCAAAGAAGTCGGTGACAGATGTGTACGTGGGGAGGAGCCTGGGATACCGTGGGAAGAGCACCAAGAGGAAGCAGGGGGAGTGGAGGGGGAGAGGGATGAGGCAAAGCTGGCCTCCCATTGGGCTTCTTGCTTTTGGCTTTGCTTTGTCCTGTTGAGGTTTGAGCAGAGAACTGGGAGTGGACTTACAGGATGGTTCTTAGGAGGAGCGTGTGATTGGTGCCAGGCGTGGACTCACAGCATGGAAGGGGTCAGCAAGCCTGGGTTCTGTCATTACAGATCACAAAAGGACGTGCTCTAGAAGAGAAAAGGCCATGCCTGAAGTAAAGTTAAGTTATATAACTTAAATGGAAGGCTTAACCCAGGAAGCCAACCACTCAGAGATTTCAGCAAGCAGAAGGGGCTTTTTGAACTTGTTGCTTCCTTTTTCAGATGAAGTTGAGTGATCATAGCAGCAGTAACCAACTCTCCCTAGGGCAGGGCTTTGCTTGGGTGAAACAAAGGTCACAGAGGTAACCGTGTGGCATTACAGGATAAGCATGTCTTGTCATGCTAGGTGCCAGATGGAGTCAAGAACTTTGGGAATGTATATATGTGTCTGTTGTGCTGGATGTATGTATATATATGTGTTTTGCGTGTGTGTGTTTGTGCGTGTGTGTGTGTGCGTGTTAGAGTACCTGGCCAGCACATGTGTGGTTCTGGAAGACTCCACCCCCCAAAACCCTTTCAGTTTAAGAACATAGATATATGGACAGATGATAGATAGAGAGAGAGAGAGTATATGTATTCAGACACACATATGCACATATATGCATATATGCCTGTGTATTTGCATTGCTGGAATGCTTGATCATATTTCTCTCCACAGGTTGCAAATACATGTGCATATGTTCATCCAGAAGTGCTGTAGCGAGCACACTTGAATAATTATTATTTACTAGACACAATGCTAAGAGATCTAAAGAAATATTCCATTCAGTCTTAAAACTAACCCTATGAGAGGGATGTTATTATCAGTGTTCATTTTCCAGATGAGGAAACTGAGGCTCGACTAAGGAAAAAGCCATTTCCTGCAAGTCATACATTTAGTAGACTTATAAGCCAGGCCTTCAGCTGAAATGGTGTGATACTGGGTCCCGTGACATGAGCTGCCACACTCTCTCTGTTCCTAGGGAAGATGGAGCCAACTTAGCAGAATGTTACAGCAATCACTTCAGCACCAGTAGAGGGGCCAGGGTCTTAGATCTGAGGTTTCAGGCTGACTCTGAGTCTCATGGCACCATCTCATAATACATCCTGAAGTGAATGTGTGACATTTTAACCTTGTGCTGTACTCTGCCATGTTTTATTACTTCTCTGTATACCAGGCAACAGAACTCCAAACAGAAGAGAGGTCAGCTGAAGAAAGGAACATAAAACTATTGAGAGCCCTTTTATTATTTTTTTCCTACACCAATCCCACAGGTCTGAGGAAGTCAAGGACTTGATATTTACCATTCATTGGCTCTACACACATGATGATCTGCACTCAGAAGCCACAAGAAAGAGGGGGAAAAAATGAAGTTCAGCACCTCCCAGCAGTCTTGGCGATTCAGGAGACCATATTAAAAGTGCTGTGTAGCTCCTTATGAGCACAAGGCCAGAGGCAGCAAGCAGGAAAGAGAGCTCAGAGAGCCCTGACCTTCACAGAGGTCCTGCAAAAGGAAGTCAGCCCATTGTATGTCTCTGAAGATTAGAATTTTGGTGAAGTTTCTTAAAGGTCACAGCTTCTTAAAGTCCAGAGCTTCATCAGCTGCCACACTCTCTTCTGCCTCTGCTGATGGCCTCACCCTTCTCAGTCCCTGCATCTTGTCCTTGCCTCATTCCTTCTCACTCTCTCCTTCTTTCCCACTCACTAAGAAGAACTGCATTGGTATCATGTTCAGAAAGTTGGCCTGGCACACACCTATGAATGAGAACCCGGGCCATGTGTAGACTCAGTCCAGTTGCTAAGGCATTTGGGGCTCACTTGGAGAACCTCAGACATTAGAATGCATGGATTAGGGTAGACACTGGCTGCTATAGTCCTGCATGGCACTGTTCACTTCTTTCCAGAGGTTTCTGCGTGTTTTGATGATAAAAAGAACTCAGAACCTGTGGCACAGCTTAGATGTACAGTAAATGTGTGTGATTGGTTATTGTTAATGTGTACTTTGCTTCCTGACTGACATATGTTCCCTATAATTCCTGGATAGAGGGATTTCTGGAAATGACTCATGCTTGTTATTTTCATCATTGCATTTCAGATCCCCAAACAATATGTAACCTATACTTAGTACTCAAATACATGGTTGTGTTTATCCCTAACTAGATGGCTTTTGGGACTAGTTCATAACACTGAGCCTGAACGTAGCCAATTTAAATATATGGCAGGAGATACTCCAGTTCCTGGGCAGAGGGGCTTTGGCACACTGTAACCCATGAATAGTATCTTCCCAAAGCTACATTTTCCATTAAGAATCACACTAAAGCAATGGATCTTGGGGTGGTGTATTAGTTACTTTGCACATTGTTACAACAAAAGGCCTGAAAAAGGAACTGGAGGAAGGAAGAGTTTATTTGGCTGACAGTTCTGGGGTGACAGTGCATCAGGTTGAGAAGGCATGGTAGTAGGATCAGAAAGACACCAGGTCACATGGCTCAGTAGCCAGGAAGCAGAGATTAAACAAGGAGTACAGCCAGGCAATACAACCTCAGGGCTGGTTCCCAGTGACCTACTTCCTCCATGAGGCTCCACCCCTCTAAAGGCTCCACAGGGGGAGGGGGGAAGGGGAGGAGGGGGGAGGGGAGGAGGAGTAAGGCAGTGGAGCTCTCCTAGGTCCCAGAATCAACCTGAATGACAGGACTTTTCCTTAGATGATCAAGATCTTCTCTTTCAGGGCCCGACTTCTGCCGTATCATGAGATTGTTTTACTTACGCACTTATACCTGCTGTCCTTGGAAATATTTCTACTTAATAGGAATGCTACCAATGCTAGGCTTTAAAGCAAAGGAGCCATGCTGGGAGGTAGTGAAGGTACTTGGTGGCAAGAGATAGTGTTCTGTTATTACATTCTGCCCCCATTTAGAATGCTGTTTCTAAAAAAGAGCCATTTCCTCAGTCACTCTGGTGATATTTCTTTTATTGGAGACAGATGCTAAGTCATGGGGACAGAAACTAGAAACAAATCTGTGTAGGGCAGAGAGAGAAATGTGCTCTTTTAAATGGACCCCTTAAGAATTTTCTCTTCCCTCATCATTGAAAATTAACATTCCTTTTTTAAAAAAACATCTATGATTGTGTGTGGAGGGGTATGTCACATGAGTACTGCTACCCACAGAAATAAGAACTGGAGTTCCCAGTGGTAATGAGTCACCTGGCCTAGGTGGCAGGCACCAAACTCTGGTCCTCTGCACGAGCAGGAGATGCTCTTAACTACGGAGTTGACTCTCCAGTCTCTCAAATCAGCATTCTTGGTAATGTCACTCTGAAGAGTTCCACCTCCATCGTGATATTGTAAGAGGAAAAGTAAACCCACTTGGAAAAGTTCTTGAGGTTTCGGGTTTTCAACAAAAGATGACCATGTGGGTACAACATAAATTAGTGAAGTTCTCCATATACAAAATAGTAATCGATGATATGACATATTTATTTCATGTATTTATCCTCACATGGTATCTTTATCTCAAGTATTAACAGCTTTTTATTTATATATGAAGCTGAATATGGTCTTCTAAGGCTCTGAAAGTAGCCTTGGACCAAAGACCCCAAGTTTAAAGGTTACTCTGTTTCAGACTTTCCTAGAGCATTGGACAGATGGGTCAGATTTTCTGCAATTCCTAATATTATTCTGGTTTAGAGAATAAAGCTCTGGAAACAGAAAGTCATCTTTTGGCTTCTGTTCAGATGCTTCTAAAACTGTATAATCCTGCAAAAGTCTTTTAATCTATCTGATGGCTTTGAAAAATAGTTTCCCAAGTTTATGTATCAGTGGACGGACTTCCACTTCAAAGTTGACTATAACTGGGCGTAGCAGGTGAAAAAAGGCCCATTGTGTGTAACCAGGCAAAACAAAAAAAGAGAGAGAAATGGAACTGAACATTGGTAGCACACACCAATAGCCCGAGCACTTGGGAGGTTACATTAGGAGAATCAAGAGGCCAACACCAGTGGGAGTGTGAGGCCCTGTCTCAAAACAAATGAACAAATGGATAAATTTCCACACTCGATGTTTACATAACAAAAGTGGGCTTAGGGTGGAATTCAGTACCAGAGCCTGAGTATGACTTGTAGCACCAAAAAAAGAATCCCAAACAAAACCAACCAACCATTCAGACAAAAATCCTCCAAACTGGAAAGGAAGTCAACCAAAGCTAGATAAACTAACATCCCCTAGAGAGTGGGCCGAGAGATCATGAAGGTTCTTTGATTAAACAATTTAATGGTTACTGGGAGTCTTTTCTTTCATTCCTTCCTTCTTTCCCTTCTTTCTTGACAGAGGGTCTTACTATGTAGGATGGCAAGAACTCAAGATCCTTTTGCCTCCGCACCCCAAGTGCTAGGAATACAGGCACGCACGTCATGCTTGATTCGCCGGTGTGTTTTCTTAATTGGAGAATTTAAAAAATTCTGGGAGTTGTCTAAAGACTGAACTTATGCTAAAGTAAAGGATTTTATGCAGGGAACATTTAGCTAAAGTAAGAAGTTTTGACAGTCAAGATCTGGCATGATGATTTAAAAAACTAGAAATAGAATCACCATAGAAGCTATGCATTCACTACTGGAGTATGGAGCCTAAGAAAAGGAAATCGATACTCTGAAGCAATATCTGCACCCAGTACTTATTGTAGTACTATTCACAATAGCTAAGACATGGAATCAACCTAAGTATCCATCTATAAATGAATTAAGAAAATGTGGTGACTGTACACAATAGAATATTACTTAGCTATAAAAAGAACTCCATCTCCTCTTTTTTGGGAATGAAGAGCTAGGTAGTGTTGTGCTAAAGGAAACAAGTCAGACATACTAGGACAATACTGCATGCTCTCACTCATATGTAGAAGCTTAAAAATTTCTTTTATAGAAATAAAGATAAGAATAGGAGTTGCAAGAGACAGGGAGGGGGAATAAAATAGATAAAGGACCCATATATATATGCTACTACTATACATTATCTTGAAATAAGTTTTTAAGGCATTATACTAAATGAAAAGAGTCAGTAATAAAAGACTATAATAGATCATATGCAATGACCAGAATAGGAAAATCTCTGCAAACAGAAAATGGAAATCAACGAGGAGTGGATTCCAGAGCTGGGTGTGACACACTGGGAAACAGAGAAGCCCAAAATGTAAGGGGGAGCTTCTTGCCTTCGAGGAGGCATGAGAAGCTAGATCTGGGCTAGAGTAGAAGAGTACAATTCTCTTGTGATAACTGTAGTGTGGCCACATGTATTTACTTGCCTACGACTGATGACTTCCCAGAATGTAGGGTTTTTTGTTTATAAAACCAAGAGAGTTCTAAGCAAATAAAGGGAGTCGGCATAAAGATTTAGGAGGAAGCAATCCCACTAAAGTAAGTGTCACTGGAAAACCACATACTCACCTCTTCTTCAAAGATATAAGGCTAAGTTCAAAATCTGCCAAGACCGACATCCTCAGTGATGGGGGAACTGAGACCTCAACATTTTCATGCCAAAGCCTGGGATCGCCACAGTAAAACAACTAAAGATGGAGCAGGTCTCCCTGATAGGGTTGAGGTTCTTAGTTACTCATTGTATCCAAAAGAGGAAAAGAGAATCTCTCTTGGCAGAAGATATATGAAAACTGGCTGTTTTTTTTTTGGTGGGGGGTGATGGAGAGATGGTTCAGCAGTTAAGAACATTGGCTCTTCTTACAGAGGGCCCAGGTTTGAATTCCAGAACCCACATAGTGCCTAACAGTCATCTGTAGCTCAGTTCCAGGGGAAACTGACTCCCTCTTCTGTCCTCCTTGGGCACTGCACAACACGGGTACACTTATACACATGAAATCATAACACTCATAAACATAAAATAGAAATAAAATAAAATTTAAAAATATATATCAAAACTGGCTGTTTCATCACAGTACTTAAAATAAAGTAACTAGACACTAATGGTGTGGAAAATGTGAGAAATAATCAAGAAAATAGAATAGACCTGCAGATAACATAGATGTTAGGGTTTGCTAATCAAATGTTTAAAAGAACTCTAATAGGCTAGCTTGGCAGCTGGGTGGGTAAAGGTGATTTGCCACCAAGCCTGGTGACCTGAGTTTGATCCCAGAACCCACATGGTGGAAGGAGAGAACTGTCTGCAGCAAATTGTCCTCTGACTTCCACATGCATATGTGACACCAATAAAATAATATCAACTTTTTAAATTGTTGTGTATGCAGTGTTACAAAGAGAGCACGGGCTCAGTCTCATGCCACAGAATGCTGTTTCAGAGTGGACCATGTACACACAGTGCGATACAGACACTGCGTTCATTGGGCCACACCCTTCAGATATGAAGAATAAATAAGTGCACTGTGTTCTGACCATGCTCAGGTTATTTAGTGAATTTCTCAGAATATACCTGTTCCTTAAGCAGTGTGTGACTATGCTTTCTTTTACCGTTAATTTGGCAGAATTTTTGTGGAGTTTTCTCGTGTAATACTAGATGAACTAATGGTAT
This sequence comes from Eospalax fontanierii, assembly GCA_035773235.1. Classification (NCBI taxonomy): domain Eukaryota; kingdom Metazoa; phylum Chordata; class Mammalia; order Rodentia; family Spalacidae; genus Eospalax; species Eospalax fontanierii. The sequence continues at coordinate 14,244,290 of CM069546.1, forward strand.
ATCTTAGAGCCAATAACATATTAGATTTAGCAGAACATGATAGATTCCTTGCAAAGTCTTGTTGAGGTAATATTTGAACTAGTAGCATTTGTACATCAGTCATAGGTAGCCACAAGGCAGAAATTCCCAACCATTTATCTCTTACCCTCACGGAAACTATGGGGATAAATTCCCAAATCTAAGAGTTGACTTATTAAAAATATCTATCTATACATATATATGAAAAATATTTTTCCAGAAAAGAATAGAAAAATGATAATTTCTCAAATAAATTGGCATAGAGAAGTAGTTTTATTTTGTTTTTAGAGAATTAAATTCCTGTTGCAAATTAAATCTTTTTATCCAGAACCATTATATAAAAAGCAGATAAAGTGGAGATATAGTCATTGGACTAAAATTAGGAAGACATCATTTACTGTGGCCTTTTTGGCTCCTTTTTTTTTTTTTCCTGTGTAGAGATTCCACATTGCTGTTTGGAATCCTAGATTTCCAACATCAGGATTAGGAGCTGGTAACTAGAAGGCTTGCTGGACCCTTAAAAATACACTCACTGGTGTTTCAAACACAATTTGAACAAGTTTGGTTGTATGGTTTCCCAGTGTACGGCAGGTTTAGAAGCAATAAAAATTATTTGGAAGGAGCAGCTATTAAATACTGGCATGGTGATCTTACAAAACCGATGCCGGAAGCAGGAATGTGTGTGAAAAACTACAAAAGTAGCTTTTAAATCAGGACAGCATCCAGAAACGATTAGCATGTAGACAGTCCAACCCACATCCCGTTTGCTTATGAAAATGTCAAGGTACCATGTAAACATGGGGAAAAAATTAGGATAACGGGGACATTTGTGATCCACGTGGCTGAGTAAAATTTGTAAGGCACTGAAATAAATAAGATAATCCCGTTAGAATTAGTTTAGGTACAGTTGCCCCCCCCCTCCAAGGCTCAGGCAACGTTTTGGAAGAGGAGGTGGAAAGGATGTAAGAGCCAGAGGATGGGGAGATGTGCAGAAAAGAGATGTCTTCTGGACCATGACATAGCCAAGGCATTCGGGAACTCTCTGCAGCTTGAGTTATCTGCACAGAACCCTCTACAAGATAGAACTTGTCAAGGTTTTGTAATGGATTGGGAAGGAGGCATTACCCCCCACCCCCAGGACTATTGGCAATTTTAAAAGTCATTGGGGAAAGGGAAGTCATTTTTATTTCAGTAGTATAGACACTGGTAAGTTGCCACTGTTTCTGGAAATAACTTCTCATCCATGTTCAGGTAAAAAAAAAATCTCTAAACTCAGTGGGTCACAAACAAAAAGAAGTTGTGAAAATAGGAAGAATTTTGTTGATATTCAGGGTTCCAGTAGGTTCCAGTAAGAGAGGGAGGGAGTGAGAGAGGGTAATGCGAGCTTTACAAAAAAACAAAAACAAAAACAAACAAACAAACAAAAAAAACCTTTAAAATAGTTTAAATTTCTAGAGTTGCCATCCAATGGCCGAATACTTAACTAGTATGTGCAAGATCCTATGTTCAATTCTCAATACTGAAGGGTTTAAATCAACAGCTTTTATATGTAAAGAACTGAGTTTCAGTAAAGTGGAGCATTTATGTGAGCAGAACATTTTACTTCTCAAAGCTGTTAATAAGCATCACTATATATACAAGTATTCTCTCATGTCTAAGTGGATGATAGAAAATTCAACTAACCCGCTTGTGTTGAAAAGGGACTAGCTGGAAATCCAGAGGCTTCATGTAGGTTTAGTCTAGTGTTTTACTAATCACTCATTTTCCACCTGCCCTTCCCCTTCTGCCTTCCCATTAGGCCCGACTTCCTTCTGACCCCAAGATGGCTGGCTGGTGTTTCATTCTCATCCTGTGGTTATGAGGAGGAGAGATGAGAGCAGATTTGAGCCAGTCAGACCTTACTTCTTGAGTTTAATAAGATGCAAATTCCTTAGCATGGGGTCTTACCCATGTGAGAATTAATGCCTGTTTGCTGTTCCTAAGAGACTCCACTGCCCTTCCCATTGCTAGAGCTCACATGATTATGGTAACTCATCATAGGAGCCTAAAATATATCTCTCTTAACTTATGCATGGCAAATTGATTTTGGAAAAAAATATTCAGGTTTTTACCTTCACTTTTGTCCCTCTTGACAATTACTGGTTGTGGTTGTTGAGAAGCAGTTTCCGTCTTAGCAAGCACTTTCAAGTATCTAGATCAGTCACTGCACAAAGAACATTTTCTCCTGAGATTTAGCACATCTCCAAAGCAAGAGAGGGACCAGCTGGAGCTAGACAAGAGGCCAATTATTCATTTCCTTGATTATGGATATAAAAAAACAATGATGGGTAATCCCCGAACCCAGAGGACTGTCTGAGATGTGAGAGGAAGAGGAAGAGACAAGAAAGAGAAGAGGGCAGTGGGGAGACAGACGGGGAAGTGAGGGGAAGAAGGGAGAAGGAAAAGAAAAGTAGAAAAGGATTTGCATGAGTAATGATAGAGAGGGGAAGCCAAAGAGTCCAGGGAGAGAAACGAAGGAGAGAAAGGGAGAGGGAGAGAGGGCGGGAAGGAGGGAAGGAAGCGAAGGGAAAGAAGACACTAGAACTTGGGAAAGGCACTGTGAGACAGTTAATAGTTCACGGCATCATTTGCTGAGTGATTGCTGAGTCTCTGGGAGCATTTGTGTTTCTGGACAGAGCAAACATCAAGCCTAACTTGCAGCTTCACAAAGGACCAAAGGCTGTGAGAATGTGGATACCAAGTTATAAATCACCCAGCGACTTGGGTGTGGATAGAAGTTCCAGGCCAAATACCCAAGTGTCCACTTCAGAATGAGAAGCACGAGAAGCCTAAGGCTATTTGAAAACATGGCCCAGATCCCAAGCTGTAGTGTTTTTGGTTTTTGTCTAGAGGACACCCTGACATGTTTGTATACTGATTTAGGAATCATATCCAAGGTGGAGGAAACAGTTGACTTTCTGACTTTGTAATCTGTCATCAGCTCTTAAGGTATTTCATAAATATGAAGCAGTAACTTCAAGATAAAGAGCGTTTTCCCTTGGGGCTTCTTTGGTTATTTCACTTTCTCTTGGCAATGACCTCCACCCACTTCTGAAATATCAACCACTGAGTTTATGTTGCTCCGGAAAAACTCACGCTTTCTCCCTGCGTTCCTGGATGCATGCTTCATGCATTAAATTGTTTTAATCACTTCAACTTTTCCTATAGTTTGGCACTGGGTCCATCACTGAGTTGCATGTTCCCAATTTAATGCTTCTAGAATGTCTTTAAGTAGGTTCCAGTGTACTTAGTCATTGCTAGTCAATGAGAGAACCATATTTCAAGGAACAGAGCTTGGGGAGAGGGATGAGGTGACTAATGGGTTATAAGGGAAAACCATCCATCAAGACACATTGGAGACTGAAACAGATGGCGAAGAAATGCCCACGTCCATTCTCCCAGCCCCAAAGGGCCCACTAGTTTTATTTCCCGCAAGCACAGACTTTGGCTGGCTTCCCCTCACAGCTTCTAGCTGAGGTTTCCTATTTTAAGAGCTTGGAGATGTAGGAAACTCACCTGTTTCTCAGACCTCAACTCATGAAAAAGCCAGCCCTGTGGGGGAGAGGAAGGCCAATCTGGGGGCCACAAGCAGGTGCTGACATTTATGGAGGGTGGGTTGGCACAACACCCAGCCTAAGTGCTGGGTTTTAATGAGTGTTAGTGGGCGCATATGAGGTAGTAGAGTCTGAGGCAAATGGTCAAAGTGGACGAAGCTCCTCGCTCACTTTCTGTTGTTCATCTCCAGATGTGCAGGGTGTTTTGTAACCCCCACAAATGCCTGAGTTTCAGTGTTTGAGCTTTTTCCCTTTCCTGGAGAAACTGGCCCAGCGTCTGAGCTTGTGAATCTTCAGACAGAAAGTGGGCAGGAGGCATCTCAGGAATGAAATGTGACTTACATAGGATGGCATGTGTCCCGAACCTCATCACACAGGCTTTCTACCTCACTTCATCCACACAGGCTTTCTACCTCACTTCATCATATGTGTTTCTTTTGCCTCAATTCTTGACCATGGTGTTTCTCTCTCTCTCTCTCTCTCTCTCTCTCTCTCTCTCTCTCTCTCTCTCTCTCTCTCATCTCTCCTCTCTCTTCAAATTCTAGGTAGTAACAATCAGTTTAGAATAGGGAAGACTCTCCCACAATCGCATATCTGGGACCCCAAATTTGAAAAGGAATCCTTGAAGGCAGCAATTTGCCAAGTTCCAGCAAGCTACCTATGTGAGTCACCTACCGAAATGCTAGTTCTGGGAATTTACCCTCAAGGAACATTCACTTGAGCATACAAGACAGACACAGAATGATGAACATGACCCGACTGTGAGTAACAAAGACTTGTAAACTACCTTTATGATCAGGGCTACTCCGCAAAGATTAGGGATGTAACTTAGCAGTGTAAAGACATGAGCAAGACCCTGAGTTCAATACCCAGAACAAAGAAAGGAAAAGATCAAGGAAAGAGAGACAGAAACAGAGACAGAGAGAGACAGACAGAGACAAAGACAGACAAGGACAGAGACAGACAGACAGAAGGAAAAGGTATTGGTTAAAAATGCCACATCAAGGACAAGGAAGATAGTTCCACTGATTTTTATTTTATTTTATTTTGTGGCACTTGCCACAAAATCTGAGGGCTTGAGTTCAGTACTGGAACCCACAGTGGAGGGATGATACTGACTCGTGAAAATTGTTCCCTGTCATGCACATGAATGCCATGGCACATGTGTCTTCACACACACACACGCACACATACACACAATAGGAAATAGGAAAAATGCTATCTCCATATAGGAAAATGATGTTAAACATCTTAAAATGATATGACAACTAAAACTGTTTGCAATATGGCCATTAAATTTTCCTGCAGGGCCCTGACGTGCTGAGTCAGGTGTGCATTCCTCACCAAGCATTCAGCCGCACCTCATCTGTCTACTCTGCTGTTTGGAGTTACTTTGGTACCTAAAGACTTGCTTGCAGGACTAAAATTCTTCTTAAACTGGGGTTTGCCTCTATCCCAAGCTATATCATGGCAATAACTCATGAAGCTCAGCAAAATTTTTCCCATTTTTAGAAGTTTAGTGATTGGTAAACTATCCCTAAGTAAAGTTTGTATATCAGTTATAAAGAATTACATAACATAGGTTACATTATGACATTTTCTTTTTAAAGATTTATTTTGTTTTAACTCTATATATGCTTTATTGTGTGGCTATACGCATGTAAGTGCAGGTGCTGTGGAAGTCAGAGGCATTGGATTCCCCTGGATCTGGAGTTAGAGCCAGTTGTGATCTGTCTGACCTGGGTGCTGGGAACCAAGCTCAAGTCCTCTAGAAGAGCAGTAGGTGCTCTTAACTGCTAAGCCATATTTTCAACCCATCATTATGCTATTTTCATTCGCATATGTAATGCATTTGATTATGTTCAATCCCATTATGCTCTCTTGTCCCACACCGCCCCTGCTCATCCCTATCGCCACCCAACTAGTCCCCTTGTTTCGTTCACTTTGTACAATGTTGTTGTGTTCTCTGTTTTGTTTTGTCTTGTCTTGTTTCAGTGATCTAATGAGTTCATTAGGCTGCTCACAGGCACACGGGGTCACATTGGGTGGGCTCATCTTTAGACAGAATGAAAATGTTCTCAGAGATCCTCTAACTTCATTTGAAAACTTAGGTCCTCAGAGCAGAGAAGAAAACTCACGAAGTTCTGTTATTTTGTCTCCTGAATAATAATAATAATTATATATATTATAGGGTTAAAATCTTAACAGGAGAGAAATAACATCAACAGTAATAATAAGGATTCAAATTGAATATTAATGCTATGCAAAGAGAGAAAATTCTAGTAAGTGCTAAGTAATTTGCTCTAGCCCTTCTGCTCTCAGTGCCCTCTCCCCTGGGCCTTAATTCCTTATGGAGTTAACATTGATACTTGGTTTGGGGATTAAAGCAGGACCTGACCTGGATTTACTCCACATTGCCCATGCCCTAGATTGAAATGTTAAAGGACTTGGAAAAAAAAAAAGTTGCATTTTTCAATAACGGCTTCACAGTGACTAGGGAATTAATGTCAGCCAGGCAGTGATTTCCCAGTGGTTGGGTTTGTAGTAAAAGTCTTCAACTTTTATGTGTGGCCTGTTTGAAGTTGAAAATTGTTGTTAGACTCTCCCGAGTTGTTTGAGGTGTCAGTCATCCCTGCCTTTTGTGTCGGGTTGAGAATGGGAAGCACAGCGGCTGGGAATAGTTCTGTGACTGCCACCCCCAAGGCGGGTCTCTGCCAGGGCCCAATCGAGCCCATCTCCCAGGGAATTCAAAGCCTTACTGCTCCGCATCATCTGTCGACTCTCCACTCTTCCTGGAACTCTGCACTCCGGCAAGACCGAGGAGCTCACAACCCATGCCTGTTCTGTGCAGATGAGCGTCCTTGGCATTTTGATCAGGTGCAATTTTCAGGCCTAGGATGCTGTTCTTCAGCGAGAGCATCATGCAATAATAATCACAATGGCATTGCAGCAACAATCTTAAAGACAGCAGCTGGCAACCTCCTTAGTGCCAATTACAGGCCACACACGTCACATAAGATTATCTAATTTGATTGTCTTGATAACTCCATTGGATAGTTGCAAACATGTCCAGTGTATAGATTCAGAAATTGAGGAGGTCCTAGGGTTAGATTAATTAAAGTCTTATTGTCAGTAACTTGGGGTTTGAATCATTACAGGTTTTTTGTCATTATTGACATGTTGGAAGGTAGTCTAAGGAGAAGACAAGCTATCCTTTCAGGCCTAGTCTCCACTACTTGTCAACTGTTGACCCTGTTCAAGTCTCCTTATTACTAAGTCACAGCTCCCACATTTTAAAGTGAGCTGACACTATCTCCTTTGAAAGTTGCTAAAAAATCAGAGTTAATAAGTCAGATGTCTCATCAATGAATGTTCAAATGAACCATGTTGTCTAGATCCTCTCTTATTGCCTTCTTGAATCCATTTGTGGTTGCCTGAGCCCAAGGTGATGGCTCCAATTACTTGAACTCTGTCCCTTGTTGGAGCTTTTATATTCCTCCACAAAGCAGACAAAAGACTCTAAAGAGTCTAGTGATCTACAGTGTATTTACTCAATTGCTAATGAACCTGGAGGGACCAAACATTTCAGGAATTGTGGACCTGAGTAGACTGAAAAATACTGGGCCTTGTCAAGCAGCTTCTAACACAGGATAGAGGAGTGATTCAAAGACTTTGAAATCAGGGCCTGAATTCTGGGTCTTTCATTCTCTGCATAAAGCAAATGGGTCCTGTGGTCAGAGTTTACCCAGTGTCTGTTGAAAAACCTTTCTATTGTGACGTTCCAGTTTTTACTATTTTAGCTGGTAGCTAAAAATAGTACTGCCTATAATCTTTTACATTTGGCTTGTATGTATAAGACTCGGAGGCACCAGTGATCATTTTGAAGTGGTGGCTCTGGGTAGAGAGAGAAGGGCTTTACTGTAACAGAGGTGTCTGTCATCCTTAGATGGCCGTGGGGTTATTTGCAGTGTATGCACTCTAGAATCACTGGTGTTGATCTATGGGTGTGAAGTCAGCGGTATAGTGGGTCTTTCTCCTAGATGTGTGCTCTCCAGTCCCCAAGACTAGCTTCCTGGTCCTCTTTTAACATCTGTAAACCATAAATTTCTCTTAATCTTTCCATCTTGAACCAGCTAGAATAGCTTCTGGTTCCTGCAACTAAAAATCCCACCCCATGCACTAGAAATGCTGTCACAAAAGACTTACCCTCTTTGACCAGGTTCTTTGTCTTCACACAATAGCAATGATTACACCATTAGAGTACAGTTAAGGAAATAATGAAATGATGCCTGTAAAACTTTTATCCTTGTATATGGTATTAGTAAACTCTCACAGAACTTCCAGAATAGAGGACAGACAAGTGAAGACGAGATTATGGTACTTTGTTATGCATTACCAGAGATGGAAGAATCTGGAAGCACAGATAAGATTAAGGAAAGCCTTCTGGGGGTCAGATAACACATATGCATACATATACACAGATACATGTAAACAGACACACACACACACATACAAGCAAAATAGTGTTTACACTGAGATTTAATATATGACTTCAAGAAAGAAATATGTAGCGGTCAGACAGGGAGAAGGAGGCATGCTTTGTAACTGGGCCTGTACAAGGAACAGGATGCTGAGGCTATAAAGAGGATGCAAAATGGTTCACGTGAGGAACTGGAAAGAGCTGCCCATGTTTAGTGAACAATATAACAAAGGGATTCAGAGGCTATATAAGCAGTTCAGTCAGTGACGATCTAGAGAACGGCCTGGATGTCTTTGGAAATTCCTAGACTTCCCCTAACATGTCACTTGAAAACTGCCAGCCTGAACATGGCTAATCCTGCTCACCCAAGCAATTCTCTTGCACGTGTATGTTTACGAAAGACCAGTCCATCCCTACCTCATGCTTCCCCGGGGTCTGGGTATGTTTCACACCTCCCCCGGTCACTGTCCTGCTTGTTTAGGTTCTCTACAAACTCTTGTCAGTTTTACTTTGTATTAAGCAAAGTTGACTTGAGCATGCACTTTTGCCTGGAATATTTTGTAAAATAGCAAATAGCTTTCTATTTGAGTAAGGACCTCTGGGCCCCACCCAGTACTTATATGGGAAATTTGTTCCTTGACTTTTGTGCAGTAAGAGTTGTTTACAATATCAAGGACTTGTGGACAGCATCCATCTCTCTTTTGACCTTGTTTGTTTCTTTTTTTCTTTTCTCCTATGACATTATTTCCTAACCATGTGGGTTTTCTTTTTACTAACTTAGAAATCATGCATGGGGTTGAAAGAGTTATGTGCATATTTTTAGTGTTGTGTTATATTTGTATCCTATGACCTCTGTTTCACAAGATGATGTTTCAGTATCAAAGAGAACACTCTTTACCCTAGTGGGCGTTTCTGATTACAGGGTAAGGAGGCAGTCTGTAATCACCATGGCTTATTGCCTTATGGATTTCTGGGGACATTCTAGAAGGGCCTTGTAGATTCCTCAAGAAAAATTCAGGTTGAAATCAAGAGGTGTTTGGTGGACACTCATTAGGATAAAACAGCTCTTCCTATTTCTTAGGCTAAATAGGAAACTCAACCCCTTCGGTGTCCAGGGCTGGCTCATTCCACCTTATGAGAACCAATGACGAAGGATTTGAGAATTCTTCCTGCCTGTTGTCAAACAGTCATTAGCTTGAAATCATCTGCAGAGGGAGTATTTATACCACAGATACTGGAGACTGTTACCAAGCAGGTCTGCTTTCTCAGGGACCTTGTTTATTAGATACCATTGCATCTATCTTCTTCAACAGAGTAATTATTCTGTGTATTCAGATATAAATATGTTCTGGGTGGCACTGATAGAAAATGTTGGATGATTTAAATTCGGTGTATGTGTTTTTTCAGAGGCTGTATTCCATGATGGTGCCTATTGCAGTATCTGGCACTTAGTAGGTGCTTAGTAAATATCTGTTGAATGGTGCAGTCCTGTGGGTTGATATATATCTCAGTAACAGTGTCAGCCAACCCCTATCAGTCTTAAATGAGTATCCTTCCAGAATCAATGTCTTGTCTACGATGGCTTGGGAAACTGAACTGTCATTCTTTGTGATATGTAAGTCATTGAACTTAAATAATAATGCTGACTCACTCTATCTGCATATTTATCAGGTATGGTGGTTTACTCCTTTTGCCATAGTAACTACTCATTAAATTAATTTATATCATTAAATGAAAAATACGTGGCATACCCTCACATAAGGATGCAACACTTCCTGTTTTCTGAAGAGTAGATATTCACAATATTTTTAGCAATAGGCAGATTGGAGAACCTCTACTTCCCAGCATCTAAGACGGTGTTTGGAATGGAGGAGGCAATAATATTGATTGCATTAGCTACTAGTTAATCGTCATCTTTCCCAGCTAGTGGAAGTTACTTGACGTAGCTCAGTTACCAGTACTGTCACTTCTAAAAATGATTTCATGCGTATGAATGTTTTACCTGCCTATAGGCGTGTGCACCACATGCGTGCAGTGTCCATGGAGACCAGAAGAGGGTGCTGGATCCCTTGGAACTGGAGTTATGGATGATTGTGAGTCACCACGTGGGTGCTGGAAACTGAACCCAGATTCTCTACGAGAACAACAAGTTCTCTTGCTGGCTGCACCATTTCTCTCCATCCCTAAGTTGTTATAATTTTTAATCTGTGTCTGTGCATGTTCTTTTAAGTTTCAAAATGTTCCATTGATTCCCCATTCATTTATCCTCATTTCACACCCATCAGAAAGGCAGACCTTTTTATTCATGCTTTAAGGGGTAATAATACCATGGCACAAAAAGTTCTAGAAGCAGCCTTGAGGTTACGCAGAGTTGAGCACAAAACTCCCATTAAAATCATGGTTGTTCAAGGTTTCTGAAGCTGGGTGTCTAGCTGATAGGCCTGTATCATATTTCACTGATTCACTCATTGATTCAGAGAGAGAAAGATTATTCAAAACAGGCTGACAGGAAACCCTGGGCTATAGCACCTTCCTAAGTACTGTCATGAGTTGCCCAAGTCCTTTTCTTTCTCCTCAAACACCTTAAAGTGTACTACATACTAGGCATTTCTGCTTTGCCACTTAAGTGAACTGAAGCTTCACATTGAAATTTCAAATCTAAAATTACAGGAAATTAGCTACTGTCTCTTTTGTGAATGGAATTTTGATTTTTTTCTAATCATTTGAGGAAGTGCTGATTTTCCAGATTTTCCATCAATATGGAAATTGCTTGATTGTTTTTCCCTAGGACTCTAATATTTCAAAATGCCCACAAGATTCCTGTATGAATTCTGAAAAGGACATAAAATCAAGCATGATGGCTTTTACATTGATGCATGAACTCCAATGTGATTCCCAGCACAGTGCCTTATTTTTTGATGAGAGTGAGGCTGCCAGTTTCCCATTTTCCTATGGATAGAATCATCCCTCACTTTATTAAACCCAGCAGAAACTCATGGAAACATGCATGATGTCGTTTCTGAATCTGAGGGAAAAGAATTTTGGAAGTGGAAGCTGGTTCACATTTCTACAGCATGTTTTTCCCTCTCTGGTTTTTCCCTTTTGACCTTCCTGAGGATGCGTGTGGGTGTTAAATTGTTACCAAAGGGAGGGGTCCTTGTAACTACAAGGACACACACACACACACACACACACACACACACAACCAGGACACACTTTCCCACACACAGGACTTGGCTCTATGGTGCTCTCATGGAATGCTGAGTGGAAAAGATGCAGGGTGTTTTTGATCTGCAGAGAAAAGTCAGCCAGGATCACTGGACTCATTTCTAGATGCACATTTGGGTTGAAAGGCAGTGAGTGTGACGGGAGAGGGTGTGCCTGCCCGGCCTTTTTCTTCTCTTTTAAAAACTCATAAACATAATATTTGTTTATAAACATTTAAATGCCGAAGAGGAAGGCGAAGTAAAACTAAAAGCTTCCCTTTCTCTCATCTCCTTTTACTCCTAAGAATAATCATAGAAATGTTTGGTGTTTGTCACTAGCGTTTTTATTACAAATTCAGGAATGAATTGGGTTCACTACGTGTGTCAATCACTTCACTCGAGGCTGAGAACTTGTTACAAAAATGAATCTTTCGTATATGCTTCTGTGTTTTGTTTTTTATTTAAAAATGTATTCTGTATAGCTTTTATGTCAGGGTGGGGTTCTAGGACTTGGGTTTTCTTTGGAGAGTTGTGTGGTGTTTGGTGTATTGCTTGTGTGGCTTTTTTTTTTTTTTTGAGACAGGGTCTCCTTGAGCCCCAACCAGGCTGGCACTTGCTTTGTAGAACAGGCTGCCCTCCATCTAAGAGATTCTCCTGCCTCTGCCTCCCAAGTACTAGGAGTAACCACCTAGTCTGGTGGGCATGTGTTTTTCTTGACTGATTATCCACTGAGGAATATTTGGACTATAGTTTCTTGCCCTTACAATGTCACCTGAAATCTGTGTCTTCACACATGAGGATTACATTTCTCTAAGATTAATTTCTGGCGGTGGAGTGATTAAAGGGAACACTTGTAATTCCAGTGGAGAATGTTTATATTAAAAAAGCACTCGTACCAACACAAGCTAATACTTGATTGTATATAAGACAAGACCAGTTTGAAGGTTTTATTCCTGTGGTAGTGAGCTCATGATTGGTGCTCCTCAGATCTCAAAGGAAGGGAACTTTCTGATGTGAATCAAGATCCCCATATCACTCTGACAGTTACATCAGAAACTCTGATGTTGGGGTCAAAGTGTCTGTATATGGCTTTTTGAGTCCTTAAAGCAGATTAAAGTTTTTTGCCACTCTTCTGGTGAAAGTACCTCTAACATGATAATGAATGTGTGATTCTGAGCACATAGCCCCACAGTATCCCAAAATATGCACGTTTGTATGTTTTGTGTCATTGGAATAAATACACTTTGTAATTTTTACTGAGCTTTTTGGTACATGTGACCTCAGTTGCCCTCTACTAACCCACAGGCATACTATATGTTATGTGTAGCTCTTCATGCAAATAAGAATCAGGAGAATAATCAGAGGCAAATGCAAAGTTTAATGGGGAAAAGGTGAAAAGTCCTAGATGTGATTAACACAAAGATAAAAGGTCCATTAAGTAACTGTGTGCCATAATTTTCTGAATGAAAATGCTAGACAGTCTGATATAAACAGAATCCATGAGATTGTTAACTCATCTTCATCCCTGCAGCTCACAACGTTTGGTTGGAAAGCAGGGGTAGGAATGCAGGCTGTCTGAATCAGTTAATGTAGAGGGAGGGTTGTCTTATACTGTCCAGGAGCTGCCTTACAATGCAGTACATCTGTAGCATACTTGACAGTGTATGAATTACAACCAGGAGCAGTTTTTGTGTGTGATCTCACAATCTATATAATATTGGTAGAGAAAAAAGGTATCTTCATCAGACAGAAGGAACTAGGGCTTGGAGGGCAGGAACAAGAATATGACCTAGAGTTAACACATGGGCAAGCTGGAAGAACATTCACTGCTAATGAGTCTTTGTGGACCTGGCACCTAGAGTTTCTGACTCTAAAATTCATGTTTTTTCATGTTAATGTGCAAATGTCCTGGGAATACAGAATAGAGTGATATGGATTATGGAAATTGGAAATGAATATACATCTAACTTTATTTTTTAAACACTGTATGAGGAAAAGAGAGAGAGAGAGAGAGAGAGAGAGAGAGAGAGAGAGAGAGAGAGAGAGAGAATATCTAGGAGCAAAGTTTAGCAAACAGGCTTGCAAGTTGTGACCTCAACTTTAGAAAGTCTCTATTTTGCATAATAAAAAACTAAAGGAAGAGTTTGCCTTATAAATTCTTGAAAATATTTCCTAAAATGTTCTGTGAAGTGATATTGGAATGGTTTATATAAGATATTGGAACAGAGACGACATTGTAAGCTGATATTTTAAACAGGTGAATATGGTCTGGAAGTTGATGCCTTCTACAATCTTTCTGTGTTTCAGAAGTGTGTGTTTAAGCAGTTTCGTGTGTGTCTGTACTTACTGGATGACACTTTCCTCCACTATCCTCTTTGTTAGAAGACCTTGACTTTGCTAAGTGTGATTTTGTCAATCTTGGTTAATTTTCAGGAACATAACTTCCATGGTGGTCCAGGGATTGCTGTTTGCTGCCTGGAGAGGGAACCATTATAACTCATTTCCTCACGAATTTGGATTGTTTCCCCAATTAGTCAGTAATCACCATGCTGAGAACACACAGGGCAATGGGTTTGGATGAGGAACTGGTAACAGGGGGAGCGCCTGCCCAAGGAGGGGAGCAGAATGATGCTGGGAGCCGTGTGGAGGTCAGAAACAAAGCCAAAACACCAAAACCAAGCCACAAGGATGGTCTGCAAGCCCAAGGCTTGAACTCTGGGGTAGAAGTAGATTTTGTACATTAAAAACATTTGATTTTTTTTCTACTTAGTTTTGTCTGCTCGTTTTCTTCTTGGGGAAAGTCAAAGCGGGGGGGCGGGGGGGGCTCTAATTGAGATAAATAGCTGCAGCGGCCCCCAGGTCAGCACACTGCATTAACAGGGTAGGTGAGACCTGAACACACCTCAGCTCAATGTCCTCGACCCCGATCACTTACTTCCCATTCAAACCCAGACAGGGCTCCCCCTGTGGTGAGTAGTCTGGAAACATCTGCTTTTCTGACAATGAAGACTGGTCTCCAGCTCTCCAGCCTCACATTTGGGGTGTGAAGAGGAAAAGGAAGGGAACTGCTTGAGCCTAGTGAGTAGAAACTAACGCAACAGAAGAGCTGAAAGTTCTCCATGAGGAGAGAAATTTATTTCTCCCCAGATCCACTAGGGAAGCGGAGGAGGGATGAATGACTGGGAGTGTGTGGGTGTGGATATGGATCCCATATTATGTCGTTAAGCAAAGCTGTTTGCAATCTTTGAGACTGCTTCAGGAAGGAAATCCATGCCAGGATGCTGGAGGCAAATAAACAGTTGTATGAATTTTTTTTTTTTAACTACAAATTCTGGGAACCATAGAGAGGAATTTAATTTTACTACATTTGACCAAAATTCTAGTATAGACTAATTGTCTAGAGAAGCTTTGGGGGCCTGAGCAAAGAATTCTGGGCTTTATAAGAGCCAGCATGGGTTCACCAGGAAGGAACCAGATGTGACTTATTCAGTCGTTTTTGAAAACTCTGTTATTGCAGAGAGAGAGAGAGTATGAATAAGCATATAAAGAAAGTTTATCTGAATTATGGTAAAGATTTTTTCCAGAAATTTTTTTTGGGGGGAGGGATTTGGTGGGCTGCACATCAAATATAAATGGTGATACATTTTGGATTTGCAGAGTAATCAATGCTCTTGGATAATCGATAGTCATTAAGCTTAGTCCTTTCTTGCTGTGGGCAAGTCACAACTCCTAAGCCAATCATGAAACTCACAACTCTCATTTACAGTCACTTTGTTCATTCTAGTATTATTCAAATGATAAAACACCAAACAAATAACAAACAGAAAAAACCTGGGTAACCAACTACACCCTGTCTACTTCATGCCCAGGGACGCCACCATCGACTAACTCAGCTCCACCGAAAAGTCTGTACTGAGTGGATATACAAATATTTGATTTTAAATTTTCAGACAAAACCCAAGGAGACAATTGATAAAACCACCCAACAGAGCTGATATTTTCCTGAAATTCTACATAAAAGAATGAACCTTAACAATAAGTACATTCCCAGGAAAGGTGGCAGGTACATACAGGCCAACTCATGCTCCCCTCTCTGAGGAACAGGGGAGCTCAGCTGGTGTTCCACCATCCAGCTGTTCTGACAGAGGCCAATATGGCTGCAAGCAGAAAGCTCAGCAGGCACTTTTCCTTTAAGAGCAGCAGCATGGCTGTGAGAAGAAGAAAGATTTGGGGAAAGACCAGCATAACACTGAGTTATAGAGGGCAGATGCGTACAATGCCAGCAAGCAGGATTGATCTGAGCTCTGAGCAGTCTTCCGGAGCCTGCCCCGCCCCCCTTTTTTTGAGACAGGGTCTCCAGTAGCCCTTGCTGACCTAGAACACTTTTCCCTGCCTCTGTCTGCCTCCCGCGATAATGCTCCAGTCCATACTACATCCTTGGAAAGGGATCCCGTTGTGTTAACTGCCTAAGAAGCTTCTGTACTGAGATCTTGAAGCCTCTTTTCAGCTCTAAGATGTTCTGTGGGAAAGGGAAGGATCGTCTTCTTTTAAAAAGCCAGGCTGAAAGTTACCAAGCAGCAGATGTAGATATAAGACATGGAAAAAAAATTACAATTTTCATTTACTTATTTTGCATGTGTGTGTTGGGGGGTGTCTCACACCATTGAATGTGTACTGAGGTCAGAGGACTATTTGTGGGAGTTGGTTCTTTTCTTCTATCCCGTAGGTCCCGGTCATCAGGTCATCAGGATTCGTGGCAAGTGCCTTACCAGATAAGCCACTTCATTGGCTGAGATGTAAGACTTTTGTTTTGTTTTTGAGACAGGGTTTTCCTGTAGCCCTGAATGGTCTGGAGCTTGTTGTGTAGACTAGGCTGGCCTTGATCTCACAGAAATCTTCATGCCTCTACCTCTTGAGTGCTGGGATTAAAGGCATGTGCCACTCTGCCTAACAAGATGTTAGACTTTTAAAGTGTAGAACTTATCCAATACTTCTGAAAGCAGGGAGTCTCCCACTGTATGAAGTGGTTAACACAAACTAACTGTGGAAATATCTGCAGGATGTATTACTCCCTGTAAATAAACTGAGGATTTCAGAGATTCCCTTCAACTCTTGAAATTATATGTATGAACACAGATATGAGTACCATATTTTCTATGTAAAATTTAAATTATATATAACATTTTCTCACATAGTCACAATTATGTAAATTTCTCATTAAACTCATTCCACCTATGTGAGAAATTTTATGAATTCCTTTTTATCTCATTAATTTATCTTGTACATTTGTCTGCAATTGCAAATATATCCAGACACAGTTGACCTCTCATCCTACCTCACTTCCAAATGTCTTTACAGTTCTACACAATAAAGTAGTCCCTTTTTAAACTAAACTAAGTCCCTTTCCAAACTAAATTAAGTCCCTTTTCAAACTAAACTAAGATTTACTAATAGGATTGATAGTGTAGTCTTGCCAAGACTGACTCTGGCCCTGTGAAAACTAAAGACAGCTTGCTAACCAGTTCAAGCCTGTTCCAGTAACCTTGGTCACAGGGTCTCATTAATCACGATATATTTTCCATAGCAACAAAATTGTACATTCAATAAAAAGCAATTGCTCTTAGCGAGAGTGAAACCCCAGGAGATAGAGCAAGAGAACATTATTTTTGATAATGGCTAGAAGACATGAGTTCTATTAGAAGAAAATACAGTAGAAAAGCATAGAATAAAAAATGATGCTTTGCTTAGAGAGGGTCCCAGGGGGTAACTGGGCATGTGGGATCTAGCAGGGGCTGTACTTTGCATGACTTTGAAGATGAAGGCAAACAAGATGTTTCGAGCCCTGGTGATTGGCCCAGTTGTTGCATGCAGTAGTCTTACTCTAAAAGTGCAAAGGAAAGTAATACCTACGATAACAATGACTAGCATCTATTAAGTGTCTGTTGCATGCCTGGTGCTATACTAAGTATCTCATTTAACTTCACAGTGGCTCTCATGTAACTCACTGTGATTTATTACCTTTGTAAAGTTGAGCAAACCAAGGCATCATGGATTATCTACTACCAACAGCTAGCAGGAAAGATATTCATCTCTGATTCTAGGGCTCATATTTCCTCTAGTTGGCTCTATAGCCTTCCAAGGGGTGGACTCCCAATTTTATTCCTACCAGTAGAATGGGTACTGGTCATGAGGGGGCGATCATTGTTAAAGATCATTATCCCTCTTTGCAATTCATCTTGAGGTTTCAGAGCTACCACCAGAGCTCATCCACTTGGGAAAGGGAGAGGGAGAGGAATATATATTGGTGAACAAGAAACAATTAAATTGCAAAGTGCATTGTGGTCTGAGAAGCTTGGAGTCTTAAGATCTGAATGGAAATGAGATTTCTGGGTCCAAATCCTAAGAACTCAGACATAATGTAGTTCAGAGAGAGGAGGCACATGAGAGAGGAAAGATTACCAATTGACTAGATACTGTGATGGCTACATCTTAAGCGATGTCGGAAAGTGATGGTTGAATCTGCATAGGTATGAAAAGAAAAGAATCATGTGGTTGCCATCTTGTATCTCACCTGGCACATGGTCTAAGTCTTGGTTTGGCCACTGTGTAACTCGGAGACAGGTTACTATTAAGGACAACTTTCCTGATTTATAAGTTCATGGTGATAATTTCAGTTCTGCTCAAAGAATTATAAAAGAGGATGTTCTCACCAGATCATCTTGTGGCTTCTCCCTCATCACTCAGGTATCAGAAGACATGTCAGCTCCTTAGTAAAGGGTTTCCTCACCCACTCATGAACTCCTGTTCTCTGCTCCATTCACCCCATTCAGGTCTTCCCTCACATTTGTCTCTATCTCTAACCACCATATCTGAGTATTTGTTCAGAGGTTCCTTGGCCTGTCTCATTCAGTCACGAATTGCAAGTTGAGAAATTTGCCGTTTCTTTGCATCTGAATCCTGAGTGTTAAGGCGAATGGCTGTTCTAGACTGGATGCCCTATCAATGTTTTCTGATGCTTCAAGAATTAAAAACCTAACAATTGGGATATTTACTACAGATACACATGTCCTGAGACTCTGATTCAGAGGATCATCTTGAAGATTGCTCAGAAGGAGAATTTTAGAAGTCCTTCAAAGAGGTTCTGATGTGCAACTCAGCGTCAGTAATGTTACATTAGAGAGATTTCTCTTACCCTCAAGGAACTCGCACTCTTAGGGAGCAGACAGTGTCCTTGCTAGTAAGGAAGACAAACCAGTGTCTCTACCCGTTTGAAGGCTCCAGCCCCAAATCTGTGTTCCTTTGGCCTCTCTGAATTACAAAGGAAAAAGAAAGAAAGAAAAATGCTTTGAAGGGCAAAGGATAAGGAGATAGAGAGGGGAGGGTTAAAGCAAAGAGAGGGTGAAATGAATCAGTGTGAGAAAGAACACCCTCTGTAGTGGTCTGCTAGAACAATGATAAAGAAGACGGGAGAAGCAGAGGAAACAGATGTAGCTGCCAGAAGTTAAATACACATCTGTTAAGAATGCTCTTCTCATATGCAGGGTCAGAAAAATATGTACAAATGTAGCACCTCCCTGATTGACAGGGAAACCTCAGTTCTGGCTCCGGGAATCTTGTTTACTTGACAGCACTTTGTTTTAAAGCTGGAGGCAGAGAAATGTCTTATGCATGTCCTTAAACTGGAAGGCCTTTTGTTCAGGATACTTATACCATTTGCAGATAATGATGTGCATAGCAGTTTCAGCTGTCTGCATATGCATTTTTATGTTTTTTTATGACAGCTCTGCGTACTGAACTAAAAGGCCATTTAGAACTGTCAGCGCTGACAAGCATCACCCTTTACATTTACAATTCTGTTAGCGCGCATTGTCAGGTGGGCTCACCAGACTACAGAAATGTGATTTCCTTTGAAACCTATGTATGACTTTAATTTAATACAGCAGCCTCAAAAGAGAGAGAGAGAGTAAGAGAGAGACAGATAGGGCGCCCAAGAGAGCTTTATTAAGTATTCTTTTTCCATTAATCTCCTACTTTTTTGTTTCGTAAGACCTTTCCTTTATTCCTCGCCTCCTTTCTTTTCTTTCTCTCTGGCATTATTTCCTCTTTTCTTCTTTCTTCTCTGTGGAACCCTTCATGTCAAGCAGAAGGGAATTCAGAGGAGGGGAACGACTTCACCTGTCTGAGCCAAGCCAGACTGCCTCTCACTTTCCATATGGCCTGGGGTTAATTTCCAGTCAAACCGATTTTTCAGAGATGTTTGGCACAGTCAAGTGCTGAGTGAGTATTCACAACCTGGATACTGGGGCAGTAGAAGGAGTCCATTTCACCCAGCTGATGACTTAACGTTTCCTGTTATCACCAGCACCTGTCTTTGAGAGTCCCTTTTTCTGCCCCTCAATACTGATTTCAACAGTATAGAAGCCTGGCCCATAAAAGATACCACTGGCATATGCACTCCAAGAGGGACGAAAGCTATGGGAAGCCGTGGTTGGCACAGTGAGGTTTTTTACTCCACCTGGGGTAGCCATGTGTGCATGAAGCGGACTTGTTTCAGCTCCAGCTGGGCTGAGATGAGATGCCAACGTGTTGCTACTGACCTGAGACAAATTTATCAAAAGGCAATACAGGTTGAGCCTCGACAAAACCCCTTGCACTTTCCTGGCCCCAGAGCATCTGGGGTGATTGGGAGCCGTTGAGAGTTGTAGAGGCGGAAAGAAAGCCAGTCACAAACAGGCAGCTGTTCTATGCAGTCATTTCTGATAAATTTCTACATGAGATCACAGGGGGGAAAGGGAAGCTGGTCTCCAGGCTCCCTTTTGTACCCTAACTTTGTGTTCTTTATCTTAATAAAGGATTCCTCTGGTTCCCAATAAAGCATGAGATTTGGCTAGGGAGAGAGACAGTCCAGGTAGTCACCAGCTATTACAGAAAGCGTCAAGGAGAATATTGGTCAATAAATAGCATTTTTGAAAGCCAACCTTTTATTTTACTTTTAAAAACTGTGGTATACAAGGCGTACCATGTGTGATAATCTGAAGTGTGTGGCGCCATAGATTTTATTGTGTGTGAAACAAGGAAGCCACGCCCAGGTCCTCATGTACATTACCTTCAGCTCCTCAGAAAGTTTTAACATGTCATTCAAATGCCCCAACCCCCTTTACCATCCGCAGAAAGGCAAGCAGACTGGGAGTGCTGAGGTTGCTATCGGGCACCCCACATTGATGACAGTGTCTGGCTTCTTGTGTGGATGGGATGGCAGAGTGCAGTGTCCTCTCTGGGGAGCTGTGTGAATGCTCTCATGCCTTTAGCTCCTCCCTATTGTTCTCTAACTTTGAGTTAAGCAAAGGGATTGCCCTTTGCAAGAAGTTCTTTCAAAAATCCCATTTGCCTTGTTCAGTATGTAAGGAGTGTCATTCCAAGCTCCAACATTGTTCTCTGGATCTGCTAATCAGTTGCTTTCACCTCTGGTGAAAGGGATGGGATGAGGCCTGCAGGCTCATGATGGCAGGTGGAGAGAAAGATCTCTAAGAGGGAGGCAGAAGGGAGGGATGGCAGGCAGAGGCGGGCCATAGAAGATTCCAGCTCTACCATACATCGAGACTGCCTTTGCCAGCCCCAGACTGGTTAAAGCTCCTTCTACAGGAAAAAATTTAAAAGAGAAAATAGAATCTACATTATGCTCTGCCCTTAGCCCCACCTCCCTGTCTCCTCTACACACTAACCTCTAGTGCCCTGCAGGAACCAATTACAGTATTCTAATGAGGACAGTTTCCATTAACTGCATTTGGCAAGTATGTTACCTCCTCATAAGCACATTGACAATGACCACCTCTGCTTAACTTACCTATTGTGGTCCCTGTACAGTGGCAGCTGCCCTGGTGCCCCCTAACTGTGTGGACATCCTCCCCAAGGAATCAACCAGGATGGGGATGCATAAAGATGGTGATGTGTAGACTCATGTTTGCAGAATGTAAAGGGCTGTGGGTCCATCTGGTAAGGGAACAAACCAGCCAGTTGGTAGCTTGGGTGGGCAAGCTTCCCTTACTTATAATAAGCCTTTGGATACCAAAAAGAAGTGTATTTTTATCAAATGTTCCTGTAACCTAGACAAGCACCTAAAAAGGGAAAAAGTATAATTGTTAAGAGCACTAGTCTGAGACCAACGTCTCTATGACATTCGAACTTCATGGCCTCCCTCCAGCAGACTCCGTAATCTGTGCAGCTGATTTCTACTTCATCCTCTATAAAATGAGAACCTAGGATTGTGAGTGTTTAAACACATTGACTGCAGAGCTCTTAGCATTTTAGTCTTGACTTCTGAATAATATGCAACTGTCATTAGGCTACAATAGCATGTCTTCATGAAGATGGAGATAACATGAAGAATGGGAATTCTTGTCATTTAACTGGCAAGGCCCTGCCCCTTCCTCCTGCCTCTGCATCTGTCTCTGTCCAGATCCATCTCAGGACTCCACAAGAATGGACCATTACAAAGATTGTGGTATGTGCCCTTAGACAGTAGGTAAACTCTCTAAGTCATATTAACAATAAAACTTTAGTTTTTGTTCATGGCATACATGTATATGTATACAGTTGTCTCTTAGTTTCCCTAGGGGACTGGTTTCTGGACCTTCTTCAGACATCAAATTCTTTGCATGTTCAAGTCACTCATAAATAATGTTGCAGTGGTATATCTATAACCCACAAACATTGTCTATTATACTTGAATTCATCGCTAGCTTACTTAACTATACCTGAGATAATACAAATACTACATGATTAGTTTTTCTAGTTTCTTAGGGAATAATACTAAAATTGCCTGTACATATTCAGTACGTATGCAATTAAAAATGTTTTCCATCCCCCAAATAACTGAAAACAGAGTCTCAAGAGATGCCTCTGCCCCATGTTCATGACAACAGTGGTACTAAAATGGGTAAAATGTGAAAACTGATAGCTGTTGATACAAGAAGGAATAAAAATGCATGCAGTGGAGCGGGGGTAGAGAGATGACTCAGTAGTTAAGAGCACTGGGTACGCTCCATGGACCAATCTACATCAAGCTCTTTGGCCCTGTGCGCTTGATCCTCTATCTTCTGGACTACAGCCACTTAAAGGGGGTTTTGGTCTCTTCTCATAGATGATAGATGGCAGATAGAACAAACTCCATAAGAGAGATGCTGCTTTCTCTACTGACTTTGACTTGCATAATTGTAAACTGTAAAGACACCAAGACTCGAGGCCTTGGAGGCTGGGCCATCTTTGAGCCCACTGAGACAAAGTGAAGCCCACTTCTCTTCCTACAGTTTGACTATATACTCCCCAGTCTCTTGACTTAACAAGTCTGAACAGGCTGTTCTCTATACCTTGAAAACTTTCCTAGTCCATTGCCTCTCTGACATCTATCTGATCATCAGCTGAATTTCAGCTTCTAAGCCCCCTGTCAAGCATGCTCTACTTGGCCAAGTTGCTTTCCTATGTAACACAGACCATCCACACTTTATAATTATTAACTTATTTGTTGAGTTTATTTCATAACTGGCTGCACTGTTATAAAAAGACTCTTCATGGTTCCATTCCTCTATTCAGTGCTTAGCACCATTTCTGAAGCAAAATAGATGCTCAATAAGTGTCTGTTAGTATGAAGGGATAAATTACTTATACAGATCGATTGATATCACCAGGAGCATCCCACAGGAAGTAGTTATAAGCCTTCACTTTCTCTGTTCCATTTTCCTGAGAGCTCTTCATTCTCTTCTCTATTAATCTAGTCTGAAAAAATGATATTTATTGGGGTTGGAAAAGTGACTCTGCAGTTAAAAGCACATACTGCTTTTGCAGAGGACCCAGGTTTGATTCTAACAGCCACCGGCTGCTTACAACT
Organism: Eospalax fontanierii; assembly: GCA_035773235.1. NCBI lineage: Eukaryota > Metazoa > Chordata > Mammalia > Rodentia > Spalacidae > Eospalax > Eospalax fontanierii. The sequence goes on from CM069546.1 coordinate 14,267,471, forward strand.
ATCTAACTCTAGTTCCGGGGAATCCGACGCCCTCTTTCGGTTCTGTGGCCATTGCACACACGTGGTACACATACATTATGTACGTACAGACCAAACACTCATATATATAAAATAATAAATAAACAAATAAACATTAATAATATTATTATTGTGGTGGCATGGCACACATATGGAGGTCAAAAGACAACTCTCAGGAGATGATTCTCTCCACTTTGAGGTGTCCTTTACAGTGGGCTTTGGTAATCAAAGGTTGTTAACTCTTGCACTTTTATCTGAGACGTTTCTCTGGCGCTAGGTCCAAACTGAATGATAGTGACAATGTTAATGGTATTAGACCTCATATTGAGAATGTGAGTGAGTGTGTGTGTGTGTGTGTGTGCGTGTGTGTGTGTGTGCGTATAATCTTATCAAATCTTCATAACTCTACTGTTCCCATCAAATATGCAATGGGAGTCATTTGAAGATCTTCCCGGCATACAATGAGTCAGCAGTCTGCCTATCAGGGCCCAGGTTTCCTGAGAATTGCAATATGAGGACAGTGGCTCCAGGCTTCCTGATTGGCACTTGACATTTCATGGAGTATCCGTATTTCTGGCTGAAGAGCAGAGGTGGCTTCTGTGGCTTTCTTGCTTTTGTAATTCTTGCCAGCACTCAGAAGCTGATGGGTACTATGGAGGAGGGAAGAGCAGAGAGTGAGTTACTATTGCTTTCTGATTCATTTGATTACTTAGTCCTTGGGGTTATCAGAAAGGAAGAAACCAGAGATATGTGGCAGCCCTACACTCTCAGGATGGAAGGTGGTTGATGAAGAGAGTGATTATTGAAAACTGCAATTCCCACCTTTCTCCCATTCATCCTTCCTCCATCTTTGCTACAGGCTACCAGAGTACTGAAGTGAAGGTTACCAGTGAGCTCAGAGGCCAGTCTATTGTACACAGGCACAGAACTCAGCATCATCACTGAGGGCCTCAGTATCTTTATTTGAGACATGGACATATAGTAATTCATATTCCACAGAGTGTTCATGGAGAGTCAATGAGATCATACATATGAAGACTTTACCTGGTGCCTGGTATGGCATGATTCCAACGGGAACTAGTTGTTATGATGACTTCCGCAGTGCCCAGGATCAAACCCACAGCCTTGCAAGTGCTAGGCGGGCACTCCATATCTGTGCTTAGTTACTATGTTTATTAATGACTTTCTAAATATCTAAAGGTTAAGCTTGAGTGCAATTCAAGTATTTCTGACTCTTAGCACTGATTTTTCAAATCACGCCCATCCATTACATAACTCTTTGCCTGGGCTGTGAATGGGTGGAGGGAGGAGAGGGAAGATTAATTAAAAAAGAGTCATAAGAAAATTCAGTGAATATCAAATGGATGTAATATTAAATACATAATTACTTCTCAACCTCAGAAGCTATAATATCAAAGATAAAAATCATGTCAGCTTCAATCTTTTTCTCATTGTAAATTCAGACCGTTACATTAATGACTAACTTTCTGAGCTGTATAATTTTCACTTGGAAACATACCTTTTTAAAGCTTAAGCACAGAAGCCCTTCCAGAGCACACTCTGGAAACTCCCTAATGAAGCCTCTACTCACTCCCACTGCTGTGGTTATCAGGGCATCCGCCCCTAAGTCCATCTGCTCCCTCAGGAGGAAACAAAGACAAATCATCTTATGGATCGTCTTCTCTTGCCTTGTGTTTGGTCCAGCTGTAGATCTGGCACCCACCAGTGTTGGTGGGTGCTAGTGAGCTACGAATGAGTAAACCCATGGGCCTCTGTAATCCAGAGACTGCTCTGGTGATACCTCAGGGTCAAGAGTTTCCAGATTGAACTTGTTCCTAGGGAAAAGGCCCCAAATATCTTGAGCATACCCTTTTGTTTATTTTAAGGACAGGTCATCTTTTCCATTCCTGGTTCTGGTCAGGACCCCACTTCAGGGTGAGGGAGAACAGAGACTGTGAGGACCGCAGCTTAGAACCTTCCCCTGGAACTTAGTCTGTACCTTTTCCAGACCAGGGTAAGCAAGGAAAGATCCTGAAGGTATACACACCACTGTACCTGACTATTTTTTGAAGCATGTCTTGGGAGCAAACTTAGGCTGTTGTCTTTGCAATCCAAGCACTTTGCCAACTGAACTATTTCCCCAGATCCTGAATCTAATACTTTTAAAAGAAGATTATTTTAACCTAATTTCCTTACTTTTTTAACCTGTGTGTGTGTGTGTGTGTGTGTGTGTGTGTGTGTGTGTGTGTATGAGTATACTGCCTGCATGTGTGTATAAGCACACCGATGTCATGAAATACCTGTGGAGGTCAGAAGAGTGCATTGGATCCCCTGGAACTAGAGTTATGGATGGTTGCTAGCCACCTTATGGTGCTAGGAATCAAAACCAGGTTTTCAGCAAGAGCAGCCAATGCCCCAACTACTGAGCTATCTCTCCAGCTTTCCCCAGTTGATGTTTTTATTAGAAAATTTTTGTTGTGGGAACTGTCCTCTGCATTGCTAAGAAATATTCTTAGCTCTTGCCCACTAGATACCTGTACTATTTTCTCCTTCTAGTGACAACAAAAATGTCTCCAGTTGGGGCTAGAAAGATGGCTCAGCAGTGGAGAGTGCTTACTGCTGTTGCTGAGGACCTGGATTCCATTCCCAGCACCCACATACAGTGGCTCATAACTGCCTGTAACTCCAGTTCCAGGGTATCCAACAGCATCTGGCCTCCCTTGGCGCTACATGCTCCTGATATACATACATGCACTCATACATGTACATAAAAAATTAATTAATTAAAAATATCTCCATTTATTGCCAGATGTTCCAGGGTCAGGGGCAGAAGTAAGAGAAATCACCAATGTTCTTAGAGTAACTGTGGACATCCTCCACACCAAGCTATATTTAATATAAGATGCCACAATGGAAAATGAGAGCCAAGGAAAGTCAAACTAATGCTGTAGCTTGCCTTGTTTCCTGAGTGTCTGTGATGGCATAACCATGGCTATTTTAAGCTGTAAAAAAAAAAAATTGAAAGGAAGAGTAATGACCTTTAAATACCTAATGACAATAGCACTACTGATTTCTGTTCTTTGTTTTCTTGTTAGTGCTTGGAAATGAGCTAGAGTGAATGAGCTGAAAGTTCAGATGTAGAAGAAGGTAAATCTAGAATGAGAAAGCATCTGTGAGAGAATCCGTCTTCTAGCATCAACCTTCAGTGAAGCAAGCTTTGTGTTGACAAGTCCAGGAAAAGGGTTCTGTGGTACAAAGGCAGTCTTCATTTCCACAGACGGTCTATAGTTCCTATAATTACTGTTGGACCTTCCGTTTCTATCACTTCCTGTACCAAACAGGAAGTTATGACTTGGTGACTTAGTGTTGTGCACACCTGTGTTTGTTGTGACTTGCTGGAACTAGAACTTCATGAGGTTTCAGTTTGTGTGACTATACATGTTGTTTTAGATCCCCAGACTCCCCAGGATGCAATTAGGTATATTTACTTGTATTAGTTACAAGGGCAGAAGTCATTCATGCATGAAAACACACAATTTTTGCCTCATCTCTACTTTTTTTTTTTTTCTCAGCAGTAAAGAACCATTTCTTGCTATGTCACCTTTCAGAATCTTTTTGTTATGGAAAAGTCTAGTTCATAAAATTAAAGAAAGTCATTAAACTATATAAAGAAGGAGACAGACTGGATAAGAGATGGAAAAACTGTATTTAGGGTATCAACTTGAAGAAGGAGATGAGGAGAACTATTTGGTGGAGTAACTAGCGAACAGACATGCTAAACACCTGTTACTAGTCAGAAGTCATTTGATTTGATTTGATTTTTTTTATTTTAGAATATATAGAATTGTTTACTCACATACTTAGAGTACATTAAGTGAACAGAAGAAGTGTTTTAAATTCTAAGAAAGCTGCAGAATTGGGTCTCCAGTTTTCAATTTAACTTATACAGTGCCTAGGGCTGGGCAGATAGCTCAGTCAGTAAAGGGCCTAACTTGTAAGCGTGAAGACCTGAGTTCTTTCCCCAGAACTCATGCTAAAAGAAGAAAAGGAAGAGAGACAATGAGGTGGCTTAGAACGTAAGGGTGCTTGCTGCCAAACCTGGTGGATGACCCAAGTTCAATCCCTGGACCTCACATGGTAGAAGAAGAAGTTGGATTCCTATGGGCTGTCCTCTGACCTGCCACACTAAGTAACAAGTATCAAATAATATTAACATTAATAATATTAACAATAACTATAATAAAAGGCTAAGTCAGTGAGATGGTTCATTGGATGAATATGCTTGCTGTTAAGCTTGATGACCTGAGCTTGATCTCCTGGACCCACATAGAGAAGAAAACCAACTCTTGAAAGTACTCTTCTTACCTCTACATACATGCCATGACACATGTCCACCTCCTCCTCACAATTAATTAACGTAATAAAAAATTAAAAGTAAAGAAAAAGAAGCTGGAACATGGTGCCAGACACTTGTAATCCTAGTGCTGGGGTGTTGGTGACAAGCAGATCCATCCCTGGGGCTTACTGGCCAGTCAGCTTAGCCTTCTTGGTGAGTTCCAGGCCAGTGAGAGATTCTATCTCAAATAAAATAAAAAAGTGGATGGTGTCTTAGGAGTGACAGCTGAGGGTGTCCTTTGGTGAGACTCTACCTTCATAAAAGTTCATTCCTTCATAAAGCTTCCATTCTTGTCTATAAGTACTTTGTTGATAAATATATATTACAATCCATATATAAGCTAATGGGGTAGTTAAATGGACCTGGTGTTTTTCTTAGTAATAGAATTTATTACAATATTGTACATAGTCTTTCATAGAACTTTCTGTTTATAGAGCTTGCCGTCTGAATTAGATTGATGTGTATGATGTGAACATACCGTTAGAAGTGCTTTAATCCTCACAATTTCTGAAAATCTTCAAAATAACAGGATTCCAAAGGATGTTTATTACATTACTTATTACACTCTGTTCTTTCCTTGTTAAACCTGATATGGCCCCAGCAATGAATAACAGATCTTTCTAACAAGATGACTCAGGCTCAGCATCAACACGCTTTTAAGAGCAGGGCAGAGAGATGAGCAGTCAGTCTCATGCACATCTCCCATTGTGTTTCAGCCGGATACCACATCAAACTCAAACTCCTCTGTTAAGCTTTAAACTAACTATGGGAAGGAGCTTTCTGCCTAGCTTCTTCTGCATCTGAGGTCATATCGTCTTCTATCACCAGCTTCTCTGATTTTTCATATAAAGCCCTTGCCTTGCCTTGGACATTGGCTAACATTTTCCACTGGTAAGAAACTTTGTTTATACAGCTGATCAAGTTAATGGTCCATCTCCTCTGCTCTTGTAGTCGTTCCAGTTCTACCACCAGCCTAACTGGGATTGGTTATTTTACTTGGCAGGATTATTTTAGTAATATAAGATAATCAGATTGGATAGGTGATCAATTCATTTTTTTCTCAGTACTCATTCCATAGGTGATTGATTTGTTTTACTCAGTCCTTATTCCAGCAAAAAAAAACCACCAAATACATGTGGAGTCGCTACAACAGTAAAGACATAATGTGAACCAAAGCCTAGAGACTTCAAGGACTTTCAAACATCCCGATTTGCAGGCAGAGGGTTGTCCTATAATTTATACTATGTGCCAAAGACCCACACACTTCAGTCTTTCTTGGGAGCCATAGCTCATTTCCTATACTACATAGATTAGAAACACTAGTGTTACTAAAATCTGCCTTTGAAAACTACTCTGCTCAGGAATCCAAAGACCTGAATGTTGGCTTCACAGACTGACTTCTCAGTGACCAAAGCCCACTTCTCTATAAGTGCTGGCATGGATGAGATTTAATGTGTCATGGCAGTCTTTACATTGATGAATACAGCCCACTCAGTGTAGAATCACAGATAAGTGAAGTTTTAAAATAACTTTCTTTTGTTTGAGCGGAAAGAAATGAATTCTCTGAATAAAAATGCATGAAATGCAAAGGAGAATTTATAAATACACTTCAAATTATATTTCTAATGAAAAGGTTTCTAGCTTGTAGACTGTTCTCACTAACTTGCTGTGGGGCCTTAAATTGTGCTTTCCACCCTTATTGCGGTAGAATATAAGTAAAGAATATATAAGTAAAGAGTATGGTTCTTTCTATATTGCCAAGTTATCAGGAAGACCACAAGGAACATTGTATGGAAGCATTTTTTTGAAGTCCAAGATAGTGTTCAAAAGCATGAGACTTGAGGTGATAGTTCATTCAGTAAAGTATTTTCTTTTTAAACATGAAATGTGTTTGATTCCCCAGCACCCATTCGAATAATAGTCAGGCATTATAGCACACACATGTAATCCCAGTGCTTAGGACATGGAGATAGGTGGATCCTTGGGGCTTCCTGGATAGACCACCTTAGCCTACTCTGTGAACACCAGACCAGTAAGAGACCCTATCTCATTTCTTCGTTGTTATATGTGAGTATATCCTGAGGTAACTGCAAGGAACATGAGAAGGAACCGGGGATAAAGGGAAAGAAGAAATTGGGGGAGAAGAACTGTAGGAGGCAGGTGTTATCAAGGAGGAAATGATTAAAATGGGGGTATTTAAATGGGAGGGTTATACAAGGAACTATGAGGAGAAGAAGCCCAAGGGTTGGGAGACCATAGGAGACAGGTATTATCGAGAGATAAATGGGGATAATGAAGATGCTTTAACTGGGGAAGGCGTAGGGGGAAGAGTAGACAGGGAGAGGGTGAGAGAGAGAGGAGAGAGGAGAGATAAGTAATGCCTAGTTAGTATAAAAAAAGAGGGAATTGTATTAGTCTAAAAACCTTCTGAAAAATTACACATACAATATCTCTACATGAGTCTCTGTATATAGCTAAAGGTTATATAACAAGAAACAGTGCCAGACAAGAGAAATCTCCCTTTGAGTTATCAGTCAGGGTAGTCCAACAGAGGTTGCATTGTAGATGTGCCACTTAGACTTTGGCAATGAATAGACAATCTCTGTGTGTGATCAGTCATGGAACTCTGTAATAATCTCTGCCTATTACAAAAGAAGCTTATTTGTTTAGTGGCGACTGGGATATTTGTCTATAAATATAAAGATCCATATTTTGTACATAATAAAAGGTTGCATTTGTCTACAGATGTGCCAGCCTTAGGATTTTCTCTAAGATCTATGACTTCTCCAGCCATGTGTATGTGGCTATGTTTACAGTACTGCTCAAAATTATACAGGCTATTGCCTCAGCCCTTGATTGCGTCCCAGAACTTGAAAGTAACACCCTGTTGCTGAAGATAAAATATGTATATCTGACACAGGATTTGGAGCAGTGGAACTGGAACTGACTTGGTAGCCATTTCCCCTGAAGGCTAGTTCTCATGCTTTTGCAGAGCACTCCACAAGCTGCTAAGGGAGAACATCAATAGATGGTCCAACCCCAGCTTTAAGGTCAATTAACCATGTCAGTGACCAGTACAGCAAATACAGTAGTGGCAATTTTATCTAGGGTGTAATCATTAGCTACCTAATTGGACTTTAAGCCCACTCAATCGGAGGAAACTCATGAGCAGTACTATAAACATAGCCACATACACATGGCTGGAGAAGTCATAGATCTTAGAGAAAATCCTAAGGCTGGCACATCTGTAGACAAATGCAACCTTTTATTATGTGCAAAATATGGATCTTTATATTTATAGACAAATATCCCAGTCGCCACTAATGAAATAAGCTTCTTTTGCAATAGGCAGAGATTATTACAGAGTTCCATGACTGATCACACACAGAGATTGTCTATTCATTGCCAAAGTCTAAGTGGCACATTTACAATGCAACCTCTGTACTTAAGACTCATAAAATATAATGGAAGAAGAGGTAGAGAGAATACTAATGTCTCTCAACTTTCATCGATGAAGCTCCCTCATGCAGCGGAGGACCATGAACACTAAAGGACACAAATGGCCAAAGCTTAGAGAATACCAGTCTGCAGAGTGTGGGTCCTTGGACAGGACTCCTATATTAAACTCCACCCAGCCAAGACTCAGGAACCATTGTGGAAGAGGGGGCTGAAAGATTGTAAGGGCCAGGGAGGAGGTGCATGACCATATGGAAATAGAGTCCTGCAGGCTCCTGGCACCTTGCTGGACCTAAAGCATTGGTGTTGGCATGTACAAGACCCATGCAAACTCAAGCAGAGAAGAACCCAGCATGGAACTGTAGAACAGGCATCAGGCTCCAATCTTAGCTGAAGAACTACTGGTATCTTATTACTGCTGGGGGAGAAGAGCTGATCTTCTTAAAGGGAGGAAAACTAGATAGGCTGACTAGACCTTGGTGGATGAACTTGTACTGAGGGTTGTCTGGGGACACTAACTTGACACAATAAGCCTTAATACAAATGAGAGAATGCATGAATTCCAGTGGCGAGGGGGCTATGGGAGAGTGCCAGTGAGGAAGGCGGTATAAAGCTGATTAAGAGTTCTGTATGAAAGTCACGAAAATTCAATAAAAAGTTTACAAGAATAAAAAGAGACCCTATCTCAAAAGACAAGGTGGATGGTACCTGAAGAACAGCATCCAAAGTTGACTCTGACCTATACACACACCACGCGCACACACACACACACACACGCACACATGCACACGCACGCACACACGCACACGCACACGGAGGCAAGCTATCACTGAGATCACTAGCACTCTAGCCTCCAGATTGCTGAGTGATGAAAGGTCTTCTTTAGAGGTGGGAAGTTTATGACAATGACAGTGCTGACTCCACAGTGAGGAAGTCAGCCCCTCTTCAGTTCTTGTTGTCCTTTTCTGATTCTCCAGGAAGCAGGTCTCCAGGGGCCTCCTTGCCTCCATTATGCTTCATGCTTGCTAAGCTCCCTTGCCCAGGCGAGAAAACTGCCCTGTCCATGGAACCTTGACTTGACCAGCAAGTGTCTTTAACTAGATTTTTAAGAGCATGGTTCAGGTTCTTCTTTTTTCCCCTCAGATTTTTGTAGCAAATTCCCTAATAACAGAAATGCTTTACTATTAGGAGAAATATACAATTTTAATTCTATACAAACTTATGTGAGAAAAAAAATTTTAAGAGAAATCAGTAAAAATATAATGAGTGTACACAACTGAATAAATTGGAGGCATGACAAGAACATGACTGAAGTCGAGGGTTATATGTCCTACCTTGTGAAATGTATAGGCTAAGACCTGGTGTGCTCAGTTTTGAATTAACTGTTTCAAAAAAATATTGCTATGTTTTGTACCTAACAGAACCTTTCAACAATTCCAAGAAGGAAACACCAGAAATAAAGGAAGGAATTTGGAACATTGAGCAGCCATTTTCTCTTCCACTGACGAGCCCATTCATTGAGAGAATCTATGCAATGGAGTATCAATTAAGCCTTCCAAACTTTTTAACATTAAAAAAAAAGTGGAGGTGTTGATTGGGCTCTAGAGAAATTCTGTTCCCCAAGGGTCCAGTTTGTCTCATTAACCTTGGGAAAGGATACATATGCAATCTGTCAAACGCTGTCAGAATGGACTTCAACATTGTGATGAGATACATTTTCCCTTGTCCTCTGGAGACCATATGACTCCACCAACAATTATAACTGAAGAAGTTGTGAGCAAGCTAATCCCCTGTGATGATAACATCTATTCTTTTTTTTTTCTCTCTCTCTCTCTCTGTCTTTCACACACACACACACCCACACACACATCTTTTCCAAATACTTGCATCAGAACAAGAGCCATGGACTATTTTGGGGTGGGCTTTTTAAATGCTGTTTCTGAAGCTCTCTGGTTGAGTTCAATTTAGCACAGACGACATTCAGGCAGCTTGGGAGCCTGTTTTGTTCCATGTAGTGTTTGGCTGAATAAAATGCTCAAATAATGATTTCTACTTGTTAATAACTTTTGCTCCAAGTGAAGAAGTCTTGGAGAAGAAACAATAATTTTAAAAAATCACTCGAATCATCTTCATTCCTTTCTAATAGGTTCAACTCCAACTTTGAAAACTTAACCAACTTCATTTGACTCTCTAATGCCTCTTCTCCTGGAAGCTCCTTTCTTTAAAATTGATATAACTTCTCCCACCTTACAGTCTTGTAGGCTATGTTTATATAATTATTGTCACAAATTTAGATATGTGACACTTTAATAACATATTATTGTACTTTAAGGAAAACACACCCTTCTGTGCTGTTCTTGCCTGGGTTTGCCTTCCAGCAGATGTTCATTGCTGTTACGAAAGGGCTTCAGAATGCTGGAGTCAGATGGAGCTTGGAGACGAGCGCCAATTATGTCATATGGTGTCAAGGCCCAGTTACAACACCAATATAACTGACTTTTATTATTTTTAATTTTTGGTTCTAATTGCTCCCATGGATCCTTCAGCACTCTCTTTATGTAAAGCCTGGATTAAGACTGCTCTTATGGTTTTCACCTAACCTGCACAAGACATTTTTCCTGGTCTGATTTTTGGTGCATCGGAAATGTCTGAAATGCATGAAGCAAATAAAAATGAAAACCAAATCCTCGCCTATATCTCAGTCAGTACTGATTGGATCTGTGTTTTTTCAGTGTCTAGAATGCTGTGGGTTTCACATTAATGCATATGGAATGGCTCGATTGAATATATAAGTTAACACCACTTAATGCCTCTACCCAGTTTAATTATCTTTCTCTATTTTTTTCCATTGTTAAGGACTGGAAATACTCATATTTATGGCCTGAAAATATGAAACAGTGCCTCACTAACTCTTTTAAGTTAATTCTTTTTTATTTGTATATTATGTGTATGAGTGTTTTGCCTTCATGCATGTAAGTGTACCACATTATTATTTCAAGTTTATTTAGGTTGCAATAACAATGATAATTTTACTACGAGTTTATATATTTCCTTGTCTGCTTGTTTAATAAATGAAAACAGGGGTTAGTCATCTGTGACCCCACAAGAAAATCTTATTGCATGATACACACATACACACACACACACACACACACACACACACATCTTTTGAGGCAAAGTTTTATGTAGTCCAGGCTGGTCTCCAACTCACTATGTAGTTGAAGCTAACCTTGAACTTCTGATCTTCATGCCTGTATCTCCTGAGTGCTGGAATTACAGGGATGTACCATCACACCTGGTTGTACTTGGTGCTAAAGATCAAACTCAGGGCTTTGTGTATGCTAGGTAATCCTCAGCCCTGAGTACATGATTTTTGTAAATAAAATTGGGACACAGCCACACCCATTAGTTTTCCACATGATCTAAGATTGCTTTGACTGCACAGGGACAAAGTTGAACTCTCCTGCCAGAGACCCTCTACTCTGCAAGTCTGAAATAATTACTCTATGACCCTTGGCAGAATATATTTGCTGATCCTTAGAATATGGTGGAGAACACTTTAGAGGTAGATGGGAGTGAGATTCTATTTCTTAAGTTCCATTTAATGTGTCTGTTGATCCTGTTTGGCTTTCTATTGACTCACATATAAACAAGCTTGCTTTTATACAAATTTCTAATGTAGCAAGAAAGATAATATGTCAGTTCATTAATATGAATTTTCACTCCCACTGCTTTATTAGTAATGAAAGTAACTATAATTGTAACATTGTGATGCTCTTTTTCATAGAACAAGAGGATAATCTCTCCCAGAATGCCAAAGTCAAATTTACACTTACATAAATAAGACACAACCGTTTGCATCCAGATTAAGCCAGATGTATGAATGTCACTGAGTAAGGCAGTTTGTACCTTCCTTTCCATAAGAAGTTCAGTTTCAAATAACAGTATCAGAGGACCTCAGGAAAGACTGTAACTGTTCTCATGTTCTAGGCTCAGTATAACTGTGCCTACTTAAGGTGGCTGCTTCCCAGTAAAAGTGTGGCAAAATATGGAATGCCGTCATGGGACCGTGATCGTGGGAGACTTCCTGGCTCACCAGGACTCTTGTTGCAGAAATAAGTCATGAGGCTAGGAGAGGGCTTTATTTTTTCTGAACATTCCCAGATTTCTTGTTTCCACGCACTTCGTCTGACTGTCCACATGACACTCAACTCCTAGGTTGGCCGTTCAACCTCAGAAAGAAAGGAATGGAGATTAATCTAAGCAATGGGTCATCTTACTCATTAATTATCATGTTTGTGTTTCTTACATGCCAGGACCTGAGCTAATTGTCCTGCCTTTAATTAAGAGCAATGAACAGCCTGCCCACATACCTACAACCCCAAAGTATATGGTTATCCCTACTTGAAGATAAGGAAACTGTCTCAGTTACATAACTGGCATAGATTCCACTTCATTCTTTAAAATAATGAGAGGGACTTTTGAGGAGGTTTTTGTAAGTGATATGATTTGACCCATGGCAAAGAAGCTCTCAATTGACAAAGTAACTCTTTAAGGGAGTAATAATGGAAACCTCCAGAAGAAAAAGATATTGATTGTTTCCAGTATACAAACCTTCTCTCTGTTCTCCCACCTGACTGGGCTTACTTCAGAAATCCATCCTGCTCCTTAGATTTTGATCATCAGTTCTTGCCAACTGAGAGTCAGTTCTACATCCCAACAGGAGAAGTGCAAAGTAGATCATCGTGTTATTGACATCCAAGAGATAAGCTCAGATAGGGTACCCAGCTTTTTAGGGGATAAGAAGTAACCCCCACAGTCTTTGGCTCTAATAGGAGACTTGTCAGCCTTCTCAAAGTTCTCCCACTAAAAACTTAGGGATCAATGTATCCTTCAGAGCATAGCCAGTACAGTCAGAGAAATGGAATGTGGGGGTAGAAATTAATAAGAAATGGTGCAGATTAAGAGGGACACACACACACACACACACACACACACACACACACATTCGTCTATTCACCCACTGTATGAGATGGAACAAGGAGACTCCTGAAGCACTAGCCTAGGAGCTGAGTGCTCAAGAGGGGCCGGTGTTCATCCTCATAGGGTCCCGGAGGCTGTGGGCTTTGGCTCAGTCCTTCAATTCCATGTTTTACCACTCCTCCATGTTTACAGCTTCTTGTCTGTGTTGTGGATCTCCAGAGAGCTATGATTTCCAGAGAGCTACCAGAATCCCTCTGGGATCCTGGAAACAATGATCAGGGAAGCTTGGGGAGGGTGTGGTCTTGGGGAAGTCTCCTGATCCCCAGGACTAAGAACTTGATCTAGAAATGAGAAAGATCAAACTGCCATAGCTACAGTTCATGCTGGTTCTTATTGGCATGATCAGCTGGTGTGTAGGGCGCTCTGGACACTGACTCAGTGCCTTCCACACATCGTCTCCTTAAATCACCACAGCTTTGCACATCTGAGATGGATTTGCGTGTATGAAAGCATGAAAGCACACATAGACGTTCAAATGGCCTCTGGACAAATCTTACTACAAATTTCTTATGGAAAGGTTAATGCTTTAAATATGTCTAACTAAACAAAATATTCTATTAGAATTACCCACCTATGGGATTTGCTGTTGCTGCTGCTGCTGCTGGTGGTGGTGGTGGTGGTGTGTGCTTACTAAAAAATATTAAATCATGGGCCCCTGGAAAATAACTCAGCAGTAGATAACAGCATTTGATCTGCAGTCCTGGAGACCTGAGTCTTAATCTCCAGCATCCACATAAGAAGCTGGGCGTGGCTGGGGGTCCTTGTGATCCCAGCATTGCTGGTGGGGGAGGTGCGGAGGTAGAGACAAGCAGATCCTGGGATTTCATTGGTCACCCAAAGTAGTCTAAACTCACACTTCCAGTTCCATGAGAAAAAATAGAGAAGGCAAAAGATGACTGAGGAAGGCACCTGGTGTACATCTCTGGCCTCTGCACACGTGTGCATGAACTTGTGCACCTGCACACTCATGTCTGGGTACCATTCTCAGAAACACCACACACACACACACACACACACACACACACACACACACACACGGGAGAATATTAAATCACATGTGTGCTTCAGGATGTGCCTTGCATTCTCTTTCTGTTGACAGGAATAGCAGTCAGCAGACACATCAGCCCTCAGGCCAAATGTGGCTTACAGATAGGTTTTGCCTGGTTTACAAACAAAAATAGTGGGCTGAATTTTACATTTTTAAAGAGGTATCATTTTTAAGAATAATGTACCCATGACTGTGTGTGACCTACAAAGTTAGAGGACAGATGAGCAGACTTCAGACCTAGGGCCTCCTGTCCACAAAGCTATGCGGCTTCCCTTCTGAGCATAAGCTGGATACTGGATTCCAGACATTGCATCGAACTTTTATGTAATGTTTCCCTGAATCCTGAGGTTAAATAATGTCAATTACTCACGTTCTTTAATAGCATTATGATATTACATAAGATTGAAAATATTATGGTGTTTGTTTTAAAGATGAGCAAGCCAAAGTTTGCAAAAATTGTCTACCTTGTTTTAAGTTAGAGAGCTCAAAATAATGGAACTGGCATCTGATTCTCCTCTTTCTTGAAAGAGGCTCTTGTTACCTCCCACCTCTGACATCTATGTATGTTGAGCCAGAATCAATCTCTTCGTTGATTAGTACTGAGCTGTCTTCCCAGCTAATGTTTGTCCCAGTTGGAAGACCTTTCTTGGTATGACTTAATCTAGGGATCGTCACATTACAGCGCATAAGTCAAACCTGACTTTGTTGTCTTTTTTAAATTATGCATAAATTTTATTAGATAACATTAGTGATGGTTCATTTTGATTGCAAACAGGGTTAGATTGAGAAGCACTTAGGAGATTAGTAAATCAGACCTCTGGGTATATTTGTGTGGGCATTCCCATAGAAGAGTAAGAACAGATGGTACAGAAGACACCTTCCCATAGGCTGGGGGCCTGCATGGATCAAAAAAAGAAAGAAGAGTTCCTGGAAAGATAGCTCAGCGGTTAAGAGCACTGGTTGCTGTGGCAAAGGACCTGTGTTCAGTTCCCAGCTAACAACTATCATGGTTACTCCAGTCCTCTTCTGGCTTCCACAGGCATTGCATGTGTGGATGCACTTACACTTACATACATGCAGGCAAAACATTCCTACACATAAAACAAATTTTTTTTGAAAAAGAAGAAACATTAGCTAACACAATTGCTGTCTGTCTCCAAGCCCCTTCCTCTTTCTCTCTCTCCTTCCCGTCTCTATTGAGATGAGTAAGCCTCTGCCACACATTCTATGGGACCCAAATCTTTGAAATCAAGGACAATGGACCATGGTTTCATAGGAAACTGTGAGTCAGAATAAAACTTTCTTCCTTGTCAGTCATTCTGTCAAGTATTTTGTCACAGCAATCAAAAGCTCGACACAGTAGCCCTGTCCTTTGCTAATGGCCTCAAGACTTGTGGATGCCTTCACACAACCATAGAGTTGGCTAATGACAGCAGAGACCCCACATCTCAACCAGACAAAAGCACTTCCTGCCTGGGCCCTTCCATGGCTCCTTTGCTACTTAATCATCTAATTTGTTCAGGGATCATATTTGTCCCTTCTGTACAGCTCAAAGTGCCTAATACAATGTGAGGCTCCTAAACACAGAGTGATTTGAGGAACTGGGAGGGAGGGCAGTCAGGGAGCTCAAGTCTTCACTGTCTTAGTCTGCCTCATTAGAGCCCATGAAGCCCACACCCTCCATCACTGGCATCTCCCTAGGAGCTCATGGAGATTGTTCTTGCTTCTTTCCCTGCTTCCCTAATAGTTATTTGACCAGTAACATGTGGATTATATTTCCCTTAAAATATGCAGCGATTTTTAAACTGGGGAAAACAAGTTTGGCCCCAAACTCAAATGTTTACTACACCATCTGGGTTTGTGCTGGGGCCCATCTCCCCTGCCCTCTGCAGAGAGACGATTTTTCACAAAATGCATGTTAGTTTCAGGACAATGGGACTGTTCACACATAAATAAAACCAACAACACTGTATTATGTTGGCCTGCCTCTGTCACTACGCTGTGGGTAAGGAACTGGCAACCCGATATGTGTTAAACAAAGGTGGCAGTTTGCGGACATCGTGGGGAGATCCACTACAAGGATCGTTGCATATGGTGCACACATGCTGCTTCCAAACAGTTTAGTAGCAGCCACCCGTACTGAACATCTCCCGTGTTCCGGGCCCTTCTCCATGCACCTTTCACCCTTGACTTCAGTTTCTTCACCCGACATCCTCATGAGATGGGTCCTCACACTATCTAAATTTCAGTTTGGTGAAAGTAAGAATTACTTTAAACGATATTCCTTCAGGCTCTGCAAAAGGTAAGCAGTAGAACCAAGACTTAAGAAACCAGGTCCATGCATAGCCAACTCCAAGGCCTGCGCCCCATGCTATGATTCTGCCCAAGATTCATAACTTGATGGCTTACATTTCGTAGGCCGCATGGCCTACAGTAGTGCTGGAAACACAGTAAACACTCAATAATTATTTATTTCCTTAGTGGCATTTAAAAAATATGTCTTAGAATCTCCTTTGTTCTAGGCACCAAGATAGGCGCTCCGTGGTGATTCACTTCACAAGAAATGGATTGCACAAAAGCATCATGGGATTCTGAATCACCTTCTCTGTATTCCAGAAGATTCTAATCTGATGGAGGTCTTGTTGATTCCATCTCATTTCTTATCCGTTCCTTTTTGCTTGCAGGAGAATTTTTTTTTCCGTCTTATCCCACTGTCTCTCTTGCTTTACCTCCCTCTTCTCCTTTCTCCCCAAATTTCTAAACCAAAAACACTCTACATATTGTGAAAAAGATTTGTTAAACCACAAGGGTGATGTAACTCTGTTCCTGTTCCTCCTCCCTCTTACACACAAAATATGAGTGAGATTTTTAAAAATTGGTTTTTAAATGTGATGAAAAGAGTGTCCTTTTCCCCAGAACAAAACAATCCCTAATGCTGAAGCTTCCTTCCTGATATGGTTCACTTCCAAAGATGAGGAAATCTGTGCATTGGGCCATAGCCTCCTAACAAAGTCGGGGATAAAGAAGAGCTATGGTTTGGAAAAACCCTTCCATGTGAACAGTGAACTGGAGGCTCCCTGCAGGCTCCCACGACTATGGTTCAAGACATGGCTTGTATTTTGGTGGGCAGTAGCCCAGCAAGGCCCACTTGCCATCCAGCTGATACAGCAGGGCTTTTGCCATGGAAAGTGTTCGCATTGGAGCGTTTCTCAGCTAGTTGCCATCAATTACTTAAGAGTCAGATTTTGGCCAGAAGCCCCTGTTCCACAAAGTATGTCATTCTGTGTTCACAGAAATGGAGTTTACAGTCCTTCCATTAAATTAAAACTAGTTACTCCAAATTAAAAGCAGACAGGACAGATGTGCAGGGAAGAAACAGACACACATCTTTTGTGAATCAGCTAATCATGGTGCCAGAACTTGAAATCAGCTTTTCCTGCAGAGGACTCAACTGTGCCACACCTATGTAAACTGTGCTAAATGAAGTGGAATTAACATTTTACTAGATACTGCCTTCTCTTTGCCCTGTAGAGAAGGAGAAAGAGCTCTTTTCAACTTGGAGCCCCAAACACTGTGTGTGTGATGTCATATATGTACACATGTATATTTGTTCATGTGTGCACACATGAGTGTACAAGCATGCATTCATGTCGGGGAGGTGTCTCTGTGTGTGGAGGCCAGAGGTCGATGTTGGGTATCTGTCTCAGTCACATTCTATCTTCTTTCTTTTGAGACAGAGTCTCTCACTGAATCTGGAACTCACTGATTGGACTAGACTGGATTGCCCCCAAGCCCTGCTAGTCTCCTAGCTGCACCTCTCCAGCTTTAGGGTTTTCTAAGTGTGAAGCAGTGCTTGGCTTTTAACATGGGTGCTGGAGATTAAAATTCCTATGCTTGTACAAATACTTTACGAAACACTCTAGTTTGCCCTCTGATATAAACTGAATCAGCCATTTATTTCCTCAGCCCCCAAGCATTCTTAACATGGGGACATAGATCTAGCCCTTTCATGTGGCCAAGTTCAGTCTGTGTCATCACTGAGCAGTAGAGGGCTATTTAGGACACGAGGATGTAGATGAACCAACCTGACCATCTGACGGGCAGAGCCTGAATTCTTCATGGGGAAAATGGTGTTTCAAAAGGATTTCAGTATTATTCTCACTCTCTTGTTCAAATCATGATATAATTCTTAGTTTTAGTTTACTGGGCAACTACTAAAGTCAAAAATTTCAAATATGGAGAGTGACTCCAGCTCAAAAGTCTTTAAAAGCCCCATTGTTTTGTTGATGGACCAACAGTCTTCACAGGGTCGACTGCAGGACCACTCTCACTCCTTTTGCTCCTCCATCCCTGTGCTCAGGTATTTCTTCACACTCTACCTGTTCTCTTCCATTTCACTATATTCTCTCGACTACAGGGATTTTCCTTGTGTTTCCTTTTTTTAAAAGATGATTCATTTATGATTTTATGTGAATCTGTGTGTGCCTGGATTATGTATGTGTAACACGTGTATAGGTGCCTAAGGAGGTCAGAAGAGGATGTTGGGTCTCCTGGAATTGGGGTTAAAGGCAGTTGTGTGCTGCCCCACATGGACGGTGGAAACATAAAAACAGTTGTTCTGCAAGAACAGCGCGTGTTCTTAACTGCTGAGCCATCTCTTCTGTCTTTTTTGTTTTTGAATTTCCATTATATTTATTTATTTAATTGCGTGTATATGTGTGTGTGTATGTGTGTGTGATGTGTGTGAACTTAAAAATCAGTGGACAACTTGCAGGATTCACTTTTCTCTTTCTATTATGTGGGCAGGGATGGAACTCAGGTCATAAACTCTGGCAGATACCCTTACTCATTAAGCCCCACCTCTGTGCCATATCGTTCTTTTTTTTTAACCCATCATTAAAAACTAATTCACACACCACACAACATGTGCCCAGTTTAATAGCTTTCAGTGTATTCTGTGTCATGTGAATATCAGCTCACCTTACCTTAAATTGTTTTTATCACCTCAAAGAGAGTGCTTTAGTGCTGGAGAGAGAGCTCAGTTGCACAAGGGCGTGCCTTGAAAGCACAGGACCTGAGTTCCATCTCCAGAACCCATGCAAAAAATGTCTGGGAATATATGGCAGGTGCTTGTAGGCCCAGTGTTGCAGAGGCAGGCCCAGGAAGCTCACTCTTCTAGCTTGCATTCCATCCCAGCAAGAGTCCATGCCCAGAAAAGGGTAGATGGCATATTGGTGAGGACATCTGAGGTTGACCTTTGTCCTTCACATGCTGGTGCACACACGTGCACACGCACACACGTACACCTTTTCACCAGTCGCTCCCTACTCCTCCACCCTCACCCCTACAACATCCCTGTGCTCCCATTCTGAGGCAATTACTAGTTTACTCTCTCTGTTCTCTCCAGTTTGGACATTTCATATGGATAGACTCGTACAGTGACTCTTTTCGTACCTGTTGTTTTCGTCATCACCATGTGCTGGAACTCATCCTTGCTGCACGATGTATCGGCACAGCTCTTTCAAATCATCAGAAAATATTCCATTTTATGTTTCTTTCAGTCCTAAGTTGATGAATGTTTGAATTACTTCCACTTTATGGCTCTAATAGTGTTATGATGAACAGTTATATGTAAGTTTTTGCATCTATAACTTCATTTCTCTTGGATACATGCCCAGTGATAGAATTGCTGGTTAATATGAAAATTATGTTTAATAGTTCAAGGCAACCACCTTTTTTTTTACCTAGAATAGCAAACAGTTATTCTTTAAATCTCAACTAAAAGGCAACTTCCTAAAAACCATCTATTGTTTTTCTATCTGCTCTCTCCAGTCAAGTACCTCAGTTCAGTGTGTCTCAAAGCTTATTGTGTCTGGGCCTTCACTGTCATATCCAAGTTGGTGGTTACCAATCCTCTTAGGTGATACAGTTTCAATAAGTGTGACCTTGACAGATTAAAATGTTCTAACAGTGTAAGGTGGAATCTACAATACTTCACTTGAGGGAAAGTCTGTCTCTCTGTCTTTTACTCATTACTGGGTCTTGAATGATATCAGTGATTACCTCTTGAAGATATTATCCACTTGGCAAGGAAGCAAGGCCTGTGTGAGAGAGCTAATCCACAAGTTGAACTCTTGGATGACTGTATCCCCAGTCAGTTCATCGATGACATCCTTGTTGGGAATCAAACTCATTCTTTAAATCCTGACTGCCAGGATTGTGAGATAATAAATGCCTGCTTTAAGTAACCAATTTTGAGATAAATTTGTTATTCAGAAATAGAAAAGAACTTCTTCTGCCTAGAATCCACTAGTAGCTAAGGTCCGGCTCTGACCTCTGTCAGTGATGGACTACGACCTGGGAGATGTAAGGTAAAATAAACCTTTCCTCCTCAAGTTGATTCTGGTCAGTATTTTGTCACAGCAATATACTTACTAAGACAATGGTAAATAGAAAAAAATCTTTGGTAAAGAAATAAAGCCATAGGCTTGTTGGAGATGAAGACACTAAAGTCGACATTTATGAACCCTTCCTAGATATGAAGTGCTATGTGGACTGGATGCTCTCTTTTCCTTCAAGTCATATGTTAACATTCTAATTTCCAATA
Source organism: Eospalax fontanierii (assembly GCA_035773235.1). Lineage (NCBI taxonomy): Eukaryota > Metazoa > Chordata > Mammalia > Rodentia > Spalacidae > Eospalax > Eospalax fontanierii. The sequence continues at coordinate 14,288,039 of CM069546.1, forward strand.
TGGTGGCCTTGGCAGTTCAAGCCCTTGGAAGGTAATCTGGTTTAGATGAGTCCATGAAGGTAAATCTCTCAAGATGGCATTAGTATTCTTACAGGAAGAGGAAGACAGTTCTTTTCCTTTCTTTTCCCACAAGTATGCACCAAGGAAAGGCCACATGATTACACAGCAAGAAGCCAGATGTCTACTAAACCTACCAGTAAGGCACCAACAGGAACCACATCTGCCACCTCGGTGGCCTTGGACTTTTCACAGCCTCATCCACATAGCAAGTTCCAGGCCAGATGGAGTGATAGCTACAGGGAGATCATGTCTCAAAAAGACTCATCACCCCCCAAACTGGTACATGCTGTGTACCAATCAATAGCATTAAGTAATTTAGTATTTCCATGGTGTGGTTCAACCATCACCTCTATTTCCAAAATGCATTAATTTATTTTTTGATGCAGAATCAGGTTAGACACATTCCTTATTTCAGGACACAGTGATGTCATCACCAGGAGAATGACGTAACATCAAATTGTTTGGTTTCCTTTGTTTGTTCGCTTGTTTCGTAGTTCTGGGAATTCTGGGAACTGCACCCAGAGCCTTGCACATGGTAGGCAAGTGGTTTACCATTGAGCTGAATTGCTGGCCTCAAACCACAGGCTTCCCCTCCATCCTCCCAGGTCTTGTCCCCCAACCTTGCTAGCATATAAACACTATCTTCTTTTTTGTTTATTTTGTTTTGTTTTATGAGACATAGTCTTACTGTATAGCACTGGCTGACCTGGAACTCTCCATGTGGACCAGGCTGTCCTTGAACTCACAGAGCTCTACCTGCCTCTGACTCCTGAGTCCTGGGATTAAAGGTGTGTTCCATCATGTCCTGCAACTCTCTACCTTCTTGTTTACTCCTGCTTTGTGTTATAAAATCCTCACAACTTTCCAACTTTGATCTTCCATCTTTTCCTCAACATGAGGCACTAACAGGGCTGTACATCTGCCCTTAAGGAAGCAACTTTGTTCGGTTGAAAAGGCACTAACTGGTCAAGAAGCCTATATTCTAAAACCAGAGTCCTCAGTGTAAAGATTCGTAACTAAAGCTTGTTGGACACATTCACATCCATTTGTTTACATATTGCGTACAGCTGTTTTCTCACTGCGACAGCAAGCTGAAGAGCTGTGGCTGAACTTGCATGGCTCACAAAGTCCTGAATGGTTATTATTTTGCCCCTTACTGAAAGAATCGCTGAGCCAGCTCTGAACCATGGTTTGTTGTCTTTCGTTCTTTGCATAATATGCAAATCACTTTGCCTTCTGGGCCTTAAAATCGAGTTCTTTTTTTAAAAAAATGTTTTACTATTTTTATGTACATGAGAGTATTGCCTGCATGTATGTAAGTACACCTGTGTCATGCAAGGCTGGTGGAGGTCAGAAGAGGGTGTCAGAGTATCCCCTTCAACTAAAGGTATGGATGGTTGTTAGCTGTCATGTAGGTGCTAAGAACAGAACCAAGGTCCTCTGCAAGAGCAGCCAGTGCTCTTAACTGCCAAGACATCTCTCCTGCCCCCCAAGATCTAGTTCTTAACTTGAGTCCATCATACTAAAAAAGAGTTTTGACATGGTGGAAAGAGAACTGACTTCTGCAAGTTGTCTTGTGACCTCCACAGTGCAGCATGTGTACGTTCTCACATTCATGCATATAAGCACATAAATACACACATAAATGCAATCAAATAATTTTTATTTCTCTTTTTCTCTGACGAGTGCAAGAGAGTACGGTTTTAAAATAAACATTTTATGAGAAAGTCTAGTGGAGGAAATGCAAGGTTGAAGGTTGTCTGAAAGAAGCAGACTATGTATTATGGCAGAATCCTGCCTAGCTAGCTCTGACAGATAACTGTCTCTATGTTAGTGTCTAACATAGTGATCTACCCTGCCACATTCTGGGGAAAGTGATAGGCGTTTTAGATACTTCAAGGCCAGTTCTCTCTGTCGCATCTTGTATTGACTTCTGCAAGGTAGGGCAATAAGGATGAATTTTTGAATAGTTCAAATTCCAATTCTGACATGTGCTGTGTGGCCTTTGAAGTTATTTTAACTTCTCTGAACTTCAGCATCCTCTCATAAGACAATAATCCTGGCATCGCATGTTGGATATGAGGACAGACAATAATGCAGGTGCAAAATCCGTTTTCAGAAGTATGTGGAATCAGATGTGTTTTAAGTATTTTATTTCTTGTTATTTTATTTTATGTGTATGAGTGTATTGTGCAAGTTCACCCTTGTCATGCAATGGACATGAAGATCAGAAGAGGGCATTGAATTCCTCTGGAACTGGAGATATGGACAGTTGTGAGCCACCTTATGGATACTGGGACTCAAACCCCATTCACCTTCAAGAGTAGCCAGTGCTCTTAACCACTGAGCCATCTCTCCAGTCCCTTGAATGTGTTTTAAATTTGAGTTTTTACTTCTAGATTTTTGGAACATTTGCAAATACATAGTGAGAGAACTTGAAAACAGGACCAGCTAACTTACATTTCATAGATAACATACATAGAGCCTGAAGGAAATTTTAGTAGTCTATTGGGTGCAGCTGCACTTTGCCTGTGACCCAGCCCATGAGGTCAGTTGTGGAATTGTCCACTTGAGGGCATCATATCAGCCTTGAGAAATTTCAGGTTTAGGGATTCAGGATTTAAAATTTGGGGATTGGAGCCATTTAACATAGGCTTCTAAAATACCTGGCACCGAAATCTACATTGAGTGAACAGGAGCTGCAAAGAATCGGAAACCAGTCATCGGAGGAAGTCCTCAGAGCGCTTTCTTTGCACGTGTTTCTCCTGGGTGCCCGCGTAGAGTGGCGCTCCTGGCGCAGGAGACTCTGCATCCTCACTGCTTGAATACTGCTGCAGAGGTGAGAAAGAACAGATTTCTGTTGTTGTTGGGTTGTCTTCCTGGTCTGTGATTGTAGGACACTTACACATGTTTATCCCTTCTTCAAAATTATAGCATAGACAATGACTGGCTCAGTTCTTGGCACCCACCAATGGCAATTAACAGATTCCTGGGCAGCAGATTCCTGGGTTAGGGCAGGACAGCTTCAGCCACTAAAAGTCCCAAGCTGGAATTATATGTTAAGGCAATGCCTTCTTCAGGAATTAAATTAATTTATCTATTAGATTTATCTTTTAAGATACATAAACAAGGCTTAGAAAAGGTTCACAGAGTGTGTAACAACTTACTGAAAACAGACAGACTTCTATCCCAGAGGCCTCAAGAAGAGAGTCAGAATGTCTGTGGACAGGATATCAGCCTCGGTTGAGTTAGCTTTCACCTCATTCAGGATGTGTGGCTTGAAGACAGTCTCTTAACCCCTCTGACATTCTATTTGCTTATCAAAAACTTAAGGTTAAAATGAACTTACTTCCAGTGTTACTGTGAACATCAATGCCGAGCCCAGCCTGTATCCTATTATGGACCAGGCATTCAGTTAAAGTTTCTTCTTGGAATGAATTGGGGCAGGGTCACAGTAGATGCCCTGAGTGCACTTGAACTGTGAGGATTATCACAGCAACTGTTATTCTGTGGAATACCAGAATAAGGAGCATTGATTAGCTCTACCTGAGAACACCAGAAGAAGAAGGCAGGAGTGGAGAGTGGTAAACACAGGAGTACGGAGACATTGATAAGAACAAGAGACTAAGATAACCCGGGACCTTCCACAGTTCACGGTCCAGGATGACCAATATGTTTGATGCAAATCAGAGTGGCCCCGAATCAGTCAGTCAGGGAGGCACAGTGTCAAAAGTTAGTGACTTTGGCTTTAACACTTAACGGGCACTGACCATGAGCCAGGCACAGTGCTGAGGACTTACTGCACACTGTGGTCTAACAGCATGAGTTAAGTACTCTACCTGTTTATCTTAACAGCAATGGGATGTGGTGCTAGAATCAGCTGTGGTTGATGGCCAGTGAGCTAGAGTGCTCCATCCATCCTAAAAACACAATGGCCTCATTTCTTAATCCTTGTCACTGATGACCCCACATGTATTTTTTATTTCACTTTATATTCTTTTTTTTCCAGAGAAAGTAATGGGAATATACACATAGGCTATAGTACAATCTGCATTGGAATGTAGCCTTGCGGTACCAAAGCTGCCTTCTAGGCCACTATACCAAGTTGCTTTCTTCTAGAAGGAAACATGATGGAGAAGGCAAGGATCTGGAGGTTCCTGAACTTAGAAGTGGCAGAGCCATATTTCTAACCAGGTCTGTCTGACTTCATGTTCTGAAAAACACACCTCTATGTTTGTCCTCTCCGCTGCAGTTTTGTTCCGGTTTAGTCCAAGGCCATGCCTACCTGAGGTTTCCACCGGGGTGTGAGCACTCCTGGAGGTGAAGGGTAGCATTAGCAGCCTCTGTGGGTTGGGGCAGAGGAAGCACAGAGGCCATCTGGCTTGTCTTGCACTTAATTCCTTTTCAGTGGGGAAACAGTAGGTGCTCAAACCTGACAGGGACATGGATTCACGTTCTGGGCATTGCTTCCTCCCTCGTGAAGCTGCTCTGTGCTCAGGTTGCACAGCCCAGCGATATGCCGTGGGCACTCCCTGGAGAGTCTGTGAGTGTCGCCGTGGACGGGCGTATTGACTTTCAAAACCATAGTGCTGGAGCCTCGGGGCAGTCTTTGACTCGCATTTCTTTTTTTTCGTCTATAATGCTGCAAAGGTCCAGCCAAGCAGCGGGAAAGGCAGGTGCAGTCCCCCCCTGAGGGTGATGAGGAGTAGGCAGTGGCTCAGAGGGAAAGACATGAAAGAAACGGGGATAGTACCAGGCAGTGTGAGCTACTCTGTGGCAACGCTATCTCAGGGTGCTCTGCATAGTGCTGAGAGGCAGGTATTGAGCTGATCTCGCAGGGCAGAATATCGAGATTCAGAGAGATTATGTGACTTATCAAAGTCACACGTCTCTGACTTAGAAATGGTACAGGGCCCCTAGGAAACCAAGAATCTTAATTTGCATGACACTTTTAGTCGTGCTTTGCTTATACCAGATTTTCTGTGTGGATTCACTAGAAGGAAGAGTTCATTGGGGTTCTTAATTTGCAACGAATATTTATGAACATGAACATATTTCATGTGAAAGCTTCATGAGGTGATTATGGCTGTCTGATTCCCTATAAAGGCAGAGACTAACCCCAGGTGGTCTAAATCCCACTGGACATCTTCCCATGTGTCTCAGGGCTCTCTTCATAAAAGCACAGGATTGCCGTGGGGCCAAGTCCACAGGCTTGGGCATTGGAATAATTGTAGATTTGAACCCTGGCTCCCCAGCTTAAGAACTGTCTGACCTATAGCATGCAGTATCCCCGAGTCTGGGTTTCCTTAGCCTTTATATATATATATGTATATTTATATATATATTTATATATATATATATTTATATATATATATATATATATATATGGTGAATTTTTTTGTGTGTTAGCATACATTGAAATAGCAACAACAGTTGCCTCACTCCTGAGAAGCTGAGAACTTGGTAGTTGCTCAGTTCTTTTGGCTGGGTGGCTCAGCAGTTTTAATACGGCACTGAAAACCTAGAGGGTTCCTAGAGAACCCTGATCCTCAGTAAACCAGGAAAGCCTAGAAACACTGGTCCTGATGTTAGCACAGGAATCAGCAGCATCAATAACAGGATCAATTAACTCAATGGCTAGAGATTAGACCAGGCAAGTAAAAGATGATTAATCGTCCCTCGCGCCATGCCCTTTAAAAATCTGGACTGCTCTCCGAAGCTTCCCTCTACATCTGCAGTGGGTCTTCCCACATCAGTTAAGGTAACATGGGACAGTTCCCCAGTTGAGGCTCCCTCTTCAGGTGATTTTAATTTGTGACAAGTTGACATTAAAACCAACCATCTCATGGGTATTACCGGGAGTCACCACAAGTCCACAAAAAGCCGGAATCTCATGGATAGAAGCTGTTAAGTTTCTTATCCTATAAAATCTCATTACCTGACTTTTACTGCCTAAGAAAAATCACATTGAAGAAAACCTGTCATGGCTACGGGAATGCCAGAGACTTCTGCCAGTTCTTGTGTGTTTGAGCTTTCCAGGGGACTTTGACCAATGCTGGTTTTGTAAAATAGTGGATCATAATGACCTTCCGTCCCTCTACCCTGGCTTCTAGCCTTTTGGGAGATGCTGGAGTATGGCTGCATTAAAGACCCTCAGGGCAAATAGATGCTGGGAGCTGCCGGCCCTCTCAGTGGCATCAGCTGCCTTCCTCATAACAGCATTATTCTCTTTGGTCTTCTGGGAGCCCTACCAGCATCATTAATCAAAGCACTGTGTTGCTTACTCGTACTGAAGTATCCTCCCCGCCTCATCAATCATAAAAGCAGTAAAGAGTACGCTTTGGATTTCTAAGGAAAGCTCCAGACAACACCAAAGAAAAGAAAAAAAAAAAAACCTGGTGCGGGGGCTGGGAGAGAGCTTAATTATCAGCTGGTCCCTGGCCCATCACTCACGCTGGAAATGTCTTTACAGCTTTATTTGGGTTGTGTCTCTTTTTAAATCCTAGTAAACAGCCGTTACGCTAAAAACCCTCATTGCTTGGCACAGGGAGCCCCACTGGTTTTCAAGCTATTATTTTAATAAGGCCTATTTTACAATTAAGGCACCATGGGCTTTAAATTACATATAAAATAAAATGTGGAAATTGAAGCATTAAGTGTGTGACTGCTGCTAGAGAAACAGCAGCGCTCTTTGTGATAAAATGCTGTCTGGTATAAAATGAATAGAACAGAAGGCTAGGGTTAGGCATTACTGTGATGAAAATGAGAGAACAGCCCCCCCCAACACACACACACACACATACACACACACACACACACACAGCCATCAGAAAGGCACAAAAAACTGTTTACTCTCCTCCAATAAGGACTTATGGTCATGTATAGCTGGACCAAATTACATCTATTTTTTTTTTCCAAAACACTGTCATATGGAACGCAAGCTGGCCTCAAACTTCCTATGTAGCTGAGGATGACCTTGAACTTCTGATCTTGCCTCGCCTCCCAAGTGCTAGGATTACAAGTGTGTACCACCATGCCTGGCTTCAGTACCTGGGATTGGAACCCAGGACTTTGTGCAGGTTAGGGAAGCATTCCACTAACTGAGCTAGCTGGCCCCAACGTCTAATTGTTTTTCATTTTCTAATTCCATTTATTTTATCATTGAGGTGCTTTTTTCAGAATGTCATATATGAGTATTGTCTGCATTATTTCCCAGTCTCCTACCAGCTCTTCATGTGTCCTCCTACTCCTTAATTTCTTGCCCTCTTCTTTGATCCTTATTGTTACATATACATATATACATTTTTATACGTGTACTGAGTATAAGTGGTGTTCCTATGTACCTGTGTTTAGGGCTGTTCGTTTGGGATTAGATAACCTCTCTAGGAGCTAGTCCCTAGAGAGAACTGATTCTCCCTCCCTCAGCATCCATCGATTGCCTGTAGTCCATCATCTTGAGGTGGGACCCTATGACATTTCCCCTTCCTTGTCTGGCTTGGCATGTCAACTGGTTTGTCATTATGCGGATCTCATGAGACTACCGCACTATGGAGATTTCATTGGTGCCACTTCCCTGTCATATCTACAATGCATAAAGTAGCAGCAGGTGTCTCATCCCTCTGGCTCTTACATTCTCCCGACCTCTGCAATGTTTCCTGAGCCTTAGGTATAGAGGTTGCATAGCAGATATGTCATTTAGGGTTGGGCACCCAACTTTGCATTTGACCAGTTGTGGAACTTACTAAGCCTCTCCATTTGTTGCAAAAATAGGCTTCTTTGATGAGTGGTGAAAGGTAGATTTGTCTGTAAATATAAGGATATATACTTAGAATGCAGTAAGAAATTACATTGATCTAGGGAAGTGACAGAATGTGGTTTTTCTCTAGGATGTACCATCTTTCATAGCCACATGTACTTGACTATGTTTACAGTACTACACATGAGTTCCCTCCCATTAAATGGGCCTTAAGTCCCATTAAACAACTGCTGATTACCCCCAAGGTTAAAGTGTTACTACTGCACTAGTAGAGATAGGTCTGCTGGCCTGCTGTTGTTGTGGTGGCTAGACTTTACATCTAGGTAGGATCATTGATCTATTTTCTGTCTTAGTAGCTTGCATAGTCTCTTCTGATACTGTGAAAGCTAGTCTTCCTGGTCAGTTCCAGTTCATTTGTTCCAAGTCCTGCAACACTTAGAATTTTTGAGCACTTGCTACCTGCTAGTCACCAGCTGAGAACAGTCTCCTTCACAGTCTCATTTTCCTATCAAGTCTAAGAGGAATGTGCTGCTCTTATCCCCATGGCAAAGAAGAAATGGAGACTTAAACATTAGCCAGTTTCAGTGCTGAGAGCAAATATTTTTTAGCACCCCAAACTGTAATAAGCAGAGGGATCTATGAGCTAAAGGAATCCTTGTGGACTTCCCTTTGTGGCATTTATAAAACAACAGGAAGTTGGAATGCTAATAGAAAATGGTTGCATAGGTTACAAGTTTGTCCAGGGTAAGTGGTGAGAATAGGAAATATGCTTAAGATTGATTACCAGCTTGACTGGGTCTGGGATCTCTACAGAGTCAACCCTCTGGGCATGTCTGTAGATATATTCTAGACTAGGTAAACTGACGTGGGAAGACCCACCCATTCCATTGACCACGGTACTAGATTGCATAAAAGGAGAAGGTTAGCTAAGGACTAGCATTTATTTCTTTCTGCTTCCTGAGCATGAGTGCTGAATGACCAGCTGCCTATTCTTCCTGCTGCGATGATGGACTAATCCAAAATAAACCCTTCATTATTATCTTGCTTTTGTCAAGTGTATTGTTGCAGCAATGAGGAAAGTAAGTTCCTCAGGAGGGAAGGGATTCTTTTAATTAGAGTGGTCAGGGAAAGCCTCTTTGACAATGTGATGCTGAAGCTAGCATAGAGAAATGAGGAAAGAAGCCTTGACTACAAGATGAATCCCAGCGGGTACCATAGGTTGATGGAGGAAAAGCTCTTGGTGACTTCAAGCAGTGGACGGGGAAACAACAAGGCCGGGGTTACAAGTGAAAGAGAACAGAGCAAAACGAGGACAGAGAGTCAAGCAGGGTTCAGCTCCTTCATGACCATAGCAGGTAACTGGCTTTATTCTCAGAGCTGTCGTCAAGAAAGACACATGCTCCAGTTTTAAACAGATGACTTGGATTGCTGGTGAGAATGGATTAGAAATAGGTCAGAATAAGAAAGGGAGAATGGGAGGGAGGCTACAGAGCTGGTTCAGTGGTTAAGAACACTGACTCTTCTTGTAGAAGATCCAGGTTTGAATCTCAGCGCCCACATGGCAGCTAACAACCATCCATAACTCCAGTTCCTGGGAATCTGACACCCTCTTGTCCTCTACAGGCATTTCACAATACAGGTGTACTTACACATAGGTAGTCATAACACTCATATACATAAAAATAAAAAATGTATACATCTTTTTAAAAATAAAGAGGAGTTCTGACAGTAAGACTCAAAGATAGAGCATGCCAATAAAGCCTGGATGTATTTAAGATATACTTTGGATGTAGAAACAGCAACCACCCATCTCCCATGTCCTTCCCTTGGACTAACCCCATTGTATTGTCATCTGGTGTGACTAGCTAAGTCATAGACTTTTGTCCTTGAAGTCTTGCTCCTGGGTGGTACTGAGTCAAATTCATCAACATCTGCCAGCTGCTCAGTGCCTTATGGAAAATGACTTACAGCTTTAGAGTGTGATTCCCACTTTGGTTCTCCAGAGATGGATGTTTCCTTGGCAACCACAATGGAGATCCTGAAACTGGTCCTTTGGAGCTCTCTTATTTCTCAGTAACAAGATAATCTGCAGAGGCCAAGATTGACAGAGGGAAGATTGGGACCTTCCTAAAATGTTCAGAGTAGATTTCTCTCTCTTAACTCTCCCAGGAAATATATTAGAAATGACAGAAACAGAGATATCTACGGTAGAATGTATGTTGAATTTTCTAAGAACTGATTTTCCTATTGCCTTGGCTTTCATATTTCCTGAGAAAGAAACCTGATTGCATGGAACTTCTGCTGTGGCTTCTGTTGGTGGGAGACCAACCAAATTCACTCTCTTAAGCCTGTAGAACTGACATTAAAGTCTCAGTGGGGCTGCTTGCTTTGAGCAGAGAAAACAAAATCCCACTAGCTAGGGAAAAGGATACTTCCCCCAGGTAGCGTTAGGGAAGTTAAAACTTCGCCGTAGAAAAACCTTCTACTTGCAATGTAGAAGTGTATTTCTCATTCTTCCATGTAGAACAGCACAGTAACACATGGCCACCAGATTGTGACTGTGGAGGCAGAGTGACCCACAGAGCATGGTTTAAGAACCAGGTCTTATATCATTGACGTATATACAGTTGTCATAAACAGTTACATTGGCCAGAATTCAATTAGGCAGAACCCTCTAAGAGAGGTGAAGGAACCAGGCCTCTCTATATGCTGGAGAAGAAATGGTAGGTTGCATGAACAGCATCGTTCTCCAAAGAGAAAGAGAAATGCAGTGGGCATGCACTACAAACAGCAACCTCATGGCAGCCTCACACTGCAACTTGAGTTAGTTCAAGGGAGTCTGAACTTGCAGACGAAGAGCAGTATGCAAAGAGACTTCAGCATCCACTGCATGATGAGTCTTCACACACTTGAAGAAAACACTGCTCAGTGCCAAGGCCAAGTCTTTTCGATAACAGGTGACATTTTACAAGCTTACCTCTGAACTTGTAGTCACCAACCAGTCATGCAGATATTCATGTTCTGGGGTGATAGAGGTTTTCTGGCAGAGGTTGAAAGACAAACTTTTATATATCATCAACTGTGAAAATAACTTTCAGTGGAATCTTGTATTTAGACACTCTGACCCCTTGCAGAGATTCTGTTCTGTTCCAAACAGATAAAGGGCAGTGCGGTAAAGAGGCCCAAGTCCAAGCTCAGAATAAAGGAAACACGTACATAATTTGTCCTGTGAACAGATTAACTGAGTAGCATATGAATAGGATTTCAGTGGTGGAAGAACTTCTCCTTCCTAAATATTTCTCCCATTTTGACCGCTCAGCCCCGAAACCCCAGCCTAGAGCTTTCTGATCATCATGGGTTAAACCTGTCCCCAACTCATCTTTTAGCTCGACATTATAAAGCTGCCAGTTTCCATCTAACTCTCCAGACTTAGACTGTTGTTCTGTGTTGTATGGATACCACCTCTGCCTTCATGACCTGGGCCGTGGCTTTCTCTTCCTTCTAGAAATTTCTGCTCATTTTGCTGCACTGTGCACAGTTTCCCCTGTTTAGCCAAAGATGATCGGCCCCTCCTCTGTGGTACTGTTGCCGGATTATATCCGTCTTGTAATATTTACTTGTCAGTATGCTTCTCTTGTCCCTGACCAGCCCCTGACCCTTACCTGGGAAGTCTTTGAAGGTAGAAACTCCTGTTTCTTGTATTGGGATTCAATATAATTATCTCTTATCTGACACACATAAGTACTCAGTGACTAACTGACTAAATAAGGCATATGGTGATGAATAAATCCATGAATGAATGAATCTGTAAAAATAGTTACCTCTAAGAAGGATAATTACTCAAGCCTTAGAAAATATCTAGGTTGATCAATTGATTTGTGACTTCATGTTGAATGAAGGCATTGTTACTGACTAGATGCATTGATACATTTCTCTTTTTTATCCCCCTCTGGCATTTCCTCATGGAATACTCAAATTCCCTGCTGTTTTTCTGGACTTTCGAATCTGTATTCTCCAACTTTAGTCTTCTCTTCTCTTTCCTCTGAAATAGTTTACTTTTGTCTCTTGTTCCTAGATTCTCATACACAGACTCAGTGACCTGTTAGCAACATTAGAAGGTTGGTTTTGCTGAAGAAGATAGCATACTTACTCTGTCTTAGAGCAACCCGAGTGCCATAATAGTACCATGTCTTAGTCAGTGCTCAGTAATACATAGTAATACTATATTGATACGGGATAGAGTTGAGTGAATACATATGTGAAAGAGTAGTCTTTCCCATTCATGTTTCTGACTGGTTGGGACATGCTCTTGGTTTTAAACAAATCTTCCACTACTCCATTAGAATTTAGTTAAATCTCATTTAAAGCTAGTCAAGTGGCAATAGGTAACTGGAACATTCTTTGGGGAAGGACTCAAATTGGGACTAATGGAAAAAGAGGTCCATGATTGATTAGTGATGTCTGTCATGGGAAAAAAAGGAGAAATATGTAATTCATCCTTAAACTAGAGAAAATTCAAGAGCGATATTTAAGTAATATTTGATTATGCTGTTCAAATTATAAACATGGATGCAAAGTGGTTAAGAAAGAAAAATAAAGCCAGGAGGTCGAGACTGTATGCCGTACCCAAGCATTTGAATGCTAAGCATAAACGTAAGAAGGTTTTATAGTAAACTGATTTTCAAACTTCCATTAAAATGAATGAATAAATTTGATTTTCAAGTCAAACTGACAAAATACCAAAATAAAAAATACATGCCAAATCATTATCCACATGAAGGCCAGACATTATTATATTGTATGCTGTAGTTTGAATATTGTTTGTATATTTAACAAAGAATTCTTGGGTTGAAAGATTAGTCCCCAATTTCATAGACTTAAGAGGTGTTGGAATTTTTAGGTAGGGGCCTGGTGGAGGTAGATACTGAGGGTGTTGCCCTCATAAAGAACCCATGCTGATCAATCTCTACAGTGGGTTGTTGTTAAATTTTTAAAAAGGAGCGATAATGTCCTCTCCTAGCCCTCTACCTTCCTGCCATACACACCACGTCACACCACCGTGGTGTTATCGGCTGTGAGAACACCACCAGAACTGAGTAAAAGTTGGTGCCAAAGCTGTGACCTAAAGCTTCTTTCCTTTCAAATTTCCCAGCCTTGGGCATTTTGTTATAACGAGGGAAAAAGTAATACAGGTGTCTTGGAAGAGATCACCTTGAGAGCCTCTGTAGTCTTCTTTACTGCCGTCCACTAAATATTCCCAGCATCTTCTCTGCCAGGATCATAGTGAGATCACGTCTTCTGCAGCTTACTTAGTGTGTTCATAAGATTTTTATTGGCCAATGAGATGTCAATGGGGGTGACCCAGATTCCCTCTGGGAAAAGGTCTCCGAGAGAGAGCATGGTTGTGCTTTTGCTTTCCATCTCTGAAGGCCACCAGCAGAGCTCCAGATGGTAGGCCTTTTGAGCCCAAATCCCTAGCTGCAGACATTGTGGCATGAAACAGAGGCTGGCTGATCTGCTGTGGGCAAGAAGCACAAACGGTAAATAACCCTTGTTAACATTCTTAAGCCCCTGAAATGTGGAGGCTGTTTATCACCACAGGATGACTTGAGCCCATTTTGACTGACACAGTCTCTAAATTGGGAATCATGATATGTCACAGTGTAAGACAGAGAGAACACTTGTCTCCAAGGACCAGTTACTTGGCTAAGCCTGCTCTTCTCCAAACTGTGGCTTCTGTTCATCTGAAATATTTAGGAAAAGAATCAATAGAGGGAGAAATGAAAGCTCTACCACCCGCTGCTCTTCCTCGTGAGCCCTGTGCTCCAGCTGAACAAAGCTAGGTGCCTCGGTTCTTTGTAATCACCCCCAGGCTTTCTCATTTCAAGGCTTTGTTCCCATTGTCCTCCCTCCTTAGAAAACCTTTCTGTCACCTTGTATCCAAGTCAGGCCCACTTCCCAGGACTAGCTAAATGGGAATCTTCTAAATATCTTCCCAGCAACTGGGAGGTAGTTCTCTCTCTTCAGAATGCTCAGAGGACTTTGTCCTCATCTCTAAGTACAATTCTCAGGGTCTCCTATCAAAGTTAGGCGGATGATTATGGGGAAGAGGAAGGAGAGGAAGAAAAGAGGATGAGAAGATAGCAAATTCAGAGACTTGTGGGCAGCAAGAAATAACATTTGTCCATCTGGGCAATTTGTAGTTATCTCTACCTTTCCTTTTGAGCTTTCCTCCTTGTTCTAAACACCTTTGCTGTGCTCTTCACCTGCTGGCCCCACGGTCGGCTCTTCTCCCCATGCTTCTTGATTAGTTATAGCAGTTCATTGTTCACATAGATGCATCCTTGTTGATCGGTGAAGGGATCCAAGCTCCTTCCTGATCAATGTCATCTCCTGATCAGGATAATTTCTAAGTTTTCAGAATATACATAGAACATGAAAAATGTTCATTTCAACTCCATCAATAGCTCCTTTTGAAAGACAACCAGGCTGTGGGGCTCAGTACCAAATAAAAGTTCTCGGTTACCTGTTGAAACCTTACTGAGACTTTCAAGATGAAATGGGTGAGTGTTAAACCCCAGGGGAGTCCATTCTACTTCAGGGTCTTTGGCAAGTGAACACATCACATGCCCAGGAGGTCAGCCCTGGTATATACCTTTTATTACGTGTGTGTGAGTGTGTGTGTATGTGTGTGTGTGTGTGTGTGTGTGTTTACATGTGAGCTACAACAAATGGGTGACGGTGAGAGGACAAGTTATGGGAAGCTGTTATTTCCTTCTACCATATGAGTCTGGGAATTGAGCTCAGGTCACCAGGCCTGGCAGTAGGTGCCTTTACATACAGAGCTGTTTCTCCAGCTCTGTAGTGTCCTTAAATCAAAGAGTATGTGTCACAGGCAACTCCAGTTCTATATTTGATCCCTTCCAAACTGGAAATGTTTCCATTTGCCTCCTCCAATCTACTCAGTGAGGTCTAATCATTGTATAAAGACAAGGATGTTCAACCATCCAAGGGATTTGACAGCCAAAAGACAAGCTGCCTGTGGCCTGTTCTCTGAGAAGATGAGTTATGGCCCAGAGCCCAAGCAGCAGCTCCATTCAGCTTCCTCCAATCACCCTTCAAGATGCTAAGAAAGAGTTTTGATCTGTTCTTATTTTCTTCAGCTAATGTGTTCATCTACTAGATGTGCTCTTTCTTGAACTGTTGTTTCATGTTTGCCTGCATCTTCTAAGAATTGTGGTTTTGATGACCTATTTTTCTTAAGTGTTCTTTCTCTACCTAAATCAAAGGAAGGTTGAAGATACTTCTCCCTTGTCAAACTCCTCTGCAGTTCACTTCCACATCAAGGTGACAGAGAAGCTATGGAATGTTTTCCAGTGGAGCAGGCCAGCAGGAGTTCCCAGCATGGATCTGAGATGCTCTGTGATCTGCTCATGGCTCTGTGAGAGCACTCCACAGCCAGGGGATAACTAATCTACCCCACTCAGAATTCTAGGGAACACCTGAAGATTGCTATGAAGATCCAGAAAGTGCACTACAGTTTTGGCTCTGTCTACCGTTAACAGTTTGCCACTGGAGAAGAGGTGATGTCAGGTGATAGCTTTGATCTCTTTGGGGTCAAAGTTATGCTGTAGTTGGTTATAAGGGTCATTTATATCCCTGTCTCTGGTGATTAGACAAGTTTCTGATGTTGGTATTTTTGTCAAGTCAGTTATAGCCATGTCTATTAATTGCTTATCTTCCCCAGAAAAATTCATGTATCCATTTTTCCATTTAGTGTCTCATATGTGTGCAACTGAAATTCCCTGGGGCAGTGGTGTGGTACTGCCAGCTTGTTCCAGCCCATCCACCCCTCCGAACCCCTAACCGTTGATGGCATATGAGAGTTTGCAGCTGACTATGGTGGTAGTCATTACTGCTTTTTTGTCTGTGTCTTTTCAGAAAATTCATCAGTTCTTCACATTCCTTAGCCACAGATAGATATTCCATTATTCCTCAATTTTTTCACCTGTGGTATATTAAAAAACGCCCATTGCTGTGCCATTTATCTCCAAAATTAAGGCATTTTTCAAGAATAAAAGGTGTTGTAAAAAATGATATCAGGACAACCCATAACAAATAGAGACTGTCTGGGGGAAAAGAAACACATGGCTACTATACTGTACATCTTGTTGTAATATAAAAGTAATTATGAGAGGTATGAGCTCTAAATTCCAATACTGCAGTCACTGTGCTAAAAGAATCTCCAGACCTGGGGCTGGAGAGATGGGTTAGCAGTTAGGAGCATTGGCTTTGCTTACAGAGGAGTTGGGCTTGCTTTCTAGCACCCACAAGGCAGCTAACAACCGTCTGTAATTCAGTTCCAGGGGATCTGACACCCTCTTCTGATCTCTCTGGGCATTGAATGACATGGGTGCACTTACATACATGCAAGCAATACGGTCATACACACAAAATAAAAATAATAAAATATTTTTTAAAACATGGGAAACTTTATTTCAACTTCATTTCTCATGAGTAATATCAAGATGTTCAAACAAAATACTTTAAGAAAAGTTATAGGAAGTCAGTTTTTACTTCAATTGTTTGGCTTCAGGAAATTCTCGATTGTGATTTGAATGTTATGATAATAAACCACCTAAACACTACAATGTTCTGAGTAGTCATGATGAAAGTGTGTGTCCTTATCCCAGTGAGACTGTCATTGCTAGCATTCAAATTCAAGAGTATTCTGAATAACATTGATTAAGTCAGTCTGCATTCTTGCAGTGTGGATTTAACTTTTGAAATGGACCAAGGGTCGTTTGGCATTAAGGCTGCTGATGAAACAGGCAGGCCAAGATGGGTAGAACACTTTGATTTGAAACAGGGTGAAATCATAAGGTCATAAGATGAAGTTTCCTCTGTGGTTGGCTGAAGTCTATTTGCAAATAGACACTCCCAAGCAACATTACAAACTAGAGTTACACTCAGTTCATCTGCATAGCATTCTTGATTTTTGAAATCACTGCTTTTGGCCACATCTGACAGTCTAAGGACAGGAGAAGGGCAAGCCTATTGCCAACTGAAGAACTCAAACAGACCTGATACTTATGGCACAGATTCACCAAAATGCTCCTGTGTATATAGTTTGCAGTTGACTGACAGCCTTGAAGTCTTGCTCTGCGGGGAGAACCATGGCTGGTTTACTGATCAGTCTAGAGGGTTGCTTCTCTCACAGATGCCTGTGGAGACTGAGGTGGAGCCGAGCTCTGTCCTACTTCATTCACTCCACACAAAATGATGGAGCATCAGCAATGCTTCTGGGTCGGCTCTGTGTCTGGACAGCAAAGAAAAGTGACAGGATCCCTGTCCTTAAGAGAGGACCACCTAGCTGAAGAGACAGACAAGCAATGAACCAATTAAAGGACCATTTCAAGCTGCTGTGCTATGTGCACCATAAGGAAAGTTCAGTGTTCTGGGAGAGGAGAGAGTGCCTGTGGAAGTAAAGTTCAAGCTACAAGCTAGGAATGAACCTGAGAAGAGAGACACAACTGGTGCACAGAGAAAAGAGCTTGAGCAGAGACCCAGAAGCCCCTGCTAGGACCGACCATTCTACTTTGGAGATCATACAACACGACTCCCCATTCAGAAAGTGAAGAAAGGTCAAAGCTAGAGACCAGATGCAAGACTCACATGTTCCTCAGTACCCTCCTGAGTCTTCTGAATTCCAGATGTGTCTGGAACATACAGAAAACCTAATACCTGTGTGGCCCCCAACTTGTTACTTTTGACACTTGGTTATGAGGGTTTTATACACCAAACACAGGCACCTATAAGCATTCACACAAAACATACAAATGTATTTATGTACATGCACATGCACAAAGCACACTAGAATTTATATGCATTTTTAAAGATCTAATTTTTATTTATTTATACATGTATTTTGGCCCAGTGATTGTGCATATGAGCGTGGGTGCCCTTTGAGGCAGGAAAAGGACACTGGACCTCCTGGAACTGAAGTTACAGATAGCTGTGAGCCTCCCAAACTGGATTCTGGGAACAGAATTCAGGTCCTCTACGAGAACAGCAAGCAGTAACCACTGAGTTACCTCTTCAGCCTCCACAAATTATTTTATGAGTAAGATTTTTTTCTACTTTATATTGAGCAGAAGGGCAGAAGGGATTCCAAAGTCCACTTAGTCATATGGATCTGTCACACTACCTCTTTCTCTTCACTAGTAAAATAGAGACACACATTCTGGTCTACGCAATGGATTGGATTTTAGTGATATGCTAATCCAGTGGCTAATATAAAATTACCACATATGCACAAACATGTTATTTATACTGTCAGAAAATTGAGCGATGGTTTGGAGAATTATCACATGTGCTCATAATCTGGAAAATCTTCACCTCTGCAAGGCCACTTAGGACAGGCTCTAGACCTAATATTGTGAAGACTGTCTACCATGCCAAGCTCAAAACTTTCCAAGTTGGGTGCATGGTCAGGAGCTTTGGAACAGCTAGTTTATTCCTTTTCTCTGTGATTTTCCAGCTCTGTTGCCCCAGGGAAAGCTATTTTAGCTCCTGGAGCCCCACTTTCCTCATTTGTACAATTTGGATAGTCACATTTTCTTCATAGAATTTTGAGAAAGAAGGACTATTTTTAGAATCCCCTGGTGCTGTCTGATGCTTTCTGCAGAAGAAGCCCCAGGAGGATGTATCTGGCAGGTCAAGTGCTTTCCTTCCAGTATCATTCCCAAACATTGCCTAGCACCTTGACATATTTGGTGTCTGTCACACCCCTCAGGGTCCACGATTCTGCAAACTGTAGAAATTTACCATGTCTTGAGTTTGATGCAGATGGTTGTTTAATGAGCAAAGGTTTGCTGATCACCTGTTCTAAGCATTTGGTACATATCAGAACAACTTTTTAAATACTACTCTCATAGGGGAAGGCAAAAATTAAATAATAACCATAGGAGACTTAGTGGTTTCTAAAGTATGTCAGAAAATACTCAGAATTACCAGGAATAGAAGAATGAAGTAAAGATCAGTAACGACAAGTGTGGGGTGGTCCAGATCTGTTTACATATGGTGGCTGGAGTAAGTGTAATTGGAAAAGAGATCATGTCAGCAAAGTCCTGCAGGATGTGATAGAGTGAGTTAGTGATTATCTGGGAAGTGGTGTAGAAGAGGACATTCCAGGCAGGGGGAACAGGCACATGACTGACATGAAGGAAGAGCAACAACAACAAAACAAAAAACAGCCTAAGCAAGGAGAGACTGAATACACAGGCACAGGGGAAGGCCAGATTATACCAGGCTTAGGAGGCATTACTTAGTCTGGATGATACACTGAATTTAATTTTCCCAGGATGTGTTAGATTTCTACTTTACGCATAGCTGTGTTTTATAAGCTACCATGGTCAGGAAGAAGTCAGAAGTAAAAGGAAAGCAGTTGTTAATCTAGTGGGCAATTAAGGGTGTGTACTAACTCAGCCCACTCTGGGTAGTTGTCAAGAAATGAATGGAATAAAACCAGGGCACGTTCATGCTCAAGTGACGCTTCCACTGTGACTCAGGGTTCTCCTCCCTTGGTGTTCGTAACCCTGTGGGCCCTTGTTGTAGTTGTCTGCACTAGATTATATTGTTGATTATTTACCAGAAGCCCTGCCCTCTACCCATTAGGTTCTAGTAGCACATATCCCAGTTCTTGGACCCAGAAATGTCTTCCTGACTGTGAAGTAAGAAAGGTCATTCCCAGAGACTCACTGGTCTAACTGGAAAGATGTATCATACTTTTGTCATTAATTTGGCTAGTGGCAGTGAGCAATTTAATGGTCGAATGCATGTCCTTGTGAGATCTGAGGGCAGAGATCACCTCTGTTGTGGACTCAGTGCTTATATCCCCTTCAAAATTCACGGGAGGTTCTAGCCCCCAATATAATAATATTTGGAGATGGGACTTTAGGGGGTGATAAGGCTCACTGAAGTCATGTAAATGGGGCTTCTATACACAAATTGATGTCGTTAAAAGAAGCAGAAGGAAGACCAGGAAGAGGGCTGCCATTTGAAGGCCAGGAAGACAGCACTCTTTAGGAACTAGATGTACTGGTTCTTTGATATTGGCCTTCTGGCCTACATAGCTGTGAGACATAATATCTGTTGTTTAAGCTACCCAGACTGTGTCATTTAATTATAGTAGCCCAAGGTGGTTGAGATAGTCTTTGTCTACGGAATCTGAAAGTAACCAGAAACTTGCTTTAAAAGCTCCCATGTAGGTCCAAGCCTGATCAATCTTAGATATTTACCCCTCACTTTATGACAAAGACAGAAAGAAAGAAAGAGAGAGAGGAAGGAGAGAGAGGGGAGAAAGAGAGAGGAGAGGGAGAGTGAAGAGAAAGAGAGAGAGAGAAAGGGGAGCATCCAGCACCAGGGAAACAATCTCCTCCTCCCCCTATTTTGTGGCAGGTGGGGGTCTTCTTATGCCAAGTTAAGAGCTTCTAAGCTTGGCTCTTACTAGTGTTTTACTCAAGGACCTTTTGGTAAATTCTTTTCTGCACCACTCAGCTCAGTTCAGTCTTTGTTACTTACCACCAAAGATGTTGCTGGAGACTAAAGAGAAGATGTTGAAGACAGAGATGAACGGTGGTATCTACACTTTGTACAGAACGAGCAGGTACTAAGCAGTTGCTGCTTGAAAGTTTTTGCACATTTTTATTTTGGGCATCCAGTCCTTGTGGCCTTTGAATTTTCTTGAAGATGGAACCATCAAGAGTGTGAAGGTGTCAGAAGCATTCCTCAAGTCTTTCCTGAAGAGACTACAAGTTGCATGCAGTGAGCTGGACATGTGGGCATAGAGTGTGGTGTGGAAAGCACTCTAAGGCATGAGCTCCACTCTGTTGGTCCTCCAGTCACCAACCCAGCTTGAACTACCAAGTGACAGAAGTGATTTATTTTCTAGACTAGTCTGGGGAGTGGTGGTAGACAATTAGTGGCCAACTTTCTTGATCTTTTTCATATCTATCCAGTTCTCCCTCAACCATGGTCCTGTGAGAGTGACATTGTAATGAAATAGTAAGTACTTGCCCATTGTTGAGCTAAAACACCCTGACCAAAAGCACCTTATGGAAGAAAGTTATTTTGGCTTATGGTTCCAGAGGGTTAAGAGTCCATCATGGAAGGGGACACGGCAGCAAGGGGCGGACGTGGAGGCAGTAGCCGAAAGCTGAGAGAGTGTGTCTTCGGTTGTGAAGTAGAGAATGAACTGGAGCGGGGTGGCTACAAGCTCTCAAAGCTGACTCACAGTGATGTACTTCCTCCATCAAGTTTCTGCCTTCCAAAAATGACATGTCCTTCCCAAACAGCACCACCAACTGGAGGGCAAGTGTTCAAAGGCCTGAGCTTTGGGGTATGTTTATCACTCCAGCCACTGTATGTTTTCATTTATCTCTTATTTGTAATGAGAGAGAGACTTGTCAAAAAATGATGATAATAAACTGGGAGGTATGATCTGAGCGTGGGCGGCCTGAGCGCGCACGGCCTGCGCCAGGCTCTTTCCGTGTAACCTGCTCCTTCATCTTCATCACAATGGCATGAAATAGAGACTGTGATGATATCCATCTGATAGATGAGAAAATGAAAGCACTAAGAGGTTAGCTAACTTGCCCACGGTCAGCAGAGACCAGCAGAGCAGAGAGACTGAAGACCGGTTGATTTCCCATAGTCGTTCCGTTCAACGCAGTGAGTAAATCTGCTAGCCTCGGAGCCATGGGCTCACATGCTCACTGTACGTTCTAGCTATGGGTCTTTTCCTGTAGCTTCAGTTTTCTTGTGGTTAAAGTAGCTACATTATCTGACCTCAGAGATGTGAGACCATTCCATTATCTTGACATATATGAAAATCTAGACTGGTGCCTAGCATCAAGTAAGTGGTTGATAAAAGTTAGCTGATATTATTAATATTATTATCATTTCTTCCTAATTAAGTGGATAGAACATCCTAATGGTCTCTATTTTGCCCCCTACTAGATTCTGTGTCCTCAGTTGATGAATTGAGACATATTATAACAACCTTAAACAAAGGTACTTGAAATATTATTTTATTTTTATTTTTATTTTCAAATAATGTGTTTAGGCATGTGTGTGTATATATCTATGTGAGTTTGTGTACTTGAGCACAGTGCCCTCAGAGGCCAGAAGAGGACATCAGATCCGCTGGAACTGTAGTTACAGGCAGTTGTGAGCCACCTGACGTGGATTCCAGGGACTAGAACTCAGATCCTCTGTGAGAGCAGTACCCACTCTTAACCACTGACCTGTTTCTCCAGCCTTGGTACCTGAACTATTGAATGGATTAGTGAGGGTGGAAGAAGACTGATTTTTATCTCACTCTGTGGAGTTTGCAAGGAGAAATGAAAACTGACATTTCTTAGTAAATACAGAGCATCCTGCATATTTAATGTAGTTAATTTCTCAAGAAATATTCCTTTCTTCCAAGGAGAGTGTCTAGCTTATCTACAATGCAGGAAACAATGGGTCTTGGGACTCCCCAGGCACCCCAGTGCTGGATTCCCCTCACATTTTCCCTTTGCTTTTCTCCTTTGCACCTAAGCCCCAACCCACCATGTGCTGTGAATTTCATGGCTTTAGCTGATGCCAGTAAAAAGCCTTTCATGCTCTGCTAATGTGGCATTTGTTTGGTAATATGCGGGAGAGAGCATTAAAAATAAATCCAGAAATGGCATCTTATAAATTTGGATTCTCTGTTCTCGTAATTTATAGGAGTTCATGTTAGAGAGCACTGTCTGATGCATAAATACAATTTCTTTGTGAGCTGATGATGGAATTTATATCAAAGGGGGTCGAACATATACTTCATGAACTCTACATCCGCTATTATGAGCCATTTCATGTATAACTGGAGACAAATGAGCTCTCCCCCTGTTTGTCTTAACTTAAAATTCAGTTGGTTTGCTTGAATTCATTTCCAAGGCCGAGGAGTGGGGGAAGGGAAGCCGAGATTTATACGCCTTTAATATAATCAATTCTGAACATATCTGTAGACAAATAATTTTAAAATGTATGCACCATGAAATACCTCTATTAATTTCAGGATTCACAGTTTGGTGAATTCTTATGTGATTGAGGGTTTCTGTGTTTAAAGATTATTTTTTCTTTAATTTCATCTTTTCTTTCTTTCCTCTTTAGAAAAGGAGTGTTTTGAAATAAAATCACACAAGGAAACAATTCCACCCCAGACAATTAAGCTGGAAAAAGTTTCCCTGAAGGCAAAAAAATAATAATAATGATTGCTATTCTGGATTTCTGCTGCATTTTAGTTGCATGCAAGCGGGGGCCTGTGAACAATCCTAGAAAACACATATACAAACATGTAAAAATGAGTGTGTTGTCCATGGAGCAGGAACCCTGCTTCACGTAACTACCCAGCCAGATGGGGGGCCTTTCTGGCAAGAGGTGGTGATGTGGAGGCTGCCTCCCGTATAAAACAACAAGCAGGTCATTTACAAGGTTCTGCCAAATATTAACCGTATATGCATTTCTCTCCCAACCTTTCAGAGTCCTAGTGTGAACCAGGCCAGCTCCCTCTCACTTTACTATACTCTGGAACAGAGGTGGGGGTGGGTAGTCAAGTGGGAGAGACAGTACACATTTGTTACAAGTCCTTTAAGGGAGGTGTGTTTATTCCATGGTAATGATGTGATTTTTCTGCCCTCCTTCATTCTAAGTGCCAGAAATGCTGTTGAACTGCCCTTCTCTTCCTTAGGGGGACCTCCAAGGCTAATTCTTCTAAGAAAGTGGGGTTTGCATTTGCCCAAGATTACAGAATTACTTGTGCTGTGGTCGAGGGTGTAGGAAATTGTGGTTTAAGGCCAGGTGGCCAAGCATGTTTTGGCAGGGAAGACCAAAGTTAGGGGTTTGTGTCTGTGTTAGGGAATCCTTCGGGTAGGAAATATGCAGCAATGTATTTAATGCCACACTTAGGAGATGTTAGATGGTTCGTACTGTATTAAGATTTACTAGAGCCATAGTTTCATGATTCTTTTATCATTCATTTGGATTGTGGCTTCTCTCTCTCTCTCTCTCTCTCTCTCTCTGTAACCATTTTGGAACCCTTCCCCTGTGCCAGTCTATAATCCACAAGTAGTGTTGTTCTCTCTAGTCTTTGTAACAACCAGCCCCTGTAGGTAAATGCTGTTAATATCTCCATTTTAGTAATAAAGCAAAGATGGATCCTTGTAGAGGAAATTGCCTTTCTCTGGCCAAGTGACCACAGGACACAAAATGAGATGCAAGGTCCCCTACCCTAGTGAAGCTTGTGTGCATTCTAGGAGTCTTCTCTTTTATTAGAAATCTTTGTTAGCCCACCTCTCTCCAGCTATTTCTAGACTTTTGCCTTGGAAAGCCCACGAGACAAGTCTATTGAACTAGTCTCAGTGAGCCGTGAATTAGAAGAACTTCTGTGCTTATAAGCCACCATGATTGGTGAGATTCAATAGATAGATAATTCTAAGTAAGTCCTTCTGTTTGAAGACGGGATCATATTCTTTCTCCCAGCTGTGCAAATCCTCGCCAAGTTTTCCTTCCCTCTCTGCTGGTCCATTATACCTTCCTACTGAAGGCCTTGGAGAACTTTTCCAGTTTGATCCTCAGCCAGATGAAGTCTTCCACAACAACAAGAGAGCTGGGTCATCTCTAGAAACCGGAGTTCTCATTATTTCATTGAAAACAAAGGTGACATTTCTTTTGGCCAAGACTCTACAACTTTCAATAGGTCTTCTTTCTGTATGTCTTTCTTTGTTGAATTGAGAGGGAGGCAAAATTTTCCACAAAGGGTTAGAATAACCAGGTCAGTCAAGAATGTTGGGATAGTGTTTTAAAGCCAGTACTAGTCTCTGCAGTCAGGAGAAGCGGTTTTAACAGCAGAGCTGTTATTTTAACAATAGGTTACCAGATCCATTGGGCAATCTGACTAAAAGCCCGTATTTATTTCCCTAATTTTATAAACATTTAATAGGTCCTTATTAAACACATCAGCCAGCATGATTTAATAACACAATCAGTCTAGAAGTTTAAGAAAATTGAAAACAGGGTTTGAATGTAATGCAGTCACAATTACTGGAGATTATGGGGAATCACTCCCAGATGTCCCCAGTACAGAGCTGCTAATCTCTGCTTGCGTGGAGGTGATTTCCTTTGGAACCCTGCCCAGCCTTCAACAGCACTAGGGCTGAACAAATTAGATTTGAAAGTCCCCAATTTTATGACTAAGGTAATATACTCTGTGTATTTAGAGAAACACGGAGTTCCTATTTGCACTGGCTCTCAGAGGCTGGAGGGAGATGTTGGTTTCATTTAGTTTGGCTCTAACTTGGAATATGGTCATAGGTTTGCAAAGGGTCAGCATGTGTTTTTGTGTGTCTTTCAGAGGTATTCTGACTTCTCTCCACCCACCACACTGAGGCGTTTGCATCATAATGTGGTGACTGCAGATCCCAGGAATGTACTGCAATTCGACCTGGAAGGCAGTCTGAGGTGGGGAGACTGGGGACCCTACCTCCCTCCAAGAAACGTTTGAGTTCCCGCCCCCTCACTTTCTCTGTCTCTGTTCATGGAACTCTCTGCATGGCTTTTCTTATGCTCAGAGGGTGACCTCATAGACAGGCCTTTGCTTTTCTCCTTTAGGCAGTTTCTGGAAAGAGTGGACTCCTTGAAAAGAGACAGAACTTCCTGACTCTGGATGAAGCAGCGAGGGCTAGCAGGCTAAAGGTGGAAACCCTAAGAGATGAATGCAACTTCCTAGTAGACAGAGAAGGAACTTGTGAGCCTCCATTTTGATGTTCTGTTGCTTGCTATTTCTGTAGAACTGGAAAAATATGGCAATAATGACACAGCTATATCTAAAGACTACTATAGGCCAGCACAGTATAGTTTTAACAACTGGAAGTCGCACAGGAACCCAGTGAGACCACCACTACTCATTGCAGTTTATAGAAAACAAAACTGAGATTACTTTGGCACTTGGTATAACTCCAACGGAGGAAGGACACAAATCCATAGAGCTTTGATTCTGAAGGACCTATAATTTGTATGTGTGTGATGTGTGTACACGTACAGGTGTTCATGTGTGTGAGTGAGGGCTTCCTAGTGCTACGGTGTGCATGTCCTGGATAGAAGACAACGTTGAGTGTTGATCCTCACCTTCTACCTTATTTAAGGCAAGGTTTCTCTTTTGATATTGGTTATTACTTACACCAGGCTCTCTGGCCCAGAAGGTTCTAGCAGTTCTCCTGTCTTGAGTCTCCCATCTGGTTAGAGCACTAGGATTACAGATGTGCACTACCATACCAAACTTTGCGTGGGTTCTGGGAATGTCAACTCCAGGTCCTCACACTGTGTGGCAAGTGGTATACCCACTGAGCTATCTCTCCAGCCCCACAGCTCTTATTCCTATTCTTAATCTCTATTTGGAAAGTGTGGCTTCCAACACTGATGATGATAATAATATGGTAATAATACGGTGTGTGTCGGAAAAGAAGGAGGACTTTCCTAGGCAACTTCACACTCATTCTGAAAGTTCTGGTTAGTTACTCATTTCCTCCTGACTTTGTGTCTTTCTGTTTGTTATTTGGGGTTTTGAAGTCACAGAAGCAGGAAGGGGGGGTTAGACTCATAAGACCAGGAGAAGAACTTTGGGTAAGATTTAGAAGAAATGTTGGTCTGCTTACAGCAGAGGAGAAGAAATGAGTCTTTGCATGGAAATCCATTTACCATCTACCACATTCCAGCCACTGTTCTAAGCCTTTCCTGTCAGTTTAGTCATCCCCATCATCTATGAAGTAGCTATACCCTAAAATCCTTATTTTATCCATGTGAAATAACTAGTTTGGTTTTACGTTGCTGGCAACTGACACAATAAAGGTTTATACCAATCTTCAGGGTTGGTGTCCACCCTTGTCACTAGACCACAGCATTGTGCATTAAGTAATCATCGGCTCTGAGATAGGAAACTGTGGAACCCATGCTCCTTTTAGGTTTGTTTTAGTTGTTGAAATATATTTCTTTGACCTTAACTAAATTCCTCGCCTTAAGTCCTCAGTGGGTTTATCAGACTAGAATGGGATTAAGATACTGAACTGACTTTGCAACCTAAGTTATACCCTCATCTCATCAGAACCATGCATGCTACTCACATGTGAGCAGACAAATCCATTGACATGAGGGTTAAATCTACATATTCTGGATATTTGCGCAAAGTAGATCAATCTTGATCCTTCAGGAAAATAAGAATATCCAGTATCACCATTCACCCTCAATCCCAGTCAGATATCTGATGATTTTCCTAAAGACAGAATGTTGAAGCATCCTGAAGCATTCTGTCAGTCTTAAGCAATTATTAACCAAATCTAGCATTTGTGAGACTTGCTACAGAGAAATAGAGAATGTCTTGTACCAAACCAAAGGGTATCTATAGGTAATAACCAATGGGCACGACAGGCAGGAGTGGCTCTGCCTCTCCACAGATGTCAGGTAAGAGCTCTATGGATGGGCAGTCCAGCTGAGAACACCCCAGCCAAATAAAACCAAAGGAGAGCACCCCAGATAAAATACCTGATGAGAATACCCCAAGTTGGAGCACCCTAAATGAGTACACTCTAGCTGGACACCCGAGGCAAGAACTGACCTTCAGTTCCAATACTTTGAGGCTTTTGAATTAGACCAATCACCTTATTTTCAATTTTTCTGCTGACTATGGGAAGTATCCAATACAGATCCTGACACCATGAGGCATGTTAGAATAACTCATAAAAGACACCAGCCTAGAAGAATCCCTGAGCAGACAATGGCAGTTGCTAGACCTTTAACCTTACTTGACTTATTAATATTAGCAAGACAACTTGAACTGTTTCTTATAATGCCTATATTATATTTTTTCAAAATCCAACCAATCTGAAGCAACCAAAAATGAACCTTATATATACATAGGGATTTCCATAACTAATCAAATATTTTCTTTGATTTACTTGCCTGTTTGGCTTCCAAGAACCTTGTTAAGAGCCAGGCACAGTAGTGCCTATAAAACTCTGAGACAGGAGGCTAAGACAGAGTGTCCCTAGGGCTTGCTGACCAGCCATCTAGCCAGCTGGCTAGCTCCAGGTTCAGTAAGAGCCCCTGTCTCAAAACTAAGGTTGTGAGTGACAGAGGAAGACACCTGATATCGACCTCTTATATCCAGGCACATGTGCAGAAATGTCATGTGCACAAGCACACAAGTACACACACACACACACACACACACACACACACACACATACACACACATACTTGAATCACTGTTTTCTTGATTAGAGTTTTCAAAGCTTTTTTGTGCCACTGTTTACCTTTTGAACATGTGTCATGTTTATGACACACCTCGTATGTGTTCATTGCTGGACAGGGAAGAGCTTCATCTAAAGTGGAGGGTGCTGGACTTGAAACACAGCTCATACCTGCCTGACATTCAGCTGCTGGGCCATGGGGAGCATTGTCATTATCCCCCAGCTTTCATCCTGAGTGACTTAGAGGCCTCCCCTGAACACAGCAGCCTGCGCATTTGATAACTTTTTAAAGAAAATACAAATAAACTCAACTGAAATATAGGAGAACAAATCTAACTCAATAAACAGCAGGCAGACTTTTCTTTGGTTTTAAAGTAGGTACCGTCCCATCCTATCATTAAATAGTTCATTGAATGGAAGTTGGTTGGTGGAGACTACCCACCAGATCTGCAGGGTGACTTCTAATTTCATGGCAACTAGTAGCCGACGGTTTACAGGTCTTGACTTTTCTGTAGCCCATTTGCCTGGCTTTGCATCCACTAGCTTTGTATGTGTGGTCAAGTTCACTCAATCTGTATGAGCTTAAGAATCTTTACTTCTAAATGAGGAAAATATTCACTCCACCTCCTAGGTGCCCTGCCTACATCAAGAGTTTAATTGGGTTTATTTCTTATGTCATCAAAAATGAGCAAACTCTAGATTTTGTTCCCAAGTGACAAACACCAATAACTGGGTGATATGTAGTGGAACAGAAATCAGGTTTTACAGTTACATGAACCTCTTTGCATTCCAGCCCTGTCTCTTCCCAGCTGTCATGGATATAACTTCTCTGCATCTTACTTTCTATTCTTAAAAATAAAAGACCATATGCCTAGCTTAAGAGATCTAGCAAATGGAAACAGTGTGAGGTGGCATGTCCACACAGCTCTGAGTCCAGCCTTCTGCCCTTCAGACTGACGTGGTTGCTGGGGTTCAGACTTCAATGTCTTCAGAAAGCTTGTGCTCTAAAGGTTTGGTTCCAAGCATGAAACTACTTAATGTTAGAACTTTAAGGGATGGGATGGTGGGAGGTCTTCAGGTCATCAAGGGTACGCATTCCACGGAGACTGTGGGACTTTGGTCTACTCCTTCTCCTGTTTTTCAATTCCGGGCTATGAGGTGAGCAGCTTCGCTCCACTACAGGCTCCTGTCACCATGTGCTGCCTCATTAGAGGCTCAAAGAAAAGAGGCTAATCAATGAGAGACTGGAACTGCCAAGAATGCAAGCGGAAATGAACCATTTCTCTATGACAGTTGATTATTGCAAGTGTTCACTACAGTGGCATCTAGCTGACTAACATGAAGGGGAAAAGATATTTACCTTGCTGAAACTTCTTTCTCATTTGAATCAAAGAATAGTGAAGGATAAATGAGTTGTGTGTACAGTTTGAAGCATACAACTAATAATCGGTAAATCATAACAGTATTACCCATTATTTTTAATCACATGGGTTAGCTCTGGGCCTCAGCCCCAAGCCTCATTTCCTCCTATGAATGACTTTTTATTCCATGTTTTCTCAGATACTTGTCACCCACCCCCTTAGCTATTTAAAGTGTATGTTCAGTGGTGTTAAGTGGATTCATAGTCATATAACCATCACATCATCCATTTCCAGAGCATGTCAACTTACAAGACTGAAATTCTACCTATGAAGCAATAACTTCCATTTCCTGACAGACGCCTCAGCTCTCACAAACACCATTTTGCTTTCTGGCTATGAATTTACCTATTCTAGATCACACAATAATTTTGTTCACAATTGACTTACTTTTACTCAGCATAACACCTCACCTCCCTAACATGTGCTAGATTTTCCTTCCTTTATTAAGGGCCACTTCTAACACATCATTCTTTTTCTCTCTTAAAAAATTGTATGATTTATTTTTTAAATGTACATGCATGCTTTGCCTGCATGTCTTTGTGCACCACATGTATGCACATGCTCACAGAGGCCAGAGAGGGTGCCAGATCCCCTGGATCTGGAGTTATAGACAGTTCTTAATCATCATGTGAGTGCTGGGAACTGAACATGGGTCCTCTGGAAGAGCAGTAAGTGATCTTAACCATCGAACCATATCTCCAGTCCCTGATTTTGTATTTTTGAGATAGTCTCATGTAATCTAGGCTGGCCTCAAATGCACTATATAGAGGAAAATGATCTTGCCTCTACCTGCTAAGTGTTGGGATTACACATGTGTACCACAATGCCCAGTTTTATATATTGCTGAGGAAGGAAGACACAGCTTCCTGCAAGCTAGGCCAGCACTCTACCAACTGCGATATATCTCTGGGCCCCATTGTGTATGTTCTCGTCCTGCTATCACTGGCCAATTGTTTCCACAGTTTAGCTGTTGTGAATAACACTAATGGCAGTGTAGAAACATCTCCTGGAGATTCTGATTTCAGCTACTTTTATATAAATCCAGAAATGAAGTCGCTGGATTGTATATTTGTTCTTGCTTTTAGCTTGCCAAGTACCCACCATACTGATTTCCACAACTCCCACTCCATCATGGACTGCAGCAGAACACAGATGTTCCAGTTTCTCCATAGCCTCACCAACCATTGTCATCACCTGGGATTTTGATAGTGCTCATCCTGACATGAAATCTCATTATTGTTTGGATTGATGTTTCTAATGAATGAGAGGGATGAGCATCTTGTGTGCAGATTAGCCACTGATAAAGACCTTTTGAGAATTGCTCAATATTTAGTCATGTCCTTCTGCTTTGTGTTATGGTTGATTTGTAGAGAAAGACGTTTTAAGGGCACTTGCAGAGTTTTTTCTTGTTTTACAAGAAAAGACGTTTTCTTCTTTTTATTGAAAAAGGGAAGGTTCCTATTGGAGAAGAAAGCAACATAAACTCTCCCTTTCCCTGGAAATGATATTCACTGAATGGCTCAGGTGAGGGAGATGGGGAGGACTCCCTCTGTGAGAACAGTCCTAGTCCAGAACTGAGTTGTCAGGAAGATCTGCTGAGATTTGGAACTTTAGGTTTGCACTCCATTAAAAGTTGCCACATGAAAGTAAAATCAAGCATTTAGCACATTTATACCACTGTAACAAGCCACACAGCAATGGGCAGTTCATGCAGCAGAGGTGGATACCCCACAGTTCCGGAGGCTGGGAAAATAAGACCAAGGTGGCAGTAGATTCAGTGTCTCGTAAGGGCTGCTCTCTGCTTTAAGACTGTGGCTTAAGCTCTGTGCCATCACGTGACAACCAACAGCCGAACAAAAAGTCCCCAGGTTGGCTTCTACCCAGTCTTTTTATATAGTGTTTGACTTGCAGTCTTTAATCACTTGTAGTGATTTAATCACGTCCCATCAGGCTTTTTTTCTTCGTATCACCACAATGGAGATTAAGCTTCCATGCAAATTTTGAAGGAAATATATATTTAAACCACAGTAGCTAGTTAGCTACAGAAAGAGAATTACGACATGATCCTGCTTAACAGGAGGTTATCTAGAGAATGCTGGTTGCCCAAGCTGGGCGGAGAGGAGAAAAGGAAAATGCTGCATCTAAATGGGGACAGTCCTTGGATATCAAGTCTAGTTCCACAAAATGCAGATATTTGGGAAATCTGGTAGACCACATTGTGCCTGTAGTTAACAGCACTTTGTCATGCACTTAAAACAATGTTCAAAGGTAGATATCATATTCAATATTCTTTCCACAATATTAATATTAAAACGTGTACCAATGGGGTCTGGTACCTGGGTGGCATCTGGTTTCTGGATTTCTTTGACAGAAGACCAAGTAACTGCTCACCACTTCAGGGCCTCCCATGCTGAGTCACCTCCTCCTAGACCTTGAAACACTGACCCTTCTCATCACTTCTTAGCACCTCAGAGGGTCGGTAATGACAGCCTTCTTTAATAGTCTCCAGATAATTCCTCAGGAAGGTAGGATCTCTGAAAGCACCTTCAAATCTTAACTTTTTTTGGCCAAGTTCAGCTCTCTCCTAAGAGGAGAGTAAGACCAAAGAGAGAGAGGGGGGGGGAAGAGAGAGAAAGAGAGAGAGAGAGAGAGAGAGAGAATCGAAGACTCTAAACATTTTAATTCCTTGCATGATTTTTCTGCTCACACCTATGTCCTCAAGCCTCAGATGTGTCTACTTACTGCCTCCTGCCTCCATCCTTGGGGAGTTGTAAGATAGTCTCCCTTCGCCCTACACAAGAAGATGACTTTGAATCCTCTACCTTGAGCATTTTTACTCAACACTATTTAGTTCCACTATTATCTGTAGCCTTTATATGTATGTGGTTAATCATCACAGTGGACCCTGCACTTGTCCTGGAACAGAAAAGGAAGGTCAACATGTGAAGAGTGGTAGTATGTAAAGACCCCGGGATAGGGATAGTTCCCTTTCTCCACTGAGGACGAGCTTGTCCACTGGGATCATGTGTATAGCAGGGAATCTGTGAAAACAGCACACCTTTGACAATGCCTTCTCATGGGCAGTAAACTGAGAACATTTCCAGCATTTTCTTTTTATAAGGGCTCCAATAATTGAAAACAATTTAAAGAAGCAAAATATCAGGGCCAAAGCATTTCAAAGAGTTTTTTATTTTTCACCTCTAACTTAAAAGCAAACTGTAACTTTCTAAGCAAGCAAACCAAAAAGGCTTTTTATGCATATCTGATTAGCTCATTTCCTTTGATTTGGGCGAGTGATGTCATTTGGGTCCAGCTGTTGGTATGCTGCAAGTGATTTCCCTTCCTCGGGTTTCAGCCAGTCATTTCTGTGCCTAATGGAATTACTTTGACTGGAATCCAGCTTCTTCTATGGTTCACCTCTCCTATCAGCTGATACCCAGGACTCTTTATGAGGAAAGGCGACAAAGGCAGCTAAATATCCAGAGAACAGACATCTCAGGTGGATTCTTACAATGCCTCTTTCAAATCTGTTTGTTGCAGTACCTTAGATTCTTCTTAAGGTACTTAAGGTATCTTAAGATACCTTAATCCATCATAGAAAATAATTGTAAGATTCTACAGTAGATGAGGGGTTCTGAATGAATAGGCCTGGATCCTCAGAAATAGGCCTGGCCTGACCTTTTCCATCCCATGTGCTTACAACATAAGTGGTACGTTAACTCAGTAGAAAAGGAGCCGGGCAGTAGCCAAGAGTCTTGGCTTTCAGTTTCTATGGACTCTGCCTGTACTGGAGGGTCACACTAGCTGACAATCTGAGCATCCCTTTGCCTCAGCTTCTTCTGTGTAAAAAGAAGCCACACAACATGAGCTCAGTCAGCGGAGGAAGCTGTGAGCATGTGAGGACTGGGTGGTGTATGGGAAATCTCTGAGCCTTCACTCAATTCTGATGCGACCTTATAACTGTTCTAAAAAAAAAAAAAGTCTATGTTTTAAAAAGCAGCAAATGGTTGCTGTAAGAATAGGTAATAACGTTCTTAGAAGTTATTTTCTGTTTGCCTGCTAGGTCCAGGTTTTGCAGCCTAGGACCCTGTTGACATTCCAGGCTATTTAATCCTTGGTGGGAGTTCTGTGTATTGCAGAATGTTTAGCAGTATCCAGTTAGAAACGCTCCAACCCCGACCCAACTCCCACCGCTTTAGGCAGTTGTAAAAATTAAAACATCTCCATAAATTCCAAGTGTTTCCTGAGGGGTAGAATTGCCCTTCATTGAGATTTGCTGTAATAGGTGGAAGGAAATCAATGGTCAGTGTATTGAGTACAAAGGCTTCTCTTCTCTAGAGTCTTACACGTCTCTACTGCACTCATAGCCCATTGTGTCTGCTTCCTCTGATCTCACAGCACCCTTGGGTTTGGCCTCCCATGTCTGATCTCAAGGTCTCACATCTACAATGCTTCCCCTACCTCTTCTCTTCTAGGCTGGGCCCTCTCTAGCTTCAGCCTCACATTCTGAAATACTCAACCTGCCCAAATCCTGTAGATCTTTGGAATCATCTTCTCTTTCCATACAGCATCTGACTATGTCTTGGGCTTGGGATATTTACCTTAGAGACTAAAGGGCCTTAGAGCAGGAAGAGACAATGCAGATCAGAGGACCCACTGGCTCCTGAGAGCATATGCAGAAACTGGGAAGCTAAAGGGTTGGACCAAGGTCACAGTACTGGTGATGGTGGAGTTGGAATTATACCCACACCCAGCTATCACTCTAGAGCAGAGCCTCTGTGACCTGTCTCTTCATTCACAAGTATCAGTTCTGTGGTTAGACCAGAGACTTACCCGCAGTACAGAGACACCAAAGAGCCCCTCCCTTTCTGTGGTTCTTGGTTTCAGAGATGTTTCTCCTTGTCCTTTGTATTTACACATCGAGCACTGAGCAGACATAGCAGTGATGGTAGGTACTTCTATAACTTGACACTCATCAGAACCGCCCAAAGGCTTTCTTGACTCCAGCCCTGGAGTTTCTGACTCTGTAAAACTGAGGGTGAGCTAGGTCATCCATTTTGAGGCTCTCCTTAATCTCTTGAGACCTACCCAGAATACCTGGGTCTTGATAAAGAGCCTGGTGGTAGCTGTGGATCTGATCCCTGCTCTACCACTTTGGACAAGTGACAACATCTCTCTGAGCCTCAGTTTCTCGTTCATAAAGTAATTAGCAGTGCTCATGAAAGCACACAAAGTTATTATTTTTACTAAAACCTCTATTTTTTGTTTATGAAACTTCATAACTTTCAACAAGTGTCCTGTCAAAGAAGTAAAACCAGACGTCTATTTCCTTCTGCTCTTTAGAGCTGGTGAGGACAGAAGGCACAGCAAGTCAGTCAGGCTTGGGGAATACATCTAATTTGGCTTGAAAACTCTACAAAAATCATTTGATTTCTTGGATTTTAGCATAAAGGGAGCACAGTGGTTCTTCTCCTCTCCAAAATCTGCCAGACCTGTTACTCAAACACAATAATGAGTATTTTAAGAAGAACTACTATTGGTTCAAGCTCATTCCTGACTGGACCCTGTGTTGGGAGAATCCAGCTGTGGAGGACCAGTGCTTTGCTTGCCTTTGTTTCTATCCAATCCCTACATACCTTACCTCCCAGATAGTGACTGTCCTCACTCAGTCTCAAACAACTGCCTCTTTTTCTCATTTCTCTGTATTACCTAATTGCTGCTGAGCTACAAGCAGCTGTTTTGGAAGAAACCTTCCAACTAAGTAGTCTCCACCTTCCTCTCCAATTAGAGGACACATTCCTTCAGGAAGTGAACAACGCTTTCTGTCCCTTTTGAATTCTCCCTGTGACTCCTATCATTCTGTAAGCACATGGTGATGAAATGTGCATTAGGTAGTTTGCCTTGATTATTATCAAAGCTTTAAGCAAGACATCGGGAAATGATTTCCTTTACTATGTCCTTATATTTAAATTTTACGTCTGTTCTAGTTTCATATCTGTTGCTGATAAAACACTCTCACCAAAAGCAACTTGGAGAAGAAAGAGGTTGACTTCATCTTCTACTTCCAGGTCACAGTCCATCATTGAAAGGAGTCAGCGCAGTAGCTGGAGGCAGGAACTTGGAGGAGCACTGCTTGCCAGTTTCCTGGAAGGCTCATTGCTAAACTTGCTTTCTTTTATGGTCCAAGACCACCTGCCCAAGGAATGACACCACCCACAGTGGGCTGAGCCCTCCTACATCAGTTAATAATCAAGACAATCTACCACAGAGATCCTCACAGACAAATCTCAAGTGAGAACCCCCCTTCTCAGGGGACTCCGGGCTGTATGGAGTTAACCATTAAAGCTAATGGGGTCATTGGTACTTATAGGAAATGGATTGGTCACTGATAAACTTCTAACCACTCAGAAGAATCACCCAGGGTGGAATCTGTAGGTGGCACTTTCCTGTGGTATTTCATTAACAAAGTTATTTGGGAGAAGGGTTATAATTAGGAAAATGAAACATGGCTGACTTGCACTTGTCAAATCATTTTGTGATTGAGATGATAAAGGCTTTATGCTGGATGAGTTACACAGTCTTCTCAAGTTAAATGGATGGACATTAATCTCTTCACATGATAAAGTCTTGAGAGTAATGGAAAGCGTAGCTGAAAAAGAGGGAACTGTAAACAAGATGGACGCTTCTAGACTTGGCTGTGCTCATTTGTGACACACTCAAACCTAGCCCCAGAACAAGTAATGGGCCAGTCAAAGTACCTGTGCCTTAACTCCCTTCCCAAACATGCCTTATATCAACAGAGCAGTGACCCCACAAGGACAGATTTCCCAGGGGAGCACTGTCACCACAGGGGTCCATAGTGTATCTACTAAGTCTACAATCTTGTAATATTCTGGATATGATTTCCTGTCGCTTTTGTGTTTTTAAGAGTACATGTTGTTCTTGCAGAGGAACTGAGTTCAGTTCTCAGCACTCACACTGGGCAACTCACAACTGCCTGTATCTCCAGCTCCAGGGGATTCGATGCCATCTTCTGGCCTCCGTGAGCACTGCACAGATCACACGCAGATACACACACATAACACATAATTTTAAAAAATAAATCTTTAAAAAAAGAATGTGTTGCTTCGGGAAAACCATCCCCCCTCTATGAATTGGATGTCACCATACTCACAAACAGGATTTGGAACATTAATTCCATTTTACTACCAGTTACAAAAAATTACTCCAGTCAGAAAGGACTGTGATCCCCAGAGGATGTTGGATGGAATTTGTGGGAGATAGCCTGACATTCCCATGATGGTCTTCAGTCTTTGATTTAGACCACTGATTCTAAACCACGGGTTTTGGTATATATTTGCATATGGAGTCACAAATAATGTTATAATGGGCATGATATGCCAATAATGAATAACTTACTATTAATGGAACCAAATGCCACTCCTAGGTCTTTAATGGGATTTATCTGTACAGGTTGGACTTTGTGCTCAGTTATGCCTTTGGCAGTGAAAGCTGAATGTTTGAAGTTGGAAATGATTTGAGAAGACTAAGAAACATTTGTGACATATGTCTCTCACCTCTTTGACAATAGTGAAGATAACTTAGTGAGCAAGATGCAGGTCCAGGGCTCCCTATTCTGCCATTTACCAGTTATGTAGATTCAGGCAAAGCTATTTAACTTTGGAAAGCCTGCTTCCCATAAAGCATATGAATATGTTTATTGCCAAAGAAAAAGGAGCCATCTTGTTACCTAAGAATATGCGAACAGTTAAGAAGCCAGCTGACATGTAATGCTTTTTCACTCCTTGAGCAAAGCAATTTTCCATGTGAAAATTAGGAATATAGTTGTGAGGATTAGAAAGAATGACACTGATAGGCTTTAACATGTAAGACAGAATTCTTGAAATCCTGCGGGCAGGCCATGGGGGGGGGGGTTCAAACAGGGGAGTCCAAATATGATTAAAATGTATCTATGAAACTCACAAAAATCCAGTAAAAAATGTACAAGAAAGCGCGAGTCTTGTGACTTTCTACAGTAAGTTATCAGACATTATCAACTGTCAGCATGATCTCTTCCTGTACACCAGGGCCTTCGCCATGGGCCTGGTGATATGTCTGCTGCTGCTGCTTTAAGTTTTCAAACACTGTGCTGAATAGAACACAATTCTGAACACTGTATGTTATGTTCTGTTTCCTACCTCCTCTGCATGATATTGAAATACCATGTAAGTCGTTTTATCAGGTGTATTAGCTAGTGTTCTCATTACTGTGATCAAAGTCATTAAGATGCAACTTAAGGAATGACTGGTGTGTCAGGGCCCTGTTCCTCTTGCCTTCCCCAGTGACCTGTCCCTTGGTGCTTGCTGCTCCTTTGTCAGGTCCACATGCTCACAGAATGGCTGCAGTAGCCCTAGATCCTACATTCTCTCTGATGCTCTCTCTTCAGATTTCCTAACCAACATCTCATTGCTTTGATGAGGTCACTGTCCCATTTCGGAGCCAACCAGGGTTGGGCACAGGATGTAGTAATGACTTAAGCACAGTGCATGTACTTTGTCTGGCTCCAGAAACCAGTGGATTAGCAGTTACCCAAACAGATATCCATGATAAATATTAATCTCTAACATCATTTCATATTCCAGCCATGTGTCAGGCACTTAGTTGTGTCCCTGTAGCATATCACTCATTCTAACAACATGTGGAGGACCTTCCAGGATGAATGGAAGCACACACAGTTTCTGCTCACAGCTTCAAAAGAGAATGTATTATAAGGTAAATATTGCCATCCATATTTTGGGGTGGGACAGTCGAGGCTTCCTAATGTCACTCAGTACATCGCCACTGTGTAGTTACAAAATGAGAAAGATGCAAGCATAAAACAGACCCAAAATGTGATGTTTAAGGGAATAATTTACCCCATGCTAATGTGTGTTTATCTATGACCACAGCTCCATCATGATGACTGTACACGATAGTGAAGAGAAGGGCAGGAATGAGAGCTGTCAGGGATATGGGTCTTGCATGCCATGCCCTGTTGACAAGTCACTATTAAATGCTTTGTGTTCTCAGAGATAAGTGACCATAAATTGGCCAGCTGGAATTGTGAATGTAATTCCATCAAGTATTATTTTCTTCTCAACGCTTCATGATGAATATCTAGTCTGGTCTTAGATATTTGGTCCTGAATAAATATCTTTGATGTTCCTTTGTCAAAAATATCATTGCCAATCCTGTATGGTTTCTAAGAATTCAACAACCTTCCTTTTTCATTCCATCATAAGGAAATGGAAACTCAGGGAGGGGATGCAATTTGCTCGAAATCAGTTCTGCCAGTAAGTGATCAAGCAGGAGCTTAAAACACCTACCTAGTCTTTTACCTTCCCAGAAACTTTCCTGCTTTGTGATTTTCTTGGCATTTCCTTGCCAACTTTAACCTACTATGATTTTTAGCAGCAGAATTTGTCAGATATGTGGATGGGTATATGTTTTTCTGAAGTACATTCAGATAAATATAAAACTAGGTCTGGGA
Source organism: Eospalax fontanierii (assembly GCA_035773235.1). Classification (NCBI taxonomy): domain Eukaryota; kingdom Metazoa; phylum Chordata; class Mammalia; order Rodentia; family Spalacidae; genus Eospalax; species Eospalax fontanierii. The sequence continues at coordinate 14,327,132 of CM069546.1, forward strand.
CTATAGCTCAGTCAGTAGATTGTTTGCCTAACATGCGTGAAGTCCCAGATTCAGTCCCCAGCAATGCATAAGCCAGACATGGTGCACATGCTTATAATCCCAATATTAGGCAGTAGAAGCAAGAGGATCAGAGGTCGAGGTTCATCCTTGCTCTATTATTTAAGACCAGCTTAAGGATACATGAGACCTCTCTCAATATATCCATACATAATCTATTCAAATTTTTTAAAGCTTCCTAATGTGCCCTTATAAATGCCTCAGGTATTATCAACAGTGGTTCCTGACATGGAAGAATTTGTTTTGTGCTTGGTGAATGTCTTTCCAGCTAACTGGCCAAAGTCTTAGAACCAAGGCTTAAACTTACAGACAAATTCTGTGAAATATATTCTGTTGTTCTTCTGAAAAAATATAAGACATATAGGGGTCTACCCAATGGAGATGTGATCATTTTCAGATCCTTGGACCCAGCCTGGCATCTGGGGTCACAAAATCACACTGCACTGTGCTCATTTTCTGTAAAGGCTTGTGGGTGAGATACACTTAATCTTTAAAGGTTAACTCAACTTCCCAAGCCTCACTAAGGCTTAATGCCTTTTATCGTTTTGTGATTTGTATGAGCTTTTATGCTGTACTTTTGTGGTGCTGTCAACATGCATATTGTTCAAATTGAGCAATATCTATTTTGGGAGAGCAGTGTCAACAATCTTAATGAAGCTATTGCCACCTTCACTTTATTCTGCTATAATTATGTTGGCTTTCCCATAAGTTTCCCGACTGATGGTTGAAGTTCTGCTCTATACTCCTCAACCACGAAAGGATGAAATCTGGATCCCCAAGAGCATTTTTATCTCTAGTTACTTGGAAGGAAGGATTAGGTAAACTACCTAATACCTTTCTGTTTTGACACACAGAATAGGAGAAAGAGGAAAGACCCATTGTGTCGGAACACATTCCTTCACCAAAACTCTGCCTCTTAGTGTCGGGTCATTTGTTTCCCCAATTAACAGCAGAATTAAGGAAGCCTGTGTTCATCCTCATGACTATTCTTGGCTGCCATGGTGCTCAGGGAGGCTGGGGATATCACTGCTAGCAGGCTTTCTTGAAAGAAACACTACAGACCTGTGTTTTGGGTTTTTATTCCTTCTCACTCAGATTTCCCAACTCAGTATCAGGGAGCCACGTGGGCTATTCATTGCTGTTGGTAACTCCAGAGGTTAGATACTTTCTTCTGTTATTCTCAGTTTCAAATCTGCTGCACATTTGAAGGACCCAAGATGTGTTGGACACACACTGGTGCTCAAGGCAGGAATCTGAAAGAGAGACCACAGACTGCAGCTTACTGACTTGCTTCCTCTAGCTTGCTCAGTTTGTGCTCTCTCTCTCTCCCTCCCTCCTCCTCTCCCTCTCCCTCTCTCTCTCCCTCTCCCTCTGACAGGGTTTCTATGTAGCTTCAGATAGTCTGGAACTTAATATACAGACCAGGCTGGCCCCTGTTTCATAGAGATCAATCCACATGTGTCTGCCTCCCATGTGCTGAAATGAAAGGTGTGTGCCACTACTCCCAGTTCAGATTGCTTTTTCATGTAACCCAGGACCACCTGCCCAGCAGTATCATCACTTGCAGTGTTCTGGGCCCTTCCACATCACTCAACAATCAAGAAAATGCCACATAGACATGCCATCAGCCAAGCTGATAGAGGAAGTTCTTCAGATGAGATACACTCTTCCCAGGCATGTCAAGTTGACAGCTAAGATCGGCCATCACATGAGTGAGTGCATTCTTCTTTCTAGCTGCCTCCTTCCCTCATTCAGCCTAGTGCATAACTGAACACTTACTATATACACTGCCTGCTGTCCTCAGAGATATCTACAACCTGATTCATTAAGGATGGACAAGAACCTTTAAAGCAGGTGAGAAAACAGAGCACAGGGAAGTTAAATGATTTAAATGATATGCTCAAGTTCACAGCAAGTGATTAAATCCTGATTAAGAAACACAGTAATTTATCTTGCCAGTAGGGTATTATGAGGATTAATGAGATAATGCAATTATATCGGATTTCATCAAGAAATTTTAGGGCCAGTGGGATGGCTCAGCAGGTAAAGGCACTTGCCACACAAGCCTAATGACCTGAGTTCGACCACTTGATCTCATATGGTAGAAAGAGAGAACCAACTCCACAAAGTGATCCTTTGACCTTCATCCCCCAACACACTAATAGTAAAATCAATAAAGCTTAAAGCCAAGCATTTCTGTTGCTTAACCTGGTTTTTTGAACCTCTATTTTGCTTTGAAAATCTTTTCTTTTGCAGTCTGCCCTCAGCATGAGCCCCAAGTGAACACTGTGTATAATCAAGTATATCTTGCTGTAACTGACTCATAACAGGGATCTGTTTGTCCCCGCATTCAATCAGCCATTTGACACTTCTCTGACTCATCTTTTCCTTCACAGTAAGTAATCTGCTTAGTAAGGAAAAGTGATCATAGCTGTTGCTATAATCTAACATGCTTTAAAAGGATTGCAGATTCAAATGCTGATATTTGATTATTGAAAACCTAATAAAAATTGACTATTAAAAGGACTACTACAATTTTAAATATTCTCTGGCCATTGCAGGGTAGCTACACATATGAACCAGCAGCACCTGTGACCGTTTACACAGACCCATGCATACCCCACTCAGTCAAAAGCCCACCATGGATAGGGGAAGTGGGCAAGAAGCCACAACCCTGACTGAGGATCTACTGGCAATTGAGAGCTTCTGGGGGAAGGAGAGTCCAATTTCTTTAGGAGTGCGATGGCTGGTATGTTGAGCAGGCTCCAAAGGCTGGACTGAGACACCCAAGAGTATATGGGAAATACAAATTAGACTCTATAAACTTTTAAAAAAAAAGAAAATAGTAAAATACAGAGTATTCAGGGGCTGGTGGTAAGGTGGTGGTGGGATGGGGGAAGGGTCTGAATATGATCAAAATGCATTGTATAAAATTCTCAAAGAATCAATAAAAATGCATTTTAAAAAGTACATTAAGATATCTTACATGCTGAGGGTGCTCCGGGATAGCTAGGGATTTATAAAATACTGCAAAGACTTTGAGAAGTCACTGAGCTTTAAAGTAGAAACTTAATTTTTAATTTTATTTATTATTATGTTTATATGTATGCATGTGTGTCTGGGTGAGTGTATGCTGTGTGTGCATGCTATGTGCATACAGTGCCCTTGGAGGCCAGAAGAGGTCATTTGATCCCCTGGAGCTGGAGTTACAGGCAGTTGTAAACTAACCAATATGGCTGCTAGGAGCTGAACTTGGGTCCTCTGGAAGGGCAACAAGCTCTCTTAACTACTGAGCCATCTCTCTAGCCCACAAAGGTAGTCAGTTCTTGTCAGATCAAATATGTTTCACAAGCTACATTTAAATGCTCTGTTACACACTTGCTTGAGATTCATTCATTCAATATGCATTTTGGAGGTCCTTTTTAACATTTGTCTTAGAGACACATCACTTGCAGTTAGAATTTTCTACCTTTGTATTACAACCATTATCCTAGAGGAAAATAATTTTCACGTGAGCTTGAATGAAACTATTCTCATGAGAATAAAAAGTCTGGAAAAAGAAAAATCCTTGGAATGTCATTGGTGGTTCTGAACACAAAGGTCTGTCTGAAGACTTTAAGAAACCTGTGACTTCAGACATTCTGAGAAAATTGGCATGTCCTCCTGTATTTGAACTTCCATCCGACTTTTCACTTTGGTGTGACAGGAACAAAGTGGTATTTGCTTACAATCTTTCTCATCGCTCCCTCATGGAAGAAAAGTCTGTCTTTACATCTTCAAGGTCTCTCTCACCCTGAACTCAGAGAATTCCACATCTTCCAACTGGGGCTTTTGTGATGCTTAAACCACACGGGGGAGAGAAATTTTTTAAATTAGGAAACATAGAAATACAAGTTTATTTTAACAAAGGCAAAGCCAATGGAGGCATGGACGGGAAACAAAGACTACAAAAAACAAAGACTCTGAAGGCAGGAAGGGAAGAACAATACCCTTTGTCTTTGCCCCCAGAGCCAGCTTGATTGGGAGTCGACAGTAGGACAGAGCCTTGGGGAGGTTGGTCCTTGAATGTGTAGAATGTAGAGTGCCATGTATGAGGATAAAGCACTTCAGTGTGGTCTGCAGAAAACATGTACTTTGTCTTCTGTGGATAATTAAAGCTTTGACTTGTTTTCATTGGTCTTGTGGCTGGCCTATGTTGCTTCCTATGCTACTACACAAGAAGTTGAATATTATAGCCTCTTATCTGGGACTCTTGTATGCTAGGTTTGACTTATGCTTCAAGAACAGGTTCAGAACACAATTAGAATTGGTTCAGAATACCAACTTTGAAGATGCCTGTAACTCCAACTTGAATGCAGTGAGGATGGGAAAGCTCAAAACCATCTCATCATAAAAGTGTTTGTAAAAATAGAAGGCTTGAGGACTGGGGAGATGGCTCAGAGGGGAAAGTGTGTGAAAGCCTGAGAACCTGAGTTTGTATTGCCAGCAGTGAACTGTAACTCCAGCACGAGGGGGGGGGGGGCAGAGACAAGTGGGCCCTAGTTGCTCACTGTCCAGCCAGGGTAACCAAAATAACAAACTTCCAGTTCAGTGAGAGAGCCTGTCTCAAAAATAAGGTGGGCAGTAATGCAGAGAGATACCTGAAGTTGGCCTTTGCCCTCTACAAGGGCTCACATAGGTGAGGGTGTACACACACACACACACATACACACACTCACACATGCACACATGAATAGAAAACTGAAAACCAATCTCAGAGCTTTCTAAAAGACCTGGTAGAACTGACTGACACCCAAGAAGGAAAAAAAAATATCTCTTCGTTTTCCTAGCAGAAAAAAATTTAGATCTAAGCCAAGGGAGACGTTTCTCACAATGCTGGCTACAAATGGAATAACCTCCAGAAGAAAAGCAAGTTCTTCAGTGGAGACATTCAAGGAAAATACTCTCAGAGATTTAGAAACGTACTGTGTAAGAACATGAATTCAATAATCAGCAAATTTGGATCACAATTGGAATACTTGCTTTGAGTCACTAGATTTGTATGATTCTTTTAAAACAGGACTAAGGAATATGTGTTTTCCAAAAGCAAAAAGAAATGTAAAAATATGGCCTGGAGAGATGGCTCAGCAGTTAAGAGTATGCAATGCTCTTTCAGAGGAGCAGAGTTCTATTCCCAGCCATGTCAGGTGGCTCACAAGCACCTATAGCTCCAGCTCCAGGGGGATCTGATGCCTCTGACCTCTGCAGACACCTGCACTCCTGTGTACTTACCACCCCCCAACTGATACATAATTAAAAATAAAAATGAAATCTTTTAAAACAGGAAATGTAGAAATAATTAAATGTAGTCTATCAACTCAATAGAATATGGCTTGGCCGCCAAAAGGAAGACAATACATGCAGCAAAATGAAGGAGACCTGGACACACCGTATGGAAGGAAGGTCGGGGACAGTGGTTGCATTCACAGAGGCCACGTTCTGTGTGGTGTCATTTGTGTTCATCTTAAAGATCCAAAGTGGAAAAATCTATTGAAATCAAAAGTAGATTAGTGATTACCTAGGGAGGGGGGAGCAGGAGGGGTAGAATCACTGCTAACGTGAGTGTTGAAAATGAGTGGAAATATACAGATGAAGTTTCTCAGGTGGATAACAATAAAATTCTTCTAAGTTTACTGTAGTGATAGTTACAAAACTCTGTGATTATACTAGAAATCATGAGATTAAATCCTCGAACAAGATGGACTGTGTGGTACATGAATTATATCTCAATAAAGCTATGTTTTTAAAAGACAAGAAGCTAGGCGTGGTGGTGCATGCCTTTAATCCCAGCACTCTGGAGGCAGAGGCAGGTGCATCTCTATGAGATGAAGACAGTCTGTTCTACATAGTGAGTTCCAGGACAGCTATAGCTACAGGAAGACTCTGTCTCAAAAGAAAATAAAATTAAAAGAAAGACAAGCCAGATAGTACTGTATTTGGTGGAATTTGGGCAGCAAATATCATCCCAGCTTCAATTGGAAGTCTCTGAGAACCTGCCATAAGCTCTTCTGAAGCAGTGGGTCCATTGAAAGTAAGACTCTGGTTTTGAAAAAGGTTCCCTGTGAGTGGAACATTCTGCCTAGATTAAGAACATTATGGTCCCTTCCTTTGAGATTAGGATTTAGCAAGTTCCCCAGGCAAACTTAGTGTTCAAAACATGAACTCTGGGTCTTGCATTAGGATTTTTATTATAACTTTCTTATGCTGTGTCACATTGATCAAGCCCATTTAAGCTTTGATTTCCTCATTTATAAAATGATCAACCACATGGAACTTTTCTGAGGATTAAATGATACATATGAATTATTTAGTCCAGTTCCTGGAATATACTAAGAGCTTAAAGGTCATCACGATGATGGTGCTGATAGTGATGGTGATGATGACGGTGGTGGTGACGGTGGTAGTGAGGATGATGATGGCAGTGAGAATGGTGATGATGATGATGATGATGGTGTGGCAGTGAGTGATGGTGATGACAGAGGTTATGAAGGTCATGAGGATGGTTGATGATGCTACTGATGACTGATGCCAATGCCAGTGATGATGGTGGTACAGATATTCCTATAATGAGGGGAATTATGAACTGGGATGCCCTGTCAACCTCAAGAAAAATATGGCTGAAACATGGATCAGTTTCATGTGTCCTGGAGTTTGTGGACAAGGACTATGATGTAATAGAATGAAATTAACATTCTTTCCTGAGTGATATAGGATCAAAAATCAAACAGCTACACCAAATCAATTTTCCTGATCCATTTATACAATGCCAATTACAGACACACCACAGAACTTCCACCAGCTACAGGAACAAAAAAGATAGGTTCTTTTCCAGACATCGGATGCAGGTGGGAGAGGTGTCTGAGAGAGTTCTCCATTAAAAGCAGGCATATTTTTAATCTAGAAATTTTGTATGTGTTATATAATCAGTAAACCAGCATAGAAAGTCAGCAAGCATGGGGAAAGAAGACCATGAATGGAGCCTTCTGGGAGATCCAACCTCTACCACACACATAAGAAAATAATGTGGCATTCGATTTCCAAGAGTTTATAACTATGGAAAATGAGAAAGATTGATGATGCTTCTTCTGCCAGAGGATCAGCTTGCTGCTGTTGCTTGCTTTGTTATAATCCCCACATTACCCCCCCATCCCAACTTCAAAACAAAAGTCTAAGTCTAATTAAAATCAGAACCCGGTGTTCTATTAGTACTCTTCTGGCAGACCTTGGCTTTGGCATTGTCTTTCTGACCAGCTTACTGATTAGTGTTTATTGCAAATCATCTGTGGCTGGAAACATGACCCGGGGAGCAAAAAGACCAGGGCACCAGCATGCAGTGTCATTGTTAGAACTGTTCACAGTGTTTGCAGCAGGAATCACTCAACCTTAATCCACAACCACAACAGATGCCTGAGCATGCCAAGTCCCAGTCACTGGCAGCCAGGCAAAGCTGCCTTCCCCTCAGCTCTTGGCAGAACTAACTCCCCCTTGGACCGCCTGTGTCTGAATCGTGTGCTGCTGGAGAGGTGGGTCAGGCTGAGGGAATAAGTGTTTGCCAGATCTTACAGGGAAGCTCTCCTGTGCTGTGTCTTCTAGAAAATCAAGTTTGGTTGAATGCGGGCACTGCGTGTTGTAGAACATTGCCGTCTGAGCATAACAGCCATTAGTGCCTTCATCAAAGCACCTGGGACCACTTGAGAGTGACACTCAAATTCAGGCCCATTGAGAGTTGTTCATAGAAGGTGGGATTGGAGAGGCTCATTAGACCCTCACCTGAGGTTTCTACCCTCCTTCCTGCCTACAATTTCCTGTCAGCTGTATGTAATTCTGTCCCCACATCACATGGTCTTGGGAGGTCTAGCATATAGAGGCTAGACGTTTTGCTTAAGGAGGACTTCGTCTTTGAAGCTTCTGGGAGTTGTTCTCCATGCTGGGGTGTGAGTTTTAGCTGCCTGGGGGGTCACCAACGTGCCTGTAAGTAACCCCTTTCCTACATTCTAAGTAAGCCTAGTAAACTGGCTCACTAAGCTGGACTTGGGTAGAGTTTTTACTTTGATCTGTCGTTGATGCTCTATTTGGGGTGAGCAGACAATTTTTTCATGTGTTCAAGAAAAGTTTAGACCAACGGGGCATGCTGACGACAGAAAGCAGCATCCTGAGGCAATTTCCAAGATTTGCTTTAAAAATTCCATCTCTTTGAACCAAGAAATTTATTCGTTGATGAAGAATGACAGCAAATATTAAGTATCTACTGTACGTCAGATTCTGCGTGCTGTAGAACAGGCACCCGATGAACAGGAACTTAAAATTCACTATTAAAGTTATAGGTAGAAAATGATTGACAGATGAAGAGTTTTGTTGTTTGTTTTGAGAGAGTTTTATGGTGAAATTCTATTTTAAAACTAATAGTAGAAATTGGTTGACATCTGGAGGTTTTGTTTTTGGCTTTTTGTGTGCTTTTGTTTTTTGGTTGTGCTTGTTTAAGACACTGTTTTTCAATGTGTGTCACCTGGGCTGCCCTGGAAATCATTATCTTACTGCCTGATTGTCCTGGGTGGAATTATAGGCAAGGCCAAGGCTTCGGGCCCAGGTGAGGTTTGAATTTTCTCTGGAAACTGTAGTTTACGCTGTTGCCATGCGGAGCACCTGAGTAGACAATGGTTATATCATTCTTTACCAAAGTTTATTGCCTAATTATTGCCGGCTGTGCTAAAATTATCATCTGTTTTAACATACCTTTCAACAGTTTTCTAATCCTAAAAGACATTTATACTTCATGTTCACGTGGAAAATATTTTTAATGTAATTATCTTTTATCTTCTCCAAAATGATCATGCATAGCATGTTACTGTATAAAAGGGAATGTTTAAACCATGAAAAAGAGTCCGTAGTTTAAACTAGCATATTTACTTAGTCCCAAATTCAGGTATCTAAAGAAAAGACACAGTAGTATGGTGTTATTTCCTTAAACAATAGTGATCTCTATCTGAGAGAAATTTTTCCAAGTTAACATGGTGTCTTTAAAATATTTTACATATTGTTTTTATTTTATGTGTATGATTGTGTTGCCTGCATGTATGTAAGTGCACCCATGTCACACAACGTCTCTGGAGGTCAGAAGAGAGGGTTGGATCCCCTGGAACTGGAGCTAAGGACAGCTGCTAGCTGCCATGTGAGTGCTGGGAATCAAACCTGGGTCCTCTGCAAGAACTCTTAACAGCTGAGCCATCTCTCCAGTCCCAACATAGTGCATGCTTTAGCCAAACCAATAAACTAAGAAAAGTTTAGAGAACAGAGAATGAGATGTTCAGTGTCTTTTGTAAGCACATTTGCTTAAAGGTTAACAGATGCCTCCCAGTGTCCACTCTGCATAGAGTACTGGAGTCCAAAAGAGAAGAGGCTGACTAGTGGGAGTGACTTCTATATGGTGATATATGCTTTTATCATGTCATTTGCATCCCAGTCATCAAACAAGGAAGTTGGGGCGGGCGGGGGGAGTGCTTCATGGTCTCAGGAACAAAGGATGCTCAGTCATTACTAACGCTCAAATGAGATACTGTGGTGGAGTATGCTGTGAAGGGAGGAAAGCATTCTGAAGCCCTGTGTTGGGGCCCTAACTTACTGTGGATAATAAGGAAAGTCTTCCATGATGTAGCACCCTTAATGTCACAAGATGCACTTGTGCATTTATGAGAGGACAGTGGGTTCATTCTGGTCCACAGTGGAGACTGCTCTAGCAACAGTGATCAGTTAAGTATCCGTATTCAACTATTCAAAGTAATCACCCTACATCAAGGCTGCTTCTATGACGTTGCTGAGACTTAGGTGGTCTGAATATGCCAGTGTGCTAGATCTGGAGCATAGCGTATTGTGTGTACATGGTCAACCTGTATACAGGCTTTCCACCCAACCTACCTCACAACAGAAAGTGGATTCCGGGAGACTGTTTAGTAAAGCCCCACTCTTCAGCCTGTGATATGTGGTCTTTAATATGGGGATACCAGGAATTCCAGGCTCTGTGCATAAATAGATACAAAAAGCATCAGATCAGTTCTTTGAGTGGTTGTGGCAAAAAGATTCATCATGATTTATGCACCGCACATTGGGAGATGTCTGAACGTGAAGTTAACACCTAAAATCAAATGAATAATTCAGAGCACCAATCAATCGAATCATCTCTCTCTCCATGCTCCCGCTATTTTTACGTAATTGCAAAGTGAAAAATAAATTGATGCCATAAATAAAGAACTGCTCTTTGATATGGTATAGGCCCTTGCGTCTTAGGAATTGTCTATTTTCAGGTTCTATTCTGATGCTTTTTATACACAATTAAAAATATGGATTTACTAAATCGTGGTGAGAAATCACTCTACATGTTATTTCAACACCAATGTTGAAAGACAGCAACAAAAAAGAATGATGCCTCAGATTTCTTCCTCAGAGGCCAGTCCTACTTTGGTGGTGGTGTTCTGGAAGGCAGAATTCAAGAGAAGGCTTTTAATGCCCATTAGATGGTAGACTATTACAATCAACTCGATGTATCCTAAACAAATGCTTCATTTCCTGTTTGCTTTAAAAGTAGGTGGGTATGATTGGACTTGCTTTGAACTCTTTCCTTCATCTTGAATCTTTCTATAGGTGAAAGCAGTAACAAATTACCTTCCCATAAGCATTTTGTATCTTTTTTGTGTATTTGTGTGCATTTGTGTGCATTTGTGTGTGTGTGTGTGTGTGTGTGAGAGAGAGAGAGAGAGAGAGAGCAAGAGAGAGAGAGAGAGAGACTATGACACACATCTGGAGGACAGTCTTGGGTGTTGGTCCATTGGTCCTTTCCACCTTGCCTGGGACAGGATCTGTCTTGTTGCTGGCCCACATTCTTCCAGGGATTCTCCTGTCTCTGCCTTTCAGTGCCCAGTTGGAGTTCTGAGATGACAAATGTGTGCTCTACCCCATCTGGCTTTTGTGGGGTTCTGGTGATCTGAAATCAGGTGGGCCGGCTGATGCAGAAAGCATTCTACCCACTGAGATGTCCCCAGTCAGCATCTTATGATTTCTTAAAACAACAGCCTAGGCCATCAGATATCTTAGGCAGTGACTGTCATGTGATTTTGAAAACTATTTTTATGATAAGCATTAAGCATTTATTCATAATTAAAGAAAAAAAATAATGAATTTAATTGTACAAGTATTTGCCATTCAATTTTTGTGCTTTTTTTTAAAAGCAAAATCTTGTCTTCCTTACAAAACCATATTTCTTTTAAGTGAACTTGTTTTCTGGGCAAGAGTTTTTTTTAATTCCAGAGTTTGAACTGACTACAAAAACTAGAAAATCCCTGTTTACTTGATAGCTACTGACTAAAGAAAAAGTTTTACTTTTAATTTTGAATAAATGATGATCAATAAAATGTCTCAATTTCTAGCATATTATCAACAATATCTAGTCTTAACAGGATAGTTTCTGATCTTAAAAGGTCATATACTCTAAACACTTTGAACTTCACTTCATGAACATGGGTTAGCTCGTTTTAGAAACAAAATTCCCTTGGGGCTATGCAGGGTATGTGGATAATATATCCTGTCTCAGGATAAGTGACATAGTATTGGTAGCAATAAAACAGCTGCAATGAGAGTGAAATTTAGAGAGAGCCTCTCCTCTTCCTTTTCAGATAACCATTTCTCTCTTTTGTTCCTTTTCAGAGCTGAAGCCCAGAGGCTTTTAAAATCCAAGCATAATTTAAAATAAACTCCTACATTTCTCCTTTCCAGCTCAGATCTTGGAATGAGGAGAACCCAAGTGGGAAAGAGCTGGACCTTTTGAACCCTTTTCCAGGGGATCATAGGACACTGGAAGGCTTCTGAAGTGTGTCTTCTGAGCGGGATTTGTGTCTCAGATGCGCTTGCTTTTTGCTCTGTCTTTTAAAATCCCTTAGCATGTTTACGTAGCTAAATGTAATTCCACAGGGAAACAATCACACATGGTTGGGTGAGAATCTGGAAAAGTATGAATCTAGTCGTGGGTGGAGCTGATGAGGACCGCTGATTAAAACAAACAATCCATAGGACACCACCGTGCCATCGGAATGTCTAGAGATGATTGTTTTTTAGAAGAAACAAAATGACTTTACCTCAGATGACAGAATGCATTCCCTTTCCCATTTCTCTTGATGAACCTGTTGTGTCATAGTGAGAAGGGAGGAAAGACATCGTCTGCCAGAGCTGAGTGGCTGAGAGGGTTGGCAGTGTTGACTGAGCCAATTGATTTCATGGGGCTGATAGATTCAGTGATGACTATTCAAAGGTATAGCATGACTCCATAGTGTGCATGTCTCTCTGGTTCTCTAGAGTTGAAACTGAGTGTCGGTTTTGTTGGTCCTTCTCTGATGTAGATATGGTTTGAGTGATCCCTCAAAGTTCATACACTAGGAGCTTGGTCCACAGCGTGCCAGCATAAAACAGAGCTTCTAAAACATTTCCCCCTGGTAACCCCTTTCTACTTCAAAAATTTTTATGCGACCTGGTATATAGGTATAGAAAGTAGGCATACAAGTCAAATATTTGCTAGTAATAAATTTATTACACAGTTCTTCAATATATATATAACTTTGCCAATCATTTTCTTTTACATTATTTTTAATTACCTTTAAGTGTGTGTGAGCGTGTGTGTGTTTGTGTGTTTCTGAATGCATGCATGCATTTGAGTGCAGTGCCCACAGAATCCAGCAGAGGGCATCCTATCCTCCAGAGCTGGAGTTACAGGAAGTTGTGAGCTATCCTATGTTGATGTGGAGAGCCAACTAGGTTTTCTGGAAGAGCAGTATTCTCCCTTAACCACTGAGCTAACTCTCTAGCCTCTAATTTTACAATTATTAAAGACAAAAGCAAATTTGTGTGCTAGTAAGATGAATGTGGGGTTTTTTGGTGTGGGGAGGTTGGATTTGATTTTTATATAAAGCATTAAATCTTGGCTGAATAAATGGATCTGCAAAATATAACACAGCTTCCATGTTTTTGAGAATTAATCAATATTCTGATTTTAGAATGGTCATTGCTGACAATGTACCACTTACTATAAGTACACAGTAAAAAATGACAGAAATCTGTATAAGAACCATTTTAGAAATAGGTGGGAATTTTTCCTCACCCAACCATTTTTTTTAATGTTTTGTTATGGAACTCAAGTCAAACAACTCAAGCAACAAGTTTTAAAATCAGAAATTCTAACATAATTCAATCCAAAGACATACTCATTTGATTCTTACAGGCCAATGAATAAAGAAAGGAAAATATTAAAAGTCTCTGTTTTCTGTGATCAAATCACTATATTTCTATGAGAGCAGAAAACTTTGTCTACACAGTAATAACATTGCAGGTTCCCACATATGGTAGAGTTGAATCTGAGCTGAGGTGTTTCAGGTGGTGGTCATTGGTGCTGTGGAGTGTGATGGTATTCAGTGTAGAAGGCACTTGTGTGCTCAGAATGAGGGCAGCAGCGAGGTCCCAAGATGCAACATGGTGAACACTGCACAAAGTGCCCCAGGTTCATTGCACCTTTGATTCTGAATTCATTTTTGATCATTGCTCATCTAGAAACCCTTTCCTGGTGCTGAAAAGATGGCTCAGTGGTTAAGAGCACTTGCTGCTCTTCCAAAGGAAACTGTACTTCACCTCTTAAAGACTCAGTACCTACACTGACATCATCTTCTGGCCTCCTTGGGCAATGGCACACAATATGACATATACGTACACACATATGTAAGTACAAATTTTTAATTAAATTAATAAAATTAATTTAATAACGTAAAATTAAATTAGTAAAAAAATTCTTCCTTGTTGCCCAATTTTTCATGACTCTGTGGAGTTACAACCCACAGGAAAGAAGCTGAAATATCAGAGGTAGTAGAGTCTTTAAGAAGTGACTTCCAGGGGAGGTCATGTGGTGCTGGGAGAGATTCCCAGTTTTCATGAGATCCCAGGTGTTTCATGAGATGAGCGAGAGACAGAGACATGGACAGAGAAAGAAACAGAGTTGTTATTCCCATGCTAGCAGCTTCCTGTATGACTTTCTGTCCCATGTGTGATCTTCCCCTCCTTCATACTTCCTTGTGATGCTGTCCAGCATTTGATACAGCCACAATGACTCTCAACAAAACATCATCAACCATCATCAAGGCAGCAGCCCTATGTTGAACACTGAGTGTCTGAAACTGTGAGCTAAGTAAGTGTCTTTTGTTTATGAGTATCTCTAGCCTTGGGTACTGGGTTAAAGTAACACAAAATTGATTAATTCATGGGCTAACTCAAGTGAATTTTGTAGCGAACGGTTGGCGCGTGAACAGCGGGCGCAGGTGACGGAACTCCCGCAGTACTTGTGGTACTGTACCTCTTCAGCTAACGTCACGCACTCAGCGTGCCCCCTAGACAAAAGTGTAAGAAGAGGTAGCAGGCCTGAGAGTCTCTTCATTCAGCTCCACACATTGGGTCCCTAGCAGTTTTGATATCCTGGCTCAGTACAAGGATCCAAGAGAAAACGCAGGACTGGGAAGGTAACTCGGTTTGTAAAGTGCTTGCTGCACATTGTGGTTTGAGTGAGAACTGTCTCCCAGAGACTCGCGTGTTTGCATGCGTGGTCCCCAGTTAGTGGAGCTGTTTGGGGAGAGTGTGGAGCCTTCAGCATATGTCGTCTGACTGGAGGAAATGGGTCACTGAGGGTGGGGACAGGTTTTATAGCTCTGCCTCGCTTGCTGTCCATTCTCTGCTTCCAGAGTGTAGATGCAGCAGCCTGGCCAGCCTGCTTCTGCCGCCTGTCACCACACTGCCTTCCCTGCCTTGAGGGACTCTGCCCTGCCCCCCCCCCCCCCCCGGGAATTGTGAGCCCTAAATGAACTCATTCCTCTCTATTTGCTTTTGGAAAGTCATTTTATCAGAACAACAGAAAAGTAACAAGGTCACTGTCTAAGCATGAGAGCCAGAGTCTGATCCCAACACACACAAAAATCCAGGTGTGGCTGGGAGCTGCAGGGGTGACTCAGCGGTTAGCGCTGGCTGCTTTTGCAGAGGACCTGGGTTCTATTCCCAGCACCCACATGGCAACTAACAACCATCCATAACTCCAGTCCCAGGATATCTATGCCCTCTTCGGCTGTCTGCAGGCATCGCGTAACACATGTGCACTATCTACATGCAGACAATACACTCATACACAAAAATATTGTTTTTAAATCCAGGTGCAGCAGCATGCACTTGTAACCCCAGCACCAAAAAGTTGGAAATAGCCAAATCCCTGGGGCTTGTTCACCAGCCACTGTCCCCAAATCAGTGAACTCTGTGAGAGACTATCTCAAAAGAACAAGGTATCCTCTGACCTCCACATGCACGTACACATGTATACCCACACATACGTGAACACATGTGCATGCACACACTGAAAAAAAATCACAACTTTAAGTGACTGATTTCAGCAATAAAATGATTGATATATCCACTGCACCACTATAAGACATGGTGACAGCCAGAAGCATGTCTCTTTCTGTGCCTGGCTTACTTTGTTATAATAATGTGGCACAGACATCTCTGTGCTTATGCAAATAACTAGGTGTCAACCCTTTTCCTGGTTGAACCATATTCTATTGTTGTTTAGTACCATTTGCGTTTGTCAGTCGATCTGTCATCGATCCTGACGTTGATTCCACATCTTTGCTGTTGTGAGTAGTCTTCCAATGAACACAATATCTCCTCAAAATACTGATTTCCTTTTCTTTGGATATATAGACAGTGGTGGACTTGCTAGATCATAAAGTATTTCTGCTTTTACCTTATTGTAGGCCCACCAAATTATTTCCATAATAGCCATGTTAATTAATGAATTAATTAATATGTGTGCTGAGTATGTAGTACACACACCCATGTGTGCCCATGTAGAGATCAGAGCAGGATTTGGGATATATTCATCTACTGCTCTGGCATACTACCTTGAAACAAAGACTCCCACTGAACGAGAAAGCTCACTGCTTTGACTAGACTAGTGGTTCATGAGCCTCCAGGGTGTGCCTGTCCTCACCCACAAAGCTGGGGTTGCAGGCACATCTAACCATGCCTGAGTCTTTATGTGGGTGCTGGGTATTCAAACTAATGTATACCAGTGTATGCTCTCATTGACAGGGTATAAGATTCAAGGTCCTCTTCCTCCAAATTCTCTGATGGTTTTGCTTGTTACCACCTTTATAGTAGTCATTCTAACTAGGGTGAGATAACATCTCATTGTGATTTTAATTTACATTTGCCTATTAATTAAAGCTTTTCTTTATAATTTATATTTCCCTATTCATAATTTTCAATTTTTTATATACTTGCTAGCCAGTTATAGATGATTTTCTGAGGAATATCTGCTCAAATTGTCTGCCAGATTTTCCAATCCATTATTTGTGGGTTGCCCGATGCCTTGGCTGATGATGGCTGAGTTAGAGACCCCTGAATGTTTTCATTATTTTTATTTTGTGTGTATGAGTGTTTAATGGAGGCCAGAAGAAGGCATCAGACTCCCTGGAACTGGAATTACAAATGGTTATTAGCTGCCTTGTTGGTGCTAGGCACCAAACTCAAGTCCTCTTTTATCTGGCAGGCCATCTCTCCAGTCCCACAATTCTGGAAATTAATCTCATTTCAAATAAATTCTTTTCAAAGGCTTTTTGATTTTGAGTTCTCCAAAATAATCTTTGCCCACAACAATGGCTTACTGTTTTATTTTCTTCTAGTATTTTTATATTTTCTAGGCCTGATATTTAAGTCTTTGCTTCATTTTAACTTAATCTTTGCCTATGATAAGACGTAAGGACCAATTTTCATTTTTCTGCATACACATGGAGATAACACATATGTGGAGAACTGGATACAATTCTCTCAGCACCATTTATTAAAGAGACAGTAACTTTTCCAATGGGTGCTCTTGATACTCTTTTTAAAAATCTGTTTTCCATAAATATGTAGATTTAATTTGTAGCTCTCTATTCTGAGTGTGTCGATCTATGTGTCTGTTTAGTGCCAATTCCAGGCATTTTGGTTGTTATAGCTTTACGGTATGCTTTAAAAGTACGTATTATCATGCTTCAGGTTTTCTTTATGCTCAGGATTACCTTGGCTATTCAGGATTTTTTGTTATTCTTGATAAATTTCGTTATTGTTTTACTCTTTTTTAAAAACAATATCATTGGGTACTTTAATGAGAATCGCACTGAATCTGTAGTATAAACATGTTGAAATGTCAATTCTTCCATTCCATGAACATGGTATATATTTTCATATTTGGGGGTGTTATCTTCAGTCTTTGAATGATATTCATTATAAATAGCTTTTACCCCCTAGATTAAATTTGCCCGCAGTTATTTTAAATTCATCACTCATAAGCATGTCTTCTGGATTCCCACCCTGAGGGAACCTGAGAGAATGGGTCAAATGCACTATTTGATTTATTATTGAGAGGACCTTGAGAACACAGGAAGTAGACTCTCAGAGAATTATTTCTCTCAGTCGTCTAAATGGAAATAGTAAGTAGCCCTGAAGAGCTGATGCCTATAAATTCATTTGCTCATTGTCTTTGGAAAGTCAGAGTTAACTTGGAGGTCTGACATAACTTCAAGTGTTATGTCCCTTTTGCTTTTTTTCAAATTCTAAATATGTTATGGAATTTTAAAAATCTTTTCTTATTAATTATTTACCTTTATATTTTAAAATACTGTTTTATACCATTATAATGCAAGGAACAAACCCTTTTCGAAAAGCGGAGGGAACCTTCATTTTCCCACCACTCCAGGCTAGGCTTGCATCCTTTTGCTTGGTTAATGTCACCCTTTGCTTTTACTTTAGGCATCTTTGTGGTTCTGCTTCTCGTACCCATCATGATATCATGATGTCTTTGTGATTTGCTTCACTTGTGGGCAGTGTGCACGTTCTGTCGTGCTGCCCATTGTTTTATTGATTCCTCCAGCAGAGGCAACATTTGTGGTAATAGTTAAAGAGTTTCAGTGACCTTGGGTTCAAATACCAACATGCCTATTTACAAACTGTGTGACCTTAGACATATCACTTAACCATCATTTCTTTTTCTATAAAATAATATTTACTGTGAGGATTTGTGTTTTGAGTTAGAGGATATGATCTATGTGAAACACATAGCTCAAAGCCTAGACATCAGGGGATATTACTTGTTTTTATTTGATTTTAATTTGCAGCTCTGCCTCTACTTACCACTTCCCTCCCCCACCCACACCTAATCCTGTTCTCAACCCTCTAGAAAGGGGATTCTCAGCATTGGAACAGGTGACTCTTCGGGGTCAGATAATTCCTTGTTGTGAGGATTCATCCTGAGCAGAGCAGGGTGTGGGACTGAATCACTGGCCTCCTCAGTTGTGAAATCCCCAAACACCATGTTGCCATAGTTCCCATGGGTGCAAAGGCACTGAGCCCAAGAACTACATCTCTGCCACCTCTTGGTGCCTGCTGTTGATGCATGGTTGGCTTCATTGATTGATTGATTGATTTGTAACTGTGTGTGCACACATGCATGCACGTGTGTGTGTGTGTGTGTGCAGGCGCGTGCATGCATGGAGGCCAGAGGTCCACATAAGGCACCCTCTCCACCTTCCTTTTTTTTGGGGGGGGGGGTCTGTCACATAACCTGCAGTTTGCCGATTCTGCTAGACTGGCTGCAGCAAGCACCGAGGATCCTTGCATCCGCACGTCTCCAGCACCGAGGTCACAGGTAGACACTCGCATCCAGCTTTTTATTGATGTGTAGGTGCTAGAGACCTAAATTCAAAGCCTTATACTTGCATGGCAAGATGTTTATTAACTAAGCTATCTCCATAGCCCTCTTTAAAAAAAAATCCAAACTTAGTGGTCTGCTTAGAACCGTGGTCTGTACTAATCACTCACCAAACATTTCTGGGGTACCAGCTTTGCCTTCAGGAATCACCATTCAGGTGGGAGTTTGGTTTTGTGTGTCCTCACCCCATAGAGCCCAGGAAATGTGAGAGCTATGATAGAACTTTGGCACAGGATTGTGTGTATTTGTGGGATGTATGTGTGTTTGGGTGTATGATGTGGGGAATTGTATATGATATATGGTGTGTGTGTATGTTGGATGTGGGTATGTGTGTATGGTGTGGGGTATGTGACATGTGGAGTGTGTATGTGTGTATAATGTGTGAGTGGTATAGGGGGGATGTATATGATGTATGTGGTGTGTATGGTGTGTGTGGTGTTGGGTAATGTCTGCATATATTCCTGTGTGGGGTGGGACTCAGGTGTATGTGATGGAGTGTATACATGTGTTGAATATTTCTGTGTGTGGTGGGTGTGTGTAGTGTGGGGTGGACATGTGGGTGGAGTATGTATGGTGTAGAGGGCATATAGTAAGGTTATATGTATGTGTATATGGTATTGTATGTGACATGGTGTGGGGGTGTTGTGGGACGTGTGTGCTGTGTGGTATAGGTAGGTGTGGTATGGTTTGTGTGTTTGTGTATGGTATGGTGTATGTGCGGCATGGTGGATATGTTATGTATGTGGTGTCCTGTGTATGCAGTGTTTGTGTGTGGTATGAGGTGGGGTGTTATGTGTGTGGCTTTTTGTGTGTGGTTTTATGTGTGATATGATATACATGTGGTATGGCGGTGTGTTTGTATGTGGTGTGTGTATTGTATCTGTACTGTATGGTGTGTGTGTATGTGTGTGGGTATAGTATGTGTGTTTATATGTGATGTATGTGAATGGATGGTGGATATTTGTGTGTGTGGTATGTGGGGTGTGTGTGCTGGATGTATATGTGCTGGGATGTGTGGAGGATGTGGTATGTATATGGTATATACATGAGAGGGCTCTAGGGAACATTCATGTCTCTGTGTGAGTTGGGGTTTGAACATGTGTGTGGTGTACACTTGTGAGTGTATGGGTGCTTATGCTCATGCATGTACATACAGAGGCCAGATCAGGACCTCTGCTGTCTTTGCTCTGTCCCCGCTGTGCTGCCTTGAGTTACTCACTGAACCAGAAGCTCCTCCTTTCCCCTGGGCTGCTGTGTCTGCCCACTAAGACTGGGGTTACACACTCCTGCAGCCACACCCTGTTTTTTATGCAGTGCTGAGGATTTGAACTCTGATGCTCGTGCTTAGAGAACAAGATTTCTTACCCACTGAGCCATCTCTCCACCCCACCCCCCAAAATTTTTTTTTTGATCAAGACTTTACACATACAAATGCGTGCAAACGAAATCCTAAGTAGGCAAAGTTTTCCTGTATTACCCTTTTCAGAAGAGTAAAATTATACAAAATTAGAAAGTGCATCAAAAAATTAGAATATATGAGGAGCATCGAAGGAAAGAAGGATGAATTTTTCTAGTTACAGATGACCTGACTCATATGAGGCAGTGGTAATTGCTAAGCAGTTAGTATGTGGACACTTCCCAGGGCTGTTTGCGTTTGAATGCAGGACTGACCTATGCCCAGAGTCAATGAGGCTCATCAAAAACAGTGTTTGTAAGGAACCTCAAGATTTTCCATAAACCAACAGAAGAAAAGCTATCAGTAAGGGAATGTTCCTTTTAATAAATAGGAAGAAAACCAAACACATATTTTAAAAACAAACAACCCATTTCTGGGTCCCTTGTGATCTTAGGGATGTGAGCCGTGACAAGACAGTAAACCCTACAGCAAAAATAGCTTGGAATAGAGTCAAAAAGATTTAAAGGTCGATTCCTGAGCCTGAAGACGCTGATAGGAAGATGCAAGTGAGTGATAGATGGGGGAATCCTGGCATGATTCCCCTTGGAATGCATTCAGGAATAAATCAGCAAAGTTTCACACTGGCCAACTTTTCCTCCTCTCCGTTCCTCTGTGCAGCCGGCTGTTCACCCTCAGGTGAACAAAGTCAGCCCTGAACTGGGAAGTCACTGGGAACACGGTGGGACTGACTGTGGTTTAGATCAAGGCTGTACTGCTAATCATAAAAAGTGCCTCATTGTGAGCGTTTCTTCCTGACAAGTCTGTGCTTTCAGAATTGCTCCATTTCCAAGATGAGCGTGTCCCAGGCTCAGTGCCCATCACTGTTGATATATAGCCCCCCCCCCGCACTTGTTTTTTGCATTGGTGAAATGATCAGATAGGAAGAGCTATCTGAGGAGAGGCTCCCTTGATGTTCCTACACTGGAGACGGACTGAAGTCCCAGGAGAGCCACAGTGCCGCTTCACAAACCTCCTCACCTTTCAGTCTACCTAGAAATGTGCAGTCCACATTGCAGATTAGGTGCGAAGACGCTAATGCAAAGCAGAAATTCATTTTCATTGTGATTTCTAAACTTCAACATCATATAGTCCAGGGAAAGCCCAAAGATGCTTTCTCTCATGTATAATAGGGTCGTCTTAAGGACAGAGTTGTTGGACTTGGCTCTCTTGGCGTCTGTTCAGGACAGCTAACAAAAGTCAGTTGTCTTACCTTCTGATCGCCATCCCACCCCCAAAAAATCACTAACAAATCCCACTCGCTGTGTTCTCCTATTAGCATAATGGTGCCTTCTAATTTGTAGAAAAAGCATGTGTTTTCTATAAGAAAGTTGTTTTAGGACTTTAAATGTCCCTGTCAAACACTTTGTGTTTGGAGAAATAATTCCAGATCATTCCTGTTGAAACCAAAACATCAGAGCAATTGCCTGTCCCAGTGCTTCTTCTCATTTGGTGGATGTCTGCTCCCTGAGTGACACAAGTTTAACTTGTTCATGCCAAGAAAAACAGACCCAATTTGACCAATGCAAAGGCTGACTTGGTTGCAAAGCGTGCTTTGCTGTGCTTCGGTTGTTTTCCTCACATCTCTGGACAAGCTTTCTTTCCGGAGGAGCACATTAGTCTCTGCAGCTCCAGTTGTAGCAGATGCCAGGCAGAACTGGGACAGTTATCTTTCAACACACACGCATGCACGCACACACACACACGCACACACGCACACACATGCTTTACAGGATGCCCTGTACTGGCCCGTGGATTCTAAGGAATTCCATGTTGATAGTGGTAGCTCATGTCTCTTTCCTGCAAATATTTCACCTTAGTCTGTAACCAATGTCAGTTCTGGATGTGTGTAAGACATACCCATGATGGCTACTGTGGCACAATCTTCAAACACAACAGACAAACACAAACTTGGAAAGATATATTCACTTGGGTATGTGACAATAGATGATGTGTGCATGTTTATCTGAAATCTGGAGTATGCATTAATTTTTAGTAATGAAATATGTTTTGGCTTCTAAATAAGAGATAATCAATCTGGGAGAGGAAAACAAAATATTAAAGGAAAGCTTCAAATTCCATGGACTATGTAAAGGTTGAGTACAACATTAACCTTAAAGTGAGTAGACACAGGAATAAGAAGACCACAAATACACAAGTCATACAGAGGTGATGGGACTGCAGCTAACACGAGCTCCCCAGTAAGTCACAGACAGCTCTCTTTGGCCCTGCTTCCCTTGTGCCTAGAACTGCTCCAGAACAGTCTATACCTTATCCCACAATAACCCCATGAAAGATGCAAAGATAGATCTTCATTAAAAAAAGAGAGAGAGAGAGATGAGCGCTTTCGTTATAGAGAAAATAATTTACCCTAACTCCCAGGACAAGTCAGTTTGTTTAATCCCTGAATGCCATGCTCTGCACTTTCTTACACCAAGCACTATTCTCCCCACACTGGCCTTATTCTTTAAGAGAGGCAAGATTCTGAAGGTTGCTTTTCATTGTTTTAAACCCATGCGCACATGTGTCGGGTGTGTGTGTGTGTGTGTGTGTGTGTGTGTGTGTGTCTGTGTGCTTAGACAGAAAGTGTAAAGTGGTGGTAGGAGGAGTCTCAAAATGTAACCACCGAAGCAAATTGTGTTTCTGCCTACTAATAGCCCTTTTGCCTCATATTAAGTTACAAGTCAGGAAAACTGAAAAAAGTTCTTTTTCTGTGTAATTCATCATAGGAAATCATTATGCAGCAGTCCTGTTGGCTCCTTCAGGTTAAAATGTAATGTGACACTTTAACTTTTCTACTAAGTGCAAAGGAAAACTTCTTTCTCAGCCTTTCTTTGTGTGTATGTGTTTGTGAGTGTGTGAGAACAAATGGAAAAATTCCACTGCAGTCTGTGTGGGACTATTTATGGTAATGTATGGAAAGTTCTACTGATCAGTTCTCAGCAGAAAGTAGGTAGGTAGGTAGATGGATAAATTAGACAGAAATTGGTATAATTATGTTAAGGACCAACATAGATGTGCAAATATATGTGCTTCATAAAGAAAACATGGTATTTCTTCATTTATAGACATTATACACATATAAATATGTTTACATCTGTATATCTTGGTCCTTGAAGCTATGTAATATAGAGATAGGTATAGATGTTTAATATATCTATATAGAGGCATATAGATCTCAAAGTAAATAGAACTTTCATATATTATCTCAGATAACTCCATAAAGAATACAATGGTATTTCTCTCTATAGAATATCCCATTTGTTTATATACATATACACATATATAATCACCAAAGACTAGTCTTTTGATTGCCTTCACTTGAACACCTGTTTGGAAATGCTCTGCTCCCAAACAGTATAGACATTATCCTCCAAAGTTCCACAAGAGCCTTGGGCCTGTTGTCAAGATACCTTGCTAATGTTACACCCTGAAGAATATTGTCAAGAGATGTAATGAGGTTAATCAGGTAGCAAACTTTAAACCCATCAAAACAAGTTCTCTGCCTCTATGATGAAGTGGATAAAGAGATTGTGGGATGTCAATAAATGCACTTGATCTTGCACTTTGCTCAGCTGGAGAAAATGGTATCTACAATTGTGAGCCTTCATCTGAATGTATGGGGTGCTGCTATAACATGTGGCATATAGTAGGCCAGTTCTGATATTAGAAATTGTGTTTAAGAATTAGCTTCTGGATTTATTATGTTTTTAAGGGAGGCCGCCTATGTGTGCCTCTCAAAGGTAGACCAGAATGACACATTCTGTACCTTTTGTATACTGAATTGCAGTATCAGGATAATAAACGCTGTGGTTGGAGTCTGCATGTGTTTCATTTCTCTTGGGGAATTCTATACTTCAAGGGCTTTCCTCTTCAACACTGCAGATAAAACACTACATCACACTCTTTAGTGAAAGAGACACTTTCTCCTTCAAGATGCCTGTTCAGCTGTTCCACAGCTGAAGAGCTGGGAAGACTTAAATTACAATCTTTTTCCTGCCATTAAAGAGGAACAGGGGGAAGAGGAGACAAAAAACTCGCATCTGGTTCCATTTCTTTGCCAAATTCTTCATTTAATTGTTTTGTAATTTGAAGAAAACCACAGATGACAAGATAGAATTGCTAGGAATATGAATGCAGAATTTAATTGTTCGTGTCAGGATTTCAAGTCCCAAACCTTGGAAATCTGAGTCAGTTTTTCTGACCAACAACTAAGAAGAGCATCTGAGGCTCCGGCTTAGCTTGTTGAGCCTCCATCATCTGCACCCACCACACTCCAGCTATGCTCTCAAACTGTCTTCAGTCAGAAAGGGAGGGGAGGGATGTTGACCACCTTCATCTCTGTGGGTTTGATCCCAACAGCTGGAATTCAAGACAAGCTTTCTCAACAAAAACGTGACATCATGCCCAAGATCCCAAATAAATCAGCACCCATGTGCGGAAGGTTTGCCCAGAGGACTCCTCCAGGATTGGAGCACCCTTAATAGCAATAAACCTGGCTTAAAAGTAGCATAAGAGTCTATAGAATGCGAGGCAATTATGCCCAGTTGGTGTTGGGTTAGGTTGTGTGTTGCTCTCCCCCGACCCCCCCAAGATGAGCTTGCTGATCTCACTCTGTACAAACTCAATTAGTAATTGGGGGTTTAAATTTGTCTGAGCAAGTGCAGAGTTGAATGGGTCTTAAAGTTTTGTAAAGTAGGCCTGGGGAGATGGCTCTGTAGGTAAAGTGCTTTCTGCACAAGCCCGACATAGAAAACTGGGCATGATTATTGCATGCCTGTAATTCCAGTGATGGGAGGTAGAGTTAGGAGGATCCCAGAGCCTTGCTGACCAGCCAAGTTCACCAATCCACTAGCCAATTCAATGAGAAATAGTGTCCGAAGCAGATAAAATGGGCAGGGAGCTATCGATGAAGAATCTGATATCCACCTCTAACACGTACCCACATAAACATGTGTACACACATGGCCCCATACATATACATACACAGAAGTGTAAAATAGTTGAGTACACAAACTTATTAGTTCTCTGCGTTGTGCTCTTTTCACGTTTATGAAGTCTCCTGTCAAGATGACTGAGTGGGTAGATGACTCAGGTTGTCAGCCCCAAGCCTGAGTTCAATTCCTGGGACATACATGGTAGAAGGTGAAGACTCCTGCAAGTTGTCTTCTGATCTCCACACTCATGCTGTGCCACACACCTACACACACCAGCACACACGCAGAGACACATTAAATAGATAAATGTCATACAAAATTACCAGATTTTTATCTTGTTCATTAAAGTTCTGGCTTGGGGTGTATTAAAAATCTAAAAAGTAGTTGAATCTAAGATGATGTTGTCTTAGAATGGTTTAATTTGCCATCTAAAACAGTGTTCTCTTATAGGCTTTAACACAGTTGACTTGTGTCCATAAATTATTAGACTACAGAGTAATATAATTTAAATAATAGAAGTTATCATGGGCTGTCACAGAGTCAAAGGGAACTGTGTTGGGAGGGGAGTGTCTGAGTGTCTGTAAGCCTGATCTTGAAAAGGAAGAAGTAGTTCGTAATCAAAATTCAAAGTGCTGTTTTATAAAAATCACTTGTAGAAGTGATTGGTTGTGCTGTATAGTCAGATATTTGAATGCCTATTGTATGGACATGTTCAGAAGGCCAAAAAACAAAATATCATCAGAGGTGGAGGAACTTAGAGTTACCAAAAGCTTGTGCATAATTTTTAAAATTATGAAAAGTACTTATCCAGAAGGTCTTTGTGAGATTTCCAAGGAAAGTGAATTTGCATACACACCTTAAAATTAATTTTCTATAACCACAGATCGATCAATAATGAGCATGAGTCATTAACTTTAAAATACAAGAAAAATTCCTAAAATTTGTGGAAATACTTTTTGCTCCAAGAAAACTAAAATCAAGTTTTTTCTTCTTTCTTCTATTAGTGGAAATTTAAGAAAAATTAACTGAATCTTACGTATCCAGGGTATTCCATACCAGTAGCTTTCAATCTTGTTATATCAAATTTCACATAATTTTTCAAGAAGCTAGTTTCTATAGTAGTGCACACACACATGCACACAATGTGTTTTTTTCTTAATAAGAACATCTTTAGTAGTATCAAATACTATGACTTTTGACTATATCAAATACCACAGTAGAACTATTATTAGAGATGAATTGTGTTGTTCTGGCTTTAACACTAACAAAATAAAAATAAAGATCTTGTGTATTCTTGATTTGTATCATAGTAGTTTCCAAAGATTTTTAAAATTTCTTTGTGTAGATTTTATATATTTCCATTAGTTTGGTAGTTGGCTTAGATAAAAGATTTTTAAAACATGTGTCCTAGTCACTTCCTATTTATGTAATAAAACATGGCTGAAACCAACTTGGAGAGATAAAGTTTATTTGGCTCATACATCCCAATCCAGGTTCATTCCTAAGGAAAGCCAGAGGCACAGACTGAAGGACAGACGATGGAGGAATGCTGCTTGTTGATTGGCTACTCTGACCCGTACTCAGGCAGTTTTCTCTAAAACCCTGGTCTACTTGCCCAGGAGTGGCACTAACCACAGTGGACTGTACCACTAACATCCCTGAAAAATCAAGACGTGCCTCCCAGATGTGCTTACAGGCCAGTCCAACAGAGGGGATTCCCTCTTCCCAGATGTTTCAGGTTAACAACCAAAGTTATCCAGCTCCTTTGATCAGGGGACATTTATTTGCTTCTTGCTTTACCTAATACAAGATCATACTGAGAACTACTGGTATGGGAATGCACCGATATCTCTTCCATACAACCGTGCACGAGTAGCCTCATGAACTCCTTCCCTGATTGGTCTTCAGACAGGCAGCCAATTGGTTGATCATTGATGAGATGCTTTTCTTATAAAGTAGTAGTTATCTTGATCTTTCTATATTACTCAAAAAACTGTTTCCCTTCTCCAAAGACATGGTGACTTGCAGCCACGTCTGTCACAAGTAACCATCTCTTCACCAACCGTGGCAAAATAGACCCAAGGGTAAACCTGATACAAGCAGTCGAACGAATTTTTCTTTCCTAGAAATCTATAGCAATGATCAAGAGAGAATAGAGTCACGTTATTTAGCTAAATGAGGCTATACATTCAGTATGAACATAAGAGTCTCAAACTATGGTAGGCCAAATGTAAGCATGTTTATCAAAGAAATGAAGAATGAAACAGGCCAACAAAGACATAGGTGGGAGAAAGGGGAAAATGATGAAGTCCTTTCAGCTTCCTCACTTGGCCCTTGATTAGACACTTTCATTACTTCATAACAAATCACACCTCCCCCCTCACATCCTCCCCATGCCTTTTGCCTTATGCTAGGAAAGGTTGCTTGCCACCACAATGACATACTGAGCTTAGATGGTTTTCCTTGGACCTGATATCCCCCATTTGAATACAAGCTCTTCTGAACCATGGAAGAGCTAGGCAGTATGAAGCTTCAGGTTGTTTTAGGATCTTCCCATAATCAGTTCAGGGATCTGTCTCCAGCCTGTGCTGCTGGCTGATGTGGGAGAGATGAGGTAGGGATTAAGACTAAGAGATTTCTTCCTACATGTTACTCTCTTGGAAAACCACCTTAGCTCTTTAGAGCTGCCCAACTTCCTTGGGGGAGGATCCAAGAACTCGTCCTGCTTGGTTTTCTCATGCTTCTCAATAGCAAGTTTACATGTGAGTGTATTGTATGTCATTTTTAACTAGGACATTGGTTGGTGGGAATCTCTCGGCATCTTCTGACAACGTCAGTGCTAGCTGCCAATTATCAAAGCTTTGTTTTGAATAGATCTAGTTACAGTATCTGTAGGAGCTAGATTTTCTTATGTGTATTTACATTTTATAGTTTCACTTTCTATTTGCTTCAGTCTCCCAGTTGGAGAAATTGCAGCCCTGGATTTAGAAAGAATATTTACAGCCTGTTGATGATGTATGCCTCCTGATCCTTGACTGTTATTTTTACTGTGATAGCTGCATTCTTCCATTTCTTTGTATATTGGTGTGTATTGAAATCATGGGTCCAGAACTTCATTTATTTTAAAGTTCTATGATAATCTTTTCTTAGTGAACTGACATATTCATATTCTAGATAAGTGGAATTTCTGATCTTCTTCAACAACTCGACCAGCATCTTCATACGTAACCCACCTGAAAGATTTTGTTAAATATCTTTATAGGGTCTAGTGAGGTGGCTTATTGCTCAAGTCTGATGACATGTGTTCAGTCCTTGGAACCTATAAAGTATGGAAAGAAAGGTCAGACTCCACAAGATTGTTCTCTAACTTCCACAGGCATGTTCACACACACCCTGTATACACAAAGAAAAATTGATAAATTAAGAAATTTTAAATCCATACAAAGATCATCAAAGCCATTCAGAAGGAGCCATTGTTTTCACTTATTTAAAATTCGGACTAAACCACCTACTTTCAAAAGTGCTTCCTATTGAATTATTTGATAACCTAACAAATTAAGTCCTGAAAAAATATTATACAGCATTTTTGAAACAGATCTTACCTCAGTTCCGTCATCAGAAACCTAGGAGGTAGCCTGATTCCTCTCTCTCACTACAAAGCCACTCCATCCCCAAGTCCATGGTAAAATATGTTCTAAGATTTTACCCCTGCCCACTCTCCACTTTCCCTCTTAGTCCTTGCCATCACCTGGTACCTAGACAGAGACAACAACCTCTTCCCAGGTGTCTTTGTGTCTTTCATGTCCTCTAAAATCTATAATCCTTGAAGAAATCTTTGTATACAGCAGTCTAGCAAATTCCTATGCAGTCAAAATGCAATTCTCCCCACAAAGTCATCTGTGGTTTGTCCCTTAATTACCCACAGCTCCAAGCTCTTCCTTTTCCTCTTCTCTCCCACCAGGATCAAGTTTCTCGAGAGAGAGATTGTTTTGCTTACTAAACTCACTGTGTTTTAGTCTCATCTCAGGATCTTCACACCTGCTCTTCTCTTGAGAAAATGCTTCTCCAGATGTGTTCCCCCTCAGCTCATACCACTCAGGTAACCGCCAGGGAAAGTGTCTTCCTGGCCATTTTAAGAACTCCCAGTTTTCATAGTCAAGGGCTATCCCATTCTGTGGTTTCATTTTATGATAGATTTATCACAATCTAAATTCTAATGCATATTGTTGGCTAAACTAATTCTCTCTGCATACTCCTGTAGAATATAAAATTCCTTAAGGTGGATACTTGGTTTAACCAGTGACTCTTGTGTTTTATCAAATGACCTAACATAATAATTAGGACTGAATGAACTAATGACTTTTTAAGGGAGGTATAATTTATTTAATTTATTCAATAAATACAATCAATTAAGTAAATCTCACTATACACATTATCTGAAAGGTGGCAAGCTGGTAAATATCCCAAATTATCCTATTAAGTCTAGTGAGCTCACTAGAGTTTTTATGTATTCCATATAATAAATCTTAATGAAATTAAGACTCCCTCCCCATCCGTGCTCTCTATAACTGCTCCACTGGATTTCATGCATTCTGTCATGTATGTTAAATCCTATACAGTCAAGCATTTGTATCCAGATGTCCTTCTGTGTAAGTTCATCCACTGAGGTCTGGTCAGCCTATCTAGAGTGACTCCCTTAAGGATCTACTTTCCCTCACCCAGCAGTAATCAGGTGACAATAGTTCTTCAGCTAGGGTTAGGGCCTGCTGCCAATTTCTCTTATTCTGTCCTGGGTTTTTGTCCAACTGAGTTGGCATGTGTCTTGTGCATGCTTTCAGCATTGCTGCAAGTTGATATGTGAAAGTTACCAGTGTCCTTACAGACTCGGCTTCCTATGTTCATGCACCAATCCTGGATCTCTTACAGTCTTTCCAGTCACTCTTCTGCAATGGTCCCTGAGCCATGGGTGGGTAAGTTTTAATATAAGAGTCCTAGCCAGGGAAACACACTCTGCAGTCTCTTGTTCTCTAAAATTTAGCCAGTTGTGGCCTTCTGTGTGCACTGCACTTTGTTGTATGAGGAAGTTTCTCTAGTAAGAGTTCGCATTCTATCTATCCCCTGTTCCACTATGCTCCGTGAACCTCAGTGGAACAGAGGTTCCACTGTTGATGTGTCACTTCGGGCCAGGCATCTGTCAGACATATAGTCTCTATGTGTGACCAGTTGTGGAACTCTTAATAGCCACCATCTCTTGCAGAAAGAAGCTTTTTGATGAGTAGTGCGTGGTATACTTCTCTGTAAATATAAGGACCCATATTTAGCATACAGTTAAGAAATGCCATTTGTCTAGAGATATGACAGAGATAAGGTTTTCTCTAGGATCTGTGACCTCTACCATGATGTCTATTTGGCTGTATTTACAGTGCCATCAATGAGTTCCCTCCCATTAAGAGGGCTTTAAGTCCAAGTTGATAGCTGTTGCTTACCCCAGATAAAAGTGCCCCTGCTGCACAGATAGTGTGTTGTGCTAGCCAGTGTGATTATCAGACTTGAGCTGAGTTGGACCGTTGATCCATTTTCTCCCTTAGCAAATTGTGTAGTATCCTCTGGAACTACGAGAGCTAGTCTTTAAGGAGAAGGCTTCCAGGTTAGTCCAGCTCCAGTGCTCCAAGTCATGTGTCCAAAATCTGTACTGTCTTCAGTAGTAGGGTCTTACCTTCAAGTTCTGGGAGGTAATCAAGGGCTGCAGCAGTAGCCTGTACTGTTTTGGGAGTCTTTTCGGCTGCCCTGATCAACAACTCCAGGGAGGGTCTCCTGCCCGGCACTGTGTTTCCTGTTACACAGCCTTCAGGTATACTCATGCACTCGTGTTCAGATATTGCTTGTATATTTTAGGGAGGGTTGTGTTGATATAATTACCTCTGGCTTTTTGTACCACCTGAGCTTTATTTATCTCTGCCTGTCTCACCTCCCTCCCCTATCCCCTGTTTAAGTCCTCCTTAATACCTGTCTCCTATTGTCCCCTCTCTAGTGAGTTCTTTCCCCCTCTATTGAGTTCTTTCTTCCTCTTTACCGCCATCATTCTTTATATGCCCCTTTGTCCTTCCTTTGCAGTTGAATGCTGCCCTTTCTCTAGTTCCCTTTTGGTAACACCTGTTTTCTTCTATGCCCCTATCTCAGGCTCTTTCCCTTTACCTCCACACTTCCTTTCCATTTTCCTGGCTCCTGTTACATCAGGATGTATACTCACATATAAGGGTTTGGTGCTAAGATGCACAAATGAGGGAGAACATACATCACTCGCTTTTCTGAGTCTGTGTTACTTCCCTTAATATAAGAGTTTCTAGTTCCATCCATTTACTTCCAAATTTCATCTTTCTTTACCACTGAATAGAGCTCCATTGTATCAATGAACCACCTTTTGTTATCCATTCATCATTTGAGGGACATTTAGGTCGTTTCCATTTCTTACCTATTCTGAAAACAGCAGCAACAAACATGAATGTTTAAGTATCTCTGCAATAGGATGAGTCCTTTGGGTATATGCCAAGGAATGGTATAACAAGATAATATGGTAGATTAATTTTTAGTTTAAGAGTTCTCCACACTGCTTTCCATAGTGAGTTGCATGAGTTTGCATTCCTACCAGCAGCGAATGATTGTTTCCCTTTCTTCAGATCCTTGCCAGCATTTGGTTTCTTTGTTCTCTTGACCTTAGCCAGCTTGACTGGGGTAAAATGAAATCTTGACATGGTTTTGATAATTAATTAATAAGAACGTTGAGCACTTTTAAAGGTATTTCTTGGCCATTTTTACTTCCTCATTTGAGAACTCTCTGTTCAAGTCCTTAGCCCATCTTTTAATCGGGTCATTGATTATTTTATTGTTTCTTTGTTTTTTTAATTCTTTGTATAGTCTGGATATTGATCTTTTGTGGGATATGTAGATATTATTTTCCGGCCATTGTAAACTGGTGGGTTTCCATGTGGTCATTCTTGAATTGCTTGTTATTGGTATGTAGAAAGTCTTCTGATTTTGTAAGTTGATTTTGTAACCGATTTTGCTGAAAGTATTGATCATTTCAAGCAGTTTTCTGATGGAATTTTTGTAATCTCTTGTGTATAATATCATATCCTGAGCAAACTGTGATAATTTGACCTCTTCTTTTTCAACTATTATTCCTTCTCTGGCCTATTGTTCTGTAAACAGTTTCAAGTTCTATGTTGAAAAGGAGTGGAGACAGTGGACAGCCTTGTCTGGTTCCTGATGTTAGTGGGAATGCTGCAAGGTTTTGGCCATTTAGAATGATGTTGGTTGTGGGGGTGTTGCATATAGCTTTAATTATTTTGAGATGTGTTCCCTCCAGTCTAATTTCCTCTAGGACTTTTAACAAGAATGCATGTTGGATTTTGTGAAAGGCCTTTTCTGCTTCTGGGGAGATGAATGTGTGATTTAGTCTTTAAGTTCATTTATATGATTTACTACATTTATTGACTTGCATGTATTGAACCATCCTGGCATCTCTAGAAAGTTGACTTGATCATGGTGGATGATCTTTTCGATGCGTGCCTTCTAGGTGGTTTGTGAGTATTTTGTTCATAATCTTTGCATCTATGTTCGTTAAAGATACGGGCCAATAGTTTTCTTTTTGTGTGTCCTTCCTTGGTTTTGGTAGTACAGTGGTACTAGCTTCATAAAAGAAGTTTGGGAGTTCTCCCTCTGTTTCTATCTTTTGTAATAACTTAAGAAGTATTGTTCTAGATCTTCTTGGTATGTCCGGTAGAATTCTGCTGTGAATTCATTTGCGCCTGGACATTTTTTAGTTGGAAGGTTTTGTATTGCTGTTTCAGTTTCCTCATTTGGTATGGGTCTGTTTAAGCTGTTGATCTTCTCCTGGTTTAACTTTGGTGTATACCGTGAATATAGAAATACATACATTTCTCTTAGATTTTCAAATTTAGTATAAGTGTATAGGTTTTTTAAAAAGTATTCCCTTATAATGTTTTGTTGTTGTTGTTGTTTTGGTGTCTGTTGTGGTGCTTCCCCTTTCATCTCTGATTTTGTTGATTTGTAATTCCTCTTTCTTTTGGTTAACTGGGCCAAGGGTCTGCCTATCTTGTTTATCCTTTCAAAGAACCAGCTCCTGGATCCATTGATTTTTTTTTTTTTTGTATTGTTTTCTTTGTTTCTATTTCCTTAATTTCTGCTCTGAATTTTGTTATTTCTTCTCATCTGCAGTGTTTGGGTTTTGTTTGCTCTTGCCTTTCCAGAGTCTTGAGTTGCATTGTTAAGTGATTTATATGTGCTTTTTCTGATTTTTTTAACATAGGCAACTAAGGCTATAAACTTCCGTCTTAGGACTGCTTTTAAAATGTTCCAGAGGTTTTATTGTATTATAATTTTCATTTAGTTCTAGGAGTACTTTTTTTTTCTTTCTTAATTTCTAATTTAATCCATTCATCATTCAGGAGTGTCTTCTTTATTCTCTATGAGTTTGTGTAGCTACCAGAGCTTCTTTTGCTGTTGATTATAAGCTTTATTGCATTGTGGTCTGATAGAATGCCTGGGATTATTTCAATTTTTTGTATTTTTGAGGTTTTATTTGTGCCCCAGTATGTGGTCATTTTTAGAGAAACTTACATGGGCTTCTGAGTAAAGTATATTCTTTGGTGCTTGGTTAGAATATTCTGGAGATAACTGTAATGTCCATTTGATGTAAGATGCCATTTAATTCAGAGGTCTCTCTGATTATTCTTTGTCCTGTTGATCTGTCTATTGGAGATAACGGAGAATTAAAATTACCTACTATTACTGAGTTGGGAGTTAATCTATGTTTTATAGTCCTGTAGTACTGTTTTTATCAAATTGAGTGTATCAAAATTTGGTGCATATATGTTCACGATTGTAGTATCTTATTGGTCTATTATTACTTTGATTAGAATGAAGGGACCCTCTTATGTCTTCTGATTAGTTTTAACTTGAGTTCTGTTTTGTCAGATATTAGAATTACAATACATGCTTGCTTCTTAGTACCATTTGCTTGGAATATTTTTTCCATCCTTTCACCCTTAAGGTAGTATCTACCTTTGAAGGTGAGATGAATTTCTTAATGACAACAAAAAAGATGGATTTTGTTTCTTTATCCATTCCACTAGCCTGTGTCTTTTGACTGGGGAGTTGACGTCATTGATATTTAGATTTATTATTGAAAGATGTGTATTGGTTATTGTCATTTTAATTTATTTTCTTGGTCCTATTTTGTGTTTCTGTAATTTTACCTTCCTTTTTTTTCCTTCTGTAACCTCTTGGTTACAGTCATTGCTATGGTCAGTCCTTTGTATTGCTTTGAGTATTCTCTGTAGGGCTGGTTTGGTGGACAAGAATTCTTTCAGTCTATTTGTGTCATGGAAAATTTTCTGTTCCCCTTGGACTATGATTGATAGTTTTCTTGGCAAAGTATTCTGAGTTGGCATCACTTGTCATTTACAACAGGGAATACTTTGGTCCAGTTTCCTCTGGCTTTCATAGTTTGCCCTGAAAATCCAGCTGTAATTCTGATGATTTTTTCTTTATTCATAACTTGTTCTTTTTCTCTAGCAGCTTTCAGCACCCTTTATTTATTTTTTAGTACATTTAGTGTCTTTACTATCATGGACTGTGGAAGTTTCTGTTCTGGTCCTGTCTAATTAATGTTCTATGTGCTTCTTGTACCTTTTTGTACTTCTATAATCCTGTTGAAGGCCTTGTCAATGCTATTGGCCTGAGAATCTTCTCCTTCCTGTATGTCTCTGATGCATATATTTGGTCTTTTCATGGTGTCCCACATATCGTGTATATTCAATCCCTATTTGTTTTTAAATTTTGTATAGTCTGCCAGAGGAATCCAGTTCTTTGACTTTGTTATCTTGTCTTGATATTCTGTTTTCCATTTCATTCATTCTTTCTCCCGTCTTTTCAAATTAGCTTACAGAGTTTTTCAATCCCATCTTCATTTCAGCTTGGATTTTCTTCAATATTTCTATCTCTTTTGTGAATTTGCTTTTCAAGTCCTGAATGGTTTTTGCTATTTCTTTCAACTATATATTTGTATTATCTTGAGCTTCCATCACAAGTTTATACCTATCTTCCTTGAGTTATTTGACTTATTTTTCTGTCTGTTCTTTAAGTTCTTTGATCATTTTATGGTTGTTCTTTTAAATTCTGTGTCATAGTGATCCTCAGAGTGACTCTCATTGTAGTACATGTCTGTAGGACTGGTGGGTTTTACTGGGTCATATTCTCTTGGTTTTTCATATTATTTGTGTTTTACGTTGCTATTTGGGCATATGGATGTCTTTTATTGGTTGTGTGTCTTTTAGGAAATTCTATTCTGCCTTTGTTTAGTTGAAGTTTGGTTCTGTTCATATTGTTGATGTAGCTTGGTTGCTTTTTACTCAGGTTGCTTTTTACTCAGCTGGTGTGATATTCAGGTTCTCTCAGGGTAGCAGGCTGGCCTGGTAGTAGGAAGGGCTGTTGTAGGTAGATCA
Source organism: Eospalax fontanierii (assembly GCA_035773235.1). Classification (NCBI taxonomy): domain Eukaryota; kingdom Metazoa; phylum Chordata; class Mammalia; order Rodentia; family Spalacidae; genus Eospalax; species Eospalax fontanierii. The sequence goes on from CM069546.1 coordinate 14,362,958, forward strand.
GTCATGGGCAAAATGGGATCAGGGACAACCTGTGGAGGGTCTTAAAAATGAAGCTGGAGAACTGACTTAGTCTGGGTGCAAGGAACCAGAATGCACTGAGCAGGTCTAAACTATGAGAGTAGTCCAGAGATCTGGAGCAGAAAGAGCAGGAGCTGCTTGGGCCCAAGGCTAGAAGGGGGACCAAGTGCATGGACAGAGTGGAGCTCTCAGGCCGTAGGGGAATCAAGATGCAGTCACATCTTTTTTTATGTATAATTTTACTGATTTTTTTATATTTCATACAGAACATCTTAATCATCTTTATGCCCCATCTCCCATCTGTACCACCCCCACACCCATAGCCCACCTTGCTGGATTTCATGCATTCTGTCAGAACATTTTAAGGCCTCTCCAGTCAGTGTACCCAGATGTTCCTTAGTGCAAGTTCATCCACTGGGTCTAGTCAGCCTCTCTCCCTTAAGAAGATCAAGTCTCCCTCACCCAGCAGTGATCAGCTGCCAATATTTATTTGGCTAAGGTTGGGACCTGGTGTCCACTTCCCAGTTCTATGTTGATTAGTCTGGGAGAGAAAGAAGAGAGAGATATAATGCTGAACTGCTGTGAAAACCTGCAGGAAAATATATTAGTTCAAAAATATACTGAAAAACTATATATCTAATATCTTGACATCAATTCACACATATAGATAAAGGCTATATAGCAAAAAATAGTGCCAGATAGGAGAAACCTCTCTTTAATTTGTTAGCCAGGGTAGTACATAGGCTATTGCTGTAACCCTTGATTGCCTCTCAAAACTTAAAAGTAAGACCTTATTGCTGAAGACAAGACATACTTCAAACCCAGGACTTAGAGCTTACCAAGAAGCCACCTCCCTGAAGGTTAGCTCTCATAGTTTTTTGGGAATACTATGCAAGCTGCTAAGAGAGAACATCAGTGGATGATCCAACCACAGCTTGAAAACCTGTTAACCACAACAAAGGCAGGTACAGCAAACTATATTAGTGCAATAGTGCATTTTTATCTTGGGTTAATCAACAGCTACCTAATAGGACTTAAAGTCCACTCAATGGGAAAAACTCATGTGTTGTACTGTAAATATAGCTAAAGACACATGGCTGGAGAAGTCTTAGATCTTAGGGAAAATCCTAAGACTCTCACATCCCAAGACAAATATAATTTCTTATTATGTGTTAAATATAGATCCTTATATTTACAGGCAAGTATGCCCATCACTACCCATCAAAGAAGCTTCCTTTGCAACAGACAGAAACTATTACAGAATTCCACAACTGGTCACACATAGAGAATACCTATCTGTGAGAGGTCTAACCCCACCTGATAATCTACAAATCAACCTCTATACCTAAGGCTCACAGAACATCGTGGAACCAAGACACAGAGAGAATACTAATGCATCTCTCAACTCTCATCAGCAAAAGTCCCTCATGCAACAGAAAGCAATGAAAACAAAGAGTCACAAATGGCCAAAGTGTAGAGAATACAAGTCTGCAGAGTGTGAGCCCTTGGATGGGATTCCTACATTAAACTTCACCCACTCAAGCTCAGAGACCATTGTAAAAGAGGTGGTGGAAAGATTATAAGATTCGGAAGAGGAGGTACATGACCGTAAGGAAACAGAGTCTTACAGGCTCTTGGGATCTTGCTCACATGAGCAGTATGCTCAAGTCCCGTGCAAACTAAAGCAGACAAAAACCCAGCACAGAATTAATGAATTTTAGTAGTCCAGAATGTTACAAACAAGGCCCAGTAAATTAATTCCCCGGTGAGATGGACAAGTCTATCTGTACCCAGTGTAGATGGGGATGGTTGGAAGGGCAGGTAGACTATGACCAGGACCACACCTGCATTGTGAAATTAAGGGCTGAGTGTATTTGATGTGGCTGAGGTTCCCCATTAATAGCTCACTGGAAGGGAGTATATTAAAAAGAATTGGGTTCCATAGATCCAGAGACCTAGATTTTAATCTGATCTCCAAATTTTTTTCTCTTCTGGGTTTCAAAACCTTTGTTGTGCTGTTTAATTAGTGGAAAAATATCATTTAATTTGCAGTACACAAAGACATAAGATGGGCTCAGGCACATGGCAGGTGCTGAGTAAGCTATGTGGGGTATGACAGTGGTGTCGATGGCAGTTATCAGCTGAATTTCTAATGCTGCGTCCAGCACTGCCTTCTTTACTTATTGACTCCTCTCGATTTCCGGTTCTGATTTCAAAGCCCAACTTTACTTCAAAACTCTATTCCAGACCTGTTACGATTGTAGTCTGTCTAGTCTGTTTCTCACTCATGGATATGAACCCTCATTTGTTCATCCGAATTTACTCATCATTGACAGAGAGTTTCTTTTAAGGATATCTTTTCAGGTCCACAACAGCAGTAAACAATTCAAAGTTCCCATACAAGCTCAGTCATTAAAGTTCTATAAACAAGGGTCAGGATTGCTACTTTAGTTTGGAGAGAAAGGGGCCTATGAAGATGGTTCAGACAGTAAAGTGCCTCATGCACAAGCACAAGGACCTGAGTTTCATGCAAAGCCAGGCGTGCAGTCCCGGCACTCAGAGTTGGGAATGGGCATCCTGACACTGGTACAGGCAGTCTAAAAATGCCAACCACCTAGTCCCAATATGAGACCTCGTCTCAGAAAAGAAAGTGGGTGGCTCCTGAAGACTGACACTTGAGTTTGATCTCTGACTTTCACATGAATGTATGCACATGTGTACCTCTCCACATATGAGTACGCATAAAATTAATTAAAAAAATAATTCATAGAGGCCACACACCTGAAACATAGCCTGCATATATTGCAAATACTCAGTATATGTTACATAACATGGAAAACTGTCTGGTGGAACTTAATAGGACTGTTTGGAGTCAGGTAGATCCTAGCTCAATCCCTGACACCCCATGTGACCTGAACGGCATCGTCTCTACTCTGCTTCCCTCCCACTAGCACCAGCCTTATGACGGGCATCTCTCCTGTGCCCCAAGATTCACTTCTGGGAACACATTTCCCCACATTCTCCTCCAATCATCCCGCTCCTGAATTTGCAGCCCCAAGGTCACCTCTGTCTTAGCACTTAGCACATCCTGTAATTGTTTGTCTAGTCCCATAGCCTGCTTTTAAATTCCTTAAGGCACAGGAGGATCATATTCATGCTTTTATCCTACAGTCTCTAACCCGGCAAACCCAGTGATCTGTGAGTGTCAAAAGTGGCCCCACTGGAACTGGATCACTTGCCTTTTTACCCACCCACTTAGCTTTCACACTCTCCGTTTTCCCAGTATGTTATGCCCTGGAAGCGCTGGTCACGGTGGCGAATGTCTGACTTTCCAAACTGAAGTCTCTGATCTCCAATAGCAGGACCCCATTTCCTCCTTGTTTATCCCTCTCAGTGACCTATGCTCTGCTCTAGTCTGTGTAAATGTTCCCTGTCTATATTGTTGACTAAGTGTTGAGCAAGTAACTCTCCAAATGTTATATCCTTTTAGGATGTCAGGAAAAATCCCTATTTTGCCATTTTCCCTGTTGTTCTAGGATGAAAGAATCCCTCAAGAGTTGCTTCTGTGCTGTTCACTTGCCATCAGCCCCAGATGACCTCCACGAAGGCACAGCGTCTGTAGGTAAAAGGTATTTGTTCATCTTTATGAATGTCAGTCTCTTGACATTCATGGTAAATAGGCAAGTTCTCAGTCTCTTGACATTCATAGCAAACAGACAAATCCTTCAGTAAATGACAATGGTCCCCAGCATCACATTAAAAGCTCTTGGGGATAAACACTCAGGGGTGGTTGTGGCTCAGGCTCAACTTTCAAAGGCTTTGTAATGTGCTTACCTACACACACAGGAAAGCACACCTTCACCTGTTTCAGCCTCCACAGCAGCAGTTTTAGAGCACTCATCTATAATTAAAGCTGTTCTTGCTTAGTCAGGAGTAGGGATGACGCTGTCTGCCAGCATTTCCAGCCAGCAAGGCGACAGGGCACCTTCCAGGGTGATAAGCACAGGTCCTAGGCTGCTGCTTTGCTATTTACTACCAAATGGGTCTGCAAGATGACTTTGGTCTTACAGTTGGAATTGCCATTTTAGTGACTTGCTTTCAAATTCTGAGCAAATTTGAGGGTCTTATGCCTTCCAGTGAGTCATTTTAGCAACATCCTGATCACTGTGGAATTATCAAGTACTTATTGAATAGCTAGCTATGACTTAAACACTTGTTACTACCTGAAAAATGAATAGGCATGATGGTTAATAGCACAGTCTTGCAAACTAAATTATCTGAGTTCAAATCTCCAAATGTTTCATTCATTAGTTGTGGAACCTTGAGGAAGCCTATTTAACATTTCTGTTTCTCAATGTCTCCATTCGTTAAGGGAGGACAATAATGTCTTTTTTGTATGTTGTAAAATTTGTTAACCAATTGTAAGAACTTCAGCAGTTAACTGTGGTTAGCTATTATCAACATCATCCTCTGTCTCTGGTCCTGAATAGATAGGTGATGCAGTGATGCACAGACCTGTTAAGGCTCTTGCTTATAGTTTAATGAAAGATTAATTTTTAAAACTGCACTAGTGGTTCTAAACAGCAATTACAAACTAAGGCAGTCACAATATATTATACAGAAAATTCATAGAGCAAACCAATGTGAGGAAAATAATTGCAAAAGTATCTGCCCTGAGCTAGAGCATTGTGTCTGAACTCTGCGCCAGCTAAAAGCATTAAATACGTAGCAGGGGGCAGAAATGGAGAAAAGTAGATCTGGAGGTTGGATGGACCAGAGAATACAAAAGTGCTAGAATAGTTTTTCGAGCCTCATTGAAGATTGTCGTCTTTGATAGTTTGGTGATGGAAATTAACTGAATGATTTAAACAGTTGGGAACTGGTAGTTGGTTGGTTTGTGTTTGAAAGAATTACTCTGGCTACATCTCAAGAAATGGACTTGAAAGGCTCCAGAAAAACAGATATGGTGGCCATGCTTAAGTGGTCATTTTAATGATCAAAGCAACATATGAAGGTATCTTAGATGGCGATGGTGTCCTCAGGGATAGAGGAAGTCTAGAACCTTCTCATGTTACTTGGTATCTCCATCCTTGGATCCTCAGTTCTGACTTTACCCACAGTAATGAAGTGATTTATTCTTATATATCACATATTCACCTTCAGATACTGTCCACATCTCATAATAGGAGTGAAAGATCATCAACTGAGGTTTGAGTCTCTGAAATTATTTGCTAGAAACAAGGAAGTTTCTGGTGATAGGTAAAAGAACAGCAAGGCCAGTGAGATTTTTTTTCAGCAGTTAAAGGCACTTGCCACCAGGCCTGACATCCTGAGGTGGACCCCTGGGGGCTCTCATGGTGGAAGGAGAGAAGTGGTTCCCACAAGCTGTCCTCTGACCTTCACACATGTGTGCATGCCCCACTAACACATGCTCACACAAAAATAAATAATACAATGAAAACATTTAAAAAGCCAACAGATAGACTTGTGTTCAAGGATTAAAGAAGAAATAGAATCACTGGAAGAAGTGATGAATTCTACCTCTCAACATGAAAATAAAAGTGTCCCAAATGTGTTGTCTGTGACTTTCTAAGGATGGATGGATGCCATATATGATCCTTGGCATCCTTAGTGGAAAAGTTCCTCTCTCTAGTTGTTACTGAGACTTCGTTCTTGCAAGGTGGCATATCTTGGCTAATGTTGCACAGGCCTATATTGTGCTGACAGTTTATAGATAGGAAGCTTACAAAGACAAGCTTGGAAAACAGGTCTTCACCAGAGTGCATGATGCAGGAAGCAAGCATTGGGAATTAGATTAGAATCTTCCTGTTTATTACCAGGAAATAGAGGCAGGATAGCAACTCCTATGATATAAGACAGTGAAATGAGAGGAAGGAGAAAGACAAGTAGCCGAAATCTTGTCAAGCACTATTATCCTATTAAACCTGGCTCTTTCCTACCTAGTAAGTGCTCACATAGTCTTCATGGCACATTGGGTATTTGAGGCTATTTTTACTGTTAATGAAGAAATTTAAGCATTAAAAGTTAAATGACCTGTTTAAGGTAACACAGCCTTTGGAAGTGCAGAAATAAGACTTGAACCCATGACAGTCTAATCCCCAGAGTTGCCTTCTTTCTATTATGTGAGATCTCAGTATTTATGGTACCATTTCCTCGGTCTTATTAGCCTGCCTGGGCATCCTTGTAAGGGCTCCCCTCACCACCTGCGTTCTTGAAGGAGTAATTAGCTTCATTTAGGAGTGATGAAAAAGGAGGGCCACCTGGGCTGGGAAAATCGACAGGTGTACTTTTTCTTGCTTCAGTATCCGCATATAAGACATTGTGACAAAGTACTGGAAGAAAGCAGAGATATGTTTTATAAGCAAGTAACAATAAGATGACTGGGAACACAGTCATCTGTGAGTAATACTTCATAGTAGTAAAACGCAAACTGGAGTTGGAAGAATTTACTAATAGGAACATTGTGATTGCAGTGGAGTGCATCGTTCATTGTCTTCCAAACACGTGTCTCCAGTGTGTCCACTAGGGCCAAGTCTCTTCTGACATCCTCCAAGTCATTAGAATCATCAGCAGAGGGTTCCCCATTTGGGGTCTGGGGGTATTATTTGGGTTATGTAGAGGATCAACATTCTTTAAAAGGCACTAATTGCTTGAATTCAGGAAATGCCATAGGCAGATCTTGAACAGCTGTGGATGTTTTGACAAGTTATTCAGATTCTAGGGAAAATCACACACACATACACACACACGTACAGTTCTTTCTTCCTCTGCTTCTTTAAGTCACATCCATAGTTATAGCTACATTAGTGTCTCATCTGCATATTATTGTTTTTTAATCAACTTTATACTTTGCTTCACCCTTTGTTCATGAACAGCGAGACTGATCATAATGGCTACACACACACAATCTCACAGAGAGAGAATCAGCGAAAAACCCAGGTACAGCCAGAAGTTACGTAGCTCCTACTGCGTACCGAACGCCACAGCATGCCCTGGTCTTAGCTCCTTCCTGATTTACTCCTGATAACTGCTTTATGAGGAGAGCACTGCAGTCATGCGTATCTTATAAATGAGGCCTCTAAGGCTTTAGACTGTCATGTACTATCCCAGGCTTCCTCTTTCTTCAAGGAGCAGAATGAATATTTGACTCTGCCTTGACGCAAATCCCAGACTTCTAACCTTCTTCTCCACCTGCCCTGTGCCCAGCAGCATGCTGACATCAGCACAGGTTAATTATACCAGAAATCATGCAGTCAGAACTTGCCAGTCAGAAGACTAACTGAAAACTTTTCTAGATGCTTTCTGCTGTATACCTCTTCGGGGTGAATTAGAAATCCAAGATTAAGTTTTCTTAGGAAAGTGAAGAAAGGTTATGTTTAGATCCATAGTGGCTGGAAGATGAAGGCCAAGATTGAGTTGAGAAAAGGGCATGCAGAGACAAGAGAGACTGCTGCCTCCCTAAATTCATGTAGCTGGCATCCCGATTCTGGCTATCTTTACTCTCTCTGACATAAATAGATATTAACCTTTTGCGTTCAATGACTATCTTTAAATATATGAAGGAGGCTTTTGGTTCTCTTTTCAGAAAAATGTATTTGCACATGCACACACACAAGTTTGCACACAGTTACAGGGACTAATCAGAACCTCCTTAGAAGCTATGACCTCTCCTCATATGAGTTGCGTAGATTTGGTCAGGCATCTTCCCCAGGAAAAGATGAGAACTCTTTAGGGATATGTTAAGTGATCTAGAAAATAAGTATGTGTTTGTTAAGAACTAAGTTCTTACAAAGCGGTCCATGGCTAGCATATAGCTCAGCTGGTAGAGAGCTTGACTAACATTCACCAGGCCTTGAGTTCCAAACCCAGTACTGCATGAAATAGGTATGGTGGCACCACATGATATCATCTCAGTGTTTGGGAAGTGGAAGCCAAACGATCACAAGTTCAAGGTCATTACACCCTGCCTCAAAAAAGTCCAAATCATTACTCTTCAGTATGAACATTTTCTTTTTAAAAAGTTAAAATACTGTTTGTATTTTTTTTTCTCAAACCATATACTAATATCCTGTTATAGCATTTAAACGAAAAAGAAAGGAAAGATATATGGCAAATTGATTATTGCAAGTTACCATTAAAATCTTTACAGTACCCTCCCCTGTATATTGGCTGTGATGCAGAAGCAGTAACAGTGATAATGAAATGTGTATAAACTTAGGTAGATCTTGACAAGTGCTGGGCATTGTTAGGCATGCTTTAATATGAGTGGCCTGCTATGCATTTCTCCATGAACACTGTAATAAAGAGAGGACGTATTCTTACCCTTGGATGGGCAGACTCTGCCGTGAGGGGGAAACACGAATCACCCCATGGTTTGGATGCTCACTTCCAGAAGTTTTCATTTCTCCAAGGGTATAAAAGGATCCAGCCAAACAACTGGCCACTCAGCCAGGGACCCAAAGATCCATATCTCTCTAAAGTTCATCTGGTGGAGGCGAGTGGGTTAACTGTACAAGGCCCAGGCTTTTCCTTAGGAACCTTGCTCGTCCCATTGTTCTCTAGGAAAACTGGTGTTTTCCACCTCGGTTGGTACATTGCAAACACTTATCCCAGAGACACTGGGGGCTGTGGGGAATGGAATGCTGCCCACAAGCCAGATGTTTGTAAACCTTCGCTCTGAAATGTGGCACAGGACCACAAACTGTCAAACTGTGTAAAAACTAAAGAGAAGACAAAAACAGAGCATAATATTTACCAGATGAGATTTCTTTGTGTGTGTAATCTTGTTGGAATTTTGGGAGTATCCAACTCTCATACATTTCAAAACGGGTCTGGGGCCCCACCCCATTCTGCCCCTACTCCTCGGTCCCAGTTCTCCCTCCTGCCAGGAAAAGAGAAAGTATTAGAAGCAAAGCCTCTGTCCTAAAAAACAATGAACTTGACATCGCCCTGTGCACTCAGTTATACATTGAAAGATGTCCAAGACACTTGGGGCTCCATCTCAGAGGAAGGGTCTTCAAGATACTATTTCTGGAAAATTTTTAGAATTAACATTAAGCAATGGGATCCTGTTTGTATTGACAATTCTTACTGTGCATGAGCAGTTAAATCATAACAGAAGACCTTTATCCATCTGTGCAAACTAAAACCAGATTCAAATGAAACTTATCAGTCATGTAGGAAAAGTACTTTTCCTTATATGACTGGTGATGTGATTTCATTCACCTGTCTACTATGACACAAGTCAGCAGACAGAAGATATCAGTGGAACATCCCTACATAAAAGATCTGGGAAACAAATCAATGTGAGAAAGGATAAAAGGATTTTTTTTTAATACTGCGTTATTTTAAATTTATGTGTATAAAATTGTTGCTTGCGTGTATGTAAGTGCACCCATGTAGAACAATACCATTGGATGTCAAAAGAGGGTATTGGATCCCCTGGACCTGGAGTTTCAGACAGTTGTTAGCTGCCATATAGGTGCTGAAAACCAAACCCAGATCCTCTGAAAGAGCAGCCAGTGCTCTTAACCAAAGAGTCATCTCTCCAGTAAGAAATTTGTGGTGCAAATCTTTTGAAGAAGCGCCATGTTCCCTTGGTTTTAATTTGGAAAAGGTAAAGTAGCATCTGAGTCATCAAATTTTTACCTGTACACAGGAAGCAGAACAAGAAGTGAACCAGGGAATAAATCCTCAAAGTGTATGCCCCCAGTGACATACTTCCCCAGGCAAAGCTCTGTGAGGGTCCATAAATTCCCCTGAAACAGCGCCACCAGCTGGCGACCAAGTTTACAAATACTTGAGCCTGGAGGGGACATTTCTCATTCAAATCACCACGTGAGCCCAAATCTCCAGATTTACACCATGTTACCTTCCCCCACGATAAAATGTTGCTTAGAAGAGAGCTTGACTTGAGTGTGAGGAATCCGGCCACCAGAGTGACGCTTAATCCAAACCTCTTCCTCTAAAAGAAAAAAAAAAAAAAAACAAAACTGAACTAAGTGGCCCAGTACTTGGGATCAGATACATCAGGTCCTTGAATTGAAAGTTCACAATCGGATGGGCTTGGACTGACCCTTTTGGGCTATTTTCAGGCTGATAGCTTATCAGAGAAAGCTAAGGTTCCTGGAGAAGTGGGAATTTAAACTCATTGCACAGATAGAAGCCCTGATGATGGTACATTACTACAAAGAGCCACATGGGAAGTGTGGATGCCTCACACACCAGAGGAATGGGTTTTTGTTTCCAGTCCCCAAAGAGCCTGTAAATAGGTCACTTCCTTTTGCTCGAGCTAGTTCTCACGAAACTTCTTGTAGAGATACCAGGCTTTTAAAATACTTTGTGGGTAACAGAAAGTTGCAGCACCACAAAACTACACTCACTGGGAAAAGCTGCCAACTTCTGCTGTCTTTGAGTTTTAAAATTTTTAACATCTATATTTTGACCTAAAGATAGAGGGAAATCAAATTTTTCTGGAGCTGGTGATTTAACTGAGTTGGTAGATCACTGGTACGAAGCCTGGAGTTCAATCCCCAGCACTACATAATCCACACGTAGTGCTAAGTGCCTATAACCCTAGCACAGGGCAATGGAGGCAGGATGATCCAGAATTCAAGATCATCTTTGGATATATAAAAAGTCAGGTTTTCCTAGGCGACACAAAACCCTATCTCAACCTCTTCCATCCAAGAATAGGAAAAGGGAAATTATTGTTTAATTGGTCAAATTTTTTTTTTACAAAATATTTTATCGTCTCCAGAAAAACTAGAACCCAGCAAAAAGAGAGAGATGAGCTTTCTGGGAAAGTGTAACAACTGTGCTTAGCATACAACTGTGTTTAATAATTGCGTGCTGAATGGAATTTATGGCATGACTCAAGGTAGGTGAGAATAGGGTGGGCTTGCAAATAAAACTGCTAATAGCCACATTCCAATTCTACCGTAGATGGTTGATTTCAATTCTTTTTATCCAGCTGTGTTGGAGTAAGTGAAACTGGAAGTTTTAACAGCAAATTAAATGAAATAGATACTGTACATGTGCATTTTGGGAACCATAAACTCTGTAACCTTAGCAGAAGATTCCAGAGGAGGAGAAAAGATCCCCCTGGTGCGCTGGTGGATAATTGGGAAGAAATTTCCTTTCTTTCCAGTCCCACTTTTAACTAATGGAGGCTCTGATGACCAGAGATCATACTTGTGTGTTCGGAGGTCAAGATGCTAGTTTCAAATTGCAATTAAAATGGCTGTCTGTGTCCATCACCTTCCCCTTTAGCCTTCTGCCCAGTGACTCTCCTCCCCACCTAGGTCCTTGGATTTCTCATTTCTGATGCACCCTTTCCAAAGACAGCTGAGAAGTAAGTCTTTCTGCAAAGCAGTAAACACTTTACTGATAGAAAATGATGTTGGTTAACAATGCTGTGCTGGGAACCTTGATGAGCGTGTCACACACACCTGTTCTCTTTGAGCACCCCAGAAGTTTGAGTGGCTGACCTTTTTCTATTTGGTGCTTTTCAAAGTTTTTATTATGTTTTTATTTATTTAATGAGGAGATCATATGTCACAGCATATGTGGGGTGGTCAGAGGACAACTTGTGTGAGTTGGCTCTCTCCTACCAAGTAGGTCCCAGGGACTAAACACAGATCATCATCTTTACCTGCTGAGCCAGCTCACCAGGCTGTCTGGTTTTTGTCTTAGAGGTGAGGCAAGTAATGCTCCCCGAGGCCCAGTTACTTATCCAAAGGCACGTGGGTCTCAGGGATGGAGCTGGGATTTTTCTTCCACATCTGACTACAGAGTGTTCTGAAATAGCCAAGCTCTTTCAAGAACTTACTATGTGCTTCAGTCTTGAAAAGACGCAACTCTAGTGTCATTTCAGATCTTAGATATTTTCCTCCAAATTTACAGGATACTCCACTAGAAAGCTACTAGTTCTCTAATTGGGAAAGCCTTGGTTCATAGTTTAGAATGACTATTTCCTATGAGCGCCAGCATGAAATGATGTCATTGTAGAGAAAGTCAATCTCCCATACAGTATTACCTTTGGATGCACCACCAGTTAGTTAACATGTAATAAATGTTTCATGCATTTTTACTACTTCATGTAACAAACATATATACATATATGTACATATATACATGTATATATACATATATGTACATATATGTACATATATACGTGTATATGTACATATATGTACATATATACGTGTATATGTACATATATGTACATATATATTCAACTCTCATGTTTCTGAGACTACCTAATCACTGCCTTAGTCTTAAGGAGCTAGGATAGTTCCACCTCCTGTTTAATTTTGTGGTAAGAATACAGCCCAATAACATAATAAGATTTCTCCCTAAACAAACACAGACTCTTTGGATTTATAAATCTTTGTCTTAGGAAATATTAGGAGAAAGTATATCTTAAAGTTGTTTGTGGGGTCCTATTTCCCAGAGGGGGGGTGGTGGTGATTAGAAACTGTTTGCAGTTCATGTTTAATTTTATCCAAGCGTTTTAGGAGAGAGTGCTGTGAATGTAAATCAGGCCATGTATGCTACACAAATTCTCTAGCATTAAGCTATGTATATAAGTAGAATTTTATATGTATGTGGTATGTATGCATGTTTGCATGTGTGGGGTGCATGTGCAGGCGTAAGTTTGCAGGCATGTGTGTGGAAGGCCAAAGTTGGGCCAGGCATCATCTTTGTGATAATTTATTTGAGCCAGGGTCTCGTAGCTGAGCTCAGAGCCCACTGACTGCTTCAGCTCAGCTAGCTAACCAGCTTACCCTGGGGGTCCCCTGCCTTCTTCCTTAGTGCTGAGATCACCTGCAGACAACACACCTGCCTGACTTTTATTTAGGTTCTGAAGATCCAAGCTCTAGTTCTCACATTTGTATGGCAAGCACTTTATTCACAGATCCATCTCCCCAGACCCTCCCCATCCCTTAAATATCATATTAGAATAAAATCTAATCCTTGAGGGCTCGAGAGGTGACTCAGCAATTAAGAGCACTGGCTGTTCTTGCAGAACACCAAGTTCTATTCCCAGCAGCCACATGGCAGCTGTCAATCATCCATAACTCCAGCTCTGGGGGTCCAACTCCCTCCTCTGACCTCCATGGGCACTGCACAACACAGGTGTTCTTATATATATATATACATGCAAGCAATATACATAAAATAAAATAAAACTGATAAGTAAAAACAAAAACAAATTTAATCCTTGAAGTGATAAGGACAGGGGCAGTGGAGTAGCAGAGGAAATTCCTAACTTTTATCTGACATTGACCTTGCAAGAAAGGTCAGTTTCTATTAATAACCACTGCCTTGCACTATTTTCCATTGAGACATAGGGCTGGCCTAACATGACTTACCTTTCTAAATTGACTACTGTTAGTTTTGCTGCTGTGCTAATATAGAAATGAGAGTCACAATTATGCAAATAAGTGTTTGCCTAATATAACAAATTGTTCTATTTTGGCTCCTTTAGCTGTGTTATATGACTGTTTTTTTTTTTTTTTCTTTGAAAATAAGCTGACACTGGAAATAAAGGAAATGTAATAATTAGCATGGGAGCTATAGTTTGAAGATGGCGAAGAAGCCAAAGCAGCAGTTGTAGGGAGGGAATCAAAGCCATTTGATGTTGCCCATCTGCACTATTAATGGGACTCCGAGGAGAGGAAGGAGTGAGTTCCCAGAGCTATTACAATTCGATTCCTCTTGCTCCCAAGGTCCTCCTGTGTACCTCTGATGGTGAGCATGGATTCAAAGTAGAGAGGGTCCTTTATGTGGCAACTTCTTGGCACAAAGGAGAGGGAGAGTTGGACCCGATGCATGGAGATCGGAGCTACAGCATGCTGCTGAGAGAACATCCACATCTAATTCAGTTGGGGCGCTCCCGGCACACCAAACCCTCGGGTCTCCTCCCGCCCTGCCTTGTTTTCCTCCTCAGTTTCTCATTTTCATTCTTTCTAAAGAGAAAACTTCATCTGATCTGGCAGAGAAGTGCCACCGTGCAAAGCAGGTATTTTGTATGCTAATGACAAATGTCATCCTAGGTCACTAAAGGGGGCCTGGATCTACATGCAGAGAGTTATCAATTAATGCGGGGACAATGCCTGGAAAGCGGAGAGCTTGGGAAAGGTCTCCCGTCAATGGCTGGGTGCATTTTCTCTTCTGGGAAGAGTTTGATCCAGCAGGAGGGATCCTCTTGATATTCACTACAAAGGCTTAGGGGGATTACTTAAGACTGCCAGCCCCTCCCTTATCAGAGTGGTCACAGTCTAGGTAACATTAGCCCCTTCTTTGTCTTAGCACATACAAAACCTTGTTCCCAGAAGGCAATAGAAACCCCGTTGTGATTTCCTGGCTCGGACTGAGTTTAAGATGCTTCTCTGAATTCAAAGTCTATTCCGTGTTGGTCCCACCTTAGTCTCTAGGCTGTGTTATGCTCAGGAGGAATTTGGGGTAGTGCGGAAGAGAAAGGAGGGGACCAAAAGGAGACTCGTTACTAGTCTAGCTAAAATGCTGGAAAAGATTTCTATTTTGCTTTTCATTCTGTTTCATTTGGTCCATCACACTGTGAACAGCCTTGAAAATTAAAGCAGAAAGTAGAAGAACAGGGCCAGCCTTGCCAGATGAAGAGATTGGAACCATGGAGTGGAATGACCATTAAAATGATTGTGTGTGAAATCATTCTTTAACCATGGAAACACATGCATAATATATCATAAGGAAAATAAATACAGGCCACAAATTAATATTTGTGACATCACTTTCTTTAAAAAGAAAATATGCGAACAGCATGCATGTAGGTGCTTTGAGATAGGAAGGGCCTGGATAGACACACAATGTTTACAGATGTTTTCCTAAAATGGGAGATTTCTGTGGTTTTTCTTTTATATTTCCTATGTCTACTCCTATTTTCTATGCTGTGTAGGTGTTACTTATTTTTATGTTTGATTTATTTATTATTTGTATTTTGTGTGTGTGAATGTATTGCCTCCATGTGTGTAAGTTGTGCAATGTCCTCAGCAGTCAGAAGATGGCTTTTGAACGGCCTTGGAACTGGAGTTGCAGACGGTTGTTAGCCACCATGTGGGTGCTGAGAACAGAACTCAGGTCCTCTGCAAGAGTGGGGAGTGCCCTTAACTGCCAAGCCATCTCTCCAGCCCCTTAAGATTTATTTTTAATTATGTGTATGGGGGGGTTATGTGCACACAAGTTCAGGTGCCAGTGGAGGCCAGAAGAAGGTGTCAGATCACCCTGGAGCTGGAGTTACAGGAGCCTTTCAGCCACCCAGTGTGGGTGCTGGAAACTGAACTCTGGTCCTGTACAAAAGCAGTATGTTCTTAATGGCTGAGCTGTCTATCTAGCCCCATGTTTACATATATATATTTTTTTTTCATTTTTAATTAAAAGCCAGAAAGGCAAGGTTCCAAAAGAGATGAGGGGAAATGGGATCTGGTCAGAAAGATGCAGCTTGAAGTCTGCTTTCTGC
Organism: Eospalax fontanierii; assembly: GCA_035773235.1. NCBI lineage: Eukaryota > Metazoa > Chordata > Mammalia > Rodentia > Spalacidae > Eospalax > Eospalax fontanierii. Next base: position 14,378,499 of record CM069546.1, read on the forward strand.
CTTAGTCTGGCTGAGGAATCTGATACAGGCCACCTGTGGCTGCCATTCTTGAGTTCCCACTAGAAACAAGAATGACAGTAATACTGCCTCATGGGGCTGTTGCAGGAATTTAAGTATCTGTCATGCACGGCACTGCTCTGTATAAGCCTTGCATTAACGTGGAATTGAATTTCCTACTTTTTGACCTTCATCTTTTCTTGGAGAGCTGAGTTCTTTCCTTTCAGAATTCCCTTTGGCTGTTAGGATAGGAAATACCTACCATCCTCCATAGTCCTGACAGAGTCCCCTGGCTTACATATGGACATCTTGTCAGAGCAAATGATACATATATAAAACAGCTTCAAGGTAGGATTGTGCTACAAGAAGGATCTAACATCCTGAAATGCAAGCCCTATCCTATTTTGTGTTACCAAGTACTCAAGGTATGTAAATAGTCACAGTGACTTACTGTCTGGGGCATCAAAAGGCCCAAAAGAGAATGACTTGGTACTTAGCAGTACTTAACAGAGGGCCAGCATGGAAAGAGTGCCCAATGCCTGGAAGTTGCTGTTGTTGCTCATCCATTGACAGTCCCTACTGAAAGCATCGATATGTAACTCCCCACTTGCTGCAGTCTTTTGATGCCTTCTCATCACAGTGTTTGAAATGAACAAGTTTGGTTCTGCAGATGGTTTCTGGTCTTACTGTACTTTTCCCAAGAGTGCTAGCTTTGCCTCTTTGCCTATCCAAGAGGTGGGGAAAAGGATCAGAAAGAGAAGGGCTATCACAGCAATGAATAAGCAAAACTGTACTGTAATCTGAACCTTATTCACCTATGGCTGCGGGGCTCACAACTCAGTTTTTAGCTTTGCTTTGATGGCTTATGTCAGGGTCCCTGTCTTTCCTTAGAAGCACATCAAGGTGGCATGAAGGTTTGCTGGGTTCCCTGCAGAGCATGCAGATTGATCTGTATGAATTGTGGTTCTGATTTGTTGGGAAAGCACGTTTACCTATCTCACACAACTGCCTGAAGAATAAGAAATGATCTATTTAAAGGGTCATGCATAATTCCTAAACATAACAGACACTTAATATGCATTTTTGTCATTACTAATACAGTTTCTATCACCAAACTGAATTCAGAGCAGTGAGGGTGATAGTTTTTCTATGGTTTGTGCCACACAAACTTGTGGTGTTAGGCTCTGTTCTGAGCTATGATAAGAAGTATCCGATATACTGCAAGAGACCCAGGATACTAGAGCAGTGAGCTCCCAGTGACCTGAGAAACTACCAGACATTGCAAGGAGATGAATATTTTTATAAGGAATAATTAGAAGAATAAAAATAGCAATTAAGGGACTGAGAGATAGTTTAGTCAATAAAGTACTTATAAAGTACTTATAAGGACCTAAATTCTATCCCCAGAACCTATGCAAAAGAGCCAGGCATGGTGGCATGTGCCTGTGATCCCAGCACTGGGTAAGCAGAGACAGGTGGGTTCCTGGGATTCTCTATTCATCAGGCATCTGAACCTAATGAGTGAGTCTTAGGCCAAATGAGAGAGACAGACTTTCAAAATTAAGGCAGACAGATTCTGGAGGACAACAACTCACATTGATCTTCAGACTCTGTTCTCATATGCGGTATCAAGAAGAGCACCTATTAGCAATCTTAATCATGGTATTATGTGATAAATTTAATAGAAATATTATTCTGGAGGCTGGAGAGATGGCTTAGCAGTTAACAGCACTCCCTGCTCTTGCAGAGGACTTGGGTTTGGTTTGCAGCACCCATATGAGGCTAACAACCATTCTCTACTCCAGTTCCAGGGTATCTATTCCCTCTTCTGGCCTCCAAGGGTATCACAGATATGTTTTACACCTACATACATGTAAGCAGAAACTCATATACATAACACAAAAATAAGTATTTTTAAAAGTGAAAAAAAGAAATAGTGTACTTTTTTCAGGTGAATATTCTAGGTGCTGCCAAGTTGTCCTGGAGGGTCAGAGCTCTATCCTGGACCAGCCTTTCATTCATTTAACAGATGCTGATGATTAGCTTGGTTGGAGGCAGAGAGGCCAGTAGAGTTTCCAAAACACTCTTATTCAAAAGAACTAGATGTTCACAGGGCCAGAGATGGGCACACAGAGGCACTTGATGAATACTGTGTTCAGTGAATACAACTGGTCTGGAAGTTGCAACACATCGTGATTCTTTAAATGTGGTCCTCAGAACAACAGCCTTAGCATCATCTGGGACCTTGTTAGAAATACAAGTCTCAGGCTGTGCCCTAGAAATTACTGAGAAACTCTGAAAATGGAACCCAGAGTTCTGTTATAAGCTCTCCAACCAAGTAACCCTCAAGTTTTTTTGCTCTCTCTGAAAATAAAGTTAAGCCAGACATGCAGTACACACACAAACACATACACACACACACCCACACACATACACACAAACACACACACACACACACACACACACACAAAGATTTCAGGTTCATACTCCAGAGTGATAAAGCATCATTTCTCAGAAAAAGTGAAACTATCTTCCCATAGACCCTTCTAGATTTGTTTGAGTATCCCAAAGTGGGTATCGCCCTGGGAATTGACCTCTATACCCACAGGCACATTATGAGGCCAACAACCTGCTTAAATATCTCCTGCAAAGTTGGAAACATCAGGACACCTCCCCGCACCCCGTATTCTCAGAGGCCAGCAGCCATCTGTGGCTCTGTGACTGATTTCTCTGCAACATTCAAAATGAGGATCTCGGTCTACTTAATAGGTCTCCAAGGGGACCCTGAAGATTCAGATTGTGAGTCTCTGGACAAACCAAAGAATTAAAAAATGAAAACAAACGTGGACACTCATTTTCCTAACTTGCCAATTACAAGCAGAATTTTGTTTTATAAACCATGAAATGATTCACAGAGGTCTGTGTATTATTCCAAAGCACAGCTGGCTAATGTAAAAGAATCCTTCTCTTGGTCTGTCGGGCCATAGACAATTCCCAGGCATGCCAGTTTATGTTTGTTTATTGGTAAGGCCTCTATTTGCTTTGTGAATCACTAAATAGGGAATCTAACTGTAACAGGGACACTGCAGAAAAGAATCTGCAGGCATAGGAGGGCTGCTTACAATCTCAGACACTTCCGCTCATCTCCAGAGCCCTGGCCCACCTTCGATCATCGTCTATACCAATGGGTAGCTGCAGTGGTTTCTAAAGCAGTCCCTGCAGGTTTTGCCTGAGCCTGGTTTCTTTCACTTTCTTATGAGCCTCCCTCCTGCCTTCAGGAAGGTGTGTTTCCATTTGGAGGAAGCAGCAGACATTAGCTCCCAGCATGTTCTGCTTTCTAGAAACATGGCTCTATAGATAATCCTAAACCGTAGAGGCTCCACGGATCAGAGAAGCTTAGGATTTAGGAAGAGGAAGAGCAGCAAGTACAGCCTATGAAGTATCTTATACTGGACCTTTCTTCATTCTTTATTTGAAAGGCCTAACTTTCTTAGTGTATTAGTTGTTTTTTCTTACTGGTAATATAATGGACTAAATCCCTGATCAAAAAGGGAGTAAAAAGGATTTTTTGATTGTCTTGTGTTTTTCCTAAGATTTGCCTGGGAACTTACATAGGACCAAAATGTACATTGGTAATACTAATTTATTACATTATTCTATATATAATTTGGGTTCCACTTTCTTTTACTAAGATAATGTTACACAGTTCTGTCATCTGAGCTATACAACTTCCATCTTCATGACTTCAGTGATGCCTACTAGTAAAACAAAATCATAGTTGGGCTTGTTTACTATTGATGTTCCTGTATAAAACAAGGGGAAGCAGGGTCATTGTACCCTCACCTGAGTAACCAGCCACTCCTCCCAGCCAGTTATAATATCAGCTGCTTATGGCCTCATGGTCTTAGAAAGATGCTATAGTACATAGGCTGGGAAAGGCTCATAGAGGAGGGTCCACTCATGAGACTGTGACGGAGTCATAATCCATGCTGGATCAAGACTTTAATACGGTTGTTTGTGGGTTGTCCACACTCCTGTCAATAACTCCTCACCCATGCTTTGTAAGCAAGCTCAAAGAACTTACTGGTTCCTCAGGATGTACTTTAATGGAGCCATACATTGGTTTGTCACTAGAATGTGATGAGAAGGGGGTCAACATTGCTTAATAACCCCAACAAAAAGTTCTCACAACAGATGATGAATTGTTCTCCTGGCATCAAGATAACCAGTGAGTAAAACAAAGTGTTAAAGCGAAGTAAAAATGGAATGGTTTGGGGAAAGAAGGATTTATATATGAACATTAAGATGACCAGATGTTTTCCAAATGGATAAAAAAGCTTTAAAGTACATGCAGGTTATGAGATCTGAGTAGGTTTCTTAAGATACGTAAAAGATAAAATTCACGGATAATATCTAAAAGATTATCAATTTGTAAGGTCACAATTCAGTCAGAGTTCTACTTAAATGAATGGAACTATTGATATAGTCTTGTTAACCATTATGAGACTGAAAAGAAAATATGTCTAATTAAGGTTTATTTTTAAATGTTTGGTTTTTCCTTAAGCTTAATTATTACACTTGAGTTACAAGTAACAGACTGGTATGACTGACCTTCATGTCTCTTTCCAAACACCAGTCAAGGGCTTTCTTTCCTCCCTAGAACTAACAGTTATATAATTTCCCACCCCCAATACTCCCACTGATGGATTACCATGACTGCCAAACCTGAAACCCCCATTCAGCTGGAAGAAACCAGAGTGGTCCTGCACCCCAAACCGATATTGGCAGTTGGACTTCAGGCAGGGACTGATGAGAACAGGAAATACAGAATAGGCAGGCAGTTCAGGGCAGAGATCACAAACAACGGTTCCAGAAATGCCCTTGCTTTTCTAACCAAAAATGCCAAGGGAGCTCTAGTTTCTTCTCTCCTCCTAAGTGTACACTCTGCCTACAGCCTGTCTGTGAAGTAGATACTAAAAACAACGCCAATCTAGACAGTCATCTCTTGTGGGAAGTAATACTTTTGAAACTGGATATCTAGATTTTCATGATGAAAATGGGTTATGGTTCTTTCCCAAGTACAGTCTAACGATCTAACTCTTAAACAGTTTTAGGGTCACCTCTTCAGAGGGGGGGACTATAAAGGACTGAATCTCTAGTAAGCAAATAGGTTCAGTAATGAATAATAAAGCACTTTCTGCTGTTCCTTGGTCTCCTGTTGCCAGGGCCCCTTTTCCAGATGACCAACCCAGACCTGGACGTCTCATTCAGCCTGGAGCTGTCACTGGAGGCTGTTACTATAGGCACTCTCTTCTTGTAGCTGACCAACCCGAAATTAGAAGAGGGAGGTCTTCCCCATACCCACAAAAACTCTTAAAAGGCTCAAATGTTTGAATTTGAATTTTATATTTGTTTGAATTCCAAGTCCCTTCTCCACTTCTGGAGAGCTTTTCTTTCTCTGTGTATGTATGTATGTGGGATTTTTCATTAAAAAAGCACAAATCTCTGCTATGTCTGAAACCCTCTCTGCCTTTTAATTCTTAAATTGGAGGAGAAAAATGAACCCAGTGAAGACCCATAGATGACACATGACAGAATGACAGAATACCTGACACAGGAGCTTAAGGAAGGAGGGGATCATTTTGGTTCATAGTTTCAGGATGCCACCCATCATGGCATGGGAGGCGTGGCATCTGGACTGTGAGGCAGCTGGGCACATTGGAGAAAGAGAGGCTGGTGCTCAGCTGACTTTCTGTCCCGACCGCATCAGTGATGCTGCCTCATTCACATAGGTCTGCAAACTGTTCTAAAAACCAGATATACCCAGAGGTGTGTTTCCATGATCAGTCTATTCTAAATTCCACCAAATTGACAATGTAGATTAAACACCCTATTAGTAAGTTTTGTGGACTGCTGCTGGCAAGGAGGAGAAGCATATGAAGTCATCTGCTTGCAAATGATTTTATTGTTTCCAGCTAAAAAGAAAGCGTCACAGCCACTTCTCTGAGTGCATATATTGCAAGGTGCACTTGCTTGAGTATGTAGGAACAGACATGCCCAGACACATACATGCCCAGATATACACAAACACAGACATATATACACACACACATGCAAAATACAGACACACAGATATACACAGATACACAGACATACATACACACAGAGAGAAAGAGAGACATATACCTACATACATGAGACACAGGCACACAAATACACACACAGGCCAAGAGATGTAGACACACATATACACAGACACACAAATATTTGCAAACACAGATAGACATACATACAGGCAACACACACAGACACAGACATACACATACCAACACACTGACAGACATGCACTCACAGAGTCTATAGGACCCTCCCCTGCCTCAGGAAGTTATAACAGTTTCTATGCCAGACATGCCACCTGGAAGATGCCATTTGAAATGGGTTCAACATGCAGACATTTCTGGATCATTTGAGAAATGTCAACCAACACCGTTCTTGTCATCTCTCCACCTAATAATTTTTACTTAATGCCTCAGTGTCTGAAGGACCACTGAAATGAGGTAGCCTTTCCGTGTATAAAGTATTGCCTTTTCTGTGTAATCTCTGTGCTCTGCAAAGAGCACGTATTTATGATTACATTGAATTAAGTATAATGTAACCTGCCTAAGTTTGTATTTGAGAATCTAATATATAGTGGTCAGTAAATAAATGACAGTTGTTATTTCCTTAAGGAGAAGGCTGGGACTGTGGTTACAAGTTTGGCTGCTCATTGGAATAAAAGTGATGCTTTTCAAGGTACCACTGCCCAGGCCCCCTCCAAAAGATTTGGATTTAGCCGGTCTGCTCTGGAGCACAGGCATCAGGTTTTATTGTTTGTTTTAGGTTTTACCTCAAGTGACCCTGCTACGCAGATGTAATCAGAAACACTGTCACCTTGACAGCAAGTGGGTGGCTTTGTCATTTATTGGAAGAGCACGCTCTACTGAGAACTGGCTCATGCTCTCGTAGAGAAAGGAATAAAGAGAAGCCAGCTCACAACCAAGATCTGAGATAAAAGCTGAACCTTCTTACTGCTGTGATTCAATTCTGCCTTTGCCTTCTATCCTGGGTGTGGTTTCCCTGTTTGTAATGTAAGGAGAATGAAAAAGGTGAAAATCATACAATTTTTTTAAGCACTGTTTTATCAAGATGGATGACAAAAGTAGCCCTTAGTAATTTTAACTTCGTGCAGCAGATCCGACAGCATCTACGCAGGGTGCTGGGAATTCTTTTCTGTTAACTTTTACTCACCTCCATTTAATTTTTAAATATGTAGTAGACATGATTGTGGGGCTTCTCATTAACTGGGCTCTCTTACAGTCATAATTTTTGATACACAACATTACTTACCAATTAGCCTGTCCTGTTCATTTAAATTTCTTTGCTCATATTTTAATGGGAGCTAATGATGCCTTTGTTGACTTATTTAATGTTATGTAAATGTGGCTATAAACTGTGAAGGGTTTTAGCAGAAGCTCTGTTTTTGCTTACTCTTCAGATTTTGGAGTGTGTAGAATCCCCAGGAAACACACATATCAATACAATGGATGCAAGCTACTGAGGAGGCCAAATAATAATAATAATAATTTCAAAAGCCAGGGATGAAAGATGCTCAGAGAATGAAGCCTTTTATTTTCTTCTGGGTTAATTGTTTTTAGGGTAACAAAGGAGTTTCAAAGTTAACTTCATATAAGCTTTTTTCCTTTTTTTTTTTTTCTGTTTCAGTGGTCACTCAGCATAGGCCAGTCTAATGCTACGTCTGAGCCTGAATGGGTCCAGTTGGGCTCAGCATTGGCTCTCGTGGTGAACTTTTCAGGCTGGTACTGTATAGAATTCCATTCTCCCTCAAATGGCACATAGATATTTGAATGAGTGAATGAACGAATAAGAGAACACAACCTTTATCATTTTAATGTGCACGCATATTTCAGGCAATGGCTTCTTCACACTGTGCTTCCATGATCTAGTCCTCTCCCTGACTCGCCCACTCCGACCAGGTCATGGATTTTATACTTTGCAATAATTAAACATTGTCTTGTTTCAATTTCTTTCAGTTCTCTTTTTCTTTCTCTCTAATCAGCATCTAATTTTCCAGCTCTCTTCTTCAAATACCACCTCCAATAATCATCCTATCATACCAGGACTCTCAGTTCTTAGGATGCTCAATACATTGATCCAAAACTCTCTGTCCCTTTACCACTTGGAGGGTTCTATCGTCTTCTTTCCCTACCCAGTTTCAGTTCCTTGTTAGGTCATGATAACCGTCAGCTGGTATACATCTTTGCGCCCTTGGATTGGGTTAAAATACAACTTTGGTTAAGTACAATTCACTTTCATTCTTTTCTTGAATCTTTCCACTAAATGTTGGTGGGAACAATGTCTCTGTGGCTGGATGGACTCACCTTAGAATTATGGATGGCATGTGATTCTTTCTGCTACTAGACAAGTATGCTTTATTCCTAGGCTCTTCTGCTAACTTTAATCACTTGTTCAGAGTAGAAGTGGTTCTTCCACCAAATTCAGTTTGAAGTCTCACCTTCCGGTACCTCTGAATGTGTCCTTCTTTGTGCGTGTGATAAGCTAAAGTCACTACAGCAAATTCTCATCTAGAGATTTTAGTGTCCTTTTAACAAGTGAAAACTGTGGAAAGCCATATGTACTCAGAGAATGTCATGTGAAAATGCACACAGACAGTGGGGGCTAGAGAGATGGTTTGGCAGTTAAGAGTACTGGCTAGTCTTGTAGAGGATGAGAGTTCAGTTCCCAGCACCTATACATGGCAGCTACTAGCCATTCATAACTCCAGTTCCAGGAGACCTAACACCCTCTTTCCTCTTTGGGCACTGCACACACGGGTGCACTTACATACATGCTGGCAAAGCACTCAGAAGCATAAAAATTATAAATAAGTAAATCAGAGATTGAGGGAATGTTTCTATAGCCAAGGAATGCCAAAGATGGCCAGCCAGCCACCAGACACTATCAGAAAGGCTTAGACCAGATTTTTCCTCTTAACCCTCAGAAGGAAACAGGGTTGCCAACACTTAAACTCTGACTTTGACATTCCAGAGCTGGAAGACAATATATTTTGGTTGTTTAAGTCACTCAGTTTACAGTACGCTCTTTTATGTAAATAAATACATTATTCTATCCTAATTTCTTGAACTCTAACCCTCAATATCTTTCCTCATCCTCACTCTGGACTGATGACCCATTTCATCCTTCACTGAGAGACAGAGACAACCAGAAGCTCCTAGCCTCACATTATCGGCTTCATAAGAACCAGGAGGAACTATAGTCCTTTCTGTGTCCAGAACACAAGTTGCCTCCACACAGTCTTCTTCGGGGACGTGCTGCCAGTGGTTCCTTCTCCACTTTTGTTTTGCAATCTTCTTTCCCCTAGACCGGATCCTTTTGAAGGGAATGCTGAGCTCAGTTACTCTGTCATTTCCCTTTTAGATTTTTTTTTTATTTTTAAATTATGCATATATTGGGGGTTATATGGGTCAGAGCACATGAGTGTGATGCCTGTGGAGATCAGAGGGGGACATTAGATCCCCTAGAGTTAGAGCTACAGGGGGTTGTGAGCCACCTACCATGGGTGCTGGGAACCAAATTCAAGACCTGTACATGAGTGGAAAGTGTATTTAACCACCGAATCATCTTTCTGGCCCTCTTGTATTTTCTCTTAAAGTTAAAAATTGGGGCCTGGGGGTATAGCTCAGTGCTTGCCCTTGCAGACATGAAGACCCAGTCTCAATCCTTGTAACTTAGAGAAGAAAGTTGAGCACACTGGGACGCTCTTGTCATCCCAGTGCTGAGGGCGTGGAGACTGGAGGATCACTGGGGCTCACCAGCTAGCCAGCTAGTCTACCTTGCAAACTCCAGGCCGATGAGAGACTTTATCTCAAAGAACTGAGGAGGTTGACCCCTGAGCCGTGATACCTAGGCTGTCCTCTGGCCTCCACATGCACAGGCAAACATGTACAACTAGACATACAGGAGTAGCTACACACATGAACATGCACACAAATATATATATAAACACACACACAGCATTTTTAACAAAATAGTGAATCTTCTCTCGATGCCCACCTCCCACCAACACATTCTCCTTTTGTTTCTCCTTTGTAGCAAATCTCAAAGTTACTTCTATGCATTACCCATAATTCCCGCCTCCCATAAGCCTACTCCAGATTGCTTCCCACCAGCCCTTTGTGAATTCTTCTTATCCAAGATTTATTTTTTTAATATTTATTAGTTTTCGTTTCATGTGTATGAGTGTATTGCCTACACATATGTAAGTGTACCCATGTGGTGCGTGGTGCCCGCGGAGGTCAGAAGAGGGCATCGTAATCCCCTGGAACTGGAGTTACAGTCAGTTGTCAGGTACCGCGCAGGCTCTGGGAATCAAACCCAGGTCCTCTGCAAGCGCAGCCAGTGTTCCTAACTGCTGAGCCATCTCTCCAGCGCCTTATCACGATATCTTAATGCTGGGGTTTCCTAGACTCAAGTTTGATTTTTTTATCTCTTATATTCCCAGCACAGGTATCAGATTGATTTTACATCTCTATCTGAGCATTTGATATTTCACACTCTATGCATCCAAAATTAAATTCTTCTTTTCCTCTTCCACCCGTTTCTAGCTGTGGCATTTCCTCGTTGCAGAAGATAGCAAGCGCACCTTTCCAATTCCCCTCATCCTGAGTCATCCTTGTCTCTACTCTTTAAAATCTACATCCAATTGCTCTGCAAGTCTGCTGGTTTAACCTCCCAGAATCCAGAAGAGTCTGGCCATCTATCACCACTTCCAAGCCTGGGATTCTGTTTTGAACTTGTCATTTCTTGCCTGAACTATTGCAAGAGCCTGGATCTGCTTTTAGACAGAAACAGACTCGGTAACAGTTTTTTCCTTTCTTCAAGAAATCGTGACTCAGCACATCCAGTACATTTCTGAGTGGCCGCGCCCTCTCCCTCCTGACCTCTGTTGTTTGCCCTGCTCATTCTCCACCTACAGCCTTCTGGGTAGTTGTTCCTGACACAGTGTACCTGCGGAGCGTACCTTTACTACGTAAATCTTTCCCACCTGCCTTCTCAGCTCTTTCCCTTACGTAAAGTCTTTGCAGAGATTTTTCTCTTCCCGCTGAGAGCCTTTGGGTGGATCAGCCTGTTTCCGATGTTCCTGATCACCCCGGAGGATCCTTATACTTTCTTCCCATAGTATTCACTAAGGTATATTACATTTCTGGTGCTATCATGACAAGCACCAGACGAGGCTTACAGAACAAGGTTGTCCTCTTGCAGTTGTAAATGTTGGAACCTTGAGATCCAGGTGTCAGCCAGGTTTGTTCCCAGACCTCTCTTATTGGTGTGTAATTCACAACCATCTTCTTCTATACAGGCAAACCTGGGATGTTTCCTTGATTTCGTTTCCCCTTCTTATTAAAGTGGGTTGAAGTCTACCCTAATGTGCCCAATTGACTGAATCATCTTAAAAGCGCTCTCTGAATACAGTCGTATTATAAGTTACCAGGACTGGTAACTGAGGGCTTCAACATATGAATCTGAAGGAGGTCACAATCTACCCCATAACACTAGGTAACTTTCTTATTAAATGAAGTTTTTCAACTCTCTGACTGCAAACTCACATGGGAAAGTGAGTCTTTATCTTTCCTGGTTTTATGCAGATGCTTGGCATAACATTAGTGCCAAGATGCAGTCTTAATAAATATGAAAAAATTGATAAAATGATGCCCACATTCTTATGAGATAAGCACAATAGAGAGAGCACATGTGGGCCACTGGCATTGAGAGCTAGGTTGTGTTTCCAGTTATGTGATCTTAAACAAGTAGCTTATTCTTGTTGAGTTGCCTCCCTCATACAAAACTGCGGGTGCATATCTGCCTGTCACACCAGATGGTTTTAAGGTACAAATTTGCTGACATTTAAGAAGGTCGTGGGATCCTGAATTCTCTTTGAAATGCAGGGCACTGTATTTACATTATGGTTAATAATGATAATATTAATAATGGCAGCTACTGTCTATTAAGTCCTTAATGTGTCACACACTTGATCTGTACTAAGTTTTTTAGATTAATTTCTTCATTTAGTCTTCACAGAAACCTTCCGGCTAGCTTTGACCTTTCTAATTTTCTATCAGGAAAAGGCTGGATAGGATTGTTTTGTTGTCTCAGCATTAAAATACATGTTTTCTCTATAGTATGTAACAGAAAGTAAGTTTACCTTGAACAGTGAAAAGATGCCTGTGTCCGTGAGTGTGTATGTCCATGTACATTTAGGTTAGTATTATATGTCTATTCCCCAGGTGATTGACTTAATAAAAAAAAATGAAAGATATGTCCATGGGTATTGTGTGTTATAACACTATATTAAACAAAATCCCAAATGTCCAGATCATTTCATAAAGGGCAGGGTTATCTTTTTACATAAAACTTTAAGAAAGCCATTTAACCTGACAAGTGTAGGCGTGCGTGTCTCTTCCCTCTGATTCAACACGAACTCTTGGCTTTCCTGACTGTTTATTCTTATTTCTAAGTGCAGCATTCTCTTTTTTTCTGTTGTTTTTTCCAGCTTTGTAGCAATTGTTAAAGATCCACCAAGAGAGATTATTGCTAACTCTTGTCACATAAAGAGCCAGAGTAATTTGTGTACAGTACAGTTAAAATTACACCCGAAGCTAATATCACCCTAATGAGTTGAAATGGAAGGAAGAAGGTTGCTTAGAAAAGACTGTAAGTGACTTAACGTGGGTTTCTCACTTCCAATGATAATGTTCTTTGGAACTGTGTTTTGAACACATTATTATAGATTTAAATATTTTAATATTCATTTATTCTAATTTCCTTTTTGATAGGTACCATCTCTGTGCTTGCATTTCATCAACTCTGACTAGTGACACCACTCTATTTAATATCTTCCTTGGCCAAATTTCTTGCGAATTGGGAAGTAGGTTTTAGCTGCTTAAGGAGGTTTCAACAATTCCTTTGTGTGGTTCAACATTTAAAACTCAGATAGGAATCTTAAATCCTTTAACAAGGAATTACTCAACCTAGAGACTCTATAAGTACACTGGGATGCAGTCTACTGGAGACACTTGTCAATATTTGTCCTAAATCACACCCTAGCTCCATTTTCAGCTACATTTGGTGTTGAGATAGAAATCTTTTTTCTTCTTAAATGTGTCAATTTGGACTGTGTTCCAGGAAGTCAGTAGGTGGTTTCTACATATGGAGAAGAATGGCTCTTAAAGGGAATGCATGACTACTGTGCTGTGTGGTTTGGGTGTCACACTTTCACTTGCTCTATGTATCCCCTCAGTGGTTCCCACAGTTCCCGGAGATTCGTATCATCTCTGCCATGCGTCTGGAAGGAAATTGCCTTTAGTGGGTCTCTAAAAAAGCTGCTGTCCTCTAAAAGGAATTTCTTCTGCCCTGTGAGTATTTGGTAGATACCAGTTTAGGAGGAAAATTAGACCCATGAAAGGCAAATTCTGATGGAGAAAGGGAGAACAGGAGTCTCAAGTTCAGATGGCTTTCAGAGAAGGATGTTACACAAAGTCACGGTTAACCGCATCAGCTTTTTAGGCTTGCGGCAGTACTGGCGGACATTGGTGGGATGGCCACCGAGGAGAAAGCGATGCTCCGTGTTGACTGCGCCGTCATCTAAAGTGGCCAGAAGTCCCTGTGTTTTCAAACCCTTATGCAGACGGGTCAGAGCCTGGCCTGCTTTTCAGGGAAGTGCTTCCCTACGTACCCGTCTTTCTCAAATATATTCCGCTTTATCTCAGATCCTTGCTTGGCTGTCTTTTTCCCAATATTCAGATCTTCACCCCAATACTGGTTTCTAGAGCTTCCTCTCAGGTCATCTAGTCTAAAATGGCAACCTACAAGTCATATTTTTCTGTCATTTTGGTTTCCGTAACAAAATACCACCGACTGGATGGTTTAAGAAAAAAGAACATCCTTCTCCCATAGACCTAGAGACTGGAAACTTGAGAGGAGGCTCAGGTGCAGCGTGGGGAGTTGAGGTGAGAGGCCCTACCCCTTCTTCCAGTTGCCTGTGCTGTGTTCTCATAAGGTGAGGAAAAGAGCAGGGGGAGGAGACAGACAGACTCGTGAGCAGGGGAGGTACAAAGGACAGGAAGAAAGGACGGGAGAAAGAGGGAGAGATAGAAACAGAGAGAGCAGGACTGGAAAGATGGCTCAATGGTTAGGCGCATTGACTTCTCTTCCAGAGGACCCAGGTTCAGTTCCCAGTCCCACATAGTGGCTAACAGCCATCATCCATAACTCCAGTTCCAGGGAACCCAATGTTCTCTCCGGGCCTCCACGGAGTTTACACACATGGGTACGGTTACATACCTTCAGGCAAAACATACAATAAAAATATTTTAAAAGAAATATAGGGAAGAGAGGGGGAATGAGAGCATCAGCCAGCTCTGTGTTCTTCCTCTAGGAGCACTAACATCGGGCTGGGGAGATGGCTCCGCAGCTAACAAGTACATACTGCTCTTGCAGAAGACCAAAATTCTTTTCCCAGCACTCATGTTGGACGGGTTACGACTGCCTGTAACTCCAGCTCCAGGGAATTAGATACCCTTTTATGACCTCCAGGGACACCAGACCTCACATGTATACACCCATCCCTATATATAAACGAACATATACACATATTTTTTAAAAACTACTTTTAAAAAAGCACTAATACCATTTTGAATCCTCCCCACAGAGTGACCTGATCTAAATCCAACTACTTCCCACATGCCATTTGCAGCCAAGGTTATATCTTCGACATGTTGAGTTTCAGGGAACAGCTCAGTCCACACCATCCTGCTTATTATCCTGCCCTGCTTCCGTTTCTTCATAGGATTTATTTTCGGCTTAGCATATCTTGTTTTATTGATTGGTCTGACTTTTTCTCTACTCAAAATGTATGCTATTTGAGGACTACAGCTAAATCTGTCTTCTTCACTATGGTAGGGTCACCTTGGTTAAACAGAAGGCTCTTTATAGTGATGTGAAGGATGGATATAGGGATGCCAATTATCTCTGGCCTCTCGGGTAACCAGTTTGAAGACTATAAAGTCTAATATTAAATTGTTCTACTCCAGATTGGATTCTGTGTACAACATATCACAAGTACCTGATTAATTCAATACAATTCATCTATGCATTTCTTCACTCAACATCTATTAAGCTCCTACTGTTTGCCAGCCAAGGTATCAGTCTTGCATGTTTAAGAAAAACAGACAGACACAAAGAGCTATCAAGTAGAGGAGAATTAGCTGTAGACATCGACTGACAAAATACTATTGTGGCACAAAGGAAAAGCACTCAGCTTTCTCTAGGTGAGCTATACAAGTCTGCCTTCAGGCAAAGGATAACAGCTTATACTTGGGCAGTCAAAGAATTTGTCTACGTAGAGACACTGCTCAACCACACTGTGTAACAAGGTCACCCAGGCATAGGAAGAAGAGAAAGGTAAAAGGATGAGACTGAAAAGAGCCTAACTTGATGTGTTTTGAGGCTCTTGGACTGTGTTTTTGTGCCAGAGGAAACGATTCATAGTCCGAGAACATGTGGGGCTGGAAAGCTGGCTCAGGGATTAAGAACGCTGGCTTCTCTTGCAGAGGACTAGGGTTGGGTTCGCAGAGCCCACATGGAGACTAACAACCATCTGAAACTCCAGTTCCATATCATCTGAAGCCCTTTTCTGTGGTCATTGCATAACACCAATGCACTTACATCCATGCAGGCAAAACACTCATGACACAAAGTAAAAATAAATTTTAAAAAATTTCAGTCTGAGAGTAGAAAGGGAACATGATGTGTTTTGCTCAACTGGATAAGGCAACAGTGCTACTAATTCCGGAAGTTTAGGGTTATCTCTAAATTCTCTCATATCCCATTGCTGCCCTTCCATCTCCCACATGTTGTCTGGGACTCTGGGACCATGGAATATGATGGTATTAATGCTCCTTCCAAATTATACCAATTTCTGGTAAAGCAGAGACTCCAAGGTCTAGCAGGATGGCTCAGCTGATGAAAGCACTTGCCATGTAAGCCTATGAACCTGACTTCGATACCAGGTAGAAAGAGAAAACCAGCTCCATAAAGTGGTCCTCTGACCTGCATGTCTGTATAGTGGCATAAGCCCCCCCACATCGTCCACAAATACATGCACACATAATAAATAATTTTTTTAAAGAATGGTATTTTATTCAAGAGCATATCTGAACCTGTAACCGGTTAATAAGGTGACAGTGTATGCCGGGAGTCCAGCAGTAATGGATAAATGGACATTCTGGGTGGTTTCTGTGATACTGGCTCTTCATCTTTGGATTCTAAGGTAAATCTTTGAACACATGAGAATTATAGCCACTCCACGGAAGCACACACATATGCACCAGTGATCCTTTCTTTTCTCTCTACAACCCAGATCTACCACTAGGAAGCAATGGGACTCAGAGCAAATCATCTGGGGTGGTTTTCTCATCTCTATAGCCAGCTGTAAAAATTTGTGTCATAGGGTAGGATTGTGAGTGTGAGATGTGCCAGTGTTTGTAGAGCACTTAATGCAGAGCCTACATAGGGCAGGGCCTCAGACAGCAATGACTAATACTTAAGTGCTGTTATGGCTATTTTGATGACATTGACATATCTGTATTTCTTTCTAATTTTTCCTCAAAACTCACATATCTTTTAGTGTAAAGCATAGAGGACAATACTGACATATTTCCTATAAATATTAAAGAATGTATACATACATAGCATATTCCCATTTGTAAGTGACAAATTCAGTCTTTCCCTATCTCTACAGATGTTTTAAGGGCATTTAATATACTCTTAAGGGTTAGAGAGGTAGCTTAGTGGTAGAGAATTTTTCTAGCATGTGGGAGGTTCTGGGTTCAATCACTAAAGTCATACATATGTATGTGTGTATATGTCTGCATGTATATGTATATAATTAAATATATAATTTACATATATGTGTACTTTCTTGATATTAAAAATAGAGAATCCAGCATTTTTGAACAAATATTTCATCAACAGTAAATTCAAAGAATGCTTGTTTTTTTTTAATCTTTGTCTTCCTTCTTCATATTGAAACCAAAAATTGTTATATCCTCAATATAACAAAATGTACCAAATATATTTCAATTTTAGCTCTTCCCACTTCTTTGCATTAAAGCAGCATGATCTTGTAGGTAGAAAAGGACCCACCAGTGAACAGAGCTAAATCCTTTAATTACTTGGTTCTTTAATTACTTAACTCTTCCTTCAACAGAGAGCCCTCACCAATAAACTTTAGACCTGAATTATCAGTGTACATTTGCTAGAATGATCACATATGGAAATTCTTTGGAAGACTTATTCTGAATAATCATACCTGTTTGATGAGAATGACAAAATATCTGATCATGCTCTGTATTTGGAGGGGTATCGTTATGCATCTGTGAGTATTGGGATGAGAGGGCCGGGGATGTGAGGCAGAAGCTGGAAAATTAGGCTGACTGAGAAGAGGAAGGCAAAGGCTGCTTTTGTACAGTTCCATAACTGAGGGAGTACCACCGTTCACAAAGTCATCCTTCTCTTCTCTATTCCAAAATCAGGTAGACTTTCTGGGCCACCTAGAGGAGACGATGCCTGCTTAACTTGTTTCTGAGCAAGAAACTTCAACAGCCTACCTTCCTCTCTAGAAAGATGCTCTTACTGTTTATGGAAGGTTGGGGCTAAGTTCTCTGATCCTTGAAGTGGGAAATGAAGTCACGTGGATGTGTATTGCTGGACATTTCCTTGAAAAATGAGTCATTCTTTTACCTCCTATTCTTCTAGAAGTTTAGGATTCCAGAACATTCAGCACTCTAATTTTCTCCACCTTTCTACTGCAGGATCTCTCACTTCCAGAGTTTTGAAGTGTCATTCTGTTGTATGATACTATTTCTAGCGAAACAAATGTCTGCTCACCCTGGACAGGGAACCAATGACAGACCAAAGTACGGATGCCACTAAAGTCCAACTTGATGAGCCAGTAAGTTTAATTGTGGTTACTTAAAGGGGCATACATGACTCAAAGACAATTGCATCACCAAAGCCCAACTCAGTATAGCTAACAGCTCAAGAAATCAGGAAACTAGGAGCCTACTGCACAACCTACAGGCGACTCAACAGGATGAAGATTGTCTTTTCCAAGTGCCCCAGCTGGTCTGGGCCTCTTCCAGGCAGCTCAGCTTGTCTGAGAGTGTCCCAGCAGTTCTTAAGGGATTACATATACTTGGGGAGGAAGGGAGCCTTGTGAACCTGGTCAATTTTAGGGACTCCCTGAAGCTATTGAGTTGTTTTCTTTTTTCTCATTTTTATTTTATGTGCATGAGTGTTTTGCCTGCATGTATGTAAGTGCACTATGTGTACAATGCCTGCAAAGGCCAGAAGAAGTGTCAGATCCCTTAGAACTGGAGGTACAGACAGTTATTAGCCACCATGTAGGTGCTGGGAATTGAACCTGAGTCCTCTGGAAGTACAGCAGGAATTCCTAACCACAGAGCCATCTCTCCAACCCCTTGCTTTCCTTTAGAACATCCTGTTGTGTACCTACCTCCCTTTAACATCCTGCATCTTAAGGAACTTTATTCCAAGATAGAACGTCTTTATCTTGGGGGAAATTGATGCACAACACATCCTCATCTCCATTTGCAGACCCTTGTAACGTGTCTTTTTTGTGCACTTCACATTGAATACAGCACTTTCTTATGTGATGGATCTCTCTCAGGAGACCCTTATGATTCAAAATTCAGTACTTCTCCATTCTTCTCCTCACAACAACATCTGGTCAACCACCAAGTACTATCTATTTTTTCTCATTATGTTTATAATTCTTTATTATCTGTACCAAATACCACTTCCTGGGAGCAGGCCTTCACTGTCTTATACCCTGACAAATGAAACAGACTCCCTCCTTTTTCTGTTTAAGTCCAAGTATTTGCTTCCTTGCTTGCCCCTTCTGAAACTGTAAGCTTTAAAAAAAAAAAACATTTTTATCGACTCTTCAAGAATTTTATGCATTGCATTTTGATCACATTCAGAGCCAATCCCTGACAGTCACCACCACCCTGACTTCCTGTCCTCTATTATTATTTTCTTTCTTTATTGTTACTTTATGTGTATGAGTGCTTTTCCTGCATGTATGTAAGTGCACACATGCACCAGTGCCTGCCAGGTCAGAAGAAAATGTTGTATTCCCCTAGAACTATAGTTACAGATGGCTGTTAGCTGCTGTGTGGATGCAGAAGACCAAACCTGGGTCTTCTGAAAGAGCGGACCATGCTATTAACCTCTGAATCATTTTTCCAGTCCCCTTTTTCTAAAGGTCTATTGAGTCTAATCTGTGGTCCTCAAATGCTCTAGGATGTGAGTTTACCTCTTAAAGCCTGCTCAACCCACCAGGCATCCTTCCCTCAAAGAAAACTGGCCCTCCCTTTCTCGATAGCTATCAGTTGACAATAGATCCTCAGCTAGGGTTGGGGCTTCTTGTCCAGCTTACTGGGTTTTTGTCTGGCTTGACTTTACACTGCTCTCATACATTCTGTCACAAGCACTGTGGGATCATATGTTCAACTCTGTTGTGGTGTCCAGACAACATGGTTTCCTTATATTCATCCACCACCTCGGACTCTTACAGTCATTCCTCTCTGTCTTCAATGATCCCTTATACCTTGGAATGAAAGGGTATGCTATAGGTGTCCCATTTGTGGCTGAGCACCCTACAGTCTCTTACTATCTGAAGGCTGCCCAGTTTCAGGTCTCTGTGTCAATCACTATATGCTACAGAAGAAGTAACTTTAGTGATGATTGAGAGGTATGCTAATCTGTGGGTAAAATTATAAGTCATTAGGAATCAGTCTAATACTATGTGTATTTTTAGAAGATTACATTCATCTTATGGTCAAAAATTTGCTTCTTATATTTGATATTATTTATTTGTTACGTATGGAACTAGAGAAACTTAAATGTAAAAACATACCTTGGACAAACCACAAGGTACAAAAGAAATTCTACCAATAGCTGGATCACATAGGAGAGTGTCTATAGACTTGGTTATGTACTCTGAGCGATCGGAAACTGAAAGTTCATGAGGGATTTTTTTTTTTTTTTTTTAAAGCTCTAGATGCCTGTTGACATGGTATCTTGTTCTCTTTCTGAGCATGAAGTTAATTCTGTGTGGTCATAGTGGGAGTGGCAGGGAGTGGTGGGGGAGTCTCCTCACAGTAGTTGAAACAATCTGTTCTTCCTTGACCAATTTATGGTTCTTACATGAGTAATTATCATAATCTAAATACTGCAAAATGAAATATTCTTTGGGGCTCAACAAAATGCTCATCAGACTGAAAACAATCAGTAGGAATGATTGGTGTTTGTTAGTGTTTGAGAGGAGAGACCAGATTCTTTGCACATTAGCATTCTGATTGGTGCCAACATAAACCTGCAGACCTCCAAGTCTCAGAATGCGTAACTATGTTCCTACGAGTGGCTCTGGGCCTGCTCGGGTTAGGTCTACTTCCAATACTCATTTGAAAAATGAGGCCTCATCTTTCCACAGATGGGTGACAGAGGAACAAAACAGTCCTCACAGATGGGTGACAGGGGAACAAAACAGTCCTTGCTCTTCCCACTGGTACCATCCTGGCTGTTGCTCTCTTCCTTTGGATCTGGAAGAAGGCAAGTGGCGCAAGCACTGTGCCGGTCACTGATTGGCCAGTCCTGTCAGCTAAGACTTTTCCTGGAGCTCTGCCTCACAGCTGGGCCCTTCCTGTTTGTGAAAGAGGCCCCTCACCCCACAGGAAGTAGACAGAGTGGCGCCTTCAGTTTACTGCCTCCTAAGTGACCCTGATTTCTAAGACCTCCACTCATGTTATTTCTGTCTGCAGAGTCTTCAGGGTTCCTGAGCTTTGGGGGGAAGAAGTGGTTCTACATTGTGGTTTTACGGGGCTAAAGTAGTAGGTCCCAGAAGAAGAGGGCTGAGAATGATGACATTTGTCTTCTGTCACTGTCTGCTTGCTACAGAGTGGGTTCAAACTAGGAAGTTCAATAAATGGAAATTTTAGCCCTATTATTTCCTCCAACTTTGCCCCTGAGCTGATCACTTAATCTCTTCAAGTCTTAGTTACATAATTTTCAAAATGGTCCAATTATATGTTTCACAGAATTCTGAGGAAGATTAAGTTTTATAAAACATGAGTGGCTCCAGTGAAATGTGAAATGATGACTTTAAAACTTACAAAAGAATTTCTGAGCATGGTGGTAGTGATTGTTGTCCCAGCACTCAGGAGGCAGGAGCAAAGATAGAGCTGAAGCCCAGAAATTCCAGAAAAGACTGAGTGATTTAGTGAAATCTTATATCAAAAACAAGGTAAAATAAAATTTTTATGAGGAAATTGTATATATTTAAGAGTCCTAAAAGTTATCTTCTTTGTGTTGTAGAGATGGCTCATCAATTAAGAGCACTGGCTGCTCTTGCAGAAGATCTGGGTTCAGGTCCCGGCACCCCCAGGGCAGCTAGCAACCTTCCATAACTCCAGATCAGGGGAATCCAACCCCCGCTTCTGCCCTCTGCAGGCTTTGTATCACAGGGGTGTGCTTATACACATGCAGGCAGTACACTCATACATAGAAAATAAAAATAAGAAGTGAAATACTTTTAATGTTATCTTCTTCAAAAAGAATGCTGGCCAAACCCCACAGTCAGGTTTTAGAAATCTATAAATGACCTAAAGGTTTGGTATGGGGCCATTCACTGAAGCATAGTTGACACAACAGGGCCACATTCTTAAAGAGAACTGACTCTTGCTCTCTCTGAAGCTATCAGCTGTCAGTAGTTCCTCAGTGAGGGGTGGGGACTCCTGAGTCTCTCCCCGCTCCATTCTGGAATGTTCACAGGTTTGATATGTGCAGGTAACTGCAGATGCTGTGAGTTCATGAGTACAGGGTCCTGTCATGACCTGAAGACACTGTGTAGCCCTGGCTCTCTCTGACGTCTGGCACTTTGGCCCCTTTTTCATGATGGTCCCTGGGTCTTGGGGGAGAGAATGGGCTATAGATGTTCCATTGATGCCAGAGATTGTCTTTTGAAAAATGATTACATGCATCAGTAAGTTTTGTAGTTCTTTATTGTTGCCATATTTACCTGCCCAGTTCTGGGGTAGCCTAGGTAACAAACATCCTACAATAACAATGAAAACGCGTAGTCTGACTAACTGTAGTCTGTCATTAAAGGTGACACAGTAGAGCTGGAGCCCCTTGGAAACCTTGTCCCCACAAAATTATCTTTACTGGCTTGTCTTATGCTTCCTAGGAGACCTCCTCTGAAAGCCTATCTGTTTAATCTGTGTGTTGGTCATGTGATGAACCCCCAAAACAAATTGCTTAACATCATTTCTGCCTAAGGCTGGTAGTAATTGGGTAACAACAGGAATGACCATAAATCTTAAAAGGAGAATTTCGAGAAGGAGCTTTAGAAAGTTGTGATGTGTCTAGGAGGTGAAAGGCCTGTGTGCATTAATGGTACTTTGTGTTCAGGAAAGATCAGAGAAGGACCTGAGTTCTGTTTCCTTCACACTTTTTATTGAAATCTAATTTTTAATACATTTTATGGGTTACATTATAGAGACACTGTACATGTGTATACTGTGTAATAATGAAATCAGAATAATGAACATCTCCATCTCTTCAAATATTAATCATTTTTATGTGTTAGGAATTTCATTTTCTTCTCATCTTGAACTACATCATATTGTTTTAACCAGAAGTTACCAGACTGCTTAAAAATCCAAAGAAATTCTTCCACTCAGTGTTTTGGTGGTCCTTTTGAGGCTTCCTTCTATCCCCTAGCCCTCTGCCCTTCTTGGTTCCGAGGGGAGATGAATCCAATCTGTTCTCTGAGATAGACTTACTTGTTTTTGCCAGTGATGGAAAACATGTGGCATTTGTCTTTCTGCTTCTGGCTTATTTCACTTAGCATAATGACCTCCAGTTCTACCCTTGTTGATGCAAATGACAGGACTTCATTCTTACTTCAAACCTTATTACAGCAGGTTTGGATTCCGTTCTGCAAATATGCCATTTCTTTCTCTGTTCATCCAAGAAAGAGCATCTGGGTAGCTGTGACATGCTGGTTATTAGGCACAGTGCTGCCACGATAGACATTGAAGTCTAAGGATCTTTCTGGAACACTGATTTCGCCTCCTTGTGCACATGTACTCAGTAGTGAAATTCTGGATCATGTGGTGGGTTCAGTTTTAGCTGTTTTGAGAAATCTCAATACTGTTTTGCATAATGGATACACTCATTTACTGGCCCACTTCCTGTATATGAGAATTTCCCTGGGTTGGACAAATGGCTCAGTGGGTGAGAATGCTTACTGTTCTGTTGAATGACCAGAGTTCAGATCCCAGTAGCCACATCAGAGGGCACCTAATTGTCTGCAACTTTAGTTCCAAAGAATCTGATAATCTGATGCCCCCTTCTAGCCTCCACAGGTACCTGCACACACATAACTTAAACACATACATAAAATGAAATAAAATCTTTTTCTGAGAATTTCTTTTTCTCTACATCACCAACATGTGTTGTTTGGGGTCTTTTTGAAAGTAGCATTCTAAGTGCAGTGAGATACCGCAAGGTGGTTTTGTTTTGCATTTTCTTGATGAATAATGATATGAAGCATGTTCTGTGTGCTCACTGACCACTTCTGTGTCATCTTTGGAGTAGTATCTGTTTGGGTTTTAGTCCACTTTTAGTTGGATTATCTGGTGTCAGGCATTCAGATTGAGTCGATTGTAGATGTCAATCTTTTGTCAGATGAATCATTATCACACATCATGTCTGTCCATGTATTGAATGCAAATAAGTTCCCAAGAGCAACACACAAAACACAAGTGTATTTGTATCAACAACCAAGAATAGGAGAATAAAATTTTAAAAGTGGTTTCATTTACAACATCAAAAATAAAATGAGCAATCATTTAACATGAGGTTCAAAACTCATACATTAAAAACTTCAAAATACTTCCAGAGGAAATTAAACATATAAATAAGGGAAATATATTCATGTTTTGGAAAAGTTAACATTTTGGGGGGATGGCAATATTCTTTAAATTTGACTACAAACTGACCCCATCTCTCTCAAAATCTCAGCTATCTGTTTTGAAAACTGCAAATGGACAATCAGACTCTAAAATTCATGTGAAAATACAGCAAACACAGAATTAGTAAGGTGCTCCTGAACAGAAGGATTGAAGTTGGGAGACTCCTGCTTTCAGATCCAGTTATTAATCAACGGCATCTGCTTCAAACGACACCCCAAATCAGCAGCAACTGAGACCGTTTGATCCTGCTTCAGAGACTGACGTGAAGAACAGACAGAGAGGACTTAGAGTATAAAAGCTAACCTTCACAATAAGGGTCAATTGATTTTCACTAAGACAGCTACATGGCCCTGGCAGGGGAGGGCAAGGGGAAAATAGTTTTTCCACCAAATGGCCATCAGACATGCATTCACATAAAAAAGAACAGGACAGGCGTGGTAGCATATGCCTTAATCCCTGAACACTGGAAGCAGAGGCAAGAAATCATAATTAACTTCCCAACTAAAAGCACCCGAAAATAAACCACCCCCTGGAGCTGAGGAATTGCCTGATATTTTCTTCCAAACATTTGAAGAAGAAATAATATTGATAATATTATACAAAAATTTTGGGACAATAGAGGGGAGAAAGGACTGTATCCTATCTTCTTTTGCAACTATTACAATTCAACAATGTAAAGACAAATAATTCAAATTAGGCAAAGAATATGTATAGCCATCTCTCTGTAGAATATATTTACCAGTAGTCAAATAGAATAATGCTCAACATCATTAGCTATTGGGAAAATGAAAATCAAAACCAACAATAGGCCAGGTACAGTGGGGTGGCCCATGCCATTAAACCCAACATCCTGAAGAGTGAGGTGAAATGGTAATTGAAGCTCAGTAGTTCAGGACCAGCTTGAGCAACATACAGAACTTCACTTTTAAAACAAACTAAAATACTATTACAGCAACAATATCAAAAAGATAGCAAATGTTGTTGAACATATAGAGAAATCGGAAGCTTCATACATACATGGTGAAGCCAGTGTAACCCTGATACCAAGTCTTTAAAGAGTAACAGAATGAAATAAAATTAAAAATTTTTATACCTTATAGACATAGACATAAAAGGAATTAATATATTAGAAACAAATAGGATTCAACAATAGTTAAAAGGCAAATTACAGTAAAATGGAATTAATTATCAGAATGGAATATTGTCTTAACATTTAAAATTTAATGTGCAATTAACCACAATTACAGAAAAGAAGAACATGGCTATCTCAAACAGACTAAGAATATTTGAATTGAACTTGGAAATTTCATCAAAGACTTAAGATTATAGTTTACCAGATCCTTTGGTCCTCCATCTTCATAGGGTATCCAGAATACAGGATTTTGTTATGGCTTATAGACTTGCCCAGCAACATATTTGACTTAATCACAGAGCCTCCTCTCCCAAAATAACTTTATTTCTTTAATTTGTTAAGTTCTATTCACTCAACAAATGTATGTGATGTTAAATCCTATGAGCAAAAGAAATACTGTGATGACAGAAATTAGTAACAGAAGGTTTAACTGTAAGAACAGAGGTGATCCACTGCCCACTACATGGAGTGATAGCTCTGACCAGCTAGGAGGCTTTTTAGACTCTCCAAGCAAGGGATGATGGAGATCTGTAATGGGGTTATCTGAGTACTGATACAAAACAATGGGGTGACTCAACATTTCGGTTGGTTATATCATAAAGACAATTTTGCAAGGAAGAAGTTAGAAGAACATGTGTACTACATGACTTCACATATATATGACATGACAAACACACATATGTGTATAAATCAAACCATTCTCTCCTTTAAAAAGTCCTGATAGTAATTTCTCTTGAGAGAATTACTAATGGCTAGGTTCAGAAAAGATGAATTCTGTGGGACTATTAATGTTCTATTCCTTGGTGTTATGCAGACTTGTGTACTTTCCAAAAATACATCAAGCTGTATACATATAATGCATGTACTTTTCTATACATATGCTATGTTGGGGGTCCCAGCACTCAGGACTAGTCCAAGGGGGGACCAAAGGAGCTCCGCCATAGGGGAGAGGGTGAGTAGGCGCAGAGTCAAGACACCGACTCGGGGAGTTGAATGGAAAGCCAGCAGTGGTGGTCTGCTGCAAACTCATTTATTCAAGAAAGAGCAGAGAGTCTTATAGGTCTTGTTAGCCAATAGCCTTATGGGGTGGGGTCCTGACCACAGCCAATCACAGTTTGTTCCCAGGTGGATCAGGTTCTCTCCAGGTGCTGGGCAGAAACTGGCTTCACAACCAAACAACCGGTGTGGAGCACCACACCCACGAGAGCCATTCCTCTGTTCCTCCTGGCAGGCGGCCTAGCTAGGCCCACCCTGCATTATACCCAACAATGCTATGCATGCATAATCCCTCAAAATAGTTTAGTAGGAAGAAAACTACAAAGTAAATATCTAAAGATTATGCGTCGTCCTATAGAAAGGCGCATTATTTTACTTTCCCTACAACTTACCTTCTACTGTATTTTCTATGGAACTTGCCTGTGTCTTAGCAAGATGCTGCAGCCATCTAGCCATGTCAACACACTGTTTTATTACTTGGTTCTGTATCATAGTCAAACTTGTGACTGCAATTTAATTAATCTTCTACTGTTGATTGTGAGGGTTGGTTCTTCTATTAGTTTTATCATGACTATAATAAAATACCCAATAAAAGCAACTGGAGGAGCAGGGAGGGAGGGAGGGAAAGAATGAAGGATGGGCTTTCCGGCTTATGACTTGAGGGGTCACTCTCCATTGTGTTTAAGAAGCCCCCTTCCTTCCCTTCTTACTCAGTCCAGACCTTCACCCATGGGATGGTCCTACTGACACTTAGTTAAGTCTAAACCCCAGCTTCTCTCTCTCTCGATAGAAACAACTTCACAGATGTGTCCCAAAGTGTGTCTCCTAGTGATTCTCAATTAACTCAAGGTGACAGTGAAGAGTAACTACCAGGGCTCTAGTGTAATTTTTAGATAAATTGTTGTGGTAAAAATAATATACAAATCTACCTTTCTTTTAGAGCACAACTGTTGGTAGAGGAGAATACAGTTTCATGCTTTGGGGTTTCTTTTCTTCATGATAACTATTCTGATTAGGATGAGATGGAATCTCAGGGTTGTTTGAACTAATATTCCAAATGCCTAAGGATATTGACTTTTAAAATGTTGATGTCATTTGTATTATTTTGAGAAGTACCTTCTCTCCTTTCTTAGTCCTCGTTTTCTTCTCTATTACCTTCCCAACAATAAAGAAACCTAGTCTACATTAGTGGCTATAAGGATTAATAAGAACAGATTGCTGATGACCATGATTCACAGCAACACATACAAAAAGATGGACATATAATAGTCACTTTTAGGACCATACTCAGTCAAGACTGTTCCTAAATCTGAGAAATACTTGAATACTGAATACTTGATAAAGTTAAGTTGCTCATTTATGGATTGGATGATTTGACACTTGTCAGTGTTTAAGTTTTTGACTTCTTTATGTATCTTAAATATTAATCCCCTATCATATGCATGATTGGCACCATTAGGGTTTATGATTCTTGTTCACATTTGGCCTTGTGACTGGGCCAAATAAATTATGCCTTGATTTACTTCCTAGTTTTCATTACTACACATTCCTTTTATAGTACATCTGATATTTATATTTTCTGTGAATTATAGGTCCATATACCTGCTTTAGGTTTAGAATATTAAGTGTTTTGTTGGTTTTATATTTTAAATATTCTACTTTATTTGTTGATTTTATTTTTGAATATGTGTGTGTGTGTGTGTGTGTGTGTGTGTTCAAAAATTCATGGAGACTAGGAGACGGGGTTCAATCTGAAGTTACAGTTTGTTAGCTATGCAACATGGATGCTGGCAACTAAACTCTCAGTCCTCTGCAAAAGAAGTATTTTCTCTTAACCACTGAACCATCTCTCCAGCCTATTTATTGATTGTCTAATACCAGGCCAAATCTATCATGCTATTCCTATGATTTATTTCACTATATTTTCTTAATTAAAATTTTTTATTTAAAATCTCAATTCATCCATATACTGCCTTGATATACAGTATATGAAACTTTTATTTGTTATAACAAATAAGTATTTCCACTTCATCTATCAAATAATCTCTTCTAAGGCTGGTATATTGTGAGAAGCATTTACAATTTTTAATGCCCAAGGAACAGAAGTTTTAAGAAAAAGACCTTAACAAACCCTACAGTTCAAAGAAGTAGGTCTCCCTAAAGGTTAAACATTGTTTTTAACATACTAGAAGAAAACTTTTGCTTATAAGTATTCCAAATTGTTCACAAACTCCAAGGTCCCTTTAGCCTTATCTGCTAAGTATTAACTCTTTGCCTTCACAGATAGCCTTCAAACTGCACTGCTAGAGGCATTCCCTGAATAAGAAGTCTCTTCTTTGTTCTTCTCCACAAGTACAATGCTAGTTAAGTGCCCCCTGCTAATTGCATACTGGGACTCTAGGGTATTTCCTTCTACCTACCTTGCATTTACAATTAGATGGGTATATTGATTGAGGGATTGAGGGCTTTCTATTTTCAGTTATTTTTTTTTTATCATGTAAGATTAGGGGTATGAGCTGCAAATGTGTAGATCTAGATGTATGAAGTACTTAGAACAAACTATATAAATGTCACAAAACGTATAACTAACAAGCATGCAATGTGTGACAAAACGAAGTAACTTAGGACTCTTTACTATTAGAATGATAATACAAAGGAGGAAGAGGAAGGGGGAAAAGAAGGAAGTGAAAGAAAAAGTAACCCTATTACTATCTAACCATAAAATGAGTTTATTAACTAAGGTGGATGGAAAGTTCATCACAGCACTGTACTTAGATGATACCAGGCTAACTCTCAGCGGCTTTAAGCTGTTTTCCTTGACGGTGGCTTTTTTTTTCATGAGCCTTCATTACGCCACAGTAGCTGTAGAGCCTTCCCTTCAGGTTTAGCGATCTTCCCTGGAGATAAATGCACCTGTCTACCACTAGCTCTGGGAAATGTCCCTTGAGTTTTGCTCATTGGTCTCACAGTGGTCCCACATGCATTCCTAAACCAATCCCCATAAGTAGAAAAGAAGAAAATGTTGCCAGTGGACAAGCTCCTGTGCTCTAGACAGGCCAAGTCGGCAGGAAGAAGTCGGGTATTGTTTGGGTTGGCAGTTCTCTTGGCAGCAAGTGGAGGATGTGTTCAGACAAAGCAGACTTTCCAGAAGATTAAATAGTGATGGGCCATCTTGTTGCCCTGTCCCTCAAACACAGAGTACCACCTCAGATGAATAAGCAGAGTGCTCTTCTAGGAAGGGACATTAGAAAGGGGCTTTTTCCTAAGCACTGTCTTTTCATGAAGAGACATACCTTCCCTTTCCTTCCGAGCTACTAACACTGGAGAACTTGAAATATTATTTCTGTGCATTTTGTTTTGCCATCTGCCATTGACTGTCACATTTCACAAGTTAAGAAACATGTTATTTCTTTGTTTGTTTTGTCAGTCTTTGGTATTCTCTGGAGAGGAATTACATCTCTGTTTCAGTGGGGGTAGATTTAATCTGTTTGTCTCATCTCTAGACTTTCCTAACACCTTGTCGTTCACAGTTGTAAAGGTTTTCTCTTCTCCTCCCTTGGTGAACAAAGCAAATTTATCCCAGATTCTTGAAAATACAGATTTCTGGGCATATCAGCTGAGATGTGAAAAATGCAGACGTTTAGGCACTTTGTATGAGACGCTTCTTTTCAGTGTAGAGTGCAGTCATTCCGGAAAAATTCGTCTGTTCCCTCCAATATTTTTAAATTAGTCTGTCAATACAATTATTCATGAAAGCCATGACCTTATGCTTTTGACCTTTGTATGATTCCTGTCACTCTTTGTTTGCAGATCCACATGATAATTCTCAAATATATCAAACACTCACAGACTTAGAACGTGAGTTACATTGTACGTGTATACGTTGTGTATCTGAAGTTGAGGCTTGAGGCAAATCCTTAGAATATTTGTCTTCCCAAGTAATTTGCCCGATTTTGTGGGTGGCTTTTTGGTTGAGAACAAGGTATCATGGTTTTATTCTAAAAGGGGGTGGCAGCGGGCCAGCCAGATACTCCACTGGATGTGTCAGCAGTGAATTCTTTGGCATTTTCTTCCTATCCTTTAAAGCTTAGGGAAGTGTGGCTGCTATCCACTAGCCTGTTTAAATTACTCTCACCTTCAACCTATCTATTTATTTGTAGGGCTGCCCTATATAAGTTCTGCTCTGCTATCTGCAGAGACTATGCGGGCTGGTTTTTGCAACTTGATCACAAACCAAAGTCACCTAGGAAGAGGGAATCTCACTTACAGAAATGACAAGATCAGATTGGCCTTTGGCATGTCTGAGGGACATTTTCTTGTTACTGATGGATGTAGGAGAGACCAGCCCACTGCGGGAGCTGCCATCCCTGGGCAGCTGGACATAAACTATATTGGGATCGTTGCTGAACAAGTCAGAGGAAGCAAGCCAATAAGCAGCATTCTTCCATGGTTTCTGCCTCAAGCTTCCTTGAGTTCCTGCCCTGGCTTTCCTCAATGATGGATTGTAACCTATAAGGTGAAATAAACCCATTCCTCCCCAAGTTGGTTTTGGTCATGGTATTTGTTACAGCAAGAGAAAAAGCAAACTAATACAGACATAAACATGTTTGTTACATAGGTACATTTTACTCAACACATAACATTTCTCATCATTAGTAATTAAATGTATGGAGGGCCTCATTAGATGACTTTATATCATTAATGGAGCAAAAGTTGAACACTTCGGTTAATAACTCCACAAGTTCTTGCCAGGAATTTGCCTCTCTTTGGCTCCCCGTAAATTCTACTGTGATTCATGTAAGACTTACAAAACGAGAAAGAAATACTTTGGTGGATGGAACGTTATGGAGTCTGTATATCTCACGGTCTATACCAAGACCTAAGTCAACGCACTGAAGCATTTGGAAGCAAGTCAATTCTTTCTCATCCGTACATCACAGCCAACTTCAGCAGCACCAGTTTACCTGCCGCAATTATCTTTTTACTAATGTTTAACTCATATTGATGGGTGTCAAACTGCTGAGTGTCCATGTTGTGGTACTATGTGCTTATGTGTCATAAATTCTTACCCTCGTGTATTATGATTAAGGGTAAGTTCTCATGTGCTTGTTCAGATGGGATTAGCAAGAGAAAAATATGTAAGATGTGATCCCCGCCCTCGAGAGGAAGGTAGAACTAACCCAAATTAATTCTTGATATTTAAAGTAGCATATTGTTAACAACCAGACTGAATATAGAGTAAGCTTGACATTCGAAATGGGTAACTCTAGAGACCATTCGAATCCCCAAGTATGTACAATCTCATCACAGAATTTGTAAGATGAGCGTACAAACACTGACAGAGATTTGATGAGAAAGTTCAGCTCACCCAGAGGTACCAGTGTGGCTCAGAGGGACTTGCTAAGACATAGCTCAAAATCATAGCCTTGGCTAAGTAATTCTAAATTAGCCTTAGACAGTCTGGAAAATTAACAAGCAGTGAAGCCAGAATATTAGATTTGTGAATGCTCTGGTCTGTCACAGACGTGACAGTTGATATCACATGCATAAGAGAGATTTTGGTGAGCTCAAAAGGGCAATGGTCATTATAGGGAAGACAGGTCTACCTTAAATCATGAAAAATACAAGTCAAAATGGACACTGAAATATTAGCAGAATTGAAAAATTAGAAGGATATTCCAGAAGAGGAATGAAAGGAATTGAGATAGATCTGAGCTCTACCTCACGCTAGAGGCCGTCCTGGGGAATGATATAACAATTTATCTACATCCTCACCAAACTCTTCCTCTGATCTCAGGCCAATTGAATATAGGCTCTTCCTCCATGGCAACTAATGGCCAATGTTTGTGTCCCATTTCTCATTCATATTCTTCAGTTTGCCCCAAGTTCAATTTACAGTTGGGTAAATTGCATGCTTCACAAAGCTGTTCACAAAGCAGTTATCATAACTTGGTAAAATGATTATTACAACCTTTATACAAATGACCTGAAAGTGTGCATTGCAAACAGAGCCAGGGGCTCTAGGCATTTTCTAACAATGAAATAAGGTGTCTTAAAGAATATAATGTCATTTTGTTGTGTGTGTGTGTGTGTGTGTGTGTGTGTGTGTATGAGCGTATTGCTTGCATGTATATAAGTGCACACATGTGGTGAAATACCCATGGAGGTCTGAAGAGGGCATTGGATTACCCTGGAACTGGAATTAAAGACAGTTGTTAACTGCTATGTGGGTGCTGGGAATCAAACCCAGGTCCTCTGCAAGAGCAGCCAGTGCTCCCAACTGCTGAGTCATCTCTCCAGTCCAGGGTGTCATTTTCCGATTAGAAGTCTTCATTACATTCTTCACTGAGCGGTCAGAATCATGGACATATTTAGAGAATGATAGTTTACCCAAATCTCACCAGGCTTGTGAAGGAACAAAAGGTCAAAGAGCAGTAGCTCTTTGCCTCTATGGAAGGGTTGAGACTTGTTTCCCCAACTTCTGTGGTAGCTGCAAAAGAGCAAACATAAAGTTTATACAGACTTAGATTAAATTGCTATTTTGATTCAGAGATGAACAAATATATATTCTCTGATTTCCTAACATTCTTATGCTTTATAAATTTTATCCAAGCGTCCATTTCTTCTTCTTTGGAATTCAACTTTATCCAAGCATCCATTTCTTCTTTGGAATTCAACTTTGAAAGTCTCTATTTGGATACATAGATTTAAACCTAATGGTGAAACTGGTCTAAAGCTCAGGAGATTTCTGGGATATGCATATCCATCTAAATTCCCCTATCTATGTTTCCCTCCCGTAATACACAAACCCACTGAAGTTGCGCATGTATATACTGTACAATATTTAAATCAGGTTAGATATATTTAGTTCCTCAATCATTCATTTTTTTAATGGTGAAAACTTTCAAAATCCTTTCTTCTAACATTTTGAAATGTGTATTGCATAACTGATATCTATAGTTATCATAGTGTGTAATAATACTCCAAAGCTTTTGGTTCCTATCTTGCTAACTTATTAACCCTTGATCACCTGTTTCTCATCCCTCCTACCCAAGCACTGACCTAACCTGCGGTAACCAGCATTATTTCCATTTCCATGAAAAGAGAGTGAGTGACTCTGTGTGTGTGTGTGTAGATATTTGTATGTGTGAATGTATGAGGTGGGAAATGCATATGTCCACATGTGAAACCAGAGGTCAACAGTGAATGTCTTCCTCAGTCATGTCTCCCCTTGTTTTTTGAGGCGGAGTCTCCAGCTGAATCTGGAGTACACAGATTCAGCTACACTGTTTGGTCTGTTAGTCCCAGGATCCCCCTATTTCTGCCTTGGGATGAATCCCCCATGCTGGGTTTACAGGTAGTAGATACCATTAATAAGTTGGAGATTTTTTCACATGGATGCTAAGATTTCAAACACAACTCCTCATGCTTTCGTGGTAAGCACTTTACCAACTAAGTCATCGCCTCAGTCCCTGAGACCAAAGGTTTTAGGATCCATCCATAGGTGGATTTGCTCTGAATGTGTACAAGTAGTAGGCTTTCAAAATCTCCTGGAAGTTCTATTTTTAGTTTTTTGAGGAACCTCCATGTGATTTTTCATAACTACTGTGCTAAATCTCCTTCTCATTAATAGTGTGCAAGTGTCCCCTTACCTCCACACCCTTGCACACCCTTGCACGCCCTTCTTTCTGTCTTTTACAGTACCCATTCTTTTAAAAATATTTATTTTCATTTTTGTGTGTGAGTGTATTGCCTCCAGGTATGTGAGAGCACCCATGTCATGCAGTGCCTGCAGAGGTCAGGAGAAGGCGATGAATTCCCCCTGGAATGGGCATTCTTAGAGTTCTTAGTTCTAAACACTAGACAGTTCTTAGCTGACATGTAGGTACTGGGAATGGAATCTGGGTCCTCCGCAAGAGCATCCAGCGTTCTTAACTGCTGAGCCGTCTCTCCAGACCCTACAGTACTCATTCTTACTGGGGTGAAAATACTCTAAGGTTTTGATTTGCCTTTTCTCGACAATTAGAGTTACTGAGATTTTTTCTCATGTGCCTGTTGGTCATTAGTATATAGTTTCTTTTGAAAAATGTCTGGAGCTACTATTTTTTCATTTTCTTTAGTGATTTTTTTCTGAGAATTTCATACGTGAGTGCTATATTTCCAAATCCTCCTATGTCCCCCACTTCCTCACAGTTTTTGTCCTCTTCTTGGATTATTATTATTATTACATATACACACATGTCTATAAATATACATACATGGTACAGTGCAGTGTCCATTTAGTGGTGCTCATGTGTACATATGCTTAAGACTGCCCACTTAAGATTAGATAACCTCTCAGGGAGCTTGTCCCTAAAGAAAACTGATTCTCTCTCCCTCAGTATCCATTGATGGTCTTCCTCTTAAGTTGGGACCCTTTGAGACTCTCCCTATCCTCGTTGGCATGACAACTGGTTTTGTCATTATACAGCTCTTGTTAGGTTACCATACTGCGGGGATTTTATGGATGCAGTTTCCTTCTCGTGTCTAGAGTGAATTAACTCACAGTCGGCATCTTGTGCTTCTGGCTCTCACAATCTTTCCGTCCCCTCTTCTGTGATGTTCCCGAGCTTTGGTTATAGAACTTGCATTGTAGCTGCATCATTTAGGGCTGGACCCCTCATAGTCACCTATTCTATTCATTTTGACCAGTTGTAGAACTTTGTAACCATTTCCATCTGTTGGGAAAAGAAGTGTCTTCGAGATGTGCCGAGAGCTACACCTCTCTGAGAATATAAGGATGCATATTTAGAATATAATAAGAAATTTCATTGGTCTAGGAAAGTGACAATCATTTGTTTTCAAGGGTCTGTGACCTCTCCAACCGTACATTCTTAGCTAGGTTTACAGTACTATGCATGCATTCCCTCCTACTGAGAAGGTCTTAAATCCAAGTAGACAGTTGTTGATTACTCCCAAGATAAAAGTGCCACTGTTGCACCAATAGAGACCCTTTGCTGGGCCAGCCACTGCTGTGGTTTGTAGGCTTAAGAGGTGGGTAGCACCATTGATTCATTTTCTCCCTTGGCAGCTTGCATAGAATCTTCTGACACTCTGCAAGCTAGTCTTTGGGGAGGAATCTTCCAGGGTAGATCTGGCTCAATTGCTTCAAGTCCTATGTCTGAAGTACATTGTGTCCTCAGTAATAAGGTTTTAACTTCAAGTTTGGGGACTCATTCAAGAGCTGTGGCAATAATCTATATTTCTGGGGATCCTCTTAGACTACCCTGACCAACAATGTGAAGGAAGGTTTCCCTTGCCTGGCGTTGTGATTTTTGTTATACAGCCACCAGTTAAACACATGCAATCACATATGTATTATATGTGTACTTTTCCGTAGGTTTATGAACTAATACATGTCCCTTTGGTTTTTTCACAATGCCGGGGTGTTATTTATCTCTTTTTCCCCTCCCTGCCATGTAAGGATTGGAGACTAGCTCAGTGGCTTACAGTGTTTACTGCTCCTTCAGAGGACCTGGATTTGCTTTCCGCCACTTATATAGCAGGCGGCTCACAACTACATAGAACTCCAGTTCCAGGAAATCTGATGCCTTCAGGGGCTCCTGCACACATGTGATTCACATAAACTCAGACACACACATACACACACACACACACACACACACACACACACACATAAAAAGAATGATAAAATATATCTTTAGGTTATAATTTTTATCTTATTCATTTCTAATAAGTTTTTTTGAGTTCTTTACATATTCTAGATAATCACCTCTTGGCAGATGCATACATTGCAAATATTTTTTCCCATTCTATACTGTCTCTGATCTGTTTCCTTTGCTCTCTGGAAGCTTTCTTGTTTGATGTAATCTTGCTTATATATTTTGTTTCACTTCCTGGGCTCTGGGTATCTTGTCCAAAATCTCCTCATCCAGTCCAATGTCTTGAAGCATTTCCTCTGTTTCTTCTTCTAGTAGGTTCACAGTTGCATGCATCTTAAATTCAGTCTTCAATCCATTTTGAGTTGAGTTGACCTTCTATATGTGAATGTTTAGTTTACCTAACTCCATGTTTTGAAATGACTGTCTTTTCTCTGCCCTCTGTTCTTGGCATTATCATCAAAATTCAGGCAGTTGTCGATGCAGAGAGTAGCTTCTGGACTCTAGTCCACTGATTGGTCTAACTCAGGTAGTTGTAGATGCATAGAGTAGCTTCTGGACTCTAGTCTATGGATTGGTCTGACTCAGGCAGCTGTAGATGCATAGAGTAGCCTCTGGACTCTAGTCCACTGAGTGGTCTGACTTGGGCAGTTGTAGATGCATAGAGAAGCCTATGGACTCCAGTCCACTGATAGGCCTGATTCAGGCAGTTGTTGATGCATAGATTAACTTCTGAACTCTCTAGTCCACTGATTGGTCTGACTCAGGCAGTTGTTGATGCATGGATTAACTTCTGGACTCTAGTCCTCTAAGTGACCTGCTTACCTTTTGTTGCTGTTTGCTTGTTTTTGTCTTTGTTATTGTTTTGCCACTGCCATTCTGTTTTTATTGTTACAGCGTAGGAGTATGTTCCCAAGGCAAACGGCACCATGCTCCCTGCCTCGTTCTCTTTACACAAAATACATTCAGCTGTTCAGAGTTCCAAAAGTTCATGTAAAATTGTACAATTACTGTTTCTCATTCTTTAAAGAAAGTCATGGGCATTGTGATGGGGATTTCAAATAGAATCTCTAAACTACCTTAGGTCGAATGAACATTTTAATGATACTGATTCTTCCAACCTATGAACAAAGAATGTCTGTCTATTGTTTTCTCCAGTTTTTTTTTTTTTAATCAGTGTTCTATAATCTTCGTTGTAGTGATATTTTGCCTCCTTGGTTAATGTATTCCTAGATATGCTCTTCTTTTCCTTCTTTCTTTTATCATACATGGCGTTTCTTCTTTCTTCTTTCACGTACTTTCTCTTGGCTCCTAGCCATGCTACCGGTTTTTGTTGTGTGGTTTTGTTACCTGCCACTTTGCTGATTTCACTTGTTTTCTGGGTTTTATTTTTTAGTAGAGTGTTTTGGGGTTTCCATGTCTGATACCATGTCATCTACAAACAGTGATAACTTGTCTTTTCTGTCCCATTTTTGGAGGCCTTTTTCTTTCTTTTGCCTGTGTTGTTGTTTTTGGCTACGGTTTCCAGCACTATGCTGAATAAAAGTGAGGAAAGTAGGCTTTCCATATCTTGTTCCCCATCTCCAAGAGAAAGCTTTCTGCTTTTCCCCATTCAGCGTGATGTTAACTGTTGACTTCCTATAAATGGCCTTTATTATGCTGAGGTATGTTCTCTGTATGCCTAATCCACTCAATGATGTTTATCAAGATGGGATACTGAATTTTACCAAATGCCTTTTCTGCATCAATTTAGATAATCATGTGGTTTTCTTCTTCATTCTATCTATACAGTGTACCACATTTGTTGAGTTGCATACCCTCAACTATTCCTTAATTCCTGGAATAAATCCGCTTAATCATAGTGCATGATTTTTATTGGCTATTCAGTTCGGTTTCCTGGTATTTTGTTTAGAACTTTTACGACAATGTTCATCAAAAATAATGCCCTCTGGTTTTGTTGTGTCCTTACCTGGTTTGGGTATCAAGGTTGTGACTGGTCTCTTAGGATGGAATAATTCTTATCTCTTCTTCTTTAAGAATTGGTATTAAATATCTAAATGTGCAATGATTCAACAATGATATTATTTAATCCTTGGGAATATTTTCAGAATCCTCAGTCTTATTCCTTGCCATTGGTCTGGTCATGTTTTCTACATTTTCAGGATTCAATCTTGGCATGTGTGCATGTTTAGACACTTGCTTGTTTCTTTCACAGTATCAGATCTGTTGGCAACTAGTTTCTCACAGTAATCTCTAAAGATATTAAAGATATTTTTTCCTGTGATATTAGTTGTTACATGTCCTTCATCTTCCATTTATTTGAATCTCCTCTCCTTATTCTAACTAAGGGTGTACCTGTTTTATCTTCTTGAAGACCCAACTCTTAGTCTCATGGATCTTTTGTTATTGCTTTAAGTCTCCAACTTATTTATCTCTGCTCTGGTCTTTAGTAGTTTTGCTTTTATGAATTTGGGGTTTAGATTGTTCTTATTTTTCTAGTTCCTTGAGATGCCATGGCAGGTGGTTTATCAGAGTCTTTCAACTCTCGACATGGGCACTGATTGCTATGAATTTCTATTTTGTTGATGCTCTGACTATATCTCATAGTCTGTGGAATGCTCTCACTACATTTTCCTTCATTCCAAGATATTATTTAACTTTCTTCTTGATGTATTCTTTGAATCATTGGTTGCTCAAAAGCAAGTTGTCAGATTTCCATCTCTTTGTATAATTTCCAAGGGTTTTCTTAAAATTGATTTCTAGTTTTATCGTGTTTTGGTCAGAAAAATACTTAATGTGATTTTAGTTTAAAATTTTTAATTTTGTGTCCTATCTTATGACACAGCCTAGACAATGCTGCATATGCTAGTGGAGAAAATGTGCATTTGGCAGCTTGTAGATGGATTTTTCTATAGAGATCTAGTTGGTCCATTTAGTCTACAGTCTAGTGTTTTTCATCTTGGTTTTCTATCTGGATGATTTGTCTGCTGCTGAAAGTAATTTGGTAAAGTCCCCAAATCTTATTGTGCTGTAGCCTGTCTCTCTCTTTAGGGACTTGAACCCTTTTGATTGAGCAATTGCTGCTCATTCCCACCCTGTGCTAGTCAGACAGGTTCAACATAGTACACAGATGTGTATTATGTCTACTAAGCATGTTCTAGATGAGCATTCCAAATGAGATTACCTAAGTGATTGATGTAGCAAGTTATCAAGTCACCAAAACTATCAAATGTTTAAAAGCAGGATTGGAAGAGTTGCCCAGGCCATTTCACCACAGGCAAACCAGCCAAAGTTCAAAGTAATCTATTTTGTGCTGTTCTTCAAGGCCTCTGAATTTTCAATATGAAAACTCTTACATTCTAAAGTATAGGTTGTGTGTATTTTATCAATTCGGGTATTTATATAAGATAGTGTGAACGCTATTCCAAAGCTTATTTGGGGTTAAGTTTGTTAAGCTAGCTTGATTAAATAGTACATGTGATATTCAGATTTGAATATATATGTTATATATGTATATATTTTAAGTGCAGTTCATGCTATTTTTTATCTATGGGTTTGATTTCTTTTCCAAATGGTGAATCGATATGAATGTTTGCATGTTAATTCAAACATCTCTGACAACTTCTCTAGTTACTGAAACTAAAACTTTGAAAAAGCAAATCCTTAAAGGCAAATCATGCATATGAATTCTGTAAAGTTATAAAAACTTGAAAAGGCTTTTATTCAAAACAACTCTTTGATACATTGATCTCCTTGCTATGAAACAACAGCACAGACAGCTTTCCATCCCTTCCATCATAGGGCCACAGGTTCTAGTTTCTTTATCTGGAACTCGGGACCCTTGGGAGGATGGAAGGGGGTTAGAGCACTACAGTGTGAAACTGGGAGGGAGCAGCACCTCGGCCAGTGTCTCTACTAATCATCCACTGTCCTCGACACAGTTCCACTTCCTTCCTCTGCTTCCTTTGTGTCCCTTACAGCATCAGTTATTGGTCAGGTGGCTCGCATTCTTAAACTTAGAGGGTTCCTATAGCTGGTTCCACCTAACTTTATTTCCTAATGAGCTGGCTTGCAGTGGTGTTCTGGGGTTATTTCCTGCTGTGTCCGTTTCTATCCTTTATCACTGGGTGTGCAAGAGTGAGCCCTCTTTTGATCTTTAATGTGTTATTGCCTACATAGGCAAATGTGGTTACAACAAAGGAGGAGTTCTAGTAGCTTATCTGGGCAGTAGCCAAAGAATTAGTATGCAGTAAAGTCCCTACTGTCTGGTGATAGTGGAGTCACGCAAGCTAATCAAGAATTCTGGCTATTATAGAGTGACCATAACTACTGCATATGGATTATTGCTTTTCCAAGGCATAAAGAGATAACATATAATCTCCTATGAAATTAGATCAAATACTTGTGGCTTTGATAGTATAGAATATGCTGTAAGAATTCATGAGGCTTCAAAGTCCATTTGTTTTCGTCAATTTTGAGCTTACCCTAAATGTACAAAAATGATTAAGCGAGTGTGTTAACTAACAAGACATTGAGAGAAACAGAGAGAGAGAGAGAGAGAGAGAGAGAGAGAGAGAGAGAGAGAGAGATTTAACCAAAGGCTGATTTTCTAAAAGAATCTGTTTCTTTAAGATTG
Organism: Eospalax fontanierii; assembly: GCA_035773235.1. NCBI lineage: Eukaryota > Metazoa > Chordata > Mammalia > Rodentia > Spalacidae > Eospalax > Eospalax fontanierii. Next base: position 14,419,116 of record CM069546.1, read on the forward strand.
TGCTGGATTTTGCTTGGGTGCAAGGATAGTAAGGCAGCTTTGAGATGGGATGGAATAGTTTTCTGATTTCTCACCAGAGCATAAATTTCCTATCCCAGAGCCTTGTCTTTGTCCTTATTGACTCACACTTAAGTGGACGCTTATTTCATCTACAAAATGTGGAACTACTCCAGATGCATTCAAAAGGGGAAATGCAGCTTTGTACAAACGGAGATGGAAATTTTAAGGTCCTTCAAGGCCGTGTGTGTGTGTGTGTGTGTGTGTGTGTGTGTGAGAGAGAGAGAGAGACAGAGAGAGAGAGAGAGAGAGACAGAGACAGAGACAGAGAGACAGAGAGAGAGAGAGCTGTAGTTCAGCTGACCTGGAGCTTGCTGTGTAGACCAGACTAGCCTTAATGTCACAGATATCTGCCTGCCTCTGCCTCCAAAGCGCTGGGATTAAAAGCCTGTTCCATGGTCTCTAGAAGTTCTTAAAAGTGAGTTCTTGGCTAACATGTCTGGAAATTCATTGTCCTTTCTAATAACTGCTCTTCCTCAGCCATCAACAGAAATCTCGAGACCCTCTCTCAGCCTTTGGGTGCATTTCCAGCAAAGCCCAGGGTGCCTGTGTCTGCCATGTGGCATTCCAGGCTGTGTTGCTGTCAGAAATGGCTTGGAGGAAGATGGGGGTGTGATTATCTCTAAATGAAGTTCTAAACCACTGGTACATGAAATGAAACTATTTTTCTCCCCCTCTTTCTCCTTTCCTTCTCTTAACCTGAGCTGCTCATTGAAGGGACTCTAATTTACTTTTTACTTTCTCTGAGAAAACAAAGCAAAATAAAATAAAACAGGGAGTGGCAAAAAAAGAGAGAGAGAAGAAAGAGAAAAAATAGAGAAGACAAGTTCTTCTGCTCCAGATAAAAGGGAGTCATTTGGTGCTTTCGTGGTGTCAGTATTAATTTCCAAGCAGTCAAAGCCACTGCTAATTTATTTGCGGAACAATCTCCCTGCCCAGGAGCCAGGCTGGGAAGGCAGTGGTTTCCAGCCTCCAGCTTTGTTTGTTGACAGCCTGATTTCCCACAAGGCCGTTTCCACCTGTGTTTCTGTTGTTTTTAGTGTGTGCGTCTCCCTTTCTTCTCCCCCGCTACTGCCTCCCCAATGGCTGCTGAAGGCCGTCTTATCTCCCTTCCTTCTCATCCACTTCCTCCCTCCAGGCCCCAGGACTCCTGGCAGGCCTTTGCAGTCACTCTGCACTTAGAGTCGCTGCTGGGAAATTCCCTAGGGACACCGTAGGTCTTTCTTTCTTTCTTTCTTTTTTTTTTTTTTTTTCTCTCTCTCCTTTTTTTTTTTTGTTTCAAGGACAAGATTCAAAAGCGCCTGCTACAGATAGGTTGTAGGGCGCACCTTCTGATGTGCCTTCAAATGTGTCTGAGCAATTTGAATACGTGTATCCTGGAAATCAGTCTGTAAAATTGTCCCCCAAAGCCCATTAAATTCTGCAAAATCGCTCAGCTTTGAGGGCTTCCTGATGGAGTCCAATTTTAGGCCCTGGCATCTGGCTGCCAAAGTACTCATCCCCAAAGACTTCCACAACGGAAAACATTGAGCTGCTGATTTGGGCCGGCTCCTTGCATATCAAAAGGCAGGAGGAGGCTGGGAGGAACGTATCTGCAGAGCAGCCCACAGGCTCCCAGCACACGCAGGCAGGAAGGTAATATGCTGAGATGCTTAAAGCACAGTTCTTATATGCGCACACGTGCCAGCCTGCCATCTTATAGTTCATCTCTCCGGGCAGTGGGGACACGGATGGCACACGTGTTCAAACCAGTGGGTGGCACCACCATGTCAGCATGGAATGGGAACTATGACAGAGCCCATTTTACAGATTATGTAATAGCCAAATCCACAAGACACAGGTGGAGACAAAAGACATGACTGAGCCATGAAACCTGCACCAAACAGCTGCTATGGGCCTGTGATATTCAAGAAGGACCAGAACTAGAGTCTTGCCCAAAAAATGAGCCTTGGACCACCTAAGTGTTCAACCTCTGCTTAATATACACAAATTGTGCATTTTCTTTTGCAGTTTCAGTTTGTCTAAATATCTGAGAGTGTTATCAGTTTAAAGGTCTTGGGTTTATAAGGCTCATTCTTGGTCTGAGGCGACTGCTCAGTGGTAAGGGGATAGCTGTGCAAGCATGAGGACCTGAGGTCCATCCTGTCAACTTCTGTGAGGAGCTGGGCATTATACTAGGCCCAAATCCAGGGGACTGTGCTGGAGAGAGTGTAGAGACAGCTGGATCCAGAGCCTTACTGGCCAACCAGACTAGCCTAACAGTCAGGTCCAGGTTCAGTGAGAGACTCTGTATCAAAATATCAGAAAGATGCATACTGTCAACCTTTGGCCTCTAAACATGCAGCATGGGCTGACATGAAAACACCAGACAGAGACCACACATCACACATACACACACTCCCACACATACACACACCTCACAAACACACACACACATACACTTATACATCCATTCATACACACTAATGCACATATACACCTGTACATACATCTGCACAAACTAACACACTCACATATATACATACACATGTTCACACTCAGGCACAGACTAGCACACACATTGGCACACATATACATACACACAAACACACACTCATACATACACACCCACATTCATAACATAAGCTCACACATACACATATACTCATACACAAATGCTCACATGTACACAGACATACACACTCTCACAACACACACACATACCACACACATAAAAACACTCTCACATACATACACATACTCACCATACACATGCTCAGCCCCACGCAAATGCACATACACATACATAATCACACACTTTCATACATATATACACAGACGTACACACATACACACTAATTCTTACATTGACACACATACACACATACATATATACACATACAATCTCTCTCACATTCACACTCACGTATACTTACACACACTGTCACACACACAACTTTCCCTAGTGAGATCGGGAGAAGGAAAACACAAAGGATTTCTATACTTAATATCATGGCAAAATCTGGAACCTATACAATCCCTGAGGCCTGGTCAGGAGAACTGTGCTCTCTTTGGTGATTTGACAGTCTGAAGAGCATGAACTAGTCCCACTCTTGCTAATTATGCAATTAAACTAACAAAGATTCACCTTGTTAACAGAATCTGCTTTGACTCTCAGGCCATTCATACACTCCAGAGTCTCCTTTTTCTACCCATTTCGCCCTAGAGTTGGGGATTTGTTTGCTCACCGAGGTTGTAGGTTTCCTAGAGTTTGAAGATTCCATCATTTATTTCTTCGTCCTCCCTCCTGAGCTCTCCATGACCCAAAACGCTTGTAGTTATTTTGAAAGCGAAACCAATGTCATTTCATTGCCTGTATGCATGACTCCAAGATTCCTGGAACTTCCTAACCAACTCACTTTTCGGGCTGAGACTAAACAGGGGAAGCTTGGGCCCCAGAGGACGTTTTTTTCAAAGAAGTGGGCAGAAACACAGCTGCATGATGAAACTCATCTGACAATTGTCATCGGCCCTCCTTGCCTGGTCTCATCCCTGCTGGTCTCCTGGGACACCTGACTTTTCTTTCACTCTGTTATGTTAGCGTTCCTCCACTCTTTTTCCCCTCGCCCGTTTGTCCTCTGGGATGAAGGAAATGCTTTAAACCTGTAAACTGTATAAATTTCCTCCAAAACCAACTTGAAGCTTGGTTTAAATTGGATGGCGAGGACTCACTTATGGAAGCCGCAGCTGTGCACCCGCAGATAGGGTGGTCTGAGTCTGTGGGGCTGCAGACTTAGACGGCAGGTAACTAGTTCAAACTTCTGAAGACTAGAGTTTCTGGTGCATATTGATGAGGACCATTCCCTATAAAGCGCTACCCCTATAAATGTGTAGGCTGAGGCGCTTTTCTACTCTGCGCCCTGTGGCTCCATGTAACTCAGTGTCACTTTGCAACCCAGCCTGCATGCTGCGTAAGGAGAGAGCTACAACCAAAGTGGGCAGCACAAGGTGCAGCCTCTGGTCCTCACTCTGAGGGTGCTGGAAAGGACTTTCTTATTCTCCAACCTTAGTTTTACTTCCAATACTAATGCCCTGGGTGAGGCAAAACCTAATCTCTGTCAGTGTGGGGTTTCCCAGTCTCTTCCCCAAGGATGTGTTTAAATTCAGGTGACTAGCTGAGTTTTCTTAGACTTTCCTGAAGCCAGCTCACTGACGTTCTGCTGGTTTCTCTGAGCTGATAAGGCCAGTGTGGCCCTCGGTGGCAATCTCTTATTTGTGCTGAGCCATCCATCCCTCCTTCTCTTGTGATCCCTTCAGTCCTGGAAGTTTATTTGCTTCCTCAGAATGTCTTCTGAGGGCAGGGGTGCTCAGTGCGTACATCTCCCACTGGGGTCTGCACATCTAGAAAAACATGTCTGGTCCTGATTTCCTTCACTCCCCACTGGTACCTCTCTCCAGCAATGTCAGGGTGTCTAGGTACCCAAGTCTCAGCCGTAGGAAACAGAGGGCAGAGGATTCTCTGTTTTTCCATTAGGCCATCTCCTCTACCTTTCCTGAGCCCAGAGGACTCTTGTTTCTAGGCAAACCTAGCTCTTTACCCAGCTTTCTACCTTACTGATGATCCTTTTCCTGGATACTTTGTCAATGTCTAATTTTGTTTCCCTAGAGTGTTACAGCACAAAAACCAGCCCCAAACTCCCCTTTTCTGTGCCTTGCATCCTTGTAAAGCCATTAAAAGAATATTCTGCTTTAACTATAGAAAATGACCTGCATAAGAAGAAATCTGAAAGGAAAAGAGACATGCGCAGCTATAATTAAATCAGCCATGCTTCATTTTGGGGTCTTAGCTGCAATACTCCAACTTACTTAACCTGTCCTTTGCTTAGAGACTATTTAACTCTTCTATCAAAAGCCGACGAGAACGATAGGCACGGCTAATCTGGCCATTAGTATTTTCTTACTAAGCAGTTCCTTTTCACGGTCTCTGAAATCACTTACATGGCCAGTTATAGTCTGCGAATTAGCACAGTGATTAAAAGCATGAGCTTTGGAATCAGACCCAGTTCTGTGCTTACCTAACAGCTCCTTGGCCTTATGCAAATTAAAGAACTTCTCTGAGTCTCCTGGTCCTCATGTGTGAACTGTTTCAGTGTTGCTAAAAGGTGTGGATGAGCAAATGTGTGCAAAACGCCTAGCACATAGTAAATATTAATGCTTCCTCCCCTTGTTTTATTGTCTGTCTTATATTTCCATGCGTTGCCACCACAGCCTATTCCCTCTTATGAGGAAAGATCTGTAGAGTAACTGCTCAGAAAATGAAGTAGACTAGAATTAAGTCCATTGCCAGAATTAAGGGTGTCAGGGAGAGGAGTCCTGTAGTCATCTCACAGGTTGAGCAGAGCAAGCCCAAAGACGGATGGAAAATAAATTTAAAGGTAAATTTTCTGTAAGCTATATACAATATACTTGTAAAGTTTAGGACTGATCACAGCATGGCGTATTCATATGTGTGACTGATGGGTAAATAGTTAAGCAGATAGATAGACTATAGATAGATAGGAGGATGATAAGTTGATAATATATAAAAGATGGTTGATAGGCAAGTTTATAGATGCTAGATAGAGGTAGAGGCAGATGATAGAGAATGGATAGAGGATAGATGGTAGCTGTGTTGATGATAGCTATACATGATTGGTAGATTTATTTTGATTGATTGATTGATTCTGGGAAGAATCCTCAGTTTGGCTATTTCCTCATGATTTTTCAGGATGCTTCTAGAGTATTCAGTGCATATGGTACTGGGCATATTGGGATATTGGTTTCCAAAATGAGAAATTACATAGTAATTTCTAGTAATGAAATATTTCAATATTTCTTTTGGCATTATTGCATAAAACCCCTTAATAAGTATTGGGCTTTGCCTTTATACACACACACATACACACTTCCCTTGTTCAAATTCTTGTTTTCGCTGACACAGAAGCTAGGCAAGTACCAGAGAGTGAGCTGAGACAAGAAAAACTTGTGCAAGGCTGGATATCCGGAGGTGTTCCTGTCCAGAGCTGCTTTTGCGTAAAGGGAGGAGGACATTTCCCCTCCCCACATGTCTTCTCATCCTAAGAAAGCATTAGAAGGATAATCTCTAAGGTCATCCCTTCATTTCATAAAGGACTATGACTCTTTAGTCTTGGATCAGAGTGATGATCAAGAAGTTGATCATTGGTTACTGATTCCTCAGTGTGTTTTGGAAATAGTATCAATATTTTCTTACTTGGAGTTTGGTGTGTTGAAAGCCCCTTTGGAAGCCAGTACTCTTCAATGCCCATCACTCCACATGCCCTGAGCAAATCTACGTGTTAGAGTGTGATGATGGAGGGAGATCGAACTCCTGGTTTGGGTCAGGAGCTGAACTAGAGGCAGAGGCAGAGCACCTTGTCAAGGTGCTAGCTCTCAGTGGTACCCCTTCTCACTGTGTTTCTGGGACTCCATTTTCAGATCCCTTAATTCTGCTAGGTGCCTCTTGGATAGTGCGATCAATGGCGTGAATTCTCCCACTGTTCCCACCACCCACAAATCAAGCTCTTAATAGCCCAATAAAATCATGAGATTCAGGATAAAAAGGTGATTGCGTTGCTCAGATGCTAATGAGACACATATATCTGAAACAACCCATTAAAGACTGTGGAAAAAAGGTCTCAGCACAACATGTAGGACGGCTAATTTACCTAGGTGTGGAGCAATCCACATAACAGAACATATATTTTCCCATGAATCACTGGGACACAGATAGGGTGACAAAACAGGGTGGCTGAGTGATTCCTCTATCAGGGCCCCCTATGTCTGCCAGGCTATCACCAACAAAGGCACCAACCTGGCAGGTCAAATGCCTCCAGTATGTTTCTAGAATGTGTTGTGCAGTCGATAATAAATAAATCCTAAGGTGTGTGATTATATAATGATAGCCACATTCATTCACCTGTCTGTCAAAGGAGCCATATTTGAGTCTAAGCTTCCTTCCCCTGGGCCCATGGGGCTAAGATGGAGCATTAGCTTGTTGTGTTTAAAATTCCTGGAAACCCTGGGCTAAGTGCACTGGGGTGGAATGTAGTCCCCTTTGCTTAGTGATCCATTAGCTAATGGGTATGAGCCCGTCAGTTTTCTATTTATTCCTTAAGCCATTAAGGTTCACCTGCTGTGCCTGAGACTACATTTGACAAAAAAGAGTGATAGTTGAAATAAAATAAATATCAAACCTTACGAGATCTGATAGGTATTGTTTAAAACATAACTGGCTTCATGGAAAGGTGAAGGTGAACCGGGTGTTACAAGTTGACACATGAGATCCTGGGCATCACAGGCAAGCAGCACTCCTGTGACTGGCTCGCTAGCGGAAGAGAGCTGCCTTGAGATCCACCTTGCAAGTGTCCCCCAGTTTCTTCTCGTGGTGTCTGCCTGGAGCTCTTGGAGGCTGGTCAGAACATTTCTTAATCTACCTTTCAATGAATTCTTTTGACTCTTTAAATAAAAAATCTCTAGTTAGTGGGGGAATATAGAGACAGAAAAAGAGAGAGAGAAAATAGAGAGAGGGGAAAATTTGGGTACAGTATTATGTCTAAAAATGCCACAGTGAAGCCCATTATTATTAGACATACTAACTAAAAAATCATTTAAAGTAGCAAATAAATGTGCCCCCCCCTCCCATTTATATAAGGCCCTACGTGGTCTGAGTCTTGCCATCTATCTAATCTCATCTTTTACCCCTGGTTCCATTACACTGGTCTCCTACAGATCCTATGCATTTGATATTTATCCTTGTAAATATTATCTTTTCCCTAGATCACCGTTCTGATATCAGCTTGAAATCCCTTTTCTCAAGGGAGGCCCCTCTGTCCAGCACCTCCCCACCACCACCACATCAGGTTGGGTCTATAGCTCAGTGTTCCCTTGGCTTCCTGTCCTTGGGAGTAACATGACTATCGGACACTTGTCTGCCTTGACCACAGCATGTAAATGTTCTTGAAGGTAAAGGCCTCATCTGGCTTTGCTCACCATGGCTGTCTGTCCAACACCTACCAAAGTGTTTGCTGAGGGAAGGAGGAAATGATTCAGTCTTGAGAGCTTTTAGAACCCAAAATATAGGACATTCAAGGCTTAAAGTGCCTATGAAATGGTGTGACCATTTCTTGGGTGTTGTTCCTCTTAGCTGAGGTGACCCCATCAATCTCCATCATCTCCAGTAATTCTCATCTGCCCTATACGGGAGGCTTTGGCAACAATGCAAATATTTAACATGGATATATCGGAATTAATATATCTGATTACATACAGCAGGATTATATATATGAAGGAGGCTTTGCAGTGGGTCCTTATATACGTGTTCACGCTCCTGCCTCTTCTGTATCGGGACCTTTTCCTTTCTACGTCATCCCTTCAGCATGTCTACAAGGGCAGAGAAGGGATTTGACTTGTTGCCAGCTGAGCGACTGTCTGATCCTGTTTACAACCTGTAGAAATTTGATTTACTCATACTTAATTTCCTTATCCCCAATGGCTACAGTCTCTCCTGGGGCAGGTTGGCCATGTATTTGTCAACAGAATTCTCTCTGAATGTGGTGTGTGTATGTGTGTGTGTGTGTATTCAAATGCATTTTATAACAAGTAAACTCTGTGCGTCAAAAACATATCCTGCTTCTGCCGGGAATGGCAGTGCATACTTTTAATCCTGGCACTTAGGAGGCAGAATCAGGTAAGTCTCTGTGAGATCAAGGCCAGCCTGGTCTACATGATGAGTTCCAGACCTGCTAGAGCTACAGGGAGATTCTGTCTCAAAAAAGCAAAAATAGTAATAATAATAATTCTTTTTAAAAATGTCTTTCTGCCCACACTTAATTGTAATTTTATTAGCATATATTCATCATACATAACAGTGGTTTACTATTTTATTTTCTTGCATGTACTTTGATCATATCTCCTCCCACTGCCATATCTTGGCCCCTCTCACTCTCATTCTCCCCCTCCTCTCCGAACAAGCTCTCTTCTGCTTTCATGTCTTTTTTTATTATTCAGTGAGTTCAATTAGAGTTGCTTACAAGAACGTGGATGGGGGGTTATTTACTGGGTCGTGTCAATGAAGAAAATGCCTCCCTGTCCACCAGCAACTATTAACTTGTCTTTAAATCCTCAGATGGGCTGCACAGAGCTCTTGACGGAATATTGATAGGTCTGTTCTGCTGCAGGTCTTGTGTGGGTAATCACAGCTGCTCGGACTTCAAGAGTACAGTGGCCATGTCAAGGCCAGAAGATTGCTCCACAGTGCTCCACCTCTTCCTCTCATTCTTACATTCTTTCCCTTCCCTCCGCCATGATGTTTCCCCAGCTTCTGTGTGGGATGTCCTTTGTGCAGTTGGAAACATTCACTAGGTAGAGTTTTAGTCTTTTCAGGGGTCTTAGTAAACGGTGTGATAACCATATTCTTGACTTTAGTATTCTGGACTAGGTCTTAATAGCCTTCTTTTTTATCTCTGCCCTCAAGCTATCTTTTATTTGGGTGATTTTTCACCAGATGGAGGATGTTGAGGTAAAAATCAGTATCGTTTTTCAGTTTGCCATATCCCACGTTTCTGGATTCTGTCTGCTCTCTCAATTGTTATCTAAACTCATCTCTTATAAGTAGCACCCAAGCAAAGGTGGCTGTGGACAGCCAACAGTGTGTGCTTGTGTGCACATGCATGTTTATGTATGTGTCTACATATGTGTGGATATCGTTGTAGAAGCCCAGTGCCATTCTTCAGTTGCCATCAACTTTTTTTTCCTTTGAGACAGGGACTTTCATTGGATTGGAACTTACCCGGTAGGATAGGCTGACTCGCTGGGGTGAACTACTTGCCTAGTACTCCATCTGTCTGTGCCTCCCCAGCACTGGATCACAAGCAAGCTTCATCACACCTTGCTTTTTCTTCAATATCTTATTTATTATTTTTATTTTATGTGTATGAGTGTATTGCCTTCTTGTGTGTAAGTGCACCCATGTCATGCAGTGCCCACAGAGGTCAGAAGAGGGTATATGATCCCCTGAAACTGGAGTTACCAAAGGTTGTTAGCTGTCATGTGGGTGCTGGAGATCGAACTCGCATCTCTCCAGCCCTACACTTTGCTTTCCTTAGGTGGATTCTGGAGATAAACTTCAGTTCATTGTACTTAAAAATGTGCTTTTATTAACTGAGCTATCTTCTCAGACCTGCCAACAGCATTTGAACATGCCATTCCCAAATATCTTCAAGTTCAGGAAATACATATCAGCTTTTCCAGATGCCACAGGTAATGGTGAACAAAATGTGTTCCCATTGCACAGTACAAATCACACCTTTCCTAACATCTTACTGTGATTTCCCCACCAACCACTACTGAATTTTAAGACAAAAATCTTCACATTGGGGATGTTTTGCAGAGGACTAGGGTTCATTTCCTCATACCCACATGGCAGCTCACAACCACTTATAATTTTAGTTCCAGGGCATCTGCTGCCCTCTTTTGGCCTTCACAAGCACCAGGCATGCACCTGGTATACAAACATAGTGCAGGCAAACACTCATATACATAAAATAAAAAAAAATATATCTTGAAAACTATTTTTTCACATTTTTCCTATAATGGAGCCTACTTGGTTTCTTTTCTCATCTCAATGGCTATTGTTGCCCAAATCACTCCTTAGCACAATGGATTACAACATCATCCAACATTAACTGATCCACTGGGCATACTATTTTAGGAATATCAACTGGAGTGGTTTGGTGAACTGAGATGTAACTGGTCTCAACACTAGGATATATAAGGGCCTGGGGTCTGCTCCACATGTGAACATTTCAAGTTGAAGGGTAACTTATAAATCTTTCTGGGAGATGGTCTTCATGTGGTGAACCTCTAGAAGACAAGACTCAAGACTAACTTCATAGACACATCTCTGGTTTCTACTTATATTGACTAAATCCCATAGATAATTTCAAACCATGTAGCCAAGCCCAACATCAGTGTGTTATTCAGCTTTAACTGCTACAAAATGTCTGAGCCAAACAAGTTAGAAGGGGAAAGGATCTATATTGGCTCATGATTTTGAAAGTTTCAGCTCAGAGGTTTTTGGCCTGGTTACTGGGCATTATGGCAGGAACCATGTGATGGGGACAAGCCACTCGCTTCACGGCAGCCATGAAGTACAGAGAAGAGAGAGAGAAGAAAGGTTCAGAACAAAACACTTTTCAAAGGCACACCGCTAGTGACCTACATCCTCCAGCTAGGTCTGATAGCTTCCTGATAGCCATTTAGCTACAAACTCACCAATAGATTAATCTGTCGATGAAGTTAGGGCTCTCACAATTCCATCACCTTTTACAGTTCAGCTTTCTTTCAAACCATTTAGTTACTAGAAGCTCGGGACCATGCCTTTTTCACATGAGCTTTCTGGGGGACCTTTCATATCAAACTGTAACCATCCATAAGAAAAGGAGGTGTACGCAATGACGTGAAAGTTTTCCTCACAGGGTTCATCCCAACCTGCAACTTCATGGGTGCTTATTAATTTCCTTTGTTTTTTAGACTATGTCTTCATCCATAGCTGGTACGCTCATCTCCTAGGATGACAGGTGCATACTAATCATTAAAATATTTCAGTGAGTCATAAATAACTGGCAATTTATTTCAAAAAATTTCTTATCCGAAATGTAAATTATGGGTCCTAACTGTTCGTCTCACAACTTTGTCAATCAAACCTAACTTTCATCTAGCATCATTTCATTGAAACTTGTTACAAGTATACTTTTCAACTAGGAAGGGACTTGTAGGTTCTTCCTTTATTGTCTCTTGGGGGAATATCTTCCTTTTTCTCCATGTACTCGTAAGTTACTTCCTCTTGTTTTCTTCCTACCCTTGACAGGAATGTTGAGCCCTCACCCTACAAATTTATGACTGGGAGTCCGTTTCCCTCAGTATATGCCAATTTTAGAATGATTTTCTTTCTTTTCTGAATTTGATTTCCTTGTATCTTCTCTAGTGCTAAGTAATAGAGTAATTTAATAAGAAACGCAAGCAATTTGAGATGCTGGAGGAGATCTGTTTGCTTTCTCATTTGATAAGCTTCAGCCATTGTTCATCTTTGGATCTGTGAGAACTGTTATAGTTACTTCTTGTTGAGTAGGCGTTCACTCTTGGGGACCTCGCACTGGCCACCAAGGACATGCTGTACTTTTGACTTTAAGGAAGTAGAAGGAAGCTGGGCGTGATAGTACATGCCTTTAGTTCCAGTACTTAGAGGAGGTGGAGGCAGGCGGATGTCCGCTATGTGAGATTGAGGCCAGCCTGGTCTACACAGTGACTTCCAGGCCAGCTGGGACTACAGGGAGACCCTGTCTTTAAAAAAAAAAAAAAGGAAGGAAGGAAGGAGGGAGGTAGAGAGAGAGGGAGGGAGGGAAGGAAGACGAAGAGAAAGAGGAGAAAGAGGAAGAGAAAGAGGAGAAAGAGGAAGAGAAAGAGAGAAAGAGGAAGAGAAAGAGAGAAAGAAAAAGAGAGAAAGAGAAAGAGAGAAAGAGAAAGAGAAAGAGGAGAGAAGAGAGAAGTGGAAAGAATTTATGTGGCATGAATTGATCCTCCTCCCTGGTCCTCACAGTCAACTGTACCTGCCTGCTTAGATTGGCACAAACTTGACTGCTGGCGTTCCTTTCAAAGGGAGGCGCTAAAAGGATCAGCTACCCCTCCCAACCAACCAGTGATCTGAGTTGCAGTGAGAGAGGAACTAAGGTGTCAGGGAAGAAGCTGGGCGTGGACTAGCCCCTTTGCCATCTTCAGTGACTGGCTGCAGCTCACGGGGTCCCTGTGGAAATGTAGAATTGCTCTATGGCCTCAGTAGAGGAGCACCCTCTTCTCTGCCCATCGTTCTGTAAGGAAGCCCAAATGAACTTTGCTTTCCCAAACAGTAGATTGTTGTTAGGGACCCAGAGAGGAGTGTGGGGCTGGATCCCACTTTTGCCTCTCCCCCTCCCCAAAATTTATAACAACTGGTAAGAAGTTTATTTTTAAAACTCAGAATGTTCATCATACTAGGGAATATAATATCAAGAAATAAGAGAAAGTCTAATGTCTGTCAGTCTGAGATCAGCTACATAATATGACAGTGAACACATACACAAAATGAAATTGCAATGACTAATATTTTCAAGATGCCCTATGTGTGCTAGGCAATGAGCAATAAATTCATGAATCACTTAATATCCTACAAGGGTTTGAACATAATGTTGTTAGTTTCTTTTAAGTAACTGAAAGATAAAGAATTGGAGTGCCTTCCTGGTGAAGTCACTTGTAATATACATTAGTTATTGGGTAGATAGATTTTATAGCTATACTTACTACTGTTCCATGTGTGTTTAAGGAAAAGCCTTCGAGTTCCAATAGGGACCCATTGTGCTTTTATGGGGTTGGGAGGAATTTCTTTACAACTGAGGTAATTGCATCCACATCACATGGCCACAGTGAGAATTTAATAAACACACTTCCAAAGTTAATATGTCTCCGCTCATCTAAAAGTAGAGAATGCCTAAATGGCTTTTAGGGCCCCCTGGCTTCTCTGCTAACTAGCTATGTCTTCTTCCGGTCTTCCCTCACACGTGACCAGAGCATGTCATCTCACTTCTCATGCTACATGACTCTTTCTTCTTGTCCATAAAAAATAAAACAGGCCAAACATGACTAAAAAGGGAATATTAAACCTGGTGTGGTAGCTCATGCCTTAATTCCAGTACTCAAGAGGCAAAGGTAGGGGGTTTGCTGTGAGACTGAGGCCAGCCAAGGATAGTCTACAAACCGAGTTCCAGGCCAGCTGAGTCTACATAGTGACACTCTGTCTCAAACACACACATACACACACACACACACACACACACACACACACACACACACACTTAATTAATTAATTAAAAGGGAATATTTACCCAGCACTTGGAAGGCAGAGGCAGGTAGATTTCTGAGTTCGAGGTGATCCTGTCACATTCCAGGCCAGCCATGGCTACATAGTGAGTCCTTGTCTCCAAAAGGGACAAAGTGATATTTTTAGAGTCTCCCCTCCAATGTCTGCCCGAGGGCATCACATTTGATTAGTGTTAAGTCTTCCCTTTCCCCTGCTCTGCTAAAGAAGAAAGATTTTTTTTTTCCCTTCTGGAAGAGATCTTGTAGAAAATGCAGCAATGAAAGAGAGTGAAGAAGGAAGAAGACACCGATAAATCAGGCGGGTTCAGAGTGGAGGGGGGGCTTTCTGCCAGATGGAAGAGATGTAGTAGGGTGAAGGGAGCATTAACAGGTACTCCCTGGACCCGAGTCTTTGTAACGGTATGTAAAGGGTATAAACAAGGAATTTGGTTGCTATTAGTTTTGACTGTTGAGCTAGCTTGACTTTGTGCAGATTTAGAGTCACCTGCTCACTCAGATATGCTAAATCCAGTAACATTTGCCAGAGGGTTTGTGTGATTACTTGATTCATGCCTGTTTCTCCCTTAAGCAACCTTGAAAGAAGAAAACAGGTCAATTTGACACACGCATGTCCCTAGCACTTAGTGTAAAGGCATGTCCTACCTGCGGCTTGTATATACCTCAAGATAGCAGGAATGAAATTCAACTTAATTGAAATATTATGAGGTCATCTGTACCTCAGTTGCATGGTTCTTGAGTGTGAATCCCATAGATGACCAAGTCATATCCCAACGTCAAGAGGTAGACTATGCCAGGGAACCTGACACAAAGAGGTAGGGACATGTTAAATAAGGAAATATTTCAGGAAAGTCCTGGCCACTGCCTGGTTCTCATTTATTTCCCCTTGGTTTCCTGGAGAGATCTATGTTATTACATGAATCATCTCTAGTAGGCTGACTTCCTTTCTATTGACATTTCATCAACGTCTTTGTAGAGCACTAAATTTTCTTTATGATATAATTCCCGGCACAAGATATTTCCTGCAGAAGGCCAGTCATCATCAGGCTTGAAGTTAATTCCAGGGTTCAGAATTTTTGTTCTTAATATAGAATGTGAACATTCTATAATCAGTGGGAAAAATGTATGCTAAGTAGATAAAAATCTGCCCCACTGTACCATGACTCTCCAGAGAGAAGAGAGAAAACTGCCTGATGCTCCAGTTGAAAAAAAAAAAAATCAGTAACAAAATATTTCCAGTTCCGGAAACTGAATTTCATTCCTGATGTAAATATAGAAATCTCTAGAGAAGAGGAGCATATTTGGAAGAGAGAAGGAAAACAAAAGAATTAGAAAGGATTCCATCATTGGCTCCAGAGCAAGGGAACAGCCCAGAGAAGTCCATGCTTTAATGAGAGTTCTTCCTATCAATAACCTGACTGTTGGCCTGGGCATGTAGCCCCATGGTAAAGCACAGGCCTGACATATATGAAGTCCTGAGTTCAATCCCCAGCCCTGCAAAATGCAACCATTGACTATTATTTAGACTTTTTCCTTCTCTCTTAATTCCCATAGTGCAACAGTCATCAAACCCAATGGTTCTGGCCTTTATGTAATCTTAGTCCCATCTGTTTTCTCTGCTGACCTCCTAGTCCAAGCCATTCATGTTTTGACCACTGCAATGGCTTCCTGGTAGACCTCAATTCCCCTCTCTCCCCTCCAGCTCATTCTTGAACCTACCCAGATGACAGCTGTGAAACATAAATTAGATGCTGCTTGCAACATGGAAGACTCACCACGGTTGATGAGGATAATAAATGTGTGTTGTGATGTCGTCAAGAAGGGAGGCTAGCTGAGGGACAGCTGTAGAGATTTGCCAGAGCAAGAACCAGAGGACTGCAGGCAGATCGAAAGCAAAGTGAGGTCAGATAGGTTTGCGTGGCATCCTATTGGGGGACTGATCAGAATGTAGAATTGAGGAATGAGAAGTCGATGATGCAGGTGAGGCTGGAGAGAATTTCAGGATTGAGAATGTGAACGATTCATAGCACAGCAGGTTGGGAAGAGCTCACGTTTTCAAAATTTAATGTGAAAATGAATTCATCCACGAGAGATTTTTTATGTGTGTGAAGCAAGGAGAGTCTGTGTTTTGTTTTTCAAACTGGCTCCTCTAAGGAGAGCAGTTTTTCATAAGTACAGGATTCTACTTTCCCATGTCCCTTTGGCTATTAGTTTCAATACTTTTTTTTCCCTCAGAGTCAAATCTCAAGGAATTGACCATAATTGTCTATCACCCACTTTGTCTTATATGTTTAAAGGACTCCTCTTCTTCAAGCAGAATACATTTAAATAATCCTTCTCTGCAGCATTCCTTGATCTCCAGGGACAGATCACACCTTGAAAACTGTAAACACCACCTTCAGTAATGTGTGTTTTGGCCAGATATGCCAAATTGACACTTTAGAGAAGCATAGATCATATTTGCCTAATGTTTGGTTTCTAAGCCAGTTTTTAGATTAAATGCCAACATTTAAAAAAAAAGGGATAGTCTACCGCCACCAAAAATCTAGTAAAATCCAAATTTCCTAAAATGAACACTAGGTGTTAAGGTCCCGTTCTCTGGGATGAGTGTAACTGTCTGGAGGGAGCGAGGTGTTCTCTGCAGATGGAGCATGCACTTGCAGGTGTCCCTGGCCCACCACGCCCTGCCTGACTGCTTGAGCCTCATGTCTTCTCTCCAGCGTGGTCTCTGTGGACTCATAGGAGCTGTGAGTTTGTGAGCGTGTTTTGGGCTCCTCAGGCAGGAACTTCAGCTGATTATCTGAAGTGTTCAGCGGCATCTAGTACAGTATCAGACCCATGCTAGGTGTCCAGACCATGCAGCAACTTGAATTTTCATGTCCTGCAGTTATCCTGGGCATCTGCATACCCCACTGCCATAGCCTTTCTGCTCCTCCCCGTACCTTATGCACCCCAAAACTCATCATTACACCTGCCCTTGTTCCCTCTGCCTGAGGTTCTCTCTTCGTTCCAGGCTCTGCTCATCTGCCATGTTCTCTGGAAGACTTCTCCAGTCTTTTGGATTGGGATCAGATCAGATTCGATTATAATATACTTTCAGAGCGTTCTGGACTTTCACTTCGTTACCATTGTCAGGGGTGTGCGTATGTGCTTGTGTGTGCCTGTTTCATATCAGTTTGTCCTAGTCAAGTGTAAGCTCCAAGACTGGAAACAGTGTCACTGCCCTTACTAATGGAGCCACCACACCTCATCTGCTGACAGGGGAACAGTAAATGCTTAAGGTTTGAATGAACGAATGAATGAGCTGGTGCTGTCAAGAGGTAGGCCTTATGAAAGCAGAGGCCAGTATCTCAGAGTGTAGTGACCCATCCCTGCCTTGTGTTGTTGAAGTGCCATAGACTGGTCTGACTTCAATACAGGATTATCTTCTCTGAGACTGTGAGCATGCTGAGGACGGGGAGCTTCTGTTCCCTTTTATCTTTTGCACCTGATATGGAATGCCAAAGATGGAGAGTAGCTAGCCAAGTCAATCAGTCCAAATTCCCTTTCACAGATAGGACGGCAGATTCTTCACTTCCTAGCTTACATTCTAATCTTTCATTGCCTCATCCTGGGCTGTGTTTCAGAGCAGTGTGCCCATTTCAGCAGCCACAGTGCCCGTCGCAAATGAGTGTGCCGGTGGCTGTGCTGCGGCACTCAATTAGCTCTGGCCATCAGGTTTCTGTTGGTCGCTGGCTATTTGCTGAGTCTCAAGGAAGTTTGCAAGCATCATTAACCTTATCATGTCCAGTAATGGCAAAAGTAAGAAAAGCATTCAGAGTACAACTGGAAAGACTTATGATCGGGATGAAACTCAGCGTGAGACAGTAGCGTGTATGTGTGCAGCTCTCGAGCATCTGTGAAATGTGTAACTCAGACAAATGTGGATTTGTCCACCAGGAAAAAAGTATTTAAGCACATGATGTACAGGATATGGTTATGAAAGGTTCTGTGTTCACACATTCCTCATCAGAGAGCCAGGGAACACGATTAATTGGCCAGAAGGCTCACGGGGATTAATTAGCAGTTGTATAGGAAGAGCTTGGTGGAGACTTACGGGGGAGGACAGTGTTCTGGCTTGGCGAGTTCCTAGATTTTCCAGTTCAATGGCTGCAGACAGTGTTTGGTAACAGGATTGGGTTTAGCGCCTGTGTGGGTCTGCCTGTGCACGTGCACACCTGGCAGGTGCCAGCAGAGGGCAGCAGCACGCTATGCCTGTGCAATTTGCATTCCAGATTAGCAAATCCCTGAGGATCTACGAAGAAAGAAAGTGGGTGTCCCAAGCCTCGGCTCATTCCTTGTTTTGGGATGTCAACACTGCCCCCCCAAGTAATAGCAAACCCAAGCCTTTTACGGTACACCCCGAACCTTGGCTCTTTTGCCACAGAGAAATGAATACGCCACCAGGAGCTGCCATCACAGACAGGAAGTAACTTTAATTAAATATTGTGAAAGTTGAAAAGTTTTTACAGCTTGAATTTTTGCAAAAAAAAAAAAAATTATAACAATCTCTACAGTAGTTAGGTTCTCTAAACAATTGAACTGTACAGTGTGTGTCTATTCCAAAAGTTTTGATAAGAAGGTGAAAGGTTAGTAGATTGAGAGATGAGTTCATTAAGCTGCATCCTACATTGTGAGGCCGGGCATGGCATACGCACATCCAGTCGTCCAGAGGCAGGATTCTTCCCCTCAAACTGAAATCTGAATTGGATTCTCTACCTCATTTTCTTCTTAAAGCCATATTCTGTGTTGAGGGGGACATATCTTAAAGGAATTGAAAAAAACAAAACAAAACTTTTTGAGTAGAAGAAAGAGGTTCCTAGACCAGAATGCCTCTCCATCACCTAATCAGTACAAACAGAAATAACAAAACACAAATGATACACATTTTTTTAAAGGCTCTTTGGGCTTTCCAGAACAGTTCTCTCCAAGTATGCGGACATGGCTAACAGATTGGTGGTGTCTTTTGTCAGGGTCTGAGCTGAAAAATCTCACCAGCTCCCTGCTCCCTGCTCCTTCGTTCCTTTGCAGACATTTGAGGGGCTCTCCAGACAAAATATGGCTTTAAACTGTAGACATCTTCAGGCCACCGCTTACCACGGGAATTCAGACAACCTTTCTGAGTACCGAGAAGCGATACTAAACCTTGCTTACATTTTTTTCCAGTTTCTTTTTATTATTATTATCAGTCGTTATTATTATTTCTCACCATGAAAAATCAGCTTTCCTCCCTTCCCTCCCTTTCTCCCAGCTCCCCTCCCCTCCCCAACCCATAAAAATCGCACTCTGACAGCCTAGTGAAAACCACTGCGAAATCCATACGGGGCATGCACAGTTGCAGCATCGTTGTTAATGATCACTTGCTCTACTAGAAAAAGGGAACATTGTCTTAAGGTAACAAAACAGTTCTTTTGTGCTTTTCAATTTCTTTTTTTTTCCTTTTTCTTTTTTTCTTAAAATGTTAGTGATGATGGACGGTTCGGGTGCACAGTTACAATGTACAGGTGAAATGGATATGATTTGCATTGTTAAGGCATCCAATCTGCTGGTTTATATTTATGTGAAGACAGAGGGAATATACAAGCAGACTTAAGAAAGAAAGTATGTTCATTGATTTCTATGAAGTGTCTCCCCCGAATTTAATGCACAAAATGCGTCACTCCAAAGGGAGAGATCCATGCATATTAATAGAGTAAAAGAGCATTTTTTGTAAGCTTCCAAAGCAAAGGATACATTTTTTAATCTACAGAACTAAATACTACAAGAATAATATGCTACTATTTTTTTGCCATATATTGGAAAAAACTTCTTAACTTACAAATAATACAAAAATAGACAATGGCTTTTGGGTGGAAATAAAAAAAATTGAAGCATGGTTTAAAACAATACTAAAAATACCAATAAATGAATTGTTTAAAAATCACATTGAAACAGCTAATACAACCATAGGTGACCAAACCGATTACTTCTCACATAGCAAACACACAATAAAATGAACCGCAGGAGGGAGAAGGAAAAAGCAATGTACAAATTCCAAAGATAAATACATTATTTATATGGATATTTTACAAAATCCCCATTAAAACAAACAGAAAAAGCCTTTTAATTCACTTTGCAAGTATGTGCAAGCTAAAGGTAGTGAGCTTTTTACTTCTTTGCAAAATACGCAGTAAAATCTTTTTTTGTGAGATTGAAAACCATCTTAAGACATTAAAATGTATAAATAGAACAACAACTTTGGCAAAAAAAAAAATCACAAAAAAATCTACAGTATTTATAACTACATACAAAAACACAACGGCAAAGGAAAATCTACCAGGCAAACATATCCTCGGAGCCTCAGTGAATCTTTGCGATGAATTCTTATTTTTAAGAACACTTTTCAGATGAGGGCAAAAATTCCCACAGAAAGCTTGGATTTAGAGGTCTCTACCTTCTTGTCCTTTCCCCCAGTTTCCTTTCACTCTGACTCCAAAGCACTTTACCTGTGGATTGAATCTATTACGTTACAACTGCTAAGGGTCTACTGATGGAGGGCCCATTATAATTGCTTCTGTTGGTTTGCTTTGTTTCTGTCTGAGTTCTGGAGTCTTGGTGCAGAGTCAGCATATGAGATTTTAGGACGAACAAACTTGAATCTTGTGGATGGTGGAGGGTGAGTGAGATTTTGGCTTGGTAAACTGGAGGGCGTATGTGGAATTCTGTGCCTGGACCCTGTTCCATGAAGTCTCAAAGGAGATTTTCACTCGGTGTGTGCCTCTCAGCTCTCGAGAGGCCACTA
Organism: Eospalax fontanierii; assembly: GCA_035773235.1. Lineage (NCBI taxonomy): Eukaryota > Metazoa > Chordata > Mammalia > Rodentia > Spalacidae > Eospalax > Eospalax fontanierii. The sequence continues at coordinate 14,439,937 of CM069546.1, forward strand.
GCTTCAGAAGAAGGTTGACATAAGAAAAAGAAAGATCAGGTTTGAAGATGCAGTTTGGACAATCTGTCTAGAGGCACTGGATTTTCTGAGTACAAGGGGAAAATGTGATCACTTCTGTCGCTTGGTAACTTTCCAGGCTGCGTTTATTTACACAGTTACTTAAGACAACCATACAAAAGAGATAAATAAGCTTGCACTGCTAAGGGATGGCATGTTAAGTTAGATATTGAAAATGCACTGTCTGAGCTAACTACCATTTGATATGCTTTAAGGCGCAAAAGCCGACCCTTAGTTTTCTAAAAAATCTAACTGGCATTCCTATTCTGTCCCATACAAGCTTTTTTTTTTTTTTAATTTTTTTTCTTTGTTTTTCTTTTTTTTTTTTCCTTTTCACTTTTTTGTAAATGCCACCATGTCATTCTCCCCTTACACAGCTTTAAAAAATCATAAATTAAAACATGGAGTCTTATTTATAGTGGCCCTTGTGTGTAGCTTTGTGGTTTATAAAAGACAGATGATTGCAGAGTTAAGCTTTAAAAAAAGAAAGAAAGAAAGAAAGAAAGAAAGAAAGAAAGAAAACGTGGATTTGCTTTTATCGATACAGAATAAATATATCCCCCAGATACTTGGGGGGCACAACTTTAACCAACACCCTGCACCTGCAGATCCCCTTTTAATTTCAGTATTTGCAAGGTCGGTGATTTTGTTAGTTTAAAAATCTGCAGTTATTGTGATTCCTCTTAAAAAGGCCTGAGTTAAAAGTTCCACTGTGGGACTTGTATCCGATTACTTTCATAGCAGAATCCACCCTCTTCATTAATAAAATTCTTCAAGGCAATTCTTTCACATGGGAGGAACAATCATGCCAGATATTGCTATGGAAAGAAAAGACAGAAGTCAATGGCTTTGCATCCAAACATCTCACCAAGGGGGTGTAAAAAAAACTGAATATTAACCACAGATGTGCCCATGTCATCCCAGAAATGGATTTATTCATAAAATATACATGTACCTTATTAAAAATTATATCAGCATGTATATATGTATCTTTAGCAGAGCAGAGGATCTCAAACATTCCTCTAAATCTGACTTCAATTTTAAAACGTAACTGGAAAGCTGCATAGTTGGAATGCCACCGGGAAAGTTGGAGCCTCAGACTTTGCAAAACTGTGAGAAGGTTCAACTTGTCATTCTGCCTCTTCTCTTCACATCCAAAACGCAAAATAAAGAAATGACCCACTGTAACCAGCAGCAATTTCTACAAAAACCCCACTGGCTCTCCCTGTGTTCTGTATTAGCACAAAAATTGAGCAAAAATTAGCACAAAATTCTCCCTAGCTGTTGGAGAATGTGCCAGCCCCAGCAGGCTTGTTCACTGGGAAAATAAAGCTGGGAGAAAGCATGGACGAGAGAGCATGTTTGCATGAAACTGCAGAGCAACTTTCCTACCATGGCTTCTCTTGGGATTTCTGGAACTCTCTAAACACAGTTCCTAGGAAATGGGAATCCAGGGAAAATGTGTGAGATTCTGGGGAAAGGGAGGACCTGTTGGAGGTTAACCCAAATTCATTCCAAGGCTTTGAGTTAGTAGGCTACATAATGGTGTTTAGAAAGCTCCACTTCTACTCTTCCTGGTGCTGGTTGTCTCCTCGATCCTCAGCTTCCTTGGCTAGAACATGTTAGAACATGTGGTGGTGAACTGCAGCACTCCAGACTGACCGGAGATTCAAATACAACTACATACGGATGCACTGAGCCTGAGATCGGCCCCCAAGAAGGACCAAAAGCAGGTTAGTTGTAGCTGTAAACCCATGTTTTATGGTACTCAGCTCTGGCTTGGTGACCTTAGGGTCACTGTTAAACTTATCTGGGGTATCAGATAGGCACCATTTCATATGGCACACTTTACATAAAGGATCACTGTAGGAAGTTTAAGGCACTGTGGCTAACTTGGAGACACATCAAGACGAGAGATGCTTATATTAGAACTTAGAACACAGCCATTTTTGGCTACTAATGACAGCAAGGAGCAAAAGTCACTGCTTTCTTTTTATTGACAAGTCTAAACTTAAATGAATGTTCTTGTTAGTGATTACTGAATCAAGAAACTAGCCTTTTCCTTGATCTAAACCATCATGTCTGGGGAAATGTGCCATTTTTTTTAAAGTGAACCCTACCACCACAAAGAGAGGAGGAGACCAGGCGGGGCTCTGTGCCCTAAGGTTCCCTGTTCCTCTGGGGCCCCACCCCCAGCCCTGACATTTTAGATTCAATTAAAAGAAAACCCAAAAGTATTTTGCCAAACACTTTTTCCGTTAATTTTTAAACCCATCTGTATTTGCAAGGAAATTCAATCCACATGTTTCTGATTCATTTACACGTAAATCATCCAAATGTTGTTTTGCAAGAGCTCTTTTGCAGTCCAAAAGCTCCTGGAGTCCTTTCCTAAACCCTCATAAGCCTTTCTTTCTTAGAAACAGGAAGCTGTCTTTTGCCAAATGCAGACCAACTTAAGCCCCCTAACCCTAGCCCCTAAGATTTGGGATCAGTTGGAAACCCAGTTCCCTTAAGATCCGAGTGAGCCCCAGATTTCACTGAACCCAGGAGCTTAATGTCTAAAGCCTAGCCTTAACTTAAGAGTTCCAGATGCTACAGCAAGAGGCAAGGAGGGGCAGGGGGTCCCCTCAGTGTGACAGCTCAGTGACTTTGTGTCCCTCAGGGTCCTTACATCTAGGCTCTAGGCGGGTCGAATACCCTTATTACAAATCAGAAATAGGAAAAAGTAGGAATGTGGGGCTGGAGAGATGGCTCGGCCGTTAAGAGCCAACTGTTTGTATAGAAGACTCAGGTTCAGTTCCCAGCACCCACATGGTGACTAACAACCATCAGTAACTCCAGTGTCCCCTTCAGACTTCCACAGGCCTTGCAGGACATAGGCACGCTTACATACATACAGGCAATACACTCATACACATAAGATAGTGGGAATGTGAAGCCCGTGGTCAAAACAGCTAGTCGTTTTTGCCTTTCACAGAAATTCGTACCATGTGTCCGAGGCTGAAGAGCAGTGACTGTAGTGGGACAGCTCAGGCAGGGTCAATAATGATTTAAAGTTAAGGAGAAAGCTGACAAACTTCCTGTTATTTTTGTCCATGTATTCAGTCAGCCTGTATCAGCTGGACTCCAAAAGTTTCCCATTTGAATAGTTTGAATTTAAAAAGAAAAATCTAAGCAATGTCTTGGTCCCAGAATAATTTGTTAGATTAATTAGATTAAGCCTCCATACAGTGCTCCATTAGAAGGTCCCTGCCAAGTTCACTGGTGGCCAGTTCACTTCTCTCTTGGGGACTTGTGAACCCCCACAGCCTCTAGAGCCCAGTTAGCATTTGAGTGAACAGAGTCCCCTGGGTAGAGATGGAGGGGCTGTGGATGAAGGCATGCTTTCTGCAGAGGGGTTGCTCTACTGGAATGACCCCTCCACCAAGGCTTCTGTATTCTTTGAAGAGAAGCTAGAAGCTAGAGTTGTACATTTTAAAGCATGAAATTTTACCCAGCTTATGTATGTTAGCAAATAGCTGGCATTAAAAAAATATATATCTGAGAGGTCCTAAAGGGTAGGCGTGGCCTGCCAGCTCACATAATGTCAGAGTCTAACCCAAGGTATGTGACCCCCTCAAACAAAGTACACATATGCCTTACAGTTTCCATATTTTGAGAAGAACTAAAAATGGAAAGGTTTGCAGATCTGAGAGAGGCTGGGTGAGAAGGGAGATATGGTCTTTTCCGTGAACCACCCCAGGTATAAGAATCACAAGCTTATCAGGTATGGGAGGGGTGGGGAACATCTTCCACAAACTGAATATATCCACACAGAGAAACACAGTTCCGCAGGATTTGACACTGAATTGCATCTCATCTGGAGTCAAGAGCAGTCTGAATGCCAACAAGGTACAAAGCGGGGAAAGAGGATGTGGCTACTCTTTTTGCAAAATCACCCTGGCTCTTTGTTTTCAGTTTTGTCACTGGGTCGAACATCCAGTTCAGGGGCAGGGTTAGAACCACGTTAATGGAGGTTCCAATGGCATGTGACAGCTCTCTTGGGGAAGCCTTGCTCCTGCCTCCAATAGGACTCAGTTCTGAGGGGCATAAGCTTTAGAAGAGAAAGGGCATTTCCATGGACAAAGGCAGAATAAAGTTAATGACACATTTAGGGACTCTGGGGTCCAGATTTATTAATGACTTCATCTAGATAAGAATTGGTGGAGACTTTTCTACATTTTTATCTTTTAATCCAAACTGTGGCTGTGGTTTCCAACATTAATAACATGGTACTAACTGGTCTTGTTGTGTGGGAATGTATTCAGCAAACCCAAAGGACAACTGATTCCCAACACCAATATGGTGGTTAACAACTATCCTTAATTCCAGTTCCACGAGATCACTCTTCTGACCTGCATGAACACTACATGTACATGGTGTGCTTACATACATGCACAAAAAACATATAAAATGATTAATTAGAAATATTTTTATATGTGTGTATATATGCACACATGGGTGTGTGGAGGCTGAGATCAAGGTCAAGTGTCTTCCTTCACTGTTTTCCACCATATTTTTGAGACAGGATGCCCCTCACCTGGGGCTTGCCCTTTTACTTAGACTGTCTGATCATGACCAGGGTTACGGCGATCTGAACTCAGGTCTTCATGCTTACATGATAGACACTGTACCCACTGAACTGCCTCTCCAGCCCAGTGAAAACTAATTTGAAGCAAATAATTTTAAAGGAATTAAAATATACTAGGCATGTAAAGACATTTTTCTTATCATAATTTCCTAAACAATATAGCATGGTGGCTCTTTATGTGGTATTTGCACAGCATTAGGCATTATAAAGATGATTTAAAGTACCCAGGAAGGAGCATGACAGTCATATGCAGACACTAAACCATTTTTATAAGGGACCTGGCATCCATGGATTTGGGTATGAGTAGGCGTCCGGGAACCAATTCCCTCAGGAAACCAAGGGATGGATGCAGTCATTTCTATTCTCTTGCAAGATGCCTCAGGGCCTTTAATAAACTTATGTGTCTGGCTCTCTGAGATAGTGATCCAGTAAGTACTATTTTCTAAATTGGACCAAATCACAAAACATACAAAGAAGGATGAAACTTAAAACTCCAAAGTAAAGACCTCGTTTTGCTGCCTTGCTCTGCTTCTGGCAGTGGTAGTGCACGTGGCTGAGCCACTTCACTGATCCCACACCTCATCTGACTTGTCTGCCTTTGCTTAGCATGGGTGTTCCTCGGCCCTTCTGCTTGAAACAGAGCTCTCCCTGGGCTGAAATCCTAGTTCCCCTTCATATGAGACACAGTTCAAAGGCAAACTGGTCATGAAGTTGTTTCATTCTCCCTCATCCTTCCTGCCCCTGCAGTTCTTGGCTGGGTGCCCGCCTGTCCCAGACATCTGTTCTCTTGACCTGGGTATTGTGTGTCCCCGATACGGAGAAAGTTCTCAGAGTTGATGGGGCTTCGGTCCTGACCTAGTGGCTTTAATATGATATGACAAGTCAGCCTGGGAGCTGAACACAGTAGAATGTGTGTACCCATTAATGGAGGAGGACTTGCTCCCAGTCTGGCTTCTGTGTTGGCATATGAGTTCTTCCCCATTGCTCTTTTGGATAGCTGCTTATTTTTCTCCATGGCTTGTGCGTAGTCCCTCAACTGGCTGATAGGGAAGCCTGGCATTTGAACCCCATACATTGGTTCTACCGCTAGCAAAGGGGTGGTTAAGGAGCAGGCTTTAACAAAGCAGAAGAATGTTCAATTAACAGTGGCAGTTGGAGGCAAATAAGCCTTTAAAAGACTCAAACAGTCTAAATGTGTCACCTCTAATCTCGTTCACCTAGTTTGCTTCGCCAACTCTTTCTTCATCACTTGTCTTGTCTTGATGGTCATAATTCTGAACTGGGTGAGTCAAAAGCAAATGCCACTGTAGACTAAAAAGGAGGAGGCAGAAAACACTGCCAAGAGCCTCCGCCCCATCCAGAGCCCACATCCAGAGCCCACCAAGTTCCCTTTTCAGTGGCAGAAGAAGAGGGTAGAAGGTGACATTTCCCAGGGGACACTCCAAGGCCCCTGCACGAGCTCTCTGGAGGAAAAACAAATGGCACTGCCAATCCATAGCTAGGTTTTCCTGCCGATTATGTGGGGGAAAGACTGTGGGGCCCAGGGAGAGAGAAACAGCTCAGTGACAGGTGGTCCTGGTTAATGTCACTCCCATCCTCACTCATAGCCCACTACTTTCATCTCTTCAAAACTTGATATGTTTGCCATGTGACCAAACAATGGAAGGCAGAGTCACGCAAACCTCACCTCCAGGGTGGCTCTGGGTCACAGCCCCTGTCTTCCAAGTCCCTTGCCCGAGTGTCAGAAATGATGACAGAAGAGATGCTAACTACTAGAGGGGCAACATTTGTAGATTTGGAATCTATAATTGGGTGAAAATTAGGCTGGAGAAGCCCTGGGGGACAAAAACACAAATCACCTATGTATCATTACCTAAACACATCCGCTAACACTGTCCCAAGTCTCCCTAGACCCTAGGCCAGCCATTATGTTCAGCCCCTTTCTGATTCCAGCGAGTTTCCTCTGCTGCCAGAACATCAGGTTTTGACTGAAAGGGCTGCCCACCGAAGTCACTGTTGTGGCCCCTCTGTGGACCTGCCTCTGGCATGAGCCTTTCCTTCCTAAGTACAGGCTCCTCTCTGCTGCATCTCATTCCTGACATCACCTCTAATCAGGGTTGAGACTGTCAGCTCTCCATGCTATATCACTACATCAACCTTTTCCAAGTTCGTTGCTCAAGCAGGATGTGTGGCAATGGAGGCATTCTTTTAGCCGGTCAAGAGCACAACGGGCGTGGATGTGGGGTGTGTGTGTGGAGGGAGGTCCTCTTTGTGGCACAGAGCATCTCCTGCCATGTCTCCCTGGCTGAGGTACAGTGCCAGGGTAGATTACTTTCCTCTTTCTTTTGAGATGATAAACTTGTCTGTATATGTTCCGGTGAGGGCATCAACATGTCGTTTTAGGCATTGACGTTGCCACACCAGGCAACCTTTGTCAGCAGGCTGTGAGGAATGTTCTACAAAGTTCTGCCAGAAGCAGAGAGGTACAATGATTTGGTGTTTAGGCTCTGGAGTTGTATCATTTAGGTTCAATCTTGTCTCCAACACACATGACCTATGTGCCCTTGAGCGATTTGAGCCTTCAAGTCCCGTTCTATATGCTTATAGTAGAACTGAACTCTTACACTTTTAATTGAGAAATAGGGCTGGGAAATCCCACTTGTATCATAGCCGCTCTGAACCTTCTCTGGCCTCCACAACTGCCCTCCATGACTGACAGGCTAGCCATTGAAGCAAGGCTCTGTGACGAGCCATGTAGGCCAGGTGGCTCTGTCTGTGATAGGTATTCACCACCTCTAAGCTCTGTCATCTGTGCTGCGTCTATCAAAGGACCCCATACTTTATCACGAAGTTGTAGGAATTAAACCAGTAGAGACTGGTCCATGCTTAACAGAGTATCTGACACAGTTGGGCGCTCAATAAATGCTGGCTGGTTATTTTATTGATCTTATTTCCCTGCCAACTGTCTTAGGAATCTGGACTAAGCCCTTTTTTAAAAAACAAAAAATCCCTGTGAGTAGTTACATGGTAGGAGCTGGAAAGAAGAGATGAATTTTTGAGTCTAATTTTAAATAAAGTCAGCCTCTACCACACACCAGCTGTGGAGAGCCAATTGAGTTCCCGGCCTCTCCACCTTGAGTTCTCTCTCCTGTACAGCAGGGGATGTGGAATCATCCTCCTATGGGGGACCCATGAGGTCACGGAGGCCTGTGCCATACACAGAGCCAAGCCCAGAAGAATATGAGAAATACTGGCCTCGTGCTTCAAAGTTAGATATTTTTTCCTCAATGCATGAAAAGTTCAGCTCAGTTAAGGGATTCTGCCACTTTCTAGATTCTCCTGAGGGAGGGGAGGAGACTGAAGAGTCTTAATATGAGCTGGAACACTGCAAGGATTCTGAGAAGTTTGGGCCTTTGCTATGCTTAAGATTGGGCTCGGGCTGGGTCTTCCCTGTCACCAATCCTGACACAGCTTCATTGTGACACAGGCTACTGCAGCAGAGGCGGGATGAGCGAGGGCTGATGATGGCACCAATGAGTGTGAACACAAAGGAGCAGGAGACAGGGCAGAGAGAAGCCAGCTGTGCCCAAGGCTGGTCCCCCCAGCAACAGGGAAAAGCTGCCGAGGGCCCTTGGAGGCTCAAGTTGGATCATATCTCAGGCTGTGGGCTGGGGGGCTTACCTTGCAGGCTGTTCCCATTGGTGCTGGTGCAGGTGGGAGGCGGGGAAGTCTGGGGTCTGACAACTGGCGCGAAAGCACTCTTCTGTTTCACAGCTGAGACCATGTTGGCTGGTGAGAAGGAGAAGATTCCCGAGGAGCTGCTGCAGTTGGATGGGAGGCTCGTAGATGAGGCCATGGTGGGGCTGGATGGCACGACTGAGAGGATAATGAGGAGGAAAATTAGCTTTCCGTCATCCTGGAATGAGAAACTTGGATGGCTCTGCTCCTCACCTGGTCACGCTGTTCTGACCTTTCCTGAATTCTCAGAACCCTGCCCACTCTGATCATTTGGTGCTTGGCATATGCTACTTTCCATCATTAGCACTCTTCATGGGTTTATTGTGCATCTACTCTGCGCCCAGTAGTGTGCTTGCTGGCAATTTCCATGAGTATGAGAATGAATCCTTTTACTCAGTCCCAGGCAGCCACTCATCCAACACATGGAGCATGTTACGGAGCAGAACACTGAGCTGCCTTATTCTGAGCTCTCCAGGCCAGGAAACAAAAGCATATTATTACCTTCTTATCAGGGATTACTGGAGCAAGAGTGCCAAGGCCAGTAGTGAAATCTGGGGGTTCAGGGAATACCAGAGAGGACTCCCAGAGTGGTGTTGAGGAAGCTTTCCAACTAGGGCTTAAACTAAAGGTCTAGCACAGGATCTGAGAGAGAAGGGACAGGAAGAAGGCCAGTTTGAGAGGGTGTGGCCAAGAAAGAAGGAATGAAGTATCCAGGTGGGGCTGGCATGTGTCCCTTTCTAAGGGGTTTTGAGGTATATAAGGATGTAAGCAAACCTTAGTGCTCAAAGGGAGGCAGAATGACAAGAGACATTGGTGGAAAACGCGGAATTAGATTCCAGGTTCCGAGCTCTTTGCCCCGCCTCCCGAATGTAGCTTCTTACAAAATAGTGAGTCAAGCGGAGGGCTCGGTGCCAGACGCAGGTCCTCTCTGCTGATAGTGGTGACTTAGATCATCCATGCTGGGAAAATTTTGTCAATCCTGATTACCTTAGGGGACAGAGGCTTGGCACACAATGCCAAGGCTAATGTTTGTAGATACTCACTTCCTGTTTCCTCCACTTCCTGTAGAAAATTATGAATTCCCGTCCAGTGATTTTTTTCCCACTCCTGACTTAGTTTGAATTCTAGATACCTCTTTTACTATCCTGCCCCTCACTATTCAATACACATTGCTTTGTTGTACCCAAGTCTGTATTTTTTTTCCATCTTGTCACTGACAAAGTAACATAGTCAGGGCGTATGACATATTTTATTAAATTTTTGTACATTTCATACAATACATCTTGATCATATTTAGACTTCCTCCCCTACCTGCACCCTCAGCACCCCACTGCCATGTTTCATAAATTCTGTCATATATGTTGAAGCAAGTTTGTATCCCCCAATGTCCCTCCACTGGAGCCTATATTTTGTCACTCCTTTAAAGAAGACCAGCTCTCCTTTACCCAGCATAATCAGGTACCAATAGCTCCTCAGTTAAGGCTGGGGCTTCTTACCCATTTCCCCACATCTATGCTGGGTTCTGCCTGCTTTGAGTTTGCCTGGGTCTCCTGCACGCTGTCACTACTGCTGTAAGTGCATGTGAGAAACTTCCAGCTGCCTGGAAAACTGTTCCTTGCTCATACACCACCCCTGGCTCTTACAGTATTTCCACGCCGCCTCTTCCACAATGGTCCCTGAACCCTGGGTGGCAGACATGTAGTATGGGAGCCCTCTCCAGGGACACACACTTCTCAGTCTCTCATTCTCTACCTTTGGGCTAGCTATAGGACACATTTTTCTACACACATAAGCAGACTTGAACTCAGGATGCAGCCAAATGACTGAATGGGCCATATCTAGAATGTGGTGAAATCAAAACTCAGTTTCAGTGCCCTTTACACTAAGCTACCCTGCAAAGAAAACAGATCCCCAGGGGAACCTCCCCTCCTCCCCCCAGGAGTCCATTAAAGACTGAGAAGCTGCTGGGGCCTAGTCCTTGGCCTCATGGCTAGGGAAAGTCGAGGAAATCAGAATCTAATTACTCATAGGCAAGGACTGTCATCCAGGGGAAATGACGCCCATCAGCCCAAGGCAGAGCCTAGTCCAAACACCCCAGATGCTTCATGGAGAAGAACACAGAGCCCTCGTCCTCACCTCAGAGTTCCCACCAACATGCGCTAAACTGTACTTTTTCTTTTAATGAGACCAGCATCTTTATACATCTCTTAGGATTTGTTAATGTGGAAATACGTTCAATAATAATACCCATTTAAATTGCAAAACTCCTGCACTGGAGGTTTGATTTTTAAATATTCTTAGACTTGAAATCCTGCTGGCTCACTGAGGAAGGCAATTAATCTCGTTGGCAAATGCGATCATTATGTGTATTTAGAGGTGGGGAGATTGGGGGGGGCAGTTAACAAGAAAGGGGTGAAATATAGTCGAGCAGTTTCATTTGTTACAACATTATTAGTTATCAGCCACCACACCACAAAGTGTGTTCACCAGTAGAATGTCTTGTTTTATTTTCTCGTTCTGTTGGAATTTCTCAACATGAGTGGTTTATGAATAAGTAAATATTACAGAGGCAAAAATTCAAATCAGCTGGGTCCTGTGTTTATTGTTTTATTTGCATTTATGCAGATAAAACCATCCCATCTGAGGGCCTATTTGAGAATTTAATACTATATTTGTGAGCACTGAGGAAATCAATTAATGGAAATTAAATGTTCAAAGTTTCTCAGGCTGACAGATGCAATCTCAGGCTGAAGTCGCTGGGTGTCTATACAGGCTTGGGAAGGTGAACAATTCAGACCCCTAAATTGAATTGCTACCATATAGCAATTAGTTTATTGATTTAATTAAGAATGCCACCTTTTAATTTTCAGGTCATGATTGAAACATTTTCTGATTGAGTAGCTGGGAGAACACTGAAGTGATAGATCATTCGATAAATCAAAATCTAACATGAGACCAACCCCAATGTTTGGCTCGTGAACAGAGAGACATAATATATGCAGAGTATTTGGCGAATCTTAAATGTGCTACAGCCTGCCAGTTCTAAGGGAGGAAGATAAACGGAGCAAGAATTCCCTCAGAAAGTAAGAAGACCCTAAGCATCTTTTCAGAAATAACTTCAGGGTAAGGATGACCTTCCCTCCTTCAAAAGATTAGCAAACTCCACACTGCAGCATGGAGACAGCACCGTTTTTAGCATTTTGAGCTAAGGCTCATGAATATTCTTTCATTTAACAGCTTCTGTCCTTCTACAAAGGTCTATGCATCTGGTCACATTTTACTGTCTAAAGACTTTGTACTGTCCCAGACAATTGATCACCTATGTACAGGTCCTCAGAGGGAGATCAAGAAGTTGTGGGGACAGGGCCCATGACATTTTCAAGAGAGAAATATCAGTTTTCTGGGGCTCTTTGGATGTATGTATTTATACATAAAGATGGCAATTTACTGAGTTCTTTAGATAGGATAGACTCTAAATGTATGCTCGCCCTTCCCCTCCCTTTAATATGTGTGTGCATGTTTGTGTGTGTTTCATCTTGCATGGCTTTTATGAAAAAAAAAAGTTTGGGTCTATTCAGTTTTTCTTTTTTGAAGAGCACATTATGCCAGACATGACAGCACAGTTGCACACATGAACTTACAGGTGCTGGGACTGTATGCACAAGACCTACACAAAATCAAGCCAGTCAAAACCTCAGCATGGATGGGGGAGGAGCTTTTGAAGCCCCATGCTAGTAGAGTAGTCATTGGTAGCTGGTGGCTACTGGGAGCAGAAGAGTCCCTTTCACTTGGGGATGTGGGCCCTGAGAGGATGCCCACGCTCCAGTAGATGGTCTTATTTCCATGCACATATAGACAGTATGCAATGGAATCGCGAGTCTTAAATTTTTCACAAAGAGGGAGCGCAGCACACGAAGCCGCAAGGGAAAGGTGGAGAGGCATTGAGGACCAAAACACATTACACGCATGTAGGAATGGTAGAATCACATCTAAAAGAGGGGCTAATATACACAAAAGGAGAACATAAACATTATAAACTAAGTCAGATTATCTAAGAGGAGACGCTCGAGTTTCAGCCTGCTGTAGACACCATCCTGCCTACCACTTCATTAGCACTGGGATTCTGACTTAGACTGGCTCTCTTGTGTCGGGACTGGCTCTTTGTGAACACTATCTTACCCATCTCTCCCAGCACTAGAGAGGGTGTGTTCTAGATCCTCCTCATCTTTCATATGAGAACCTAAGGGTTACAAAGATGAGATGACTCAGGAGCCTCCACTTAGAAACTGCTAGAAGTGAGTGGCAATCCCACCCACTTCCACCTGGCCCCAAGCCTGGCTTCTCAGAATAACATCTATCATGTAAGGAGAGCAGAAAGCACAGAGATTGGCGCTGGAGAAAATGGTGCTCTAACAGTATCAAGGGTGGCAGGCTGGGGGCCTCAAACCAAGGAGTCCTGCCCGGTGGGCCCTTTTGCGTGGTGTTGAGTTCTGCTAGGTAAGCATTCAGGACACAAGACACAGATGTACTTACTGGCATAGGGCGAGTTGGCAGCTGAGCCGTTGAGGAAGGTTGGGGAGCCGCCCAAATTAGACATGGCAGCAGAGCCATAGCCGTTCATGCTTGTGGTGACAGAGTTATAGTTGGTCTGCTGGGGAGTGGTGCTCGGCACATACCCATGTGGTGATACACTGCTTGAGTTGCGGGTGAAACCTGAGAAGTGAGGGCAAAACCGAGGGTGAAAGTGGCATTAAGGTGGTGGCAGTTTGGAGATCTCTGAGGGGCAAGAAGGTCTTCATTTCTTACCCCTTCAGCTGCAACCCAGAGGGAAGGGACCCAGTGATTCATGTGTGTGGGTTGATGGTGCTAGCTCCGTGATTAAAATGGGAAGCTTGCAAAAGACACATTTCTTAGGAGATCATAAATGTGGCAAGGCAAGGCCTATAAATTATCATTTTGGAGCGGGAATAAATCCCAATCGAAGTGATGCTCCTGGAGTTAACAGGTCCCTCTTCCCTGAGTGAGAATGATGTGCTTTGGTCTATAAGAACTTTAATTCCATCCCTCTTTGTGATCTGTCATTCATAGTTTATGGTGAAAAGTGAGATGTAGAAATGGCTGACTAGAATGCATTCTTTCTAGCCCTCTACTAGGTCTCCAGATGTGAGAAGGAGAAACAAAATCTCACAATATTTGATATGCACAAGTGAGGAATCTCATCTTTGTGAAGACAAACACTTTCAAAGTCAACAGGGGCAGCTTGAGTTTGGGAAGGATAGGGAAAGGGCAAGCTCCTGACCCTGATTGGTAGCCTGTGATGCCTCAGAGACATTCACAGCCAGTTGTCCACTGAAAGAGTTCACGCCCATCATCCCTGCATGGACCGATGTGTTAGCGAGGGCCGGGAGCTGGTTGTGGTTTCGAGGGACGCTGTACAAAGCCTCTGCAATGTCGGCTGCTCTCTTCAGGATGATTTCCTGAAAAGTCAAAGGCATATCCCCATTAGCTGCCGGACGTATACTTCCAACAATACCATTTTCTGTGTGTCCTTTCTATATGTCAGACTCTGTGCTCAGGGCTTTAAGTGGTTCATTGCATCAGTTTATTTCCTGCTTATACGTCTAGGTGGCCATATCACAACTGAGGAAACTGAACCTATGAAAAGCAAAGATCTCACTTGAGAATACACATTCGTTATACAGTCTAAGTCCATTCATTGCCCTGTAATAAAACTTGGGGTGTAAATATCTGTATGGTACGGTATGAATTTCACTAGGTATATGCCCAAGAGTGAAACAGTGAGACCATATGGTAGTTCTATTTTGAAGTTTTTGATTTAGTTAAAGGCAGAGCTAGGATTCACAATGTCATCTGTTTGACTTTGGAAATCTACTTTTGTCAATACGTGGTGGTCTTTTGCGGTTCTCTCTTCCTGTGCGATAACACGGAGGAACTAGGAGATTGCTGCATTGAAGGAGCTGCAGTATGTGTCCTCGTTGATATGACAGGAAGGCCAAGGGTGGCAGCCAGAAAGCCTGGGCCTGAGGGTTGGTAAAACTCTGCCTTCTTGAACACTGACTCAGAGAGGACAGGAGTGAGGTTCTCCAGACTCATAGTTTCCTAAGCAGTTTCAGCTCTACATGTGGAGTCACTCTGTGAAGTAGGAATAGTACTATTTAGACTGCTTTCTATATTTTAGGAGGAGAAGAAATTAGACCTCTTTCCATCTCCTAAATTTGCTGGGAAACCTGAGCATGGTAGAATAAAACACAGTAACTCGCTTCTTCAATTATGAAGCACATTCCCACTAGAGATTAGTTTTTAAATGGAGCACTTTTTCTGGAAAGGGAAAATGACTCAATAGAAAAGGCAATAAAAGATTTACAGAAGAGGGAAGGACTGATGAACAGCCCTGTACCGTGTCACATCTCAGTTCCTTCTACTGTTAACTCATGAATGCGGCTTTTATAATTTTTGATGCGTCTTGTACAATGAGAATCCTGAGAGCTCTCATTGAATGGGGAAGCTTCCCATAGGTTGAGACCTGGAACACTTACCTGGTTGTTATGAGGCATTCCATAGAGGGCCTCCACCAGATCTGCAGCCCGTTTGAGGATCACTTCCTGTCAAGAAAAAAAAAAGTAGATACAGGCCTCTGAGTGATGGCTGGTTGTCTTTACCTTTTTGCATGATCGCCGCCAGTTCCATCCTTCTGACCATGCTTTGTCAAGGCACAGCTCTAAAAGCTGCAGCTCAGGGATCCCCAGAATGGTGCTAAATCACCAATTTATCCCTGTTCACATATACACTTAATTGAGTCAAAAGGTGAGCATCATTGCTACTGCAAGATAAAATACATCACTCCATCATCTGCCCTGAGAAAGCACTCATATGTTTATTGCCGAATACAATTCCGTGGTCATTTACTAGATTACCACAATCGATGCCATTCGGTGCATGGTATGAATCCCTAAGATGTGTTTATTTTGCACTTAATTGCTTATTCCAGAAAGCATGACCTTATCAGACAGGTCATTTTCAAGGAATTTCCAATCAATCTTCAGCTACTAGAAGCATGTAGTGTTAAACTTCTTTTGTCTGTCTCTCTTGTTTGGTAGAGCTACAAGAGTGTGATACAGTCAAGTCACACACTGAGGCAATACACTGTCTATCAAAGGCTCTTACAAAAGGATTCTCCTGTTCCCAGAAGCCCCCGCTGTGCCAATATTAATGACTGGCAGCCTTGCTTTCTTTTATGGCAATTCTTTGCTGTTTTGGTATTGTGTGTGCTGATCCCTCTGCTCATTCATCCTTCTTTGAACGAATATGTGCTTTGCTGGTCATCCCACCAGAAGCAACAATTAACTCCCTCTTCTCACTAAGGTGGGCTTCCACATTTGGCTTGAATGTGTTTAGTCACCTGGGGCATGCCACAGAAATACTCATTCAGACAAAAATCAATCTTTCTTTAGTCATTTAGCCTGATTCATCTGCAGACTTATCCTAGAATATGGAGAAGAGAGTGCAATCAGGCTTGACACAGGTAAAAACGGGGCCTCGGCACGGAGGTCACTTAGAAGATTTGTTGACGAATGTTCACTGTGGGTAAAGTTGCAAACCAAAGTGGAACTTTAAGCATCTGACGCACTCAGGTTCCACATGGGGAAGGAGTGCTATTCAATTTTCATATACTACAGACACTGATCAGAAAATAGGGCTGTAATTGCGTTCATTTTGCTGTCACTGAGCCTCTTCAGAAACCCTCGAACAATTCTTGAAATGACAAGCTTTTAGATACATATTAGCATTTTTTCAATTTTAAATTCTCCATAATATAAGATAAAACAGTTGTCATACTACAGCAACGACTTATGACATATATAATGTCCTAAATTCAAAAATGGGAGAGAGGGGTTTTCACTTCTCCATAAACATTTATGCTTGCCTTAAGCTGTTAGACCCCCATTCCTAAAACAATTCAGTTAGTTTGCAAGTAGGGAGTGAACAGGCATGATACAATCCATGGAGTTTGAACAGTTATCTAAACTCATTCCTTTGCTTTTGAACGCCAGCTACGAGATAATTTACCACTTTTTGTGGGCCATGCTATCTGACCACAGCAGTTAATAATTTACTGCAGTGTGGGCACACTGAACCCTATGCCCAGATCAAATTCAGCTTGTGGCACTGGGGAAAGAGGAGAACAAAACAGGATCAAGTTAGTTTACTTATTAAGATTTGCCATCTCCAGTCTATGTTCATTTATTTCTTCAAATATTTATGTCAATGTTTGGGCTCTGCAGAGAAGGTATTTTTCTTTCTTTCCGTTTTGGGGGAAAGTGCAAGTCCTTTGTCAAAAGCCTGTTGGAGTATAAGAAGGCAGCATACAGGAAAACCTCTATCTTTCAACCCAATGATTGGGGACTTAGGGCCTCCCTCCTTATTTTAATCTGTTTCACAAAATCAGGGAGAAGACAAATTCAAAAGAAATACTAAAATCTTGGAAGATTTTGTAAATCTGAACATTTCTGTCTTTATACATGTGAATCTTCTATACTTTGGGTGGTACAAGATTCTCAGTGATATAATACACATGGTATTTTAGTGCCACAAGCTGGTCTCCATTTAATAGTTTGAGAGTGAAGCACTTGGAATCCGTCTTCTGACACTGCATCCTTGTGGATCCATGATGGCGGGGCATGCTTTCCCACTGGGCACATAGTCACAGACATGGGTGATCAGCATGCCAGTTCCAGCCATCATCTGAATTTGAGGAGAGTGAACAAAGATTTTTTATCTGGGAAGTTACATCCTGAAAGAGTACCTCACCCATCTGAAAATGCCCCTCACTACAGTATCAAATTCGAGGTTTAAGGGAGATCCATGTTTGGTTGAGTGCTGCCAGTGGGATTCAGCTTCTATTAGTTATTTGTGCAAATGGGAAGAAGGAAAGACATTTCTGGGTCTTCTATGAGTTAGTGCCACAGACCTGCAAGATGCTTGGATTTCGGTGACCAGAAAATTGCTCTCACCTCCATGTCATTACGTTCCCAGTGAACTAGCCCCCAAGCGTGTTTGTGTTGGGGATCTAATATATTGCCTTTCAATCAGAGCTGAGAGCCACTGAACACACAGACAGAACATGACGAGCAGGTCAGGAAAGCAATAAAGATTTTACAGAGCTGTCCAAGGTGCTAAATTTACTCAATAATGGGTTTGGCACCATAGTGTTAACCTCTCATTTACTACCAGTTTGAGGGACTAAATTGAAGTAGCTGACTTCATTTACCTTGAAATGTATATTTTATGACATTATGTAAGTAGATTGAAAGGGCACTGCAGTTTTAACAATTTAAAGGCTAAAGCATGTTTAAGATGAAACTTGAATATTTATTGTATATCGCACTTAAAGTATATAGAATGTTAAAATGTATTGATTAAATTTGTTAAAGGCATTATGAAAATGACAGGTAGTATAAGAGATGTATGCCTTTTAAAATTACATTGATAGTGTGTGCTATCTCTTCTGTGGTCACAAGTATAATTTTTCTGCAGTTTTAGATGGTAATTTGAAAATTTTGTAATTTCACATTAGGAAATGATTGAGCCCGAGACTTAAAAAAAAAAGAAAGAAAGAAATTTCCCATCAGGGAAAAAGCTGGATATTTCATATGGTATTTTGTCTCTGAAATTGTTCCTACGGTCCTATTTTGGTGACATTAGAAGCGAGTACAGTATAAGGATCGTTTAACTCTAATATTCAATTTCAGTATTTCTGAAAAGAAAGAGTACTTGGCTAGTACTAATATCTAATTTTTCAAGGCATTTATTTGTCTGGAGAGATTTTTCTCTTCTTTTCATAATGTTAAAATGTCTACCTGCTTGCATTTTTAAACAGGAGGGTAGAGATTAGAGTCTTCCAAGATAATTAATCCTATCCTTGAATTTCAAAACAAAATCCCATTGGAGAATTAAAAAGACAACTACTGGTATCCTAAATATTGAAAATCCCCGGAGCCTCCTTAAAGAGATACTTGTTCTACAGTCTCCATCCTGAGTCAGACCATTTTTCTTTTCATGGCCTTGAATGTTTACTCTTAAAGCAACATCTTTCCACTGATCTGTTTCCTCCCACAATCACACTTTTAGCTAGTTTGCAGTGGATTAATGACTATATGAATGAGGTCTGTAGGAGGAGAAGTGAACAGATTACTAACCCTACTGAAGGTTCACAGAAATACTGTTGAGACAAAGAGAGATGAAGCTTCAAAAGACAGGTCAAGTGTAGCTGCTATGAGTTTTCCTGATTATTTGGAATCATCATCGCTAAAATACTGAATGGGTTACAAAGAGCTCAGTTGTACGATGTTGCAACCCAGTTGGTTGATGAGTTATTTTTGAGCTTCTTGGGGCCTCGGTTATCACATATGAATATTAATTTCTAGCTGCTTTGAAGGCCTGTTATCCTCCCAGAACTGGGCTGTAGGATTCTCTCATGGTTCCCCAAGACTGCCTCTACCCTCTGGTTGATCCTCTCTAACCCATCTTCTTTCTCTATGTTTCAGGATAACTGCTTTTAGATCAGGTCTAGGCAATCCTCCTGTGCCTTGGGGCATAAAAGATGGCTCCTTCTCTCCCACGTCCTTACCCTTGTTGCTACCTTTCCTTCTGTGGAGTAAGATGATAGTGGTATGGTGATGACAGAGAGACCTGTCATCTACTGAACATGCAATGTGAGCCCACCCGGTCTTCATAAAGGACCTCCCTTAAGGTACTGTTCATATTATCATTTGGCAAATGAGGAAACTAAAGCTCAGATCAGCTAATCCTCCCTAAGCATCCACAGCTGGCCATGCAAGGATTCAACCTCAGGCCTGTTATGTTTAAGAACCTGAGACTTTGACAGTTAGGTTTGTCTGTCAAAAAAATAAAATTCCACCTCTACTGACACCCCAAACGCTTCTCTCCTTTCTTCTCAGATTTAATGTTGACTCCACCACACAAGACAGCACAAAGTATGTCTCTAAGCCAGTTAGCTTCAAGCTGAAGTGGGCAAGCCTTTGTGCCTCTCAGCTGCACAGTACACCTCTTTGGAGGCCCTGGGCTCATTTTATTCTTCCCCTTTAAGCTCCTGGAACAGTGCTCTGAAAAACATGGGTCATGTGAAATTCCTACAGGAGAGTTCACTCTAAGATGCTACCACTGATTTTTAAAAATGCATGTCTAATTTATATGTTAGGATGACAGTTATATATTTACTGTAGTTGATAAAAGCAAAAGACTTAAATTTAGTGTCCCATTTGGCTCCTGATTTTTAATCCAATATATAAATTCCTAAGAGTCAAGCTCTGATCACTGTGGGGCTATTTCACATCACTTGTTCTTTTATGAATCTGCTCTTTCGCTCCTGTTGGCTTGACATTACATTTTAATTTTGTGATTAATATAATGAATCATGCCTGTTACAGACATTATCTCAAGTTTTAGGCTGCTAGTAACATGAAGTTGGTCTTGATGTACATTAGCTTGTTATTAACTGTATTCTCAAGCCCTGCAAAAGCACAGAGTTATTAGGACATTCCCAGAAAACCAGCTTGGTAATCAGAAATATGTCAAATATGCACACATAGCCAGCTTGCCTTTCCTTCCATCCTATAACAGTAAAATTCCTTATAATTATTCACCAGTCCATGGGTGTCTTCTCTGATCATTTGGCCTCAGATGTGCAGTTAATAAGCTTGTAGCCAAGAGTCCCAAAGAGATGGTTGGTTGTCTAACTGACCACTCTTCTACCCTCTTATAAACTGAGGTCAGAGCACATTAAGCCAACTCACACTGCTAACAGAGCATCACTTTCTAACACAATATTCATTTTCAAGTTCAGAATTCGATTTTGAGACTCTGGATACTTCCTCGTCAAAGAAAAGCCTGAGTATGTCTTAGTCACTGCAGAGGACCCATGCCAGGTCTGATGCTCCCCTGAGCAGGAGGTAATATTTTAAGAGTTTCAGGAGACTACAGACTTCAAAGTCAAGTTGAGCCTTGTGATTCCTGAGGGGAAAGGTACAATGTTTTCCAGCCACTGCACATCTCTTCTCACTTACCCATCACCCATCTGCTTTCCTTAATCAGGGGACCTCGAATGCAATGAGCCAGACACCAAAAGCATAAAAAGAAACCGAGGGGCAAAATTACCCCCGACTTCAGGATGGCGAACATCTAGTGATGAAATCAGCATTGATTCCACTGTCTGCCTGGATGGCAGCCTTCACTGAAGGGCCCAGATTTTGCCCAGTTCACTAGTGCTGGCTCCTTGCCCACTCCCTTCTGAAAGTTGGTGAGACAGTTCTGATTGGAAATCCTAAATACTGAGCAATCTGATTAGAACTTTCTCGTAGCCTCTCTTCACCGTGCTGGATGCACTAAGCACTAGTTGTGCTGAGATGTGTTTCTGTGGTGGATAGTTTTATTCCGAACTTCCTCTGTGTTTACTCAGCCAGATGGAAAATTCCACAATGGTAGACTCGGCATTCTAAAACGTCACTGTAACGAGGGCAGTGAGGAGACAGGCGAAACAAACCAAAATAACACTTGGGCACTGTTTAGTTCTTGATCCTCTGAGACATTCCTCACATTTTTTCATTTTTTCTTGTAATATGAACTTCTTGAAATAGAGCATACCGCAGATCATTAGAGGCCTTTGGTGTCACACTTTAAATGCTCTTTACTCAGAAGCCCTGGGACTGAGAAGAGTCACTTACATTTAGCATGGACGTAATTAAGCATGTTTCTGTTGAAAGGGGCCTTCACATTATGGCTAAGGACCACTTTAGAGTAAATTGAAATGGAAGGGGAGTGTAGAGGAGGCGTGGGGTAGCAAGTGGGTATTTCCAGGGAAGCATAAAGTGCCAAATATGTAACAATTCTATTTTAGAGATCTACACTCTAAGGACCTCGTGGTATTTTATTATGTCAGAAGACTCCGCTGGTGCTGGGGAGATACCTCAGTTGGTAAAGTGCTTACCATGTGAGCATAAAGACCTAGGTTCAGTCCCCAGCACCCACATAAAAGCCAAGTGTGATTGTGTGATTGTATATAACTGGAGACAGGGAGGGATCCCTGGGGCTCACTGGCCAGCCGGCCCAGCTGACTAGGGACCTCCAGGTTCAGTTAGAGACTGTGTCTCAAAAACAAGGTGGAGAGAGACTGAATGAATAGCCAGCACTGAACTCTGCACACGCTTCCCGTCGTATGCATACACATAAGCACGCACACAACATCTTTCCTTCTTTTCAAACAGGATTCAGCTGAAGTCATAGCTACTATACAGAATATTCTAGGGCATAACTCATTGTCTAGCATTGTTAAAGAAAAATAAAAGTCAAATTGCAACTGAAATCTATCACCCTTTCCGTTATAAAAGTGTTAAATATTTTTAAAGGTCTTACATTTTATTTTTAAATTTTTTATTTTAAAATTTTATTTATTTATGTCTGTGTCTCTGTGTGTAAGTGCACATGCATGCAGGTGCCCTTAGAGGCCAAATGAGGATTGTAGAGTCCCCTGAAGCTGGAGAGTTATAGGTGGTTGTGAGCTGTCTGACATGGGTGCTGGAAATCAAACTCTAATCCTGTGGTCTAGCCTCACGTGCTCTTAATCACTGACCCATCTGTCCAGCCCCCAAAGCGCCTAATATCTTAGGAAGTGTCTCCCGTTACTATCACTAGAGGCCAAAGCATCAAAGCAGGCTAGTGTAGAGAAAATGTGGGAGACACTTGTGATTCTGTGTTCAGATCAGATGACAGACCTCTTACTTCCCAAACCTGTCATTATGTGTCATCACCCCGCAAGGCTGGAGGTACATCAGCAAACTCTGCTGCTGTTAGAAACACGGTGTAGGAGACTTCTGAATCCTGTGATATTAAAATGGGTTGTAAGCTAAGGCAGCTGTATCCACGTAAGACATCCTAACTTACATGATTGACTTTTACAGTAGAAAGAAAAAGGCTGTTTTCAAGCTCTGTTATTGCCTCAATGGGGAAAAAAAAATCAATAGAAGTGAAATGAACAAGAGATTTTGTCTGAGTTGCAGTTAATACCACTGAAGAGCTATGGATATTAAAAGGTCAACAAATAAATTAGCCAGAGTGTTATGAAATGAATGATTTGGCTTCTAATTTTATTGAGTGAAAATTGTTCGCTGCCTATTAGAGCAGGTAATTTTTATCTGGTGCCTCAATTACTGTTCCGTAAGCAATAATATAGTTGTAAGAGCTGTTGGTTCGATTGTGTGACCTCTGAGAAGCTGGCCAGGACAGCTGACTTCAGGATGATGGATAACTGAGCTTGGTTTCCATGAGGTGCCAACCCTCCCTCCCTGCTAGGAGATCTCATAAAAGAAACATTACAACTTGATTCATTTTACCAAAACGTTCGACTTTTCGGGTGTCAGCACTTACTTGTAAATTGTGAAACCAGGCATTCCTAGGAAGAGTTATGACAATGGCTTTCCCTCCTCTTTTGGGTCTCTGGGCTTTCTCTTCTAAATGGTGCCATGGTAATTGGTGAATGGGAGCCTGGGGTGCTTCCCGCCACACATACAGTGAGGACGGTGTCTGTACCCTTGTGGATCTGACCTGCTCTGAGGTACAAAGCTGAACCTGCCAACCCCTGGCTGGCTCTTCTCATTGCAATGCATTGTACTGGTATGAGACCAGCGTGCTGGGTTAGGTCCTGCCGGGTGGCCTTGGAAATCGACTTTCTGATCAGGATAAAAGGCTCTGCTGAAAAAGAAAGCTCTGGACAGAGATGCCTTTTTCAGGGGTAGGTTGTAAAGTGAGCACATGAAACAAAAGCTTCCTAGAGTCAAAATTACCCTTGAAAATCTTTTAAGTCACCTTTAAGTTCCCAAGGCCTGGGCTTTTAGAGAAACACACACAAAAAAGCCAAATATTATTTCTGTCTCTCTTTGTCTTTGGGCTGTGGCTTCCCTTTCCTTCTGGCAAGGTGGAATCAATTTCTAGCCTGAGAGTAAAAGGTCAGGTAATGAGCAGAGAAACGTTGATCCCAAGTGCATGTGCAGTCTAAGTGTGTGCATATATTTGTAAATTAAATGTGGGTGTTTACAGACATTACACTTCAATTATAAGAGTCTTGCGAGAACAATCATCTAGGGCAACAAAAATATAGTTCACTTTTGCCTCTTACAGCTGTTGAGTAATATTGACTACCACATGTATGTCCAGAGCAATGATAACTCTGAATTCTAAATCCCAAGGCTTCACAGATGGTCTCGAGTCTATCTGCAATTAGAATCCAGTGTCTTGGAGACTGACAAGATGGCTTAGTGGTTAAGAACACATATTCCTCTTAAAGGGGACCTGAGTCCAGGTCCCAACACCCATATTGGGTAGCTCATGACCTCAGGGGAATCCAACACTTCTGGCCTCTACAAGAATCTAAATTCACATACACACACATACTGTTATTTACTCTTAAGTAAAATAAAACATTTTATTAAAAGTCCAGTGCCAGAGGACTGCTGGGCTCAATAAGTATTATTCCTATGCTTAGTGCAGTGTTACTCAGGGCTAAAGACAGTGAACAAGGTTTCTGACCCTGCCCCTTCTCCCATGGGTTTCAGTATTGAAAAGGATGCCAAGTGGTGAGATGGGAACACATTGCCCCCTGTTTCTCCCATCCCTTGTTACACTAGTGAGTAATTACAAAATGCCCCTATATAAGGGGTGAGTATGAAGGAGGTTAAACTAAGTCTTCTCATCAAGAGCTCAGGGCTCAAGAAGCACTGGGAAGAGTTCTAGGGCTCAGTTGTTAGATAACTGTTCCATGAGTCTTCACCACAGTGACTCTGCAGCTAAAGGGTTCTGGCTAGAGCTTGTCTGCCTGGGTTTCTAATTCCTGCTGCCACTTTTGTGAGCTAACCTCAGTCAATGCTGCCTTTCCCCACTGAGCTTGAGGGAGTGGGGGAGGCAAAATCAGCCTCTCAGAAATACATTCTCTTCATTCCAAGCAGTAGTGCTTAGGGACTCAGGCACTGGCTCTGAGGTGCCATGGGT
This sequence comes from Eospalax fontanierii, assembly GCA_035773235.1. Lineage (NCBI taxonomy): Eukaryota > Metazoa > Chordata > Mammalia > Rodentia > Spalacidae > Eospalax > Eospalax fontanierii. Next base: position 14,464,439 of record CM069546.1, read on the forward strand.
TTAGCTCAGATCCACACTCAGTTACTTACAAGCAGTGTGAACACATGCCTCTGTTTCCTCGTCTGTAAATCAGGACCAATATGAGCACCTTCAGCAGATCATACGTAGTCAGGGTGCATCAAGCAACAGACAGCAACATATTGATAATCCTCACTTATTTTGCTTGACAATATTACCCAAACGTACACATACCTGAACTCAATAGTAGTATTACTGAGATGGAGTCCTGTTTGTAAAATGTGGTAAAGGACTGAATGGACCAACGATGAGGCAGGCTGCTGAGATAGGAAGCCGCTTGCTAGCTGCTCAAGCTTCAGCAGATTACTTTCCTCTCTGACCCAGTTTGCTCACCTCTCAAAGGGACGTAACAGGGCAGTAACAAGCAGAAACAAATTTACAAAACAACTCAGCTAACAATGAAACCCATCTATAGAAGAGAATATTATTTGGGGGGGGGGGCTTATGTGACTTTTTGGTGAGGCTACAACCTCTACTTTAGCATATGTGGATGGTATGCATGAGTGTGTATTCCCATGGGTGCCTGTGTGCCTATGGGAGCCAGTTGCTCTCCACTTTACCAAGTACAGGTGTCTTGCTGAAACTTGAGTCTGTGTCCGTTCCCCCCCTCCCCCCCCCCGCCAAGGAAACCCTCTCTGTGCTCCCTGAGCCTGGGATTACAGGCAAGGCCACCACACTTCAAATTTCATGTTTTGTTTATTTTATTTAATGTGGGTGCTTGGTATCTGAACTCAGTCCTCAGGCTTATGAAGTAACTACATTATCCACTACGACATTTCCACAACCCTATTGCAACCTTTTTCTCTAGAAAAAGTGTGTGCAAGCATGTATATGTGTGCATACCAATAATACACACTTGTACACACACAGGATGGGGAGTCTTATACAACTCCAATAGTGCATGGTGATCAGCTGAGCTCCCAAGAGAAAACAAGTAAAGAACAAGTTCCTAAGCTATGCACAATATCAAAACTGGGGGATGGAAGCTTCCTACATGTCTTCTGGCACATGAAAAGGAAGGACGGGAAAGTGCATTCCATAATCTGTGTTTCTGACAAAAGAATGCAGAGACAGAATGCTTCCTGGAAACAAATTCAAAAGTATTCCCCCACCTAGGAGTTACCCTAAGACTTGTGTCCATGTGTTTGTCTGAGTAAGGTCACGTGCATTTGCAGATGCAATGTTAATAGAGTTTCCTTAAGCTAGAATAGTAACTAAATAAAGACGAGAAAAAGAGGTGAGACTGACAGGGTAGAAGATGAAGAACATGGGATGTTTCTTTATCCTGTTCTGAAATCCTTACTCACCTCCTTCCCCCGCTAGGAGACAATGTGGCTGTGCAAAAATTTCTTATTTGTATTTTCACTGATGCAACTGTGGGTTTTGAATTACTGATAGTCTTTGCATAAAGACTAGAACAATAAAAGCATAATTAGGATACATCGTATACAGCCAACTTCAGTTTTATTTTGCCCCAGCTCTGTATTTATGATAAATTGCTAAACATGAACACCCTTTAGGGAGGGTGACTTTGGGTCTCATCTTGCCACTGAGCAAAAAACAGTGTCTCTTACTGAAATCTGAGTTTCGATTTTGCAAGTGTACAGTTGAACAGAATCATCTTTGGCACAATGTAGTGCACAACTGAGCCACTAAATGGCTGATTTACTAAATTATTATTAGATGAGCCCTTGCTGTTCCAAACGAAAGTGCAGTCACTGTCTTCCGCCATGGTGTGTTCAAATTGTTCTGTGTTTAAATATTCAGCATGAGGCTAATGTGAACTGATGAACTGAGACTATAAACATTCACTTTCGATACAGATAGAGCGGCAAAGAGGCAGCATATCATGTGGCCCGCGGAGGTGAAAATGATTTACACTTAAGGATGTTGCTGACTACTTCCATTACTTTAAGGTACTCTTAATTAGCTCAGCACTTGAAATGACTGATTCCTGTGTTCAACTTCATGGAGACTGAGATTTTCCAATGCCAGTGAAGGAGAGAGTCCCGTGAGGATCTGCTGTCTCAATGAATCCAGACCTGGTACTGTATCTGTGACTGGCTCTGCAGCTCCAGCAGAGTGCTGTGTGTTGACTATTCAGTGTGTTGTCTAGATTCGCCCAAAGGGTCAATAGTCCTTGTTTTCTACAATCCATTCCTCTGCCGTTTACCTTCCTGACAACCCACATTTTATTTCCTGGTCCCACAGACACCCACAGTCTCACCAGCTTCTTTACTGACACCTGCTGGAATCAATCAATCACCACCAGCACAGCATCTTTGGACAAATAGAAGCCCTCGTTTCTTGTGTCCCCTTTGAGGCCAGTTATAGGCAAGCACTTAAAATGCTGTGATCACTTACAGTAGATTAGAATTTTTTATTGGCGCTGTGTTGCCATAACAACATGAAGACAGCAGATGACTTAAGCTAGGCTTGCAAAGCAAAAGGCTGCTCATCTGGCAGTTAAAATGAATACAGTTCATTTCACAAGTTTCCCATATGGACTCTTAGTGTATGGTAATGAGGGGACCATATGGTGAGAGAAAATGTGGGAAGAACAATTGGGTTCCACTGACTGGGAGGGAAGAGGGAGAGACAGCAGAGTGAGAGATTCTGGTGCTCTCAGGGTTCAAGGTTTGGCAGAGGTTGGTTGAGGATGGTTATTTTCCATAGGGGGTTTGATTTTCTTAATCCATTCCTTAATATGTCAACTGCGTGAAATGACAAACATCTTGCAAATTCTGCAATATCATCCATCACAGACTGTCAGCAGTGTTTGCAAATCTGACTTGCAAGATCTCTTAAATGTGTTGTTCTTAAAAGGCAACACTACTAAGTTTTTAGACAAAGTGCAGGAAAATTTAAGCACTTCTGACAAGCAGAAACATTAACAGTAATCATTTTAAAAACACTCGCATCTTTTGCCTGCATGTTTCGCTGTAAATAATGCTAGAATGTATAAAAGCTTTAAAGTAAAAAATGTAATAAATACTTTTTATTATGTTTCATAAGGGATGAAAAATGCTCGGAGCCATGTATATGGGCTGTCTATCCATGCAAACGTATAGAGATAAATGACACCCGCTCTCCTTTCTACTAACCAGATTGCGAACCTGGGCAGACAGCTTGAGAGATACTGCACAGTCAAGTCTACACTGGCCATGCTTCATAAAAGATGACTATAAATGCATTAGTTAGACACGGTGAGCTAAATTAGAAGGTCAGGCAGGGCTGGGAGGGCTGAAAAATCACACAACCAATGAGTGTAATTACTCTTTTTTAAGTCTATTAAGTGGTGTTGTTCTATCAAGGCTCAGGGGTACAGGACACGAAGAACAAGATAAAGTAATGTGTATTTATGACTCCCACAGGATCAATTTAACAGATATTTTCAGCTCCATAAAGCAAAATACACAACAAATGTGGACTTTGTTGCTTTTCTCAAACTGCTTGATTTTTCTCTAAAATCAAGAGAGACTGGCTCTTGGAGTCAAACCCTGTTTGCCTGGTAGAAGCTTCAATGCCAGGCCCTCTTGATGGACAAGAGAGAAAAAAAAGCTGAGGGTCTAGGCAGGATGGGAGGAAGCGGCTGCTGAGGCAGTAGAGACAGAAGCTCATCGCCTCCAGAATCATTTGGGTGGCCAGATCTGAAGGAAAAGTAGGCACTCAACCTCGAAGACATGGGAGGCTTTGGCAGCCAGGAACCAGAGTTAAAGGCTTCACTGGCTCACTTGCAGGCTGTGATGTCATAGCCAGTCACCAGACCTCCAGGGGTTCAGACTCAATTACTCTTCTGTGGGAGGTGAGATGCTTACCATGCAGAGTGTAGCGTCCCCACTTATTGGAATCTCTGCCTTTCCTGAAACACCTCTTTGTGTACATTATCTCCTTAGAGCCCAACAGAGCTGGGAAGCAGCTGCTTCACTGAGGAGAAACCCGGTCCTAGATCTGCTTTCCAAACTCCTCGTGTGTCTGGCTTGAGAGCAAAGTCATCTGGCTTCTCTGCTCTGCAACAGACTTGATCAAGCAGCACTAGATTCGCAACAGGCATGAAACAAACCCAATCCAATGTGTGGAATACTGGCTAGGTTCAAGGCCTGCTCTCACTGCCTATGGACTGATGTTCATGGGCTGCTCTCAAAAACAAGTTGCAAACTGAAAAAGAATGGAGATGTCACCACTAGGCTTCAAAGCTGAGAGCTCCTTGCTCAGTGTTTCCAGATCTCATCACCACAGCCATTAGCGTCTCAGCCTCTGACTGACCAGTGTCCTCATCCCCCTTACCTCTCCATTATAAAGTCAATCTTGATGCCCAAATCACACGCTTCTCTTGTAGGATCCAGAGAACAAGCTTCATCAGTGTGAGACAGAATAGAATGCCGTGATCTAAAGACCTTACACTGCCTTTCTCTGTGTGCATATAAAAGAAGAAAACCCCAAAAGCACAATTATAGGACCTTAAATCTGTGGGGACAGCTGCTATGATAAATGGCGACTTTCAGAGACAAAATAATTTACAGAGAAAGAATCTGCTTGCTCCTGTGTCCCTGTTTGGAAACTGGGGGAGACATCTGCTTTTCTAACTTCTTTTGCAAGAGAAGTTCCAGTAAAACAAAGCATGTCCAAGTTCTTTGAAAAAGCACAAGCCTCTATACAAAGGCATATTATTATGGAAAGCTGTCTGCTTGGTCTTTGGAGCCGTTTCATTTGACAGAATATGTGGGTGGTTGTATGAATCTAGCTTTGTCTATTCACAAACACATGGGTTTAATAAAGTAGAGTTTGTTTTTTAAGGTGTGTGGTCCACAGCTCACTGAAACACTCCTGTTTGACAAACACGGAGCCCATTTTTATCATTCTAACAATCGACAGGACAAGAACAAATCTCCAAGGTCCACAGGAATACCTTGTGCTAGCTCCATCCACCACTTCCTGACCCTGCCCTTGAACTCTTGCTCCATCTTAATTTAACATTGAGAGCCAAGAGGACAGCCACTCTGCTCTGAGTTCCAGGGAGAGCTTCCTGGAGTGGGCTCAAGCCAGTCTTTGCTTCCAGCCACTCAACTTTGCAAAGTGCAGTGGTTCCTTAAAACACACATCCTCTGTGCCCTTGATTTGTTCTTCCCAAACTCTGGACAAAAGTGGTTCACCCTCAGGCCCTTCAGGGACAAAGTAACATGTGCCTGTGCTATTTGTTCAACAGTTCTGAACATAACTTGAAACAGTGAAGATGTTTTCTTAAAGAAAGTACACAAAACTCAACCCCCAAATTCCAGTTTCTCTCCTATCCTTAGACCCCAGCTGTTAAATCAGATTGTATCCTGTTCTGTTTTACAGTTCTATAAAATCAATGTTATAATTCCCATTTTAAAGAGGAAGAAACTGAGGCAAAGCACATATTCATTTGATGGGATGAGGATTTCCTACACTGGAGAAAAATAGTCACAGCTATGTCTTGTTGGGTACTGAGTCGGTGATCAGAAAAAGGAGGAACGATCACCCTTGCTGCTTGACAAAGAAAGAGAGACTTCAGACAGAGGTCACATGGCTAACACGTGACTCAGTGCATAGTTCCCCATTTTCCGATCTGGCCCTCTGGTCTCTGCTCTCAACCCCTCCGGGGGACCCTGGAGGAGAAATGCTGAAGAAAATCTATAAAGCACAGTCACTCCCCAGATGGGAATGGCAGAAAGAAGCTGGTATTGTACCATGCTTGGCTGTACCACTAGGACAGCTACAGCTCTGCCCTCTACATGGACACACATCATGTCTATCCTTGTCCTTTAAGGTGACCAGTGTGTCCTACAGGAAGTTCATGGCAGCTTTGTTCCTGATAGACAGAGAACCTAAAGTTCATTGTCTCCACAGAACAAGATACCAATATATATCGGATGACTATATTGTTGCTATCAGAGCAAAACATAGGAGATTTCCCCCTTGGTGACTGAAGTTGTACACCTCTCCTGAGAGTTGGACATAGTCCTATCTCTGTCTCCAAGAGACTAGGTGTTTGTGAGGCCAGGAATGGCAGACACAATTGAAAATACGATATACACTTAAAAATGCAACAAATTTTCATGAGGTCTCAGAAGAGACCATCTTAGACTCAGTCAGGCTATACTTCACTGATTATTGACAGCAGAAGGAAATTTCATTTATGACACAAGTAAAAACCATCACTTTAAATGAGTGGATGCGAGGGCCTTCTCTTGCCCTCATCTTGAATTTTTGTTTAACTTCTGACATTTTGAACTGAATTTCTCAAATAGTGAAGGTACCTGTGGAGGAGAGAGGCTGTCCTATCTGGCTAGTCTTAAGAGCTACCCTGCTGTGCTCTTTCTGCTGGATCTAACACTGCATTTCCTGTTGAAGTCTTTCTACCCTCACCAGAGATAACCACAGTTCTTTGGGTAGGTAAAATTTGGCATTCCTTTTCATCTTGAGAATCAATAGTATATACTGATTGATTACCCCAGACTCTAGAGCCAAGCTGGATAGATCTGAACCCCAGTTCAGCAATTTGTATGCTGTGTGACTTGTGCAAATTATCTGATCTCATTGGATCTCATTCTCCCCCCTTAAAATACAAGTGAAAATGGTACCAACATCAGAGGGTTGTTGAGAGACCCATGGTATATATTGAAATAGGCATAACAGTGCCTGGCCCAAAGTGCTCACTATGTTCCCCTGACTTATAGTACCCAACACAAATGCACCAACAGAAGTTAGTTATGGATTAAGTTTTGTCTTTGACAGAGTATTTCTGTCATTCTCAAATACAAGTTCCTAGAAATTGTGTCTCAAAGAGTAGGTATCCTGACCTTTGGCAAGCGCTCCGGGTCACCAGGGTGCCGGGGAATGACCTTCTGTAACCTCTGGAAGCCATAGTCGATGGTGGGCTCATTGAGCGCTGCAATGAAGAATTCACACAATTAGAACATTTTTCAGAAATAAAAGGTGGTCTGCAACACAAATGATGTAGAAATAACTTTGTGGCTATAGAACATCTATTTGATACTTTTCAGTTCTATCAGACATCATCTATTTCTGCTAATTACCATGGAGGGAGCTAGCTGACTCTTCAGAAGTTAACATTCAAGGCAAGCGGGTTCTGAGAACAGGCCCAGTTCTACATCCCTAACATGATCTTACATGAAGAATGAAATGGCTATTTGCTGTGAAGTTTTAGGATTCACATCATTTTGGAAGGTCAGGTCAAAAGTCAAGGGCTTATCTTACACATTCTAAAATGGCAGGAGACCGTAACTGTAACACCTGTACTGGACCTCATCAGATCAAGTATTTCAGTATTTTCTATGCAATGAAGATGGCAGAGTGCAAAGGGTAGTGGGAGGTAAGTCTTCTAAACCTTGATAGAATCTGCAGAGACAGGAATTGTATGTGCTCTTGATTTAGCGCCTTCCCATCTAAGATGACAGACCCACTCAGAGCCTTGGTATTAATTGAAAAGATCAGTCTCTGTGGAAAACCAACTTAGAGCAGCTGAGTCATAAGACGGATTCTCTGAAAGACTTCAAAGAGCCAACTGCATAACGTGGTGGACTCCTGAATGCATCCTTTTAAATTAGGCCAAGTAGAAAGTGGAATCTAAGCTATCATTTTCAGAATTCCTTTCTAGGACAGAAACTATCTCAAGCCTCTCTCATTTGAAAAAGTAGGAAAGATGGCAGCCTTCCTTCTACTCATCGTCCCAGCATCCTGAGTGATGAGCAGGTGGACGGTTTTTCTACAGTTCCTTTTCTATTTTAGTTTAACTGAAGTATTCAGCTGCATATTTTACTGAATAGAAAGACAGTCTTTGTAGTTCTAACATTTTAGCTATACATTAAAAAACAAGTTGCCACATGCTTTACTTAAAATGCATTTCCATTAACCTAAATTTTAAAAGTAAGATTCCTACTACCACTAACTTTAAAAAACTGTATTAAATTCAAATAGGTCCCAAGGCTAATGGAAGCAATTTGTATACCAACCCAAACTGGCCCACTTTTCAAAATACAGGTATGATAATCTTGTGGTTTTAAAAGGACATTTAAATTGAAAGACTGTGAATTTAGAACATAATTATACCAATAGAACCCTTTAACTTGTCAACTTGTAAATCTAAAAGGCTATCAATCATTGCTAAAGAGGAAATAAACCTTAAAATTCTTTGATTGACAGTGCTTACTTTTTATGTAAGAAAAAAAGGGGGGGAGGGGCTGCATAACGTGGCCAGAAATCCATTTACAAAAGTACATTGTTTCACATAGGGGAGTAAAAAGCCAATAACTACGCCTCCAAAAGACATATAAATCAGAGTAAGTACTTTTTCTTCACTTGTATATTTTAAATCAGAGTGAACTTCAAGTAACTTTTTATTAAAAAGATTTCCCTCCCAATGCAATGCTTATTGAAGTTGTTCACAGAACTGCATGTTCATTTGGGATAATGTAATCTTTTTGTAAATACAAGATTTAACCAACTCTCCCCTCGTCTGCCCTTCTAAACAGTAAACTTTCAACCTGTCTCCTGTGAAAATTAACTAAAATGACACCCAGGTGTAGCAAATCTCTCTCTACTAGTCTATGAGTTAAGGCACAATATTTATTATTCCTTCCATTTTATGAATTACTTTCTAAGCCCTTGAGAAGACTTCTTTCTTCAAATTAGACTTGTTCAGAAAAAAGCCATAGAGCTCTTTATGCAGAGAAGCTGTTACTCGTAAAATCCGTGGTATTTAATCAAGAAATGCATCAGAGAGACAGGAGCACCCTGGGGTTTAAGTTATTTATCATATCTACCCCACCCATCATGCTAATTGCCAGCAAAATGTTTTGACCATAAATAGTAGCTTTAGATAATTAAGAGAATCACTTCTCTCTCTGAAAACATAATTCAGTATCCTAAAAGATTGAATTTTTGCTTTTTACCTTTTCGTCTAAGGCACCAAATAAAACCCGAGTTGTTGACCCACCTTTCCGCCCTTTGCATAATGAATTCCTATTTTGTCTTGAAACCCATAGACCGTCATTGAAAAGCTCATAGCTTGGTAGAGGTGGTGGGGTGGGTTTTGGCCAGAAGGCCAACTCACTGCAGAATGACTGACACTTAATACCAGCAATTAAAGAATCAATTCAAATATCATATGGAACTAATAGTTAAAAAACTGAGAAGGAGTCATTCTGCTGCCATGAAGTGTAATTCAATCAGACATATTAAACTCATTACTCAAAGAAAAACAAGCTCTGAGGAAGTAAACCATGAGAGAGAAGATACTTTAAATATCAAGGCGAAGGCTTCTCCTTTATTCCCTGTGCCTTGAGAATTTTCTCTCTGGTCACAGTTTAAACTACGTTGACCCAAACCCACTCAATTTCAGCACTGAATATTACAGTAGAATATTGGAATCTTCCAGTAGACAATGCTCATACTAAAGCTAGGCAAGACAAGCATGCCATCTGATCACAAAGGAATCTGGTGATTTCTTTGAGAGCACTGACTATGGGAAAGCATGAGTGTGTGGAAGAGATCATCTGCTAAGGATCGTCAGTTTTAAAAGCATGCATAACAGATCCCTGAAAACAGATCAAATATCTGGGAAGAGGGGATGAACTGAGTATGATGCAGGGGAGCAGGAGACGGATTATTACACAGACAAGATTATGGTGCAAGTCCCAAAATCGATGTCATGTGACAAACACTGCTTACTGACATATAAAGTACCTCTAGTTTTAAAAGAAAACAGGAAATCAAGCATGATGGTGCATGCCTATCATCCCAGCACTAGGGAGGGATGGTCTCTGTGAGATCAAAACCAGACTGGTCTACCCAGTGAGTTCAGGTCAGCTAAGGCTACAGGGAGACCCTATCTCAAAAACTAAAACAAACAAAACAAAAGGAATACAGGCCATGTACAATATATGGCTACTGTCTAATGAATATATATAGAAAGAACTGGGTCTGAATATAGACTGATAAACGTTAGTTGTTTTTAAGTCATAATTCCTAAAGTGCTTTCTTCTCTTTTTTGGACTATGCATTCTGGTCGTCTCCCCTCCGACCCCCTGCTCATAATGAACATATATTACTTTTATAATCAGTGAAAAAGGTTAAGAGCTAGAAATTGTTGCTGAGATGGAATTTGACCTGCTTGTATAAAGTAATGACATAAGAAACTATGCCTTAAAAGGGGTCTGTGTACCCTTTAATAACCTTGCATAGGTTATTACAGACCATAAGAAAAATAAGTAGTATACTTTTGCCCAGTTGTATAAATATGTGACTATTCATAAACTCTCAGAAAATCAACAGAGAGGGTTATGGTGAAGAATCATAAAGAAAGTATATTTATTTCATCAGTCGGTGTAGCAGTTCCTTCGGGACACACATCTACTCTGCAAGAATGTAATATAAAGTTAATTCTTCAACAAAGTGGCCTCATTGTGCTCAAAAGCAGGGCTCAGGGGCACTAGCAGAAATGGGACTAATCAATTTTTTCCCCTCAAACTTGGGACAATTCCGAGAATGTGCTAAAGAAAGGAAAAAAAAAAGAAAAACTTAATTGAGCGTAATTAACCCCCAATAAAGAAGTATGAGCATCTTGGGTTGAAAGAAGAAAAGCAGATACGGATGAATCTGTAAACCAACCACACAAGGCTCAGGATGACAGAAGTGGCTCCTTTGGCCCTGCTCCCAAACACCTCATCAACACATCTGAAGAGGTTCATAGACGCTGCCGCCCCCAGATCAGGTAAGGGTGATGGCAGGGTGAAGGAGGTCCGCAGACTTAGGAAAAAAAACTGTTTTCTCTCAACACAATTGACTCAGTGTTGAAATCCTCGAATAAATTGGGACCAATGTATGCATTTTTTTTAAATGCCAAAAGATACGGGTTTCAGGTCGCATTTATTCCAGAATCATTTATATTGATGACCACATGCATTTATAGAATTGTCTGTTTTGTGTCACAACATCCTAAGCCCTTAAAAATAAACTTTGTGCAAACAATGCATTTAAATCATCCAAAAGGAAAGTTGAAATACTCTGATGACACAGTCATAGTCCACTTCAGCCGATCCCAGCCAGGCTTCCCCTCGATTCCAAAGCCCACTGCCCTGGCTTCCTCATGGTCACCTCTCTGCTCCATTTCTGAGGAAGCGTGATGTGACACTTAGAGGAGACATGAAGTTAAATAGTAATTGTTGGAGAAGCACAACTAAATGTGAGATACCTTCTACTTCCCCCTTCCAACTTATTTTCTAGTAAATAGAGAACTGTATGCAGTGAACTAGGAGAAGTCTAAAACTTTCCTGAAAACACACGAACGCCAAGGACACATACTCTAACAGGAGTGTGAAGATACAGGGTAAGTCAAATGTGCCAACTGAGGCACCAGGGGGACCTCCCATCCATAGCTGTGATGTGGCACCCGGAGTGGGCCCAGAAGCAAGCACTCTATATCCGGGATTCACATTTCAGCTGCAGCAAGCTACTTCTTGTGGGAAAAAATATATATATATAATTAATTAAATGGTTGAAAATATCAAGGCATTTCATCTGCCTGCATCGGGGCTGCTTACAAATAATGGCTTCAGGTTCCTTCCCAGTCTCATCAGCTCAAAATCCCCTAAAGGGAACCAGTAACTTTCCATTCCCAACAGTCTTTATGAGGCCCTTCTCCTAGTGGGTGTTATCCCAGGTGCTGGCAAAACAGAAAAGCTCTAGTTATACAAAGCTATTGTAACAGTGTCCAAATGTTCCTGCAGCGTGAAATGCTATATTCAAAGAAAATGTAGATAACACAACCAGATTTTATGCACTAATACTAATCAGAAGATTAGCAAATTCAATTTAAAACAAGTAGTAAGGAGTCAATTCTGGCCAAATTTATATGTGGCCTTTTTTTTCTTTAAGGAAATCCACTTCATAAACGCATCAAGTAAAGAAAATTATCTTTCAGGGTATTTATTCACAAATTAAAGTCATATACTCGAGGTGGGCCACACTCAGTTATGAAACTGATGTTTCTCTGTGCAGAGTTCACGTTTAAAGAGATTGCTCCTCCTCTGTCCTCTTTTAACTTAAGGAGTAATTCCTGGAAACAATAGAAATGGTGTGGGAGAAAGCTGTGTTCCCAAACACCAGGGAAAAGTGCTCTGGGTGCCACTCTGACAGACTGGCCGGCTTTTATGGCTCAGCAGCAGGCTGTGGTGCTTTAGCATATTTCTGGGGTTTTAATTTCCTTTTTTTAATGGTTGTGTGACATGATGTCATTTTGACTGGATGTAAAAAGAAATGCAGATATTAGGAAGGTAATATTTATATTCTATTGCCATTTAATGTCCAAACAAATATGTAGACTCCATGCCAAGTAATAAATAAAAGCTCATAGCTTAGGCAATGATAAAACTAGCACCTGGGTCTCTCAGCTTCCCCAGTGACTACTCTATATTTGAACTAAAGGAGTAACAGCCGAGCATTTCCCTTCCAGGCAGATCCATTCTGGCAGGAGAGTTATTACATATGTGTTAGGCAGAGCCTTTTTGTTCTATAATGGCCCCATTTTTCCCCTCAGTCACTAAATTAACAACCAGAGGTAAACAATAAAACAGCAAGTTATCTTTGCAAACCTATCTTTGAGAGTGACTTTAAAATATACAAATGGAAAAAAAAAAAAAATCAACCAGAAACCCAAACAAGAGCCAGAACCATGATAAATGAAGAACTTGGTTGTATTTCTAGCTGTGTATCTCTTTACCCATCTAGCTGTCTGGTGAACAAGCACCGTGCCAACTCAGCTCATCCTTGGGCCAGATATACCCCCTAAGATGCCTAAAACAGGCCCTCTTGCCGGGAAGCCCTGCTTCCAGTAGAAAAGGCTTGCATGGCCTGTTGGCCCTGCCTCAGGAGCCAGGGAGGCTCAGAGCAGGCTCACCGGACCATGGAAGGATACTGCTTCAACAAGAAAGGTATCAAGATGAAGATAGCATGGGCAGAATTAACCAATATGGGGCCAAAGGAAAACCACCAAACTGCCTTTGAACATACCCAGACTTACCTGAGTCTTTAGCCTTTTGTGTGACAACAAATCAAAGATGTAAAGCTCAGGCAAAGGACTCACACAATGATAGGAAGCAGATGACTGATGTGGCTCCGTCATATTTACAATACGAGTGGAGTCAGGATGGGAAACTAACGCAGACACAACCCAGCCCAACAGCCAAGAATCCAGGAAAATGAAAGGTGAGGTTCTCAGAGGCGGCTAGACATAGACTAGCCCAAGGAGCACATTGAAACCAAAGGGTTTATATGTGCTTGAAAACTAAAAACTCTTTTTAAAATGTCTTATTATTTTTATTTTATGTGTATGAGTATATTGCCTGCAGGTATGTGGGCACAACCAGGTTGTGCAATGCCTGCAGAGGTCAGAAGAGGCCACTGAATCCCTTGGAAGTAGAGTTATGGCTGGTTGTTATCCACCAGTGGCTGCTGAGAACAGAATCCAGGTCCTCTGCAAGGGCAGCCAGTGCTCATAACTGCTGAGCCATCTCGTCCACCCTTGAAATTAATAATTCTTTAAAAATCAAAGATAATCATGAGAAGGGAGAAAGAAGGGTGATCGGTTCTGCCTTTCAGGATGCAATAGCTTTACCATGTTTCTGAATCTCTAAGTTTTACATTCACACTTTATAAAATATTTAGAACACAAGAAGAAAGGAAGCCTTGTAATCCTCCCCGCTCCATGAAGAAGAGCTCCTCCTCTTTTAGGATTATGTATGCCTTCAGAGATCTTCACAATACTGTTTTGTATAAATACAGATTATATGCATGTTTATGCCCACCTCATTCTTTTTAATGGTTGTAGCACATTAGATTATATGAATGGCCATAATTCATGCAACAAACACCCTATTAACAAGGATAGTGTTTTGTTTCCAAAGATTTCACTGACTTAGAAGAGTTATAATGAACACAAATTCAGAACACGTTCCTTGATGAACGAGCACGTGCTTCTCCGGTCTTTCCGTGCCATCGTTACATTTATGCCAATTAATTCTTCAGGGGGTGACTTTTAAAGGCTCTGCAAAAGACCACTAATTTTTTAAGGGTTCCCATTTTGCACTCAGTTATTCTCTACGTTACAAGGACCTCTGGAAGATTTTTAGCAGATGTGAATGATTGCAATGGTCCCTTGTAGAAATGTCATTTCAAACACACTGAGATCATGCAGAAGACACTTTCTCGGTAGTATCACAGTGTTTTACAGACACCAGCTCGTGGACTCTTCCTACTTAAATGTGGGAAACAGAGGCATTATAAATTAAGTACAGGAGACTCTAGGTTTTTGAAGAGCGTTGCTTGCTACTCTTAAGATTACTATTTCAATATTTATGAACCTCAGTTTGCAATATATGAACCAGTCTTGCTCTCAAATCTAGACATAGGTATCTTCATCATTACCTGTGAAAAATGTTCTAGTACTGCCAGGAATCTTTACACACAGATTTACAATTTATTCAGGTTAACTGAGTCTAACTGAGCTCTGTAGACAGCTGTAGCTCTGTAGACTCCCTGCTTGGTCTGATTAGTTATAGCCTGTGACATTAGCAAGCACATCCTGAAAAGGATTCCCTGGTATTTCAAACTTGCCTAGACAAACATCAAGAAACTGTTTGTTTTTAATGTCTTATCCAATCAATGTTCCAGTTTCATTTCTCTCTCTGTGGTAACATAACCTGACCGAACAGCATCATAGGTGAAGAAAGTTTATATGGTTTAGAATCCCAAGGTCAAAGTCCATTACTGCAGGGAAGTCAAGGCAGGAACTTAAAGCATCACATGTACAGTCAAGAGTAGCAGAAGAACAGCTGCCTGGATGCTTTCTTCATTCCCATGCAGTTCAGGGCCATGCCTATGAAAGGGTGCTGCCCAACATTCAGAGTGGGTCTTCCAGCCTGTCAAATTAAGGCAATCAAGACACACCCAGCCCTCCACAGACATCCCCACAGGCCAACCTGACCTAGGCAGTTCCTCAGCTGAGGCTCTCTTTCCCAGATAACGCTAGGTTAAATCAAGGTGACAGTTAAAACTAACCCATCACACCAAGTTTTCCTGGTAGATGGAGCTTATGAAGCATTCCTAAAGGCTAATTTGTCTCTTGAAAAAAAAAACAAAAACAAAAACAGAGACACGTGATGTTAAGATACATTAAGCTGATTTATTTCATACCATAATCACTTGGCATTTTCTAGAAGGTCATTGGTGAGATGTTCCCAGCAAAAGTAGAGCATCTGTCTCCTCACAGGCAGACACCACTCTCCCCCTGATGGGTCACAGTCCTTCTAAACTGGGAAGTGGGTGAACCTACCAGAATCCAGGAGAACGGAGGTATTCTCTAGCTGTACCGCAGCTGAAGAGGTAAGTTGCCCTTCCAGCCTACGTGATGGGCTGTGATCTTCTTGGCCTTATAAGGACTTTAATTTAGATTTCCAAATTTGATTCAAGTATAAAATTAAAATTAATTTCCTGAAGCAAATGGAAGTTCAATGTCCCTGATGCTATGTATCTATTTCTGTAAATTTTTTTTTGACTTTCAATCTTTTTTTTAATTTTTATTTTGGATTAGAGAAAAAAATTCAGATCATTTATGATTAAGTTTCAAAGACAGATTTGTTCCTTGAAGGGAGAAGAGAAAGATGATTTTTCGCTGTGTAATAGATGATAGTGTTTAAGTATTGAAGGCCAGAACACTCTGTCTTTCTTTGTAAAGGATAAATCCATAATTCTCCCCTCTTGACGGATCATCTGATATAACAAGAGTAATATTACTTCTATAATTGTTCTTCAGATTTCTTCCCAGAGAGTTTTGACAATAACTGTTATCAAGAGGGTAAAATCACCCAGCCTGTCTGATAAACATGTTTTCTTCTGTCCCCGCCCCAGTGAGTGCTGTGACACTGGACTTTTATCATCCCGCGTGTGTTCGGAATGAGCTTAGAACAGCAATTGCCGGGAATAGGCAGGCGATAAACCGCATTGATTTAACACATCTTGTTTTCAATCATGCTTGGATTTTCTGAGCACGCGTTTTTCCTGTACTCTGGCTTGTAGCTTTTATCTGACGAGCTGATCCCTTTTCAGTGGAAAATGAAAAGGTCGCACAATAAGACACGGTTTACTGGAAGTTGAACATGTACCAGGGAAAGTATTTTAGATAAATACTGTCAGACATAGTGGAGCTGAATTCCAACAGCACAATTGCTAAACAACAATACTTATTACTCTCCTAGAACGAGCCACCAGCAACTTATGGCTCTCAGCAGGGGACAGCACCGAGTCAGGGGCCAGACTTAAGAAACTCCTTTCCAGTCTTACCGCTCACCAAGCTCAGAGTTCTGGGCCGAGGTCTTACTTGTGATTGTTAATATCACAGTTTTATGAGACAACTGAGAAAAAAATCTGCCCCTACTGTTCACAGAGTTGTTTCCTCTAAACCAGGGGATGGCTTTCAGAAAAGTTGGATGATGAAGTTTCGGCTGAGCTCTGGAGACTATCAAAGAAGCAATCCCAGGAAAAGTAAAAGGGACGTGACTTCACACAGCTCCTTCAGCTCACTGATCGGGCAAGGAAGGACTCCTAACTGGGACAAGTGAAATGATAACTGGTTATTTGGTAACATTTAAGTGACATGAAAGAGAACCTATAATATAGATGTCATATAAAAGGCATAAGGGGCCTTGCAGATAAGTCTAGAAGTTTCTATCTAGCCCACATCCAACTTGAATAGCAGCGTGATAAGAGAAAATAAAGTCAGGTTCCTTCAGTGTACATTTAGCCTGAGAGATTGCTTTTGCCAGGCATCATCATCCTGAAACTTGCCTGAACATCATTCTGGAAATCCTTCCTCTCAGCCTTTGTATCCAATCTCACACTACCTGCATGCACTGTTATACCTCAGGGAGCCTCAAAGCCACTCTGTCTGCAGCACCTTCACCATCTCAGCAATCTTGTCAGAACTTCCCTAAGCCTAAAAGAAACAGATGACACACTAATCATTCTCTTAGAGCTGACAGCTAATGCTTATGACCTCAACTTAGTAGCCATCAGAAACAAACAACAAAATTCATAGACCCTGAAAGAAAAGAATCATAGTCACTTACAAATGGAATGTGTAGGACTGATAGGCATCACGTGACTTGGCAAACCTCAGAATCACCCTGATCACTACTCCCATTCTCCTCTGTTCCACATTGGCTTGGGGTTGGAGTTTGGGGTTTTTTTTTGGAAACAGAATCACACTAAATAGCCCACACTGGTTTTGAACTTGAAATCCTCCAGCCTCAGTTGGGATTACAGGCATGTTATCACCACATGTAGCTTGGCACATCATTCTGGCCAAAGTAACCCATGAAAACCCAGTTCCCAAAGAGTGCAGCGAGAATTGCGCCCTGTTGAACTGGCTGTTTGTGTGATAACTGACAGGTTTACTGTATCACTGCTTCTGTCACATCTGAGGTCTCCTACTGCGTCCCTGTGAGGCTACAGGCATATCATGGTGCATAACTTTAGGAAAGATGGATCCATATAGAATCACACAGTTGTGTAAATGCCAAGGTGCTATGACTTCATTGATATATGGCCCATCTTCTAATAATTATAACGTTATTACTAGCAGCAAACACTTCTGAGGACTTACTAGGTGCCAACCATTTTACATGTATTAATCTGACTAACCTTCTCAACAACCCTGTGAAGAGGCACTGCAATTATTCCCATTATACAGAGAAGGAAGCTGAGGCTTGGAAGAGTTGGAGATCCTCAAGTCAAAGAACCAGGGATGAAAAGGCAGGGCCTGGAGCTCAAGAGGCTGCTCTGAGCCTCTCTGGTAGAATGGCCAAGTCAGGACAACTGAGAGGCTTCCAGAACAGGTCCTTTGTAATTCTGGCTTCCAGGATCTTTCTAATTGTTTCTCGCGCTCCATATGCTCTCATCTGATAACTGTTTGATAACTTTTCCATTGCCTCAACTTCTGTCCCATAGAAACCTGTGTCATCTTGACCAATAGTACACTCTCCTCCTCTTTCTTTCAACCTTTCTGGTGCAGGACCCAGCTAGATTTGCACCCAAGTGACAGGGATGACGAGCTATGTGTCTTTCAGAAACGATGCATTCTTTGAGTCTTCCTTATCTGCGGTAGGAAGGCTGGCCACGCCCCTTGCACAATTCTCAGCACATAATGCTCAGCGAGCACTTCTTACTGCCATAAATACAATTTTTGCCATGGGCTAGAGATAAGAGATAGAGTGGGGACTACAGGATCAATTAGATGTCTTTACATCCTCTTCAGTCTCCAGCTAGTGCAGAGAGGAGGCGCAGAACCGCCCAGACAGAACTCTAGGACAACCCAGGAAATGTGAAAGCTGAGGATGCCATTTTCTAGAAGAGGTCCAGGTATGATTTGCCTATCCCCAAGGCTGAGCTTTTCTCCCACTAATTTAAAGTCACAGTTCAAAGAATTCTATGCCACTGATTCTCAAGTACTACCCTGAGATACACCTCTGACTAGTCAATAACACAGCTTTTTGAAATCAATGTAAATTCTAGAAACAAATAAGGGGGAAAAAATAAGTAGGAGACACCCTAACTTAGATGGGATATTCAGATGTTCAACATGACTTAATTGAATGAATAAATGTGTATGTTTGCATTATGCTAGGTCCTGTGCTGAAGGTAGTGAAGAGAAAGAAAAGTACGCTGGAAGTCTGGTTTCTTGTCAGTCTTTGGAGACAGCTGTAGCTTCTGGTTGAAGATGCACTGTGCTACGCCCAAGGGAAAATGCCTAATATAGGGAGGAAGACCGTAATCAGCTGCTCAGAACAACGCACAACCACGAAGTAATGCTATATTCATAATCTACACACAGAGAGAGAAAGTGGCATGAGAGAAAGACCTAGCAAAAAGAGTATCTTTGAGTTGGATATGAAAGGGTAAACAGGACTTTCCCACTTAAAAAGGTGTGAAAGGCATTCAAGGAAAATGGAGCAGCACGTGCCAAAGCAGAGAGAGAAAAAGGGCTGTTCAAGTACAGTGGACACTGCAGTTTGGGAACTGCATAGCTTATGTGTTGGGAGTGGAAGGCTAAAGATTGCCCATGAGTCACAGAATTTGAGCCTCAGTGCCTTCCTAAGAACTTTATTTGGTAAGAAACAAGGACCTGTGTAAATGTGTAGAGGTGGCAATATGATCTGTATTTCAAAAAGATGCTCATGAGAGCCGCAGGCAGGGTGGATTTGAGAAGTCAGTATGCCTGCACTACTGTAAAGGGCCACGGAAGCCCGGCAACGGAGTTGTCTTAGAGAAAAGGCAGATTGACGGTGGAGACATTTTAGAATGGGACTGACATGGTCTGGGTAGCATGCTGGACAGGAGGGTGTAGGAAGAACAGGGGATGCCTCTGGTATGTCCCGTTTATGCCAATGGGCAGGGAGAGGGGTCATTTAGCAAGACTTAAAAAGTGCAGGAAAAAAATTGCATGCAGAAGGAAAGAAGCCATGACTTCAGTTTCAAACGTGCTCAATTTTAGGAAGCAGTAGGCCATCCAGACAAAACTGTTACCAGACAGTTGGAAATAAAGCAGAACAGTTCATAAAAAGATCAAGGATAGAGGTGGTAGACACAGGAAGAGTGATGCCATTTGTCTGAGAAGAGAACCGAGGAGTCCCCCCCCATGGGGGACGCCGGCAGGGGAGAAATGGATAGACAAAGATCCAGAGACCAAACGGGATGAAGGTAGACCAAAAAAGCTAGAGGAGTATCTAGAATAGACATAATAGATAGAACAGAATAATGTCACTGAAGTAAAATGAGCCATCAGCCATGCCTAGAATAGCTGAAGTTGCAGAGTGGACCTTGCTCGTATCATTACCGTGTGTGGTCAGCGCAGTACTAGAATACTTGTGAATTCCTTTCATCCTAAGATTCTGGTTTTTCTTTTGTCTCACTCAGTTGCTGCCAGTTCAAAGACATGAACACAAGGAAGTGTGGAAAGTCAGTCTTATACTCAGTGATAGTGTGGCTTCTCCCAAAAGGATTAAGAGAGAGATAGAAGGCACTCTGTCCCAGGTATGTCATCGGGTCCTAACAACAAGCGTAGAACTCCAGGTGCCCCAGGACCAAAGCTCTGGTGTCTGTCCTAAATTACTGTGGTAATGGGCCTAAAGTTCATGTAACTCCTGCTGGTATTCTTGTGGGTAAGGGTAAGGTATTTTTATGACTCCCATTGTTTTTGATTTTTCTTTTCTCCCAAGCCTGATTTTTATCTTTGAAGAAACAGATAGAGCCAAGAGGACCACCTGATATAACCTGGTAAGATTTCACTTCTTCCCATCCTACACTGGGACGTTGATCCATGAGGGAACAAAGTCTTCTTGCCACAAAATATTGACAAAATACAATATATATGTAACCAGAATTTAATTTTCCACTTTGGGCCTTGGTGGTCTTGATATTGGTCTCTTGCGTCTTATAATCAATAGATGTTTAGTTAAGCAATTCACTTGTTTTGGAGTAACAGTTATTGTGTGGGCAATGGGTATGCGGCCACTTCCGCAATAACCCCATGTCTCCTGACAGACTGAACATTACCATCACACGTTTGTTGCTATTAGCTCATGAGATGCTGGAAACCAATTTTGAAAAGCAAGCAATAAAGCACCACATAAAAAATAATGGCGTAATTACTTCTTGGTCAGGTTAAACCTACTGTGACGATAAAACCCAAAGGCAACGCCAAGCATCGTAAGTGGATTTGCTGTAAATTTGACACTGGTCCTGACCTTCAGCAAAAAGGAAAAGCTTGCACTCACCTATCTAAGCCACATATGCAGAGGACCATTGGTGCCCTGTGTCTTTACCAAGTCTCTATTTAAACCAAGTTACTGAACTTGTCACATTGATGCCTGTGCTGAGCCTCAAGAGCTAGAAACCAGACATGTCACTAAATTCCTAATTTGGAGGCTTTTCAGAGTCTTACTAGAATTTTGACCCCCAAAAATAGATGATTCAGAAGCTGTATCAGTGAGAAACCACAATCCTGATATAATTTGTTCTCTAGAGATATAGGAAAGAGAATGTGTTGATGGAAGATGTTACAGGAGCACAAACTAAACTGTCCAGAATGAGCTGAAGGAAATATGGGCTCCTGCTATGGATCTGGAGGCAAATGCTCTAATCATTCACAGAAGAAACCAGCTGGCCTCCATTCTCACAAGATTCTTCCATTGGTCATGTCAAGTATTAAAGAGGTTTCTCTGTGAGGAGGTGGGTGTGGAAAATGGGCTGAGCTAACATTATGCCAAGATTTCTAGGGATGGCATGGCACAGTTCACACTTCAGGCTATCCTAATTTTTCCCTAACGCAATGTGACAACTAAGTTTGGTGGTCAACTTGACATACCTGGAAATAAATAAAAAACTGGATTGAAGAATTTCCTCCACCAGCCTGGCCTGTGGGCACCTCTGTGGGGCATTTTCTTGATTGTTAATTGACATACGATGGGTCATCCCACTGGGGTGGTCCTATCCCAAAGCAGATGGAACTGGGCTAGACAGGTAACTGAACAGAAGAAGGCAAGCCAGTGAGCAGAGTTCCTCCTGGGTCTCTGCTGCAGTTCCTTCTTGAGCATCTGCCCTAACTTCCCTCAATAATAGATTGTGACCTGGAACTATACACCAAATAAATCCTTTCCTTCCCAAGTTGCTTTTATCACAGTGGAACAAGGACATAGTGTTTTGGAAGACTTGCAGTTAATGTCCCTGTTTGGCCTGTGGAAGAGTTATAAATGGTTTTCTTAAGGCATCATGAACAGACTGTAGCAGGTGCTGCTGGAAAAGAGCACAGAGAATAGTAAAGATAGGCCAGCAGCAGGCCAGTTCTTACTAACAAAAGGACCATATTAGTGCTGCCAACATGGATGGAGATGGGAGAACTCTTACACACTGATGGTTAGTGAGCGCTGGATAGAAGCTTCCTAGAGGGCCAACTGAACAGAACAAAATGTCCCTCTTTTTATTTATTTTTTGTGTGTGTATGAGTGTGTTGCCTGTATGTAATGTCAGCGTACCCATGTCATGTGATGCCTGCAGAGGTCAGAAGAGGGCATCAGATTCCCCTGGAACTGGAGTTATAGACGGTTGTTAGCCACCATATGGGTGCTGGGAGTTGAACCCAGGTCCTCTGCAAGAACAGCCAGTGCTCTTAACCACTGATCCATCTCTCCATCTTAAAGACTGGACTTCATTAAGGTTACAGGAATCACCAAAAAGGAGTCTCCATGATCAAGAGAATCATTTCCATTGCCTCTTTTTTTCCTCATATGGATAAAGGTCCATATCCATCACATCATTGTTTTTAGCCTTTATACATGTCATCTAGTTAGGCATGATGATGCAGACCTGTACTCACAGCATTGGAGAAACACAGGCAGGAGGATTACCTTAAGTTTAGAGCCAGCCTAGGCTTCATGGTGAGATCCAGGTCAGTTAGAACTACACAGACTGTGAAGGGAGAGAGGGGAGAAAACCTAGCATTGCAAAAGGTCCTTTCTCTGACTAAGGCTCCTTAGAAGCTCCTCTTCCTTCCATTGGCATTAGATCTGGGAATTTGCCAAGTTGAGGATTCCTTTGCTCTCTATTGATGGTGGCCGTTGACCTGCATAAAGTGAATAATCTGTAAAATGGATGTCATGCCTGTAGAAACGGTGGTGATCATAGCAGAGACGTACTGGAGTTAAGCTCTCACACCTGGCACAGCCTCTGGCACACGGTAACTAACTAACTGTCCATGGGCTACTAGGGACCGTTATGCATATTGAATTTCCACTGTAAGAATTTAGGACACAGAATGCTTTTAATCTTTCAGTTTGGGCAAACGGAAGCAAGAAGACATGACCTTCTTACTACATTGTCTTTCAGATCTGCCTACCCCATTGAAAGGCAGAAAAGGTATAGGAAATGAAAATACATATTTAGCCTCATCTGTAGAATTCACTTTGCCTGAGGCCACCATGCCTGATATTGTTACAGGCTTTTTCAGAGGGCTGGGACATACCTGCAAGGGCACAGATCAGCGTGATAAACTGATGACCTATTCCTAAATGGAAAAATTTTATGATTATATTGGGACAATAGGTACTGTGACCCTTTAAGGACAGAATCAAGCATACTGGATTGCTAGGTTTTTTATTTCTTTCTTTTTTCCCAAATACATTCTTCTAAATCTCCTTCCTTA
Organism: Eospalax fontanierii; assembly: GCA_035773235.1. NCBI lineage: Eukaryota > Metazoa > Chordata > Mammalia > Rodentia > Spalacidae > Eospalax > Eospalax fontanierii. The sequence continues at coordinate 14,487,750 of CM069546.1, forward strand.
CTCTGGAATTAACAACTGATCTGGATGCTGACTCACAGAGGGGAGCAAAGGCACATTCGTTCAATCAACTTCAGGACTATATCACTGCACAAAGCCCTCACTTACAGCAAACACAGCCAAGCTGGAGGAGCCTAAGTGATCAGCACAAGCTCAGACATTAGTTAACAGTTTGATTACAACCAAGCTGAAAAAAATGTCAGAGCTCAGACCATCCCAGCTCTGCCAAATCAATCTGAAAAAGAACATTTTGCTATTTTTTTTTTTTACCTTCAGCATCTTATGAAGTAAGTGTTCCTGTTTCACAGATGAAAAACTAAGGCTATTTGAAGCAATCAAGAGAAGAGTGACTAACCTGTACCTGCAGAATATGACCGTATCAGATCCACCCTTCAGACACATACAAGATGTATCTGTAAGTGTTGGCCCCTTCCAAACCAGATGGCCCTGCCATTTTAATGCTACCTCCAAGGAAGAAGGCTCTGTCCAGGGCTCTGACAGCATCAGGGAGCAGTTCTTGAGTTTTCATGTGGTTTTGTTTATTTATAGTACTAGGAATTGAAAGTAAGGGCTGTGCTTGCCAGACAAGCGCAGGACGGCCGGCCGAGCAGTATCTCCGATCCTCTGCTTTTTTTTTTTTTTAATTGTGAGACAAGTTCTTACTAAGTTTCTCAAGCTGACCTCAAACTCATTCTATCACCTAGGCAGGCTTTGAATTTGTGATCCTCCTGCCTCAGCCTCCTGAGTAGGTAGGATGCCAGGCCTATGACACCAGGCCGGACTTCCATATCATTTTTAAGCATTGCCAACATGTCCTTGAAAGTTTATTTTGCCCAAACTGTGGAGATTAAAAGCACCCTGTATCCTGAATTCTTTCAGTGGAAATGTGATCAGAATCATGGTCCCTAGTGACTGATGCACAGTTTCTGTGTTCCAGAGGCTGTGCCAGGTGCTAGAGCCTAAACCGTGGCTCCTGGGTTAGGTCTAGCAAGTCTCTACTGTGATGATCACTGTTTTTACACACATAACTCCGGGGATGGCAGTGAGCCAGTTAATGCAAGTTTCACTACAATAAGACCTGAACTGGGATTCGCAAGTAGGCAGGTGGTCTCTAGTGCCCACCCACTTACCACCCTTCATTCACCTGAACTTGGCAAGGCTGCAGTTAACAGCTCTGATCAGCTCAAGGAACATGAGCAGACCATGTATGTGGATGCACTTAAGGTTCAGCAAATACTTTTGGATGAATGTTAGCTTTGCCTTCAGTGCAATACAGCAGAAAGCAAACAATAAAAGATGCCTTAAGCAAATATATCTGGATTCACCACACACACACACACACACACACACACACACACGCAGTCACACAGAGCATACATCCATCTCCCTGTGCTAAATAAAGACTACAGCTTAGTAAGACATAGTTTCAAAAGGAAAACTAGCCCAAATGGATCACACTTAAGCACAAAACTGTTCTCTGCAAGGTACATGGTAGTGATGTCATCCATAAAGAGATGAGAAATGACACATACTTCTTTATTATCACCTTGTAGCTTGTTTAATCTCACCTGGCAACTTCTCCTTCACAGTAACTTGAAAATGATACGGAATTAAGGCAGCTCCGGGGAACAGGGATGGAATTCTGATATGCCTTCTTCATTAACTGCTCATGGCCCAGAAATGAGAATAAAGCTACTCTTCCTGGGGAGCCTTTAAGTGAAAAACTCATCTTAATTGAATGCACATATCAGTTAGCTATCTTCCGGATTCACCAACCATTAATGTCCCATTTGCACGGAAGTGCCTTCTCTACTCCGTGGCTGGTGTAAGGGCAATGCTCTCAGGGCTGTGCTTAGAGGGATGTAAGATTCAGCAGGAATGTGGCAGGAACGCGAGAGAGAAGAACTGAACATATTAAGCACTCATCTTTCCAACCAAACTAGCACTCTGGGGCCAAGCAGCAGCAAACCTAGCAAATAATGCTGTCCTTGCAAAATTGACATCCTCCCGTCATGGCTGCAAGGTACCTGCAGGGGAATCACAAATAACACTCTCCTGCCAGTTAAACTGGCTTCAGATGTGCCTGCTGAGGAAAGACCAGGCTTGCAAACAGAGCCTCCTGAATGTGATAGAACTGTGGGAAGAGGCTGGAGGGAGCTAACAAACTGCAGAGTTCTCTCCTGCAACATTTGGCCTGTTCTGAGGTTTCACTTTCCATTCTCTCTCCAGAACAGAAGGATCTAAGGAGGAATTTGAAGTGTGTGCCCAAAGGAATCCTGTCAATTCCTGCCCATTGCATGATTGGCCTCCATGGAAGACAGCCTGGTACAGCTCCCTTCTGTGCCAACAGAAGCCTGTGTCCGGAGGCAGAATCTGCCAGCTGCAGTTCTTATTGAGCCTCTTAAAGTCAGAAGGGTATGTGATTAGGCATCTCAGATGATGATGACAACACGCGGGACTAGACTTTGCAAAAGACATAAGCCTATGCAAGTTCTTACTTGAAGAACTAAGCAGGTCCTACTGAAACTTTTTTTAAAAAGTGTCACAAATATTAGAACACATAGGAAGAGTCATTTCCAAAGATAAGCAAAGCCATCTCTAGACAACCTGCTTTTGCTTTGGAAGTAAACTAAGAATCTTACTGAGTTCCAGTTAGCCAAAATGTTTAAACAAAAATTGACTCTAAATCTACAAATATAGAACAAGATTCCTGACTCACTCTAATCTTGACTTTGTGGTGTCAATGTTGGAGGAACCAGACCAGGTCATTGGAATCCCAGAATGACCTCTCTATAGTGAAATCCACTTTTGGTAGGAAAGGGTGTTAAAGGGAGACTCCGTGTATCTGCTAGCAATACCTTTGCTGTGACATAAGCCAATAAGCTCTCATGGAGTTTAGGATTGGGAGAAAACAAACAATAATTACCCAAGGGAGCTAAACACACCCTGAAGAGCAGGGTTATGGGATTCCTGTAAGTGCCAGGAGTATCTTCCTGGCTGCAGGAGTCTGGGACTGCCAATTCTTTGAATTTCATTAGCCCACTGGAATATTTTGAAGTCTAGGCAAGGTAAACTAACTCTCCCACATTTGTGCCAAAGGAGCAGCCGCAGACATGTCCCAATTTGAGAATTAAATTACCTTTCCTCATGATGGCCCCAATGCTGACACTTTATAGAGAGCTTCCTTTATTGTCAGCAATATGGGACACCAGATTTTATTTCCCTTTGGACAATGAGATTGTGGTTAGCATAACATCAGTGCTTCTAACATCAATCCTCTGTCAAAAATCCGTTTTATGAAGGCCAGAGAGAGCTTAGGCAGAAAGAAGACAGACATGGTGGCAGATATATAAACACCAAAAGAGAAACTGAAATCAATTTGGCAAACAGCAGAAGTCAAGGCATTGTTGGCATCCTTAAGCACCTGCCATTTTAATATTCAAACAATAGGATATTTACTGAAACAGCAAATCAATTCTTAAAGGAGAGCTGTTCCCAGTGGGGTTTATTTGTGGTCGTCTGTCCAACATCCATTAGACAGGGTCCCCGTCTTTAGCAGAGTGGATTCAAATAAATGGTAAGAGAGGAAATAGATTCTATTCTCTCTGTTTACTTTATTACTATTGATTTCTGAATTCCCTCCAATCTATTTCCTAACTGGGCAGATAATATACATTTAGTACCAAAGGTAATTATCCAAAAATGAACCCAGTTTGTAGTTGGGTGATAAAAGAGAAAGAGAGAGAGAGAGAGAGAGAGAGAGAGAGAGAGAGAGAGAGAGAGAAAGATACTGATAGATTAAACAGTAATACATTAAAAACTATGACCAATCATACTAATATTTATAAAGAGACTTAGTAAGCTCATTTTATGGCTACGTATAATTTCCTAGGCTAATTGTGGGTTCATGTATACACATGGGCATATTTTATTTCCATGTATTTATTCTACACTTTGTGGCATTATTTTATAGCATAAATACTAAGATCATAAAAACAAAATCATTTCAGAGGTTTTTTAAAAATGAAATCTACCTCCCCAAAAAGAACTATTTAGGAAAACTGTTTAAATGTTCAAATGCATCAAAGTTGGAAAAGAGAGCACAGAGCATGTCATTATAAAATTATATGTGAAACAACTTAAATATTTAGCAATAGTAAGTGAGTAAATACAATAAATCCATGCTACAAGAGATTATGCAGCTTTCTAGTATCCTGCTGACGAGGACGTTTTAATGTGTGGGGAAAAGCTTATTAGGCTATGTGAATAAAAAAAAGAATATAAAACTGTATGTGTAAATACATACACAATACAGTCACAAAGGTGAAGAAATGTTTGGTATTCTCCACACATAACAGATATAGACAAAGAAGTGCAGAAAGGTATTATCAATTGTTTTTGCTGGGTGACAGGTAGTGGATGATTTCGACTTTTCAAACCTAACCCTATCCTGTTTCTGTCTATATTTTCTAGAATTAACATCTTATTTTTGTAAACAATTGATGTTTTGAAATGTGAATATATTTATTATTTTCCTAAACAAATCCTAGTAGGATGGATAGATGTACCACTTGGATTGGCCAAAAAGCTTGACAAACACTTTGCCCCCTGGCTTGTGAAGTCCTCACCTGCTGAGGACTCCTGGGCCAGGGAGAGTATTCTGCATAATATTATAAGATGTTTAGTGTCAGACACTCAGGGTACATCATACTTTTGAGGTATGATATTGTTATATAAATTCTGAAGTACTTGGGGAATAATATGAGAATGACTGAGGGAGGAAGATGAATTCTGGGATCAGAATGACCAAAAATGGCTCCTACATTCACTATCTCAATACTTGACAAATGACTTACTCCCTTTCTATCTGAGTCCCATTGTTTGTAACATCATCAGGACAGGACAGTCCCAAACTCATAGTGAGGCTAGATTCATTGCTAGATACATAAGCTGAAAATGTTTGTTACAGGAATAAATATCATTCTGACTTGTGTTGGTCATAAAAAGTTACAAATGAAGAAGTGAACGTAGTCAAAATATTTGTAAAACATTTAAGCTTTTGTAAGTGCTTGGATAAGCTTTTCTGGAGCTGGAGTATAATTTTCTGTTGAATCTAAGTTGCTACTTGGGATTAACATGAATTTAGATGTTTACATGCACCTGCTAAGGCTCTGTCCATCTATCCCATTGCTCCAGAATAATGAGCTAGTATTATTTATAGTGTACTTAGTATTCTGCATTTAGACTCTCATATAAGACATGAAACCAAATAGGTCCTCGATAAATGTTTACTTGATAGAGAAAAGGAAAGAAGGAATGACTTCGCCACAGTTGCACAAAGTTTTTCTAGTTACGTCCATATTAACACAATGAGCCTGCTGTTTGATCATTTTTCCCTGTTATTAAGAACTGGGGCTGAAGCATCAACCTTTTCAGAATCTAAAACTTTCTACTATTATAACATGGAAACAAGGAGACAGAAATATCAGAAGTCAGGCAGCTGAAAATTCTTCTTACTCCAAGAAGAAAGTAAACAAGTCACAGCTCAGACTTTGAACATCTTCAAGAACTTTTCCTAGGGACTGTGTTTAGGGGAACATGGTACTGAAAACAGAGATACTGAAACAACAATGACAGCAACAGTAACCAGCAACAGACATCTCACCCGCCCTGTGGTTTTCTCCTACCAGGTAGAGCGTGAAAGAACGTTACAGCAACTGAAATCAAGAACAGTACTTCACATACCAATGGTCTGAAATGGGACATTTCCCTGTGGTAAATGCCATTATTGTCTGGGGACAACATTTCAGCTTCCACCCATTGTTTGTAGGCATTTGGAATTCCTCTTCACACAGTACATTTTTGAATGTATAGTGTCATTGTCAGCATTTTGTAAAGGTTTTGGCTCAAAAACAGAAAAAAAAAAAAAAAAAAACAAGTCAAGGGAGTGAAATGCCCCAGGGTTGTAAAACCTTGATACGTTTCTGTGTCACTTTCTTCAAATGTGGGACTGCTCAAACCACACAGATAATTATAGATGACCAGATTGTAACTGTTTTATTGCTTCTTTTTCCCCATAAATTTTAATTTTGGAAAGTTAAGTGAAAAATGTGGTTTCAATTTCCTACAAATTGCACACAATTCAGTTTTAACAAGAAAAGAGAAGGAAAGAATATGTTCTTTAAAGTGAATTATGAACTAGAGTTTGTTTTCTCTCCCTCAACACTTCAAGAATAAAGCACGCAATTTAGAAAAGATGCCTCACAAAGTGGAAGTCAGGAACTGTGCTAGAAAAGGGTCGTCATTTTTAAAAATCTGAACACGGCATAAGCCACCTAACAGGGTGATACAATCGAACTACTCTTTCTGCCAGTGAGTGGTGAAGGATGCAAACTTTAGAAAGGCCAGAAAGAAGGAAGAATGAAGGGGAACAGAAGTGGCTGCCGGCAGCCTTGGTGTGAGTACAGCAGGAAACATCTTAATCAGAAAAGGCTGTCTGATCTCCACTGTACCTTCCAAACATGCCACCCCCAACCAAAGACCGTTTAAACAATTGATACTGAAATCATTTAAACACATAATTAGAAACACACAAAAAAGACAAGAATTGTTAAAGAGACTTTTTTAGTCTGAAGACATTATATCTTTCGACTCTCTCATGTCTGTAGTCTTAGGGTTAGAGTTTTTTTTAAAGGTAGTCATCTGCAGCAACTAGCCTGTTAAAGACAGGAAACCCATGAAGTGTCTCTACCTCACCAAACTCACTGGCTGGAAAACAAACAATGAAATCAGTCAACCAGATGTTTTCTCTTTTGGGCCAACTTTGGGTTGGATATCATCTTTTCTCCCTTCAGCTGAGCTCTGCTTTGACTTTATTAGCAGTACAGACTCTGTGTTAGGCAAAAGACATTATTCAGGTAATAAACTATTTGAACAAAAATCTCTTTCTATTGCTCCAGTTCTCTGTCTCTTAATTGCACCACCAAGCTTTCTCAAGTTTCTCCTTCCAAAAACGCTTACTTCCTGACATACTGTGACAATCAGATCACCTAGGCTAAGAAGCCTACAAAAATGTTAACATTTGTAGCTTGTAAAATCTCCTCGGTCTAGGTTTTCATTTTTGGCCAAAATATAGTATTCACTAGTAATTTTTTTCTAATCAGGCTTCAAGCTGTAAGCATAGAGTGCCTCTGACAATCAGAACACTAAGTTCTGGCTTAGGAAGGTCCAGCTATAAACTCGGACTTGGCAAACTTAAAGTATTACTCATTGGCTAATAATCCCATTAGTCAAAACTGCAAACTTCTGGTCAACTGCATATTTTACATATTACTGCATGAAACTCCAGCAGAAGTTCTACATCCCAAATGTCCTTTGAAGGCATCAGGATTAGCAAGAGGTGACTTATTCTGCTGAAATATAAAAGCTGACTTTTTCTATCCAAAAGTCAAATATTTGGTGCTGCCAAAAGGCTATTCTCTGCTTGCAGCGCTCGTGTTATGCAACCCTCAGGTAACGACTTTCACTGAGTTCTGAGCTGACTGAAAACAGGATTCGCTCATGTCTCAATCCCAGGGCTCCACAGACAATGCAGGCTGTTAAAGGTGATGCAGTAGACTAAGAAGTCTTCACAACAAAATGCTCAGAGCTCTCAAGGATCTAGACTCTACACTGGGTGAACTGAGAAGGAAGCATGTGACTATGCCAAATAGTCTTTTTTGTCTTTTTGTTCATTTCTTCTTTCTACAACTTGCCCCCCCGCCCAGTCCCTCTAAACTCACGTCTCCCACTTCCCCTAGCAGCTTTGTTTCCAAAACTACCACGTCCAATAAAAAATGCCGGCCTTCCATGCTGAGAAGCCTAAAACAGGTGACTCATTGTTATAAATGCCTTATTTCTCTCCACCAAATAGAAGTGTGTGTGGATAACACTAGATGAATTCAGAAAACTGAATTTTTACTTCAGTGCATGTAATTCCAATTGCAAGTCCTTTTTCTTAAACAAAATGGAATCGAACTCAATGTTCAGGATTTTTCCATCTTAACATGAATGAAATAAAAATGCCCCAAGTGTCATCATGCCTCTCACAGGAGCTGGGAAGGGCGGGGGACAGGCATGGAAAAAAGTGCAAGCAATAAGCCTGGGAAATCACTGTCTGAGGACTCTGGAATTGTACAGAACAGACTCTGATGAACAGTGAACGAAAGGCAAATGAGTGGGATAGAATTTCTCTGATAAGTTCTTATGGTATGTAATTTTCATAAAAACTAATGTTTTATTGGTTTCCTTAGACATAAAGACTGCTTTTAAGAAGATGGAGCTCATAATTAGAGAGGAAGCGGAAAGATGGAATTCAACACAATTCTTTCTACTCTAAACCCCTAGAGTGACCAACCTTCCACTTGTCTGCTTCCCTGACCTATTAGACTGGGCCCTCTGACTGCCAGGCATCCACACCTATTTGCAGCAGAACACTATATAGCTTTGACTTGCGTATCACATACCAGCACAGCCTCCCTGTGTCAACGGCTGTGCACCAGGGCCACATCCCTATCCCTCATGCTGGGCGCCATGTTATGCACATAGTCGGCATTCAATAAAAGGCAGAGAATGAAACTTAAGACAGTAACGGGCTTGCTTCTACTCTGGGAAGTTCATTTAATTTTTAACCCCTAAAGCCGTACTGTGATTAGTCAACTGAAGGCCTACTTTCAAAAATTGCCCAGGGCATTTTGAGATACTTGATGGACGAGGAATTCCTACAGAGTTAAAAGGAATGCTGCGACCTATAAGGGACGCAGTTTGGTGCTTGGCAAGAAGCAAGTCCCTACTATCCAGCTGGGCATGCAAATAATGGGGAGGGGCTTTGTGAAGATGTTGGGAGGAGACTGATGAGGAGTTTGGTACAAAGGCCATCAGTAGAAGTGAACACTAGTACCTAAGTACCTCAACCAAGATTTGGTGACAAATCACTTGACAGTCACTTAAGATTCTACATGGAATATTATGGACAAAAACATCTGCTGGGTGTTCCACTGACAGAAACAAGGTAAAATCAGATCTTCCTGAAATTCCTGACTTGGCTAAATGTCTGGCACTTCAACAGTTTCCAGAGCGCAGGAGTCTGCTTTGCTCTGTGGAGTGAGCCCCATGTCCTTACAGACCAAGCGTGCTGGACCCTAGAGGTGTGTTCATACACCATCTCTCCCTTGAGCCTCCCAGATCCAGGCTCTCATTCTGGCTGTTTGTTTCCTCTGGCCGAATCTCAACCACAGCTCAACTTTCCCAGCCTCTAGAGACAGAGTATTTGGCCTGCCTTATGACCAAGTGTGAGGTATTTCTTTCTGTTTATGAGATAGGCTACAGAGCCCTTTACAGGATAATCACTCATTTTGACTGTGACCTTAGGCAAAAGCAGATGAAACTGCGGGATTCTAGATCAATGGATTAGTTTGTAAAAGCACTGAATCCTGATGGGACAAATTAGTTTGATTTGGTTTTTAATTTTTCCCATTTATTGAATGACTTACTCATTCTTCAAGAATAACTTAGAAATTTTTTACTTGAATTCTTTTCTATTTTTAATTAGAAATAGACCTCTTGAAGTACAAATGTAATGATTTTCTAATTCTTTTTTTTTTTTATTATTCGCCCATCCATCAATCTGTCCCTTCCACATCCATTACTGGACTTTTCACTCTTTGTCAGACATAGTACCCAGCATACAAACTCCGTCCTTCCAGCTGTCTGTTTTTCATCCCTTTATAAATTCTTGGCAAATAAAGACATAGATGAATGAATGAACAAGTCAATTAATTAAATGAGGACGAGAGCAAGTCTACCTAGCAGAAACAACTGCATGCTTGTGTCAATTTAGGAAATTCTTCCACATATTTTAAATGTAATCATTAATTCCCAGGGACAGGGAGTTGACACATTAGATATAAAACACAGAGATAGTGGGACTTCCTTATATAATATCTGACTGAGGTGATCAGAAAAGAAGAGGAAGCAGGCTCTTTGCAGACACCTTGTCATATGGTCTGGCCTGGGCTGGGCTGTGCATAAGTTGGTCTCAGGTCTGGACTGGAGCACTGCTTGACTAGTCTGGACCCAGACGTCAGTGATATGGTACAGATGGCAAGACCACACATCTGCTCACAGATTCTGAAAACAGGAAGGACCCTCAGTGGCTTCTAGGACTACTGAGAGCATGTGGCACACACATGCATTCTCTATTCTTTATGGAAAAGATAAAAATATATGCTGGGTACCCTGTAATAAGCAATAGAACACCAGCTTGTTTTCTGTTGGGCCTTCCCCTTCCAGGACATGCAACCCCATTCTACTAATACAGCCTGGGTTCTAACTATGTCATAGTCATCATGGAGACAGTATCGGAGAACTTGACATTTAGGGAGATCATATTAGACTATAATTTCTAAGCTGGCAGTGACCGTGCCCATCTCGTATATAGTATTTCCAGGGGTTAACATATAGAGGGTAATTAATTCACATTGAATGAATGAATAAATAACCAAGATATAGAGCAATATTCTGTTACCTTTATGTGTGAATACTGAAGATCTCGCTATATGCTCAAAGAGCCTTGACTCTGGAGCCAGTTGGCGTCTTTCAGATCCTGGTTCTGTTCCTGCCTAGTTCTATGACCTTGAACAAATTCAGTACTCTCTTTGACTTAATTTCTTCATTAGTAAAGTGGGGAATAACAGTACTTGTCTCCCAGTATCTTTTCTTAAGAACAGATGCTTGTGCTCTTCAGAATGTGCTGATTGCTTACGACAGTATGTGGCACAGAGGAAATGTCTTAGAAGTCTCAGCTGTGTTAGCTGTCTCATTTATGAATGCGTATCAGGGCATTGCTTATTCCACAGGCATATATTGTGCATGTGCACAAGGCCAGGCACAGCACTGGAAATGCGCTGGTGAACCAGTTAGAAACAAGACTGTGAAAGAACTACTCTGGAGATTAAGAATGATGCAACGTCCTTAAAAATGAGATTGTCATTTCTGGAGTCCCCAAATGTACACTGTTTATATTGTGTTAGGTTCTAGGTTCTTTTTTAATATAATACTTTAATTAATTCTTTGAGAATTTCATCCATGCACGTTTTGGTCACATTTACTTGCCACTCTACCTTCTAACTTCTCCCAGATGCAACCTCTCCCCTCAATTACACTCCCACCTTAAAGTCTTTGTTTTTATATCCCACCGAGTCCAGTTTATGCTGCATATATATGGGCGGATGTGGAGACATCTGCTGGACCATGGCTGACCTACCAGGGACCACACCCCTAGAGGAAACTGACTTTCCCTCCCCCAGCAGTCACCAACTCTGTGTGTCCTGCCCCTAGCATGTGTTCCATCATCCAAGAAAACATAAAGAGGATATGCCTGTGTTTTCATTACCTTCTGAGAATGTAAAGGTTCACGAGGTCATGTCACCTACCTAAGAACAGAAAGTAAGGACTTGGCTCTCAGCTACTTATCCATCCAGTGTCTCCTGGGCGTAAGACTTTGGGCTTCCCACAACCAGGAAATCACAGGGACAGCCCACAAGTTTATTTTTCAATAATCAGCTTGTCTCAAATTAAAAGAATCCTACCACAGAGGAGCCTCAACCACCAGAATGGCCAAAAGTTCATGTTGGCAATCTGTGTGCCAACAAGGGGAGAAAATAGTATCTCAAGACAATGCAAATGCATCTGCCATGCACAAACCATCAATTGTTTCAAAAATGAGCTATTAGAAAAGTAATCCTAATGCTCTTTTTAATTCGGGCTCAACGGGAGCTAAGCAACCGTTATTGCAATTAATTGCTTTCTTGTTGCTTGACACTCTCCTTTCATTAAAAGAAATGAAAAGGATAAAAGCAAATTCTACAACGTATATTTATTCAGGCTGAGATGCCTTGATATCATTTACTGTACTTGAATTTGGAACGCATAGCCTGGTTATTCCTTTAAAACAAAACCTCCTGTAGCTCAAAACTGACTTAGCAGCCTTCCTGCCATGCTACACTTGCTAACCATGACTCAAAAAATGTGGAGCTGGAAGAGGCTGAGATAATATGCTGTCACCCCCATATTTATCACCACATTTCCTGAATCATCCAGCTTCGTAATGATGATTTCTTTCCGTTCTTCGCACTGTTTGGCAACTACATGTTTTGTGAATACCTAAGGACGCTTATAAATATTCTCTCGCCTTGCAGCCAATAAATCTTTAAAATTAAAAGACAAAGTTAAAATGACTTCTGCACTTCACCAACGCCTCCACTAAATGCACCATACATCTCACAATTCAATATTCACAGTTTAAGACTCAGTGATGACTTTCAATCTTACTATGTGGCTAAGGAAGGAGGGGTGTGCTTTGTAGTTTATTGAGAACTATTTGGGGAGTTAGTCTTCATGGTTAGATGTCTTCTTCTTTCTGCTTCTCCAATCTTCCTCTCCATCTTCCTTTATTGACAGCAGGCATCACCCTCTGATTCTACAGAACTTTAGGTCTTTTTTTTCCATTTCAGAGTCAGAAATAGAGAGACAAATATTGTAGAAACAATCCCAAGGATCTGGTACAATGACATGGATCAATGCTTATTGGAATTTCAGGAAGCTTGATGTGCAGAGAGCACAGTCAGCTAGTGAAGCCCGTATTTCTAGATAATGATCACATAGTGGCTGGGGATGGGGTAAGGAGAGTTGGGCTGCTGGGAAGATGACCTCGGTGCCTAGCAATGGGGAAGAGTCCATGGATGCTTGGAAACAAAAGCTCGTTTACCTTGGTGATGCTCTATTGACTTAAAATGTCATCCACTTGTACATTGTACTAATTCTAATGTGTGAGAGGCTGTTTAAAGAAGACTTTCTGCCCCCATTCCACTCTGAAGCAGATCCTCTCTTCCTCTGTCTCCCTCTAGTCCTTTCCCCAATCTGTTATCTTCTCTGATTTTATCCCATGTCTCGACTCCCTTTCTTTTCTAGAACGTAAGTGCCTGGAGGGCAAGAACCTCACCTTGCAGGATACCTGGAAGATGTATGAAATATGATAAGCATTCAAAAGCGTTTTGTTAAGTTAGAATTTGAGAAATATTCTATCCTTTCCAGTTATCTAGAACTACAATAATCAAGAACAGGATACCCCAATATTCCTATTTTCCCCATAAAGCATATAAGATCGTCCTATAATCTGCAAAGAACTTGGAATTCTTGAACTGTAAAACACAATCTGCCACCTGAAGGATGATTGTTAGGACAGTGTATCATGAAGTTGATTTGTCACTTACGGCCTTGGAAATTACAGATGAATTTATAAATGTGTGGCCATTAAAAATCATAAATTCATGATGGATGAACATGAATTTCATATTTATAGTTCACATTTACGTAAAGATTTTCCTTGGGAACAATACTCCTAGCTAGTAGCTAGTCCAAAAAAAGTTGTTTTCACATATAAAACAATACTTTATTTAATCAAAAGCCACAATGGCCCAAAGTAGTATAAATGTGTTCTTTTCAATTTAGTGACTTAAGAAATACAACAGATACAGGCTTCTTAGGTGTTCTTCCAAACATAAGAACCCTCTGCAGAAGATGAAGATGTGGTTGGGCCCCAAGTGAACCACCTGGCCTAGGAACTATCATTAGCTACTCTAAGGCAAGGAAGAACTTATAAAAAGAGATTCAATGTGTTACTAAGACCGGGCACGGTGGCTTTAAGACAATATAGATTTCTAAGCTACTTATTTATTTATTTATTTATTATTACTGCGGGTCCCACTCTCCCAGCTGCAACAATCCCAGCTCTGCAGGACCTATGTAACAAGGCGATAGTATCTGAGAAATAATGAGCGAAGGAATGCTGTTCTTTCTTTCAGAGCAATCTCAGGTGCGATCAGATGCCGCGAAGGACCGGATGGATCAATACACCCAGCAGCAAGCCGCTCGATACCCCCTGAATTATTGCTTCATTTCTCTTCTTATTATAGATGAGTTGTGTTATTATTTTCCCCAAATCGATATTTTACAACCTTTTTTATCCGTTTCTCCATAAATTTTGTGATTACTTTAAACTGGGAATTCCGGTACACTAAATAAGATGCAGTATCTGAAAGGAACAGAATGTACTGACATGTTTTTTTGTTTTTGTTTTTGTGTTACTGTTTCAGACACAATGCCTTGTTTAAAGGCACATCATAATCAATAGCTGAAGGGGGAAAATGTTCAGGGAGAAAAGTTTAACATAACCCTGTGCTTGCAAAATAAAAGTGCATATCCATCCTTCGGAGCAGCAGCAGCCCAAACAGCACAAGGCATGGAGGGAGGCGGGACTGACCAGCACTTTGCATCTGAAATTTCATTCCTAATGCTTTTTCTCCCCTCCAGTTACTGGGCCAGTACAATCCTCTTAAATCATTTCTCACAAAGGAGATCACTCTATGCACCTTGGAGAGATTTAATTGGCTTCTGCTGCTAAGTGTTTAAAACATCTCCAAATCAAATCAGGTAAACTTATATCCTATTCTGCTGTTGGCTTGCTCCGAGCTTGACTTTTTAGATGTTAACATTAGCAGTTCGTACCCTTCACTGAAAAGACGGTGAATACAATCTCCTCCGTAAGTTCCGGGATGACTTGAGTTAATTCTACGCTTCCTATGAAATAATGTGTGTTATTTGGCAGAGAATGCTCAGTGGTAACTAAATAATCATTACAGTGCAGCCAGTGGTAATTACATGGTAATTCACATTAACTTCATAATAAGCACTGTATTTTTCACTAGATCTATCTGAGAATGAGGCAGAATCATAGTGTTTCATTTCTTTTTAATGCCACCCAAAATAAAAATAAAGACAGACCATTTTAGGGGCAGAAGGACCCAGAACGTAATCCTGGTAAGTTAAGCTTCAGATTCCATTAAAGAAATGCTTGAATCCATTAAGTCTAATTAGACGTGACATCCCAGAGTTCACAAACAGTAGTTCTAATAAACTCATTAAAAATTTTTGGTGGTTCCTTAGAAAATGGGAGACTATTATATTATAGGCTGTTATATTACATTACAGTTTTATAATTTTATATGGGCTCCTCTCCTTTTATGTAAAAGCCTATGGAACTTTATAAGAATAGTTCTACTTAAATCAATGAGTCTTAAACAACAATGTGCTTCTTGTAACATGTACTTAATAATGCAATAAACTATTCTGAGCAGTACAGAATCAAATGAGAAGCATTTCATTCTGACTGGCTGAAAGATCTCAGGCTATAGGGGCTCAATTTCTTATAGTATCGCAGTGCACAATTTACACTCAAATTTCCATTTATATACATATTATTTAATCTGGGCAATTATAAAGTCCTGAAAGCACTTTTCCATTAGCACCTGGACCCTGAGAAGGCTTCACACTACAAATGTATCATATGTAAGTGTACCAAGAAGTGTTCCAAGGAGCAAGAAAGCAGTGGGAACAACTTTAATTGAATACTTATATTAGAGGATTAAATTAGGTCTGTTTTTAAATGAGCTGCCCTTAATTAGCTGCTGTTGGGAAATTGGAATGAATATATTTTACTTTTTACTCATTACATTTAGCACCAATGGACAACTAGCCCCTTTTTATTTATTTATTTATTTTGCTTTTCACGGGCCCTTTTAGGAATGCCCAAAATGTTTTCTTTTATTTGAATTCAGAGGAAGCCCCTAGTAAAGTTTAGATCAAAAGTCTCTCATATAATCTTGATTTATATTTTTTGTTTTTTAGCATTGGAATATGCCACCAACCCAGGGATGCTGCCCTCATCTCTCGCTGTATCACAGCCTGCCTGGAGTTCACATCCTCATTCCTGCTCCACCTGGCAGGTCGCTGCAGGGGAATCCAACAGGCACTGGAACAGCCCACTGTGCTGGTACATAGCAGGGTTCTCCTTCAATGCAGGTTTTCATCTTGGGTCAATTGTGATCATCCTGAACCATTTCTGTCTTGTTGCTCCTGGTGACTCTGCCGCTAGGTCCACTAACGTCACTAAACACAGCAAAGCGATCACTTCTTGTCCTCTATGAGCACCACTTAAAGGCAGGATGGAGGGTCCACATAGATCCTGGCCCAGCAAGAGTATCACCAGCATTGGACAGGAGACATACAAGGATGGAATGTTTCCTAGGACATTGCCTAGTTCTTCTCCAAGAAAATGACTCTTCATTTCCAGTTAGGTCTCCGAAGAGCATGTGACAGACAGTCTGCTGTTATGAAGGGCTTCCATAGAAATCAGAGTGAAAGCAACACCCTTGACCTGCGTGATCTGCTTTGCCCCCAATGAAAACACCACTTGGCTCTTCCACAAGATTTTAATTTACTCAGGGGTAAAGAAAATCACCCTTTACTTCTGTCAACAGAAGGACAAGGGTGTGAACAGATGAGGAGCACAAAGCCTATGTAAGACACCCTCCACACACTGGGAGGCCCAAGGAATCAAGCATCTAGACCACTTCAAGCTGTGCTTGAAATTTTCCTCAGAGACTGGTGACCTTAAAATATTAAAGAGCAGCTCTCCAATGGTCATGATGATGTAGGTGGAATGATCCTCATATGCATTCAAAATTTCAATGACTTTAAATATTTGAATGTTTAGGAATCCATTGAAACAGCAGTAAATCTACTTATATATGATTGGCTCTGTTTCTGTATGCAGATCAATCCCAGATTAGTTTAGAAAAGGCTCATTCCTTATCTGAGCCTCAGACACTTCTTCTGCAACTATCGGGATTGGTCCAGGCTGTCTCTGGGGACCTTTCTGTCTCTATAACACAGATTTACTGAAATCTGTTCTCAGAGAATATTTCTTTCTGAATGTATCTTGTTATTGTTTGAGAATGTCATACATTTATTCAGTGAACTTCGGTCATTTTCATGCCCCATTCTTCTCCCTCTTCCGCCCCTTCCCCTGCTGACATAATTCGCAGCAAGTCTCCTCCTACTTTTATGTCTCTTGTTGTATGTGGCCACTGACTTTAAGTAGCTTCCTGGGCATGAGTGAAAGATTATTCAACCAAGCAAGGGCAACTTATCCGTGGTTACATCACTGAAGAAAAAAAAAACAATACCACCTTCCCCAAGTATTAGTTGCCAATAGTCCTTCTGAGAGAGGTGGGACCTCAAAGGCCCCTTCCTCATCCAAGATGAAATGTCAATGAACCCAATCTTGTGCAGGCCTTGTGCAGATAGCCACAGCTACAGTAAGCTCATATGAACTAATTGTGTGCTTACGATATCCTGCAGACTATGCTAAGCTTTTCATGTGCCTTACTCAATTCACAACCATCCAAGAAAGATTACCCCAGATTTCCAGATAAAGAAAGAGAGTCTTGGGCTACTCAAGAAACTTCTAAGAAATTGGTCCAGTCTCTTAATAACCAAATGAGTCAAAGGGACATGCATAGTGTGGGGACAGGCTCCTAGCTGACAGCAGAAGAGGAACATGATATTTTTTAAAAACCACTAGCTGAGTGACTTTAGCTAATTGTTTAAAACTTAATAAACCTACTTTACATAATCTAGCAAGTAGTCAAGCACTTGGCTAACTAGCTAATCTTTCAGGCTTATGTTTCTTACATTCATAGCCACAGTTTTGGTCTTTTCTTCATGCCTTCATCACTGACATGCATTCACTGACTTGCCTGGTATTGGTCACGTCCCACTCTGTACCAGGCACTGAGAACATGGCAGTGAATAAGACAGACAAGAACCTGCCTTCCTGGAGCTTCTATTCCACTTTGATACGTGATCATATTAGCTGGTACGAATCCAATCCATTTAATAAAAGCACAAGTAACCAAAGTGTCCATGCTGGGGAGCCTGTGTAAGACTCTGGAAGCTCCTTTCTAATTAGTGTATTGTCTCCGTAGAAAACTGAAAGATGGGACAATATCAGTGCAAGTCAATTGTGTGGGTGTAAAACTCTGAGATATTGAAAGATTCAATTGATTACTTGGAGGGGTATAGATCTGATATCACATCCATCATTAGGTGACCTAAATGCCTATAAATGAACCACTTCACTTCTGTCTAAGCCTCAATTCTGCATGAGGAAACACTGCTAAAAATACCCCAAAAGGAACAAAAACAACTGAGGAGTGGGACAGGCTTAGTCAACTCTAAAAGTGCATTTGAATGCATTTAGATCTTTATACACATACATGGTGAAGACAGATGAGACACACAGAGGCTCAACTGACAGTTCAGTTCTTTGGCCCCTGACATATAATGTTCTGACAAGTCACAGTAGATTTTTTTTCCTTTGTGGTTAGTAATGCTATTCAGTGAAAATGCCAAGCCTTTAGATGATCCTCTTACACCCTCTGAGTTAAGAAGAGTACAACATATTCCATTTCTCTAGTCTTCAAAAAATTAGAGCAGTACATGATCTATAAGCCTGTGCAAACAACTTCCCCAGAGATTGTCTTCCACCCAATCTTCCCAGCACCCTTGAGAAGCCATCCTGGCCTTCAGGACTGTCTATAAAAAAATCAGTTAGAACAGAAGGAAACAAGACATCTGTATCTGTGTGTGTGTGTGTGTGTGTGTGTGTGTGTGTGTGTGTGTGTACGATATGCAGAGGTCATACTCTGTATAGATAACTAAATGAGAATGCACTTTTGACAAAGCTCTAAATTTGCTCCATATTGACTAGGAATTGGTGCTTCTTGGTGCTAAGCACTGATGTTAATCCCAGGTGGCTCAGTCTGCCAGGCTGGGCCTTCCACCCATGATGTAAAGAAGTTAACCACAGTTGATGTTAACAGGAAAAAGATGCACGATCATATGTGTGAGGTCGAAGAGCAGGAGGTACAAGGGGAAGTCTGCTCTTCTGTTTTTGTTTCTGCCCATGATTCAGGGATTCCCAGCTCATGCCTACCTCTTACCATTGAGGGATCTTACAGAAATCTCAAGCTTTATATTAGTGTGTGGTAACCGCCTGCACTTTCAGTGCCCTGAATAATATGAGGCCCACTGGAGACTGAGAACATCTTATTCAGGTTGAAAATACTATGTGGCTTAGACCATTTAGTTTGTAACAGGACTTGCATAGGGCAGATGAGTCAATGGAGAAAAGATATCAATGCACTGACGTTCTATAGAGACTCCTCCAAAAGCATTGCTTCACTATATACTTAGAAAACGCTGGTTTCCCCTGTGACAAGATGCTTTCTCAACTACACTATCTTTGAGTACAGGTATGAAACAACCATAATTAATAGTAGTGTGAGATGCCACAGAGATGGGAAAGTTAGTCATGACAAGGTCAAAAAGGGGGTTCAGATAAGCTTCATAACTTTTTCAAGGCGGTAGTCTCACTATTAAAAAATGTTCCCTTTAAATGCCTTTTTATTTTAGTTGATGGATTGATGTTGTGGTGCTGGGGATCAAACCCTGATCCTTGTGCATGTTAGGTCAGCACTCTACCACTGAGCTACATCCCCAGACAAATAAAGACTTTTAAAAGCTGCTTAAATATTCTGCTGACAGTAATTATATTGGAAATTTAAATATAGCCAATGGTTAGGTGTGGTGTAGGATAGTTTCTGGTTATAGTCTGGTGCACAGATTCGAGAAGGACCATATCCCAAACAACAATGATGCTTGAAGACAGTATAATGGGGAGTAAAACCAGCTCCAATGGACTGAGACCATTATCACATATGTTTGTTCACATCTGGAACTGAAAATAAGATATGGAAAGAGAAGGACTATCACAGAAGATAGAGGGGAGTGTGGGTGGGGGATGAATGGAGACAGTGGTGAGTCAAATACAATAAAAGTGCATTCTATGCATGCATTGCATGAAAACATCATAAGGAAACACAATCTGACCATTATCTCTCTCTCTCTCTCTCCTTTTTTTTGACACAGGATCTCACTAAGCATCCTGGACTGGCTTGTACTTCCGATCCTACTACCTTAGCCTTCTTTTTTTCTGCACGACAATGTGAGATGCACCTGACTCAATCATTCTCTTGCATAATTAATGTCTCTGGCTTTGGTTTAAAACAATACTGATAGTAAAAATGATTGTGGAGTAGCTTGAACAAAAGCAGAAATTTTAAAATCAGAAAAGTTCTATTCGTAAATACTGTAGAGCATGTGATTTTGAAGACATATGCACAACTAAATATGTCAAATAATATAAGTAGGCATTTGATAGCTCATTGGCATCCATAAAGTTAATATGCTTAATTCAAGCCTGAAACTTTAAAATTGCATTAGGAAAATGTGGAACACTTTACAGTCCATATCATGATATATTCTAGCACATGTTACATTGCAAGCTCTATGAAAAATGCAGATGTGCTATGTAATGATCAGGGAATGAGTAAGCAAATAACAATATAGCCATAGACTGGGCTAATATATGCCCATTAAAAATATTCAGAAAAGAAGTGTTTATTTTTTAATTTAAACTATGAAACAGGATGCAAAAGCACTGTGATCCACTGTGATTAAAGTACTTAAGAGGAGTACACATAAAAAATAATATTACCTAAAAATTAACAGCATTTTTCCTTGAGGGATTAGATAGTGATTGATAATATTTTAATTTTTTGTACATTTCTAAATCTTCTATATGAATTTGCTATATGTGTTCATGATGATATAATGTGGTTAAAATATTTAAGACTCATATTTCCTAGAAATGACTGTTCTTCCCTAATTTCCTAACCAGGACTTTTGGGTTATCAAGGTCAAGCAGCTTCATACATGGTTAACCCAGTGTGCCCTGTGTTGTCTTTCAATGGGGTTTAAATTCTTTCTCTACCTCCCATCTGAAAAACCCTGGGGAATCACCTCACCTTTGCCAGTTTTTTTGTCTTATAAATAGGTTAAAAATAGAGCCTGCCTTCTTGCAGATTTGGGAGTTGGGGGAGAAGCAGGTGCACTTTATATTTGAGCAATACTGAGAGAAGGAAGAGTTAGTACAGAAAAGACAGTTAGTGGAAAGAAGGTAGACTCTGGAGGAAAGCAGGATAAATAGACAAAAGTTGTTGGAAGGCCTGGAGTGCAGAAAATCAGTAGAGCAAGAAGTGACTGAGGCATTCAAATTCTCACCAGAGTTGCTCTAGGGGGTCCTAGGGGAGGGCGGCAGAAGGAACCTTACTTACCCTGGTTAGTGCTGATTCTGGACTGAAACTTCAGATAAGGTGAGGGCCTTAGGTAAGATTGGGTTATATTTACAGCAGCACAGTGCTACTTTACATGGCCAGGGAAGATACAGAGAATTCACTGGTCCTGGCGGTTGTTCAAATTTAACATAGAAGCGGCCTCAAGCTGTAACTGCAAGTGTTTTGGAGGATTGTTCCAAGCTTTTAAAGACAGTGGGTCCTTGGGGCCACAAACAAACAGTCACTGATAAATTCTAGCCAATGTGCCAGTCTTAGCTGACTGATCTCAAAGTGTCCATGTGTAGGACTGCTGATCCTGTGTTGTAGATTTTTCAGAAACAGAAAGAGATAAGAATCCAAATTCAAGCTGTCTACCTTTAGCAGGAAGATTAGGATGTATCTCATTATAGATTGCTGCTGAGGCATGAAATAATCATCAAAGATCAGAGATTGTTTTAAATTCATAATGCCCTGATCTTGCTGATACACTGCTAAATGACAAAAAAAAAAAAAAAAAAAACTCACATAATATTACATAACGTATCTTGGTAATAAAGCAGACATATTCATAGGAAAAAAAAGACTACAAGATGTATGTCATTAAAATAATATTACTGGCTCACTACTATTGAACGTTTATACTTAAACTAGTCAGAATGTGGGAAAATTTAATATTATTTTATTTGCTTTTAATTGGTGCTTCCTACATTATCTAGCGTAAGCATGAACTGTTTCGCGATAAAGAAAGGAAAACATGTTTTCATGCTCTAAGGGAGTCGCTTTCATGGTTAGCTTGGACAAGGAACAGAGGACTGGCATCTGTACTGCCACAAACTGCCACAAACACCAACAGGCAGAACAGAAAATAGCCCTCTGTAAGCACTAGGAATAAATCTTAGGAAAGGGAGGAAAAGAAATGCAGTTGCCTTCCTTCCACCCACCCCGAGATGTTGGAAAAATTTTCAGATACATAGTTTAAAAGCTGAGAGGTTAATTTATCACTATGCTGCGTTTGAAAAAAAAATAACCCAAAAAAAGCATCCTTGAAAACTTCTAAATACTTTATTGGCTTTGAAAAGCAAATCATGTTATATCGTACTCAAAAGATTAGTGGTTCAAGATTTTATCGTATTGCGTTACACTGGCTAGAATACGTATGAAGCTCAGGTCCTACCTTTACTGTTAATAGCTTTCTAATCCTTTACCAGAAATTTATAGTTTAGAAATGGCAACACATCTTAAAGATTAAAGCCATGTGACAAATAGTTCATGTCCTTTAATAACCAAATCGCACGCCTTAGATTGGGGCAGGCCTATCTGCCTTCTCCTTCTATCCAGTTTCATGGATAGGAAATACTTTATGTCCCCTATTACATGAATGATGAATGGAACCGTTGGTTATGGTCTGTTATTTGCTTGGCTGTAGTCAATATGTTTTCTTTGGACAGGGATTTCTGTGATTTATCTCTCTCCCAGCCTTATCACTTATTAACTCTGAGTAGACAGGAAAAAGCCAAGGTTGTATATGAGGCCATGTAGCCATTTAGACCTCTAATGTCAGGGAAGATATTCCTCTTAATGATCCCGTTACACTAGCTACTCAAGTCCTGATTACACTCCACTCCAAATAGGAAGTAAAGGTCATATTTCTTGGAAAGTATATACATAAAGTATGCAAAATAATAGGCTTCCTCCAGACTGGCTTTATTCTTTGAAGAAACTGCTTTTGGTTCATAGATGTCACAGAGGTACAATGGTTACTTTCAGAGACTGTTGTTGCTGTGCCTTTTAAGATACCCACAGTGTTTACCTTTACAGATGCCAGCAGATTCTGAATTACCCATCACATCAACATACATCAGAAGGCAGGAATCACATTTTGCAAAAATAAAAACCTCCCTTCAGTGGAGAAGTGGACTGGGGGACTCACTCTGTATCACAAGACAAAAGAAATCAACATCCTCTCTACAATGAATTCCTTCCTTTTGTGTGAACAACTCTTTTGGAGTCATATTGAAAATGTGGACAGAAGTAGCTGATGGATTTTTCTTTCTTACTGAGTCTTTTCCAATCAGGTGGCACTTAAGGCAGAACCACCACAAGAATTCATTACAAAGTCTCTCCTTTAGCTGAGTCCTAAATGAAAACGATATGATTGAAAGAAGAGGAAGAGGAAAAGGGAGAGGAGGAGGGAGAGGAGGAGGAAGAGCAGGAGGAGGAGGGAAGGGAGGAGGGAGGGAGGAATGAATAATGGTAATGAGGTTGACATAGTCACAGGAAAAAAAGACTACAAGATATATGTTGTTAAAATAGCATCACTGGCTTCCAATAATATTACTGCCTCCCATCCTCCGTTCTTCATGAGTTGCTAGGTCTGTCTATGAAACAATGAACACACATGAAGGCTACTGCCCTCTACAAAGCATCTTCAAACTCGTTCTTCTGCTGGTCTTTACAAGAGCCTTGGGAAGTACAGACAAGTTATAGTTCCACCACCATCAAGCTAAAGAAGCCAAATGTCAGGTAGTTTCAAATCCTGTCTCTCTCTTCACATTGAATCTATCTTTTTACTCTTCCTCTCAAACCACTCTCAGATCCCTCCTCTCTCCACCTCCTCTTGGCTCGTTGCCACCTAAACTAAAGCTGCCAAGAATCTTCCCTTGACAACTTCAAAGACGTCCTGGGAGGACCTCCAACTTCCATCCTTCCAGAGGTCCCCTGCCCCAAATTATAAATGCTGTGTCCAGCTGTCATTTGAGACACTCCGAGACCTGTCACACGGGCCCAGTTCTCCGACTTCAGCATTTGCCTCCTGAGTTTTCAGCTTCACCAGAACTCTGTCTAAGTCCATGGGACAAGTGCCACATCCCCTCCACTGGCTCTTCCACACTCCCTCCACAGGAATGCTCTCTCTAAACGGCTCTTCTTCATTCTTCCAATCTTAGCTCATGTATCTTTTCCAGATGGGAAATATCTCTGACTTGGCAGGGTTCCTGTGGTATAAGCTTACCTGAGACCCAGCTCTTATCTCTCTGGATATTTCCCAGGTTTGACATAATAAACCTGAATATTCACATTAATCTTAGACTAGTGAAACACTAAGATCTGTGAAAACAGGCTATCTACCTGTTTTGTTCAACTCTGTCTTGGGACATCGCCCAGAACTGGTTAGAACATTACCTAGAACAGAACAGGCAATTTGCAAACATTCATGTAATACAGGAAGTGGGAAGCAACAAAGGAAGTGGGAAAATCAAAACCGAAACCCCGATCTTCTGAGTCCTGCTCTAACGCCTTCAAATAATGTTTCTCTTCACGGTAAAAGGAGACACACATACACACACACACACACACACACACACACACACACACACACACAGTGCCAGAGTAGGCTAAACTGATCAGTGCTTTGGAATTTTGAGACAAGCTACATTCCCACTGTCCGCTATTCTCATTTTGAGTATATTTTTAGGCAACACTTACACTAGACCATCAGGATGCACTAGACTGACCTATTTACTCTTTAAATACAAATTCTAATGAAATATTTCCAGTTTACAGATCAAGAAATGAAGACTATTTATACTACAGATCTCACACGATTGTTTTTATCAAAAACTCTAACTGCTGTATTCTGTGCATGAAACCATCAGGTAAAATGGATGGATTCTTAATTAACAGGGCCAATTTACATCTGGTGTCATTTGGAACACAAAGATCAATGAGGACCCATTGATCCTTCGCAATACATTAATCAATTCTTAGAGAACACCCATCTCAACTGAGATACTGAGTCAAGTGGTTTCAACACAGTATACAAAGTAGTGAAGGACTGAGTTCTATTTCTTTCTTCACAAGGTTAGTGAACCTTTTGTGATTTGGACATCAGTCTATCCAAGAATAGAACAAGAGAGCCATGAGCATAAGGAAGCCAAGAATAAGGGTTCTAAGCACCAGAAACAGGAGAGATCCAAAGAGAGAGAGAGAGTCTTCCAGTCAGGACAATGCATGGGGAAAGCACCTAGTCCAACTGACCCATTTCACAGTATAAACACTGAAGTCTAGGGGACAGGAGCAATCTATGCTAGATCCTTAGTCAGGTAAATAGCAAACTCAGGCTAGAATACACACCTATTTGTTCTCAGCCAGTGCTCTGTCCACTCCAGTGCAGTGACCAGAGAACACACAGAGGAAACAGAGTTTG
Source organism: Eospalax fontanierii (assembly GCA_035773235.1). Lineage (NCBI taxonomy): Eukaryota > Metazoa > Chordata > Mammalia > Rodentia > Spalacidae > Eospalax > Eospalax fontanierii. Next base: position 14,513,127 of record CM069546.1, read on the forward strand.
AACTGGATTCGAGTTTTACATGTGCCTGAGCAACAGGAGACTGCCACACCTCGGATATCTAGATATGAAGTGAGCTTGAGGTATGCAAGGAGCTGAGCAAACACCGTGCTGGGGCTCCATGAGCTATGCAGGCCATGGACAGAATGTGGCAAGTAACAGATGGTTTCCAAGCACAGAGGACTAGTGCAGTCTTTATGCAGCGAGTGAACAAGAGATGATGTCTGCTGGGCAGTGATAAGACAGTGGCTTTTCAGAAGCATCAGGTAGGGATGAATTCGTAAGAAGAGGCTAAAGAATGGGAGATTCATTGGTTCTAACACTCCGCTTCCCACTTAAATTGGATGATTTTGATATGACCATGAAGGCATCTTGCATTTTGTATAAGAGGCTTCAAAGAAGCGAAAAACAGAGCCTTCTGACCTGAAAGGTCTTGAACCTGGAGTTGAAACTATCTATAACCTATGTCCCTCTGATGGGCGTTGGTGATGGTCTGTGACCATTCTATTACACCTGAAGAAGAAAGGTAGAAGTCTCAGAGGGGAACAAAGGGAGACCTGAGTGCTGTTCCTGAAAAGATTAAGATCAGAGAAGCTCCACATCAGGACTGCCTGATCAAAAGATTTCCTGTTTGAAATGATAGAGTCTGGCTACCAAGAGTTCTTGCACTGGATGCTGGGTGCCCAATATGGCAATATTGAGAAGTAGAGCCTTGTGAAAGCAAATGCGGTCACTGAGAGAGCTGCCCTTGGGAGGGATTAGCCTATTCCCATGGGACTGCAATCCTGAATAGTTCCCAGGATTCCTATCAAAAGTGAAGCCTACCCCCTGAATCCCTCTGGCTTTCTGTCTCATCACATGATCACTTTCACACATGTCCCTACACAATGCTATCCTCCATATGGTAATGCAGCCTAAAGGGGCCCTTAGCAGACACCAAACAGATGGACCATTTGGTCTTGGACTTTCAGCCTCTAAAACTCTGAGTTAAATAGTCCTCTTTTCTTTCTCCACACTCAGCCTGAGGTGCTTTGTTATAGAAACAGAAGCTGGAATAATACATAAATAAATCATTATTTATCAGTCTCTTTTTTCTTAATACCTTATTCATACACTTCTACTTGTGATTGGTTATTACTTGTTCCTTACACTGCATACAGTTCTGCTGCTAAAAACACTGAAGGGCAAAGGTCGATGACGATGGAAAACAGCCTATGAAATAGTCTCTTCACCGAGGGGACTCAAAAAGGAATGAATGACTAAAGATAATTGGGCAAAGTTTATTAATGCCAAGTGCTAGGACCTGACTTCCTGCTGGGTGCTTTCTATTTCTCTGATCCTCAGAAGAACTCCAGCAAGTTATCATTATGTTCTTGTAGAAATAAGGCGACTGCAGCACTATCATAACACAGGGTCTAGGGAATAACCTCTCCAGTAAATAAGAACACCAGAAGTTCAACCTGTTCCCTGTACCTTGAAGAGAGAACCCAATCACATTGTCTTGCTGGCAATGAAAAGGGGATAGAAAGAGAGGAAAGAGAAGAAAGGAAGAAAGAAGTTGGAGGAGGGGGAAGGAGAAACAAGTCTGATCAGTATAAAACATGAAAACTGGGCAGTCCTAAGAGTCATCAAAAGCTGCAGAGTACATGTGACCAGGACTGCCCTCCTCCAGGCCAAGCAATGTGCTCTGTATTGTTGAGGGCTGAGAGATGCAAACAGGAAGTGTTTCTAGGAAGAAGTTTCATTTCAAAGTTAATATGAGGATTTGGATTAGTTCTTCCACAGGGCATGCAAATTGGGATAAAATATTTAAAACCAGACAGTGGACGGATGGTAAAAGAAATCTGCCGGATGGCTTAACCACCCACCTGGGATGTCAGATGGTCACCCATTAGGATTTTCTCCACCTTGTTGAGGAGGGATGGCACACCTGAGCTGGTCCAACATTATTATCCTGGGACCCATCCCCCACCAAGTCCCCTCTGTAAACAAAAGCCTTTCCTACGGAAAAAGTCAAAACCTAGCTTTAGATGAAGCTTCTTGTTATCAGGTAAAAACAATTCTAAGGATTTAGCATCTAATGACTCCTTAGAAGAAGCAGCTAAGAACTCTTAAGAACTCTTATTAGCATCCAAGTTCACTTAAGGCTTAGCAAGAAAGTTCATGCTTCTGAAAGAACCAACTCAGAGACTGAATGGCCATAAGCAAACTAGGTTGGAGAATCATGAAGGTGTGGACAGATGCCCCTCCACCCCGGGGCCACAGAGGTCTGGTGGGCCTCCTTCTGGGGATGACTGACCAGACACATGGTCACAAGGCTCTGGAAACAATCCTGTGACTAAATGGGGTTTTCATGTCCTTCATTTAGAAACATTTAAAACAGAAGGTCAGCACTGGCCTGCATTTACAGAAGAAAAGCTAGGCACAGTCAAGTTTGGTCTAGGCAGTACTGCTGGGTCACTGTGTTCTATTCAAACCAGGACTCAGTCTTCTCCATGATTCTAATCAGGCAGATGCAAGAGCATCACATATCTAGTGGCCAAGAATGCCTCAAGTCTCAGAAGCAGTGATGGGGGACGTTACCCACCATCCATGCAAGTGGAGCCAGCCTTCATCCGATCTGTGCTTAGTCAAATCATCTGCTCCAAAAGACTGCCTTTATTTGCATAGACTAGACCAGGTTGCTTCTGTCTGGTTTTATTTTCTGTTTTGGTTTAATATAGATTTTTTTTTTAGCGCCTTCCACATTCATATCCCCAAATCCTCTGCTCTGAAACCAGCAATAATGCCTTACCTTGGTGATATTTTTCAGTTTTATGATACTTCTTATTTTTTTTTAAATAAAGACTCCAGTCTTTAACATGAAGGTTAACTCACCAATCCAGAAAGCCAAGCCTCACATCTTGAAATAACTTGAGACATTAGAGAAAATGAAGTGTGAACTTCTGTAAGTGGACAGAGGAGGGGTTTCTCATGCACAATGTCCTAAGAAGTAGTTTGGAATCAAAGAACAGAAGGTTTGACAGCCCCTCTCTATAACGTCACTGGAAAGCAGAGAGGTAAGCTGAGTAAATCCCAGGAGACGGAAGTACTAGCCATGAATAAGGACGCTTAGTAGGTGTACTTGGCATCACTGATCACGAGGGTCACTCGAAGAGAAACTCTCCTTTGTTCACAGCCATGTGATGTCACGGTATCTATTAAGAACCCACAAAGAGCAACCTGCCTCTGTCCTGATTTCTTCACATTTTTTTAATTTTTCTAACATAGGGAGAGGCGAGATTCCGTCCTAGAAGACATTCCAAGTACATGTTCTTAGCGGCCCACAGCTGGTAGCAAGAAGGCTTTTTCCCTTCCTGAGTTGCCCGCACATGCACACACGTGCATCTATCTACATACCTTTCTTCCTTTTAACTATTTCTGCTTGCAGATCTGCTGCTGCTCTTATCTTTGACCATAATCCCATCATGATACAGATTTTCCAAGATACAATTTCTTAAAGTAAGGGCAATGTTTTAGTGGTTAAAAAATAAATAAATAATAATGGGTTGGCCCCTAGTTATTTTCTTTTTAGAACTTAAGTAATTTAATGGTGGTAATTAAAAAGAAAAAAAAAACTTTTATGGCCAGGTGGCTCTAGGGGATATTTTGTTGAACACTGATTAAAAATAATTTCTTCTAAATGAGACCTGACCACAAAATGGAACCATTAATGGGCGGGGACATTGTCACCAACACGGAAGCCACGGCTGATCGCGTCTCGTACCTCCCACCACACAAGCATTTTCTTCTTTTTTCTCTTTTCCTTGTTCTTAATAACAGAGTAAATAAGCAACCAGCGAGGCCTAAATGTTTTCAGCCAAAAACAGAGTCCAAACTCCTCAGAGAAAACATTTGGCCTCTGTGGTTTTGTAATATGTTCCAGAACAACGAGTTCACGAGGAACATTGTGAAAAACTCCCATCCCTTGGAATGACGGTGGGGAATGTTACAGTATCAGAAATTTCAATTGGTCCCTTTCCTGCAGGCCCATAATGAGGCTTGTAAAAAAGAGAGAGAGAGAGAGAGAGAGAGAGAGAGAGAGAGAGAGAGAGAGAGAGAGAGAATACTAGTGCTATGTACAAGTTCTCATGGGAAAAATGAATAGCAAGAAATCCTAGCTTTGAGAGAAACAGCTAATCCGCTAGTTTGATTGTTCTTCAAAACTTACGCTGAACCAATGAGCCTAATTAAAAACACTTGGCCTACTTCTATAAAGCATCATAGCTTTCTCTATGCTTCGTTTGTATACACCACAAAACTCCAGATAGACTATTATTTTTTTTTCAAGCGCTCACTAACAAAGTGCTGACTTTGTTGGGATGGCTGAGCTAATTTCTTGAACTCAGTGTGAAACCTTAGCTAAACAAAATTGTGGTAATTTTCCTTAATTTGTAAAAGTGATTGGAGTGCAAACAAAATTTTCCTCTTGGGTCAATCCTATAATTTTCAATTAACTAAAACTAATCGGCAGGCAGGCACCGAACCTGCATTTTGTTTAAAGGACTGGGAGGCATTTCCAAGGGTCAAGACGTATTAATTGTTTTTATAATTCTGAGAGTGACAGAGACTGGGTGACTAAGAAGCATGTTTCATTTTTATTTTGTTCCTAGTATTAAAATATAAGGGAAAGATGAGGCTTTGAGGTGAAATGTCCCAGCAAAAAGAAATCTGTCCATTGAATTATATGTTTAATTAGGACGTGCTAACACAGCTGGCCCCTCTGTGCTCTGGACCCAACCCATTTGTACAAGAGCAGCTTCCCCTCCATGTGTTGTGGCCTGATGGTCCTTTACTGAGAAGGGGATCTGTGATCAGTTCATGGATCCTGTCTAGCCCGGAATTGCTGTGGAGCAGAAGCAGAGGGCTGGGTCCTTCCCTCCCTCCACGTGAGGTCCTTTGACCAGCCTAAGCCTCACCTTTGAACAAAGGAGAAAGGAAGGGTCCTGGGTTCTACCCACCCCTTCCACATCAGAATCTAAACTGGAAAAAGATCACTGGGTGTGTGCTCCGCCCATGACATGTCCTTCCGCATCCTGCCTTTCCAGATCCTGCCTGATTTACTGCGTCCAGTGGGAGGGATTTCATTTGTACCCCATAACCCCAGCCTCTTACCACAAGGCAGGTCCATGTGCCAATGCTGCTTGGGGAGGGGGAAAAATGCAGGTTGCTGGGGAAGAAAGCGCCAACCCAGAATTAAAAATGAAAACTATCAAAAGTGCTTAATGCGAATGCTACGCGGCAGGCTAGAAGAAAGTAGCAGTGCTCATTCGAGCGCGGCCCTGCTCCATAAAGCAGACTTCAACAAACCGGCTTTGCTTCCGGAGAGACCTTGGAGCTGTCTAGTACCTTCCTCCTTTATCTTACTTCTCATGTCACATCTGTTAAGTATCCAAACAATTATCTCAATATTCAAAGCTATTACACTTAGATGAATTTTTAAGAATAATAGTAAAGTGACTTGTTTGCTCATACAGCTGTTAAAATGGAGAAGGTAGTTAACAGAAATTAGATTCAAAATAAATAAATAAATAAAAACGTTATATACAAGATCAAGGAAAAGACCCCATGAGTTCAAGCCAGCTCCATGTTAATCAATTGGGGCCAAGCTTACCTGTATAGATGAATCTTCCCGGCGTCCCTTTGCAAAACTGCTTGGATTTGTAGGACAATGTGACTTCTACAACACCAGGGATGTGCCGAGGAGGTGTCTGCACACGGATGGCATGGGGAGTGATCAACTGTAGGAGACATCGGGGGAAATGGTCATTGTAATATGTAAAGGACTCATTTCACAGCTGCCCTATCAGCTCTCCATAAACAAAGCTTTAAAACACATAATTAACCTGTCAGTGTTTAAACACAATCTGGATGGAACCTGTAGAGAAGACACAACAATATTTGCCAGGACTCTGAGCACAGCCATAACATCATTATCTGGGTTTTCCTATATGGCAGGCACTGGGCTTCCTGGTTTGGAAAGGGAACCTGGCCTAATGAAATGATTTATCTCCTACAGGATATCCTTTGGAAAAATCTGTTTGCAACAGACACCCAAATTACAAACAAGCTCTGCCTTGCCTCTCCAGAAGTCGATGGCTCTACTGTTTGAACTGAGCTCTTAAACACATGCAGAGCACAGAAGTAGGAAAACAGTAGGCTCCAGAACCCTGATTAGCTGCAGAACACAAGTATGAAACACTCTGAAGACCATTTGGCACATTAACTACCAGAGGCAGAGTCAAAGAGTTTTAAAGGGGGAAAAGCAAAGACGCTCCTTGCCTGGAATAGCTTATGGCTCTGGCTGAACTGAGGGCTCTCCATAAAAACAAAATGGCAGGTTGGGGATGCAGGATGGTCATCTGTCTGCTTATGATACCACAAGCACAATGAAAAAGTTTGTTTCTGAACTCTACTGGCACTCAAGATACACTATGAATCTATTTTTATTAGCCTTATCTATGTTTCTATAACTAAACTGTTATTAATGGTCTTCATCTGGGTCTTTGAAAAATTCAGGCCTTCTATTTGTCTGGTTGACCTGTACTGGCCCTGGATTCTCTCAGACCTGCACAAGACCAGCACAAGATGAAGCCTGTCGACATTCTGGCATGGGTGTGGGAGTGGGCCACAGGATCCCACCTCCAGTAGAGGAACTCTGGACAACTGACCGCTGCTAGGGGAGGAAGAGTCAGTGTTCTTTAGGGATGTGGCCTCTAGTAGGCTGACCAGGCTCCAGTGGATGGCCCCATGTGCATATGGCCAGTTCAGATAGGACTCAGTGAGTTTTAAACAGAATAAATAAAAGACAGCAGAAAAAAGAAAGAGGATATGAAGTTAGGAGAGGGATATGAGAATATCCAGAAGAAGATGGGGTGAATATGATCAAAGTGTACTGTATGACATTATCAAACAATAAAGCACTAATAACGAAGAAAAAACGTTCTATTCATATTGGAATTCTTCCAAAATGCTTTGCTTTCTAAACATTCAAAGTATACGTAACTTAACCTTGATACTTCAAGATCCCGTGTTGTAATAGCCTGTCTTACATCTCACTGTAATAGAGAAAAGCACTAGGTAACTACTGAGATAGGAAAGGCTGTTTCATGCCCTAAATGTTTCCAAATTGCTAAACTCTTAAGATTATTTCCATTTTATTCTGTTTGTCTTCTTGGTACATTACTGTCCACATATCATCAAATCTAATACTGGGTCCATAGCATTCCTTACCTACTGATAAACAGTTTCTAAATCTCTACCCACATGTTCTCCATTCTGGTCAGTCTTATCTGATCCTATAAGTCAGAGTCACCTGCATCTGTGTAGAAATTTGGACAATTACAGCATTTACACTATAACTTTTGACAACTTATTTACTGTGTGCCATAAAGAGTTTCTTGCATATCTTTCTCCCATTCTACAGTCTTGGAGAGCAGAGACAGATCTCTAAGCTCTATTTGTACCCTTAAGAGTTACTAAATGAATGCTTACATCCATGATGCTTTTGAAGTGTTCCTGGAATAAACACATGTGTAAATGTGTTCATAATTCTGCTACAAGTTTTGACCCCAGTAGGCATAATAATCCTTATCTATGAGTCCATTCTTCTTAACCAAGTAATAGTTAAGTCTTCCCCAACTAAGTTGCTCTTAAATTGATTATTCAGCTGGACAGCACACATGTCCCCACCTGAACATTGATGCTTATATCACTTGAATCTTGTAAGAACAAGGATTACTTCTCAGTTTGTGACTCCTCTGAGAAGTGAAAAAGTCTTTTTGTTGTTGTTGTTTTGAGACAGGATCTCCCTGTGGCCCTACTGGCCTGGAACTCCCTATGTAGACTAGGATGGCCTTGATCTCACAGAGATTCACCTGTTGCTGCCTCCTGAGTGCTGAGATTAAAGGCCTGACCCAGATGCCTGGTAAAATCACTTTTAAGAAAGAAGAGGGCTGGAGAAGTGGCTCAGCAGTCAAGAGCCCTTCCTGCTCTTCAGAGAACCTGAACTCAGTTCCCAGCACCTACATGGGGCAGCTCATAACAGTTTGTAAGGTCAGTTCCAAGTGATTTGACTCCCTCTTCTGGACTCTGCAGATAACTGCAGGCACATGGCATATATTTACATAAACTCATACACATAAATAAAAATAACTCTAAAAACAATAAAAGGAAATTAAGATAACAATACTAAAAGATCTAACTAAATTTAAAGAATATCTGTCCCTAGACTGAAAACTTCAAATGTGAATTATCTTCTACCTTCCTAATGAGTATGTATGTTAATTCCTCATATTTACACTGGAAATAATAATGTAAACAACTTGTACATATGCAGAAATTACTGTAAAAATATTATTAAAACAAAAGGTGGAACAATGTCAGTTTGGAACACTATGTAGTCCATGTGATTATACAAGAATTTGATATGTAATTGCAGAGAGGAAAAGCTTAAAAGGGGCCCTTCAACATGGTAACAAGTTATGGGTGATTTTACTTTCTTCTGCCTACTCATCTGAATGCTCTAACTCTTCAACAATAACGATGCATTGATATTGTAATCAGAGGAAAATACTAGGCACTACATGAAAATAAAACGCATGGGGGTCTCTGCCAGGCCATCAGAGCAGCAACAATTTAGCCCCCAAAGGCCACCTGTAAGAGAGTATCCCCTCTCCAGATGCAGAGCACAGGACCAGAAGAGCCCCATGGGGTGGCCAACAAAGGCAGACTGATCGAGGCCTCTTCACACAAAGTAGCCACTGTGACAGACGACACAGAGGAAGTCAAATGGGCTCTCCAGGAGCGAACCATGGGATTGGGAGAGGGGACACAGTGCAGACTGTGCAGCTCTGCATGGGGATGCAGCACTCTGAGGGGGCCCAGAAGAGGGCGCAAGCCAGCCTAGGTCTCCAAATGACCTATGTATGACTCTCGCAGTGTCAGAAGTACGGCCTGGGAACAGGAAGATGCGGACCCTGAACGACACACTGTAGAACTCTGAGGAAAGGACGTGTCTGGAAAGAGCGACTTTTCTCTGAGGGTCACAGCATGTGTTCTCTGTGTCGCTCAATGCTCACTAAACAAAGATCATGACGACCTTGAAGATCTCAGCAACCACGATGTTCTCACGACACCCTGAGCTCCAGGTCAAGTTTCTGAGCCTTAGCATGTGGTCTCAAGAGGGCAGGTATGGCCAACTGGTTCATAGGTAAGGAAAGTGAGTTCCAGGAACCTTGAGAAACACACCCAAGGGACACATTAGAAGCAGCACATTGGGCTAAGTGATGACCATCCATATGCTACCACAACTGTTTCTCCCTACACTGCTCAGCATTTCGCCGTAATTTCTGGTTCATGGACCTTACACCCTCTCTCTGCTTTCAAGAACAGCAATCACATCCTCAACACCTCCTTTGCCCTCAAAGTCCTGGGAGCCTAGGAAGTATACAGGATCACCACTCTCCCTGTGAGGCTAAGTTAGAACAGTTCCCCAGCAGAGCACAGCTTTCCTCACCAGTTTCACTCTGAACCACATTAAACATTAGAAAGCTAAATAAAAACAAGTCCAAAACAAAGACTCGAAAAGAATGGAGGAAAGGAAGGAAACGTTTAAAAGAAAAAAAAAAAAATCATTAACACTACTCAATAGAAAAGGCTTGGGGCAGGATCTCAGGCAGTGACTCACACACTCTGGGCTCTGCCATCATCACCTTCCATGCCTCAGTTTACTATATTACATGAGCTCCAATCTTCTCTGTGGAAACTGATAATGATATTAAGCATGCTTTGTGTTTGTGGAGCACTTCTCTAGGGACCCTAAAGCACTTTCCAGATTAATTTTTAAATTTATGTACTAATAAGTCTCACAGCATTCACCCTCCTCAATTAGGATGATCATACCCTTCTCTTTTGATATAGGCAGGAGTACTGAGTGATGGGCTCTGAGCAGACACTTAAATAAGGAAATGGCAATAGAAAGGCATAATTAAAGCTTTGAAACCAAATCGCCTGAGGAGTTTTAAAGAGATATCAGTGTCAGTGGCCACACAAGCAAATCTGCTTTCCTTGCATTCTGGAACATTCAGCTTTTTGTAACTAGATATGGCATTTAAAAATATTATTTCCTGAGATGGCTCAGTGGGTAAAAGCTTGCTGCCAAGACTGACAACCTAAGTTCAGCCCTGAGGCCTACACGGTGGACAACTCCCACCAACCGTCCTCAGACCTGCGCAAGCACGTGGTGATATGTACGAATCCCAATATCAAATTTAAAAACTTTAAATATTCTCTGGGGCTTTCTTACAGCAAGTTGAAATAAGAAAAGCGTATATTCCTGGTGATGGCGCTGCTGAACCTCCACGCTGTGTCTGGATTCCCTCAAGGTGGACAAACCATCAGTCAGAAATTGCCTTGTGGATTCCTCTGTATATTTCAGTTTGGTCCCTAATCATCCTTCTCTGGCTTTCGAAACTCCAATCTTCTGTTCCCAAGGATTTACCCACCTCAGCCTCAGAATATGCTTTGTCAGGGAACGTGAGAAAGCAACAGCCAAGACACTGACTGTTGCACAAATATTCTGGTTTCCTTTGGTCTTTTCAAGAAAAATAGCTTAAAATGATGCTTAGCAAAAGAGACTGGGGCACATGAATCCCCATAATATAAACTTTATAAGGAGACTTTCGAAACTCAAGTCCCAGAAATTGAATTCCACAGGGGCTAAAACCTAGCTTTGAGTGGTCAGCAGTGTTTCTGACCACTGTCTGAAATTTCTCTCAATATAGAGATAGACACAGAAAGAGGTAGATAACAGAGGGCCAAAGGCTTATCTTCCTACTTGTCTCTGTCCCTCCAGTGGAATATCAGTCCCATGAGGACAGGTGTTTGACCTTTCTTGCTTTAAATGTGTTCCCAGTATCTAGCAAGACCTAGGAAAAAGTCATCCCTCAGAAACTGCTCGTCAAACTAAATGAATAAATGCCATGGTGCCATTAACCATCCCTAGAAATTAAGGTAAAGACTTAAAATACTTTGACCATACAGAAAAGAAATAATTAGAGCCAGGGTGCAGTTCAGAAGAAGAGTAATCACCTAGCGTGCTTGAGGGTCTGGGTTCAGTCCCAGAATCATCAAAAGAAAACAGATGAAAAAAAGAAATAATCAACACCATTCCATTCAGAATTCTTTTTCCTAAAAATATAAAAAATAAAAATAAAAACAAAAAGCTTTTTACTTAGCTACCACAAAACCTCCTAGTACCCTCAATTAAGCATTCCCAAAAATACACTGCCCAGTTCTTTTGACCAGGAAGTTAACTGTGACCCTCAATCAATGCAGTTAATTGTATAAAAACAAAACAGCAACATGATCATTTTTCAAAATAACAGATTGGGGAGAAAAGGACTAAAATAAATACATTGTGCTTCAACTACCTCTGGTTTGTGGGTTTATTTATTTATTTATTTTGTAATTTGTTTTTAAAATAAACTTTCTCCAGCTCTCTTCCCAGGATGTGGATCTTGGGCTCCACTAAAGACTGGACTGCATCCTGGCGGTCTGGGAGCTGGAGAGGAGCTGGTATGCTCCTGACGTCCGGCAGAGGCTCAGTAACAGCAGGACTGGCCTCTTGGTCAGCAACAACACAAGGAACTCTTTCTCAGAAATGCTGTGTCCATATTTGGGCCAACAGGACTGTGGCATCCCCTACTGCAGTCTGGCTCTGGTCCTGTGTTCCTGCCTGTTTGTTTAGAAACTAAAATATAAGAAAAAGGAGACCTAGACGCATGTGTAGAAGGAGTGTAATACTTGTTATCAAAGCTGGTGGTTTACAAAAAATCTCTGCTTGAGGAGAGAGAATGAAAAACAAGCACCAAAGACTGCTAGGGAATGAATGTGCCCTTTAATATCAAGGCTATGGGGTCCCTTAATGGTAAAAAGAAGGGATACAAAGCAATGAGACACAGAGACTAATCTAACACTTCTGTGGTGTAGCCTATATTTACATATCGAATGCATTGATATGTGCACATATATCCAGCAATGTGTCTTTTACATGCCCCTTCACTGTGAGAGGTAAGATTTCTACAGCAAACTGAAGTCAAATCTCTTTGAACACCATAGCCCTACAGCTGCTCTGCCTAAAGTCTTTTGAGGACGCATCATGCACATCCTGCTGTTTTAAGCGGAATTTATTGAGTCTAGCTGCCAGCTCTTTTTAGGGAACTCCGAGCCACCATTATTATGAACAGTCATTAATGTGCTGCACACTAATATGGTTCTGTGTCTGCTCTTTAGGTTTTCCATTTCTATCCTAGACATTAGGCTGTCACTTCTGCTGTCAGTGAGCCGGCTTCTAACAGCATGCCTCTGCATACTCCTTACATCTGGTTTGCTCCTTCTGATCTGCACCTGAGAAAACAGCATCCGTGGTTACAAATTATTTTTTTAAGTCTTTTATTATCTTTACATGTTTTGCTTGATTGAATTTCATCCTGGAATTTTAGAGATTCAGGATTACGTTGATTCTTTTCTCTAAATCTGTGAGTTTCATTATAATCACATTTGATAGTTAAAGGACAGCTCAGGAATCAGGTGGACTTGGATTCAAATCCAAGCTTTGCAAATAACCAGCTGGGAGACTTTTGAGAAGTCATTCAGCCCACAGATCTTCAGTTTCATTATGGGGACAGGGTGTGGAGGGACTAATCACAAAGATTGACATAACAAAGATTGACCTATAAAACTTTAGAGAGAGGTATGTCCTATATCAACCACTGAGAAAAAGCTCCCTTTGCTATTAATCTTCATAATTTCCAGTAGATTTATGCTATGGTATTTACTGCGTGGCATTAATCTAAACACCTACCCTCACATGTATTAACAAAAACTAAGCTACATCTATTTACTAGTGATTGAGGCATCATTAAATAAACTGGTTGATAATAAGAAACATTTGTTTGGAATGAATGAATTAATGAAAAGGGAACTAGACTCATTTAACAAACTGAAAGCCTCTGACTGGCAGTGCTTTGTGCTCTTGACTAAAAGAGATTAAACTGCATTTTACATGGACTGTACCTTCAACAGAGAGGACAGGCCCTTCAATCAACCATTAAACTATGTCTATCTTTTAAAAACATGCTAGGTCATTTAAAAATGAGTGCCATAAAATTACTAGGGCTTGAAAACCATTCTTCAAAGTTCACTTCAAAGTTTAATGCAATTGATTCAGACAAACGAAATATATAATTTTTATTGTGTATCTTCCGTATAGGTAGTTACTATGTCAAATCAATATAGACATTGAAGCACAAATTTAGAAAAAGTTAGACAGCTATTCATTATGCTAAATTATACACTTTATCAACTTTAAACTCATGCTAGAAGGTACAGAGACCATAACATGGTAGAGATATGCAATGTAAGAGTTTAGCTATGAGAGAAAATATTCTGTGGACTTCTAAGAATTGTTTTAAGAATCCTGATAGGCATAAAGAGAAGCAATCTCAGGGGACTGGACCTGAAGTGCAGATAAATGACGGGTGCAGAAGTAGAAAAGAAGGAACCTCAAGGTGGACTGCTGGAAACATAGACTATGGACTAAAGAAAAAGAACCTTGCTAGGTTGTAGGAGCATCAGAGAACATACCAGAAACCCCAGTACTAACGGCCTAGGAGAGGGCCCAATATTATACAGATAGCCCTTTTCTTCATCAATTATACATGGTGTTAGCCCAGTGTGAATTCTGCCTTTGATTAGGTGCATCACGCTCCTGAACACGTGATCTCACTGGGAATGGAAGCCTAACATCCTTTTTTTCAGTATCCCATAATTATCAGCAGAGAGGAGAGATTTCAAGTGCTTTGGTCATTAAAGATAAAAATATAGACTAAAGCACTTTTAGGGATAAAGTGAGCATGGCCATAACCATGTAACTATATTAAAATAGTCGTTAGACGATCCATTTCTATCTTAAAAAAAAATACACGAGCTCATTTAGAAATGATTTGCCATAAAATTACTTGTGCTTGAAAGTTGTTCTTCAAAATACTAAGGAGCTATTGGCAGTGGATAGTCGCTGGAATGGGGAAAGTTATTCTTTATTGAGGATGTGGCCACTAGTAGGTTTCCCAAGCTCTGGTGGGTGGCCCCACACCCATGCACATATGATCAGCACTAACTGGACTTAGTAGGTTAACAAAAAGAAATAAAAACAAAGGAGAGGGGAAGTGGGGGAGGGTAGACATGATCATATTGCTTTGCACATACGTATGAAATTCTAAAAATATTAAGAAAATGATTTAAACATAATAGTCAAAACCTAACATAAAGGATTCAGACAGAGCTGACAATTTCATGTCAAGCATCTTTTGAACATTCAATAGGAACATATTAAATAGATATAGACTTAAAAGAACAGGTTGAGGGAAAACTAGATAGTTATCAATTATTTAAAATCTATGCATTGAATCAACTTTAAACTCTATAAAGTAAGTTTTAAATATATAAGACAGACATGACTATTAGCATTTTACTATATATTCATTATGAAATTTGAAAGACGTTATAATTTGGATAATGTCCCCCTCCCCCTGTATCTTGTTTTCTTTTTTTCTTTTCATTGAATTGTGTTTCGTGTACAATGCGGCATGGATGCACACGAGAGTGTGGGAAAAGCATATAAAGTTTGGAAAGGTTGGTTTATTAATGGAAGCGTGTTCAAAGGCTATGAAAACATCCTGACCAAATCAGGTGTTACCAAAGACTGAATGAGGGTAAAGCTGAAAGCCAAGAGATCTGTGCTATAACCACAGCATTAACAGCTAGCATACTCCTGACACAAGTCACAGTTCCACTGTGGAGCCTCTCCTTCTCACAAAGCAAAAATGCTGCTCTTGGTGTCTGAGACACATTCCTGAAAGCTCTGGGACTCTACATGTGGCCCAGTAAAATTCAAGGCTGGACAAAGAGGCCTGGGAAACCTCTAGTGGGTTACAACATGCATTACGGCCACTTGTTCTTGAACACCATTGAGAAGTAAATTCTGTTTTCATTACAATCATTCCCCTAAGCTTTGTCCTGAATAAAAATGGACAGTACCGATTGGAAGAAAGTGTCAAGAGTGGTATTACATCTTTGATTTCCAGTTGAAGGATTCAACTGGCAAAGTTGCTTCCCAAACCCCCAAGCTGCCTATTCACTCAACCTCATCCCTCCAAGGTCTTCCCTCAGCTGTCTCTTCTGACTGCACTCCCTGTCTCTGAAAACTCTGATGAGCAATAGCCGTTGACCTGGCTGAAGGAAGCAACATGCAGTCCCCTTGTGATGGTAATTAACTCATACAGCTATGAAACTTGGGCTTCTCCAATCTGAACTGAAGAGTAATGCCAATACTTAAATAGAGCTGTCCTACAAAATCACATGGCATCTAATGCCAAGTGTGTACTGACTAAAACCAGATGCAGAGCATGAGAGAAATTCTGTTCAAAGCCTTGCAGCATTAAAGTATAATGGCTCTAAGCATTCCTGGTCTAATCTGAATAATACTCTGCAAATATTTCAGGCAATTTTCTCACATCTCTCTCGGCCCAATCACTTCACGTTTGAATTTCATGACTTGGCTTCATTAACATAAAATCAAAATGCATGTCAGCTCTCAGCAATATCTTTCCTGTAAGGTGATCCTTGACAACAGTGATTTGTAGTTACAGAAGTTTGGGACATACTGCACTCTGCATCGTAGGGACTCACTGGGTATGACAGGGCCTCCAAAATTCTGCAAGGCCCTAGAGCAAGGATAAGCTGAATTTGTTTGACTCAACAGTGACTGAAATTACTGAGGGAAAAAATCATGTCCCTCCTTCATCTCCCATGGGCCTTTTATTAATATTCCTAAGAACTAGTACTCTATAGAACTATCTGGAAAATGAACTGGGGCAGCATTGTAGAACGTTTCCTGTTTACAGCAGATAATAGAACCTGAAGAACTGAGAAAGGAAAAAAATATTGACTGGAGACATATCAATAGGGAAAGCCAATTTTGTGACTAATTAAATTGTTTTGGTGACATTCTGAGAATCCTTTTGCAAATAGGCATGATATTTGTGTGCTACTGAGCATGGTCCAAAGGAAAGGGCGAGAGTGGAAGAGGACATGCTGCCTTCCTCCCAGAAGCACAGTTCCCTTCTGACTTTGTAGGCAGATGCTCCGGAGAATAAGCTCTAGAGGAAAAGGAAGAGCAAGACTGATTTGAAAGAAGATGCAGTGTAAGCTCTTCCTCTCCATAAGGGGAGACTGAGGCCCAGCAATCAAGCCTTACCAAATCCCTGTTCTGAGCAATAAATAAGACTGGAGTGATTGCCCAGGTCTTGATTCTCTCTGCCCACTGCTAATTCCTGCAATTAGAACCCTACCAGTTCCCCCTAGTCCCACTGTTGAACTTAAAAACAAAAACAGGCCAATGGAAGACCTTAAGTATATGCATTCTCTTAATTTTTCTGTGATTAAATAAAAGGATCGTAAGAACTTAAAATACCTAGCACAGAGAGCCATCCAAACATAATTGGAACTTGATTGGCTTTCCAAACAGTCTCTCCTTCTGCCCCCTCTGTTCTCACTGCCTTCTAGAACCTTGCCTTGAATTGCAAGCCACAAATTTAATACTAGATTATATAAATATATTATGCAATGCTCTAATTTGTTTCAGGGGAGCAAACTGTCTTTCCAAATAAAACACCAGATCCCACAAAGCCCAACTTTAATTGCCCGTGGTACCTATTTCAGTGTTAGACGACCAGCAGGCCAAATACTACTCACTGTTTAGAAATTAAAGGAATTCAGCAGAGATACTGAAAGAGTGATGAGCTTGACAAAATCCCGTCCCTGCTCCAAATCCCATGTGGGTGGAAGAGTAAACCAAGTAAGCGCATTTTGGGTCAAGAAAAAAATAAAAATGTAACCCACATGCGGCATCAGCTCCCATCAACCCTGTTGGTTTTCCTAGATTTCTGTACAAAACATTATGACAAATTTTCTTTGAAGTAGATGGAAGTAAGGCAAGAGGAAGAACTCGAGAATATCAATTTAAAAAACGTATTTTCTAAATAGAATAGGGAAGCAGGCAAGAAATAATAAAGGAAAAGCAGGTAAGACGAGAAACAATCACACGAAGCATGTGAGCATGAGCACTCCCAGAAGGCAGGACCCATGGAGGGCCACCTTTCCCTCTCCCACCCTCTGGGGACCCCAGGGAGCTTGGCTGAACTACTCATTTGCAGAAGACGATGCTGCAGGGGAAGAGCACAGATGAGGGAAAATTAAGCCAGCCCTATTTTCTCTGGCTCTTTGTAAAATTCTTTAGCTAAAAAAAGACTGCACATAATAGCATCAGTTGCTAATCTAAACTTCTATCTGCTTGTCCTGATGCACCGAGCCTGGGTGCTCTGGGCTACAGAGTAGGGAAAGAGAGAAACGATAAGGAGCAAAACCCAAAAACATCGACTTCACAATATACATATGAGATCTTAGACATTGGCCTGCTCTATGATCATGTGACTCAGGAAAACAACACTCGATAAACAGGGGTTTATCTGGATATAGAGAAGAGACAAAAGCAGGTTCATTTCTTGCTTAGTGCTTGTGGTCTTTCCTTCATCAAGGAAAATGCTGCCTAGAAGTTAGTGGCTCCAACTAAAACACACACAACTAGAAAACAAAGGGACTCCATCTTCACTCTCTGAGGCCACACCTGCCACTTCCAAACTGCCGGGAAGATGAAGTACAGTTAGGATCCTCAGTATGAGGTCCTGATAGTGCTGTTGGACACAGTACCCCGGTGTGAGGAGGTAAAATCTCCAGGTGGGAGCCATGGCTTAGGTCCCTTCAGAAAATATTTTGAGGCTGAACCTCACTAGTGAACTCTCAGAGTTCAAGTCTCATCTCTAGCTCCACATAACTTACTACTGAACAACTTACATAATAAGATCTCATCGGCAACAGAGGACAGCATCATGTAAAGTTATCCTAGGGTTTGCATGACAGCCATCACAAACACTGGGCATACTGTTGACTGGGAACTTGTACTCAAATAACGTTAGCTACATAAGTCAGAGTGCATCTTCCTAAGGTGTTTAATCATAGATACTGTGTTTTAAATACAATATTGAGCTGTGATTCTATCCAGTGCAAGTCTTGAAAATGGCCTCTAACTTGGGTGATATTTTTTGCTCCAATGAAAACAAAAGGCAATTATGTAATTTTATTAGATTAAAAGCCACCACCATCGTTACCACTGCTGTTGTTGTTAACTATGACTCTGCCGCTGCTTCACTTGGTGTGCTATACATCTTCTTTTTCTACACTTCCTCTTTCTATTATTGTTCCCTCATTCAAGATGACAATTGTTCTCACTGTTAACTAGGGCTTTTACTTTAAAGATACACTGTATGTTCAGATCTAATAACTGGCACTATTTGGCTGTGTGACCATGTGACTTCTAAAAGCATATCTGGTAAAGTTCTTTGAGAAACTACATTATAGTTTTCCACCAGGACAGAGTCCTTGCTAATTTATGGGAAGAGGAGATACGCAAGGAAACAGCGTACCTTCACTTCCTGGAGACAACCCTGACACTGGAGCAGGGTAGAGAGGGGCTATGAGAACGCACATAATGGGGGGCTCAGGAGAGGGAGAAGAGTGGAAGTTCCTTTTCCATGGGCTTGCCTTTCCACAGCCGCCATTTATTTTACTACATGGAAGTCGATCATTTGAAGTAATTTGGATAAACCTAAGTTAGACGTTAACATCCCTAATCTGTTCCCCAAAGAGGGCACGAGAATAGGAACATGAGATAAGACAGGACACCTTGTGAAAACTAGTGACAAGGCAGGGACACAAATGAGTCACTTCCTGCTATGTCCTTTTTCAGTATCCAGTAGAGCCTACTTGGGCTGTGACAGACACAAGCTTTGACCAGATGCCTCAGATTAACCTCCTGTTGTGCAGCCCGTGAGGCCTGCTACCCATGTGATTCCATCCTCAGTCCTCATCTGGCATGACACAGAGTAAAGGAACAGCTTGCATTTCTTCTTCTCTCTCGCCTTCCACAATAAGCCACAGAAGAGGATCCAAAAAGGAGGAGGATGCAGCTCCCAAGACCTGAGAGAGGCTGTCCTCACATAAGCTGCTGTCCACGCCAGGATGGAGACACCATGGACTGGATCTATCTCATGTATACCCCAGTGCTTCCAGTGAAGGATACGGTCGAGTGGACGGTGGGACAGGCCCAGAATGCTTCAACTTGGATTACAATTAGTTAGATAGACTGAGAAGCTCAAATCTGATTCAGCTTTACGAAAGTTTTGATGCCCTGGCCAGAAGCGTTCTGCCCTGTTGGCAGTGTGGGACTAGGAGGGCCACCGTAGCATGCTAGCAAGTGACGGGCATGTTGAGTGGCTGACTGGCAGGGAGAAAAGCACAGCTTTAGAAGGACAAGCTCTGCTTTGATTGTGTTAATTAGGCAAACATACCCAACAATCACAGCCCTAACTCTGCCCATTTCCATGGCCCCACTAAGAAGAAAACACAAACTATCTAGAGGGTCTAAACAGTGGCAAGAAGTTGTTGAAAGGTCTGGCTCTAGGGTAGCCTCTGACTTCTTTGTATGGCTGCACACATCAGTCGTTCTATGGGCCCTGGTCACTGCTCTCAGGTCTACAACTAGTTATGTCTAAAGCTTCAGTGTGGTTATCAAGAAAAGACACATCCAAGAGTGTGTGGTAGGCGGTAGAACGAGATCTCTGAAAAGCTCAACACACCGCCTAGATAGCAGAACTCAATAAAAAGAGCAATTAGTACTGGTTATGAAGCAAGTGAACCCAGAGACCTCCATGGTCACTCTTGTATAACCATAACACTTTTTATTTTATGTGTTGAGGTAAATGAGGCCTTTAAATGTACTTGCTAGGACTTCTAGGCTCCAAACTCAGTAACAAATGTAAATTTACCGAGATCTTCCAGAGAGGTGATCCAGGAGATGAGGATCATTATCAACATGCTTAGAAAGCTCTGCACACATAGCACAGTCATAGCACATGTTGGGAGTCACAGCACGAGGTGCCTGAGAGCTGTACATTTCTAGTATGAAAAAACCCTGGGTTCTCATGTGTCCCCTGGTGAGTCACTCACTTTCATGGAGAGTCCCTGAGCAAGTCAGGGGCTCCTTGCATTATTGTGGTCATTTGAATGCTGCTTTTTGAAGCATGGACTAAAGTAAACTCTGTCTATGGAATATCCACACCCAACTATCCTGCTAAGGTTTAGAGGGTTTCTCTGATACACGGGATGACTCTGAATCTTCTTTCCAATTCCCACATACAAGAAGATCTCCACCCTATCACAAGCTCGAGAGGACAAACCACCAAACAGAAGCTCTGCTGGTACTCACAGACCAGAGGATGGAAGTCATTCCAGTAGCAGGCACTGCCTCCTGGGAAACTCAGTTCATCTGTCCTAGTTTCCAAAGTTCTGTAGACTGGAGATGGCCCACCCAGAGTGGTACCACTAAATCCTACACATTCTAATAGAAATTCAAGCATAGACAGTGTCTTCAACTAGACCAAGCTATTAGATATTAATGTTCAGACAACACCTACCTCACTCCAGACCAGCATGGTACCGAATATGACCTGTAACCCATCAAAGAAATTGTCCCCTATGATGATCACAGTCGCGCCTCCCGTCGTCCATCCTTCACTCGGGCTGATGGCTTTGATACAGGGAGTAGCTGCTTTTCAACACACATGAAAAAGAGAAGGAGTCTGCTGTTAGAACCAAACTTTAATGATGGGAGACTTGAGAAAAAGAAAAAAAAAATCTTTTATCTTTTCACTAACAGAAAATCCCTCAAGATCTCAGCAATTCCTCACCACATCAGGACCAGTAACCTACGGGTGCAACTTCAGTACTTAAAATCATCCTTCTGGTTTCTAGTGATGTGCATATATTTTATCCCAAATCTTTAACAAACTTGAAAGATTATTAAATATAACACAGAAGAAAATTTGAATTTATTAAATGCTAGAGATTGGAATACATTGGAAACCTTATTCGATTGCTTCAAAATTAATTTCCTGAAGAGAAAACTTGTACATCCTTAAGTAAACACTTCTGTCCAGTGGGAAACTAACAAGAGGTGGTGAAATGCTCTACGCCTCTTTCTATAATATTAACATCATAATTTTCCTCATTAAAAATCATAAGAAGTTTTTCAAATATATGTCATGGATCCCATTTTATAGATGCAAAAAGTACAGGTCATTCAGGGTGAATTACGTAAGCATAATAGCGTAGGCCTCGCCAAACCACAGCTTCACCCTATGACCATGCCTTTGTTGTGCTTCCTATGCATAAAAACCTAGGACTGACATTTGCAAAGATTTCGTATCTCTTTACTTTCCATTGTAAATGGCCCTTGGAGATGGGCAATAATTGTGAACATTGTGATTCCAAATAGACTGTAGGTGGTTTTCTTAATAAGAATGGCATACCCGTGACAGAATTACTAGGCATACATAGGATGGTTGGATGATGGTTTTGAAACCTTTCTTAGGGCATTTGGTGCCATCCAGGGTCTTTATGTGATAGTGCCCTGTTGCTGCTGTCGATTTATTTTCACAAACAACACCAGAGCAAAATTGGAACACAAGGAAGATTGTGCAAGAAGAGAGAATGAGGTTCTTCTCTTTAATTAAAAAAAAAAAAATTTAACTATTCAAGACAGACTTTCCAAGCACTGAGGCCAATGAGAGTGCCAGTTAATTATAATGAGGGTGGAGAGAACTGGCAAAAAAATATTGGACATTGTCAAATTTGGCAAAATGTCATGCTTTAACTTTTGCAAGAAGGAAAGAAAATATTAAGTTCATCCCATTGTGGGACCATTGCTCACGTGCCATTGCACAAACAAGTAGGATGGTTTTGGTTCTGATTCAAATTCATCTTTAAAATTTTCACAGAAAAACTTTGAGAGCATCCAAACCAAACATGTTGTGCTGGCTGACCTCACAGGAACACATCTGCAGCTGAAGCAAGGTGGACTGGGTGACTTTATTTTCCTGAATTTTATCCCCAAAAGAAACAATCTAGAAGCTTTAAAAACCCCATGCATGACTTAACTTTAACATCCTTGTCCCATTTTTAACCTACGTGAGGGATGGGATCTATGTCTTCCAGGCACAGGACTTTTTCTTTCACAAAAGTTTTCTTGAAAAGTAAAATGTTTCCCGTACATGGTGAAAGATTCCTAAACCAATGGTAGACTATGATGTTTGATTTCAAGCTATTTCCAAAATGGGTAAATTGCATTTAACAACTTTGCAAAATTCTTACAATATAAAGCAGTTTGGAAACATTTTGTTAATATCGCCAAATCTTTGTTGTTGCTGTTTTAATTTATAACTCAGTATAGTTTGGTGCTAGAACAGCATGCAAAATGTGTTGCTGTTTCTCTGACTGCTTCGGATAAACATTAGATATCAGCTTACCCACACTGGTTGTAAGAAGGTAAAGCATGGACTCCACTGGAGTCATTAAGTGTTGAGGCTGTGATTACCCACAAAGACCAGAGAATGGTCTTCATGTTACTATCTGTCTTCACTTTGGGTTGATTTTATTTATTTTACTTTATTTGGGGCAAGGGTTGTGCTTTTTATGAAGACAGGGTCTCGTTATGTAGTACTGCCTGGTCTGGAATTTACTATGAAGACCCAGCTGATCTCAAACTCACAGAGACCCACCGCCTCTGCCTCCCAAGTGCTGGGATTAAAGGTGTATACTACCATGCCTGGCAAATTTTTCATCACACAGAAAGTTATTATTTGAACAAGCAAAGTCTCTTCCAAACTTCTCACCATTATACAAAAGGAGGCAGAAGCACATGTTCGAATAGCTCAGAAAAACCTGTCTACAAGATTAAAGACCTTATAACTCATGGCCAAGACCTGACGGTTTACACTTGACATCTTCCCTCTTTTCACTCATTTGCTGTTTATAAAATACAAAGGTACATAAGTGTGTGTGTGTATACATGTAGGCCCGTGCATGGCTGCAAACACTTGAACTTAAGGAAAATGGCAATGTTTTCAAATACTGTGAGCAGCGGTTCAGAAGTCAGCTAGTGAGAGGGAAAGAACCTTGAGCCATAGCCCAGCGGGGAAACAGTATGTGATACTGTCTTAAATCTGGAGAAAGCCTTGAGGGAAGAGTAAAGGGGATAGGGAATTACCGTGATCCTGCTCAGTTTAAAAGTTCCATAGGTTGAGCCAAATGTGCATGAATATGTGTGGTATGGGAGGCAACATGGTGAATGTGACAGGTGTGCTGGGCAAAGACCTAGAAGGAAGGATGTGTACCAGTTGTCCACCGTGGGTCATAAGGAAAAGGAGTGTGACCCCAGTGGGTTTGACAGGAAAGGGAGGCTATTAAGCTTGACTCTATCAATATTTATATGGCTTGAAGTTTCTTTCACTGAACATATACTAAGGTAACATATGAAAAAAATTATTTGATGGCAGAAGAACATGTGATGACATTTGTATTTTTTAGAGCAAATCAATACTAAAACAAGAGAAATAAATAAAAGCAACAGAAACCAAGCAGCCACCTAACATAGCGATGCTGCTACTGGACCCCAAGTCTCTCCTGCCCTCTTCTCTTCTGAATAAGTTGCCTGTGCATGCTTGGAGAACACCCACAGTAGCAAGGGCCTCAATTTTCATTCATACAGACTACCCAGAGAAGAACAGACAGGAGACAGAGAAAGATCACTGGTTTAACAGTCACAGTGACAGGATTCAGCGGAATTAGAGTGTTGAAGAGGTTTATGAAAGAGTTTAATGACAAGGTGCAATAATCGATAGTATTGAAGGGAGAGTGGAACTGTGTGTGTTTCAGTACAAGACTACTCTTACTGGGAAATTTATGATTTAATTCATGAAAGATTCTTTTTTCCTCACCAAATGCATTTCCACACTCTGTCCACAAGGACAACAAGCCAATTTCTGCTTCTAAATTTCATTAAAAAATAAAAGTTCCCCCCCTCCTTTTTTCTTTAATGCCTCCCCCACCCTCACCAGCTACCAAAGTAGAGATTTTCCTTCCTTCAAACTGTGACAATAACATGATTACCCCACCAGTTTAGCATAATGGCTCTGAAATGCTCCTGGCACATTGCAGAATTAAAGTGGAAATTATTAGGTAGCTCTTCTTTGTTATAATAATGATCACTCCACAAATAAAAGCTCTTCTCCCAACGGTACTGCAAGGCACAAAATGCTAATTCTGAAGATTATGTGTGCGCTTTTATTAAATATTACTATGCCCTGCCTGTTTGAGGGCTTCTCTGCCCTGATTGTTTTATGAGGACCATGTTAATGTCATTCCATCTTGCTAGCAGCAGGCACACATTTTAGCGTTTGTATGAGAGTTGATCAAAGGCCACGTGCTGGGGGAATTGCTGAGAAAACACAGACAAGCGATAAAAATCTAACAGATTAATTGGTTTAAATTTCATTTCAGGGTGTTGAACTTTGGCTCGAGACTTTAATACTACACCGTGAGTCAGGGCCTAATTACCAGATTTCCAATTTGCTTCTAAACAATGACTGTGGTGAGAAGGAAAAGAGAGGGGAGAATTTAAAAAAAAAAAAACAATAGGAAAGAGAGAAATTGTTCAGCTTCTAGTACATATTTAACAACTAATGTCCTGTGTGCAGACAGTTGCACCCGGGACATTTGCAATCACCTGCTCTACCTCTGAAGCACCTATATTTTCTTCAAATAGCCTCAAAGGCAGAAGAAATCACAAAAGCCCTCAGCAGTTTAAAATTTTGTGACTTACAGAATCAATGTTACACGATTCCAGGGCCTGCACGCTCACACCAGAAGCATCGGGCTGGTTATTAGCAAGGTGAATTTATAAGCTCGGCCTCCAATAGAAATGATCTATTTCATTGATAGAAAGCCAGGGCCAGGAAAGCCATGTTTACCTGGGGTTTATGGGTGGCCTTGAGAACAAGGGTTAATTGAGCTCAGAGGGGCCTGCCCATTGAGGTGAATTAGTGGTGTGTGTGGAGATCAGCAGGGTCCTGGGGCTGCTCTTGTTTTCGCCTCCGAGATCTCTGTGTGCTGTGATCAATACCTCATATTCAGGGTAGCTGTAAAAGATGACTCAGGTTCAAGATTTACAGCATCTTATCCCCAAAATGAAGATCTGGCCACAGTTGGTGCCCTATTACAGACACCTCAGTAGAGATGTACGGTTTGGCTCTGTTCTCTCCATTCCTATATTTAAATATCATGGGAAAAGAACACTCTGTCAAGTAGCAAAATGTGCCAATTTAGAAAGTTTTAGATCCTATTCTAAATCTCAAGATGGCATTCCACTGTGAACTGTGAACTGGACACAGAGCTGCTTTCCAGTTCCATTGCGTCCATACATTAAACATGCCAGCTCTGCTTCCCTAACAGCCTCTGGGAGTGGACACTTCTAGAAACAGGTACTGCGGCTTCCAATGGAGATGGCAGTGCTGGCCTTTACTGGCTCCTGAGTGAATAGTGGTGAAATTATACGGTATTAATTCTAACAAATGAAAGATGGCAATCTTGAAAATGGACCAGCGCTCCAACTGTTAATCCTCTGCACCTCCAGCTGTCAGCCTCAGAGCAGAAGTTCACTCTGTGAAGACTATAGTAGTTTCTAGTGGGTGACACCTCACAATTTGCCATAAAATGCCCCCAAAGCACTCACTTGTATCAAGTACATAGTAATACACCACCGCCATCAGCATTATCATCATTGGCTTCTTATTAATTGGAGTTCATTTATTCGGGAGTGTGCCCTGTGCGCTCCTCCTTCAGACTGCTTCATTTATTATAAGCTTTCTTAAGAACACTCAATTCAGTTTCTTGCTAACATATCTAGCTAAATGGACTGAGTACATAGACTTGACATCAGCAGTGCATTTTAGTTATATTAGTTATATATATAATGCCTGTATGTGTGGAAGTGTATCCGTGTCCTGCAATGCCCACGGAAGTCAGAAGAGGGCACTGGATTCCCCTGGAACTGGAATTACTAATCCTTATTAGTCACCATGTGGGTGCTAGGAATCAAACCCAGGTCTTCCGCAAGAGCAGCCAGTGCTCTTAACTGCTGAGTCATTTCTGCAGCCCATGTATTTTAGGTTTTTTTGTTTGTTTGTTTGTTTGCTTTCCTTTTAATATATTTACCTGGAATGGAAATTTATTGGGAAACTTTTTACAACTTTTTCAGTCAGAGAATATGATGTCACTGTTCATGTTCCAACGTTTGAGACTTGTAAGAAAATGTAAAACCTGTGAGCTGACCTCCTTTATAATTTTATTCTATTTTACACCATTTATGTATTTTGGGCAGGGGGAAGAGATGGACATGCATGTGGAGGTCAGAGGACAACTTGTGGGAGTTGGCCCTCTCCTTCTACCACGTGGGGCCCAGGAATTGCTCTTAAGTTGTCAGACTTGGCAGCAAGCTCCTTTACTTACTGAGCCATCTCACTGGCCCAAACCGAGATCTCTTCTGTGGGCACTTATGCCCTCATAAAATCTCTCTTCTGTTTTACATCCTTAGGTCTGGTGATGCTGTGTTTGGGAGCAACCACATTCTAAACATTGGGGCCACAGGGGAGCCCCACTTGAACTCAGTGCATCATCTGAACAACTGGTTTACCTTTTTGAGTGAAATGATCATTCTCCCAACTGTTCATGGCTCAGCTAGAACCCAAACCTACCTACTCTGCTTCTGAAACAAGCAGCTACCAAACAAGCAGAGGAGTAAATGGATGGTTCAATACCAGCTAAAAGACCAGCCCTCTCTACCTTCACCATGCACAGGGTCTGTTCTTGGGTCAGCTGTCCTCCAACAGAGTGCCTGAGAAGCCAGTAGCAGTTATAACACTGAACCAGACTAGCACCCATGAGGGACCAGTCCCACTTTTAGAATGCAAACTGTCCCATGTATTCCAGCAATTCATAATAAATAATATCAACTAGTAAGCAACCTGAGGTGGAGGCCACGTCATCACAAAAGCTGTAGCGCTCTGTAACACATGTTGCTCTGACTTGAGTTACAGACAAGCCTTGCTTCCGTCTTCTATTGTCCTTGGTAACCGTACTAAGCATTTATCATTTATTAGTGGTTTCGTTTTGTTTTGTTATTAATCTCTGATCATTGCTTTGTCAACCAAAATATCTAGATATCTAGATGTCACTTTGAATGAAATATACTATTACATTTGTAAGTCTCTCTCTTTCTCTCTCTCTCTCTTTCATGTGTGTGTGTCTGTGTGTGTGGTGTTTGTCACTTTAAAGAGAAATGTAAGCCATGATATGGGGATTTCTCAGTACCAGATGCAATTAAACCTATTAAATATTAGATGAGGAGATTGAGAATTTCAAGTGCTTTTCATCCTTTATTACAAAGTGACTTCATTTGGCAAGAAAGCCCTTTGCTCTGACAGCATTAATGGCTCTCACAGAAAAAGAGGAAAGAAAAAACTTTCCAGTCACTAGATGGAAATGTTGCTCCAAGGAATGTCCCCATCAAGGCAGAGGTAGCATGATGGAGGTTATCTAGATGCACCCAACATTAGAGAACCAGCATCCACGTCCCACATTATGCCACCTTCCAATTATGGACCAAGCCCAAGGCCTCTCCGCTTCCCTTTATTTCGCTGTTTTCTCATTTATTCCAAAGTTCCTAAGTTCTCACCACCTAAGCAAGAGGACAGAAACGGAATCATGTTTTTATCTGGAACAGTCTACGGCAAATGCATTTAGATCTCTGAGTCTATCTGCAATCCAGAACTCTGTTCAGGTTCACTTTGCAAGGCCCTTTAACAATTTAGCTGTGAAAAAAAAAATTGGCATTTTGATGAACATGTCATTTCTAAATTCCACTTGAAAGATTTGTTGAAGGTTTTTTTATTTAATGACATGCAGCATAGCACTGTTTCATAATATGCAAAAAATTGTTTGCTAAATACATGGCAGAAGTCCCCAATTTTGTTACTCAAGGAGGGCTGAATATACTGCTTTCCATCCCGTGTTTCACAAGCAAGACCCGAAGTTAAAATATAAAATACTAATCCTAGAACACTGAAAGGCAAATATTGCCACACACACCCCCATCCCACAGCTCTTCTGATCCTTTCCTTGTTCTGTGATTGTCAGCCACTCCACTGCTAAGTAATAGGAAAAAAATAGTCATGGAGGGAAGGAGAATCCTCAGAATGAATTATTCATGGATCCAATTGTGATATTTGTTGCAACGATAGTGAAATCACTTGCCTCAGATCATACAATCAGTAAATAATTCTTTCCTTCTCAACAAGAGAACTTTCATGTACAAAATTATTTTTTAGCCCAATTCTCCTAATGACCCTGTTGTATGAAAAGTTTGGGGAATGAAAGCCAGAAAAGACAAGCAAACAGAAATCAGCTTTTCCCAAATGGACACCCAATATTGTGAAAGGGTAAAACAATTTCAGGTTTTTAAAAAAAATCATGTACTGCTTCTTCAAGGAATAGGCAGGCTTTATTTGTGAGCAATCTTCCTGGGTCTGAAAAATCATAAAGTCAAATATGAACAAGTCTGGTGGAAAATCTGTGATGTTAATCTTGGCTGGAGTCGTATTTTTAACAGGCCTTGAATGTGTGTGCAGGATTATCCAGATGGCCATACAGGAATCGGCCTGATAGGATTAAACCTTGATGCTGAACTCTGCTCCATCTGTTCACCAAGGCTTGCCTGCCCTTATCTGAATATGAATTTTTAGTCTCCTTATGACTGTCTGGGAACAGGACTCAGGGTATAAGGAAAGTAGATGCTTGCAGGTGACTTAATATGCCAAGAGTCTATCTTAGTTGATACTAAGAATTTTGCTAAGAAGTTGAAGAGGAAGTAGAATCTACTCTTTGTTTTTATTTCCCAGGTTTTCCTCTCCTTGTGAGAGTTTATTCAATGCATTGTCATCAAAGGGGCGCATGGTGACATTTGCCAGCAAAAGTAGAAAGGGAAGCTAAGACGTGGCAGCTTGAGAGAAAATGTGACATCAGCACAGATGTATAGAATTCTGAATGGAGGACTCAAGTAGAAAATGGCTGTTCTTTGTTTCTCATTGCAAGAGGACTGGTATTAGTATTTGACAAGTTAGTTCCAACAACTACCTCTGTCTATAAGGCTTTCCTGGCTGGGGTGAGGACTGCGGAGAGGCTGTGATTCACAACTTCATCTTGAATGAATCAAGCCCAGTTTATTTGGTCCTTTCTGGACGTTTATGTATCTGCACAAAAGTGAAGTCAACTGGTCTTTTCATCTGGAGGAGCGGCCTTATGGCAGGCTAGGCAGGAGAGGGAACTGTAAGAGGTATGAGCCAACTATATGGCTCTGGGATTTCCAACTCTGCACCAAAGACAAAAGGAAGGCTCTACAAGCTGGACCTAGTGAGGGACAGTGACAAGCCTCCCAGGTAAACAGCGTGGGAATCAATAGCTAACTGCAGGACTGAAGGATCTTTTCGAATACTACTTGGTGGCTAATTTCCAGCAACACGATCAGTTGTGTTTGGTGAACTTGTGATGCCAGTTGTGAAGTGAAGGTACCTGGCCACAGAACTCCTGCATACCTTCAGTCATGGCAGCTCAGCCGAACACAAATGAGGGGGCTCTGCAGATTATCCAAGAACCCAAGTTTTCTATATATGGACATGGTTATGATATCTAAACAGTGAAACTTATCATCTGAACATCAGTTGACTTATGTGTGTTGGGAGGAATGCACATATAAACATCTCATGAAACATATCTTTGGTGCTTTAGTTGACAAGAATTCTAGTCAGATAAGGGGTGGTTCTGTTTCTGGAAGTAGATGACTCTAAGCTATGGACCCCTCCAAATCTACTCTTAGAACTTAGACATGTTCACATATCCAGTTCCAGCATCTATCTGCCATAATGTATCCTAAACAAGGGTAGTTACCTGGATGTTCAATCCCATTATTTAATCTTCTCTACTCACCAGTCATGAAAACCTAGCCACATATAATTTACTAAAATTTTATTAACACTTCTTTACCTACTTAGTCATATTAAGTATATTTCTGGGGTAACTCACTGCTGGACAGTACAGTGGTAGAACCTCTCCATCTTCACAGCAGGTTCCACTGGACAGCACTCATCTTAGGACCCAGTTTAGATAGCTGACCTTGTAAGCTAATTAGAGCTACCAGAATTATGGAGCACCCTGTATATGCCCAGGGTTCAAAGCAATCCCCCACAGGGCCAAGCTTAGAGTTAATGAAATGGGATGGACACAGTGCTAAATACAGAGTGTGCCCCACCCCAAGGGGACACACTGCTGAATCTGACCTTTTGCCCTTTTAGCGTAGAGATTATGGAGGGAAATTACCATCCAGATTTTCATATGAATGTTTATTTTTAATTGTAGGAAATTCTAATTTCTTTTATTTTACTTTTTAAGTTAATATACAGTAGCTAGAAAGATGGCTGAGCAGTTAAGAGCACCAGCTGACTCAAGTTCAATTCCCAGCACCACCCACATGGCAGCAAACAACCATCCTTAACTACAGTTCAGGGGGATCCAACGCCCTCTTCTGTGCCCCCCAGGCACTGTACAACACTGGTGCACCCACATACATGCAGGCAATATACTCATACATATACCCATAAAGTAAAAATAATAATAAATAAAATTAACAGACAAAGTACTAAGATTCACTGGGGCATTTTCATATGTTTATGCCATTTTATTTTGTTCTATTTCTGTCCCTTCCCCAGCCTTCCCTCATCCCTCTTACCATCCTCTTGTTATTTAATTTCTTAAAATATTAGACAAATCATAGCCCAAATCTACATAGGGCTGATAGCCTAGAATGCATCCAAGATCCACCAAGGCACAATGTATCTTCCTGCTTCGTGAGCCAGGAATCACCTTTCAGCAATTAATTTCTGCAGTCATTATACTACCACTGACTCCTCAAGCAATACGCAGGCCCTCCAAGCCATGGCCAGCTCTGCCTCTGCCTGCTTCGGGCCTTTCCCAAAGCCCATGGAAGCCTCTCAGTTTGCCTTCTTTTGTATGCATACAGTTTTGTATAAGCAGCTTGGAGAAGAACTCTGAAGGATTTCCATTGTCATCATGCAAGACAGCATAGATAGTGACTTTTTAAGAAAACCGTGTTTTGAATGTGAGCAGCATTTCAAAATCAACCTTGCCCATCCTTTAATAACACACAGGCCCTGCTCTGTGCTTTTCCAAATCTCACTGCTTATATTTCTCTCTGCAAGCACAGCTGCTTTGCAAACATGTTGGAGGGAACTTTGATGACTGAGAACCTTATCGTGCTGAACCAGTTTCCTCTCTGCCCTGACAGAGCCAGGGGTGCTGCAAGCCAGCATTTGTTACAGCACAGATGTTTCCGTGGTGATGATTTGTGACGTCACAAGCACGGGAATGAGGATCATCAAACTCACCCGTACGAGGTGAGAAAAGAGGACTGGGAACTCCTCCTTCCATTTAAACGTTATGAGGTATTGACTCAACTTCCTCCAAAATACTTTTCAGGGTCTGGCTGTCCTGTCCAAACTGTGAAGACAGGCCCGCCTTTTCTAATTCATCTCATTGCCTGATTGTTGTCCTGTGCAAAATCCAAATCCCTGAAGCTAGATCAGCCTCCCTCAGAGGCCAGCTTTCACAGAGATAGAGTCCACCTCCTCCTCCAGACTGGCTGACTTCCTCTTTCCCATCCTAGAGGCAGCAGCACTGGGTTCAGGCAGGATACTGCCTGTGGATTCGAGAGGCCCCTGCTCCCGGGCCGGCTTCAGTCTTAACCACTGGGTGCAAATTACTTTTCATAACTCTCAGTTCCTGTCATTTTAATTGGGGATGATAATTATTAAAGAGCCCATCTCATGAGACTGTGGTGAATTTAAATGAGCTAGTTTTTAAAAGGAGTAAACAAGGGATAAATGTAAGCTGGGAATACGGACCAGGAAAGGGTTTTATCACAGGAGGAAGAAGAAGAAAAGGAAGAGAAGGATGAAGATGGCAGCCAAGTCCACAGGCTCCAAACATCCTTGGCATACTCCTGGCATTTCTTTTTCAGGAAGGTTTTACCACTTGCTTCCACACAGTCAGACAGCTCTTTATAAAAATGAACCAAGAAGCTGGTGGTCTCTAGCCCAAGCTACAAAACACAAACCTTTCCTTTCAAGTCTGTCTATTGTTCCCTTTCACTTGCCACTTCCTATTCTTCTCCATGAGAGTGTGTTTGGGATGGGGGGTGTGGTGTTCATGCATAGAGGTGCAGAGAGAGAGGAGCAAGTATCCAGATGTGAAAATCAAGTCAACCAGCCAACTTATCTCATGCAGATCAGAACTTCCCTCGTTCACACACTGACAGACGGTGCTCGGTACCTAGCTGACACCCGATGATGTCCAGCACTGGTATGTTTATGAAGGTCGTTCCATGCATTCACTCAACCTTGAGCAGCTGGCAAGAAGAGGCTATGCCTAAGCCTGCATTACAAATGAGGTAGCTGGACCTCAGATACTCACTCCTACTTGAGATGTACCAAGTCTACTTTGATTGATAAGGCCAAACTCCCCTTCAATTTTGGTGTTTATCTGAAATATCTGCCCGGTTTGGATAAAATATTCAATAATCTAAGTAGGCCAAAGTCCTATAAAATCTTAGTTGTGCAATTCCTTATCCCCAAGACAGAGGGTGGGTATTTATTAACTTTACAGAATATTACTACTCTATTTCCAAGCAAAGTTATTTCTCCCCTAAGACATAGACTCATATATGAATTATAGTAAAATCTCTCTCTTCCTTCTTCTATTTCCAAGTTCAGAACCCGACACCCTAACATAATACCACAGTGCCAATTTAAACACAGTAACATTGGAAACACTGCCAAGCTTCTAGCTGAGACTGCTAACTATTGTTACAAGTTGGGCTACTAACCACACAATAAATGTGCTCATCTAATACAGGTGACACCAACATTTTGAGAAATTATAACATGTAGGGTAGTGCCCCCCACCCTCATGTTATATCTGGACATTGTCTGTTTCAATGGTGCTCATTACAGAGTTTTCCAAGTAGAAAGAAAATAACAAAACGTTATTAACAGATTAGCCTGACACAGTACCTTGATGACATTTTCACCTCTTTGTTTATTAAGAAAGGTTGACTTTCATAGGTTGTTAGCTAACCCAATCAAGACGTTGCAGGACCTGGCCAAAGTTAAAGGGTAGAGGAATTTGAGGTCCAACTTTATAGATTCGTTGCACATAATAGTTATAGGAAGAACATTGTTGGTTTGGTGATTCAGCCAGGACATTTTACCAAAGATGGACTTTCCTTCTCTCTAAAAATAATAAAGCACATCAGGACAATACATCTCCTTGTCCACCATCCCATAGGTAACATGTGTAAAAGCACACTGCCTGCCCAGCGTAAGTAGGGGCTCAGTGTGTGTCGAATTCCCCAACTGTG
The DNA here is from genome assembly GCA_035773235.1 of Eospalax fontanierii. Classification (NCBI taxonomy): domain Eukaryota; kingdom Metazoa; phylum Chordata; class Mammalia; order Rodentia; family Spalacidae; genus Eospalax; species Eospalax fontanierii. The sequence goes on from CM069546.1 coordinate 14,546,779, forward strand.
CTCAAACAGAACCAGAAAATAAAGAGGAATTCAGGTACAGCTCAGTAGTAGCACACTCAAGCCTGAGTTTAATCTCTATGATAATGAAAAGAGAGTGGGGGGAGGAAGTGGAGGAAGAAGAAGAGGAGGAGGAGGAAGAGAAAGAGAAAGAAGGAGGAAGAAGAGGGGAGGGAAGAAAAAGAAGAGAAGGAAAAAGAATCTTTTAAAAGTCTCAGTGTATAGCCATCATTCATCTGAATGATCTTCTAAAAATCAGCCAAAGATGTTGCTCTCTAGTCATGTTTTACAAAGGCATATATCTTGGCATTTTAATTACTTTGCCTCAAGGTTAACAGAAGAGTCTGGTATGCTGACATCTCAAACATGAACCCTTCTCTGCTCCTATTCTCTGTATCATTCTGGACCAGAACTACAGATACTGAATGTGGTTTTGAACAACTGATGCCTTGCTGATTACAACTGCCCAATAAGACTCTCAAATAAGACAAATAAGGGGCGTGTGTATATGCACAAAACATGAATTGTACAGAATGGGACGAAAATCTATGACTACTGGGTTCTGCTTTCAAGTTTAGTGATCAGGTATGGGTTTGGTGGATGTACATCTATTTCTATACTCCATGGGCTGGAGAGTGTTACTTCTGTGTTTCACTTTTCTCTTCCTGCTCCAGTGCCTGTCTGATATGGCTCCCATGCCTGTCTGGTATGGTTCCCACGTCAGGGCTTCTGCTATGACTAGCCAGCACATATGCTGATGTAGGATTGTAATGGTCATCTTCCCGCCAACACGCCTGAGGCAGGCTGGTGGCGAGGCCACACAGTCCTACAGTCCTTTGACTTTCTCTAGGTAGACTTCTTTTTATAAATCATACTGATGGCATCATATTTATCTGATAAGGGTGATGACCGCCCAATTTCTGCAAAGTTTCGTTTCTGTCCACTGAGTATTTCAGGTTGCAGGACTGGCACACGGGCTGGAGATGGGGTGCCTGATAGCGAGACACGATACCAGGAGTTTTTATCTTAACCCAGAAAGGCGCCTTCCCATGTATCACTGCTCAAGCCAAGTAATTCACCCTTGGGATTGAGCATAGGCCTGGCTTTTACTTTGCCTTTGAGTAATGTCGTCAGTTTGCTTCAACTGAAGCAGGTTTTACATTACGTACTCAAATAGCAGGAGGCTTTCTCTCCATCTCTGAAGTCTAACGCGCAGGGACTAAGCCATGGGAAAGAGCAGCAGCCTGACCCTGTGTCAGTGGCTTGGAAGAGTACAGCTATAGACACAAACTGAACTGTTTGACCACACCCTAACCCTAACTCAAAGCACAGCCTCAGTTTCCCTCCTTGGTTAAGTGGATACTATCACTGCACTGCCCTACTCTGGCTGCTGAGTACTTGGCACAGTACTTACGCAAAGTACTTGGCACTGAGCTTCATGCAGTCAGTGCTTAAAGGCCAGTCTCAGCAGCAAAACCATTGTCACACGAAACATTTTGCTCAGTGCTTACAACCCACTGGACTGGGAGTTCTATTAGCCCGTGATTAGCAGAAAACAACAGACTCCACTATGTCCAAGCCAAAGTGAAACTGACCTATGTAAAATTTCCATTCTGCTGTTCTTAGTCTTAAGCTACCTTCTCCATCAGGCCTCCTTCAGGCTTCCAGTGATCTATCCCCATAATATTTGAATGACACTTTTTCCTCTGCCTGAAAATTCCTTTATTCTTTGCTTGACTGATTACTATTCATTCTTATTTAAAATTCTTACGTTTCCCTGGCTCCAGACTTAGTTGGGTCCCTTGCATTAAGCTTTTTTAGCAGTCAGTATTTGTCCTTTATAACTCTCTGATCATCGTGGTGATTTAACTCCTCCTTCATGCCATTATTTCCTGTACATAATTTGCATTTTCACATAGTTGTGTACCTTATAATGTCAATACCTGTGCCCCAGCTTTGTTCACCCTCCAACCCTACTGTCTAAGATAGTAATTGGTAAGTCAATAAATATCTGCTGAACAGATGAATGGCTGAATGAAAATGCAAATGAGCAAAGGGCATTACACCATTAAGGGATGAAACTGGGTAGATGAGAAGTTGAGATCTCTTCCAGCCCGTATTAACTATTTTCAGTACAAAGTTAGACATGGAAGCTCAGGCCTGTAATCCCAGCACTAAGGAGGTGGGAACGGGAGGAACAAAGAATTCATGATGAATTTTGGTTAGCCTGGGCTACATGACACTAAGATAGAATCTCAAAAACCAAACCAAATAAACAAGCAATTGCCACTATACCCACAATATGCTTCCCCCATGGATAAGCAGGGGCCATGTGGAGTCCTGTTTCCTGGGCTGACCTGGCCTCCATTCCGGCAGCTGGTGCTCCATTCTCTTGGGAGTTAAAATTAGTACCAGTAAGCTCCCCCTGAAGGGCTCTAATCATGCAAGGACCCAGGTGGGTTTGCTGACAGATGTTAAGGTTAGAAGGAAGGGTAGCAACCAGACGAAAAAAAAACAGAGCCACCCGCTTCCGGAGGTACCAGGACTTCCTGCCTTTAGGCCTTGCTGGTTCCGGCCCTCCCTTTGCACCCCTCCCCCATGCATCAGTTTCAACGGAGTCGGAGTCGCTCTTCTGTCTTGTGAACTCAAATCCTATCTCAGAAACTGATGGGTGATCCTACCCTTGACAACACTGTGTCAGCTTGGCTCAGCATCCAGTTGCCTCCTTACGCATTATCATAATGTGCCGCCTGGGTGGACCCCGTGGGATGCACGCGCTTGATTCGGGTCCTCTTTCCAAACTGATTCCTGCTTTCTGACATGCAGACACTGCTTATTTAAAAATAAAAGCAGAGCTAACAGCTTGGGAGAGGTTTTGATTTTTAAAACCTTATTAGGACATTAAGTCTATCTTAATGGTAAAAGGAACCTAAAAGTCTTTCTTTTAAAAAGCAATATTTGTCTCTTGGGGAAGAAGAGAAATTAATGTTTCCCAAGGTCCTACATGTTTCCTGGTGACTTGAAGCCATACTATCTCCCCAACCTTCAAATCTCTCTCTCTTAACAGTATTTCTCAAAGTTTGGTCATGATGTTGCTCCATCACAGTCTCATTTTTATTGAGATCATCTAACACTGCTTCCAAGTTAGTCTTGCCCTAAGCAATAATGTCTATGAGGTCATGATTTTGGAGTTGGAGTTGTATTTGTTTAGGAATTAAGATATAACTATCAAACAAAATTTTAGGCCAGCCATGGTGACATACAATTGTAAGCCCAGAACTCAGGGGTCTGAGGCAAGGAAGACTGGGGATTCCAGGCCAGCCTGAGTTGCTTGAGACCCTGTTCAGAGCGTGTGTGTGTGTGTGTGTGTGTGTGTGTGTGTGTGTGTATACACATGCAAGTTCGTTGGTGAGTATGGGTGTGTATGCCTGTGCATATGCATGTATAGGTCACAGGCAGATGAGAGAGGTCTTATCCTTTCTTTGAGACAGGGTCTTTCACTAAACCTGAAGCTTACCATTCTTGTTAGGCTAGCTGGCCAGCAAGCTCCCAGGATCCATCTGACTCACAAAAATAGTTGATTAAATAATTATTTAGTTAATATATTTCCTCATTTCCTAAAATTGCCTCATGTCCTATATGGAGGATGTTGGTCTAAAAGCACACTGCTAACCATCAAGTGGTTTGTGCACTATGACCCCTCAGCTGAAGGCACTCTGAGAACATCCCACCTGTCTGGGCTGCTGAAGATGCCTAACCTTGCTCTCCTCAACCTGCGGCCTTCCTGGGCCTCCTAAACTCAACTTTGATTTCCTAAAGGGAGGACCAAGGGACGTGTCTGTAGGTGTACTCTGTGGAATAACTGTCCTTGGCTTTTGGGTGGTCTCTCCGCAAAGCTGAGTGTGAAGTTCCTTGAGAAATACAAGAACTTCTCACAGAATCATCTGTATTTTAAAAAACAATCAGAGCTTGAAGGGTTCTACCAAACCTCTGCTTAACTAGTAAAAAGAAACCCAGAGATTCTAAGTTCATCCTTGATGCCATTCAAGAGAGCAGCAATGAACTTTGTCTTAATGTTCCTTTGGAAGTAGTGCTGAAAATGTAAATATTTCATGGCCCAGTGGGGCCGAGCACATATTGCTCTTGCAGAAGACCCAAGTTCAGTTTCCAGTACCCACATCCAGTGCTTCACAACAGCCTGTAACTGCAGCTGAGAAGAGCTAAAGACTCTGGCCTCTTGCACTCAGGTGCACAGACATACAACAAATATATATTTAAATATAAAATGAATCCTTTGAAATTCTAAATATTTTACTATTTTTATTTGATGCATAGGAGTGTTACCTGCATTCATGTAAGTGCACATGTGAGCAATGGCCACAGAGGCCACAAGAGGGTGTTGGATCCCTGGGAACTAGAGTTATAGACGGATGTTAGCTACCATATGGGTGTTAGGAATTGAACCTAGGTCCTCTAGGAGAATAGCAAATGCTCTTAAATGCCCAGCCATCTTTCCAGCCCCCAGAATTTTTTTTTATTTTTTATGTGTCTGACACTTTTGCCTGCAGGCATATAAGTACACCATGTATGTTCAATGCCCACAGAGGTCAGAAGGTGGCACTGGATCCCTGGGACTGGATTTACAGATGGTTGTTAGCCACCATGTAGATGCTGGGAACCAAATCCAGGTCCTTAGCAAGAACAGTAAGTACTCTTAACCGCTGAGCCAGCTCTCCAGTCCAAATAAAATAAATCCTAAAAGAACTTCAAATCCAACTACTGACCATTATTCCTATGTATATATCACATTATAACAGAGCATTCAAGCTTTTCATTGTATATTACCACTGCCTGAATCCTCTTAAATGTTCATTGGAGGAATGTTTCAATGAAAAGCAAGGACAGAGAGGGTCTTGATTTGGAACAATGAACTATACAAATGAACACAATTGGAATTGTGAAGCTTGAGTGATCAAATATTAGACCACAAAAATAGGCTTCAAAGAATTGTTATTTCTAGGCAAAACAGAAACAGAAAACACACCCTCCCTGCAGAAAGGCACCATAGTGAGCTTATTAAAACAAGCGTGGCTCACTCATTTATTAAATCAAGCGAATAGTAAATACTAGAAATTTCCCACACTTGATGGGTTGGCCAAGAAATTATTATAAGAAAGCAACTCCTTTAGAGCCCAACAGGTTCCCATATTGTTTACAGCATGAAGTTTCCTAATCCTGCAGTTATCTTAACAGCTGCTGCACAGACCCATGGTTTTCTCACAGTTCCCTTCTCTTCCACCTCATATATGTACTGGGCAGTCCACAGGAGCCACAGATGACTTCTTAGAGAGGCGTGTTGGAATGTTCTTGCAGATAAATGGGGGAGGTAGTTTCCAGCCTCTGTATTATCTGCCAGTGCCATAGAAAATACACCAAGGACTGGAGGGATGGCTCAGTGGTTAAGAGCACTCTCATTGTTCTTCCAGAAGACCTGAGTTCAGTTTCCAGCAGTCACCTCAGGTGGTTCACAACCATCTGTACCTCTAATTCCAGGAAATTCAGACCCTCAGCTGGCCTCCACAGTACCCATGCCCACATGGAATATATTCACACAGACATATGAATAAAAATAGAAAGAAAACACCCAGTCATAAAAAATAATCGGTGTTTTATTTAAAGCTTGAGTAGCAGAATTGGTTCCTGTCGTGGGAAAAAATGAGCTATTAAGGAAGATAGACTATAAGGCAAACACATGTGCTATGCCCCACTTTATTTATTTTTGCTTTGCATGTATGAGTGTTTTGCCTGCATGTATGTATGTGTACCAATGTCCAAAGAGGCCAGAAGAGGACATCAGATCCCCTGGAGCTGGAGTTATGGATGGTTGTAGCCACCACATGGGTTCTGGGAACCAACCCCAGGTCTTCTGCAAGAACAGCCAGTGCTCATAAGCTCTGAGCTATATCCCTAGGCCCATGCCCCATTTTTTTAAAAAGAAAGATGTCCTGGGGCCTAACTTTAGAAAAACCTAAGATATCAGTACAACTTCATTAACTTGTATTGAGAGAAGAAAAATAAAGGACAGTGAAATAGAAGTTGAAAGTAATTTAGGAAAACCTCCAGGAGTACTAGCTCAGAGTCCAGCATTTTATGAATTTGAGCTGTAGGCCTTCTATTTAACTGATGTATGACTTCTTTCTCCTTGGGTCTGGTTTCCTCATCTTTACATTGGTATACTTGGAACAATGTGTGCTTGGTACAGAGGGACTTAGTGAACATTTATTATCCAGATTCTTATAGTTAGGAAGACCGAGGGTCAGATCCTGGTCCAATTCTAATTAGTATTGTGATTTTGGATATGTTGCTAACTGTCTCTAAACCTCGTTATTTTCTTATTACAAAATGAAATGAGAATAATGACTTGGAAAGATAGACTTTTCTCAACTGTTTTACTTTATTTTCATTGAGTCGGTGATTTATGCAGGGATTTTGGGGTGCAGGATAATATACATCTTATGGGCCAAATGATGCCATAACCTTTCACTGAGAACATCTTAAAAAGGTGAAGGTCTCCATGTATTTACAAATAAGTCAACTGAGTCAACAGAAAATTTATTTCTATGCAACTTATGAGAAAGGAAACTCAACAAAAACCATCTAGAAAAGGACTCTCAAAGGGCTGCGCTGTCTGTTTCACACACTCACACTCCTGACGGATTGAGAAGTAATCAGGAAGACAGCTCAAAGGCTCAGCCAACTCCCTGGTGAGCTTCGGAAACCCAGTAGGGAAAACTATGTTATAAGCAACTCAACACAACCTTGCCCCAGGCTTTCATGAGACAGGAAGAGGCCACATAATTGACACTGAGTTCATCAAAGCCCTCTTGGCCCTCCACACCATCTCACAATTGTCCACATGGGCCTGCATGATAAGTTCCTCACAGCCCTTCCAGCCTCCACTCCTGACCTTCCCCCTTGCCTGGGAGCAATAATACCCTCCCAGTCTCTTTAGATTCCTCCAAATCACCTAAGTTAAACAGCTTTTGCACACACTATTACTTTTTCCTGGCAAAAACCCTTCATCTGTAAGGGTCGGATATAAATGAGATGTCCTCCAAAGTTTCCCTGACCCCCTGACAATTCTTGTTCTGTATAGTCTTCCTCTGTGCATTGCTCTTCATTACTTAGTTGCAAATTTTGTTCACAGACTTTTTTTCCATTTATATAATAAACTCAGTGAAGACAGGCTCATGTCACCTTCTATTATGACGTACAGCTGAGTGTCTGCTATCCAGTAGAAGTTTTGAATAAATGAATGATCTGAAAGCCACTGTATTGACACCTCATTTGTTGGCCAGAGATCCAAAGGAAAGGCTTCTTTGTCAGTGGCTTCAGTTCAGAGCACTGTAGAATAACACATGCTAAACAGAAGACAAGTCCAACCAAGTGCTCATTGGGTATACATGTAACTAGAGTCCACTGAAGCAAAGGGACCTACCCAGAGTCACAGAGCTAGCTAGGTAAAGACAAAATTGGACTAGAACCATTTCTCTAGCCAGACTACTAGAACCTCCTGGATACTTTTCAGGACCCTGGACCATTTTCTGTACTCTTCAGGGCCCTATTACACAGAGGGGAAAGAAATGGGCACCTCCTTCTATATGAAGCTCCATATAATTCTCTCAACCTAGGGTAACCTCTGCAAATTCAAATCATTGGGGAAGGGGAGGGGAAGGGAGGGGAAAGGAGTCTTGGCTGGGAAAGCAATCCTCCTGTGCCTTTAGTAGTATTATTGTAATGTGTATGAGTATGCTGCCTGCATTAAGTATACTTGTGTTGTGCGATGCCTGTGGAGGCCAGAAGAGAGCGTCAGATGCCATCGAACTAGAGTCACAGACAGTTGTTAACTGCCATGCGGGTGCTGGGAACTGAACCCAGCTCCTCTGAAAGAGCCTGCAGTGCTCTTAACCACTGAACCATCTCTCCAGTCCCTGGGCCATTTTAAACATACTATCAAGTACACTAGTAGTACTGTACATGTAAGTACAGTTAGGCAGCTGGGGGTCAATGTGGTTGGACACCCTGGGCAAGCAACAGAAGCAAACCCTTCCCCAGCCTGGAACACAAGGTTATAAAGGGCATATGCTAGAGATCAAGACCAGCACTACATTGCCAGGGACAGCTAGAACCAAAAGGGCAGAGCTGACTGGTGGTGGCACAGACCTACTTCTAGTCCTCCAAAGCTGTAATTACAACCAGGAAAGTGACCCGTGAGCCCACTGCCAGTCTTTATTCTCCAAAATATTCGTAGTCTGACCAATGCCCACTTTGGTTGTGATTTACTGTGGGGTCCTGGTACATTTCACATTTCATATCACAATCTTTGTCATTACTTGGACAAAAAATTAAATACATTTGTAGCTGATGCCACAAAGCTATATTTTATCATTTTCCACTTTCTAAAATGTGGGTGTGCTTAAAAAAAAACTCTATTTGCGTCAAGAAGTGGAATAGAACCTGAGGTCAGATTTTATAAACAGGCAAATGTTCTTATTTGAACAACTCTTGATTAAGAACTTCATTGATTTCCCCCAAATACATATGGAGGCTACACAAATTCATAAGAATTGTTCCTTTTAAGCCCTAAATTCAAAGAAGTCCACCAGATTGGAGCCTTGACCCCACTGTTGGAAAATACTCTATGAATGGAAACCCTCAGATAGCCCAGCTTTCTCCAGTCACAATGGAGGAGGAAAGACCACCACCAACCCAAAACAGCAAAGGAGAAGAGAGAAGAAAACATATGCATGCCAAATTTCATATACATATATATATATATATATATATATATATATATATTCTCAAAAATGAGCATTTAAACTGCTTGTCAGCCTGCTTCCTGACAAAGCCACTAGAGTGTATTCACGGGCATTTGCATAAATGCTGCCGGTGAGTTCTCATAGCTGCTGGCGCTAATGGTACATAAAGTAATTTAGTCACTTCTCCCAGCATTCTATGTCAGGATGATGAGCACCGGCACTTTGCCTTGTTGCATATTAGATCATTAGATAATAAAGTGTTAGCGCATGCAAGCTGACAGGGTCTCTGCACTCCAGCATCATGAGGACACCACATTTTGCCACAGGGGGAAGAAACAGAGAAACTGATGCCACCATTGGCCTTAAATTCAAGTAAACAGCACCTGAGGCTCAAGATGAACCAAGGTGACAATTAACAGCATTCTTGAAGCCCTTTCAGGCTCCCTGGTACACGGTTCCCATGAATTTGCCTGAGTGTTTGACTACAAGATGAGGCAGACATACCCATCAGTGTTGCACATTACCATGGGTGGTCACAATTCAACTGCCTTGGTGCCAAGTTCAGGCTTTTGCAGAAATTGGAATCCTGAGAGCAGTTTCATGTGAGGTTGCCTCTCTCCACAACGTTACATCTTCCATAAAGCCATTGCTTGAAGAAGAAACCTCACTAAATGTGTCCATAAATATCCAGCCAAAAAAAAATCTTAGTATTTATGAATGGAGAAAAAAATGGGAGGGAGGGGGCAATTACCATGAGCTACAGTGTGCCAAGATCCAGTCTCCTCGGACTGTGCAAGATTCTAGGAAATAAATCTGCCTTTGTCATCCTTTGTATTTGAAACCCAGAGACATGAATCTGAGCCCAGTGGCTCTGAGTGCATGGGTCACACAAGGAGGACTGTGCATGAATGTAAACCATGACTTCTTTTCTACTTATATGCAGAAAGATGAGCCACGAAAGGAACCTTCCTCCCAGGCTCTGACAAGCAGGGTATAAATAGCAATGTGCAGAGTTGCTCAAAATAATTCAGGCTACCTGTAAATGAGGCGGTAAAAGGCCCAGAATGAGGGTGACGGGGGATGAAGATTCTTCCAGGTCTCAAGAGGTGAAGACGCTTTGTGGTTGCTGTTGGACTTGGGGGTGAGAGTGGAGAGACAGAAGCATGGGGGGGGGTGCTGGGGACTGATTCTTTTTTAAAATATATTTTTTTAGGGGAGCTGATTCTTAAGCAGGGTTTTTAAATGGGATTTTTCAATGGCAAGATAAATTATTATCCCTAAACCAGCACAAATTAGCATGTAGGTCCACTCCTACACATCCCCATTGAAAGAGTTCAATAGTCACCCTCTGCTGAGTAGATATTTATGCTTCAGCTTGAAGTGTCTAAATAAGTGGGTGGTTATGTGTGACTGGTTGATTCACTCTACAGAAAAGCAGATTTCTCTGTTACTGCACTGTCCTTGCTCAGGATCTGAACACATCTATCTCCCCTTTCATTCTCCTGGAGAGAAGTAAAATAAGACTTTGATGAGTGTAAAGCACTTCAGCTGCTGGACCTAGCATAGTCAGGCCCCTAATGATAGTCAGCCATTGACTTGTAGTGAGATATCACTGTTGTCCTTGAGCAATATCCTAACCATAACAAGCTTCTCTGTAGCCTGGTAAGCCAAGCAGCAGAAGAAAATACTGCCTTTCTGTTTGGGACTGATATCCCAACTGGTACATGAATGTGCATCCTTACAGAGACGGTGAGCTGGGAGGAAGTCTGAAGATGCTTTGAACTAGAGTCTCAAGGCATTTGCCTGGACAGCACTCTTTCTTGGTGCCTTTCTCCCCTTCATCTCCTTTCTGTGCTTGAAAAATTTGGAATCAGTTATCAACAATTAAAAATTAGGAGCATTTTAATTCGTGCCGAATGGGGACGCTGGGCCCCGCTCGCTCTCACTCTCCTTAGAGACATCAGCAGGGCATCAGAGCACGCCCTGGCCTGTCTTCAACATCTCCACCCAGCCCACTTCCCTATCCACATCGCCCGTCCCACCCAGAACGAAGCTCTGTTGTTTTACCTTCTACATACGACTACTTTCATTTTACCAAGAAGAAAATCAACGATCCCAAAGGCTAAGATGACTTGTCCAAGGTTAAACAGAGGCCAGAATGAGATTAAAAATATAATGGGATTCTGGTACTTATTTCAAGAACTTTTTGTATACAATCATTCTGCCCAATAATGTTACTGAGTCCCACCCTTTGGAGGCATTCTTTCTAACTGGTTGGTTTTTGTTGACTCTGGTATTTTTTTCTTGTCTTTGTTTTACTTTTTTCTTTCCTTGCTGGAGGGATCAGTGTGTGTTATCATGAGGTCTCCTGACTTCCTTTTATTTATTTTTTCTTGGTGTGTGTGGGTGTGTAGATGCTCCTATGTATACAGGGGGAGGCCAGAGGACAACCTCAGGTGTTGTTCCTCAGGCACCATCTACCTTGTATTTTGAGACAAGGTATTCCATTGACCTGGAAGTTTCCAAGTAGGCAAGCTAAGAGAGCTCACTGTCTCCCCTCCCCAGAGATGGGATTATAAGCACGTGGTCATGCCCAACTTTTTAATGTGGGGTCTGAGGATCAAACTCAGGTTCTCTAAAGCAAATACTTCCCTGACAAAGCCTCTTCTCACTTCCTAATGGCAGAACTGGGAGCCGGGCATGACATGTGCTTGGAGTTTCTTTTGAAATGGTGAACTCTGGAGATTTCTGACCGTCAAGTCTAACTCCAGACTGGGCAGTTCCCATTGCAACCAACAGCATCAATGCTACAACTTCAGTTCCTAATGGCAGGACTCTCCAAATTGTGCCTAGTGTTTATTTACCTAACTTTTCTTCCTTTTCTCATGCTTCCAGTGACTCCAAGGGTATTAAGAAGGCACCATTTCTGTAAAGTGAGGATCAGAATAATTTTAAGTACAGAAATGGAGCTAGGGAGGTAATCATGAGCAGGTGTTTCAAATGGCCTTCTGCAAAAAGTAATATCCATCCATCTCAACACTAATGAAACCATAAAGCCGTAGCTTTTGAAAGATGATGGTTTACTTTAAAAGACTATAAAACTGGATGTAGAGCAGAATCTCTTCTAATAGTATTACATCTGGTTAATTAATAAAATGCACTGTTTGTGTATTCCTTGAGCATGGGAATGGGGAGGGGGTAGGCAAAAAGATGACAGTGGTGTGTTTATTAAATTGAGATTCTGGCAGGGAAGAGAGTGTTCTACCTTGTGAATTATATCATGGACAGCTTGCATGCCATGGAGAAAGTCAGGCAATCAGGTGATAATTTGTGTAGTTATGTTCTCAAAAGAAATCTGCTGACCCAGCAAACAGAGAAGTGAAGTGAAGGGAACAGGCTGAGTTTAATTTGAGGAGATGAGAGAAAGCATAGTTGGAGGTGTGTATCCAGTAGACTCTTAGATAAGGGGAAAGATAAAACTCATTACATAGACATACAACTAAACTATTTGGATATGTGCCCAAGTTAACTCACGTTTCTTTTGAGTGGAATTCCCTATCATAAACACCACAGACTTTTGCATAACTCTCAATGATAGTAATCTCTCCCCATCAAAGTCTACCTTCAGAAGCAGGCTATGTCACATGGCGATGAAGAGAGATTGGTACATAACACAAAGGAGAGAGATTTAGACCATGTATCAGACTCAGGATGTCTCTTTAGCCTAGACTTTCAACCTGATCCTCAAACAAAATGGACAGATCATCAAAGAGATGCACCAGATTTGTATAGCTTTGCCTGCTTTCTCTATAGACTGGACCTTTTTATTTTGCAGTCAAGACAGAGCTTAAAACAAAGCTATGGCCCAGTTTTCTCTCTCTCCTCCTAATCTACAGGAAGGAGATATATCATCTATGCAACAACAGTGGTGGGCCCAGACTGACATCCCTGCTTTTAAAGCCTAAGCATCCTATTGGTAGGGTCAAAACCCAAGAGTATCCACAGTGTTCAGCAAAACAGGACACTTGAAATTTGGAACAGTAGAAAATGTGGAGTGGAAGAAAGAAACCAAACAAAGTAACAGTTAAAAGTAGCAATGTCAACCAATGAAAATGATTCGCCTACCATGTTCCAGATAAGAGGGCGTACCTTCCGAGGGGTCAAGCCTCCTAGCCCTCCGCCCATGTTTGGAGTTATTGTGGACAAACATGTTATCGGAGACTGCCAGGACATGGCCATCCACGTTGACTGTGGTAGATACCACGACCTGGAGACACAGGAGAAAAATGAATGAACATTTTAATATAAAAGCATGGTGGGTAATAAACTCAAGTTAAATAAATAACAGCTGGGAACTGTAGAAAATTGCATAGCTATTTCACATAATAACTGGTGCTTATGTTGTACAAGTCTAACAAGAGGAGCTATTGACGAGTGGGTCTTTGGCATGGAACGCTTTTGATGCCGTTTTAAGTAAAATTGCACAGTTTATAGTTATACAGCAGAAGGTACACTGTTAACCATAATTTTAACAAGAGGATCTTTATTAGCATAACTTTTTTTACACAAGGGTGGTTGTGTTTCACCTAAATTACCCTTCAGTTTAGACACTGAAGCAGATATCACAGTTGATCATGCAAATAAAAGTCTTTTGAATCTTTAAAATATTTTCTCCCTACTGTGTCAGAGAGAAGACGACAGAGAAATATAAAGAGCTTTCTCTGAAAGCCAGGATCTTTCTTTTCCTCTCTCAAATGTCTTTCTTACTATTTTATTTTGTATTTTACTTTGTATTCCTTTCTATTTCCCATGTTAGTTTGGGAAACTGGACCAAAACCTCCCTCTGTATCATTATCATTAAAAAAAAAAAAAAAAAAAATCAGTCAGACATGGTTGCATATGCCTTTGCGATCTTGAGATCAAGGCCAACCTGGTCTACGTAGTAAGTTCTAGGCCAGCTAGGGCTACAGGAAGACCCTGTCTCAATAAAACAAACAAACAAGCAAACAAACAAAAATTCTTACTAATTAAGGGTCTTAGATTTGTTTCAAAGAGAAATAAAATAAAGTACAACTGTCCTGAGCCCAGTTCAGATACTCAGGCCATGTCTAAGGGTGACTCTGAGACCAGGTCCAGGAAAAGGTATGCATCTGAGAACTTTGACTACAACAATGAGAAGAAATGACCTACACATCTCCTTTTGTTAAGTGTGGAGGGGGATTAAAACTGAAACCCACAGAGATATGTTTATTCATGCAATCTCTTACAACCAAATATAATAATTGTCTGTAATTGCAGCTTCAGCTCCCACCTCATGCTCTGACACGAGAAACAGCAATCAGCTGGCTCCTGTTTAATCCACCTATTATGTTGACTAATTAACTTTGCCCGACAGTTTATTTCTTCCTCCATTATCAGGCCCTGTCAGCCACAAGCACCCAGCAGCATAGGGAAACCTTGGGCTCTTTGATTGATCACCAATAGATTGACATGCAGATTAATTTAATTAGAATCACCTCACTTGAGAAATGAAAGACAATGGCAAGAGGGCTAATAGATCTGCTCTCATAATGAGACGAGCCTCCTGAACGAAAGCCTAGGAGTTCTGATTTATTTTGCTCAATTCCCCAGTTGCTTGGAAAGACTCGCTTTAATTGTTCTCCCGTTTGAGAGGCATTAGCCTCTGAAGAGGTAAATGGTTTTACAAGGGCTGGTACATACAGTGGCCTCAGTTTCAGAGGAAGCTTTTTCTCCAAGTTGGCCAAGAGGACACTGACTTTTAGAGTTTTGGGCAATACCACAGTCTCATTGCTTAATGGGCCCAGGGGAAAATGCCCTGCTAGGCTTGTCAATTTTCAGCCTTGACTGGCAAAGTACCTTAGACCTCTATGTTCACAAAACTTGCCACACTTAAAGATCCCACACTGTCTCATTTTTTTCAAAAAGCATCCTGGCAAAGTAAGTTGAAGTTCCTGTCCTCAAGCCTCACAGACAGTCATAAACTACAGACCATGAATGAACACAAGGCTCATGGGATTGATTTTACTGTCTATTAAAATGTATAATAGAGAGGCTGGAGAAATGGCTTGCCAATCAAGAGTACTTCCTGCTCTTCCAGAGGACTCAAGTTCAGTTCCCAGTACCTACATTAGGCAACAAATACTACCTGTAAGCCTAGCTGCAGGGAATCTGGTGTGTTCCTTCGTGTGCACAAACCTATATTCATATATGCATAATTTAAAATCAAAATAATTTTTTTAACGCATAGCAGAGCACTAATTGTCTACCCCGGCACCCAGTGCACTCTCCTCAATCAACTAAAATTCCATCCACCTAACAAGTCAGTCACCTAAGACACGTGAATTTGATGCAGCGGTCGGCAGCATGTTGTGCTGCACATTCGTGGTTAGCTGACCAGGCCTGACCCAGTCTGACACCGGTGTGTAACCGTCATCCACTGTAGGTTAACTTCACAGAAGAAAGTTGGGCAAGAAGTGAAGAAATCAACCTATTCTTTGATTTTCAAAACTCTGACATGCAATGACAGAGTACCATTTAGGACAATGGAAAGGCTCTCTTTAGTTAGGGAGATGGTTTTGTACAAACATTGCAATTACATAACAGAGCTGGGTCTTTCAAAGAAATTTTGATTTACTACAAGACCACAATTGAGTGGTCACTGGAGTCGTTAGCTGAAGAAGCTATAAAAGGAATCCCAAATAGTATCTGTTTCCAGTGTCAGGAAATGGAAGGTGGTTACCATACACGTCTGTCTTCAGAAGACAGCAGTGACAATTTGCTCGCACCTGTAAGATATCAGTGCCACAAACGTAAGGCTTAAAATATTCAGCGTCTTTTTAAAATAGTCATCTAATTGGTAGCATTGAATTAAGGTGGAGAAAAGAAACTGTTAAGGGGAAAACTATACCATACACATTTTCCTTTTTTTTTTTTTCTCTTTGACCACAGAGCCATCTGTGTGACAGAATTATTTAACATCAAGTCCAACCAGAATTGGATAACAGGTAATATATTATCCTTGTGCTGTTTTGTCTAGAAAAATATGTGGTAAACATGTTCCTCCAAAACTCATAGCACAACTTCCCAACCTAAAAAAACAATTTCCCTCACTCCCATTTGCAAATGATCAGGATAGATTTAAATAATTTTCCCAAACCAATTCACGGAATCATTGCCAGATTAAAAATATTCTGTGAAATGCAAAAGGGGAGGACCGAAGCTTAATTTTAAAACTCACTTTGTAAACAAGGCCACAGGAGTAGGAGAGAGGACTTCAGTGGTCCAATGTAGGGGCGATGAGAAGCTGACAAGTTGAGGCAGATAAGGGACAGCAGGGCTTGACAAACTTAGGACAGAAACACATAGAAAACAACTCTCCCTTTGGATTCAACCAATCCTGCTTCTCTACGCCCCTTTCAGTCTACCCCAGAGAGAGGTCGAGACTGTGAGGAACAGGCAGGTACAATTTTACTGTGCCTTTTGGAACGAGGCTCTTCACTTCTATGGCCTCACTGTTGATACAGAAGTCAAAGGTACTGTTTAAATTTATGATTGGTAAAGTATAACATTTCATTCCTGAGTATGGCAGTCACACTGCAAGGACTGATGGCTGCTGACCTAAGCAGGTCAAACCCAAGATCCAAGATGTCCATTCCTGCAGAATGTTCTATTAGATGTATTTCTCTGGAAGGGTTCAGAAATCCTTTGTGCCAATTTATGCATGAGTTACAGCTTGAATTATAGCCACTGAAATAAATTCTAGGCAGATACACAGGTGTAGGGTTACATATGTGGATATTTTATCAGTGATTTTAAAAAAATTTTTAAATGGTTTATTATTTTTATTTCATGTGTATGAGTGTGTTGTACGCATGTACGTGTACCCATGTCATGCAATGCCTGCAGAGGTCAGAAGAGGTGTCAGATACCCCGGAACTGGAGTTACAGATGTTTGTTAGCTGCTATGTGGGTGCTCGGAATCAAACTCAAGTCCTCTGCAAGAACACTGGTGCTCTTAGCCACTGAGCCATCTCCTAGCCCCAGCGAACATTTTTTAATCAAATGAGCACTGGGGGAATTTGTGATTTACAAGAGCAATCTGCATGTAGGCCCGTGCTTTCTTCTTTCTGGAGTTCACCCTCCCCTCAGGTGAGGGCATCTGGTGTGAGGTTCCAGGAAGAGAGTTCTTCCAGCTACCTGGGGCTTTTTATCATCAGCTCAGAAACTGTTCTGGTACTTTCTTTCTAGGATCTAGATATCCCCAGGTTTATTATTTTTATTCTCACCATCTTCTGTCTGGAAAGATTACCCACAATGCATCTCATCCTTGGCTCCCTAAGCTCCCTTCACTGGTGTGACTTTGGCCATCAGGTGAAGATGAACTTATTTCTACATCCCAGCATCCCTGACTCTCTAATGAGATATAGAACAGTATCTGACTCCTAAGGTCTTTGTGAGGCTAAGTTCATCAAAGTGGCAACCGTGGTACCTGGCCCACAGTGAGATCATTTTAGTTTATAACACCAAACCAAAGAAAATTCAAAAATATGTGTTGAACTGATAAATCTGACAGTGACTTCTGATTGTCATAAAGAGGGCTCAGAAGAAACTTTCTTATTTAAGTGAGAAGACAAGGGAATTATTACTCCTATGCCCAGTGTCCTATGGAATCTTCCAGTTTGAAGACACAAAACTTAGGCCTCTTGTGAACTGTTTTTACTAGTCGGAGTGATTTCACTTTCTAGAATACATCTCCATCTTAGCCTTCTGCATTCTAGGCTTGATTCTAAACGAAACCTCACGACTTTGAAAATAGTCTGTAAAAGAGACTTCATAGTTATCTCGTTTTCCCAATGTCTCCCACCCCAGAGAGCATTTATAGAAAGTTCTGTCATTGGTTAGTTCTCCCTCACTATCATTTCTCAGGCTGTCCTTCTCTCCCTGTCATACAGGAGACCTTGTATGTCCTAACTCTATCATCGCAGATTCATGAAGCATAACCTCTGTCTCATGAGCAGATTTTCACAAAGACACAAGCTGCTAAATTCAGTGATGAGTGGAAGGCTACATTCCCAAGAGTAGCAGGTCCTGTGGAGGAAGGGGCTGTGACCAATGCCAACTAAGACTTGAATTACATATCTCCGGGCATTTTAAAAACATAGGAACATCAAAGTATTTGCAATGTTAAATTTAGAATATTTGGCAATCACTATTTCCTTCTAAAAAAACATAGCCACTCTCTCAAGTTAATTTTGAAAAATTATAAATCTTGATTTTTCTATGCTGTCCATGTGGCTCATAACATGGTAACTCAGTAAAAGAAGATTTTCAGTCAATTTAGCTTGGGCCACAGCTTCACAGCTTCTGACCTCACTTTTCAGCTCATTTTATTTTTGCATTAACTACGGATCCAAATAAGCAGGTTTCTTTTTCTCTTTTTCCATTTTTCACATGAGTGTGTGTGGTGTACTTGTGTGCTTATGCTAAGTACTGCAGCATATGTGGGGGCAGTGCACCTGCATGTTCATGCATGTGGAGGCCTGGGGTTGGTTGACACAGGGAATCATCTTTGATTGATTGCTCTTCCATCTTATTCACTGTGGCAAGGACTCTCAGTCATACCCAGAGCTCTCAAATACAGCTGATGTTGCTAGCCAGGTAGCTCTAGAGATCCTCTAGATCCACTGCCTTCCCCAGTGTGGAATGACAGGTGGTCACCATGTCCACCTGGCATTTTTGTGGGTTTGGTTGGTTAAGCACTTAACCACTGAGCCATCTCCGCAGCCCAATGACCAGATACTTGAAGCACAGGAATGAAAAAGGCACCGAGAAAGATTCCATGGAATCCTACTCAGCAAGAAAAAAAGAGCACATCACTGGCACGCCTGAATTAATCTCCAAAGAATTATGCAAAGTGAAAAAAGTGAACTGCAAGAGTTTGTACACTGTACCTCAGGAACCGAGTTGCTCCCCGCTACCACTGAAAGATTGATATGTTGAATATCCCTAATCTCTGGTACCTGGAAATAACCGGATCTCAGACTGGGCTTTGGTTTCATTAAAATGAGACCCTTGAGGTAAGGCCCAAACCCACTCTGATGAGTGTCCTCTTAAGAAAAGAGAATTTGGGTGTAAGGAGAGAAGTGGAACATGGGTACCATAAAAGGACAATGGGAACTGTCCTTTTGGTGACATAAATGCCCAAGCTATTGACTGTGGTAGTAGATGTACAGACCTAGATGTGTAATGAAATTTTACAGAACTAAAAAGTGCCCCACACAAAAGAGTATATGCGCATTAGGGAAATTTGAATAAGGTAGGCAGAGTCCACCAAGGACTCTCTCCTGGTTGTAATATTGTCCTATAATATTGCAAAAAATAGAAGGAGACAGTGAAAGCATACAGGGAATCTCTCTGTGCTACTTCTAACAATCATATGTGTATCTGCAACTACATCAATAAAAATTTCAACTAAACAGAAGGAATCAGCAACCAAGATGTCCTTCAAAGGGTGAGTGGATAAACAAACTAGTAATCCATACAATGGCATATCATTTAGTGATAAAAAGAAACAAGCTGTCAAGCCACAAAAAGGCATAGAGGAATCTTAAATGCATATTACCAAATGGGGGTAAAGCCAATCTGAAGAGACTTCACACTGTATAATTCCAAATAAATGACGTTCCGCAAAAAGCAGAAATACAGAGACAGTAAAATGATCGGTGTGTGCCAGCAGTTTGGGAGAGGATGGAGATTTGGGGAAAGCCTGTTATAGCATGGACTTTAGTTAACACCAATGGATTGGTACTGGCCCACTAATTATAACAAATCGTCCTTGATGTTCACTATAAAGGAAATGAGGAACAGATATTCCTGGTTATCCACTGAACTTGTAGTACTCATTTTTCTATAAACCTAAAGCTGCTTTATAAAATAGTCTCTCTCTAGTCATCAAAACCATTGATTAAACCACTACCTTTGACCCCACACAGCCTATGCTCTATATCGCATCTCCAGAGCTGCTTCTAATAGGACCTGTCAGACAGTAGACTCACAAGACAATAAATTTAGTGACTGACAAACTAAGAGTTTTTAAATGTAGTAAATGGAGACGACACTGCAGAAAGCAAACATGAAATGCATCCAGAATAAGGCTGCATGGGCTAGAGAGATGGCTCGATGGCTAAGAGCATTTATTGTTCCCACAGAGGACCCAAATTCAGTTCCCAGCACCCACAGTTGCCTACGACTCCAGCTCCAGCAGGATCTGACACCTCTGGTCTCCTTAGGGACTTTACCCGCCCTCCCCAACATACACATAATTAAAAATAAGAAAACTAAATTCAAAATAAGGCTGCATACAAATATTCAGTAACTTTCCTTTTTCTGGGACCATAAAATCCCAGATGTAAATGCTGGTAATCTCATGCCCACCAGCAGCTCTGAAGCGGCCATTTGCACCTGAGTCATTTTTAGAGTCAAGAGTGGGCATCTTACCCTATAAATATGATCAGACTGAAATGTCATCACAGGTTCATACGGCAAGGGAAAACAAATGGCGAGGAGTCCTCGGTAGTCATGACAGTGCAAATTTGTGCAGAGCTTCCCAGGAAAACAAAGGCCTGAGATATCTAAAAGTATCCTCAAAGCCATAGGACAAATGAGAAGCAGAGGTAAGACAAAAGGAAGCCTCCAGCTTTTCAGTGGTCTCTCTCCCATAACAGACTCTGGCCCCTCTGTGCACAGTCCTGACTAGAGTCCACCCTGGGGCCCCTCCTGTTTTCTCCCTGTACAAATGGATGGTTTTGAAGCAGCTGACTAAAGCTCAAGTAGTATTTACATAAAAATGGTCTGCAGCAGGTAGGTCTTCATTAACTTTGTCCTTTAAAATATCCTTGACTGACATGGAATAAGATATATTCTCAGAAATGCACCTGACTGCTAGGTTCTATCTGGTTGAAAGATCTCAAATAAGTCGTTAAAAATTATGGAGGACGTGGGAACCTCCAAAATGTAACAGACTGGAACTTCGAGAGTCAGGGAGTGGCTAACTGAATTAAATCCACATGGAAGGCTCTGAGCAAAATTGTCTCTGAGCAGGACAAGACAAGAAGACACTTCTGATAGAGAGCAGAAAGACATGGAGCGCTTCAGAAGCCAGACTGTTGCCCGTTTCTCCTGACTCCTGAGCTGTGGAAGTGCTGAGTGTGAAGAACTCGTCAGTGGTGCTAGTCTGGCTCCTCACACGGTGGCCGGAGATGCTCTGATGAAGTCTGATGGTATATCACCTGTGTTCTGTTCTTACTAAGTGAGGTAAGGTTAAAGAATGACCTTGTGGTTTCTGGGGACTTACACATGACATGTGCACGTGGAAACGAAGGACAGGCAGGCAGATGTAACACAGGTCAACAACTTGGATTCCAGGCTCAGACAGTTCCTGACTCATCTCTGGCCCCTCACTTACTGGTTTGTAACCACAGGTATCTCAGTAGCAGAGATGAACTGTGAGTCTACCCCAGGCCTGCTGTGTGTCGGGTGTTATTCTCCATACCGGAGAAGCAGCGATAAACAAAATGAATGGAGCATTTTGCTACCGGGAGTTTGGTTCCTACTTGTTGGGCATAATGCAAGGTGGGCCTAGCAAGGCCACCAGGAGGAAAAGAGGAATGGCTCCTGTGGGCATAGCATTCTGGTCTGGCTAGTCCTGAGACCAGCTTCTGCCCAGCACCTGGAAAAAGAACCTGCCTACTTGGGGAGAAACTTACTATTGGCTGTACTCAGGACCCCACCCCATAAGGTCATTGGCTACCCAGATCTATAAGAGTTTTTGCACCTATTGAATAAGTGAGTTTACAATGCCACCAGCTTGGCCTGCTTCCCGCCCAGCTCCCAGAGTCAGTGTCTTGATTCTGCATCCACTTGCCCCCTAACCCCACGACAGAGACCCTTCAGTCCCCTCTGGCTGGTACTGAGTTTGGGGACTCCCGATACCTACTAGTTGAATTTTTATTGGAGTTCCATTCTTCACATGAGAAGAAACACATTAAAGAATCAATATGTAAATAAGAAAAGCAAAATTTTGATTGTAATATGTTTGAAGAAAGCTAAAATGGAAGTATTATCTAACAGCAACTATTTTTTAACAATATACTTTTATTGAATTTTTGCCTATTTCATATAATGCTTATTAATCATATTAGATCCCGTCCCCTATCTGCATCCTCCCCCATAGTCCACCCACCAGATTTCATGCATTCTTTCATATATGTTAAGACTTATCAAGTTTGTGTCCCCAGATGTCTGCCAGTGTGAGTTCATCCACAGGAGCCTGTTTGGCCTATCTAGCATCACTCCCCTAAAGAAGATCAACTCTTCCTCACCCAGCTGTGATCAGCTGCCAATAGTTCCTTGTCTAAAGTAGGGGCCTCCTGCCCATTTCCCCAGTCCTATGCCGGGTTTTTGTCTGATAGTTTCCATGGGTCTTGTGAATGCTGATACCATTGCTGTAAGTTCATATGAGCAAGTTCCCAGAAGCCCGGAAGACTCTAACAGGAACTGCTTTTGACTGGGTGATTAAGGAAGGTTTCTCTTAGGAAGTGCCAACTTGCCTAAAACCTGAGTAGTAAGTACACAGCCATTTAATGATGCAGCAGAAAGATTTCCCACGCAGATAGAATAGTGAGTGGCAAGATCCTGAGAAATGAGTTCTGTACATCCAAGAAAGTCCAATGAAGGAAGGTCAACAGGCTTAAACAGAGCAAACTGAACAAGAGAAAGCGTGATAGGAAACCAAGTTGATTACAGATGTGTGATAGTGAGCACAGTGTCTGACATATAACAAGAGCTTGATAAATTACAAGTTTAAAAGTAGGAGAATATAGGAATAGCTTCAGTGGGTAACTCCCAATAGCTGGAAGCATCCACAGGTCCGGCAAGCACTGACAATCACTGATCAAATCAAACATTTCACAACTGTCCTGTAATGCATTTCACATTTGTATTTGATGTACAACACACTTCTACAGTACTCAGTCACCTCATCGAACCCTGTTCCTGGAGATCTCTTCTCAGGAATGCCTACTATCTGTGCCAGGGCTCAGCACAAGGCTGATGCCAAGATACACATCTGCCCAGGCAGCCGTGATGCTTTCATAGATCGCACTGAAGATTTCCCCTTTGTATTTACCACGTTATGTGAATTAATCGTGTGTCCTGAAACTATCATTAGAGTTGCTTTCAGTATAATTAATCAGCATGGTGGATCTTGAAATTATTCCGCATGAAGAAGGTGAAAGCAGCTTAGGTTCCTAGCATTCTGTTAGGAAAGAATTTAATTGGAAGATGTGCTGTTTGTCAAAACAATATAAGTAGGTTTGAGGCAGAGTGTGGAGGGTGGAGAGGAAGAAATGGAGAGATGAGAGCATTCTCTTCTCTATGTAAGTGCCTTTAAAAGCAGATTGAAACCACAAAGGCTGAGCATGTATTTTATGAATGCAGCAAACACACCCTTTAATATATTGATTTGCAGATAACATAGCTTTTTAAATACCCAAATCTTCCAAAATTTCCAGGATTCACTTTAAAAAAGAAAGTTGCCTTTTCATGCCATATTCTATGCCATCAATTAATAGAGAAGCGGTTTATGGTAGAAATGTGGGGTAAATAACCTAATGATTTCTTTTCTCCTCTAGGAAGACATAGAATAAGAAGGTATCTCATCTCAGAGATACACACGCTGTGCTTCCAGTTCCCTCAGGATCCTCTGACTCTTTCTAGCACAGTTCACTGTCATCCATTCCTTGGCACTGATGGGGAATCAGGACTAGGACACACACACACCTCCACATACATCTGGATGCTCAGAACTTTAAAATGGTGTGGTATTTGTATATTGCCTATACGAATTCCCCACATACTTTAACCAGTCTCTACTCAGAGTACTAAATATAGCATGGATGCTTTGTCATACTGTGTATTTAGGGCAGAATGGCAAAAACAGCACAGATGCAGGGTTTTCAAATGTTTCCCGTGTGCACGTAATAGAATTTGTAGAAGCAGAATCCATGGGTATAAAGGACTAACAGACTGACTGTCCTTCTGAGATTAAGCTCTGAGCTTAATGCCACTTTCACTAGCTGCATACCTCCATGTAGGGTACCATCCCCAATTCCAGTTTTTTTCCTCTCTCCTAATATCCTGATTCATTTTCTTTATGGCAATAATCATAATCCCATATATCTTCATTGTGACAGCTAGTGCAAAAGAGTGCTTATGCATTCATTTCTCTCCTTCCCAGGAAGTGCCACTAAGACTTTGGCAAACATCCCAGTGGCTACAGAGGGTCATGTGACTGACTCCTAGCCAATGGAAAGTGAACAGATTTGACTAGAACCATTTCAAAGCCAAGAATTTGGAGACATTGTCTGCTCTTTTCACGTACCTTCTGCCTTTCTTCCGGCTCCATAAAAACAGTAATCTAAGGGATTGGGAAGGCATAAAAAATCCAGAGATCCCAGGTTCCCAGATCCTTCATCAGGACAAGAACACCAGTGTGTGCCTACTTTATATGAGCCACCATGTAGTCTCTGCTCTATGTGTCGCAGTAGCTAGTATTATCTTCAAATAGATCCCCAATGAAAGACTGGTTTCATTACAGCAAAGACTCTATCTTTCACATTCAGCCTTATAGACTCACTACCTAGCCCTTTAGTAAACACTGCTGAGCTGAAAGCATGCACACATGAATGAATGAATAGATCTTACATCTATATTCATATACACTCTTGTCATTGATCTAGCATTTATATAGGAATGCAGATTTATAGCCTATCAAAAAGCTCTGCTGAAGGCAGAAGATGAATTTGGAAATTTACACGCTGCTTCAGTCTCCAGGTACTGTGGTGTCTACCACGATGACAACCTGAACCCAATTCTTGTTCTTCCCCTCACTACTTCTCATCCTGCCAGTCCCAACAAGGAAAGCTGTGGCTAAGGATTTCAATCCTAACCTAGAACTGTCTAGCTCCTGTCAGTTAAAAGCCAGGCTGTGACATGGCTTTAACACAGCCCCTTAACATTAGCATCTTTTTACTGTCAAGATAAAAAAAAAAAAAGACCTCATTTAGTCACAATGAATTGCTCCTTGTGTCATGGGCTGCTTCTAACCCCAATTTACCCCCTCTCCTTCCTCAGCTCTTCCCTCAATACCCACCACAACTAAATGAAGCCTGTATCCACTGTCGTATTTAAGCAAGAGTGCTACCTTAACCGCAGCGTAAGGATTTTAGAAAGAAAAACTCCATTATTTAAAAATAAAAAAAATGTAGCAGACTTTCTACAAGGTTTATGCCATACTTGCCTAAAGTATTAATACAACTGAGCTGTGCAGAAAGTGATTAATTTTTTGAGAACACTCAAGTCACAGTAATTGACATGACCTGTGTAATTAAGTAGTTTCCATTTACACACTAGAAGCTCAGCTGCTGTGAGGCTGAGCTTGCTTGACAGAATGTCTTTACATGTCAGGAGATCAACAACCATTCGTACGTCCATCTCAGTCACCTACATGGCTCCCTGACTGCCGTTCTTAGAAGACCTGCTCTGGCTTGACGGTGTGAAGATTGGGCTTGGCCTGTAGCATACAGAATGGGACAAGAGAGAGGCAGCAGCAGCAACCGCTGGTGAGAGCCACGGCATAGACCAAGAAGGCTGCGTCTACAATAATTCCCAGGACTCAGCCTTTCAGTGTCACTGGTACGAAAGAGTATATCAGAGTTTTCCTCGCAGACAGCAGGGATATAAAAGGCACGGAATTGGATTCTCAAATTGAAAACAAAAGGTGGAAATGTTAACCCTTGTTCATAGAAACTTCCAAATTGAGTCCTAAGATTTGAGATCCTTCCTATGATTTCTTAACAGCATCCTCTGGATATCTGAAGACAGCTCCACTAGGACACCAAGCAGCGAAAGAGGATTTCTTGTCCTGGAGAATTGGGGCAGACAGCCATTGGGGAAGGAGGCTCCAGCTGGCTGCTGCTAACAGCTGCTGCTCCCAAATGTCCTGCAAGTCAAACTTCTCAGGGTTATAGCTCACCTCTTTCCACACAAATCCCCTTCCTGTTTGATGAACTTGGGTGGGGCTTCAACCTCACATACAAGGACTCTTTTGGAAACCCTTCCAGGTTTTTCTGGGGTGCCAGAGCTTATCCCTGGGGTGTTGTTATGGCTCTTTGATGCTAACCTATCTCCTTATTACCACACCAAGTATCTACCTACAGACTCTAGAGATTATCTTGGTTGTTTCAAAGCATCAGCTACTATCACAGTCACACTGTGTGTGTTAAATCTCTCCCTTACTGTTAGGTAGGTGTGTAATTCTGAGCAAACTGCTCTAAGGTTACTTCCTCATTTGTAAAATGGGAATAATTCATAGAAATACTGTGACAATAACTGTAACTCATGTGAAACACTTCACACGATGCCACTCACAAGTGGAGTACCCAGTATATGTCAGCTTCCTCAGCACCATCACTAATGTGCACGGATGCACGCAAAGGCAGACACACAGATATATGCATCTATACACATGAATACGGAATGCATTGAACACAGGTGCTGATATAAAGAGTCATCTGCCGAGAACTTAATGCAGTTTGTTAGAAGGGAGCAACTGTAGGAAAGAGAGAAAGAGCCCGCTTAATAAATGGAAGATAATAAGATCAGGGTGGGGCCCATGAGCTTAGGGCTCTAGAAATCACCACCAACCATCTAGACAGCAAAACTGAACCTGAGTGCCAACATTCAGAGACCTTTACCTCACTGTATAATCCTTTACAATCCTCACTTTTCAAAGTCTGGTGGGGATGCTGGAAGCCAAGAAGAAATTCCAGAGCCTGCCTTGGGAGGACACTTGGGAGCACCCACCATCACAGGGAAGACAGGCATAGAGCACCCCTTGAAAGGGGTCAAGTATGAATGACTGGTATCACAGAACTTAAGGAACAGAGATAGATTTTTGATGGAGGATACCACCACCAAAATGAAATGATGCAGATGAAGACAGAATAAGAATCGTGGGAGAAAAACGACAGGAGAGACATTAATAGACTAGATAAGGCACTTTGGAAGTTTGTTTTAACACTATTGAAATCACTCAGAACTCCTGACACAGAAATGTCCCCACACCTACAAGCATAAGACCAAATGCTGATTGTACAAAATGGTAATTACACAAACACACAAATGTACAGAAATACAATACGAGAGAGCATTCATCCCATGACAGGTTTCCCCAACCTCTCCCTGCAGGCAATAAAGGGGTGATAGAAACACAGAACATTAAACCTGAGCTACAGGAAGGGGTTTATCATGGTTGGCAAAGACAGATTTTCTTAACTCAGCAATGGACTCTGTGATGGCTGAGGTAGCGGCCTCCTTTAAGAAAGCTCTATCTATTGTAGAGTCTGCATCAGACTCACAGGGTTCTATCTACTTTAGAATCTGGGAGTCTGTTACGGTTCATATAAAGCGCATGTATTTGAAGGTCAGCATGAACCTTGTGTCAGAAGGCTCTTACGCTAGTCAAATGATGCATCTTTTGTATCACTGATCCTGTCATTAGGAGCATGTCAAAGGTTATCATAGATAGGAAAGAATGAACGCTGCCCCATCAGGAACAGTTTTACTTCCCTTTTCCTCACTGGGAGGTATTTGGCAATGTCTAGAGACAATTTGGTTGCCAAGTTGAGAAAGAGGGCCTTTCCCTATTGCTTTTCAACAGGTAGAGACCAGGGATAATTCTAAGTATCCTGCAATGCACAGAACAGCCCCATCATCCACAACAAGGATTATCTAGTCCAACATTAATTGTTCCCAGGTTG
The DNA here is from genome assembly GCA_035773235.1 of Eospalax fontanierii. Lineage (NCBI taxonomy): Eukaryota > Metazoa > Chordata > Mammalia > Rodentia > Spalacidae > Eospalax > Eospalax fontanierii. The sequence goes on from CM069546.1 coordinate 14,574,494, forward strand.
AGAAACCCTACGCCAAACTAAGTCATAGTCAACTTATCACAAGGATTTTTCTCCAAAGGCTTCCACTCATATTTTACCATCCATATATTCCTTACACATGCAAAGTGTTTCCTTTTTTGCATATACTGAAATAAGCAGAATCATCATTATTCATTTTAAAGATGAGGGAACCAAGACTTCAAGAGACTGTTGAACAGGGCTGTTCAGAAATCTAACTCAGCCTTTTTTAAAATAAAAAGAATGATTTATGTGCAAAAGACTAAAGCTTTCTAGACACTATCAGAAAAAGAATAAACCAAACCAGCTTCCTGTCTTACAGAAGCACTATATTCCTAAAACCAGTTCTATACAAATGTTCTTTGAGGTTCCCCATGTCTCTAAAGTCAAACTCAACTCTACTGCCCTGGGGGTACAGAACAGTCAGTACTAGTGAAGTCACGAGACAAATTTATGAGCCATAAATCATCTCTAGGTTGGGTTATTTTCTTTCCAAATTTTACTTAAGTCAAAATAGAAACAGAGCTCATCTTAAGACCACAAAATTTTATATACTAAAACCCTAACCTCATTTTGCAAGGCCCTTTGGAAAATAGTAGCAGTGTACAAAATGGTTTCACCAGGTACCTTGCAAAGCTGATCCCAGCTCAGCAAAGTCCTGTGTAGAAAGAGGAACACCTAAGCAAACCAACTTGGGCAGAGGAGCTGGCTCAGGAAACAGTTCTCAAAAAACTATGACTTCATAGATTCTCCCCATTAATCTCTATTAAGACACATCTATTGAGTTACAAAGATTGTATAAAAATTCAAGATCATAGGAGACAGCATCAACTTCCCACTCGATTTATGTGAGATCACTAAATCTCACTTCTTAAAAAACTCATCTAAAATATTGACATCTACAGTCAATGCTCAAGACTATCCTCCTACTCTCTCCTTGGAGAATGTGCAGCTAAACTTTTTCATGAGCTTCTCAGAGATCATAAATCTACTTTCAGCTGACTAAACAGACATAAGAGCATACTTTCAGCACCAAGCACCAAGCTGTTCCTCTGACAGATTGTCCAAGCACACATCAGCACTGACACCGCAAATAGCTTAATAATAAAATAAGATGGAGAGCAGTGCAAGGAAGGGTCTTAACTTTGCTAGTCAAGTTGTATTCTGTGGCTCTACACCACCTGGGAGCTCATTAGAAATGTAAAATTCCAGTCCTACCTCTGACCTCAATCAGTAGTTTAACAAGGTCCCTGGGGAATCTCAGCACTTGAAGCTAGAGAAGCATTATGTCTAGAATTCAGCAACCTTTCCTAAAAAATCTATGCACCTGTGTCTTAGAAGTCAATCTGTTTGGTTTTAGGTCTCTGGCCTTTTACTGACTGTGTGATTCCATCAGGTTAGCAGGCCACTGATGCTTTGACTGGCATGAGTACTCTTATTTACCGGAGTTCCACCTTGAAAAACTTTAGAGAAGGAAACTGTCATTTCTATGTTTATGATCAGCTCAGCCAATCAATACATTGAGGAAGCCAAAACTAGGCTCTAAGGACACAGCTGCCTTCGTCAATGGGCACAGGTGATGCACCCCAATTCTTGTCTAACAAAAACAACTCCTAGATTGCAAATGCCTGGGGACTACAGACCTCACCTGCTCTTCACCTCTAGAGGATAGCTGCACTCCATGGCTTCTGCCTAAGGTTTTTCACCATCTTCTCCTGTTTATGCTATTCCTAACATTGAAGAGGAGTGAGAGGGACCCACCTGGAATCTCCGCATATCACGTGGGTTTCCTGCATTCTTTAGGCAATTTTGGTTGCATTTAAGGAAAAACTTCAAGAAGAACCTGTGAAGAAGCAAATGATCACAGTTAGTTTTTCAATCCTAACAAGACAGTTGAAGTAGAAAATCATTTCCAGATCACCCAACCTATTTTCTTTACTCTTTTCCTAAAATATTCAGAGTGGTGTTAAAAATCATTATGCTTAAGGCACAAGTCTTTATATTGCACACACAGTGGACTTTATGAAGGGAGCATTCTTGGTGCTGCCAAGAGATCTCACTAAAGAAACAAACCCCCAAGGAAGTATTTTCACTCAGAGAGAAGGTCTTCACCTTAATTTAAGATTGGCTCCAATTGGATGTAATTGTCTGAGAATTCCCATGGTCCCCAAGCACAACATGTAATTTAAGTTCTATAAGCTCACAGATGATAAATGCAAAATGTGTACTAAAGAATGTGGTGAATACTTTTAATCTTCAGGTCTTCAAATAAAAAGTTCTAATTAGCAACCTAAGGAGGAGTAAGTAGGATTCACATGGTGATTAAACCCTTCTGGCTTCTTCAATATCTCCTGAATGTTTTTCTTAGACAATTGCTGTAAACAAAAGCTATTTGTAATTGAGCCTGGACCTTCCTGCCTCATTGCTCATTTTGGTTTCTGAATTGGTTCTATAGCAAGATCAGTGGGCTTCACTTATAAAGATGACCAAAGGTTCCAATAGACAAGAGAAATCTCCCCTAAGTTGGTATATTTACTCTCAAAAATGTCTTTGGTATGGTTGCTATATGACAGGGTCACACTACATAATTCCTGCAGTTATTTAAGTCCATTGTGGAGGGACAGCGGTATAGACATCATCATGTTAGGCCATGCATACTGGCCATCTCAGTTAAACCCTTCCATGTGTTTTCTATTTCAGGAAAAAAAAATAAAGAATTCTTATGTTCATCTATATTCTGCAATCTCCTTTACTTTTAGGTCTAAAATGTATCTATAGGCTTCAACTCCAAAAATATAAGAATATATTAAAACACTGGTCAGGGGCTAGAGAGATTGCTCAGTGGTTAAGAGCACTGGTTACTCTTGCAGAAGATCTGGGTTTGATTCCAGCACCCACATGATGGCTAACCACAGTTCATAACTCCAGTTCCAGGGGAATCCAATGCCCTCTTCTGACTTCTGCACACATTGTACAATATAGGTACACTTACATACATGCTGAAAACATTCATACAAATAAAATTGAAAAATAGGACTGGGTATGATGGCACAAGTCTTTTAATTCCAGCACACAGGAGGCAGAGACAGACAGATCTCTGTGAGATATAGGCCAGCCTGGTCTACATAGCAAGTTCCAGGCCAGCTGGGGCTACAGGAGACCCTGTCTCAAAAAGACAAAAAGACAAAAGCAATGGTCAACTAAATTCTTGTAAGAAGTCCCTTTTCTTTATCTTCTCCCCACTTCAAAGACACACTGGTATTAAATTGTCAAGTCAATACAAATAACTTGTGAAGACTCATCGCTCCATGATTCCTCCATCTGAATTTAGTTGTGAGTACAATGTCTGTCAGAGAGGTAACCCTGCAGTCTTCTATCATAAAGGCACCACACAAAGACACAGCAAGTTCAACCAGCTTCTGAATACTAATCCCAGAGGATCTCTGTCTCTTTTAGAGTCTTCCAGGATGGGAAGATGATGGGGCGCATTCAAAACAAGCGATGACGTTTTCAAACAAAATGATGAGATTGTTGCAACGTAAACATCTTCCTAAAATGAATCCTTTTAACATGACTCAACTTCAAAATCACATCCATGGGTAGGGGATAGGGGAGGGTCTCTGGTAATCCTTCACCCCTGTTTCCAGGGCCTTTCCACAGAGGTCAAAGCTTAGCAGCCTTCTATCCAGGGTAAGTGACTCATGGAACACCACTGAAGTCCAGCTGTGTATGGTAAAATCAACAGTGCCTTTCCCATGCCCACAGCAGCTCTGCGGCTGCACAGGAGGGCTGTCCGGACGCTGCCTCTCTTGAGTCCTCTTCCAGCACAGCGTTTGCACTATCCTGTTCCTCTGAGCTCAGAAGGTGACTCAACTGATACACACAGCTTTCAGACATCTTCAAACGTGGTAGAGCTGATGGTACTGGCTTCCCCGTAAGCTGGGGCTTGGTTCTATGTCATCTGACATGTGAAAACACGTTGCTTCTTTCAAGTACAGCTTCTTTAAAAGGCCTATATGAACACCAGCGTGGGCTCTAGACAGGGCTGGTTACCGTTCTATTCACAATGAGAGTTGGTGTGGTGTGATGTGGTATAGTGGAAAGCCACAGCCTTTGTACAAAAAAAAAAAATCACTGTGGGATTCACATATTAACTTCATCTAGGACTACCTGTGTGACTTTAGATGGGAGGCCAAACCTCAAATTTCCTTATTTATAAAATGGACATAAGAATGTGTACCATACAAGGCCATTATGAAAATGAACTAAGATGCTATGTAGTGCCTGACATGAGTCAGCATGGTGGTGGCGGCTGTGATAGATGCTCAAAGCGTACCTAGTGCTTTTCCATTTCACCCTTCTAACTGCCAAGCCCCTGCTATATAAACCCTATTTTGTCCAGGAGAACAAAGGAAACAAACGTGAATCTATAATCCAGCTTCTGATGGGATGGTCCCGGAGATAGGGCTCTCAACTGTCAAACTCCCATCACGGGAGCTTTGGTGACTCTGCAGTTGTGCAGGGATGGTGTGCATACTAATTGTTCTACTGATGGTAAATTGTACTATGGTAGCAATTGTGCTAATAAGAGTGCACAAGAGCGATCCTTTCACTAAGGGGAAGAGCTAGGATTATGATCTCTACAAGGCATCACACCACATTGTGGAGGGATATACTACCAGTCTCCCTCCAAAGGGCCCTCCTGCCTGCTTCCCCATGGCTGATAATATTTGCCGCCTGTGTGTGTTTAAGCCATTTGAGCCCAAGCCTGACAGCCAGATTCAGGTTGTGTCAGTAGAAGCTGTCAGCACACCCTCTGGTATCTTCAAGTCCGACAACTACTAGTCACTGCAAGGGGTTCCATCTGGTGCCAAAATGGGTTTTGAAAGACAGGCAAACAGGACACTGGCTCTGCCAGAGAGAAAGAGAATCGAGGGAGCTGGGGATCTTCTGCCTCGGAGATGAGCAGGGGTGAGGTGCCTGTCAGCAGCTCCTCGTTAGCACAAAAGCTATGCCGGGCACACACCGGATCCCAGTTACCCTAAGCTGCCCCGCCACTTGGCCTGCTGGCAGAATCCCCCGCCCACCCCCTCAGCAGAGGATCACTTGCTGAAATTGAAGTCCTGACCATCTGTCATGGGTAAGACAGCCGTCAACTGGTGCCTGGGGCCCCACACAAGCCCTTATGTGGCAAAGACGCTCTGAAGGGCCAATTCTTTTGGAGAAAGCCAGTCCTACCCCAGGGAGGGCCTCAGGAATTCTCTCAAAGTTTTCCCCTAAGTACAAGCCAAGTGTCTGACCCTTTCAGATCACACTTCCTTAAAGGAACTCAGAAGCGTTAGGAGGAGTTAAAAATACCCTCACTGAGAGATGGAGTCAGATGTGATACACAAATTTGGGGAATGATTTATCAAGCTAGACATGGAAGGCATCTGTGAACCCGGGGACACCTGTGTGTCTAGTGTCTGCTGGCCCATGCGGAAGATCTCTGATTCCGAGGAGCTTTTAACAAGTGGACGTTATTGTAACACAAAACCTCACTTTTGTCTAACGAATCACCACATTTCGTGTGGCAGATGTATTTGATAAAGTGTTGTCAGGAGACACATGGCTGCCCTACCCTAACGGTGAGAAACTGGCCCACAGCAGGACAAAGCCACCATTGACCCTGCGGAGTTCCGAGGAGTTCCATTATCCCTGGGATCAAACTCCCTTTTTAACTTGTCTCTTTTTTGGAGGGGTGACGTGAGCAGGGGAGCGAGAAACACAACACCTTTCTGCTAAATCTCAATAGGAATAATGTCATCTGTGTTCATTGTGTTATTATCCAAAGCATTAAAGTCCCCAGGATCTCACTGAACCCTCCCATAAGTCCTATAAGGTAGTCATGAAAGGAATTAGAAAATTCACTAGAGAGACAATGCATAAAGACTCAGCAAAAATAACGCATATGACTATAGTTCAAAATTAATTTTCTAAAATTCCCTACATGACCAGTCATGTTACCCATCTTCCATGAACTACAGTACTTTTATATGTGTGTATCTGGTTCATAGGTGTGGATCATTTATGTGCAAATGCACATGTGATTACACATATCCATAAATGCACACAGAGGCCAGAGGAGAGGTGTGGGGTCGGAGGGTTGTGCTGTATCACATTTCACAGAAGACAAGGTATGCTACTGAACCTAGAGCTCACTATTATTCAGCCAGTAAACCCCAGCAAGCCTCCTGTCTTCGCCCCCGCCCCCCACGGTGGCACAGGTGTTTCAGGCACAGGCATGACCACACCCAGCTTTTCACATGGATGAATTGGATAATCTGAACTCATGCACTCATGTTTATGCAGGAAGGACTCTTACCCCGTCACCCCAGCCCAAATTACCGGAGTTTTAAAGTGACTTTTACTGCTCCTTAGACTAACTTCCTCACTTTATATATGAGAGAAATGAAGACCCAGAGGGGCTGTGCTAGCTGTAGTCCACAGATGCTGATGGGCAGTTGTCTGATCTGTCCAGTGTGCTATCGGCTCCTCATGTGCCCATCCAGCAAGAGCTCAGAGCTCCTGAACTTGTTAGTCCACCACTTCAGTTAAGGAAAGAGACAATCTTAACACCAGAAGTAGCATTCTATTCCAAGTTGTGTTTAAGTTCATCAATAAGGCTGACACGGGACATTTTCCCATTACTGAAATAACCAAACTGGACACACATGTTGTAGGACAAACGGATTGATTCGATAATACTCTTTATAGCATTTTACTGTGCAATATTTTCAGCATCGCTTTGAATCCTGTACAAGGCTTCCATGTGATGAGTACCATGCTGGAGAGCAAAAGTGCTGGACTCCACAAAGAAAGTAATGAACCAGCAGGAGCATCCTGAAACAAAACGAGCCAACTGACAACCACCACCACCTCATCTCCATGTATACAGCTTGTGCCACGAGACGTGAAAGTGGCCAAATAAATACTGGTTCAGCTAAGCAGTATCTAGAGCCTTGGAGATTTCTACAAGAAAGAGAAGAAGAATATACTAGACAAAGAAGCTTGGGTTGAAGATAAGGAAAACCTGGCTCAGTTCCCATAATTCCATGAGCCTCAGTCCTTCAATAGTGCATGGGAATGACGACTCCTCCCTCCATGCTCCCACGTATCTTTCATCCTACATGCAGCCTTGCTCCTTAACCAAGTGTGTGACTTTAAATAATGAGTACATCTCTCTGTACCTCTGTTTTCTCACCTGCAAAATGGAAGAGCTATTGAATCCTATTTTAGCAAGTTAAGAAGCATTTAAATAAAGCAGTATAGCTGGTGTTAGAAACCATTCCAGGCACAGAGGAAGCAATAATGCTCACCACCATCATTTGTCCTTAGCAGACATACACTGTTTAGACTAAGAGGTGCTAAGATTCTCCGATATGAAAAATATTATTTCTCTGTAAATGTGTAGGTTAAGAAAAAAAGCAAGGCCTGGAGAGATGGCTCAGCACTTAAGACCACTGGCTGTTCTTATAGAAGACTGGGGTTCAATTTCTAGCACCCACATGGTAGCTAACAACAGTCTGTAACTCTAGCTCCAGGGAATGTGACTCCCTCTTCTGACCTCCATGGGTATTGCATGGCACGGGTGCACTTACACACATGCAGGCAATATACTTATACACACACACACACACACACACACACACACAAATAAACAAAATATTTTTTTAAAAGAAAGAAAGACAAGTAAAACCCCGTGTGCCTAGTGAGAACCTGAGGTTTTACAGACCCACAGAAAGAAAACCAAAAACAGAAGAGATAATCACCTAGGAAAGGCAAAACTGACTACAGCAAGTGAAAAGGAAGGGGCTTAAATCACCGGGACTCCAGCTAGTCAGAACTGAAGGGCACAGGCTGTAAAACTGTCCTTTAGACAACAGCTTGCGCATCATTAATTGTTATGCAAAGCACTGCAGCGGGTCTGGGCTGAGCAGGTTGAGCTCTTACCTCTCCTCACCCAAAGTCTGAAAAAATCACGTTTACTTGTTCACAGCTGTTCTCATAATGTCCAGGCTGGAAAAGGGAAGCACCGAGGCCCAACCAAAGCGAGACATAAAACCGCATTTGCCATCTCAAGACTCCCTCCAAGTCCCCCTGACTTATGCCTGCAGATGGCAAGACAGCAGACAGCCCTTCCCAAAGCTATTCAGTACACAGGGGACACACTCTGGCCTGAAACAGGAAACAGCTGCACAGAAACAAATGTGGGCTCCCTTCTGGAGGAAGCTCAAGCTGCTCCCCCACACACTCCAGAGGGTGGACAGGGAAATGCCTTGTAATTAAAAGGACTTCTCTGGACAACAGAGACAGATGTGTAGACATCGACTATATCACTACCTTTGCTGTGACAAAGGACAGCTTGCCTTGCAGTCATACTTATGGCCAAAATAACCTAGAAAGTCTTTCTAGGAGTAAAAACATTCTCCCAAATTGAAGATATTTAACAAGAAAGCCCCATCCCTACCAAGACTACCTAAGCTTCCTGGAGCTGGCTCAGAAACGCCCTTGTGACGGTTCTCAAAGACAGAGCATCACGACAAGGTAAAGGAAAGTCCCATGCCACCATCATGGAAAACAGAGCGGGTCAAAACAAAGAAAAGTCTATTTTCAATGTCAGAGAAAACTTTCTGGCTTCTACTGCACAGACTATGTTGGAAGGTACAGTTCGTCCATGTGAAAATATGATACTCAAAATTCAGCCAAGAATCAGAGAGGGCAGGCCTAGAAGGTTGACTTAAGCAAGGGCCATTCTCCTCTCCTTTTGTGGTACCAAAATCAACATGGACTAAGGACCTCTTCTGCTTAATACCCACAGTCCTGCCTGAGGAGAGCAGGACAGAAAAAGACGCGGACCATGGGGAAGAGGAGGCTCCACGCATGAGGAACCAGTGCTTTCTGCCCTCCCCACAGTATGAGGTTCAATAAAATCAAGCCATGGCTCTATCTTGGGGAGAGCATGTGGCTGACCCTATTATTGGTCACTGACTTCAAGAGATTTACCTTCCCTGGCTGGCATCCCCTGGACGTTAGGCATTTCTGGAAAGCACACTCAGCTTAAAGAGATAAACATGATCAACATGAAGAGGATTCATTACCTCAGAGCTCAGAGTTTGGCTGCAGTGGGAGGACGTAATTAGTGGCAAGAACTGAACAAGGGGGAAAAAAAAGGTGTTGGAATAGCATAGCAGCAGACAAAGAATTTAAAAATAGCTTGAAGGAAAAGACCCTCAGCAAATCGGATCCTCACGCTAGAAGTCAAATCTGAAAGGTGCGGAAAAGGGTCAGTTTAGCCAAAGAGTGAAGAAAGAGGAGTCAGGAGTCAGCCACCAGAGGGATGTCCGAAGGAGAGGCTGTGGCTCAACACTGACTCCTGCAGGTCTGGCCCAGCTGATTCTCCTGGCAGGGTTTATGGACCATTAAATCAGAGGGGACTTTAGAACTGCAAACCTATAAGACCCCAGTGGTAGAGAAGAGTCAGCTTCAGGGAGATTCTTCTACAACACTGCCAAGTACCAAGTCTTTCTTGCCAAAGTGTGTTCAAGGTCTGATTGGCCCTGGGATGGCACTTGAAATCATCCTACAGTTTAGTAGCAGAAATATGGCAGATAGCAAACCTGAGTGCTTCCCTGTCCTTCTTGGGGCTGACAGAGGGGCTCAGACTGGGGAACATTTGTCTTAAACTATTTCGTGCACGGCACACGGTCCACGGGCACTAAGGAGACACAGGACTCCTGCAGACCTCGGACAGCTTTGAGCAGCGTCAGGCCTCAGACTTCCGGGTTACCAGTGCAAACCCTTGCCCATGACAGAAAGATGTACACGATGCTGACTGACTGCTTCGGTAACAATAGCCCACCTCAGACAATCAGGGGGAAAGGGTGAGGGAAGGAGGGAGGGGCTTCTATTTCAACTTGGCAGGCGTTACAGAAAACCTAAGCACTAGACCACATTAAGGCCTTATGCTTTGTACAAATCAGTTCACGTTCCTGTCAACAGTCTGTGGAGTTCTGGTTCTGTTCTTATTTAACAGATGATGCATTAAAGCATTATGCAATTTGAATTAAATTCCATTACAAAATAGACCAAAAGAAACATATATGTCAGCGATCTATTTATATACTCCAAAGATATATAATCTTAGGATGTGAATGCAGATCATTGACCATATGTGGTTTTATTCATTGTCATTACCGTATTTATTAAAAATTAGAACTAAGTCCAATATAATGATTTCTGGCACTTTGAGCTCAAATTGTCTTCATTATAAATTTGAATACATTTCAGTTTTGTTCGTGACCATTCTTGTGATCCCATTCCAACCCATTTTAACCTGCTGAAAAGACCATCAGATGAGCCTGGACCAGAGTGAAGGCAGAATGGAGGCCAGAAGCAACACCACAGGAGCCTGGGTCTCTTGGGGAAAGTCAGCAAACATCATTTTAAGGGTTTGGTTTTACTATGTGTAGTCGTGAGTTTACAGTCACTGCTTCTGAAAGTCTTTCATGCAGACAGAAAGCCAGGGCTGGAAAATGAAAGCCTTTAATCTTCCCATTCATTGTTCAATCTGTCTGTGTTTAAAACTGTGAAGCAGATTCATTTAGAATCTGATGTTCGAATTTCACTTGCCCTGTCTAAAGACTCAGGAAGTTTCAATATTAATTTGTTCTGTGGAGGTATCAGAGGTCATGGAGAGATCAAGAAGTTCAAGTCCACAGTAACTGAGGCACATGACTTTACCTGGAATATTAGCTTGCTCTTTTTTTTCTAGTCGTTTGAAGTGTACACGTTGTTTGTCGTGCATTCACTTACCTAACCAACAAATCTTTCCAGAGGGCACAGCGTGTACTGACTCTTCCCACAGTGCCAGCTGCACTAAGATTCTACTGATTTTAGCTCAAGGATTTTTTTTCCAAAAGGAAAATATTTAAATTCAATTTCTCAGGAAACCATTTGACTCTTACGACAGGGTATTTGAGTAATTGCCATGGAAGGTTAAATGCCTTTAAAATATTAATCTGTTGTGGGTGTTCTGTGGGGGCCAGTTCAGTGAATCTTTTGTTATTTTTTTTATTTTGTGTGTATGAGGGTTTTGCCTGTATGTATGTGAGTGCACCCATGTACGCAATGCCCACGAGGGCAGAAGAGGATGTTGGGTGCTTTGGAACTAGGGTTATTGGTTATTGTCAGTTGTTAACCACCACGTGGGGGCTGAGAACCGAACCTGGGTCATCTGCAGGAGCAGCCAGTGCTCTTAACCACTGAACCATCTCTCAATGTCAGCACCTCACAATGCCAATCGTGTACCTTTCCCGGCATACTCTTCTCCTTGTCTTCTCCAGCATTCTTTGCTTCAGCCATAAAGTCACACAGTAGACCCTAGGACCTGAACGGGAAGTCTCCTTCCTGCCTTCACTGTCAGCTGCATCCCTGGGTCCAAAGTATCCTCGCCATTCCCACACCATCTCAGCTTCCCATAATCCCACTTATCCTTCCAGCTGCGATGTAAACGCATAGCACCCAGCTAGAATTAGTCACTTCCTCCTTCACCGTTATAGCGCTCGTCACACTTGGTCCTCCCTGCCATAGTTACAGTTATTTATGTCATCTCCTGCCGCTCCGTGACACCTCTGGCTGTCTCTACTTGAGGAACTTTTGTGTTCCCACGGCACCCAGGACGGCCGTGCAGGGAAAATGCCAAATGACTTAAGTTGACTGCGGACATTAATGGCAGCTAACTCTGAGTCATAGCACAAAGACCGTCTCTCTTCTTTCCATTTCTATGTTTTCTGAATTTTCCATGTACAGGCAATGCTTCATGAAAGAAAGAAAGAACTTCCGTCCTGTAAAAATCAAAGCTCACGTCACTCGGCAGAGCCCAGGGAAGGTTTCTCCCATTCTGCAATGAAGACTGGTCTTCTCCAAGTCTCTGCACTATAAGATTTGCCATTTGATTCCAACAAGCATAGTTAAGAATCATCTCACACTCTGTACTCATTTTTAGTTTCACATATACATAATTCCTACATGTCCTTACTGTACTCCTTGAAACTTTCTCAACGTTTTATTGCTAAGTTAAACAAGTCCTTGTTCTCAAAAAATATTTAATTCAATGAAAGTGACAAAGGGCCACAGCACTAACAGTCTTGAGTACTCTCCTCTCTAAAATTCTATTGTCATTTTGTGGACTTTGTGGGAACCCCATGATTAAAGCTCTTAACAGTTTGCTCTTTCTTTGTAGAGCCTAAATTCTTGGGTCATTCATTGCATCAGTCAGCAGTCCTATATTCAGTAAATGTTTAGTAAGCACTTACTAGATGTCAAGCACAATGCAGACAGGGACAGCCATCCCTTGCCATGGTGGTAACTCACTAAAGAAGTATACAGGCCATCTTCCTCAGAATTGATGGGGGCATTTGCCCTGCTGAGGCATTCAGAACACTCTGGTACATGCTGAAGATTGAGAATTGATAAATAATTGACATTAAAAAATCAGCAAAAACATCACTCTTATATGATGAGAGATATGCTGAATATATTGCCAGAAATAAGGACCTGCAGAGAAAGAACGGACAGCTCATCATGTGTCGCTGAAATTTAGCAGAAATCCTTAAGTCAAATCACTGACTGGTAAAAAGAAACATGGAATTCCCTCATCCCTTCCCTCTCATCCTCAGCACAAGCCAAAGAGAAAGAAAGTGGTACAAGATGGCCAGTAATGGGTGATATGTGTCAAATTTTCTCATTAAGGAAAAGAAACAAGCTCACTTTTCCTCAATAGGATGGACGGATAAGGAAGGAGGAAGAAAGGGCTGGAGGAGAATTGGCTGACAAAGTTCTTCCTTAAGAGAAAAGCATCGAAGCTTTATAAGAGTGAAAGCTTTGGGGAAATTATTCTGAATGATTGCCACCCTTCTAAAATTCTCCCTCATTTGTCCCCTCCCTTTTTCTGGCACATACTCCCTGGCCCCAATCTCAGCATCTCCATGTACCGCCTGCCCTCCCCCGGACTCACATATCATTGGGATAATTAATTTAATTTGAGCAATGGCTTCCATAGCAAACAGTTGCTGCATTCCAATACGCCACACAAGATTGGTTCCCATAAACAAGTGGCTCCTTAATTTGGATTTAAAGCCTTGGGACTAGTCTTCAAATAAAAATGACCAGGGAACATTGTGCCCACAGAGCCTGACAATAATCTCATGAGCTCTCAATTATCCCAGTTCATAGTATGAACAATCCAATAAGTCTGTATGTTCTCGTCCATAAAAATACTGAAAGAAATTTATCATTTTGAAATCAGAATGCAAAATAGAGCCTGACACTTTATTAAGCCGTATTTCTCATGATATCCTAAGGTTGCTGATGGAAAATGAAATCAAGCAATCTCACAGATGAACAGTAACACTCTTTAGACTTCTTGCAGGTGCTGTGGAGCGCCCAAGTCACCGCTCTCCCCACATGTCACTCTTGAATGGCTTCAGTTTGAACTAGAAACCCTAGGTGGGGTGGGGGTGGGGAATAAGCTCTGAAATGTACTTCATTTCATCATCCAAATTGGTCATCATTTACTAAAATAAAAATTTCTAGAATGAGAGGAGGACTTAGAAATTTTCTGTTACAGCCACAATAACCAGATGCCCCCAGATGGATGTTCAACACAGGATCCTTGAACATGGCAACATTGTATGCAAATTTGTGCATACTTGTTTTTCTGGAAAGGCCCAGAAGGTTCACAGGACTGTAGAGGAGCCTATCTTTGCCCAGAATCCCATTTCTCCTTTTGGAAAACTTTTCCCTCACTCAAAAGTCCTTGCCTTTTAGAGACTTCTGCCACACTTGGATCAGAAAGTGTCTGTCACTGGGTTGGGACATCATAGTCCCAGTTACATGATTGCTTTAGAGATGGTCATGTGTTCAGTGGAGCCACTCAGCTCCATCTGAGCTGAGTCCCCAGTTACATGCTTGCTTTAGAGACCATGTGTTCAGTGGAGCTAGTCACTCCATCTGAGCAAGCTATAGGTCTTTTGTTGAGTTGACTGAAGAGATGACCTTCTACTCCAACTGAACCAAAAAAGAGGTGAGACCGAGCTGCTAGAAATATGAATGCATTAGAGGAGAGTCCATGGAGAACACAACCCATTATGCAGCCTAATGAAGATCAAGGCGCAAATGAACACTGATAGATGGCGAAGAAGGGAAGTGGGAAGGACTCTCATCTGCCCTCCAAGAACGTTGAGGTGAACTGGCATGGAGATGAGACTGAACCATCACAATGAGCCGATGACAGAAGTGCTCTGTATGGCGCGCAGATCTTCCATACAACAAATCCGTACAGCCTCGCAAGTCACGGTCATAAACATACACACACACACACACACACAAATATACATATATATGTACTTAGTAGGAAAAATATATATATATATACATACACACATACATGAACATACATATTTGTGTGGGAGGGGGCAGAGAGAAGAGAAGAAGAACTTCCTACCCAAGTGCTTGAGACCCCAAAATACATAATGAGATGCCTCAAAACCAGAACTCAGATCTGAACAGGAAATTCATTTGTATCTCATACATACCTCTAAACATCAGCCAATGCAATTTCATATAATATCTTTAGTGCACCTACATTATGACTACAACCCATCACTATGAGATCATGGATGGAATTTTCTTCTTGTGGCTTCAAGATGGTGCTCAAAAAATTTTAATTTGGGGGCATTTTACATTTCCAGTTATAAATTAGGAAGGATCCAATCTGACTACATCCTAAACACATATGCACCTATATACATTTGGTCTCCTCTTAGAGAATTCCTGTGCACTTTCAAAATGATAGAGCCTTTATTTATTTTTACGTGTATGTATGTGTTTTCTGCATGTATGTAAGTGCACACATGTTACACAATGACCACCTGGGTCAGAAGAAGGTGCCGGATCCCCTGGAACTGGAGCTATAGAAGGCTGTTTGCTGCTTTTGGGTGCTGGGAACTGGACCTGGATCTTCTGATGGTGGCTTTTTAATTAGGTGTTTCAAACACAGATCCTACAGAGCCCAGACGGGTAACATCATTGGGTGAACTAGGTACTGTGTGAAGAACTACAGGGAGCCCTGGAAATCATATGCACTGAGAGCAATGTCTTGTCACCAGGGACAGTTCAATTCTCCCCAGCCACCTGACTCCATGCAGTAATGTGAGCAGTGCTGTCAGACCTTCCCATTGTAAGATAAGCTTGGAGTTTCTATTGGGAAGTGTGAAAATAGCCAACATTCACAACAATTATGAGCCAGAACAAGCAGACCTCTGAACCTGCATCTTTGGCTCTAAACCATAACAACAAAGTCATTCATCTGTAAGGCTATGGTAAGACTTTTCTGTGTCCATTTTCAAATTTGAAAAATTTTAACAAAAGTAGCACTGAGCTGGAGTATGGGCTCAGTGGTTCAGAGTGCACAGGTATGTATGGCTCTTTCAGGGGACCAAAATGGAGCAGCTCACCTGTAACTCCAGTTCAAGGGATCCAACGCCTTTTTCTGGCCACCACGCGTACCCACACATGTCTCATACATACACACGTGTGCACACACACAAATAAAAATTAAACCAAATCTTTAAAAATGAATAAATAAAATAAAAAGCAGATCCCCATGACCCCATTGCATGGGCCTCCTCTAATTAGGAAAAACCTAAGCAGCTCTTGCTTCTGAAATCAATGATGTGTCTTTTCTTTTGCTTTGTCATTTCTAAGAATCACTGAACTGAAGGTTTACCAAGCTTTCTTTTCTCCCAGCCCTTTGGCGGTTGCTGTGTAGGGTGAAGGAAGATGTTAGAGAAAACATCTGGCCCCAGAAGCAAAAGTGAAGGAGGATCAAGTTTGTGAGCACAAGGCTGTTCACAGACATTGAGCAGAGATGGGACATCTCCAGCATCTGCAGCATATTTTGATTCAGTCGTGTGGGATTTGCTCCCATTTCTACAAAGCATCTCACCATCGCATGCGGCATGCGGCATGTGGCATGTGGCAGGCACTGAGCACCTACAGGAATCATCTACTGAGTGCTTACAACACCCATAGATGAAGTCTGCTCATATCTCCATTTCACAAATGAATGTAGTAAGATCAGAGAAACTTGTAGGAAGCAAAAAAAAAAGTCCAAGGTCATGACCGCATCCATCAGAAGGGGAAGCGCCAGGATTTGAAGCCAAGATATGGCTCATCATAGCTGTAGGTTTAGCCTTGGACGAGGTGGAAGTGAAACTGTAACACACATGGACTTCTGATATTTGCAGGATGAATCTCATAATTTAGAATAGAGGTATTCAAATGATGTTAAGTTCTATCCATTAAATTGACAAGAACTTTTATTTTACTTTTTTAAAAAATTTTATTTGTTATTTTTATTGTATGTGTATGAGTGTATTGCCTGCATGTATGCGTGTGTACCCTGTGGCATGCAATGCTTGAGGAGGTCACAAAAGGGTGCCAGATTCCCCTGGGACTGGAGTTATGAATGGTTGTTAGCTGCTATGTAGGTGCTGGATATCAAACCCAGGGACCTCTGCAAGAGTAGCCAGTGCTCTTAACTGCTGAGCCATCTCTCCAGGTCCCATCAAAAATTTTAAAAGTTTGTGCTTTTACAGCTATGCTTTACTTATAAAAACTGTTGCAATTAGTCGTTAACTGATCTTCATAAACCTACTGGGGGACCGGAGGAGGGCTGGAAAGCGTCACCCGCAGTGGAGGGCTAAGGCTGGCGCAGCCCAAGGAGGTAAAGCCGCGCGAGCAGAGTCACCCAGCTGTGCAGTGGCACCCTCACTGGGGGCTTCGTCTTCATGCCCACAGATACACACCGGCTCTTCCTCTCTCTGAGGTCTGCAATCATCTGCAACTAGTTCTTTCTGGCCTTCAGGCTTCCCTTAGAGGCTCTCCCTCCAGGACCTGGTCCTGCACCCTTCCTCCACTCTTGGTCCCCATCATGATCAGTTTTACCCTGAGCTCATTGTGGTACTAGGTTTGGCCTCAAAATGTGTACTCAGTAAAGAAGTAAAATAACATGACAGAGACTTTCTGGATTTTCTAACTTTTACCAGTGACTGAGGGACCCAGAAGACGCTTTAATTGGTAAAGCGCTTGCCACACAAGCATGATGATCTGAGTTTGGGTCATCAGCACCCATGTAAAACAAAACCAGATTAAGGGTATGTGTTTGTAATCCCAGTGCTGGGGAGCCCCAGACAGGATAATTCTTCAGATGTACTGGCCAGCCAGACTAGCTGAACTGGTGAACACCATGTTCAGGAAGAGTGGTTCTTAGGCCAAGATGACTCAGAATTCCAATGTCCTTCAGATGATGGCTGTCTTTCTTTGTTTAAAAAGATTGCTCCAAAGGCCAGCTGAATACTTCTTTGCCACTGGAAGGTGCAATGTCCACACATGCCAATCTACATAATCAAGAAACTGAAACAAAACAAATACGGTCTTCCTCCGCCCCAAAGCAGTCATCTCTTTTCTTCATGATCTCCACCAAGCCCACCCAGTCACCTTCTTACCCCATTCTGCCTCACAGTTTACAGCAAAGTCACACCAGCCGCCCCTCTGCCTCAGCAGCCTCGCTGCATTCTCAGATCTGCACTTCTGTTGTGCCATAGCTCTCCCTTCTAGAGCATTCTCTTGTTAACTCCCAGGTCCCTTCTCACTCAAGTGTCACAGATGTCAAGATCGGCATGACTCTCCCAAACAAATACCCCCAAGCTCTGTCCTCTGCCTTTATGACCATCAGAAAGTTGCAAGCGATCAAGTTCCTACTCAGAAATTTTAATCAGATAAAGTCTTGAAGACCAACATTTCACCAACATTCCAAGCAGGAACTTTTGGGTGCTGTTAATCATTGGATTAGAATCCCTCACTGGGCTATTTATACTGTTTGAATTGTTCCCAGATCTTCCCTCAGTAGCTAAACAGAAAAGCAAGTATCAGTGCTTTAGTACCTCAAATAAGATAGTCCATTCACCTGGAGGCTCGAGATGGTGTAGGTGGCAGCTTTCTACTAGCAACAGAGAGGGAGAATCCACTTAACACTGATCACTTGCTTGTGCTAAAAAACGTTACAAGTTGCTACTTGGCCTCACCTAGACAAAGGGTCAGTGTCTTAGCTGGGATTGTGACAAGCCTCCCTAGAATTAGAGCACTTTATTATCACATTAGTTCCAGGGAAAGTCACATAATTAACAGAATTTATCCTCATTTACTCTGTAAAAGCACTAATATTCATCTCTCTGCCTCTCTCTAATTACTTTCTCTAACACAACTTTTTTTCCTCCAAGTTGACCCTTCCTGGGCTCATCTGCAGAAATGTGTTAAAACTTTTTTCTATCTGCCTCTCCATTTAAGTCGCAAGACTTTCTTCATTTGAATAAGCATAAAAGGTGCACCAAGGTCTGTCATAGTTCACACAATGCCTTTGAATTAGCAGGTGTGACGGTGCCGTGCCTATGCTGGGGATCCTCTGTTCCCAGCAAGTGATGACAGGCACCAGAGTTACTGTTAATTGTAATGTGACACTGGTATTTCAGGGCTGTGTGTGGTGGTGAGCTAGCCTTGGTTCAGGTGTCGAAGAAACCCAGAAACTGAGACGCCACAGCCACAATGCTTCAAAGGAAGGCAGGGCCCGCCTCCCACATGCTGCCTGCCAGGTGCTATATCTCCATTTGTACACATGCACACTCACATGCACACACAAATACACAACAGGTACGGACATACAAACATGTACACACACAAAAAAAAATAGAGATACACACACATACACATGCACACAGAAACACAAACACATAATACACACACAGACAGACACCCCTACATAGACAAACACTCACGTCAGGATGAATCTGCTCTTAGCAAAGGCATCATAAGGTTACAACCCCAAGGGCAACTGTGCTTCCTCTTTCTTTCCTTAAAACTTATCAGTTTCTTTCTCTCTTCTTCTCCATCTCCGTCTCCTCGCTCCTTTCCTTCGTCATACTTTCAAATTTCTAGGCATGTGTGTTTGTGTGTGTGGTGTGCGTACAAGTGCATATTTGTGTATTTCTGTGTGGTGTCTGTGTGTGCAGATGTGTGGGGAGGCCAGAGGTTTATGGCAGGTGTGTTTCTTAACCACTTTCTACCTTATCTCTTGAGCCAGAGTCTCTTGCTGAACCTGGCACTTGCTGATTCATCTCGACTGGCTGGCCAGCAAGTCCCAGAGGTCTGCCTGTCTCCGCCTCTCCAGTGCTGGGATTACAGATACAGGCCACCATGCCTGGTCTGGTGACAGAATTCAGCTCCTCATGCTTTGCATCAGTGGAGCACCATCCAAGCTCCTCTTTTAAATGTCTTAAAGGTAGCAAAGAATAAAGGGCAGAAAGGGCAAGGTTTAAGTGACAAACATTTAGTGGAGGCCGAATGTCTGCTGTCCTTTTTCTGAAACATAGATTAAATCAATGTGTGCCTCTTCATTTCATACTGAGACAGTCCACAGCACAGTCAGGACAATGACTATGAAGACTCAGAAGAAAGGACAGGGTCTTTGGCTTGGACAGACCTTTTGGTATGTAGGTAGTTGGTTTTATTTGTAACAAACAGGAAATACCTCACCATGAGGACAGAAGTGGGGCCGGGTGAGTAGCAAGGAGACAGTAGAGAGTAGCTGGACAGTGGTCATTCAGAAAGGAAGGGCTCGGGAGGTCTCCTGCTTGAGATGCGTGTGGGGCATGAAAGAGATTTGCACAATCAGCCTCTTCCTATTTCTTCTGTCAATGGAAGAATCATCAGCTTAACTGCCTTTTCACTATAAGAGGTGGGTGTCAATTTGATGTGAAGAAGGAGCAGGTGGTCACCTTATCCAGGGGACACACCAAAAAACTAGAAAGAGGAAAAGAAGAGTCTTAAACTCTGGGTCTTCAGTCAATTGCTCTTTTGGCCTGTAATGCCTTGTTCTCCCTTCGTAAGGTCCTCTAGACTTCTAGGTGTGGTGGAGATTGTTTTCTACAACCCAGATCTCCCCATTTGGAGTTAATGGTACTTGTCCACACACCCAAGTGTTCGGTTTTGATAACAATCTTTCTCAAGGCATTTGCCAAGGTCATTTTGCATTCGGGTATCTATGCACAAATCTAATCGTTCTACTTGTCTCTGGACACTTACAAGTGATGTCGGGGCTGAGACTCCATCTAACCTCAGGGACAGCGCCTGAGGTTTCCAGGCTAAAACTAATTCACTCTTCCTTGCAGAGCTGCCCTTAACACAGCCCTTGGTCGAACCCTTCATCACTCTGATTGTCCTTTCCTACCGAAGCTTCTGCAGAGACTGTTTGTGCTGGATAGTTTCAGGTGTTAACTTGACACACTTGGGAAGGGGGACCTTCAGTTGGATAATTTCCTATGGACTTGAATGTGAGGCATTTTCTTGATTGTTGAGTGATGTGTGAAGGCCCAGACTACCCCTGGACAGGTAGTTCTAGGTTACATAAGAAAGCAGACTATGGGGCTAGAGAGATGGCTTAGTAGTTAAGAGCACTAGCTGCTCTTGCAGAGGACCTGGGTTCGATTCCCAGCACCTACATAGTGGCTAACAACGGTCCTTAACTCTAGTTTCAGAGGATCTGACACCCTCTTCTGATCTTAGTGGGCATTTCAGGACACAGGTGCACTTACATGCACGCAGGCAATACGCTCATACATATAATAAATAAAAATATTTTTAAAAAGAAAGAAAGTGGGCTGAGCATGAGCCAGGGGCACAAGCCAGGAAGAAGTGTTCCTCCATAGTCTCTGCTTCAGCTCCTGCCTCCGGGTTCCTGCTCTGACTTTCCTCAGTGATGAACTGTGACCTGGGACATGTAAGATAAAATAAACCCTTTCCTCCCCAAGTTGATCTTGGTCAGTGTTTTTATCACAGCAGTAGAAAGTAACTAGGACACTACTTCTCTGCTCAGACTCATGTAATGGAATCCAGTCCAAAGCCTCGGTGACCATATTGACCCAAACAGCACCATCAAAATTTCTACAGCCTTTGTCTAGATCCCGCTGGTTCCTTGCTGTGGAGCTGTTTATCTGCCTTAGGGAATGGGTTTTCTACACTCATGTTTCTCTACGGTGCTTACTAGAACCATTCTGTTCATCACAGAGTCAAAAATGGACAGTGACTGAATATTTAGTCATTCATTCATTCATTTTGATTGTTAGCCTGAACCTTTAAACAGCTGAGCTCCAGTCATAAATATGCTATTTTGAGATCTGGAGTGAAATAGAGAAAACAGTCATGAATAAATCTCTATTGAAGGGTCAATAAGCATCACCTGCTGCTACTCTTGATGATGAAATCATCATGATTAGAGTCACTGTTATTTGAGTTAGAAGCAAGGTAATTTGCCACCCATGTTATTAATAATATCTCATTTAAGCCTCACAGCAACTCTTAAAGTAGCATCTTGAAGGTTCATTTTTTCCCTTTCTCCTTCCTTTTTTTTTTTTTTTTTTGTATTGGGGATTAAATCTAGGGTTTTGCATATGCCGGCCATAGAAGCACTCTACCACTAAGCTACATCCCCAGCCCTCTTTTCACTTTGTCATTTTGAGACAGGGCCAGCTAAGGTGCCCAGGCTATCCTTGAACTCACTGTGTAGCCCAGGCAGGCATTGAACTTGCAGTTCACCTGCCTTTGCCTCCCAAGTAGCTGATATTACAGGCCTGTACCTCCAGGCCAGGCTCATGGTGTCTCTTTTCTGAAGACACAAAGCTGGTATGTGAGAAAACTTGAATTCAAATCCAGGTCTAAAGGCAGGCTTGTTGAGAACACCAACTGTACCCAGCTCACACTGGCTCAGAAGATACTTGGGATGCTTGTGAAGGACACTTTTCTCCTGTTCACCTATGTACTCTGGCTCCCTGACACAGGAGTGAGGCTCTGGAATATAGAAGTGGCCCCGTTCCAAGTTTGGAAACAAGCTAGCCTGCTTCTCGAATTTCTGATGGTAATGGACTTAGCTGCTATCTTGGCTTGATTCTTCTGATGCAACTGAGTCCTCTTCATTTTGGAAAAATAAAGTCTCTCAGCTTCCTGTCTCTACCAACATGCTGTCTTTTCTCACTCTCTGTGACAAGGTTGAACTTGAAAAGCTGCTTAAGGCTTTCCAACGTAAGCCAGTCCAGGTTGTGCTGTCTTTTTTCCCCCATCGGCCCTGCTTGGTAATGGTCTATCCTCCATTCACCTCAATGCCCCGCACAGATGCAAACACAGGGCCTTTCACCTCCAGCTGTTCCACCACCTCAGTACCTCAGCAAAAGACATGCATTCCTCAACTGGGTGGATTAACCTCCAGGATGACACTCAGTTTTAGCCTTAGCCTCCCTAAATCCTCAACAAAAACTTTTAACAGCCAGCTCTGATTTAGGGTCTTAACTGAAAATCTCCTCTCTCCTCACACACTAACTTCGGGGATGGGCAGGATCAATGAAGCCCTTTTCTCCCCCTTGTGCCCTCTACTCTTTGAGGATTGGAAGTGATGGGTAAGAACTTTTACATCATGAACCTTACACTCCAAGACAGGCTTTGAAGGGGGCAGGGGAGAGAAACGTTACTAACATCTCCTATCACATGTAAAGCACTGAAATGATACTTCAGGTAGGAATTTCAGAATGTATGTGAAGCAAAAATGTTCATTTATAGACATGAAGCCAACTTACAGGAATGTTAAAAAAAAAAAAAAAAAAAACAGTCACTGAACTTATGCGTAATTCTTAGAGCCCTCTGGATCAGCCACTGAACCGGCCATGAGAACACATCTCCTTTTCACTCAAGTGAGGATCTGCAGGGGTCTTTTCCAAAGTAAATAAAGGGCAACAAAGAAAAAGAAAAAAAAAACAGTAAAGAATTGAGTCTCTCAAGAACAGTCCTGACAAAATAAACCCAGTGTTTATGTGCTCTCCTCTCAGTCGACCCAGCTAGAAATCCTCCCTGCAACTTAAAACCGGCAGTGCAGGAGTTGAGAGAAATGTCTGGAATTAGCTTAGTCAAATGCTGCCTTAAATAAATGCTCTTCTGATACCTAGCAGGTCCCGGGGCCAGGGAGATTTAGTTTGACTTTGGCAGTTGCCACCTTTGGACCACTGCACCTAAATTCTATAAAGTTCCAGGGAGTATATTTTAAAATAGTATTTATAATTTTTCCTAGTTAGAAAGGGTAATTCCTTAATTTTTAAAACATTAAGGATGGATGAGATGAATCAGCTGGTAAAGATGTGTGCCACACGTCTGATGACCTAAGTTTGATCCCTGGAACCCACGTGAAGGTTAAAGAAGAGAATCAACTCCATAAAACTGTCCTCTGACTTCCAAACACATGCTTCCATGGCATATGCATGCACTTGTGTGCACATACAATAATAATAAAATTAAATAATAAAAATAAGAAACTACAATCCAAAAGTAATAGTAAATAGAAATAAACTACAAGTCAAACTAATAGTAAATAAAAATATATATCCCATTTTTTCAGGTTTTAATGTATATGAATTATGTCATCATGTTTAGATTTAGTATCCTTTTCATGTCAAATAATCTTCAAAATGTGATGGTTTGATTATTGTGTGACATTCTCTCATATATAATAAATATTAAACTAATCTTCCATTATTAGTTACTTTCAAGTTTTTACTAATATAAATAACATTTTAGTGAACATCTTGGCATATAAAACTTTATTTGAAAATCTAAGTATTACTTTAGCCTAAACCAAAGCAATCCGAGATCTAGACACATTAAGTTAAGGAAAAAGTGGCCCTTAGAGTACCCTGTGCAGCAGTGAGTTTTAATAATTTAGGTTTCAGGGAAATCCAAATTTATAAAACACAAAATAATCACAGGAAATATAATCACCCTATATTGTATGCATAGTCCTACACATAGCCTGTTTCACCTGCAGCTATGGCGTGTTCATTATCTTGAGTTGTTATTAACAACCAATGTAGGCTTCCTTAGAGATGTTCTTCTGAGCCGCAATGCTCTCCTTTTCTCAGAGCAATGCTTCTTCTCCGTGCCTACTGCAGAGATTACAGAAGGACTCCACTACCGTGATGCAAACCACAAACTGGAGCAGGGCACCACCAACATACCATGTCCAGTAATGGGGGAGATCTCTGATCTTACCTCCTCCCCGAGGAACTGCATCTTTTACAAGGTTAACTTCATCTTAGGTGTTTATGCTTGAAGGAAGATTCAAAGCAAAGCTCCTACAACATGATGATAATCATATTTCTAAAACTCCACCTGGAAATGTTCTAATGAGGAACTCCAGAACCTCATTAGACAGCACTCTCAAACAAGTCAGTTCTAGAAGACCTGCTTCTGATTCCTGACAGTAATTTGTTTTCTTGCCTCAGCCTCCAATATAACAGCTACTTTTTAAATTTGGATATGATCTTTTTCTACTGTTCCAGGGAAGAAAGGGAGCTGGACCCCAAGCAAGTTAATAAACTAAATCTACTACCTCCCTCCCCAGGCTATTTATATTCTTTTATGTAAAACCAATTGGGAATTCCTAAAACCTGGAAACTCTCCTGCACTTTCCCAGTGCTGACTTTCTCCCTATGGAAACCCAACTCTGCCTAATCTTGTTTCAAAAAGCATTCTCCGTATTTCAAGAATTACTACAACTGCCACGTCTCCTAAGAAGCCCTCCTAAGCTGCTGTCCTAAGTATACTGTCCCCTACACCCAGTCACAATGCCCCTGAGCCATATGTATCCCATAGCTTTGGGACCCTTTACTAACTTCCTGATCTTTCTAACTAGAGAGCAATGATCCTTGAAAAACTGTCTTTTCATCTGTACATACACAGAACCAGATTTATAGTTTGTGAATATCTTCTTGATTCTGAAAAGAACAAAGAAAAAATGCTACCCACAATGGGAAATAATAGAGAATTCAAAGAAACAAAGAGCCCAAAGACAATCTAGCTCCAAGCTACCATGTCAAGAAGGAATTATTGCACAGAACCAAATGCTGGAATGTTTGCAAAGTCAAATCATACTAGTGAAAAGTATCTTAGTTTCATACTATCTGGCTATCATCTATCATCTTGATTTTATCCTGTAAAATACAGAATAGAATATTAACTCCATGATATATATATATATATATATATATATATATATATATATATATATACACACAGACACACACACACACACACACACACACACACACACACGGTCTGTAATTTCCTAAGTATAATCTGGATCTTTCTTTGGTGCCTGGTGCATTCTAAATTTGTTTTACATAATGATGCCAAAGTCTCATGCAAATACACATGAAATCAAAGTTGAATGATAGAGACATAGAGACTCCCCAGTGACAGTGGTGGGATTAACCAAATTCAACTCAGGTTCTCCTTAAGGAGCACTGACTCCTCGACCAACCCAGGGTTGGTGAATGGGAGCTCCACCCACACTGGATGGAGCCTCCTTCTTCTCGAGGACCCAGTTCTACCCTTCTGCCACTTAATGAGAAATTCTAGTTATCTGTTTCCAGAGAACAACACATTTCCTTCCTCTCTAAGACAGTTCATGAGTCAAAGTGGCCAGCATCTCTCCCCCAGGCATCTTTTAAACATGCTCTACTCTTCTACCACCACAGGACAGGATGCTCTTCCCTCTTATTCAAACTACTCTTATTAGACAATAGCCTTCTTGAGTTATGCAAGAAATGTACCAGCCCCCAAATGACCTAGGCAGTGAACAAGCTGGTTAATACAGAAAGCTGACCCAGCTCACTTCCAGTCTGAGTTCTACTGCTTGTCAGTTATGTACCCTTAAGTACATTGTTCAACCTCTCTAAGCCTCTGTCTCCTCACTGGGAGCTTGGAATTAAAATACCTACCTGGAAGATCACTGTGAGAAGAAATATGAAGATAAGTGTAAAATCAGATGGTCTAAATTCTCAAAGGGGTTTACTTTCTCTTATATCACAAATTTATAGTGATGATGCTGATGACGATATCTCAGCCTTCCCTCATAATGATCATAAATCTGCATTTATTCAAATAAAGTTAAACATGTATTTGATTGCATTTGTAATACTGCAATTGAGGGAAAGGGTCCCCAAAATTTATATTGACCCTCTTTTCTCCTAGGTTCTTTGCATAGAGTATCCCCAAACTTACCACAGCAACAGAGAAAAATAAATATAGAATTCAACCTTGAACTTGGGATATGCCTAGTTTCTAGTTACTGCAGGAACATGTTTAATGTCCCCATCTCTCAAATACTACTGCACACATTGAAACGGTGGTGATGGTTAGTTTTCCGATGGGGAGAACAGGGTCATGTGTGTTCTGTTGATCCTCCTGGATCAAAAACACTAAGCCTCAATGAATACTGGGAAGAATGGAGGGCGGAACTGGTTTAAAAATGTCTCCAGGTTTTCAGTATCCCATCTGACAGTCAAACCTCACACAGCCTTAGACCTCCTAAGGCCAATGATACTTACATAGGCATAGAAACAGAAGCTCCCAAAGATCAGGAGCCTTGTACGATGTCTCAAATCTAGTATGGGCTAATGCCGGGTCTCTTGATCTTTTGCCAGGAAACTTTTTTTAAATGAACCAGTCTCAAACCTGAATCCTTTTGGCCACATTCTCTTGTTCTCCTTCACTGCTTTCCTGCAGAAATGTCTACAAGGCAGGAGAGAGTCAAGCTCACCCGTTTGTTGGTTTATATCCCAACTCCTCTGAACTTAGAGTTCCTAAAGGGGAAGAGAGTCAAGGCTGGCATTGCCAAAGCTACATAAATATCTCACCTAAGGAATATCATCATTTTTCTTTTGTCACAACCCTTCCAGTCTAATATTTGACAGCTCCGATCGGGTACTGTCCAAACATTTATTAAAACATTTTAAATGATGAATATATCCAATTATTACTATTAATGCAGCTAATACTGACTAATGAGGGGGAAACACAGGAGCCAGTGTCCCGCAATTCATTACCCCTGCCTTGTCAACAATTCAAAACCCGAAACCTAATCATCCGTACCGGGCCCTGTTATATTTCACACGTCACTTTTAATAAGTCACTCAGTGCCTATAAATTAATGTAACATGTCGGCGTTTATGAGCGCGGCTTTGTCGCTGTTAACAAATGATGTTCTGGACCAGTCTACAACAGCTAGGCAGTGACGGATGATGGAAGATGATTTCTTTCCAAACTATAAAGTATACACTAGGGACTCCCGTAACATGTGGCTGTATATATCCACATATTACATACTTCTAAGCATAGACACTCATACAACAAAGCACACTAATGCAGGCACAAATGAGAAATAATCATGAAGCTTATGGAGAAAAACTGAGTAACAAACCTGCCTCTTCTTCAAAATATTAAACACAGAACTGGTGAGATGGCTCAGTCGGTAAAGACATTTGCCACCAAGCCTGATGAGCACAATTCTAACCCTAGGTAGAAGAAAAAAACTGACTCCTTCCTGCAAGTTGTCCTTTGACCTCCAGGTATAGAGCGCAATACCCACACACACACTATTCGGGCATCAGGATCCATGGCAATCCAATAAATGTGGTCAGTACCTTTTTCAGATTTGTTGTAAGTTCCGATCTGTTGAAACTGGCTAGATTCTCAAACACCCAGCATCCCAATTAATAACGAAGGCCCAGGAGCGTGGCTGGAAATGGGAAGGAGCGCGTGGCCGCCTGAAACACCAGCCATCAGAGGAAGAGCCTACATTTTTATGGCAAAATTGATGGTCATTGGGCGCTGAGGTGCAAGAGGATACTTATTAATTCCAAACAGACTTGAATAATTTAAATCCCTTTGTAAACCTTGTCTTCATAGTTCACAAAATCATTACTGGGTAAAGTGGGGGCCATTCAGCCTCTGTTCTTCTCTCTAACTCAGTGTTCAAGAAGGGCAGGGACATTGTGTTCACTGTGTTGCAGTTTTGTTACTCTGCCCATGTGAGAGGCAGCTCTGGCACTGGCTGGATCTTCACACCCCGTGCCGATCACTGTATGCAGGATCAGAGCTCCAGTCAAGTAGGCCCGGGATCTCTTTGGGGACCTAGCAACACACAGGGCCACAGCTCTTGGCAGACAAAACTCTCTCCACCTGCCCAGGTTTGGGGAAAGGGTAGCTTTCCACTTTCTGGAATATACCAAGACTTCTTCTATAGGCTCAGATCATTCATTAGTTTGCTTTCTTTTTTCCTGCCATCATGGATCCTATAGGACTTCAGTTATACACAGCCTCTCTTTGCTACAGCTTCAACCATTAGGCTCTCAGACCCTAACTTCACCAAAGGGTTTGTATTTGCCTACAAAATGCATTAAGGTATCATCACTACCACCTGACTACACAAAGCCTCATGTAAATAGTGGCTTTTCCTAAGGCTGGGAGGTGGCTCAGTAAGTAAAGTACTTGCTACCCAAGCATGAGGACTTCAGTTTGGGTCCTCGGCATTCATGCAAAAATACAGGTGTGGTTGCATGATAAGAAGATACTGGGGGGCTTTCTATCCAACCAGCCTAATTAAGACAAGAGACGATGAGGTTCAAGGAGAGGGAGATCCTGTCTCAAAAATAATGTGGAAACCCAACAGAGAAACAGAGGAAGAAGTATATTCTGAAGTCAACTTCTGATTTCTACATACTCCCACAGAAACAAGCACACTCACAAATAAAACACACACACACACACACACACACTATTTTCCCCTGTAAAAAGTATACATATGCTCTGGATATTCTTTTGTCATTTTTGTCACAAGGATTTAGTTCAAATACAGCAGCCAGGATTCAAATTAGAGCTTTTCAATAAACAACAGCAAGATGATTTCTATAAATCTCTGTTGATATTCCCCAAATTAAATGAAAATTAAGAATACCTTTGAGATTCAAGGGTTAAGAGAGAGAGATCTGTGCTTTAGAAACTCAAGGTTTCTTTTGAGTTTAATTTTGTGTGTCTCACTGAGAGTTCAGTCTTTCAAATCTCTACATAAGAAACAGATAAATGTTTTCTTTCTTAAAAATTAGACCAGACATGGTGGTTCACACTTGTTTTGTTTGTGTGTTTGTTTGTTGATGCATTTGAGACAGGGTCTCCCTTTGGTCCCATCTGGTCTGAAACTTGATATGTAGAACAGGCTGGTCTCTATCTCAGAGATCTTCTTCCTCTACTGGGATTCAAAGTATGTGTCACTATATCCACCCATGGCTCACATCTTTAATTCCAGCACTTAGGAAGCAAAGGCAGGTGTATGATGGCCAGCCTGGTCTACATAGTGAGTTGTAGGTCAGCTGTGTCTATAGAGAGACCCTGACTCAAAAAAAAAAAACAGTCAAATTTTTAAAGGACACCAAACAGCAAGAAAAACAGACATACTTCTATTACAAGTTTATGAGAAAGGATTTTCATTGCACTTTGTCTGTCAGGAGGCCTGTTGCCCAATTTGTTTTTCTGAAGTCTGTGAAAGTCTAGTTCTAATCCTAACACCCTTCGCTCCCACTAACAGATCAGAGAGAAATTCTCAGTGATGCAAGGGTATTGCCCTTTTTGGTTACTTGAATATTGGGCAATGTGTCTGATGTTCAAGAAAATTGTTTCAAAGTAGAATCCATAGATCCCACCACCCAGCCATGTGTGTGGCACAACTTGAAGGGCTAGGTCCAGTCACTTACACGATGACTTTGTGCCCTGGGCTCTGGGTGTTTGCACAACTTGGAGAAAGCAGGGACTGAAAACACTACACAGCAGTCAGGAGCTGTGACAGTTCTTCATTGCTGGCAGGAGGACCGGAAGAGCAAAAGCAAGCGAGATGATTTCAACATGGCAGATGTTGAAAGCAGTAACTTGTAACCTAGTCTTGAAAAGACGCAAAATGAATTCACGAAATCATCCAAGGACAACTGATTGGAGGGCTGATGGCCCCCGGGACAGGAAAAGAAAAAAGGGTAACACAGTCTTTTTCTTTGGAATCATGAAGTGTGGGGGTTCAACTATACCTCCCTCCGAAGCTAGGGTCTACCAAAGGACAGCAGAGGGCAAAGGCACTGGTTGGACTATGGCCTCATGAGTATGTGCTGTGTTACAGTGAGGCAGAAAAGGAAAGCAGAACTTTGAGCATTGTGTGGAACAAAGAACATAGAAGGCTGTCTGCTCTGGAGGCTCTATGAAGATATCAACCCAGAGAAGACAGCTGAAAAGCACTTTTCCCAGCAGAGAGGGCTTCTGGAGGCTCAGGGAAGCCCTGCTGGGAACAGGCACAATTTGCATAACAATGTGCTATTGCTTATCCAAGGACCCAAAGGAGCTGGATGCCCTGACAGGAAACACCAAGCTTGCAGCCTAGCCCCATCACACAAAAGACAGTGCTGTGTATATTGTGGGGGGCAGGAAAGAAGGGCCCCCACTTCAATATCATTCTATTACAAAACAACCAATGAGACCTTCCTATTCTCCCATCTCCAGAGCACTTGATTTAGGGAATGGTTATGTTCCCATCACTGCCTCTAACTTTGGCATCTACACATGTGCACTTACATCTCGTGCACACATATGCAAGTATACACATTCATTTTTTTTTTACTTGTTCATTTTATTTGTCTATTAATTAGCAAGTTTTCCTGCTCCAAAGCTGCTATTGTTTATCAAAAAGCATGGACCTAGAGCCAACACAGGAGCATTTTCGTCCATTGTTTGGTTTGGTTTTTGCCAGTGCTTATCAACAAGATCTAAACAGAGAGAGCTTGCCACAAAAATGCTTATTATGCCCTGATTCCAACAGACTCCATCCAAACGCAACGTAGCATTTGGCTGTATCACTAGAAATACAGTGTTCAGAATGGAGGGGACAGGAAGATTCTATCCCACTCCCCCAAAGATGGAGCATTTCTGGACACCGTAATTCAGGATAGACAGTGCTGTCGGTTCTTGTTGATCCTCGGTATTTTCACGCACCGCACTGTCAGCATGTTAAAGATGATATATCTGAGGCTGATCAACTGCAGGGCAAGGGAAGAATCACATCTGGAGTCCAGCCTGACACCGGGTTGACCAGGTACCCCTTGCTCTTTGCACTTGGGTAGATTTGACACAGAGGGATCAAGTGCTCAGAGAAGTTGAAACAATGTCATAAGGAGAAGATCAGAGGAACATTATATATTAAGGACGGGAGACTTAATGAGACAAGATATTTGTTGACAAATACTTGAATAATTTTATCTTTGGTCAAAGTTTCTGACCTCCTCTGAGAAAGCATGTAAGGCTGACCTCAGATCAACAGGGTAAGTTTTCATCAAGCCAACAAGGTACCAATAGAGCAGAAGACCTTGAAGCAAGACGGCCAAAATCGGGAGCTAGAGAGATGGCTCAGTAATTAAGAGCACCGGCAGTTCTTGCAGAGGATCTGGGTTTTGTTCCCAGCACTTACAGGACAGCTAACAACTGTCTGTAACTCTGGTTCTAGGGTATTTGACGCCCTCTTCTGTCCTCCGTGGGCATTGCACAACATGAGTGTATTACATACTTGCAGGCATAACACCCACACACATACAATAAAAAAATTTTTTAAAGGATAAGTCTTTTGGGGGGTGTGTGTGTGTGCACGCACACACGTGCAGGTGGTGTTCAGAAGGTAATGAGAAATGTCTTCCTCAATTACTTGTCACATTTTTTGTTTTTGGGGTTTTTTTTTTTTTTTTTTTTGAGGCAAGGTCTTACACTGAACAGGAAGTTCACCTGGTTGGCAAGACAAACCCATGAGATAATCCTCCTGTCTCAGCAGCACTGGGATTACAAACCCGTATGACTACACCTGACTTTTTACACAGGTGCTAGGAATCCAAACTCAGGTTTTTAATGCTTGAGAACCAGGTACTTTACCCAACGAGTCACCTCCTCAACCCAAGAACAAGTCTTTTAACCCAAATTTGTGCTGAGTCTATTCCAAATAGACTCTATAAATGAGAATCAAATCTCCCCATCCACCCACCTGAGGTTCAACTTCTGACATGCACGTTGCTACAGAAAGCAAATTAAAATACGAAGCCAAATACCAGGTACTCAGGAAAAACAAAGTTCTGCATAATGACGATTCTTCCTGATCATCCCCCACTTTTATTGCTAAATACCATTCAAGTCACATTTTACATTTCAGCTCCCTTGGAAAAATGCCATACAGTTGCATGAGCACAATTGTTACTACTGGGATAGTTGCATAACAGTAGGAATATGAAGAACTAGAACAGGGAAACAGCCAGTGGTTGCCCTTGCAGATGCCTGTATAGCCAAGGAGGCAGAAATAAAACATTCTCAACAAGTAACCTTGTTCAGATGAAGTCAGATGACATGCTGGCTTCATCACGCCCCCTGGCCAGGACTCTGAAATCCATCACCACAGTTCTGCACAGCAGGAAATAGGCTCACAAAATATTGGGGCAAAGAACTTCTACTGTTAAGTCTTTCTGTAATGGGGGGGGGGCATGGCAACTGCTTCATAGATTTGTTTGATGATGCAGTTAATAATGGCAGAGCTGGACCACCTTTCCTGAGATCTAGCCTCCTGTTTCAGGACTCTTCCGACAGTGGTGTGTCCAATTCACCCCTCTAAAACTGAACTTCAAGAAAGTACAGGCACCGGCTTGGAACACTCGGGAGTCCGTGGATAGGAGCCTAGAGGCAGGCACATAGTTATCCAAGCAGGTGCAGAGGTGCTGGAATTGCAGAGCTCTGGCGGAGAAAATTAAAAACAAAACCCTCACAACCGAATAGTGTTGCGAAAACAGACACCAGCGTGTAGCCAGGCAGGGATGTAGTCAACTAGTTCCAAGGTGGCCTTGAGCTTGCTTCTTACTTTAGACAGGATTCGCCTGTCAACTACCCCAGTAACAAGGTTTTAATGTTTTCTGGCTTGTGAGATAAAATAGAAGGAAATAAAGAATACAAGACAGTCACATGTGAATTTTACTTTGAAACACTGCTTAGCACACTCATTTGAAGTGAACTGTCACAACTCCTAAGAACTATATGACTCATTGCTAGGCCAGCCCCAGTGTACAAACGAGCATTTACTTTGTAGGGGACACAGACCTAATTCATCTTCTTACTTTTCTAGGAACAATATTTAGGATATACTAGCTAATCAGAACCTGGTAACTAGCATGCTAAATTTCGGTCACTACAACGGGAATGTGCTAAGCTCGTACAACATGCCAGGCGCTCACCCCGGGGAGAGACCAGAAGCCTTCTGGAGTGTGTATCTCCTCTGAAGACAAAACACACTGAAATTTGAGCTGTATTTTTATCAAGAAAAACAGCTTTAGGGGTTGGGAGTGTGGCTCAATTGCTAGAACGTTTGCCTAGCATGCGTGTAGGCCAGAGTGTGATCACCAGCATCACATAGTCCAGGCATAGTGGTACACATGTGTAATCCTAACACTCTAGAAATGGAGGCAGGAGGACTGAGCATTCAAGGTTATCCTGGATGCATAGCAGATTTGAGGCCAACTTGTGATATATGAGACCCTCCCTCTGAAAAACAGAAACAAAAACCTCTGTGTGTGCATGTGTGTTTATCTCTTTTTAACTTAGGTTGAAATCACATTCTCCATCCTACTATGAATGAAAGCATGCCTGAGATACCAGGAAAGAATACAATAAAAGTCACTGAAAACAAACAAAACACAATCTACTAAATTTTATCTAGATACTGTTGCCTGCCACAGGAAATTGGAAAGGGAGATGAGGAGCTAAAGAGATAGTTCAGTGGTTAAGAGGACTTCCTGCTTTTGTAGAGGGCCTGGGTTCAGTTCCCATCACCCACATGATGGCTCACAATTGCCTATAACTTGAGTTCCAAGAGACTGATGCCTTCTTCTGGCTTTTATGGGCACCAGGCAGGCAAGTGGCACACATACATACATACATGTGGGCAAACATTCACATAAATAGATAAATAAATAAATAAATAAATAAATAAAGGAAAGGAAAGAAAAGGAAAAGGGAGATGAAGTCTGGCAAGATGAGCTTAGTTTCACTCGCTGCCAAACCTGACAAGCCGAGTTCAATCCACGTGGTAGGAGAGAACTGACTCCTGTCCCCCGACCTCCACGAGCACATTGCAGTACACACCCCCTACTCCCAAACAATAAATAAAGAGATGTAAGGAAAGGAGAGTTGAAGCGAACGGCGGCACTCTGCGGTGTTCATAGGCCTGAACTGGGTGGGACCTTAACCTAAACAAGACTAAAAATAAGTAAACAAATAAAAGTTGACATCAAAAGTTGTAAAGCTAGGCAAAATTTCACATTAAAAAAAGAACTTTCTATGTTTCTCCTTAGAGTAACGGTAGACAACATGATTCCAGAAGTTAAAAATTATTATTAAAAATTTAAAAATAAATGGAATAATTTCTTCATCACCTGTTTCAATGCTACCAAAGCCACCTACAGGTACTACTGAAAACCATCGGGCCACCCACCTAAATCACCACAGTCCCTACTAGCCATCTACAGTGTACCTTGAAACGCAGTGAGCTGGCTGATACCGAGTGTAGAAAACACACATCACACACAGAGGAAAGCCAACGCGGCAAAAGGAAGAGAGCTAGAGGTAAAATGCTCTCTGTCCTGGGAGGGGAGGAGTTCGAGAGTCCTAGACCATCAGGATGTGCTCGGATTTCCGCTGTAGGCTAAAAGCAACATGAGCTGTTTCATTTTTCCTTCTCCAAACCTGGGCACGATAGTGAAAGACCAGCCAAGTGCACTTGGTGGCAAGTCTGACGTTTGCTACCTAGCCAGAGTAACATGGACTTCTGAAAGGAGAAGACATGAATAAGACAGGGACTTTCTTTCATCCACACACAGCCCATTTCTACCCCGGATAAATTTCAGAAGAGTAAGCAGTGTGTGGATGAAGATGCAGGTAAGAACAAGGAAAGGATTGGGAAGATGAAGTGCATAGATGGAGAGAAGCTGTCAAGCACCTGGATGGAAACGGTGTTTAATTAGAGACAGCAAGCTCAAGGTTCCTCAGAAAACATCTTCGGATACCAACCACATGTTGGTGAACACGGAGATGTACACACTGATCAATAGTACAAAACAAAGGGGCTCAGGTAGGAATGTGGTCATACATCATTTCAATAAATCGTGCTGTGTGTGAAGGAGTTGGGTTTTTTTTCCCCCCATAGAAAAATCATTCTTAGATCAAAAACTAAATCATCTCAGCCACATCTTGATTCCTGCAAAACCTGGGCAGGAATTATGAGGCTTAACAGGCTTCTGACAATTAGCATATTATAAATACAAAAATGATATAGTAAAGGAAGGGGAGGAATAAGGGCCAGCATTTTACACCTACAGTAATATAATTCCACTACTTAATGCAAAGTAACAGGGCTCAGAGTGTTTGGGATCCTCCTCTCTATCAGTAAATGAGACTATGTGAACAGTACAACGTATAAATAATTCAAGGCCTGAGATGGCAATTATAGAACCATGCACAACTAGCATGAATATTTTATGAAGGCTAAAACAGCCCTCAGAATGAATCATGGAGAGATGAACACACCACATGTACACATACACACACACACACACACACACACACTCACATACACACACACCAGGCAGCTCTGGCCAAATTGTATACTGAGAACAAGGTTCTCTTTGATCCCTTGAACACCTTTATTTTATAGACCCAATGCTGACAGTCATATATTTTCCTCTCTTGAATTTATTTCTAAAAATCCAAACACAGAAGAATGAAGAAGTGGATCTGCCAATGAGGTAGAAGAGTTTGAAGCACGTAGGTCAAGCCATTTTTAAGCCAAACTTGTGCAGAAGAAGTCTAAGTGTTTTGTTTTGTTTTTTTAAACCTCTCTAAATGGACTCCACAAAGAAGTCCAGAGTCCCCAAGTACCACAATTGAAACTGAAACCAGTGTGTCTTAAGCAAGAATACATCCTTCTAAAAACTTCCTTGGTATAAATATGCATTTATTTCTAATTACCCCTCAAGGAATACCTGTAATCCCAGCTTTCACTGCAGTCATAAGACAAGACAAATATTTCTGAGCCATAAGCCTAAGCAAACAAGCTACTATATTTAAAGGCACAGCTCAGATGTCACACTCCAGTAAGGAACGAACAGCACCAAGCTGTTTCTAGCACCAAAACTGTACACAGCCGAGAAGATGAAAGCATGCAAATCATGTCTTGACTGCTCTGTGCTGTGTGCTGGTGCCATCTGATGAACAGTTAATACTAATCTGAATTCTACAGATTGGTATTTATCTTTCTCTTATATATACCCAGGTAGCATTCATGTGCCGAAACACACTCTGTTGCTTTCTTAGGCTATTTTCGCACAAGTCATTTTCCTAATTATAACCTAAAACTTCCGTCTCTCCCCAGTTCCTTATCATAAGAACTCACTAGCTGATGACCCTCTTGGTAGAAATGTGTGCGTTCTTTCCCTAATTACAAGAGAAAGCGTGAGACTTAAGAACTTTGGGATCTTCGTACAGAAAGGTACGTTAGGTATCATCTGAGCCAATGTGCCAATTTGCAATTGCTTTAAAAAATGCTGCATAGTATATTCTTAGTCACTGGACCATGTGGAATACTAGATCCAATAATAATATTAAATGTAATACAATAAGATGAGAGAAAATAAAAATCAGTAACAGCTCTAGGCAAGTATGCTCAACTTGAAAGAAGCTAGCGGTTGAACCATGCAGACATTGTCTCTTCCGGCCTCTAGCTCTAGTAAGTTACGGGCTTTGAGTGACCCCATTTTAAAATGAGGAAAACAAGGCTTCAAGGGGTTGGCATTGCACGTGCCATCAGTTCCATACGCCTTTCTTCTCGTGGACTCAAAGCCGCATCAGAATCCTCTCCTTCACTCTTGGCTATCAGACACCTTTATGACACAGAACCACTGAGCTTTACTGGAGACTCTTTAGTTGTGAGATACATTCCTGTTGTCTGTCTTATCATGCCTGCTGCTTTGTGAACCTCTGAGAAGAAGTTTTAAAAGGGAAACTTCCTTCAACCCACACTTCAAGAACTTCAGGAAGAACAGTATCTCTCCATGTCAAATATTTGGCATTGCCTTGTGATTCGGTTTAGTAAGGTCTGACCCACAGAAGATACACCTTCAAAACCACAAATTCCAAGGCAGCCAGGTGAAGTGTCCCCTACCAGAGGCAGGACAGACCAGTATGTTTCTGGATGGCCCCTTCTTGGTTTCATTAATCCAAGGGAAATACATAATACCACAACTCTTCCTGTCTCTGCTCATGACCAGCCGTAGATTTTCTTAACTGGAGAATAATATTAAAAAATCTTTTAATACTAGTGCAGAAGACAGATCTAAATGGAATTATCTTGTTTTCTGATTTCTTTTAAGTGTTTTCCTCCAAATACATGCATGGTCGTAGAGCTCAAGACCAGAGAGACACCCTGTCACACTGTCAAAGTGTAAAGGAGTCAAGCAAACCAATTGCTTTGGGCACACTTCTCCTCAAGGTTTCAACCTCCAGCACAGCCTTCTGCCACCACACCTTGGTTCACTCCAGAGCCGCCTCCTGCAGCTCCCAGCCCCAGTTCAAGGTGTTGAGAAGAAGAAACCCAGGTAAGTGAATAAAAACCATTCTCTGGACCTTGCCTCTTTTCTTCCTGCAGACTGCAGGGAGCTGGAACGTCATTTATTATTTACGTGTACCTGAATGGGTTAATCGTTCCCTTTCCTTATTTTGACAACCGTGTTTATCTTTTGAAAAGGCTAGCAGAGGCACAGTGTGGCACTGGAGTGCTAACTGCTAACACATGGGCTCTGCAACATCTCGGCAAAAATTTCTCTCATACTTGTACGGGCATCCCAGCCAAGATCAACACCGTGGGTTTGATTTTCCTCATCATGAATTGACAGCTTATTTATCTCCATGGAAGAACTTTGTAAGCCCTTTAGGCACCCCCTCAACTTAGAAGGCATTCAGAGGACTGTTCAAAAATATTATTGCTTCATAAAAAATAGAGGCTAAATGATTTTGTTCCTGTTAAGCTGCACTCCATTTAAAGAGACAGTTTGGTGACCCTGAGTTATGATGGTAGTTTATAACCAGATACTACACACACACACACACACACACACACACACACACACACACACACACACACTTTCCAATGAGTATTATATTACACAACCCCCTTTAGATCCATTACTTGGCAATAAGAACTTTGGGGATAGTGCACTCTTCTCATGAATCCCCTTTCCAATAATGCCTGCGAAACCTCATTAGAATAATTAGGAAAGAAGTTGTTTCCGTCTGCCATATCTTGCTTTGGAAATAATGGCTTCAGATGATGTCTGTAAATCCAGCAAGAAACAGAACGCAAATGGCAACTTCCGAGCCAAGAACATACAACTCCAATGTACTGTGGTATGGAACCCTAACTACTCTGTCAGGCTTGTTCCTGCACAAGGAACTTGCAAATGCCCTCAGGAGAACTTCAGGCTGATTTTCAAGCAGTAAATGACCCAGAAAATACTAATAAACTGCATATGCAAATAATTTTTAAGTATTTTTCAACTAATAACAATGAGAGGATTGATCTGCTTTGAGGTGGTAAAATGAGCTAAGTATTTTTAAGAACTGGAGGGGAGAAAGGGCTTATTGGTTAGAATGCAACAAATTCTTTGTTTTGTAGGTATTTGTTCATTCATTTTTATTTTATGTGTATGAGTGTTTTGCCTGCATGTAGATAAGTACACAATGTGTGTGCACTGCCCATAGGGACCATAAGTGGGCATCAGATTCCCCAGAACTGGAGTTACAGATGGTTGTTAGCCACCATGTCGGTACTAGGAACTTAACCTGTGTCCTCTGCAAGAGCAGCCAGTGCTCCTAACCATTGAGTCAGTCAGTTTTCCAGTCCATTTTTGACTGGAACAATTTCTAAACCTCCAAACTTAAAGCCGTACCCATTTCTCTGAGAGATATCTCCAACTAAGACACAGTTCTGGGTGTTATCACTTCTATGTAATTCAAACAACAATACAAACTATTTACTTTGTCCTTATTAAGGTCTCTACCTGCTGAACACTTTATCTCATTTAACTCATCATTCCATTCTGTCTCCATAGCTACCCCATGGACATAAGATGCTCTACGTCTGTTTCCACCTGCGCTTTTTCTGGAAGGAAAATGAAGCTCAGACATTAAGTCATTTTCAACAAATCATACAACCCCACTTTTAACTAGTTTACACGCACATGATTCTAAAGTACAGTAAATAGGACACAAAAGTTTCCCCTCGACACAGATTTGAAGGCACGACTCCCAGCTTTCTTCTGTCCCTCCCATGCCCCTTAACTGCTCTCGCAGGTCTGATGCCTACCTACCATCCACTCTGTCTTGTTGATACCACATACATCCCATCTGTTATCTGGATGCCCTGTGCATGAATGTGTGGAATCAGGGGCTTGGTTCGGTACTTTGGCACTTACAGGCTCTCGGCAATCACCGTGTGGAATATGTAACCTGGAGGAGCCTATGAGCCTCCAGTATGGCCAGATATGTCTCTCTTATGCATGGCGTGTACAAGCGAGTTCGCTCAAGGGGGACAGTGCAGGTGTCACATGAGTGTGGCAAAGAGGCAGGCCCAGAACACAGCAATGTCCAAGTCGAAATGCTCTTGTGCCTAATGAGTGTAAGAAAAGATAGCCACACCAAATATCACAAGAACCCAAAGGAAGAAGTTATACAGAGAGGCAACATGGAGAATCGCAAAGTTAATTTTCGACTTTCCCTCCAGGCTATTTCAGAGGGCTCTTAGTGAGTGCTCATTGTCACCTTATTTAGGGTGTCCTGGGAAAGACAAGATAGAAAAATAGAAGAGTGGATCAAACTGTTTAGACTCTAGTCCCAGGCAGATAACTCGCCATGCTGTTCTCATCCAAGACTTGTTCACAAGGGTTATAAATGTAGCTAACGAGAAACTGTGGCTTTAGGAACTTGGAGAAGCATGCCTTGATGGTCCACCTGGACCTGGATGACGGTTAAACAGGGAGGGTCTGCTAGAGAGAAAGAAGGAAACTCCATAGGACACTACTGTTGGTTCGCCCACAGAGGTGATCGGCCCACCCTGTGCACATGCGCACTTTCCTGTTCCCACAGTTATGCCCAGTGTGGCTGTAACATATGCACATATTTGTTTAGCAGAACCCTTCAAAGTCCTCTCCTTTAGAGTCATTTTCAAATATTCCTCAAACATGATGCAGATCAAAATGCAATATACAAAGTCAGGTAATGTCCCCAGCATCAAATTAAAACAGCTAACTGGCCAACAGATGGCAGCCCAGGCAATCGCTCACCGATTTAAATAAGGCCAGTGGTCGGCTCAGTTGTGCACATTTTTCTAAACAGAAGTTGACTGCTAAATGAAGTCAACTTCAGAGCTCAGTTGTCTGTAGTAGGAAGGGGAAATTACAAAAACACCAGAAAGCCTCCTTTGTTCCTGGAAGCCGGGTGATTCAGAAGCATGGACATCCCCAGGTCTTCTGATTTTAAATCACTAAGGTGGAAATGTCACTCACCCAGGAGGTTATTGATTAAAATAAAGAGCAGGAATGTTTTCTGCATGAACCTCACTTCTGTCAGCAATGTTACATCATTTAGATACTGGAAGAGGAAGAAGGGGGGCAAGAGACCCAGCAGAGAGAGGGAGGAAGGTTGAGACCGGACCAGGAATAAATAACACAAAGACGCTTTCTGGCCTGAGGACAGAGGCAAAGGTTGGCATTATTTTACATCAGAAACACTTCGTATTCAAAACGGTAATTGATAGCAGTGGAGTGTTGGGGAGGGAAAGAACCACTGCGTTCAGGCAGGCTGCCCTGCCAATCAAACTCAGCCTTTCTTTGAATGAATAAAAGCTTCATTGCCCTATTATGCTGATACAGTCAGACAGGACTAAAGTAGCCTGTTTGTCAAGTTTATGCGCACTGCCCCAAGCTACTTAAGATTTTGAAGCTTAAATAATCCCCTCAAATTCAGCAGTGATTTGGGTTACTGTTCCCTTTTTTTGCCAGCACAGTGTCAATTTTACCCAGCCTCTGGTCCCAGCTGGGAGTGGCAGGCCCTCTCTTCCCCAGCTTAGTACAAGGGGGCATTTGGCTGTCTATTGTTAACCAGCCCTGGTGCTGAAATGTTCTCAGGCATTCTGCCTGTGCTGCTGGCTGTCTGAAGCCTGCAGACATTTGCCAGGTTCTGTATTCCCAGCTCTGCAGGAAGTCAGTGTCAGGAGGAGTCTCCCCATCCCCTCTCTTGTCATTAGGGATTTGGAGTAAATAACACCAAACCTGGCTTACTACTAAGCGATCAATGAAAGCAGAAGGGTCTAAGAGGGAGGGAGGATTTTTCCTTCCTTGGCCTCAATCCTTCAAGTGCCTGTAGCAGCACACAAATGATTTGCGCTCTGAAAGGACAGAGAGGAGGCTCAAGCATCCTGTGGCCCTTGGTCTTAGACACCCGACTGGCAGTAGGGGCTCAGAGCTGGAAAGGCATGCACCTCTCCATGGGCCTGTGTGTCTCTGACTTCCCCAGATGCGTCTGCTTAAAAATGCATGTGAGAGAACTGCTTTGTATTTACAAAGGAGGAATCCTGGGTGACAATGAACATGCAATTGGGCTGGAAATAGATTTATCAGGCTTCAAGGATTATTGTTTGCTGAGGGATGGTACTCACATTACTATTTCACAGTTCAGCTCTGACATTATTAACCTACTGTGCAAGGATTTTATTGCCAGATTGGTCCATTTATCAAAAATAAGAGAAACTCAGAACCCCATAAGGAAGTTAACATTTCAGGCAGGCTCGGCTTTCACTTAATGCCATTAATCTATCTATTTACACAAGAGCAAGAAATGTTCATTTAGTTGCGTCTCTTCGTTTGCAGTAAAAGCTGCATGACAGCACTGGATGCATCCTGTGAACGTCATGCTCACTGTCACAGGAAAAATGAGTGTTTTCTCCTTAAAACAAGTTGGAATCCCCAGAGCCTACCACATGTTCTGAGTTGCAGTGAGCTAGGAGCTCAGGACTCAATCCACACAGGGCTAATGCCAAGTGCCTCAATGTCTAGATGCCTAAGCAGGAAAAAGATGTGTGGACGAAGGTGGCCCCCTTTCATTATTTTGTGACAAGATAAAAAATATATTTCTTAAAGGGGAAAATGTACACAATCTGATTGCAACAATGAGCCTTACTAATAAAAACAGACAGGAATGTAATCCAAACACCT
Source organism: Eospalax fontanierii (assembly GCA_035773235.1). Taxonomy (NCBI): domain Eukaryota; kingdom Metazoa; phylum Chordata; class Mammalia; order Rodentia; family Spalacidae; genus Eospalax; species Eospalax fontanierii. Next base: position 14,616,901 of record CM069546.1, read on the forward strand.
CAATAATTCATAGAGAAACAATTGGTTTGTGACTACAAAGACAGTGCGCTTTCCTCATGGCACCCTTCTCCACGAAGGGGTTTCACCAGCACAGGGATCTTTGTGGAGAAAAAGTACTGTTGTTATACATCAAGTACCTAGTACTGTGTGTACACCCCAAGATGTCATAGACCCCCACTGCTCAAGTATGATTCTGCCTTTAAGTAAAGAGAGGAGTCAACACACTCTGAGCCTATTGAACAGTCTGCCTGTTGTTTTTTCATTCATTCCTTTTATTTTACTACTGCAGAAGACACCACTCTAAGCCATCCCACGTGTACAACTGCTCCCACAGATTTTGTCAGCCACTGTGCCGCTCTAAGTGTGTGGGTGATCTTGGGAAAAAGCAAAAGAAGGAAAGAGAAAGAGGCAGTAATATTTGATATATATTATACACACATGCACATACATACATACATACGTGCATAGAAGTGAACGGTATGCTTCCAAGAGAACAGGACATTCTCTCTGGACATGAACTTTGTATGTGCACACAAATGTTACATATAAGTATATTTCCAGTTCTCTTACACAGCCTGTTTTCAGTTCTATGTGTACTTACATGCACCACACACATATCTCAGTATAAATAAACATGCTCAGATGATGTGGACAGTTAACAATACATTCAGCAAGTTCTGCTGAGCACTCCCCATGCCAAAGGCACTGTGCTCCCTGGAGATGCTGCCCTTCAGCCATTCCTGAGAACTGTGCCAGCTGCTTCACAAGCACCACTATTTGCCATCTTCTGATCATCCTGTAACAGTCTTGAGACCCATTTTACAAACGGGAAAGCCAAGACTTTGGTAGGCTGTGTGGTTTGTAGCACAGTTGATAAGCCAAGGAGCTGGGGATCTCTCTGATTCCAAAGCCTGTGTGTGCCTGCATGCCCATTGTCATAAGCACATCTCTAGGGCACCATGATAGGAACCAGTATAGAATAACCAAATATTGACTCCTGCATTGGAGTTGTTCACAGTGAACAACTTTGAACATATGAACACATGAACAACATATGAACAAACCTGAGGAGAAAGGGAACACACAGCAGCCTCACCATAACCGAGAACTAGAGGTCTTCTTGTTAGCTGTCCTCTCCATCACACACATCCCCTCTTTGCTCTAATACACATCTGTTCAGTAGGTATGCACCTCTTAAAGGACACAGCACTGCTCAGTGCTAAGTACCCCCCTTTCAGAGACTTCCTCTGGTTCTAGGAACAGATTAGCTCTGATGATTTCAAATCATTTCCATTCATTGAAAGTCATTCAAGCCAAGTGTCTGACAGAATAAGTTAGAAGAGAGCTAGCCAGATCTTGGGTTATTCCTAACGCTACCACATATCTGATTCTATGCTTTCTGTGTATAAGAAATATGAGTCCAGTAAGTTCTTCAAAGACTTCTAATAAACTACTCAAGTTATTTTACTCTGACCTCTCTTATCTTCCAAATGAAGATAACACTTTTCAACAAGCACCAACTACTTGCCAAGAACTATGCTTATTACTGGAGATTTAACGTGCAGGAATCAGGTGGAGTTTGAGACAGGATCTCATGTCATCCAGGCTGGCCTTCAGTTCCTGATCACCTTGCCTCTACCAAGTACTACATTTCCAGGCATGCATCAACATGCCCAGTACTGGGGAATGAACCTGGGGACTCACAACTGCTAACTGAGCTACATCCTAATTCTCACTGCTAAAATACTAAAAATATTATATTACATTAATTGCTTACTGTGTGCAATAAATATTTTAAATAATTTATAATATTTATTAATTTGTGACTAATGACAAGAAAATAGTGAATATTATTCACAAAGATAATAAAATGGGGTTAGAGAAATGACTCAAGGGTTAAAAGCACACACTCCTCTTGCAGAGAACCCAGGTTTGGTTCCCAGCACCCACGGTGGGTGGCTCACAACCACCTGTAACTCCAACTTTAGGGAATCTGATGCCCTATTTTGATCTCTGCAGCTCCTTGCACTTGCATGCACACATGTACACACACACACATACACACACAATTAAAAATAACAGTTTTTTTTTTTCAAGATGAACTGAGTCCCAGCAACTGGGTAGAAGAGATCTAGACACAGCAGCCTAACCTGGTTCACCATCTTAACACTCGTGTGCCTTACATCCTTTGTGGGCAGAGGGTATTCTGGGGAGCAGAAGCAGGTAAGCTAACTGGTCCTCTCCCGCTTCAATAGGAGCTTGGTGTGGCTGGAGGCCCACTCTGTGGCCATGTTGGGGATGCTGAGGAGAGGTGAGCTAAAGATGATCACTATGGAACATATAAGCTGCTTATACTCCGAAGTCCCACTGGAAAACCACGGGGAGGGAGCCAGCAGGAGGATGGTGTCTTGGAATCAGTCCGTGACTGCTCTGTGGGCAAGTTAAAATGGGGCCACATAAAAGCTAAAGGGGTGTTATTCAGTAACCAGCCACAATTTGGGAAAAGAAGAAGGAACAGGACCCAAGAGAAAGAGAAATGAACCAAATAAAACATGCTAAGACAGTTATATAGACAAGAGATGACAGGCTAATGCAGGTGACACTCAGGGTCTGGGGTGATAGAGTTGGCTCAATGATGGAGCTGACATCAGCTATATAATTCAGGTTCCAGGCTGCCGTGAAGAACAGAAATGGTGCAGGCAATCACTGAATGACCTCAGGTTTACTGAGCACCTGCTATAAGCTACTCGCTCACCTCACTCCTTGCCTGTCTGCTTAGCAAGTCCTTATAACTACTCAGTGGGGTGATTCTGGCTCCTTTACAGATGTCCAAATAAGGTCCACCATGTCTGAGCAAGTCACCTGAATGCCATAGTCGTGTGTGGCAGAGCAGGGAGTCAAACCTAGTCTGCCACGCCCCAAAGCCCATGTTCTCAACCACTATTCTCTACAATGGGGCTGTACATGATCATTTTTAACTTCCTCTTCCCAGCATAGTAAATTGCCAGGGAGCATGCCATTGAGGGTGGTAGGGCTACTACACAGAGTACCTATTAAAACTGCCTTTCCACCTGTGCCCTCCCTATGACTCTCCTGACCCTGCTCCAAGCACAGTTGGAATGAGGCAGCTCCTGAGGCAGGAGGGAAGAAGGAGCCTAGCCTTGCTGGCATTGCTCCATTCCCTGTGGATATAAAAGCAACGACTGCCCTGCTCTAATCTCTTGTCTCTAATCTTTAAAAGAGACCCAGTAATGCCTGCCTCCCAGATCACTGACAAAGATACAGTTGTCACCTACACAGTCTACTAGACGAAAAGCCATAACTGGAGGTATTTCTGTCTTCGGCAAGTCACACTGGAAAAGTGGTGTGGACCAGCGGCTACACCACAAGTTTTAGAAAGCCAACAGACATTGACTGAGCTGGCAAATCAAGGGCTGGTCTGAAGCCAAATGCTCAGTGTCTTTCCACAATCCCCATCAATAACTGACAAATTCCATGCTACGTCTGAAGTCTAACATTCCAAGATGGATGGATGGGCATTTGCTTTGCATTGGTGTATTCAAGTCCAAAAAATTCATAGATACTTCCCTTCTATTAAGACAGCTCTCAACAGGATGGATTTCTGGGGATCTCAATCCCAGAGTCTTTGTCTACCTTAAACCAATTTAAAAGAAGGAGCTTCTTCTGTTTCTCTTTCAAAACAAAAAGGGTCTAATATTGGCCCAACATCCACATAAGGCAATGTTGTTCACTGTGACAATAATATTTATGACAATGATAGCTATTTAGAAAAAGTTAATCTCTCTTTCTCTATGTGTGTGTTTGAAAGAGAAAGAGAAAGAATGCAAGATATGCACAGGTGTTTGTAGAGAGGTGCAGGAGGATTGCTGTGCGTCCTGTTCAATGCTCTTCACCTTATTCCAGTGAGTCTCTCACTGGACCCACAGCTAGGCGGAGGGCCAGCAAGCTCCAGCCATTCTCCTGCCTCTGCCTCTGCCATCTCTGCTCTGGGGTGATAGGCATGCAGCCACACCTGGATTTTTTATGTGGGTGCCTGTGATTCAATCTCTGGCTCTCAGGCTTGTGCAGCAAGTACTCTTACCCACTGAGCCATCTCCCTACCCCAAGACAAGGAATTCTCCGATTATAAAACACAGCCAAGGGAATAATTTTCTTCATAAAAGCAAATTTGATATTACCATAAAGGGAACAACACAGAAACCCAGATCCTTCAAAGATCCCAGTTTCAAGTATTTGGTTTCTCTGTGGCTCCATCACTAGCAAAAAAAAAAAAAAAAAAAGCTGGTTCTTAATGAACTTTTTTTTCAGTTGATGAGCAAGTACATGGCTATATTCTGTTGTTCTCATAACTTTCTTTAGACTTCTAAGAACATATTTCCTATTATGATTTGAAAACTATAATCACTGAGACAGTCTCATCAGTAACTTGCAAACTCTTTGACACTAAAAATAGCCCACAAAATTTATCATGGTTTAATTACCTTAGAGTTTAAAAGCTGACTCCAATATGTCTAACACCCTGGCATAGAACACACAGCTACATAACTAGAATGCAGCTACACTGTCCTTGGGCCTAGAGTCAGTGAACTTCATGCTAAAAGCTTGGCACTGGAATATTCTGCTTAACAAGAATGATCATCACCTAATTTTTATATGTATTACCTGAGGTCATTACCCTTATAAATTTTTCCAGAACATTCTTAAGAAAAACATAGGGTTGAGGAATCGTTTCCAACAGATGCATTTGTGACAGATTCTACCTGCCTCCCCAGTAAGCTGCTCTGTGGATGGAAACTCCAGGTTACGGTCCTCTATTTCTTTTCCCTCCAATCCAGTATCCTGAAGTGATTTCAACTGCATTTTATATCACCTGGTAGGATTCACTTCAGTGGGAAGTCAAGTTATAAAACAATATATTTAAAGCATTTCATGTTTACGATTCAAAACGGGAGAACCTCTACCTTGAGCTCTAAAAAGTTTGCCAACAAATTTCCAGTGGCCAAGGTGAGGCTTGGTTTCTGTTTTGCCTCCATCTGAATTGCAAAATTCCAATGATTAACCTCTCTGCTGGGCTCTCTGTTTCCAAGGGAAACAGGAGAAAGGACATTTTCTCTGCTGAAGTCTCTGCATCAGACCCCATGGAGGTGCGCTGCCAGGTGAAGGCTCAGCAGAAGTCACATCCTTTTGTCATCCAAATCTTACAAATTATTTATTTGATCTGGAAGGAGGGTTCACAAAGGCAACATATATTGGTAGCTTCTATAGCAGAGTCATTGTTTCCACTTCTTTCCCAGTTGGTAAAAAAATAAAGGAAACTCTTAAAATCCACTCTTGATTTTTATTTTGTGTGTGTGCGCGTGCACGCATGCAATATGGAATCAATGCCTGAGTTAAAATAAAAATATCAGGGTAGTAACTATGGACGGTGCGTATGACAGATAATGAATGTAACTGGGCCAGATTGTTCTCAGAGAAAGTCGGGCGCATTCCTGAGAGGCGAGAATGGGAGACCAGTGCACAGACATCTAGGTAATAAATCTGCAGGGCCACCGAAAGCTCTCACACTCAATGGATGAATTTGTTCAGTGAGTTGGCAAGAAAGTATTTCCTATAACTCTGTCTCTTCAGTGTAAAACATACTTCCACCAGATCCTAGTAAAAATTGACAAATTACATTAAAGACCAGAGTGCACGTTCTGATGTATTTTGAGTAGAGGAGAAAAGTCTGCTGTTGGGAAATAAATACCAAGAGGGTTTTATTTTCTGTCTATATGTATTTCCTCCTCTGTGCTCCTGCTAATTCCCCTTCAGCCCCCCAATAATAAAATCTTCCCTGGGCCTCTGCCACGCCAGGAATATGCTCTACCACCTCCATCTGTGGGTCTGTTCCTCCTTCTCCATCTCCCTACTGAGTGTTCCTCTCTCCCAACCAGCTCTAGAAGAGTTTGCCTCCATCTTTCTCCAGTAGCACAATGAATGCTTGATTTTTCTCTCCCACTCCTCTCTCGCCATGTCTTTGATCATCTAATTCTTTGGACAACCCCGCGTCTTTCCACTACACTGAGAAAGACCTGCTCAGACCATCACCCAAACTACCCTGATTTTTCAAATAACTACCTTTGAAGAAAATAACCAGCATTCTGTAATGTGAATTCCAACATCCAAAACTGACCACGGCAAGCATTCAACAAGAGTTTCCTGAATGAAGCTCAGCTCTCTAAACCAACACAGGTTATCTGTAAGTAGAATATGCCTGCAAAGGAAGGATCCTCTGACATTCTACTAAAAATAGCTTTTATCTCGGCCTTCTTTGAAGTGACTATTAGTTGTGTATACATATGTGTGTCTGAATGTGGGTATGTTCATGTGAGTACAGGTGTCCATGGGGGGTCAGAAGAGGGTGTCAATCCCCTGGAGATGAAGTCACAGGCAATTGTAAGCTGCCCAGCATAAGCGCTGGAAATGGAACCCAGGTCCTCTGCAAGAGCAGCAAGCTCTCCTAACCACTGAGCCATCTCTCCATGCCCGAACACTAGGTTCTCATAAAAATTAATTAAATGGAAATGTATGTATTAGATGTCTATGCCCTTTGCAAAGTCAAAGCTGTCACACAAGGGATAGTAATGGGACTGAAGAGATGGCTCAGTGGTTAAGAGCACAAGGTACTCTTGCAGAGGACCTGGGTTTGATTCCCAGCACCAACAGGAGGGCTGACTACCATCTGTAACTCCAGTTCCAGGGGCTGTGATGCCCTCTTCTGACCTCCCTGGGCATGGCACAACACAGAAGGTACACTTACATACAAGCAGGCAATACACTCATACACATAAAACAAAAATGATTTTTTAAATTTTTCTATAAAAAACCAAAGGACATTATAGAAGGACCATAATATTGGCTTCTCCCAAAATGCTACATTTATTTGTTATTATTTTTGCCCATCTAACACAAGGCTTCATGCAGACAAGGCAAGTGCTCTATACTAAGCCCTAGTTCCTAAAACTTGACTTACTTTCTCTTGAAATATCTAATTTATGCTATTCGGCCACAAGATCTTGGTTGAGTAATGATGATTTCTTACAAGGACAGGCAGACACTCTACATTTCCTCACTCCCTTAAAGGCCCTTTCCCTGACAGTCAACACAATAGTCATTCACCAGGGCCTGTCTGGGTCTTGCAGCCTTCTCTCCAAGCCTGCCCAAGCTTTTGCTTTTCCCCTGTGACCGTGGGATGCTGTAGCAGTATGTTACACACCTCTGTCCTTTCTCTCTCTCTCTCACTGTTACACATGGAGGTGCGAACTGGAAAGCAGCTTCATAGTAACTTCCAGGTTACTGTGTATTCAATGCTTCTATTTATATACTTCATTCTGTCTGCTGCCTTTGTTTTCAGTCCCTCCCTCTCCCCTGTCACCCTGCTGCTAAGCCTGGTGTCAAATAGAGTTGTAGATACCGTCCCTGAGATCCTGCCATCCTCCCTCTAGCTGTGAACGGATCTTCCTTCAAGGTGTAGGTTTTCTGGTCAACATTTTAAAATAAAGCTTAGTAAGCTCTGACGGCACCCGTTGTACCTCCCTTTTAGCCAAGTTTCCATGACATGATTCGCTGGCCCAGTATCAGTGTTCTTGTCCTGCAACCCTGGCTAGTGTCTATCTTATTGTGGGACTTCAACGCTCTATGCTTCTTCTCTTGCTTGTGCCTAGAGCAATAAAGAACAAATGAAACCCTTGACTCTTGGGCCCAAGGTAGGTCTCCTGTCTCTCTGCAAGCAGGTCCACCAACCAGATCACTGCCTTAATTTCTTGACCACTAAAGAATCCCACAGTATTTTAAAGTCAGGGGACATTAAAGCTCGCAGTCCCCCACTGTGCACTCTTGTGAGTGGTGTTGGTTTTCTCTCTATTCTAACTCAATCATGGTTTCTGCTTGAGATGACGGAACTACAGTGCTATTTTTGTTGACTCCATGCTGCTCTTTATTTGGGTTTTAAACTATCATGTCTGAATTTTGCTGAAGTCTGAAGTTAGAAAGGTCTTTGTACGGTTCCTTTCTGACAGTCACGGTTGCCTTTGGGATGAGCACATGCCACATTCCATCCCTTCCATGGAAGAAAAGTCCTTCTCCTCTTTGATTAACATAGTGTACATGTAGTTTTTCTAATGGTCACTTCTCTTCATGCTCAAAATAAATCTCCCTAGTGGCTTCCCATTAGTTCCTCTAGAGTGGAAGTGAATTCAGGGCAAAAGCCCTGCCACTCGGGGCCATCCCAGCCCCTGGCCTCAATTTGGGGCTAATTTTTCTCTCTCTGATATTTTTTCCTTCTATAGTCAGCTAAATAGAATGAGCTTATGTGTGTGTGTTTGTGCAAACACATGTATATGTGTTTATTTTACACGTGTGCATGCAACTTCCGTGTGTACTGTGTGTGTGTGTATATATATATATATACACTTCATGCACACATAATAATTAGTTATCTCTTGGCTCAGCAAATTCTCCTTGGCAATCGTTTGAATATTCAACTCTCCACTGCTTGTGGACCAGGAATCTTTGGGGGGGGACTTTATTTTTCATTCTTCTGATCTCGCTGAAAAGCTAATGAAACAAAGATCAACACTGGCTCTGTTCCTGCTTTAGTTCATTTGTTGCTTTGTTTTGGTCAGCCGGCTTAGGCTCGTCCAGAAGCTGCTGCTGTTTGGTCTCTACATTCGGCATCCGCTTCACTGATTTCATGCACAGTGACTGGGTCTGAGTAACGTGTCCCTGTCAGAGCTTATTATCTCCCAAGGTCTCCACACCCGCCCTGTCTGACCCCCGTACAGTCACAGCCAACATTTATAGCCCCTCCTGTCTGTCAGCATTCCAACGAGCTCACCTTCACCTGATTCAATGAAGCAGCAGGAAAGAATACTGTCCCATTTCACCGGTAAGAAGGGAAAAGGTGGGGCAGAGTGATCAACAGACCACTTGGAACATGGCTTGGGCTGGAATCTGTTTAGCTAATGCATAAACAAACTCCAAAACTCACCTTTATGATCAGATTGGACTTTTCCTGATAAGAGACAAAAAAGGAAAGGGGAGACAGAGAGGGAGGGGAGGAAAAAGACGAAAACTCAGTTTCTATTCTTCCTCTTCCTGATGCTCTAATTCCAAGCCAGGTGCCTTCTCCTCTGAGGTCCTCTTTCCCGGACCTTCGTACCTGCTCCTTTTACTCCTCTCCACTCTGTACGCACGGTGATTCCTCCGGATTCATTTCTGCCAACCTGACACTTGCTTTCTTGCTGATCTTTTCTCAACAGTTTTCATCCCTTAATATTTATCCTGCCCACCCCTCATTCATTTTCATGGCCCCTCCATAAGCCAGCTCTACCATCATTTCTGAAAAGGAGAATTCCTGAACTTCTTTGAAAACCCACCTGTCAAAACATAATAAAAATGTTTTCACTGTTGTTTTGTTTTAAGAGAAATGAATAGGTTGCTCAACCACCAATTCCAAATTTATATTCAACTTTGGGAATGTATATTATGTAGCCTTTTTCATCCCATTCCCTGGTTATTATAAAAGGCTCAGTCTACGGTCCTGCACAGCTGGGATTAAGAGTGAAGGTATTCCTCATAAATGAGTGTAATCTTCACAACAGGACATGGCTGTACTGAGAATTCCTCTCTGTACTGTGCATTTTCAATTACGCTACATGTTTCCACTTAGTAAGCCAGCTTAATTCTAAGCTGTGTCACAATATTAGAACATGCACGGGTTGGAAAGGGAGGCGATCTTACTTCTCTTATAAGTTGTTTAGCCTTTGGCACTTATAAATCCCGCCCCCAAACACATGGGAAATCCCTTTTCCTTACTTTTAATATGTCTTTAGATTTATTACATGAAGAACCTGCTCGCTTAATCCTTGGTTGAGGCCAAGGTTCAGCAGGCTCCTAATAGACGATCCACAAAGGGGAGGAAGGAAACAGAATCAGGTGGTCAAAGGATGCTCCATACTTGAAACACTTTTGCAAGTAGATTCTCCACAATAAAGACAAGACAGGGCAAGGGCTTTAAAGGACTCTACATAAATCCAGCCCCATTTATCTTGAGCTTTATTCCTAGACAGTTCAGCAGAGCCAACAGGCAGGCCAGAGGCTGAAGGGCCCTTTGGGGACCAAATTACTGTTTTCAAATGGGTCTTGTGTTCCAGGTGTAGGGCAATATTATCTGAGAAATTTACAGAGATTTGTTATTCTTCAAAGAGTTCCACTGAAGCATTTTAAATGATTGAAGCTCATGCCACTTTTTTTTAAGAAAGGGAGGGGGTGGGGAACTTAATTTTTAATGTATTTCAAGCATTGTAGTGGTTAGGGGGCGGAGGGCAAAACATCACTATACGTCCTGTAAATCACTAAAGGAGAAATAGTCACTACATTTAAAAAGCACCGTTCTACTTAAATTCTTGCTACTCCTGAGTTTCTGGCAAGGGTGGAGAACCAGCTCAGTGTTGATTGCAATATGCAGTCATCTTTGCATTCTCTATGCAAAAACAGAAGGCTGGAAAATAAGGGGGACACAGATCGAATCCAGCCTCCACTTCTTCCAAGCTTGAACTAGGGAAGAGAGCACTTAAATTTTTTGGTTTGTTTGTTTTTCTGTTGGTTCTCAAAATCCTCAGTTTTCACAATGTGAAAATCTGCCGAAGGACAGAGTGAGCAAAAAGAAAGTTCTCCCACACCTAACGTGCCTTTACTGTCACACCTGACGTGCCTTTACCGTCTTTATCCTAATTGTGTTTAATTTTTCATCTTTTTTTAATGTATTGTCTTGAAATTGCCCTGGGTGAAATTATGGCGAGAGGCAGGTTAGTCTCCGTGACACCATGGCGAAAGATGCTGGAGGCTCCTCCCTTGCTCTGACTATTTGTAGCATCTGGGGACTGGCTGGTCCTCTAAATCCCTGACCAGCAATCACCTCCTCCATGGTCTCACAGGCAGGATTAGTTGTTCTTTCAAGTAGGAAGGGGTAGAGAGAACACGGGAACTCAGCTCCTACCTGCCCTCCTGGTTTCAATGGACCTTTCTGACAATCAGATGGGCGAAGAATGTGCAGACATAAAAGCATACAAATCCCTCCACATCTCTAAGCCACAATCCCTTACCTGGACCTAGTTAGGGCTAGATATGTTTCACAATTTTATAGAGTTCTTTCAGTTTTAAGAAGATGGTGTGCTATATATTTGATACAGTCAGCATTATGTAACATCTCACCAGAGAAGCAGATGAATTTAAATATTAAAAGGATAAGGATGGCAAAGAAGGCTAAAATCTCTCTCACCCTATAAAAAATATAAGAATATAAATTCCCACAATAAGTGAGACATCAGGTCATAAGCAAAATTCATTAAACCATCACTAAGCAGAGTCTTCTGTGTGTGCTCTGAGTAAATGCAAAAGCATTAAAGATTTGATTTAGTATTTTATAGTAATGACAATGAAAGTAATATGTGTTAGCTAATACTGACTGGGTGTTTACTATGTACCCTGAGCATCATACCAGCACTGTCTTATTCAATAGTCAAGCATCCTACACAATCTTCAGTTGGAGAACTTGGGGATAAATGAAAGACATTAAGCGCCCAGCTCAGAATGACTAACGACAATGCCATCTTCCTGCTGGGGACCATCCATAAGCAAGCTCCTCCTGAGGGGAGAAGGTAAGCAATTTTCATGGAGAGAGTCACCTGGCCCACTCAGATTCTGAGGACAAGTGACTTCAACCCCCACCTGTAATCCCTGCAGACATAGGTGGGAACTGCTCCTACTTACAAACACACCCAGAGCCCGAGCTGCCCTAGCAGCTGCCGAAATGCAGCTTCCAAGTCCTAAAAATAAAATCCCCACATCAGCCAAATCATATGTTTGGAATTGTTGACACATACAAGCATTTCTTCTGAAATGTAGTCTTGACGCAGGGTAAAGAACTAGAAGCCAAGAGGATGAGGGCGTTTAAAAGATGGAAAAGAATGGAGAGAGTCTGATTCATCCAACACAACAAATAAGTGAGGGAAAAATTAAGAGTAAGGGCAGATTGAAAAAAGAACCATTAGACATAAAGAAAATCGTATGGATTGCTAATCCTTCATAGGAGACAAGTTTCAAACCACTTTCAACCAAAACAGTATATGCCTAATCATTAGAAGAGAAAGAGACTTCAAGGTCTTTGTGTCATTGTACCGACCAATACAGACAGTAGATCGTGGAATTTTCAGTGAATTATCTCCTTCTTTTTTTTTTTTTAAGTCAGGGCCAGCTGACCTACAACTCCATGTTGATCAGGCTGTCCATAATCTTAGAGATTTGCCTACCTCTGCCTCCCTGAGGGCTGGGGTTAAAGGTGTGTGCCACCACCTCCTGCTCAGTGAATTATCTTCTGTTGAGTATGCTACTCTATTAATAAAAGGTTGGGCTTGTTTCTGTACAACTCTTAGGGATTCAAAATTAATTTCCAGGGGTAGAAGTTCTGTCTCACTCTTGTATCTCTTTGGCCTTGACATACCTTTCTGAAAGAATAAGCACCCAGTCAATAGTTGGTTCAATAATAATGTAACAGCTGCTCTTTTTGAAGAGTCAGAATGCACCATGTGTGGGCTGTTTCCACTCATTTTCTCATGTTTGTCTTGTTTTAGGGGACTGGTACTGCCCACAGTTTCCTGAGCAAGAAACCAATGCTTAAGGAGCTTAAGTAACTTGCTCAAGACCACACAGCTAAGTAAGTGACAGAGGCCGGAACGCCAACTGTGGGACTTCCACACTTTTGCTTCTCTGATGTTGTACATCTGTGCTGTGCCCATTGACACACTAGGGTTGATTCTCATGGGGTGCTCCTTTATTTCCTGTGATCTCCCACCTTCTTTCATTACTCCATTAATATTGCCTCTGTATTCCAATGACTCTAGCTGGTTTTTTACACCTTCCATTGAAAACAAGCACAAAGACTTTCCACTTTTGATATTTCATTTCTCTCTGAGAGATCAAAAGAAACCTTGGACTCTCCTCTCTCTACATCCTATCCAGGTGGCCCACATAAAGTTACAGAAGTGTGCTAAGATTGTACAACTGGGCAGGAATGAGGGTAGAATTTGAGTCCCTTGACTAAAGCCCAATGCTAGGAAGAGCCTACAGGAAGGTCACAAGAATTAGATGCAGGTTCCAGTTGGGCCAGTGTCCTCATGGCTGTTTCTACTAAGTCATTTTTACTTTCTTGTTACAACATGATTCGCTTAGGAAAGGATAATGCCTCCAATACAAAAGGTGGGGAAATCTCAGTGAAGTAGATATTCATAGTGCCTCCACTGGGCATGAGGAAGTAGTGAAATGCCTCACAAAAGGTACCAGGTGAGGTGCCCAGGGTGCCGGGCAACTATTGTCTGCCAGTGAAAGGCTACTGCTCACTGCAAAACCGTGAGAGGGGGAGTATTTGCCATGGTCCAGTTCCCCAGAACACTCTAATAGCTTGCTATTTAAGGACTATGACTTTTCGGTTTACCCTGGATCTTTCAACCATTTAAAATATATCAGAAATGGTGCCATTATAACATCCCAGAATAGACATGGGGAAGTTAGTAAGAAACCCCGGCCCTACCTCAGGAGCTATTGGCAACTGATGGCCGCTATAAAGGGGAGAGGCAATTTCTTTCAAGGATGTGATTCTTAGTAGATAACCAGGCTTCTGTGGATAGATCCATATGGAAGGACATTTGGGGGCACAAATTAGACTTTCTAGACTTTTAATATATAACAGAGAGTACATTAAATTGAACAGGGGTGAAGGGGAGGTGCAGACAGATTCTAAATACAATCCAAATAAATTGTATGAAAATTACAAGACATCAATTTAAAAACAGAAAAATGGTGTCATTGCCACAGAACATATAATAATCGGTTTCTTTTAATATTGGAGACACGTGTCTTGGCTCCGAAGAGCCCCAGTTTGTTGTTTCTTTATATATTTTTACCTCTAAGTGCTCTCTTCTGAGCAATATCTATACCTATGATTGACTCTTTTTAAAAGTATATATTTTAATTTTATGTGTACGAGTGTATGTGTGTAAGTGCACCCATGTTCTGCAGTGCCAGCGGAGGCCACAAGAGGGCATCGGATCCCCTGGAACTGGAGTTATAGAGAGTTGTTAGCTGTCATGTGGGTGCTGGGCATTGAACCCAGGTCTGCTGTAAGAGCAGCCAGTGCTCTTAACTGCTGAGCCATCTCTCCAGCCCCAATTGTTGCTTATTACTACTTAACACTTGATGTGAGATTTAGAATTTGGGATGCTGGGGCTCCTCACAAAGCGTTCTCAGAAATCTGTCATCAAATGTGTTCCTAAAGCATCGGAGATGATACCACCAACTAGAATCAAAAGTTCTCCTACTGAGCCTTGAAGCATTTCCCCCAACTTTAGAATAAGATACGTCTCTCTTTTTTTTTTTTTCACATTATAACTTTTATTTCCTTCCAAAATACCTAACACCAGAGATTTTTCTAACTGGGGTATTTGTTGGTCTGGAAGACAAGTTGCAGGTATAAAATTCACATCTCATTTTCATTTCCTTCCCACTTCTGCTATTTTCAAAGCCTCAGGCTTTCCGCTGGTAGAGCTGTATGAGTGTGGCTGTCACACCCACCTTAAACACGGACTGTCTTTCTTATTCTCAGGCACCCAATTTTCCTATGGCAGAAACACCTCTAAGCAACACAAAGTAACGATAAAACACTATGGAGAGTCTATGCCACAAGGTAACTAAACAGTGCCAGAGGGGCTGGTCCCACAGGCACCTCCAAAAAGCAAATTGGAGATGAGGCTTAAAACAGATGATGGCTCAGTGGTTAAGAACACTGACTGCTCTAACAGAGGATCTAGGTTTGATTCCCGGCACCTACATGGTGGCTAATAACCATTCCTAACTCCAGTCCCAGGGGATCCGACACCCTCTTCTGACCTCGGAGAGCACTGTATGACACGGGTGCACTCTCACACATCCAAGCAATGCAGTCATACACATAATACATAAAATATTTTCAAAAACCAGTCCCTCCCCACAGGTATACTACAATCTGCCTGCAAAGACTGGTGATAAAGAGCTTTCATCCCAAGATACCCCAGGCTCCTAATGAAGGCAGAAAGAGCTGCAGCCCAAGATTGCAGACTTCTGTAACATCATTCTCCCAGTATTGTTGATGACAGACCATGTTCTCCCAGTTCTTCAGCAATATGGCTGAGTGGTTACGTGAGACTAAAAATTGCATGCTGAAGTATTCCGACAGGTACTTCCTTAAAATAAAAGCTTCTGCTTTGCCAATGCCCAGAAAATGCTGCAATTATTTGTAAGTTAAAGTACATACCTGAGAATAAAAACATTACGCCAGCATTCAAGCTGAAAACAGACCCTGGCTGAAACTCTCCTAGATGCTGAAAGGTTTAGTATAAAACACACATGACAGCTACTATGTTGTCCGTGATGTTCATGGAGTTTTATCTGTCAAAGAGCAATTATAAGGCAGAAAGACATTCCTAGATGGTGGGAATTGCATGATGCAGTAACCTCATCTGGAATACAATAGAGTGTGTGTGTATGTGTGAGTGTGTGTGTGTGTGTGTGTATGTGTGTGATCATTTTCTTTTCATGAGCACTATATGCACAGGCTCTTGATTATTTCTGCAGTGGAGAAAGAGGAGGATGCTTCCCTGAATCCCAATGATGTGCTTTGGCCAATATCAGACTCCAAAGCTGTTAATCGGAAGAACACTTGCAATACAGGAAATCCTATAAGGTAAAGACAGATGCAGTTGGTTAACAACTCTTAATACTTTCCTAGGAAATCTCAGTTCTCCCTTTACCAGGCAGCCAAGGCTCTCTGTCCATTCTCTTTAGATCACAGAAAAAGGAAGAGAGGTTGGATGGGATCATTCTCCTGAGGCTCTGGGTGGCCAGAGCCATGTGTCTGAGGAGAGCCTTTTTCCGTTAGGAAAGTGTGGTTTGGGGGGCAAACTTTGTAACCTCTTTCCGCTCCTTCCCTCCATGCCACACAGTTAAAAGCTGTGGGTGGGAGGAGATGGATTGCTCACTGCCCTGCTACTCTGTGGTCCTTTTGGATGGCATCATCCACCCCAGATGACAAGCTGGGAAGCAAGAGGCCTCCAGCATCAGCATCTGGCCCTCTGGCAGACAGTCAGGCCCTCGGCTGCCGGCTTGGGCGGCCTCCAGATGTTTTTCAGACTTGTTTGCAGGCTTCCTCCTACCTCTGTTGGAGAATTTTCACACTAAGATATCTCAGACAAGAATTGGCAAATCCTTATTGAAGAGGAGGATCTTTTGTCTTCCTCATCCCCAGATTTAAGAGGCAAGAGACATGTCTGAATGCTTCACCAAGACCATGTCCCTGAAGAACTGGGTGCTGGGCCAGGATGCCAAACAAACCACATTGTAGATTACACCTCCATCCCTCTCTATTTCTCCTTTTCTTTCCTAATGAAATCACCTGTCGTCGGCTTCTTCTTTGACTTGCTCTCTGGAGGCAGCCTCAGTGGGAAGATCCCCTGAAGCAAGTCTCCAAGTTTTGATGATCATAATAGTAGCAATGGAAACATCAAATACAATAGCAACTGCCATTTAATGGGGACTAGTTACTACACTAGATACTTGTAAGCTTTAGTTAACGTAACCCTTGTCCCCATCATAATGGATCTTCCCATTCTTCCGAGAGTAAAGTTAAAAGAAGTAGGTCGCACAAACAGTCATCACTAGAGCTAGGACGTGGCTCACTTGATCTCAAAGCCTTGGGGACATGTCATCTGTCAAGAGGATGGCAGAGAATGCAAGAGCCTCCTCATGGGATAGAGACTTTGACATGACCTAGCACAACCCCAAAGATCAGACTACACTGGCCCTAGATTCTGTTTTTCTGCTGAGGAACTCACTGTCTTCATGATCATTGCTGCCATTTCTAGACTCTGTTAGGAGTCACGAGTGTCTGAATTCACCAAACCTGGGTTCAGCCTTCTTATTAACTTCCATTATATGGTGTAACACAAACAGATCTTTCTCTCTCATACATCTTGTTACAGACTTGAACCCATGTTTCAGCTTCCACTGGGCTATGATGTAAATACCATTTGTTCTCCATAATTGTCTTCATATTCAGCTAATACCACTCAAACTTTGCACTGTCTGAAAAATTACCTTGATTATTTATTTCACTTGCTGACTGTCTGCTGTTCCACTAGGACAGAAGCCCACTAGAGCAGGAAGATTGGCTGCCTTGCTCATGGCTACGTACCCAGCTGTTACTCAGTGGGTAGTCAACAATAAACAGGTGGATCTATGTACATCTGTGGGCTAAAGTGCACATTGCCGTCCATCTACGCCCATCTACTGAAAGGAAGAGGTGCTTCTCTATGCAATTTTTATTGCTGTGGGAAAGAACAGAAAATACTTAGGAAGCTAACAAGAAGACCTTAGCTGCTCAACTGGAAAAACAACTTACAATGCAATAGAGACTCCACCCTTAAAATAATCACCTATCAATCACAATCACAGAGCAAGCATATTGGTGTTCCTCCATGCCCAAAGCTGACTTGAACAATGGAGCTATCCCAGTAGGGTAAGGCTATAGAGAAAAGGGAGGGAGGGAGGAAGAGAGGGAGGGAGGGAGGAGAACAGGGAGGGAGGGAGAAGGAGGGAGAGAGGGAGAGGGAGGGAGGAAGAGGGAGGGGGGGATGGAGGGAGAGAGAGGAGGACAGGGAGGGAGGGATAGAGGGAGAGAGAGTGAGGGAGAGGGAGGGAGAGGGAGGAAGTGAAGGAGGGAGGGAGAGGGAGGGAGAGAGAGGGAGGGAAGGAGAGGGACGGAGAGAGCCTGTCTCAAGGATACATAGTTATGCACAAGAGCAAACAAGGTTCCAAATGGGATGGCCTATTGCATAGGCAAAGGATAGCAAGTTACTGTGGAAACTGTAGTTTAGTTTGGTTTATAGAATAAAGTGCAGATACAAGAAAGGAGAAAACCATTATGAAGAGCATAAAGATTTCTATGTGGGGGGTTGGGGGAGAGGTTAATCAACCTCTGCTATCTTTACTCAGGCGCTATTTACCTTGTTTTTTGAGTCTCTCACTGGCTTGGAACTTGCCAATTAGACTAGGCTGGATGCCCAGCAAGTCCTGGAGGCCCACATGGCTCTGCCTGCCCAATTCTGGGAATACAAGTTGCTGCCACACCTGTTTTTTATATATAGGTTCTGGAGATTGCACTCTGGCCCCCTTACTAACTAAGCTATTTTCCCAGCCCTGAGAAGATTATTAGTTTGGGTTGTTATTGAAAGTTCTGGGGATCAAACCCGGGGTCTTGGGCAAACTAGGCAAGCACTCAAAAGGCATCTAGAAGGCACAGAAGTGATGGTCCGAAAGCAAGGAGTTGAGCTTGTAAATTAAAATAGCTGGGATCTTCAGTGCACCTGGGCTCAGAAGACAAATCAGCACAGCCTTGGGGACAGACTCCAGAGCAGAGGAATCATTCTGCAAGGCTCTGGCTGTCAGTGAGGGGCACGCCCCTAAGGAGGGTGCAGGCTGTCATGCTGGGTTGTGATTAGAGCCCCCCAGGTCCCCTCCTCAGGTCAGCTCACTCCCTTGTGAATAAAATGATTACTCACTGCCTTCATGCATAAACAACTTCTCCACTGTCCTTGGGGAGCTCTCCCTAACCCTTCCTTGCATGCCCCCTTTCCTTGTCTAGTACCCACAATGACTGGGGCACCAGCGGTCTTCAATTAACAGTTACCAGTCAGGCCTGTGCTGGCCTTTCCTCTGGCATCTCCAAAGGAAAGTCCCCTGATTAGGGGTCTGGCAGCAGGGTGCCCTCACACCCTGTCACAAGCTTGGCAGACAAGGGGCAGGGTTGGGGCTGTTAACTTCTGTTCAGGAAATGAATCTCTCTCTTCTGCTTGTTCTTTTTCACTTAAAATACATGCAATCTGCTAACTTTCTAGCCATTTGTGGTGGCTGATTAATTTTCAAAGTGAGTTCAGTTTTAAGCCACTTCTACAAATAGACATTTGATTGAGTTGAAGAGTCAAGGACGGATTGTTATTTAATTGTATTTGACTCCGAGACAATCAGTGGCTTCACAGTCTCACCTCTCTGTATGTTCTGATAATATTAATTATAATATTCCTTCCCTGGTGTTGACAGAACACTTCAGAACTTCCCATGCTCTTCTACACAAGTCCAGGAGAAAAGTCTTCCCCAGACCCTGTGAGTGAGATTGGGTAAGAAATGCTGAGACCAGTTTATGACTTGGAAAATGGAGGCCAGGGGTGACAGGCACAGGACCCAGTCACATAGAAACGGGAGAGGTAATAACATCAAAATCTGGGTATCTGCCACATGATTTTACTTTCTGTATGTCACACCATCAAATTAATGTGGCGGGGGGTGGGTCACAGTGTATGCGTCAGAGCTCAAAAGAGATGAGCAGAATTCTAAATTTGCCTCCATCTTTGGGACCCTCTGCTTTCACATCTGTAAAATAGGGAAGGAATAGTCCCTGCTCATAATGTCTACTTGAGAGAGGGTCAGAAGATCCAGAGGGATAAACCCCATATAGCATAGGACACGGCTGGCCACACAGTAAGGCCTTCTGAGCTATTCTTTTCCTTTTCTGCCAGAGGACTGCATACAATATCACGACATATTCATGTTCTCCTGCCTCAAGCACAAACTCTGAGTCTGTGGCCTTTGTTTTATTTGGGAGTCACAACTTTTGAAGGTTTTCTTTTTATGGCCAGCATTTTAAAAATGGAAGCTTTCACAAAAATAAATAAATAAATAAAATTTCACAAACTTCTTGGAAATGAGATGTCTAGCAATACCAGGTCCACATTCCAATGTGGCAACTATTGGATGGAACTCGATGGACACTTCCCCTTTACACAGGGCACAGCTTGGCTGGCTCTGCCACTCCCTCATGTCCCTGGGTCTCTTACCACTTGCCTGAGGTGCCGTTTCAACTTGCCTGCACCTAGTTCTAAGGTAGCAGTGTGTCCTGCTACGGAGACTGCATTAGGACATCCTTGGAACCAGCTGAGTGACATTCAAGAAAGACCCCACTGGCCCTGTGAGCTCTCATCTGAACCCCAAGCACTTCTCGGTCTTGATCACACCAGCTTTTCACCAGCCCAACTCCACCAAGGGAAGAATGATTACTCAGCCCATTTTGTGAGCAAAAAACTTTAACTGAAATCAAACTGCAATAAGCAGAAACAAGATGAGAATTACAGAGTTCGGCTTAGACCAATGGCTTCACTGTCTTTAAAAATCTCCCCATTTGCACCTCCTCACATAACCATCGCTGCCTTGTGACTCTCAACCGCCCTGAAAATACATTTTGCTACTCGGTAATCAAATTTGCTTATGCCATAAAATGCGCTAGCTCCTATGTGGAGATTTTTTTTTTAAAGCCAGAATTGAGGAATATAGACTATTATTGGGAAATTAAAGGGCCATGCTCTTTCTGAACGTGAGATGAGTTTATTAAAGGGCAGTGTGTTCTAGAGTTTCGACAGTGGCGTTTTGGAATTGCTGTGTAGCTGGGTGAGGACTATGTCACTGCTCTGCTTTTTTGGCAGAAGCTCTTATTATTTACAGTATTTACTTCGGGGAAATCTTGGCGTGTGTCATATTTATCTTGCTGAAAAATGGGCTTATAAATGCGTATCACCTTTGAACGAAGCCAAGTGCTGTGGTGCTAATTTGGTTCATGAAGTGTGTAATTCAGTTCCTTTGCACAGGGGCAACATTTATCTCCTGCTTTTATTAAACTACCATAAAACAATTTTTCTTGCTCATTATTAAAATATGCATCACGGCGGCTGGGGCACACGGGTCTGAAGGACTAGGGTGCTGATGGAGCGCCAGTGACATTCTGCTCTATTCGTTGCTTGTCACAAGAAAAAACTAAGAAAACGAGAAGGCTGTAAAGAAAGCCTCTGGCCTTTCCCCAGCCAGTGGGCAGTGGGCAGGAAACAGGACTAGAGGAGGAAGCAAAAAAAAGTCATTTTTATGAGATTATTTCCACAAAATGCATGTGTTCATTAACAGGAGCTATTTATAAACAGCTCCTGACTTAGGCTGCGTTTCATTCAAGTGTATTTCAGTCTCTCTGTGGTGAGCAGCACAGCAAGCTCACCCCCAACATGCCTGGGACCCAGCTTTACTGAATTCACAGGGGGAGGTTGCCACCGGGAAAGGACAGTTAAAGGCCAAAACTACACAGTTTGCTCCTCCCCCAAGGCGTCTTTCTTAGTTAGGTGTTGTCATGCCACCCCAAATCCTGTGACTGTCACTCACCCACCTGTGGTCAACTGCTCACTTAGAGGCAAGGCTACCTGAATCTTGTGCCAGCAACTCAGAGAGGAACTGGACAGACTCAGTGTGAAATGATGAAACATCTTAGAAACTAATCACACACACAAGAACAGCTCTCCTTTCCAAGCAACTAGCTCACACACAACTCCAAATTCAGTTTAAGAAGATGCTATCACCCACTGACCACGCACAGTGTTTGAGGAAGAAGGTGGTAGATGCAGAGACAGTTACACACACGGCTTACGTTCCATGTTGCAAATGCTGTGTTCTGCACTTTGCCTGACTGAGTCCTGGTGCCTCCTTATACAGGAGGTTACTGCAGAAAGACTAGAGATCCAGAAAGCTGTGCCAATTTAGAGTCGAGAAGGAAGAATATCAGAGTTTAAGCTACCAAGCAAGGCGTTTTGGTTATTTTCTGTTTAACACTTGATTGAATTCTATCTCAAGAGGTTTCTAAGGCACTGTGAAAATTTCAAAGAAACAGAAGCAATAGAACCTGCCCTCACAACGTTTCCTGTGGACCAAGGAGACGAGATATAGACCTATGATGCTGACTCACTGTACACAGAAGCTGGGTGCACTTTCTACCATGTACCTTTGTAGTCTTTAAGATAAGAGATTCATTTATTCAGAAAATATCAATGAATGGCTGAATGCTGAGATTGCCCAGGATTGGGGGACCCTGTGAGTTTAGAATTCTCAATTCTCAAACTAATGAAGTCCTGGGCCAACTAGAGCACTTGGCCACCCCAGAAATGATGTGGCTGGACACCGGGGAAGGCGAGGGTAAACCAGGTAGGCATCTTCCTGCTCTCGCTCAGTAGTCAGTAATATGTGGACCCAGGCAGATAAAGTAGGTCAAAGTGACAGGAGGGGCACTCAGGAAGCAGTGCGCCAACTTGTAGGAAGGTGTCAAATGTTCTTCTGACGTCTAAAAACCGAACAAAATTAGAAACAGAAAAGTAACTCCCATAAATAATTGAAAGCACACACTTATTAATGAGGTTTGAAAGATATGACCCCAATTTACCCATACAGATGACAAATATAAGAAAACTCACTGCATCTTAGACTGTTACTAAATATTCAGTTAACATTCTGAGTAATTTTGATACACAATAAACTTACCACTGGGATGCCTTGTGTAATAGTGTACAAGTTGAATAAGCAAAGTTTTCAGGACAAGGAGCTTTAGATGTTTCCAAAACCCTTCTTTTCTGGTGGGTGTCCTGGTTCCACTAAATGAATTCTTGTGTAATCAATACCATTTGTTATTTTAAATGAATAAGAAAAGCTAGTTCTCCTCCTCCACCACCCACTACCCAAATGTATCTTTTGAGCAATTATTACACTGCAGTAGCAATTAATGTCAACAATATAAAAAATAACAAATGCTGGAGTTCTGTTCTCCATGCGGTTAGACATGAGTAGATTCTAGAAATTGCTTCAATAGAAGTCGCTCCCAACAGTAATACAATGTGTTAAATAACTGGGAAATTAGAAGTCATCTTGACTTTTTAAGCTTCTAATATTTCCAGAGGAGAATAAAAGAAGGCAAAAAAATTTAACAAAAATGATATGCTAGTTTTCCCCAAGTGCCATACCACCAAGTTTTATCAAATGGGAGTTATGGAGCTGGAGTTGGTCAACCAATGGGCAAGGCAGCAAACCCTGCAGAATCCTGTCCATAGAAACCAGTGGCTCTTCTCATTGACCCACTGTTACATCTAGCACATACCAGCTTCAATTATTTTCCAGACGATTGAGATGGTAGTACACACACACACACACACACACACACACACACACACACACACTGTATGTTTGTGTATGCATTAAGTATCTTTGTATACTTGGTCCATGCTTAGAGTTAGTATCCACAGTGTTGTTATTTTTAAAAAGTGTTGTCACAATGTATGATCTTAATATGACATCTTGTCCCCTAGGTCTCAATAAGTTATCATTTTTCATCTAGGAAAACAAATTCCCAGAGCAACCCTCATCTACTTCCTTCTCTGTTCTACCAAGCTTCTCTGAAATACAGGCACCTGTTAAATCCTACCAAGAGCATCATATTTTGCCCAGTCTTTCACCAGACTCTTCAAATTGATCTCTGTGGGTTCTGGACTGGGGAACAATTTTGACCCCTACCAGAAACACACTGCTACTTTGATCCTGGCTGTTCCCAACTTCACGGCTAAGAGACCACAAGAAATTCACACTTAGAACAGAGGTGATGCATTTGCACCTCCAAATACAAGTTATGTTAATGAGTCAAGGTGTCCTAGAGAAGCTGAGTTGAGTCAGAGCCCAGGAGAGGTGCTGTGATTATTTTCCTGAAGCCTCAGTGGTTAGCAGCCAGTGTACACTGAAGACTAAAACTGGCTAGTTCTTCAGCACGTAGCCCTCCTCCCTTAAATCAAAGCTGCCCCTCTCCTGTCGGCCTCTGCTAGTAGCGTGTCAATGTCAGTTTGTTCATACCGACTGGCCTTCTCCACAGCACCCCTCCTGCCGTCTGTGTTAGTTAAAGGAGATTTATGTTGGGTGTCTCATGTTGTGAAACACGATCTGTGACCCCCTGGGCTGGGAAGCCAGCCGGGAAAAACATTAATATTATGGCACAGGGGGAAATGAAACTTAGACAACAGTCAAAAAGAAGAACAGAGATGAAACGAGAAATAAAGGGGAGTGTGGATTCCTTCTCCTGTGGAAACCCAGTACACACTCAGGGTGGGGTGGTGGTGAGGGTGGTGTGTTTATATGTATATGTGTATTTCTAAGTTTTGTGGGGTTTTGCTTTGGGCAGTTTAGAAAAGAGGAACACATGTCAAATGTTAAGTGCTTACCAAAATAATGACCCCACCCTACCCAGAGCACCAAGAACCACGGCTGCAGAGTACAGCAGGTCAGATAATTGTGTGCCTATTAGGACCTTCTGAAGTTATGTATACCAAATTAAAGGTAATCACAACTCATGCTTCAGGCCACAGATCACTGGTTGGGTCAGGGAGAACTCACCCTTCTCTAATACAGTGCTCTTTAGGACAAGTGGCACTTGACATGACATGAGGGTTTTCGGTGACAGATCAGGTAAGAATCAGGGAGAAGACCAGACAAGAAGACGATTTCTAAAATAATCAGATGTGCATTCCTGAGTTCCTAGTTATGTATCTTCATAGAGTTCTAAAATAAGCCAGACATTTTCTTACTGACTCCATCACTAGTCAAAAACATGTTACTTGTCCCTCTCTGATCTTCAGTGTCCTAATCCAGAAATGGGCACAAATACTCACAGTTCCTATCAGAGACTGGACAGCAACCCACAGGGTAAGGCCCTCCAGGGGTGAAGGCTGCAGGACCTGGGGTTAAAACCTGGTAATTTTCATAATGAAGTGGGGTGATACACACCCTCAATCCCAGTACTTGGGAAGTGCTGGCAGGTGAATCTGTAATCTCAGGGTCAGCCTGGTCTACACAGTGAGTTCCGGACCAACTAGCACTAAAGGGAGACTCTGTGTCATTAAAAAAAAAATTGCCCTTTAAGTGTTAATCTGTCTTTCACAAAAGCGTCATCTTCTGGTAAGGGTTCTCCGAGGAAAAGATATACGTATTCTTCCCTAATACTACTTAGAAATTCGTGGAGTTGAGCCAGCAGTAGGGTGTATTGTGGGAGATGAAGCACCGTTAACTCTAACATGCTTTTCAAGGAGGACCATGAACTTCCTTCGCTTCTGTGAAACTAGATCCTACACCAGAGGGATGGTAGATTTAATCTCTATAGCAAAGATGATTTGTAAAATTAAATATTTTATTTAAATGCTACTTCCTTTATTTGATGAAAGTGTGTGTGTGTGTGTGTGTGTGTGTGTGTTGCATAGGAAATTGTGAAGTCCAGTTTGAGAAAAACAGAAACGGCCAATGTCTTCAAGTCATTTGTGAACTTCCACTTAGACCCTTCAGATCTAGACACATGCTCAGAAGGAAACAACTCCTCCATTTGAAGCAGGGTCTATCTTTCCGGGTGTGGGCAGTTGGGAGAAACTATGCTTCTCCTGTGTATTGTCAGCTCCTCTGGACTGTCCCTGGTGCAAAACATAGTGTGAAACTGCAGTAACTCCCCCTGGACCGTCCTCAGTGAGTGCTGCAGCCGGACAGGAAACCCTACATCGTTCCATGAAATCCCTAACTGCTAAGACTAAATGTAACCCAAACTGAGTGGAAATGTTTGGGCCATCTTTATTCTTTGGATGTTCAATGCTTGTTCATTTATCTGTGTGTGTTCTGTAACTCATTCAGCATAACTAACAAAAGCTGTCAGCTCCCAGAGGTCAGAGACACAACCATTTAGTTCGCCTGTAACCAGTCAGCAGACTAGTAGCTACAAAGAGGTGGCTTTTTAAAAGGGCCTAGTGGGGGTAAAGGTTTGATTTTTTTTTAATTGTCCATAATCACTAGGGGAGAAGGGTGAAGAAAAGAAGAATCGTATTTTTTCGGTGTCTCCTAAAACCAAGCTACAGTTTATAATCACCAGTCTGACAAAACAGGATATTTTTTCTCTAGGACATCGAGTCATAATGAAATCATCACCACCCCTTAAAAGCCTCACAGCAACCCCACTCCAAACCGTGTCTGAAGTAAACCAGGATGCCCACTACCTTGGTACTCACATTGGCTGGAATAACTAGGGCACCCATACACCCACTCTCTGAGTGCTACGTTAACAGCTAAAATGTAATTAATACGTGAAATTAATATTAGATTAGGCGTCCCATTGTTAACCACTTTCTACTGCTCCAACACGGTAGGAACTGGCTCTCCACAGTGTCTACTACCGGCAGGCCTTTCTATAAGCTTCTGTAGGCAAAAAAAGTGTCTCTTCCACTGACCAACTACCTTTCTCTAGTGGGAAAGTAATGACAGTTTCAACTCCAGAGTTTACACAATGAAGAACACCCACATAATAATGCAGATATTTGGAACAGCACCAGCAGTGACCTCAGGCCTCATCTCACTAGTTTGGGCTGTATGTGTCTTAATGGGGAACTACGTCCTCCCAGCCATGGGGCCAAAGGACAGACACATAGAAATTCCAAATCTGCAGAAACAGGGGCAACTTCTGGCAGTTGTTGCCTACTTTTTCCTCTTCTTTTCTTGCTTCATTTTCTTTGGTGCAGTGCTGGGGATAGTGCCCAAGGCCTTGCACAATGTGTTCCACTCACAATCATTGTTACCATCAGTAGATCCCAGTCACTCACTCGGCTAGAATTTAAACTTCAGAATGTGTTGGATGCTTGGGATTCCTATCATCCAAAAGCTTTATCAATGTAAAATTTGATGATAAGTATAAAAATACTTTTGAACGCCCTCCTAATAACTTCCCATGTGCTCCCTCCCTATGCAACTCTATAAGGTAGGGAGGGCCCGTACTACACAAAAAATCGACACCTTCTAAATGTGGTGGGTATCAAAATCATCTGAGAATATTTAAATCTGTAGGTCCTCAAGTCTTATCCCAGACCTGCTGAGACGGACTCTCTCGGCAGAAAAGCCTGGAAATAGATATTCTTAACTATTCTTGTGTGACTCTGATGAGGAGGGGAATTTGAGGTACTACACAACCATCCATAAAGAAGGCAGGACAAGTGTAGACTTCATTTTACAGATGTATAAGAAAGGGTCTCTGAGAGTTAGTTCCCCTGGGTTTTTTTAATCTGTTTCCTTAGCACTACACCGTGTCTACACGTGACCCAGATTCCTGTGCTTTCAACTATCAGCCTCCTGCAAAAAAATAATATATGTGTGTGTGCATATATGTGTGTGAGCATATGTGTGTGCATATATACATATATGCACAGCACGTGGTAAAGGATCCAGTGGTTATTTGTGCAGATGGTATGGACAGTGACTGCAGGAGCAATTCCTGAGACACTGTTGTCAGTGTTTCTAGAAGATACTTAGCATATGATGCTTACATCCTTTTTTAGGAAAAAATTTGCATTTATTTAATAAATGTGTGTGTGCGTGCCATACTATGCACATGGAAGTCAGAGAAAAACTTGTGGGAGTCAGTTCTCTCCTTCCACCTTGGAGGTCCCAGGGATTGAACTCAGCTCATCACACTTGGCAGCAAGTACCTTTATCTACTGAGCCCTCTTGCCGGCCCACAATGCCCACTTTCTATGCCTATCATCACTTTAAGTTCATCTTCTATATAAACACCATCCATTCTAGAGGGCCTCCCTCTGCTTAGGAATTCACCAGCAGAAACCCTGCACATGAGGTTATAATATACAAAATATCTGTACAATACAGCTCGTTAGGCAATTATCCTGTACCACTGGGTCATATTAGGCAACTTAATATTTCCCATAACAAAAGTAGAGTTATGGGATTTTTTTTAGTGCATACGTTGTTAAGTTTTACTTTAATCATTTGTGGCATTCTTTTATATTATTTTACTATTGCATGTCAGAGTAATCAGTGACAATTAAATTTTTTTAAACTCGCATTGAAAATTAACTCTCATCAGAAATAGGATTAAGACCAGGGCTTTCATGGCTCTGAAGCCAAGCTAAGTGGAGGGAAAGATGTTACACAGGGGGGACATTTCCCCTGACTTAATACACACCAGTGGGCTTGAATGATTTCTGAGAATTTTCCATCAGTGTTTTCTAAAATAGCCTTTGGTGGTCTGTTCGCTCGGCTTCATTCCTGGTAAATTCTAGCAGAAATGGCTTGTACCCCAACAAGGGGGATGCTGGGTACTGCGTGTTCCTGTTGAGACTTGGAGAGAGGCTGGGTAAACAACCGAAGCATTAAGTGGACTATACACCAGTCCTGATTTACGTATGCTCAGAGGCTGGAGAGCAGTGGGAAGGGCCCCCAGTCCGGTTTGGCAAGGCGGCCAGCGGGCCCTCAATCTAACTGCCGGACACCCACCAAGGACACAGTGCCTATTCAGAATCTTGAGTTCACGGAGGCTTTTTCAATCAATAACATATGGCCACGAGAGTGCGAGTGTTATACAAACAGACTGAAATAAATACGCTCAGCGAATAAAATATCTGTATGTAAGACAACAAAGGTTTTAGTTGGAACTGCAGAAAATGGAAAAACACGTCTACCCGAAACCAGGAGAAATGAGCAGCCAGTTATGCAACATGACTTTGGGAGACGAATGAGCCAGCAGATGCTGGCTTCAGATCATTAAGACCAGGTATCAATAATTTCTGGTGACAAAACTCAGCAGAAACAACTTAAGGTGGCTGAGGGTTGGTCCGCGCCCTCTCTTTTTCTGTGAGGACTGGTAAAATCAAGGCTGGGACGTACGATCTTCCTAAATAGCCCCATGGTTCCCACCACTGGACTTGTTAGCCTTCATCTCACAAGCATTTTTCTTCCCCTCCCAGATCCATGATCTCAGATTAGGTAGGTGGTGGGGGCGGCTCTAAATATACCTTCCTGTTACCGAAGACCTGGATCAGAGAAGGTGCTTATTAATATCATGGAGATACGATTTTTAATGATCTCTGAAAGCAGCCTGGATGGGTGTGAATAATGGCACTGTCTCCTTGCATGCGTGGTCTGTGCTTTTGTCTCAGACAGGTTCATTTTTCACTGGAGGGGAAAGGTTCATGCCGCACGAGGGGGGTAACCAGTTGATGTTACAAGGCTGACTATTAGGCCCCTTGCCGTGCCACATGTCACAGGGAAGGCCTCCAGCCGGCAACCTTAATACCTACTTCAGCATCTTGAAGAAATTAATGAACACAGCTTCTATGGCAAAACATTTCAATCAACCCTTACCAGCTGTGCCTACATTTAAGAAAAAGAAAAGGGGAGGGGCATGAAAATGCTCAGGTCTATCAGAAAAGTTTCTTCGAAAGATCAGCCGAGCAGCCGTGGTGTTGGCTGTGTGCAGGCCTGTGAGAGGCGGGGGAACAGGAAAGTAGCGAAAGTAGCGGGAAGAAAAGGAAGAAGGCTGCCAATAGCCAGTGCCAAAAGATGTGCTCTGGCCCCTGTGTTTGTTGAACAAATTAAGCACGTTCTGGTTTTTCACCTGCTGAAGCAGCAGCAGTGCATATGGCCTAGAAGTTAAAAATAAGGAAATATGCATACATTACCATACTTAATGGACGACCCTCTCCATTTAATATGCAAATTTCCTGAAATATTACTGAATGCCGTCTGTTCTAAATGAATAAATTTGAATTGCAATTAGAATAATCCTTTATAATTAATGAAAACTGTCAATTTTAGTTCATAAGTAATTTGATTAACAGGATGATGGGACACTTATCAAGTTCGCTGGACTGCT
Source organism: Eospalax fontanierii (assembly GCA_035773235.1). NCBI lineage: Eukaryota > Metazoa > Chordata > Mammalia > Rodentia > Spalacidae > Eospalax > Eospalax fontanierii. The sequence goes on from CM069546.1 coordinate 14,646,638, forward strand.
AGGCTACGAGGAAACTGACAGTGAAAATGGGGCGGGCCAAGCACTCAGGCTGTACTAGAGTATTATCCTAAATTATTGATAACACAAGCTAATGAACTTCAGAAAGTGAACTCTAGGGGCCTCATTTAAAGGGGCAGCCAGGGACGGTGACAGGCAGCCTCGCAATGAGGCTCGATCAGACAGCATCTTTACTCGTATTTTTGGCTCATAGGAAAATAAATGTTTAGAAACGCCAGGGCAAAGGGAAACACTGGCTCCAAACACAAATTTACCATTTCCAGCTGTTGCTGGAACAAAAGGAAACAATAGACTGAGGATAAATGTAAGAAGAGACAATGCAAAAACATGTGGAACCAAGTTTCTGGTAAGGTCTCACAGAAGGGGGACATGGCCACAGCAGTGGGACCAGCTCTGTTTCTCTTTGTTTCTGCTTTCAGATAGACCAGGAATAAGAACTTTATAACTGGCGCTAATTGGACACTTACATAAAGCAATGTGTGCGGGAGAATCCTTTGAGACACACATAGCTCTTAGTTAGGGCACAAGCGTAAGGAGATCTTGTGGCCCTTAAAGAAACAGCGCATATCATATTGTCATTGAGGACGGGAGGAAGTTGAGAAAAAGGTTAATGTTATGAAAATGTCAGCATTCTTTTTCGTTGTTGTTCATTAAGATTACAACAGCTAAGTAAAAAAAAAAAAAAAAAGACTAAGAAAATTAAAGTGTTTATAAAATAATCTTTTAAGTTTTTCTTCTAGTATTTGGTCACAAAACTCATTGTAGCAATACCAAGTGTGTCAGGACCGAGTCCACATTTGGGACATTCACACTCCCTGGCAGGTGAGAAAGTTTATTAAAAACCCTTCATGTGGGAGCCTCTGTGAGCCAGGGCTGACTGTACCCAGTCAGCCTTTAAAGGACCTTATCTTCTCATGGCCTTACTGTCTAATGAGAATAGGTGACAGGGGCTTTTGGAGAAGGAGGTTCCAAACTTATCAGAGAACAGTCCAGTCATGGTCTTTCCTTCCCTGACACCCACTCGGAAGTTCCTTAGTGCCAAGGATATAAATGCCCTGTTCAAGACTTCTCATCCTTGAAGCTTTAGAATTCATGTGCCAAAAAAGTGACCCGTCATGGCCATCTCAAAATGAAGTAGTCATTTGTCCAGCATACTACTAGTCCTGAATGTAACCTTACAGAGTCATACAATGGGCATCTCTGGGAAAAATGGCAGAGTTTAGCAGCCTTCATTCTATCTGTACTGGCCACTAGGTTCACTGGACTTGATAGAATTAAAGAACAAATAAATCCATCATATAATAATGATGATAGATAATAAAAAAGAATCTACAATTTATTGAAAAATCATTTTATGTATGCACATTATGCAACATTATTTAAGCCATCAAATACTTAGGGCAATCTTAGAAGTATATAGTATACCCTCCAACAGGCAAATTAGTGAAGGCCCGAAAAGACTGGGTCCACACTCTATGAAAATAACAGAGTGGCAAGTGGCAGAATTGAATTTGAACTTGGGTCTTTCTGTCTCTAGTTCCTAAGCCATAAACTGAATATGTACTCTGGGCTGACTTCCATTTCTAAGTCTCTCCCTCCAGTTGGCCATATTTGATTATACTATAGTTTCCTCCACTTTTCAATTACATTTTGATCCCACCATGACTGTGAAGTTGTTCTCATATATTTTCCAAGGTCAGCAGATGCACATTTGGAGCCATTGTCTCTTCCTTGCATGGAACAAGCAGGTCATAAACACTGTCTTTCATTCTGCAAGTGTGCTGCAAGCTGTCCTTTACCATCCTCTGCCTCCCATCATGTGTGTCCTTGGAGCTCAGTTTTCAAAACACAACCAGCACAGGGTTAGGCTCTTCCCTTGTGCTCAGCATGAGCATCCTGCACTGCCATGTCCTTGCTAGCCAACTTCAGCCCTGGGAGATGTGTAATAAAAGCTGTTAGCTCTTTGACACTCAATAAAAGAAGCAAACAAGAGACCAATGATATTCCTGGTTATTAAGCTCCCTATTAGACCTAAATAAAATTAAGCAGCTGGTGGCCCTATGTCTCTACAAAATTAATATTAAAAACTCTCTTTGAGCCGTTTAGATCCTTTGTACATACACTCCAAGCCTCAAGCTCTCTTACTCTTTCCAGTAATACAAGATAGTTTTTCTCTTTTTTACTCCTTTCATATGCTTTTAACACCCACATGTTGTGTGTTTTTCCCTAGAACCTACCCCCATCTGTAGAGTTCCTGGGTGGTTACAAGAAAGAGAACCACCTATAGATCATCTCACTAGAGCAGGGTGCTTACAGCTCACACCTTCCCAGGAGTTATAGACTCACTGCTGGGTTTTGGGGCTACACTCTCTTGCATGTGTTTGTAGATTCTGTTTCCTGGATACTCATTCAGAATCAAACTTTTGATCTTGCAGATGGCATTACTGAGCTCAAAGTACATATGTAGGCAGATAATAGCAAATATATTTCTTCTAATAATAGGACAAATTGAGTCAATAAATAATGCTCTGGATGACTCTTATCTAGCAGAAGTAACAAGGATAGTCTGTGAATAACAAGCTTTCTAGGAACACAAATAGATGGAGCCCTGGAAGGATTTCTGAACATCGGGGAGGTTAAAAATGGTTCCTAAGGTCTGAATCAAGGTAGAAGCAAGGCTGGAGCTAGATCTCCCATCATCTGACAGAATGTTCTTTGGCCCACAAAGGGGCCCCAGAACTTCAGCCTGACCTACTCCACAAACAAAGGCAGAGACGAGCTCTGCAAGCATTGCACAGAACACGAGGCAAGAGAGACATCCAGTGTAAACTGACAGAAGGGGACAGAGGTCCATGTGACCGACATCCAGTGTAAACTGACAGCAGGGGACAGTGGTCCATGTGACCGACATCCAGTGTAAACTGACAGCAGGGGACAGTGGTCCATGTGACCGACATCCAGTGTAAACTGACAGCAGGGGACAGTGGTCCATGTGACCGACATCCAGTGTAAACTGACAGCAGGGGACAGTGGTCCATGTGACCGACATCCAGTGTAAACTGACAGCAGGGGACAGTGGTCCATGTGACCGACATCCAGTGTAAACTGACAGCAGGGGACAGTGGTCCATGTGACCGACATCCAGTGTAAACTGACAGCAGGGGACAGTGGTCCATGTGACCGGGCATCCCTTTTCTCTGCCCAGAGCAGTTCTGCATGAGTGATGTTACCTGAGCTTATTTGAAGGAAATTTTAAGTGAGATTATTTTTTTAGAAGGCTTCCATGGAGTACTTGCAATGATTAAAAAGTCCTCCAAGCACCAGAAGCATCTAGCTTTGGTTTCCTGGTACCATTCAATCTTGCTAGTAGCAAGTGTGTGCTTACTCAACCTGGTTCGGCTTCCCTCCAAACATGGCTTAAGGGTCATGCGTGTCAGACTCCTCAGGGTTGGGGTGGGCAAGGGATGAGTCTATTAAAATGCAGAGCCCTTCATCTCAATGCATGCTTGCTTTCTTAAAATCTAAGTTAAAGATGTGCTTCTACATAAAAACTAGCCTCAGGCATACTTCTGTCTGACCTTTCAGTCAACACATTCCATCCATGGAGCTAACTCGGCCACCATACCACGGCCTAGAATTCTGTGCAAGTGTCTATTAATATTCTCATCTGGTGAAATAACACAATTTTCTTTCTTTGGTAATTCTGTTCTGGATTCAGTCTCCATCTGTGTACCACTTGTTAGGCCTGCAAGGATGTGCAGACACCCTCCGAGGCTGACATGGGTGGTCACCTCCCAAAGAGCAAGAACTAAGCCCGCTTTCATTAGCTGCTGGCATTTATGAGGATCTCATAATGAAATTAAAAAAAAAAAAAACTTAAATGGCATTTTGGAATAATAGCAACTATGGCGGGGGAGCAGGGGAACCTTGTGTTACTTGGATAGCATGTGGTTTAAGTAGCTAGAGGGATAAACCCCACAGTAGGTTATCTCAGAAGCCAGTGGAAACAGTCCCATGTCTTCCACAGTTTTAACTTTAACCTGGAATACTACCAAGAGTACAACATCAAAGAGATATGAAGACAACAAAGAGGGCACACATCTCTTGGCAGCCTTGAAGTCATCAGTGTTAGGGGCAATGTATTCCAACACAAAGGATGCTTGGTTTTTTTTTGTTTTTTTTTTTTCTAGGATAAAATACCAGAAAACTTGCCTAAGAAGCCTTGAAGGCAAAACAGGTCTTCCCTTCTACAAGCTCCTGAACAGCCTTTGTGGGAACATTGTGGGAGCAAGGACAACTGGGCTTCAATTCATTTATCAAATGCGTATCCTTGACTCATTCCTATGTAAATACATTCTCTCATTTAATTCTGGCAAAGCCACATTGTGGTAGGTAGGCACCAGTGGTCCTATAGAGTTTATGGAGACAAAGCAACATCTCAAATGCAGAATGATCCGAAGAGGGGACTCTGGGTCTGGGGCTTTAGCTCAGGTGGTAGAGTGGTGGCCTAGTTTGCATAAAGCCATGGGTTTGAGCCTCAGCACCACATAAACACAGTGTGGTGAAACATCCTAAAGGTAGAGGCAGGGGGATCAGAAAGAGGTCATTCCCAGCTATATAGCAAGTTTGAGGCCATGTAAAAGCACAGAAAAAAAAACTGTAAGAGAAGAAGATCAAGTCCTTGAAAATGTCCTCTCCATTTTCTATATTGAAAATAATGACAGCCACAATATCACACATGGCACTTTCTGTGATATAGAACAGTATATCATATATAGCATGTATTTTATATATAATATATAAATATATAAATATATATATATATATATATAAAATCATTTGATCCAAGCAGTTCCCTTGGTAATTGTGTTCTTATATCTCAGATAAAGACACTGAGGCTGAGAAGAATTAATTGACACAGTATCTAACTCTGGCACTGAACTAAATTGTCACCTAACCCAGAGCTGCTCTGTGCCCCCTACACCGTGGAATCATCTTTTCCACTCCTTGTATCTAGAGATGAAAATGAAACATAATCTTCAATTTCATCTCTAGAGACGCCAAGAATGTGTCCCTCACTATCCCACATGTCTCTGGTTGTCCCATGTAGTCACATATTGGGCCTTGATGGTCAGTGCACAATAAAAAAGTTGGTGACCTGAAAGCTAAAACCAGCAGACTAGCCCTTTTCCTAAAGCCACTAGGGTCAGTGACACCTTAAGGGACAGACTAGCCTCTTTTTTCCTTAATGCAGACTGTGCTATCAGTATGATTCTCTAAAACTCATATGGAAGGTAAAAAGAGCTATACTGAAACCAGAGAGAATGCCATACACACCAAGGTCCTTCTGTATTAATTTGCCTAAAAACCTGTGTGTTGCTAAAACAAATGTGGAAATTAGCCATATGGGAACAAGCTTCGTTACATATCCTCATCTTGTCACTTTATTTTATTGGAGGTATGCAAAGAACAACAACATCATTGCAGTGTTTACACTCACGGAGAGGGAGAAAAGTCTGCTTGGGACAAAGTAATATTGAGCCCACGTTTATGCTTTGACCTCCCAATATGGAAAATGATGCTAACTCTGTAAATAGACTCGAGAAAATGGATGAATGACTGGAGAGGGGAGAGCTCCAGCCAGGACTATGAGCTTCATTCTGCCCTCCACCCATGTTAGTGCTTAATTCTTACCAGAACAGTCAACACAAATCCATACAGCTGGTCGAAGTAAAGGAAACCTATACCTTATTCCAAATTCAAATCTTGGGCCCGGCACACGTACTACAGCACCTTAATAGCTTTCCAAACTCTCATTTGGCCTCAGTTACACAACCAGCTGACACTGAAAATAATTAATGCCCTTTAGGATGCGCATCTGCTCCTGTGGTTCTAAGTCAAGGTTTTTAATTGGGCTATTTTGGCATTTGGAGACAATGGCAAGGTGAAATGACCTTTCTTTAATATTTTTGAGGTCAGCAGATAGTCCTGCCAAAGGTCACCCTTTAGGTTCACAAATGAGTCATTTGTATCACCTAATGCAATCTGTGACTTGCAAATTGCAGTGGGATGTGTTAGTGTGCGTTAATTAGTCCATGCAATGAATACCGAATTCATCATTACTAGCCAGAGCTTGTAGAGATGTGCCAATACTTGTTTTGGTGGCTTGTGGTTGCTTATTTTCCATTCACTTTTCACTCCACTTACAACCCTGCTCCAAGATCTTCAACACCCAAAGTCCCAATTGCTGGCATCTTAGACGTAATCTTTTCCCCTCAGACCTGGGTAGAACATGGAGAAAAAGGCCTCTGATATTAATAAAATAAAACTGCAAGGCGGGTCATAAGCACACACAGTCTTGATGTTTTAGGTATGTTTGGTTTGTACTATTTAGCATTCAAAGCTGATTCCTTCCCTCAGTATGATCCAATCATTGCAGAAGATAGATAGATGATAGATACATAGATAGATAGATAGATAGATAGATAGATAGAAAGATAGATAGATGATAGATAGAGAATAAGAACTGGTTTCCAACACCTAGCTACAGCAGTGCTGTGCTCCAAGTTGTGCTGGGACCCTTTCAGCTGCTTGGCAGCTCCTGCCTGTACTGAAGGCATTATTAATTTTGGTTTCAGGGGATAGGAAATCAGGATGTGGACACTGTGAGGCTATACCATCTGTGCAGCTGACATATATTGATTCCAACTTCTTCTCATCTGTCCTTGACACTCTGCAGTAACTGAGGTCATAATCTTCTCTTTCCTGGAATTCCCCCCAAAAGCAACTTTCTACCCAGTATCCTCTCGGTGATTTGCTTTGGTTGCTATTGTGCACTTCTGAGGAAAACTGGTGGCAGTGTGCCTGCATCTGTCATGTCCCAGGTAAGTCCCTTTGACCCAACAGAACAATAACAGAGCACATCAAAAGGGACCATGAAAACAATAGCTTGCACTCTGCTCACAGATGAGTCGGATAGGGCTAGGCATTTACAGAGAGCCTTCCAATTCTCTGGAATCTTGTGGATTACAAAGCGGATAAAGGTGTCATTCTAGAAACCAGCACATGCCTTTTCCACAGAAAGATACAGTAGCCAATTAAATTATACACAGCAGATCTAGAGGCTCAGAAAAGTGAATTTACAGAAAGTTACGAAGCTCAGAACCAGCGGGTGGGTATGTCTTGCTTGACATTAAGGACACTGGGAGAAAAAGAAAGCCTCTAGATAATGGGATATTTGTGTGCGTGTTATGTTTAATATAATTTTTTTAATCCCCAAAGAAGAGAATAATCTGTTCCCATTACTGTTACTTGGAGAGTGCCAATGCTGGAGCCAGATTTCACAGGGATTTGATTTCAAGGACTATCATTTATTTTTTCTTTTTTTTCTACCTCTTCTTTGTCCAGGTGAATTGGATACACAAATGACTGAATTCACAATGGACTTTTTGAGGATTCAAGTGGCCACTTGTGTCTGTAAAGAAGTAAGTGGCTAATTGCAGCCAGAGTGAAAGGCTGAATCTGCAATTAGCCAATTAGACTGTGTGTTAGGGAGGGCCACACGGTAAAGAAAGTTTCTCTGGGGGCAGAGAGGCCCAGAACCCTAGAAAGAGCTGGGAGCCTCTCCATTAAGCCACAGGTAGACTGCTCAGAATCAGGGGCCCCTTATGGTCCCTCTTCTCCTCAATGCCAAAATTGCCTAGGTACTTGTAATAAACATTATAGTCTCTTCTCAAGAGAGAAAATTTATTTTCAAATTTTTCTGTATATATTTATTTTATGTGCGTGAGTGTTTTGCCTGCATGTATGTAAATGCACCCATGTTGTGTGATGCTCATGGAGGCCAGGAAAGGATGTCAGATTCCCTGGAACTGGAGTTATGGATGGTCGTTAGCCTCCATGTGGTACTGGGAATGAAATCTGAGTGCTTTGCAAGAGCAGCCAGTGCTGTTAAGGGCTGAGCCATCTCTCTACCGCAGGGTGAACATTTTTTTAAAGGTTTTAACAGGCACTTGCAAATCTTTACACTCAAAACAAAGTAAATGTCCAATTTTATCTTAAAAATCTCCTCCTCCTCCTCTCTCCCCTTCTCGTGAAATTACCAATTAAAACTCCTTCAGCATTATCTACTTATTGTGGAAAATTAAACCATCTTTCAGGTTTTCCTGAGAGAACATATCACAGCTTTCAAACTGTTAAGGAAATGTCCCTAGCTTTGGAGGATGGCTCTCACTCAAATCACTCAAGTAGATTTCAAAACAGAAACTTTGGTCTTTGTTAAGCATTTAAGCATTGCAGCTCTACAGAGCTTCTATAATTCTGGGAAAGAACGAAAGCAGTGTTTGGGGGCAAGGGTGGAATGGGAAGATAGCCTCAGCACACTAAAGGGAAATGATGCTGCTAGCTCCCGTAAGTCAGTCTAGAGGAAAGACAGCATTCAGTCAGAAAACAGTGGTCCAGCCACATCTTTACTTCATGTGTCAAACCAGGAGCTGGTCTAGTTCAGTTCAAGTTTCTTGTCATAGCCAAATCTCAATGATTCAGAATCAAAAACATTCACGTTCCATGAACTAGACATGGACCAGTCAAAAGGAAGTTTCAAAAGCAATTACTTCTGAACCTGGACACTGCCTCCCTCACTTAGTGAAGCATGGTTCTAATGATCACCCTTGAAACTTGTTCACACACGTTGAGTTGCTCTAATCACTTGCTGTTCTAAGCCCTGGAGGCTTTCCGCAGGGCCCAGATGTGTCATTTACCAAACACAGTCCCTTGTGAGAATCATAAGACCAAATCTGAGGTTCCCAGTGATTTGTTTATCCCCTAACTTTCCCTTACAGGGGTCCCCATGGGACTTAGGAACTCATCCCATCAGTGCTGCCCTGTGATAGGTGGATAACTAGATTGCCAAGAGGTTAATAGCTGAGGTAGCTGTGTTCTCATTTTAGCCTGTGTCTTCTGCCCTCACATGGCGAATGTCCACTACTTTTCCCATGCAGCAGGGCTGTGGAGGGCAAGGCCATTTTCAGTGTGCTTTGCCTTGTATCTCTATAGCACTCAAACCTTTTGGTTTATTTCTAAAACTGTATCACAATACCCTGGCGGGGCACAGAGCTCCAGATGCTACTGGAAAAAAATCCCCATCACTTGTATGACAAATACAAGCAGCACAGTGATCCCTTCTTCCAATGTCAGCTCTGTAGACTGAGCCAGAGGACTGGTCTGCTGAATTTACTTCCCTCCTTGTGGTTTCCAGAATAATCTCTTTAAAATAGCAAGCTAAGCAGGTGTGGTGGCATACTCCTTTAATTGTAGCACTTAAAAGGCAGAGTCAGGCAGATCTCTGTGAGATCAAGGCCAGCCTGGTCTAGGTCATGAGTTTCAGACCAGCTGAGGTTACAAGGAGAGCCTGCCTCGAAAACCAAAACAACAACAACAAACACTCAAGCTAATTGCTAATTGATGAGGTATGTAGCTCAGTGGTAAAACACTTGACCAGCCTGCATAAGGCTCTAGGTTCAATCTTCTGTAAAGGCCAAAGACGACTGAATCAAGAACCTGCCCTTCCTCTTTGGTTTAACTAAATGGAAACCAAACCAACTGTCTTCCATTGTGCCTAGAAGGAAATCTAAACCCTCTCCGTGGCCTGCTTCCCACCCCTGCTCTAAAGGCCGTCTCACCTCACTCTTGACCAGCTTTCTTTCTGTTCCTGAAACATGCTAAACACAGTGCTTGTGCATGCTGTTCCCACTGCCTGAAATGTCCCTCGTCATACCCCTGCTGACTATATTCATCAGTCAGGTTCAAGCTTAAAGGTCATCTTTCTGGAAACAGCATCTAGGACCCCCTAACCCAAAGTAACTCCTGCCTTTGGCAATGAGTCAACTTCCTTCTACATGCATCTACTCTTTATTCCCCAATGATGCATGCATCGCTTTGGGGAGTGGGTATATGTGCACTTCTCACACACATGGGAACACAAGCTATGTGGGGGTGTGGAAGCCGGAGGAGGAGGATGTTGGATGTCTCCCTCTATCACTCACTCTCGGCTTTATTGTCTTGAGATGGGGTCTCTCGCTGAAACTGGAGCTAGGCTGGTGGCCAACAAAGACCCAGTAATCCTCCTGTCTTTACCTTCCACTGGCTGACTGGACATGCCTGGTTTTATAACCTAGGTGCTGGGCATTTGAACCCAGGTCCTCATGTTTGGACAGCAAGTGCTCTTACCTGCTGAGCCACCTCTCTAGTCATATCACTTTTATCCTACATCTTGTCCAGTTCCTTCCTGGAATACAAAAGCAATGAGAATAGGCACCCTGCCACCTTGTTTACCTCTCCATTGACAGGGACGAAGCAACCATATAGGAAATAAGCAAAAAAATCCTTGTCAAAGGATGGATGCTGCAGAACTGGACAACAGAATGAAAGGAAAACATGAATTTCATTTTATGTATTCACTTATTAACTGAAATGTTAGAGCTCCAACCTACTGCCTTGCACATCTTGGGCACGCTTTCTACCGCTAAGCTACAATCCCAGCCCATAAGGTTTTTTTTTTTTTTGTTTTAATACAAAGGGTTTTAATTTGGGATTCTTGGACACTTGGGTTTCAAAAAGTCCTTGAGTTCTCTCAAAATTTGCCTAAAGAGGGATTTTTCTTTTTTAGCTTTCTTCAAATTCTTTTAAAAATATTTTATTTATATACTTATTTTATGTGTATGAGTGTATTCCCTGCATGTACGTAAGTGCATCCTTGTCACGCAATACCCGTGGACATTAGAAGAGGGCATCAGATTCCCTGGAACTGAGTTACAGATGGTTGTTAGCTGCCATGTGGGTGCTGAGAATCAAACCAGGATCCTCTGCAAGAGCAGCCAGCTCTGAACCCCTGAGCCTTCTCTCCAGTCCCAGTGACCTCTTGATTTTTAGACGATTACAGGGCTGGCTTCCTCTGTGTCCCTGGGACTAATTCTGACAAATGATGTTCAGAGAGATGGGGAAGTATAACTTCTCTCAAGGAAAATGGCTTCCTTTCCCGCCTTCAGCCACCGTGCTATGATGTAGAGGTAGAGCTGGAGCCCCAGCTGTCATCCGTAACAGTAAAGTGGCCTTGGCAATAGAAGCCATACCCAGCAGAGTAATAAACCAGAATCCAGGGTCCAATACCGTAGAGTAATCCTGGACTAGGTGGATTTGGTCTACCTTCATGTTTTTTTATTTGGTCAGGCTGTGGAGGGTGAAGAAGACAGGGAACAGTTTGCAAACTAACCCAGCCCTAACTAATATGCCCATTGTGTACAGGGAAAAAAGGTCAAAATGTCAGGAGAGATCCAATGTGTTCACACATGGAAAGCAACATTGTTTATGGTGCTACCTCGCCAGTGTGTCCATGGAGTCTCCTGGAATAGAAGAAGAGGGATGTACAAAGTACCAAAGGCGGCTGAAGAGATGGCCCAGTGGCCAAGAACACTTGCTATTCTTGCAGAGGACCTGGGTTCAGTTCTCAGCATTGACATGTTGGTTTACAACAACTGTAACTCCAGTCCCAGCAGATCCAATGCCCTCTTCTGACCTCCACAGGCTCCTGCACATGCTTGGTTCACATAAACTCATGCAAGCATACATATAAACACAAATAGATAAACATTTTTTAAAAAGAGTACCAAAAGAATTTCTCTCAGCAAGCCTCAAGTGTAGAGGCTCATTAGAAGGTAAATAGGATGAGTTTAATACATGTTATCTACACTTTCCCCAGTCAAATATCTCTCTAGTAGATGAATTACATCTCTAACCAAAAATAATCTTTCCCAGAATTTCTTTTCTTCAAAAATGATATTGATACTGGGACTAAAGAGATGACCCAGTAGTTAAACATATTTGCTGTACTTCCAGAGAACCGGAGTTTGCTTTCCAGAAACCAAGTTGAATGGCTCATAACTGCCTGTAACTCCAGCTCAGGGGGATCCAACACCCTCTTCTGGCACCCGTGGGCAATCACATACACATGGTATACACAGAGACACATACACACACACATAAAAATATTTTAAAACTAAATAAGGACTTCAAATGCATATCTGTTTATCTTTCAATACTTAGTCCAAGTTCCTCATTCATTTTTATTCATTTGCTTAGGACCAGATGATGATGCCACTGGTTATATAAATGAATCAGATGTAGTATTGAAACTGAAGTATTAATTTTTACATATTGATCAGAAGTAATATCATCAGTATGCAAATTGGAATTATTAGTATTGAAATGTTCCAACCCAGTAGAATTACTAGAAACAACTATGATGTTTAAATAATTATTGACCTACGGCAACAAAAATGTCTGGGATTTACTGCAGCATATTATTTGTGTATAATAAGTCCTCTTGATAAATTGTCCACTGAGACATCAGTAATTTATTAATTGCAATTCAACCAATATGACAGCAAGTGGAGGGCATTATTGTTTACATAGCAATAGCCAGTGGGATTGCCAGGCTTCCTTACTGATGTAAAGAGTGACAAGGAGTCAAAACAACCCCAGGTCTCTTTAACCCCATCTATCTTCGGCTCTACTCTGAGCTAAATAGAGAGCGCCTCCCCTCACCTTCTCAACATGGGCCAGGAGCTGAGGTGGAGGCTACAGAGAAAGCTGTTCAGCTGCATTACCTTGAGCAGAGGGCTTAACTTCTTTGATCTTCATTTTCTTTCACAGCACATAGGGATAATGCTTGCTCTTACTAACAGAGACATTGTGGACATCACAGGGGACAACTTTGAGGTGTGTCTGGCAAATGGTAAGCTTTCATTAAATGTCAGGGATTAATCTAAGTGTCTTTGTTATCAACACCACTTTCTTTCGTGTATGTTTTCTTTACCTAGGTCTTTAATGCGGTCAGTTAAGATCTCAAGATGCCAGGTATACGGGGGGGGGGGGGGGGGGCTAATGTGCTAGGACTGTCACTAGCCAGGTCTCTCTTAGACTCCTGTTCTCAAGATTCAAGAGAATTTTATGAATTTTTTATGCATTCATAAGCTAATGTTTGGGTCTTCACTCTGTCTCCTAGAACCCCAAAGAATGCCTTGATTTGGATCCTCACTCTTACAAGCTGAACTTGGGGTTATAAATAAGGTTGTGTACAACAACAGGATCCCAGTTTGTCACTTTCTGAGTTCATATCATTATCCATTCTAATAATACAGGAATTTAAAAGACTCCAGAAAAGAAAGGAAGACCCTCTTACATCAGTGCCAGTAGGCACAGCCCATATTATTCTAAATGCCTCTCTGCATCCTTCCCAGAAAACACTTACAGCCAAGTTCCCAGAGGCAGCCTGCACCCAGCAGATGAGATGAGGCAGAGGAAATTTTATTGGAGGAGACCAATGACCCGCTGGCTTGCATTTAGCTAACAGTAATCGCTATATTCCAGAGACTGTTCTGAGTATCTCACAAAGATTCTCTCATTTAACTTTTATAACATGCACTGGGAAGACAGTTAAGTCAGTAAAGTGCTGCCCCTGCAAGCGTGAGGCCCTGAGTTCGATCCCCAGAGCCCATATTAAAAACAAAACAACAACAAGATGCTGAGCATGGTGGCACTTGTTTATAACCCCAGCACTGAAGAGACACAGACAAGCAGATCCCTGGGGCTCAATAACCATTCAGCTTATCATACAAGGCGAGCTCCAAGCCAGTGAGAGACCTTTCTCAAAAAATGCAAGGTGTGAGCCAAGCATGGTGGTGCATGACTTTAACCCCAGCACTCTGGAGGCAGAGGCAGGTGGATCTCTGGGACATCAAGTTCAGGCTGATCTATATAGTGAGTTCCAGGCCAACTGGAGGTACAGAGAGACTCTGTCTCAAAAATTAATTAACTAAACAACGGAAAGTGGATAATGCCTGATCACACTCACACACACACAACTTTTATAGCATATTACATAAAGTCCCCTCCATGACTTCTCCTTTACAAATGAGGAAACTTGGGCAGAGAGGGTTTTGAATTTTTCATTACATTTATTTATTTGTGTGTACGTGTGTGGATACACACATGCCACAGTTCGTATATGGAGGTCAGAGGACAACTTGCAGGAATTGGTTCTCTTCTTTCATCACATAGGTCCTGGGGCTAGAACTCAAGTTGTCAGGCTTGGAGGCAAGTGCCCTCACCTGCTGAGCCATCTTACCAGCCCCAGTATCTAGAAGGTTTAAAGAGTTTGCCTTGGATCCACACAGCTAGAAAGGTACATGTGAAACCTTCAGCAGCTTGACTGAACCTGTTTCTTGCATGTTCTACGAAGCTGCTCTGAACATTCATAGATCATATCATTGGCCTCTGGTAACAACTTATGGGCACAATACAGATGATGGTTAATTAAGATCTCAGGACACCAAAAACACAGAGGTTCAAATCCTAGGCGGCACCTCACTTGCTTGATCTCTTAGATTCATTTTGCTTATCTCTACAGTGGGGATGACTAGAACCTGCTTTATAGTTATGTGAAACTTAAAGCCCATGTTAGAGGACTGCGCTTAACCCAACGAGCACAGTCGGTACATACAGTATGTGCTCAATAAATATCTAAGTTGATTCCTGCCCTAGAGCAACAACATCAAAAACAAAATGAGATCCTGTTTCTTACTGTGTTCAGCCCTAAAAGCAGCACTCCGCCCACATGGAGATGATACAATGTAATTCTTATGTAAAAAAAAATAATTTTTCAGCATGACGTTCCCTATCTGCAATTACATCAAAATCACATTAATTGAGCTATAACACTGTCAGGCTCAGCAGCTGGAAGGCGCATCCATACATTCTAGAGAGAAGGCCATTAATTCAGCTCTCTACAGAGCGGCAATGAAATTGGGATGTCCGTTCTCCACTGTGATTTACTGTCTTTCAAGCTGCTTAAGTGGGAACCTCTACAAAAAGATTTAAGTTAAGTGACTCTTGGGCGGCTCGGCAGCTCATTTATTATTGAATTAAGTTTTCATTTCGTTTAAAGGGAATAAAGAAATATAGTTTTATTTGAAACAAGGTAAAACATTGAAAAGAAATCAGCTATTAGGATCCAGGAAGCCAGTTTACGTATCTGAAAATGAACTCTCTGCTTACTCTCTGCCACAAAGCCAACTTTCAACTCATAAATATTACTAATCCTTACATAATTTGAGACTTTTGCATGAGAGCTCAGCCTTCCTTTCTTGTATCGTAGCCACCAAAGATGACCATGAACTTCTGATCCTTCTGCCTTCACTTCCTGAGTACTAGGATTACAGCATGTGTACCACCATGCCCAGATTATGCGGTGCTATGGATTGGAACCCAGGGTTTCAAGCACACTCAGCAAGCACCCTGCCAACTGAGCTATGAGCCAAG
Source organism: Eospalax fontanierii (assembly GCA_035773235.1). Lineage (NCBI taxonomy): Eukaryota > Metazoa > Chordata > Mammalia > Rodentia > Spalacidae > Eospalax > Eospalax fontanierii. The sequence goes on from CM069546.1 coordinate 14,662,031, forward strand.
GGAATTTTTTTTAATGAGCTAGCTAAAAAACAAAACAAAACAAACAAGCACACACTCATTTTTTAAAACCTGGGGTTCTTTTATCACTACAGGAAAGTATGGCGTAGGGATGGAGAAGCAGGAGACGTGTTGGAGACTATTGGTGTGTGGCAGAAAATTTAAGGTACAGAAGACATCCAGTCTGGAGAGATTTCCAACACCTGACCCCCAGCTGAGTCCTGTGCATCGGGTAGCTGTAGCAGTTTTTTCCTGGTGGATTATATGTAATTTCAATGCCTAATCGTCAGCCCGTGTACCAGTTACCTGTGACAAGGCCCCTTTGGAATAAATGGCCCTGTCTTTCCCCAGTCCCGATAAAAGAAATGATATATTTCTACCAAGTGGTTCCTCTTCTAAACCTCACACAAAAGAACCAAGAGTAATAGTCCCCACACGAAGAAGTCCCTGAAGAAGAAAGTACTTCTAAACAAACTGTTTTGTTTTTTTTTTTTTAATCTGCTAGAACCCTATGATGGTGTCATTTACACTCCAGTCACATGTGTCTACAGCATAAGACCCTTCATAATTAGGTATATACACTATACCAGCTCACTGCCTAATTAGCAAATTATGTTGAAAATAGCATCCTGCTAATTAACGGTTATTATGGCATTTCTGAAGCCGAAGCTTTAATTATCACCAACCTAATGCTTGTGTACAGAGAGGGAAAAACAGTGCCCCCCCCCTTTAAATGATCAATAAGTGCAAGGGATTATTATAAGGCAAATCTGCTGACAGCTGATTAATTTGTTTGATGCAAAGTTGCTGCGTGTTTCATATTATTTTATCGGAGTTGCGGGAAAGGGTACATAATTTGGTTTCATTAGCAACCTCTGCGATTTATCACCAGAAAAGCCACCCCCACCCCGCCCGATTTTGTTGTTTGTTCAATTCCGCCTGTGTTTTTGCCTGTACCCGCATCAAAGTCAAGAGCAGGAAGTTTTAATTAAGTGACACTAATGAGGTCGTTGAAAATGATACTTCAGCAATTCAGCATGCTGTTAAATGTGTTTATTCTATAATGTCATCAAAGGTGATTGTTTTCCCTCGTAATAGATAAAATTCATTACCATAAGCATTGTACTTTTCAGTGTTAGAAATACGAAATGCAAGTTAGTCAGGTGTATCTTTTGCAATTTTTTTTCTCCCCGTGGCTGCCAATTCAGATTACAGGACCTAAAACAGAACTTTACCAAACAAGGCTCTCGGGGTTTTTTCTTTATCTTTTTTTTTCTTTTCTTTTTTTTTTTTTTTAAGTCTACCATGTTTAGTAATTAGCAGACCCTGCTAGTGAGAAACAGAACACAAATGTGCATTCAAATGACTAATCAAGGGAAGATGGAATCAAAGGACTGGGAGTGAAAGATGGTCCCTTGAGCCGAACACTGCTCCAGATTGGGCGCCTCTGTTAAGGTCAGGGAGTGCCTCCATCTCACTGCAGTACACCCATGTAACCTCTCCACAGCAGACGCTGCACCACTATATAACGCAGCAATTGGCCTGCAATAGATGAGGACGTGTTGGGGAAATTTTCCTTTAAATGGTTCCAGCCTCCCAAATACAATTGTAGTAGTCTGACCTGGTATCGGTATCAGAAAACAACGATCTCATTGTGAATCTCCACACTGCCTTTTCCCTGGGAAGTCAAAATGGTTTTCACATCCCTGAAGGGTCTAAAGGAGACCAGTGCTTCCATTTCATAGATCTGACCAACCAGGCAAAGCAATTTTGTCTAGCTCAGCAGTGGAGTAGGGATGTGCAAAACCCTGTTCCTCCAACACCCCCAGGATTCAAGAGTCTCTGGATTTTCTGCAGCTACTCATTTCCAAGCCTATCTTCGTATCTCACATCGATTAGAAAGTTCAACGGCATTTCTGGCAGCCTGTTTCGCTTTGAATGGGGACATGAAGCATGATAAAACTGGGCCTGCCAAACCCTTCATTCAGGTAACAGATCCAGTCTCATACCTTACCTGCATTTACCCAATAGCGATTATCTCCCACAAAGCTGCCCATTGCTGGAGCCCCTTGTTAATGGTTTTATCACCCTCTGTTCTTCAGAACACTACTAACATCTAACCTGGGAAACACATCTGCCCTCCTTTACTACCAGGCCAGGAAAAACAGTTCTGTACGATCATTTCAAGATAACAAGCCCAGGCACTATGACTACAAAATAGAAAGCACTTTCCTTCCTCGCCACATCCTGCATTTGGACTGGTTTGATTACTGGGCAGGGGGCTAGATGAGGTGACCCACTATAGTCTTTACGCTGTCTTCAAGACTGTCAACTGTTAGCTGTAATTAAAATTACTACTCAACTCTCTAAGTCATCATAGGAAATCTAAACTTAAGCTGAAGGGAATAAATCGACCTTTGACTCAATTTCTAAGTTTTCAGCTAGTTTATCTGCAGAGGCACCCAAATGGATGGCCACTGTAGAAAAGGGAAAGAGGTTGCCTTTCTTATTGGAGAGCTGGGTATAGGGTAGACATTACAGTGGCTCAGAAAAGCTAAGTTCCTATTTAATGTGCTTTAATGCAAAGTGCACACATGCACACACACACACATGCGGTCAGATGCAGCTAATTCTACAAGAGTCTGAGAAGATCTGCCAGTCCCTCAGTGGCTGCTGAAGTTAAGGTGGCAAATGGAATCAAACAACAACAAAACGTGAAGAGAAGAGGAAGTTTAAATTCCAGACAGTAAACACGAAGAGGCAAGCATGTGCTTCTTTCGGGAGCCTCTGCTCAGTGGCTCTGTGTGAGATCAGCAATGGTGTCCACTTAGAGGAGGCAGAAGCCAAGGACAGGAGCCATGACTGACCTGATGGCTGGGGAAGGAGCCCAAACTCCAGAATCTCACAAGAAAGCACTTCAGTGTTGCATAGAGTTTTAGAACTGATTCTGGCATTGTACGCCTAAAAAACTAATGTAAGGAAATCAGAGACACTCATCAAAGCACTATGTATAATAATGAAAAATGCAAACCTTAAAATATCTAATCTGGCAGACTGGCTAAATAAAGGATGATATATATACATGATATAATATCGTGTGGCTATTAAAAATCATATACTTGGAACACTTATTTGTAAAAATAACAGGGGACAAAAGAGATAACATCAGGCACTGTATATGTAAATACATATAAATATATACATATATACACACAAATATACATTGTATAATATATATATACACACATACATGCAGAATGTGCACATAGGTTATAGTACATCTATTTATATAAGCACTGGAGGATAGTCCTACATGTTATTAGGAATGGTATATTATTTCATTAATAAGATGATAGTTAATAGCCATTATATAATATATAACATGGTGCAAGCATGTCCATTATATAATTTATAGCATAGTGCAACCATGTTTTGCCTCTATGAAGTCCATTAGTACTCAGCACCGGAAGCTCAGAGATGAAGGAAATGCTGGAAACTTATGAATCTCTCAGGATGGCACTTCCAAAGTACCTCTTTAAAAGGCACTCTCCACATGTCATAGCCAAAGTCACCTCAGCTTGCAGAAAGGCTCCTGAAGATTCACACAAGGAAAAGGAAAACCTTTGAAATCTCAAATCATTTCACACACTGTCTGGGATCTTCAGGGATGGACACCCTCCTGAACGTTTTACTGACTTCTTTTACAGACTGATGGACACCCTTGCCCTTGGGCCTTTGGAACTTCCTGAGCCATTTGTTTTTCAGCTAGTATAAATGACTTTGTACTGGGCTTAGGGCACATGGAACCTTGGCTCATATTTACTTTTTCCCCCAGTCACTGAGAAATCGCCTATAGATGCATTTAAATTTTGAAAAATAAAAATGTTGTGACTGGCGGTTAATACTTCTTCACTGAGGGTATTTTTCTAGAGGAATATTTGAAAATGCTTTCTATGGAAGAAGAAAACAGAGTGGTCCAGCTGTAGGTAGGAAACCACACCAGACAATCATCACCCTTCTGAAGGGCAACATAATTAAAACAAAAATGAAGACACAGAGAGAGGTGCACAATACAAGCTACCTTGTTGGCACAGATGAGATCAATACATTGTTTGCCCGGCATTTCCCAATTATGTTCCTGTTTTATTCATATACTTGTGTGTGTGTGTGTGTATGCGTGTGTGTGTGTGTGTATGCGTGTGTGTGTGTGTGTATGTCCTGAGGATCAAACTCAGGTTCTCAGGTTTGGCAGCAAATACCTTTACTTGCCGAGTCATCTTATCAGCCCCCAATCACATTCTTTTCTTAATTTTTTAATTATCTTTTCATTTTATGTGTTTTGTCTGCATGTATGTAAGCATACCATGTACATACAATGGCCACATTAGGTCCCCTGGAGCTGGAGTTACAGAAAGTTTAGCTACCATGTAGGTAGGCACTGGGAACAAAACCTGGGTCCTCTATGGGAGCCGTGAGTGCTTTTAACCATCGAGCCATTCTCCAGCCCCACCCCATCCTGTTCTTAATACTACTGAATTTATAGGGATGCTGAGAAAAATAAGCTACTTTTTCCCTGATGGAGAATAACTAAACAAACCAAGCATCTAAGAACTCATGGATTATTTTTTTGTTTGCTTACTTGAATGTTTTCAAAGCCACGCAGAGAAGGAAAATGATTGAGAACAAATAGACATAGGCTTGTATTACCGGCCTGTTGCATGTGGGTTGCATTAATATCACTGTAACAAGTGACTTATCCTCCCTGAACCAACCATTCCTTCTCTTCTCAAAGGTATAGAAAGGCTAAATAACCTAACACAGAACTGGACAGAACTGGAAGGTACTTAATATAGTTTTTAAAAGTAAACACTCCAAAACAAATAAATTGGATCTGGTCTGCTCCAAAAGGAAAGAGCCTTTCAAAACTTTTAAGAGACATAGCACCTCCTTTGGCTTTAAACCTACTCAGGAGGACACTCTGTACTCACTAAATTTTCATGACCCTCTTTTGTGTTTCACTTTTATTAATTTCAATCACACAGAAACAAAGTGCACTCTTGCTTGGTGTCTATGACACTACCAAGAACACATCTGGACCATAAGTCAGGAAGATGTTACCACATCTGGTACAAACAGGCAAAGGAACAGAGTCGTGTGTTGGGCAAATGAAAGTGTGTGGTATTACCACCAAGAAATGAGCAGGATGCAGGCCCTCCTGAAGGCCTGGAGGAGGCTGACTCACACTTGACAGCCATGCCTAACTGAAGGACAGCGGCAATCCCTGCGTGCATTCCTTCTCAATGCCAGGGTGGTATGGCGGATGCTACCAACACTCAGATGACAGCAACTCCCCTTTGGCCAGGTCTCAGAAAGCTACTTGGAATATTACACGAGTTTCTTCATGTAGACATAAAGGGAGGTCACTCAGCAGAGAGGGGGAGGTGGAAGGTTCTTCTGCTCTGCAGTAGAAAACACAGCTTCTCACTATTTGTGAGTAATTTTCCCTTGTTCCTCAACTCTCAAGTTCGAAAGTTTTCCATAGGTCCAATAAGCCATTCAGATGTCAATGCCCAGTCAGGCCCCCAAGTGATCAGGGATGAGTACTCAGATTCGAATTAGAGCCCAGGGAGTTATTTAGTAAATACCCTCAAGGAGTTTGTAGGCTATTGTAAAGATTGGATGAGGTGTTTGTTACATATAAAATGTGTAATTCAAGGCCTAATGCCTAGTAGTCACTAAATGTCCTTGCTAGGGGAAGCAATAAGAAAACTTAGAGTTGGACTCTATGACAAATACTTTCTGTGTATAATTGTGCCCACAACAGTCTACAAACAGACAATATCCCTCTGTTACAGGAGAGGAAACAGACTTGCAGAGTTTAAGTGGCCCACAATTCACAAGAAAGTGTTAAAACCAGGATGAATCCAACACTGGCTGGCTCCAGATCCTAAGATGACAATAGCTACTCTATTTTTTTAAGCTTATTAGGAGATACTTGGCAGGTGAGATGGCTCAGTGGGTAAAGGCACTTGCTGAGCAAGCCTGGAGACCTGAGTTCAATCCCCAGAGCACACATAGAAGGATGGAATTGATTCCACAAACTTGTCCTCTGACCTCCACACATCTCTCACATACATGCATACATACATTCACATACACACAATAATAACTTTTTTTTAATTTAAAGAGTAAATGGCACTAGTATTTACCTTTGCAAAAGGCTGGGCCCACTTTTTTCTTGGCTTCAGTGAAAGTTGCCCAGGAAGCCACACATACTTCATCTAGTTCCTGGACCTACTCCCCGGCTGAAGGATACAGGGTTTGCCATAGGACACATACAGGTAGCAGCTAGTCAGAGACTGTCCTCTGAGGGTACAATCAGGTGAACCCCAGAAGCATAGCCCAGAAGCACCAAAGAGCTGGAACTACAGTTCAGACCATTCATATAAACATGTTTACAGTATAGCCTTGCTGCTTGCCTCAAGGACCTTGCTGGCATCACGGACACAGGTGGTCCTGCCTCATTCACAAAGGAACATATGGGAATCCAGGGCAAGCCAGCTCATACAGCAGCCTACATCTGCTTCAGCATGCTCCTTCAGGACACTCATAAACACACATACATGCATGCACACATGCAAACATAAGCATGAGCATACATATACACACATATAATCATTGATACCTGCAGTTACATGTAAATAATAAGGAGAAAACAAGACCCATCTGCCTGAAAGGCATTCCTAAAGACAGCATACACGAAAAGGAAAAGAAGCATTGTTTTCTTCCATTTAGTGACTATTAAAAAGTGATCAAGAGTCTCATCACTATAATCAGACATTTGTAGTTGGACAACACTTATACAGCAGAATACATTTCAGCCTCTCAAAAGCGAGAAACACACCAGAAGAGGCAGTCATGCATTCGCTTGAACAAACAAAATGAATGCCCAACATGTACTGGCTATAACCAGAACAAAACACTGTCATTGTGATCCTGAAAGTGGCCCAAATACCCAAAGGTTTTCCAGATATGCAGATGACTAACTGACTGATGGCTCATCTTTATGTGGCTATCTTTGCTCTGGAGAAGCATTGCCCTCTGCCCTTTAGTAGTTCTCTACTGGGGATGGAGCCCCGTGGTAGAGCACTAGCTGAGCATGTGTGAAGTCCTGGGTTCAACCTCTGTGCACGTGCTCTCTCTCTCTCTCTCACACACACATACACACACGTAGACTTGCTCAATTACAGGATAAAGGAGAATACTGGTTTTTCCAACCTCTTCCCAATACTGTAAACATAGTAACAATTATCTGTGCATGTTCTCAGGGTGTCACCCAGTACAAAATGCCTTGCTAATTCTATTCTTACTTTTTCCTTTTTTCAGTACTGAACAGGGAAGATGACATGGATTACAATACAAAAAAGAGTCTTTGACTAGTCACTGTCTTAACGATGCTTCCTGCCTCAGTTTCCCTCTCTACTGATTAGGAATGGATGGTCCCTTAAATTGATTCTATTACAAACAATCCCACATTCTTAAGCTCCCACTGCATCATGGGAAGGCAGATGGACTCCAAGTCACTTGTGTACCATAGTCCCATCATCTAAGCACACTTCCACTCTGGCTACATAGTAGCCCAGTATGGGGAGCAAGGGTGAGACAGACCGATTACAAAGGGTCACACGGATCCCTCTCTACCCTAAAACCCAGCTTCCTCTTCCCTGAATGGTACGAGGAAGTAGAACTGCCTGGATGTCAGAGGACTAGGGGGTGGCTCTGCTCCGTACAGTCAAACTCATTTTCCTCTGAAGTGCCCAGAGTCCTATCATAGGGAGTTCACATCAACTCTGTCTTTCAAAGAGATTTTTATTTTCCACCCAACCTGGTTTAGCATCTTTGAGAAGGTCTTCCATATAAAAGATTAATAAATAATATAGTGAGGGAGCCTAGGGTTCATTCTGGGCTCTCCAGTACCCCTGAAAGAAATAAGCAAATTGGACAGAAATCAAAGCCGGGAAGCCACCGGGATTAAAGGGAACAGCAGCGGGAGCTACTTATAAGGGTTCCCACAGCACCAGCCGGGAATAAGCAAAGCTCGGGCATGACAAAAAGAACCGAGGATCAAATACTCTCCCCAAGCAAGGGTGTAGGCACACCGATGAAGGGAAAGAATTGTTCAGGGTCACGCCAAGGGGTAGAGCAGAGAGGAATGGATGTAATTACAGAAAGGTAAACTTGGGCTGAATATCGGGACAACCTGCTTAGGAGCAGGCTCTGTTTGAGTGCGGAATGGCTTCCCAAGGGAGGAGGTGGAAGCCCCATCGCTTGAGGTGCACAAAGCCACTGGACAAAGAGTGTGAGGAATGATCTGCCAGGGCAGGGGGAGGGACAGGTGACCTCACGGGGCCGCGAGGCTCCACACTTCAATGACACATGGAGATGTATTTCATCAGGCACCCACTGGCGAGAGCAGAAAGCGGTGGCCCCCGAGCCCCGCAGCCATTGTGCCTCCTCAATACGCCACTCAAGAAACATCTCCATTCACTTCCAGAGACCCTCGGAGCCGCCGGCAAGAGCCCTAAGAATAATGCCTCACTGTAGGCCTGGCACGCTTGAGCTTGAATCAGCGTGTAGCTCTGACAGAGAAATTCTGAACTCCAGCTCCGGGGCCTTGGTCTTTGCTCCTGAAGTCAAGGTGTTTGTGTTTAGTGTGTGACACTTTTCAATGCCAAAGAAATTCCTTTTCCTTACCATGAGACCCTACACAGGCAACAGAAAACCGTGGCATCCTAGTATATCCGGTGACGTAATCAGATGGCTCTATTTTGCTCAGGTGCAGCGTTCCAACAGGGGCCTGAACACCTCCCTTCCAGGGCCTGTGACAACCTGTGACCTCACCTGTCGACCCCCTCTTCCTTTCTCTCTATCCCACCATGATGAACGATTTAGAGATGGCAAGCAAATGCTGCTTCCTCCTCCTCCAGGACCAGACCTGCCATCACCCACGGCCCAGTACAGTCATGCAGTCCCCGACGTGAGGCCTTGTCTTCCTCTCTTTAGGCTGCTGTAAAAAAGTGCAAAATGCCACAGCCTAGACAGCTGACAGCGAAAACTTAAAACTTCAACAGTTTTCTCGACTGGAAGTTTCAGATCCGCTCCTCCAGCACAGTCCAGCCCTGGCGAGGGGTGTCCTCCTGGCTCCCGGGGACTGTCTTACTACTGTATGCATCCTCACAGAGCCAGACAGTACGCTCTGGTAGGGCCTCCTTTTATAAAGTCACTAACTCTGTGACTTTAATGAAGCCTAACCACTCCCCAAAGACCTCACCTCCTACAGTGACCTCACTGAGGGATACAACTTAAACATATTTAGGTATTTATTTATACAATTTAAACATATTTAGGCTTTCTAAACCTTTTCCTCCTTTAGGACCTTGTTATAAATATTAACTTCATGTGATTCTTCCAGTTCTGGTATACACAGAGGTAGGGTCCCTCCAACAGGTATCCCCAGTCTAAGTGTGGGATCACTTAATGTAGTGCTTGCTTAGCCAAATTTTCCACCCGTCTACAGGAGAACAGGAATTGTTCATTTACTGCCAACTGCAACTTTGGGACCTGGCCCAGGAGGTGCTCTTTTATATTATATAAACGAACCAAGAAGCAGCACATTAGGGTTGGAGAGAGAGCTGCTCTTGAAAAGAAACCAGGTTCAATTCACAGCACCCACATGGAGACTAGCAACCAGCTGTAACTCCAGTTCCAGGGATCTAATGCCTCCTTCTGGTCTCCAAGGGCCTTGCACACACACAAAAATAAAAATAATTTTTTAAAAGAAGAAGCAGCATATGAATCGCAGTCTTCAGGTACTTGGCACTCCTCACAGACCACACACACAGAGTAAGGGCTGAGTCTTCTGAAACACAAGGGTGAACTAGAAACTAATCCTCAAACTCTTACAGATTAGCCAGGAAGAGAATATAAAGATATAGATATTCTGTACTCCAAACACAGAGCTGATAGTGTCACTAGACCGTCACATGTCTACAATGTGGACAGACAGGAGATGCAAACCTAGAAGACTTTCTGGAAAAGGCAGGCAGAGTGTATAGAGATAATAACCAAAGGATCAGTGTACTAGAGTCAGAGGCAGACCAGCATGGAAGCCAAGAAGCTCCAGAACGTGCCTCAGCACCAGAATGGAACTGAAATGGAATTAATTGTGGGGAAGCTAGAACACTACGCCATATCTAAAGGGCAGAGATTATTATACACACGGGAGTGACATGATAGGCTTTGCTCTGACTACAATTTGGTGGTAAGCAGACATTTGCACTGCAGCTTACAGGGAGGAAAGAATCATCCTGCTCTACTTTTTAAACAATCAGTGAATAGTCAGTAGTGGCGTGGCGGAGGATCACCTATCACTCCTCTCCTGATGGGGCCAGGTTATCATGAAAGGAAGTCCCTCACCTCAGAAATCATCTAACCAACTGCCCTGGTAGAAGTCTGTCCTCATACGTTCAGATCTGCAGAGCACAGGATCCCCTACAGGAATAAGCACTAAGCTAATAAGAGCCTCTCATAGTTCTAATTCAGAATTCTGATGCAGTCTCCAGGAACACTCTCATCCTCTCTCATTAAAAATGTGGTCCAGGTGCTTTCCTGGCCTCCTTCCAACAGCAGCCTCTTCATGGAGGCAGGTGTTTCATTTACCTGGCAGGTAGCTGCAACATCTGACCTCACCCTGGTGCATTCTGGGAGAATGTCCCTCACTCCCATTTCTACTTAGCAAAACCACCAGCTGTAGTCCTCTCTGGCAAGAGAACCGCAAAGCAACTAGCCAAACAGTAAAGTAGTAATAGCACCTGCCAACTGCTTTGCCCAAGACGGCAGCAAACTATGTGGAGACTGTGCCTTGATGGGTTCTCAATCCACACACCTGCTACAACACAGGGTGGGATGCCTCACGTCTAGCTGGGGCTGGGTCTAGGGGCCCTAAGAGCAGCAGTAGCATCTGTTGCCATTTACGAATGGGATGCCTCACGTCTAGCTGGGGCTGGGTCTAGGGGCCCTAAGAGCAGCAGTAGCATCTATTGCCATTTACGAATGGGATGCCTCACGTCTAGCTGGGGCTGGGTCTAGGGCCCTAAGAGCAGCAGTAGCATCTGTTGCCATTTACAGAGCTGCAAATTTCTAGGCTATTCAAATATATTTTATTTAAAATCCCAAATGCTCTGAATATATTAACTCAGAGGGAAGGATCAAGAAACATAAGGTTAGAGAGGTTAAAATGATGTTGCTGTGGACAGCCAGCTAGCCAGATGTAACGCCAGGATTTTTAACCTATGCTTATTGCCTGACTTGCCAGGCTCAGATTCGTTTTGCTATGTTATTTGGTCCCCAAATTCCTTGGAATATTCTTAAGGAGACAAAGAAGACAGGAAGTTCATAGAAGTGACTTCGTTCCAGCCTTTCAACAGGACAGGAAGTGAAACTCGCCCCTTTCATACAGCCAGTCTTCTGCCCCCCACTGGTTAAGGGGAGGATGGACTCCAATCAGAAGCGAATCCTCAGAGATAGTTTCCCTGAAATAAACCACTACAGATGAGAAAGAGACTAAGTATTACTTACAAATATTATCGGTGTAACTTGGGGTAGGAGACATACTGTTTCAGCTTTTGTGAGAAGTTATGTCTGTCTAACTGAGCAGAGTTTAATTGAAAATGTCAACCACTTTGAAGATCATGTTAAGATGAAGCTGGTTGCCTCAAGAGAAGACAGAACAGAACACAGTCATCTACTGCTGACTGCAACTGGGGTGGGCAAAGAAGGAAATAATGAACACAGGGCACTTGGGAGTTTTTGTAGGTCTTGTAAACTCCACCTCTTCAGGTGTGTCACAAGTCAGAGAATCATTCCAAACACACACATTATAGGAAGCATGATAATGAGGCAGTTGTTGCAAACAGTGAAAGGCAGACAGATCAAGTGGGACCGTGTACAGACACGAAAGTGAAACAATCAGTGGGACACAACCAGCTGTAAACAATGTGCAGCAACAGTGTGGGCCAAAAGATACATTTACCCTGTGTCTCTATTCTCTCACCCTCCTGCCTGCCTGCCTCCCTCCCTCTTTCCCTCCCTCCCCCCCGCCACACATATGAGCACTCATGCACCTGTATGCACACAGTGTCAGCAGGATGTCCACTGAATTACCAAAACACGGCTGCTGCTTCTAAGGATCCAGAGACATCCCCTCACCGGAGTGTAACTCTCAACGTTCTACTTTTGGGACAGTTACAAATAATTTGCAGCTGGTGTTTCATGTTTTTTGAAGGATAAAAGCACACCACAGGCCCAGAGAGATGGCTTAGTGGTTAAGAGCACTGGCTGATTTTGCAGAGGACCTGGGTTCGGTTCCCAGTATCAACATTGTGGCTAACAACTATCCATAATTCCAGTTCCAGGGGATCCAACACCCCTTCTGACCTCTGTGGGCACTGCACAACATGGGTGCACTTACACGCACATAGGTAATATGCCCATACACATAAAAATTAAAACAATTTGAAAAAAAAAAAAAAGAAACAGCAACAAAAGGAAAGAATTCTTTAGAAGAATGATTTGAAGAAGGAAGGAAAGGCAAAAAGGGGGATAAGAAGAAGAGAGAGAGAGAGAGAGAGAGAGAGACTCTATTCCAGATGGCTGACTGGAAAGATGAACAATGACTCAAAGATGAATCCAGGGCAAACAGCTGACAAATTGAATCTCCTGTCTTTCAGGAGGTCACATTAATGCAAGCTATGGCCAGAATGACTTGCAGACCAGTCATCATTCTAACTAGACAGTCTTTAGGGAATCTTCAAGACTTCCAGAGCCTAAAAGAGGCTTGATGTCCAGTCATTTGCTATTTAGCAAGTATTTATGGGAAGGGTCCGTGTGTAAGGCACTAAGCTAGGTTCAGAGGACACACTGACAAGAGAGAGAAAATTATGTTTGACGGAAGCCTGTAATTGCGCCAGTGGACGGTGGTAAACTAGTTAATTACAGAAAGAAGTAGTTAACTCTAGTTGTGGTGTGGTTTTTAAGCAGCATCTCTGGTCATCTACAAATTCCTCCAGAAAATTTATAAACAGAACAGTTCTCTCATCGTCCCCAACATCCAAGACCTCTTCTAGATGGAACTCAAAGACTGCAATCAGGAAAGGCCTGCTGAGCATGCCATGCCTGTTCTAAGAAGAAGCAATTTTGAACCATCTCTTCAGTTCCCTTGTTCTGTTTCCCATTGCAGCAGCTGGATGGGAACCAAAATGGGAGAACCAAAGAGGTCCTGGAATACCTGGGAATATTCCATGCAACACAACTCCTGTGTGTCATGCCAACCAAGTCACTTGTAGCCACTTCCCTTCTGAGCTATAGGAAATGCGATCTCAAAAATAAGTCAGTAGTTGAAAGTTACGGATGTTCACAGAACTCCTGAAGAGGGAAAGATCACGCAGGCTTTATCATAATTTCCAGGGAACCGAGACTCTGCCTTCCTGAACTTCCCACAGAACACCCCAAGGCAGCCACTAGTCACGGATTTGTGTGAGCAAGAGACAAAACTTTTGGAAATTCATCCATTAAGGTCATTTCTAATCTATGCCATAAGGATCTATAATCCTATAGTTTGAGGGGTACACAGAGAGACCGTAGGCAAGAGAAATTATAAAAAAAGAAATAAGCCTGCCAGAGGAAGGCTCTGAAAGTGAAGATGAAAGCTGGGCATGATGGCATGTGCCTGTGATCCCAGCATGTAAGCAGTGGGGGCAGAAGGATCAAAAATTCAAGGTCATACTTGGCTACTTGGAGAGTTCAAGGTCAACCTGGGCTACACAAGACCCTATCTCAAAAAACCCTAAAAAACAAACAGGACTGGGGAGATGGCTCAGCTATTCGAGCACAAGGACCAAGTCTGGATCCCAAGAACCTTTGTAAAAAGTAACAATCCCAGTGCTGGGGGTATAGAGACACGTGGATCCTGGACTCACATTTACTAACCAGCCTCACCAAACCAAGGAGCTTCAGGTTCGGGAAGAGACCCTGAGCTTCAGGTTCAGGAAGAGATCCTGTCTCAAAATAAAGGTAGAGGCGAGTGAACAAGGAAAGACACCCAATGCTGTCGTCCTGCCTCCATGTGCATGTGCACATGACACCCACACTAAGTCCACACCATACATGTACAAATTAACTAAGCAGTTTAAAATAAAATAAGATAAAGTCATTTGCATGAAAATCATTTCCCTTTTATGTAGAGGTTGGGGGTTAAAAGTGCAGAAGTGGAATGTTTTATCGAAAAAGGTTTCTCACCAAATAGCTAAAGCATCCTAAAGGTTTCTCACCAAATAGCTAAAGCATACTGGCTAGTTGGAACAAAAGCTAATTATCTCTTCCATCAAGTGCAACTTTGCTCCAAAGCATGCCCAGAACTGCAGTGTTTGAAAAAAGTAGCATATTTTACAGAACTTCTGAAACTCTTTTGAAAAACAAATCCCCCATTCCTAGAGGGTGAGCATGCTTCCTAAGGAGGAACCAAAGGCCACAGTCTTCCTTGGGAACAGACTTTCTAGGATTTTTCTTCTATACATGGGGTTAGGGAGGTGTTAAAACATCTCCTACAAGCTCCAGGGCTGGAGAAGGGAGACCTTGTTCCTTTCTTTGCTCCGGGTATCTGGATTCTGCTCACACAACTCCTTTGACTGTGTGATGTCAGGAGAGGCCTGAGGGCAGGCCAATGGCAGCTTCTGCTTAGCTGAAGGACAGGAGGCAGGTTTATTTCAGCTATAAATAGAACAGAGGCCCTGGCAGAGAGGTGTACAGCGGGATGGTTTAAGGAGATGCACACCATTGTGACAGGGGCATTATACAAGTGTACTCTGTAAGAGCCCAAACTGCCTGAAATGACTCTCAGAAATACAAGTCTTCCTGAGATTGCTTCTCAGGTGTGTTATTTTTAGCCTCACCGCTGGGATTATGCATGGCCTAGAATCCGGCCTTGAAAAGGAAGAGAAAATTTTATGCTAGCTGCTATCCCATTCATCTGTTCTCATCAGAAATCTGGACGTGGGTACCATCAACACAAAGAAATCACAATTAAGACCTGAGACAGGCCACTGTGAGCCAAATGGGCCCCCTCCGCTGCCTGCTTCATGCCCCAGCCCTGCTCAGCAGCTCTGCCTTTGACTGACATGTGACATTCTTGTCTTCATGGGCAGAGAAGCCAAGCTCTTGATGGTTATCGACATCAGTAAATGTCATGTCTGAATATGCTTCAGGCAGACCTTCCTCCTCCACTGCACCTACCCACATCCCAGGCCTCCACGCACTTTAATTATACAATGAAGATTCTCAAGTGCAGAGTGGCCACCCGCCGTATCCCATAGGCCCTTAATTGTGCTCTGGCAGTGGGTCATGGCATTTTATCACCCTGCCTCGGTAAAAGGCACATTTGCAACAGGAGTCAGTCATGGACCATCTTCTGGGAATGCCAGTGGATTTCAAGCCCCCGCCCTCTGTCTTTACAGCAGACATCTGTGACTTTCTTCTCTGTGGCTAGGAGAACCCTAACTTACCGCCTCCTCATATACATTCCCTATGCCTCACCATCCCACATGACTCCTTAATTGTATTGTGCCTATGACTGTTTGGGAGGTCTCACCTGCAACCACCTTCCACTTGGCAATTCACAGAAACATCTCATATAGGTTCAGTTGTTCTCTGGTCATTGTTCCCACACCCCAATGTATAGCCTTTTAGCGTTCTTGTGCTTTTAACACATTGTCATCAGGGAGAACAGATTACCAGCAGAGAACTACGTATAAGCATTTTTGTCAGTTTTGGTTTTGGTTTTTGTCTTTTTAAGACAGGGTCTCCCTACAGCCCCAGCTGGCCTGGAACTCAGTAAGTAGACCAGGCTGGCCTCAATTTCACAGATATCTGCCTGGCTCTGCCTTCTGAGTGCCAGGATTAAAGGCGTACACACCACCATGCCCAGGGTAAACTTACTTTTATTTCTTTTTTTTTTTTTTAAATAGCCCAGTATCCTAACAATTTCTTAGGTGACAAAAAAGTGATGCATGCCCATTCTAAACTGGCTGTCCAATCTGAGACTCTGGTTCAAATGTCTGTACTACTCTCAGTAAATACAGGGTTGTCCCACTACGTTCACTAATTATTTGCTGCATGCATCGTCCCAGCCCTTATCTCCAAATAGATCCCAAATCAAATCTACTCTCCTCACCCCGATCCAAGAATCCCACACTTCAGTTGTCACAGGTTAGGTACTTGTTCCCACTTCACAAGGGGACAGTGAAGGAGGACAGATTCATTCCTGGTAACTCCTGTCTCCAACTGAATCTAAATCTGAATAAAGAAAGGATTCGTGTATTCACATGGTAGTAAGTCATGGTCCCACACAGAAGTGCTTTCCACTTGAGAGATTCATGCTTTTAAGCAATTCCCAGTGGTGCATGGTAGTACCTATTCACAGATATTTCCCTAAGACTGACGTAAAATGGAAAGTCAGGCCAGCTTCCACAAAGTGTGTGCAAAGGAGCAATGGGTTACTGATGCCTTTCCACTTCCTGGCCCAAAGGTCTCGAACACTCATGACATTGGCTTCTCTTGGCACTCCTGCCCACTTCCCCTAGATGCTATTCACTGTGAGACTCCGGAGGGAGCTTGGTGCTATGGAACAGCATCATTCATTAATCCTTAGCGAGCCCACCCAAAGGAGAGGTACTCAGAACAGGCTGAAGGCCCAAAGCCAGTGGCCAATGCAAATTCACAGCTTTCCACACCAACATCTCCCAACAAATCTTTACTCGTACAAACAATCCCTATCACAGTCAAGTACTTTCCACTCACCACTGCTGAGTCTAGCCTTGATGGGACCAAAAAAGTACCCTTGATTCCTGTGGAAAGTGCCTAGCCCAGTGACTTACCTAAAGGAAGGCCAGAAGCAGCCTCATTCTGAGATCTAAGAAGAATCACAAGAACTCATATTGGTGAAAATCACAACCGAAGGCAAGAGTTATTTCCTGATGGCTTATGGGATGACAACCATGGGTGACACCTTTGAGGCTCCTAAAGGAAAGTCTGCCCACAAGGGACCGGAAGCATCTGAAACCTTGTCATGGTTGAATACCATGGAAGTGTGTGCAGTATATTAGAAGGAGTTTGACCGCAAGTCAATTTTCTCCGATCACTCCGACCTCTCTCACTTGTCCCTCAAATTCCCATATCCTGACTTAAGTGTTTATAGGCTACAGGCAAATAAAGGCAAGCCCAAGCATTTAGCTCCTGCCAGCAGACAGCCACATTGGAATGGCAGATATGAGTTATCAGACTTTATGACATTTCATGAGAAGATGGATGGTTGGATCTTAATATAAACCTCCCAAATTTTAAATATTAATTCTAACAACCGACCCCAGTGTGTGACTTGCCATCTTGCAATCCCAAACACTTCGATTCACGTGGACCTTTGTGTAATTTGACTCAGCAAGCTCTGACTTCCCAAATTGACTATAAACCTTTTTGACCTCGTCTGGGTGTGCCTCTCATTTATCAAACAGTCTCTGTATTTTCACATTGCCATGTTGAACAACAGCTACAAGCAGATGTAGCATTTCCCCATTGATAGGCTACAAGGGGCAGAGCGGGAACTTGGTGCCTACCTGAGGGAATGCTCTCCCTTGTCTACTCCATCCCGGTGGTGTTTGTTCATTTATTGTTTTTGTTTTCTGGCAGGTGCATGTCCATGATGGTGGTTTCCCACTTAATTACTAAGTATTTTCACAGCAGAGTAAAATCCATCATGGACCATGCTAATTCCCCATCTCTCTCATAATGTACAGGTTCAGTGGGGTCCTCTTCCCGCCAACGTGCATCTATAAATGCCATTAATAGTAATGGGAGTCAAATGCAAAATATGACAGAGTAAGTAGACCCCAGTGCATGAAATAGATTCTCAACCACAAAGACAGCCTGACACACAGCTCACTACTATCTTTGCACTAAATTGGGGGCTGGTGACTCTCTGTTTTGGACCAAGATGGAGATAGTAACAAATTACAGAGGGAGGGGGCCAGTTCTTGCTCTCTGCTTTCCCACTACCAAGACTATCCCCGGCTTGCAGATCAGAGACAATGACGGGCTTTGAAGCTTGGAAAGAGAGACAGAGTGCAGAAAGATGCAAACACCAGGTCTTGAAGGGAATTAATGAAACACAACTAAAGCCAGTTCAACACGGCTGCCCTTTCGTTATCCTTCCCATTAAAAGACGCTGTTAAAAACCCGCCAGCTTTTATTAGCAGAAACAAACGAAGTCCACTACGGAGCACTCGGGAGCTTTTTCATCCTGAAAGTCCAGGATGGCTTTGGTATAATAAGGGTCATATCTCCTAACCGCGGTAATGTTCACACAGGAACCTGAGCTCCAGGCCCAGCAAGGCTGGCTTCTCAGTATCCCTCTGCAGAAGGTGTTGCCGATTAAACTATCACATTTCAAAGGGCTCCTTACAGTAAATAGGAAAGAAAGGAAAAAAGAGATCCAGGGCCTTTTGTTAGTCAAAAGGCTAGGGAAAGGCGATAATTAACCCATTTTTGTAGAGAAATCATTTGGACAAAAGTCAAGGGATTTACCACCCTGTCAATTGTTAAGTCTAGATAGGGACATTATATCCCACTGCACAAAGAGTCACTGAGCTGGAATGGAAAGTAGGCCGCTGCTGCTACGTCACCTCACAGATGAAAAAAGAGACTTTTTCTGGTCCCTCCCCCAATACACTGATGGACTAAAGAATTTTTTTTTCCCTTCCTTGCACTAAAACATAACTTCAGAGCCTGGCTTTTTGCATTTTGTTAAATATTCAAAGGTATTGTGCAATTAGCATGTCATTAATGAATAATTAATTACAGCTAAAGCAGCCTTCAGATTTTTGCAGCTAAATTATTTAAAGAGCAAATATAACAATACAGAGCAATGCTCGAGATCTGTTTTGTTATTGCATTATTTGAAGGGAGCAGTAATATTACTTTTCATTAGTTGCAGGAATTCTGTGCAACAAAAGCTGTTTTCATTTTTTTTTTCCTCCTTACCTAAAAGTTGCTTCGTGTTCTCTAAAAGGAAAAATTAATTCAATTCATATTAGATTTCCTAAGAATTAATTAGCAGCAAATATCTGAACACTGTGGCTAGGCTATAAGGCTTAGGTATCTAGGCTTAAAAGAAAAAAGTAAACCTATTTAAAACCGTCCTTTAAAATGACTCTTGTACAAAAGTACTTTTTTTCTAGATATTTAGTTACCACTTTTGAAAGAGGAACTCCATTAAAAACTCTTTAAAAAAAAAAAAAAGAAAGGAAGAAAGAAAGAAAAAAAAAGCAAGTATTACATAGCTGCCCCAGCCAATAGGTAAGAGTTAAATAGAAAGTACTTTGTTGCTACTTGTAGGCACACAGCCCTAGTAAGATGTGAGCTTATATTTATAAGCTGCACATCTGGGATCAGTTGACTCACCCATCTGCTAACTACCCCAGTAAACAGTGTGTCTGAGACCGTCAAACTCTTGCATCCATCACAAATTCCTGCTTTAATTGTGTGTTTACGTGACGAACCTCTGCTTAAGTATATTTTAAGACTGTTTTAAGCAGTTTTAATTGCTCCTTTCTTCTCCATATTAACTCCAACACGTTTTATTTACCATTATGACAGGCCAGGATTCTGCAATCCTCCTAGATAAATAAATGCCAGAGATCTTCATCCTGTTCAAAAAAGACAGCAAAAGCTTAAAGACTAGACAGAGACCCAGAGCTGTGACCTGCCCAGCCCAGAGAGCATGGGTGGGCCTCTTTCACAAAAGTGGATGCCTTCAGTCACAAGTTCAAATCTCCCCAAGGCCACTTTTTGTTGGAAATTGAGAAAACTGACAATCACTGATTTCCTTTAGGGGGGAAGGAACAGAGGAGGAGGGAGGGAAGGTGTGAGAAAGAGTCAAACCGCAGCTAGGAAAGACAAGAAGCCAACCACGGGCTACCTTCTTCTCCCTTGATGAATGTACGGGTGTCTGTGTACTAGAGATGCACAGAACATTGGGGTTCTATATGAGCTGGCCATTTTTAAGGTATTAATTACAAAGGCAGAAGGTGACAGTACTCAGGACCCCCAAAGTTGAAGAATAATGTCCCTAGGCCTTTAGTGGGTATTTTTTCATATTTGTTTATTTATTGGGGCGGGGAGGATGTGCAGGGGCATGTGTGCGCCACAGCACACGTAAGGACATCAGAGGACAACCTGCAGGAGCTGGTCAATTCTTTCACCATTTGGACTCCAGGGATCACACTCAGGTCCATCGGGTTTGGTGGCAAAGACATTTATCTGCTGAGCCATTTCACTGACTGCTTACTACACGTGAAGGTCATGGTTTCATCACTGAGTTTCACTGGCAAACTGAAATCACAGAGGAACAAAACAGACAGGAAAGAAAGAGGGAAGGGGAAGGCGGGAAGGAAGAGAGGGAAAGGAAGAAGGAAGCGGGGTAGGGAAGGGCAGAGGAAAAGGAGAGGAAAAGCCAAAGCAGCTGCCTTCCATAATTAGGGAGAAATATGCACATCTCTCTGCACAAATGAGGGGATTTCACTGTATTTTTCCTGTACATTTATATGTTCAGCAGGACGTCAGACTTCACACGATATTGTTCAACCACTTCGTGGGTTTGAGGAACTGAAAATCTTCTGTGCCTGTGTATTATTGTGCTGATGCAAATAGTGGAACATTTCTACTCCATTAACCATCGTTTTCTCAGGGCATTCTGTACACAATTTTCGGTTCCCAGCTTCTCTGAGGTCCATGTGGGGCTGAGGCGGGCAGAGACAGGGGTTGCCCACTGAGGAGCCTCTCTAGAACTCACAAGTTACTCTGACACAGTCCAGTTAAGTAACTGGATAGTTCACCCAGGTCAGGGATTCTGGCTCGTTACAGACTAAGTTGTGCTGCTGGCCTTGTGAACTTGTAATCCAGGCACTGGATCAAACTGCACAGGATTTAGAATTCATTTGCTTGTGAAAGTTGCACCATGAGAATCCATCTGTGATGAGCTGTTTGTAGGGGTGTCCCCAAACAAGTCTTGTCTGATACTGATTGTTGGTATTGGTATTGGCTACTAACCTAAAGAGAATGGGGACTGATTCCAAGAACCTCAATCTTCGGTCAACCCAGTGGAGTCTGATGGCAGCTTGGCAGGTGCAGGGATCCTATGGTCTCTCAGACCTCAATATAGCTTTACTGTGTCTGAGATTAGAAAGAGGTGATATCCTGGACACTATCTTGTGACTGCAGGTTCTCATGCAAGAGTAAAACAGCAGGAGACTGAGGTGCTAATGTGTCCTGTGAGTCCATTCCTCATATCAGTTTTTCTGGGACTTACTGAGTGAAGCAATGTTAGAGTTCTGAGTATGCAGTGAAAAGAAGACTAATGGGAGAGAGAGAGAGAGAGAGAGAGAGAGAGAGAGAGGAGAGAGAGAGAGAGAGAGAGACTGAGACTTAAGACTTAAACTATTAATGTGAACTGGTATGGGTTATGTATATTTTTATCCTGCAGTTCTCAAAGGGTGGGGGAATTACAGAGAAGTAATAGCAGGACAAATTTATGACAGAAGCTTTGATTCTTATGGCTAGTGATTAGCAGAGGAAGGATTCAAACTCAGGACTCACTCAACAACATAAAACCTTAGCATGCTTTGTCTTATATCACTAAGAGTCAAACTACACTACTTTTCCTAGAGGAGAGTGGCCAGGGTGGAACCTGAAGCAAGTTGGCTTTTGAGCAAGCAAGAACTCTACATCTAAAGGAAACTGCCCCATCCTGTTCAGATCTGATGCTCCTGAAGATGGCTCAGAGCTTGCTTACTGCTCCTCTTTGGTATCCACTCAGAACCACACTCTATGTGTTCACCTTACCACAAGCCATCTTTAGTAGATGAATCGTCCATAGCAAATCACTGCAGGCTGTTTACAAACCTCACATCCACCCTCCCAGACTGGACAGGGTCATCATTAGAGAGTCTGAGGGCTCTACGTTTAACCAGCAACTGAAAGGAGGAACAGCAAAGCTTTGCTTAATCATGGAATATCTGGGAAGGAAGAATAACTATAACCACAGCGCTCATTCATTGAGGCAACAGATACTTGTTCCATTTGTTACTTAGTTATTGCAGGCTCCTGCCAGACACTACCTTAAGTTAATACATTTCAATGTGTATGTGTGTGTCTGTGTATATGTGTGTGTATCTGGGTGTATGTATGCATCTGTGTGTGTCTGTATATAGGTATTTGTCTGTGTATTCATATGTATATATATATATATATCTGTGTGTCTGTGCATATATGTGTACATGTGTATATATATGTACATATATATCTTTGTGTAAGTGTATGTGTGGTGTGTTTGTATGTCTCTATATTCATATGTAGGTGTATATGGGTATAAATGTATTTGTATCTGTATGTATGTGTGGTGTATGTGTGTATATGTATATCTGATGTGTGTGTGAGAGACTTAGAAGCATGTTCAAGGCCACAGAGCTAAAAAATGGAAAAGCTAAGATTTAAAGCCTGGTTGAATCCCAGCAACACCCTCCTTTACAATCCCATACTGCCAAGGAGGCCGCCGCTGCTGTGGAGAGACAGAGCAAGAGGGTGATACAGGCTTCCAGACCAATCCCATGATGCAGTTTCCTGTGATGGACATTCAGATGAATGGTCTCTAAATCTTGTTCACCAGGAGGAAGATGCTGGCTCATGCCTCCAAAGGGGCATTTATGTGCTAAAAGAGAGCTAATGAAGAAATCCAAAAGGCTTTCCAAAACTGTGATTTGGAAACTGTGAAAATTAACTGCAGACTTCCCTTATACATCACACACACACACACATACACACATGTGCACACATCTTCTAGATAGTCCTTCTGCAAATAACTTCTGAGAAATTTCTTTCAAATCATGACCTAAGTATTCCAATTTATCTTCAACCATCCAAATAATAATCCATTCTCTGAGGCAATTCTGAGTAAATGAAGAAAGACATACAAAATGCCATATGCCAATTCCAATGGAATTAACCTGAAGGTTGTAGTTACTAGGCACGTGCACGCGAACGCACGTACACACACACATCTGATTCCTCACCACTTCTGTTAATGAAAAATGTCAATAGCTCCAAAAAGCTGAGTGTCGTGTACCAAACTCTCTAAATGTAGCAGCACCCTATGGGGTAGAGATGATCACTCCCAGTTTACAGAAGAGAAAACTGAAGCGTGGCAAGCTTCAATATCATGACTAGCCAATCAAATGCTGGGGAAACTTGCAATGTGTCTGTAAGATACCTCAATGCCAAGTTTGGTGGGGTATACAAAATAAAAAGTAAAACAGGACTTCAAATGGCAAAGATCAAGCCACATGAGATGAGTAAGGAGTCTTGAGAGGGCAAGGATCAAGTCCATCCTGCCACAAGTTGGGCTTCGAAGGCTGGGCATAATACCTGGGCTACTGGACATAGTGGATGAACAGTTGTTGACAAACAGAAAATAGTAAGTGTCCAGTGGTTATATTAATACTCTTAGAACACCTTACCTTCCAAACATTTATGAAGCAAAGTTTAAGAAAAAGAACAGCCTGGCCCCAAAGAGGCCATGTTAATATCCCTGACTGAGGAAGGCGATTCAGCTCAGCCCAGGGTACATGCGTCATGTTAGCACCCCTGACCAAGAAGAGAGCAGCATTAGCCTCTTATTTTCAATGGGTGTGGAACCAGAGGCAAAGCCAGAAAGTCTCCATTTCTTTGTTCAGATTCTACCATGGATGATTCCTCTGCCAAATATTTTGTAGTTACCTTAAACCCAAACAATAGTTTTGGGGAGAGAATGGCAAACAGCATAGAAAGAGACCAGTGTGCCTCCCAGCTTAACCGCATTCAAGAAGACCCTCACAGGAAGTAGTCTTTACAACCCATCTGATTTTTTTTTTTTTTCACTCCCCCTTTGTGGAAATATCCTTTACACACGGCTTAAAGGGGAAAAAGGAGGAAGAAAATGTAAAGAAAAAGAGAACCTGCCTGAAATGAAAAATTCCAATCTTGCCTTTGTAAAAATCCTCCAAGCCCAGTGAGCTGCCCCTCCCCCTGGATCCAGGCCTCTGTGTTTCCAGGCAAAGGGGTTAGAAAGCTGGTGAAAAACATTGTCCTGCTGTATTGAGACTGACATCTGACAGAGCTCCATGGTGTCCTAACTTGGGTGAATTTAAATGACAAGCTTGGCTTTATAAGTCCAGGATCCACTTTGACAATAGAACAGCATGACTGCCACACGGTAGAGGGGAAAAGAGGAAGAATCAAAGTTTCCTTCAAATCCCCAGTGGTGCCATTGACCTGTCAGAAGGTTGTGACCCACTCCTGTTAATCCATGCAAATCAGATGCTTCCAATTTGCGGAGCTGATTGGAGTACCACACCTTTAAATTCAGGAAGCGGCCTGTGAGTGAGGTTCCTATCACAGAGTTCAGTTCACCTCGCCTTTTTTTCTTCTTCAAAAACATGATGACAGCTGACTTCCTTCCCGCCCTGCCCTTGCTCAGTCGGGGAAGACTGTCTGATGGCTTCCTGATTAGCATCAAGGCAAAAGCAGTGTGTTTTTCATGGACTAATGTTATTACCTAAATTACAGGCTTCTCACTCAGCATTTTCCCCCCACAGACAGGTTAATATACACATCCCACTGGTATTATTGCTTTGCTAACAGTCACCCAGTCATTTTTCTAACAGAGAGGGAAAAGGCCTGGCTCTTTTGGCATAAGCTTCAGTTCCAGATGAGAGCATCCTACGGGCCAGAAACATTGTTTTCAAACCACCCCGCTCAAAACTGAACAACACTCCCTACGTTCAGTGGCATATGTCATTTCTGCTTTGAGAAGACATATTCATAAGAAAAGGAAAATTTCGGGCTAGTATTCGGAGTATCAGCCCATGACTCACATCGCTAAGATGCCTCATCATCATTCAGAGTTTTCAGTATGTGGCTAGAAAGCTTATGCATCATCTCTAGAAAATTCAAAATCCAAGGTGAAGGGAGTATTACGTAAAGTACTTCATAAATTGGCATTTTCTGAAACTTAAAAAACTATTAACCGAATGAACCCCTGAATATTTAACAGACAGAATAAAACAACTCATAAACATACTACCAATATTTGACAAAAATCAGATTCCTAATCACTAAAAAAGCTTGCACAAAAATAAAAACCAAAAATATTAGGAACACCTCTACTTAAAGGATATGGAAGGTTTAAATAAATGGCTTTCTATTCTTTTCAAATAGGAGAATTCAATTAATATAGGTATCTTGCTCCTGTTTTCATAGAGTTCTAGTCACTATCCTAAAGGAATTCTCTTAAGCTACAAAGTTATTTTACTGTTCCTATTCAAGAATAAATAGGAAATTATAGTTATGAAAATGAAAGAGGATTACAAGATTAAAATATACTATATATCCATAGAAAGGAAAATCGTACAGTAAAGGAATCCATCTAGACAAACAAGTGCACCTGTATGTTGGTGTCAATATTCACAAAAGTGGAACAAGTAACTGTCTGTCCTCAGGGCTACAGCCTGGGAGACCCAGCACCAGACACACACCTTTCCCATGTGTTAACAGACTGAGGAGGAGCTAAAGAAAAGGAGGCTGGGGCCTGGGGCAGTAACAATTTACCAAGCAGCATGGAAGCATTTTCAGATTTTATTACAAGTAAATGTTGAAGATCTATGCTGAATTTATTGATAGTAAAGGGAACATTGTGAATCATGAGGGAAAAACATCAAGATCATTCAAAACTGCCACTAAAATAAGTGTTAATTATTCAGGAAAAAAAATTGATTGATATTATATAATGCCACACAGTAACAGTACATTCTAGACCAGAATAGTGGTGTATGCCTTTAATCCCAGCACTTGGGAGGCAGAGGCAGTCAGATCTTTGATTTCCCCATCGTTATCCTCTGACCTCCACTGGAGAGTTCGCCATGGCTCATGGGCATCTACACATACATACATACATACACACACACAATTAATAAATGTACAAAAAAAACCAGAAATAACATATAAAAGAAATGATTAATAGAGTTAACTGTGTTAAAATTTTAGATTCCTAAATTGAAGGCAAACCAGAAGCAAATATTTGGAAAGTACACTGTTTAAAAGAAAAAGACGACTCTGTGGTCATCTCAAAGTATGTCCACAGATTCTTTGTGCTGAAACGTGAGAGGGAACTCAACTCCCTCCCCTGAAAGTGAGCTGGATTAGTGATTTGCTCTTAAGTAACAGAATTGGATGAGATGCAACTGGAAACCTCAAAGCCAGGTCAGAAGGCTTTAGAGTTTCTTTCCAGTTTGAGTTCTCCAGTCTTAGGAGCCAGCTTCCATGTCCTGATGACACTGAGCAACCTGGAAGGTTCTTGCATGCAGTGACAGGCTTCTGCTCACACCTTGGGCGTAAGCCATGGTGCAAAGAGAACCCCGGAGTCCCAGAGAGTCCTTCCTATAACTAGGGCTGTTCATAAACTCCGATGACAATAAACACTTATTGTTTAGACTTTGTGTATCTTGTTTCTATTTTTGAGACAGGGTCTCTCTACATTTCCCAAGCTAGTCTCAATCTCCTGAGTCTTCTCCTTTTATAAGCCTGGGCCACCATACTCCAATTATTGTTTTGAACTTAAGTTAAAAATAAATCCACGAGGAACAAAGAAGGCAATAAATACACAATTTACAAAAGGAATTAAAAAATTAAAATGAACAACCAAAATAAACCACAGAAAAGATTCCACCCCAGAAATCTCAAAATGTAAATTAAAATAGGAAGTAAAGACTGTATGTATTTCAGTTTCATATGTAGGCAAAGTTTTTCAGTGGAGTCCATTGAGTAAGCTGCACTCCTTTAACACAAGAGTGGGAGTGTAAACAGATATATCACATTTCTGGAGGGAAACAGCCACATGTAGTAAAAGGCTTACAATTATCCATGTCCTTTAAATCAAATAGAACACTTCCTTGAAGTTTAGCCTAAAGACAAAAAACTCCAACACAATTCAAAGATTCAAACACAAGGTGGTTCCTTGCTCTGTTTTAACAGCAGCAGGACAAAAGTGAAAATTGGCTAAGTCATAGCAGAATGATATTTTAGTAATCTATTATATATATATGTTATAAGGATATTTAGTAATCTATTATAATGCCATCAGTTATTATGAAACACTTTAAAACATCCACACTATATCCAGTGAAAAGGTAAGTTATAAAACAATATAATTCCATTCTATAAAAATACAGTGCTAATATATAAAATATTCTAAAAGTAAGATAACAGAAAAATGTTAAAAGATACCTTTTCCAAGTCATAAATAAAAAGTAATGGTTTTTTGTTTCACCTATATGCTTTCAAAATCTCCTCAAAGAATATAATTAACTTAAAAAATTGTTTTTTGGATCATTTTAGGAACAACAGATAAATGATATGTTTATGAATACTTACCACCCAAAAACTCCCATCTGTGAAAGGCATTTCCATCGTTAAAAATATAGTATGAACACATGTACATTTGCTTATACAGGTGTATAAATTATATGTATGTATCTATGTATCCATGTATTGGGCTAATTTGGGGGGGACACTTTTTAAAGGAGAGAAAATTAAAAGCCCTAAATCCTAGAGAGAGTTTTAAGAAATATTTTTAGAAAATTTAGGGTATTGCTTGCATGTATGTAAGTGCACCCTTTCCTACAATGCTGGCAGAAGTCAGAAGAGGGGGTTGGATGCCCTGGAAGTGGAGTTACAGATGGCTGCTAGCTGCCACGTGGGTGCTGGTCATCAACCAGGGTCCTCCAAGAGAGCGCCCAGTGTACTCAACCACTGAGCCATCTCTCTTGCCCTCTAGAAAAACTTTCTGCATGAAAAAGAAAGCCTTGCCATCTCTTATCTGAGTCTGAGCAGCCAGTGGTACAAGCACAATAATCTTATTTGCTTCCATCTTGCATCTGTCCCATGCACAGACCAATTAACCACCTTTTCATACCAATGCTGAGGGCTGCCCGTTGCGACAGACTTGGACGAATGCACTTGGTTGAAGTGAGGTGATAAAGCTGGTGGCAGCTGGAGGGGCGGCATGCTTCCAACTATGTAAACGACACTGTCCACCAGCAGCCCCTTCTGTAAGCACAGCCCCCTTCTCAGACATCCTGAAAATAAAACGGGCATCTCCTAGTCACCTCCTTGTAAGCCCCCCAAAAAGCAGAGGTGCATATGAAACTCAGAATTTCTGATTCGGAGACCACCAAGGGCTGTGGGGACAGAGGAGCCCAGAGACAATGTACCGTTCTCAAGACAGCGAGGGTACACTGATGCCAAATCACATGCTTCTCCAAGCCACTGTGGCGAACCTGTGTGCAACCTTCAACCACACACTCCCCAGGAATGTGTTTCAGAATCAGGAAGAGTCTCTATACTATAAACTAGGCTCCCTGTGGTAAAGCTTTGCTAGCATCTAACTTATGTCATCTTATTCATGTTACTCAGAGACCTTTAGATGCTCTCTGTACTGGGTACACAATCCTTTGTTTTTTGTCTTTAAAGGAACACTTTTCAAGGCCCATATGAAAGTTTTCAGGACAGGTAAAGACAATGAAGTAGAGATTCAAGGACTAGGTATGAACTCCATCTGTGGGACCAAGTCAGTTGGGTCACATCTATGGCCTCTTATTTTCTCTTCTTCAAGAATGCATTTGTTCAGAAGCATTATGGGTAAGCTTCATTCTAACACAAAAGGCTCCTTATTTCATGACTGAAGAAAACAACTCAGGACTACTTTTTTATGAGCAGTCAGTGTTCTTAACCACCGAGCCATCTCTCCAGCCTCCTCAGGAACTCTTACGAGTCAGTTCATAGCTAACCCCAGCTCCCAGGCCCCCCACAATACACCCTGTAATCACATTGTCATTTACCAAAGACAGTGAAACCCTTCTTTTTCTCAGCAAGCACTCACAATCAGCAATCTCGATTCTCAGGGGTGGGAAATCTGCGAATTCAGGGTTGGACTAAAAGCATGTGCCTCCTTAACTTCTTGAGTAGCTTATAGATCATATTTTCTCTTACAGCTGTGGCCACACAGCTATAACAGGTGATCTGCACTGAACTCTATGATGTTTGAATGACTGCTTCACCAAAGGATAAATATGGTCCCCACCAGGTCTGAATTTCCAGAGAAAGATCTCCTAGCCATAATCTAGAGTCTTAAAAATGTTCAGAGGTTTCCCATTGAAAACAAACATTTTCCAGTAACTTTTCAGTAATATTTCACCGTTAACCTAGACAGTAAATGTAATGACAACATAGATTTCGTTGAAAGTCTCATCTCCAACATCAGGTCACAGTAAGCACAGCTTCAGAGCCGACTCCAAGACTGTGCCACAGCCCAGGCCAAGCTTTTCTCTCCAACTAGAGCCCAGTTTTGCTGCCTCTTCCATCTACTGTAGGCTTGGGCCTCCATGTGAAACCCATCACAGAACAAGAGACGTGAAGCAGAGGTAACTAGGAAGTAAGCTGTTACCATGTCAGCTGAAAAGCACTATGCTAAAAAGTGGGGTGTACCATAAAGACTAAAGGGGTTGGTCTGAGAAGGATCTAATGCTGAAATTAACCCTGAGGACGAATAAGAGACAGCCAGGTAAAAGGGAGGCAAGCAAAAGCCAGGAAGAACATCTGAGTTGGAGGAGAAATCAGATGTAGCTCAGAGATCATGGTGAGTTTGTGTCAGTACAATGTGTTCCAGTGGGAAGAGAGTAAGAGGAAGCGAGGCAAGATGAACAGCTTAGACCCTAAGACAAGAAAGAGCCAGACTGTCCGAATGACCTGACTTTAAGAAAGTGATGTCCGAAAGATCATTCTAGGGCTAGGGAGATGGCTCACTGGGGAAAGTGCTCACCATACAAGGCAACTCAAGTTTGGATCACAGAACCCACATAAAACTGGACATGGTAGTGAAATCTGTAATTGCAACAGTCCTATGTGAAGATGGGAGGTAAAGACAGAAGAATCTCTACAAGCTGGTGGCCCAGCTAGCCTGGCACCTGCAAAAGCTGACAAGAGACGGTGTCCCAAACAAGGTAGAAGTTGAAGATTAGCACTCTACATATGCTGGATCTCTACACATGCACTGTAGTATGCATACACCCAGTCCCCCCCATACACACACACACACACACACACACACACACGCAGGCACAAGAATGATCACTTTAGCACTACATAAACAACAGGTTCAATAGAGTTAAGACTGAGAGCCATGAAGAGATACTGATCTCCTCACCAGACGAATGGGATACAATGGAGAAAACAGAACTAAGAGGAGAGACAGCTAAGTGGTTCCAAGGGTGCATAGGAGCTTGAACTGGCCACCTTCTAAGATGCCTCTAAATCTCAGCATCTCTTCTTAGCACATGGCCAATCCCAGGAATATCCCAAGGTCACCAAAGCCCAAGGAAGCGCTCCGAGCCTGCTACCCTCTGCGCGTCTCAGACAGGTGGGGCCCACTAAGAACCCAGAGCCCTCTTCTGCCTTTCCTTTTTGGCTAAAGCAGTCAGCATGGTAGGCTGTTTATTCTGTAAGAACAACTTCCTATTTCTTACTTCACACATGACAGGACATCTGTCTACAAGTTAAAAAAAAAAAAAAAGAATATGGATTTTCAAGTAGTGGAAAGGCCACAAATCCTCAAGATGTTTAAAAAAATATTTCACATTTGTCAAACAGATCTAACTTGAGTAAACAGAGATATCTTAAGACATGATACGTCAAACAAATGATCCAACGTGTCAAGATATCTGGTAACCAGACTGGAGAGGTTGAAAATAGCTCTGGACTATGAGTCAGAAACTCTAGTGTTTAGCTCTGGCTCGTCACTAACTAGTTGTGCAAGGCTTGTGCTCCCATGCCTTTCTTTATGAGAGCCACAGAGAGAAAAACAGAGAGAGAGAGAGAGAGAGAGAGATCTTCGAGATTCTTTTCAGGACTGGGAATATATGTCAATTGGTAGAGTACTTGCTTGCTTAACACACATAAAACCCTGGATTTAATCTCTAGCACTATATAAACAAGCATGTTGGTACATAGATGGATCAGGAGTTCAAGGTCATCCTCAGCTACACAGCAAGTTCAAGGCCAGCCTGGGCTCCCTGAGATCCTGACTTTAAAAAAGTAAAGTTCTTTCAACTTGAAAGTTCTAGAATTTACTTTCATATTCTAAGATAGTTTTCTTTATGTGGCCACAAAATCCCAATGGTAGAAAAATTCTAAAGTGAAGCTTCAAATCTCCTCATCCCCTTTGCAACCACTGTAATCCCTTATATCATCTATCAATCTATCTATCTATATTGTTTGTGTAAAGAAAAGTTACTGGACACATGTTGTAAACTTGTTCTCAGTGGATCTACATATTTTTTAAAAAGATCCCAATTGGACTTTGGTTCTCTAGGAAGATTAATATTACCGTGAACTTTAAAGTTTAACAGTGTGGTGAGGTTGCTCTGCAGTTTTGGCACTCTGCATTTGTTTTTAAAGGCCCTCCCTTTTAAGTCACAGTAATTCACTGATGCAAATTCTCTGTTTATCCCAACCTCTAAGCCTTCTGTGGCATTTGAGTTTAAAACAGCTTTCCTAAATGTTGATAGATTTGGGATTAAAGTAGGCATATACCACCTGTCTTAAAGTTGACATAAATGTTATAAAATGGGATGCTACACTTTTTCTAATCCTTGTCTCTAACCAGACCCATATGTAAATTTCACACAGTAGTATTTAGTAGCATAATTAATCCCTACTTTATGTTATGAGTAATATTTCCTATTCCCGACCCTGTAACGTCCTTTAAGAAGATCCATGTTCCAATTAGACTAGCCCATCGGCACTCTTTTAATGAGCAGATTAATCATTCGGATGGGTACAGCGGTGTCATCACAGGTTTTAAATATGATCATCTACATCCTAATGGTGCTGCACAGCCTTGGCTTGGAGCAAAAAAAGGTGGGCAAAATTGGTGAGACTTTCATTTTGTTCTCTATCTGGGACAATTCAGGACACAGAAAACCTTGAGTTAGCAGAGAGGGGAAGATTTGGGCAAGTCATCATAATTCAGTTCCCACAATTATTTCTCAGAGAAGTCACATTCTCTGGCTCCCTGAAGCACTTGCTGGCATGTGTGACTTTGAAGTGAAGAGGTGTGGGTTTTGTTTTTTTTTTTTCCTTCGTATTTTCTTGGCCGATCAGCTTTTCTTTCAGAACTTCACACTCATCTCTCCTTCTAAGATAAAGGACTAGAAACAGAATCTGCAAATGACAGCAGGGTTATTTTATTTTTCCTTTTTAGAGATTGAATGCCACAACATAGCCCTGGCTGACCTGGGGACTAGCTATGTGGACAAGATTGACCTCGAACTGCCTGCCTCTGCCTCATGGGATTGAAGGTGTGTATTATGCCGCCACACCCAGCATAATAGCAGTTGTAAAATGAAGTTCGAATTTGGGCAGGACTCATCTATGCTGTTTCAACAGTGCCCTATAAAAGTAAGAGAAAATAAGAAAAACTGTTTCCAGCAACTCAACGGCTACCTTCTTGCAAAGGATTACAGAAAACTATTTTTGCTGTCTTTATTTTTGCTGCCTTCATTCTCCTCTCTACAAAAGGAGCATTACAGTCAAATCTCACAGAACGTCAGTACTCTGGGCGGCAAGGACGAAAAGAATTGAAGAATAGGTTCACAAGGAGAAATACCAAAAACTGGAATTTGCTATAAATAAATGATTCCCTTGACAAAAAGTATATACTCTTAGAAAGCGATAACAGGCCTAAGAAACTCCAGTTAACACAGGCTTTCTTTCCTATGTCTATTAGGGGTTTGCTATAATCACTGTGATAAAAACCAGCTGCTCCATCTCAAGTAAACTTGCCCCTTCAAAGACAGACACCTGGCTTGGTGTTGAAAATGAGGTCCAAATCACCTTCTTGGACTAGCAAGTTATGATTACATTTTTTAATACAAATTCCTCAAGGCCAATTCGTCTATATCTATAGCCAAGTGTGAGCTACCAAGAATTCTCCAAGGAGAGTGTAGGCTGATTTGAGCAGATAGTGAAGGATAGTAACTTGGGGCAGATATCACATATATGATGAAGGGACATAATGAGATAGTGCCATGAATATGCTCTGGGTATCCCCAGGTTCATCAGAGGCATCTGTAATAACAACCAAAGTTTCTAAGTCTGCCCAGATTGAAAAAAAAAAAAAAAAAAAGTCTTTCAGGAAATAAGATGCTGAGGGATACGGAAGTACTTAAGTGGGGTCAGGAGGACGGTTCCTTAGTGATAACTTCATCTATTTAATTTAACAAACACATTTTAACACCTAGAAGACCTAAGTGCAGCATGCATGGTGGTATTGGAGTTGCAGGAATCCCTCTTGGAGAGGGGCTCTATTTCTACCTAAAAGTAAAGGAATAAAAAGTACTCTTATTTTAGAAAGTCTAAACAAAATATGTTTCTGTCTTGAATTGTGGGGCTGAATAAATACCTATCCTTGCTGTGAAATGGAACCTTGTCCTATAAAACAGAAATGGAGTCTTAGGTACCACCAAGGCTCCAGGAGGTCAGATTTCCTTTCTATAACGTCCATACCCACTTCCTGACTTTTCAACACTTTTTCTGTCAAAATCTACTCTTAAAAGAACCTAAAACCCCATCTGCATGAAAGAGCAAGCCTCAGAAGTCTGTCTGGAATAAGACAAGGAGTTATGTATTTGCTCAGGATCCAGAGTCAATGTGCAAGGATTTCAGAAAGCAACAAGATTGGAAAGATGATTTCAGATGGAGGAAGAATGGCATGAGCTACTCTGGGGCAACGGGGAAGTAAGGAGGGCTTCCCCTCCCCCAGACCCCCACTTATCATTTTGGAAGCTTCTTCAAGACTCATGAATCTTGCACATGTAGTCACCACCATGAATAAACACGTATTCAACCATTTCCTCCTGGGGCAATGATTCAGAAAAGATATGAAAGGACCAGCTACCCAAACTCAGGAATTTTAAGAGGATTGTGAATATATGCAGACACTATTAAGAATGGTAACTTAGTATCTGTCCGGGGAAAGGAGCTAAATCTAGAAGACCTTCTCCGAAATGTGGATTAAACATGTACCTTGAACCTGTTTATCTTTTCTCCACTAAGTACCACACTGTAGAAAACACATGTCAACAACTACAAATAATTGCAGTAAAATAATTATAAATTAGTTCTAGATGTTGAAGTCAGTGCGACTCATTTGACGCTTCCTCTGAGATCCCAGTCCAGGAAGAGTTAATCAAGCATAGCAGCTTCCTAATCAGAACAGTGAACTAATGATCCTATTTCGGAGTAACACCAGTCAGATAAAGCTCTGAAAAGGTAGTTAACATCACTTTGGTGGAAGGGAATGACAAGCACAGGTCCTAGCTGGGATAATACATCATTCATGCCCCTCTCATTCTGACATTTTAACGTTATCTTGTTTTACTGTGTCGGCCTCACACTGCCCCTGCTGGCAAATTAAACTGTGAACTTACAAAGTGGGTGGCACTAAATACAAATTATGAGAGTTCAAAAGATGTCCCTGGAGGTGCGCTGTGAGACGCAGAATGTCTCTGGCTTTTCTGTCACAGAGCACCCGTCAAGAGACAAAGTAGAACAGGAATATTTAGCGGTGGGAAAGAGAGATACAAAGTTGGAGGTAGAGGGAAACAGAGGTAGAGCGAGACCGCAAGAGGAATACCCAGCTGATGGAGAACAGATGTTGAAAGGGAAGAAGTAGTACTTAATCTAAAATCTGATTTGAGGAACAATGGGAATGAACTTGGGAACACTAGGTAAACATCAAAGGACTTAATAAATAATGGTCTTTATGCAGGTAGCTTCAATCTATTTAGAAACCCCGCAAGGCTTTTATAAATTATCAAGTGTTCTGGGTAAAATCAGCAATGAGGAAAAAGGCATTGATATCCCAGGAATCTTGTTCACTGCATATAGTCCTTGTTAAATGACATGTGAAGGTCTGTTCCCACCTCTCCTCCCAGCCTGATAATAAAAGAAAAAGAAAGAGGACTCTCACTCATGCACTAACAAGGGTGTCACCAAGAATGCAAATCTCCAGCTTCTCAGGAAGCAGCTGTAGGCTGGGAAAGAAAACTCCCTGGGTCTTAGCCTCTCAGCAATTCCAGGAGCTACCCCTGGACAGAGCATCCTCCTCTCTCCTTTTGGCCACGGAGAGAAGGCCAAAAATTAAAGCATGTCTAGAAAGTCTTCTGGCCTAAAATGCCTACAGTGAAAATCAGAAGCACCTCAAACAAAGAACTCTGCCCTTTGTTAGTCATAGGGAAAAAATATTTTTAAAATTAAATTAAATAAAGAACAGACCTAACAAGCCCTACAGCCAAAGATCAATTTTTTAAATATCCCCTAACATAGAGACTTTTGCTCCCAATTTGGTCTGGTTCCACTAATGAATCTTATAAACTGTTTTATCTGCCTGTTCCATGCCCATAAACCACTCACAGGAGACTTGGAAATCATCACTTCTTCCAGAGCGCAGATATCAGTTGGGCCATATGTAACAACGGTCTGTTTATTTTTCCCATAAACCACTGGTTTCATAGAAACTCATTAGCATCACCTGTGTTAATTACACTAGCAAACCAATCAACAGCTCCTTCTTAATTAGGTTTTCTTTATTAAAGCCGGAAATTGCCAAGGAGACAAAAGTCACCTGGGGAAATTATGTGAAAAGGAGTGTTTATGCCAAGTTACATGCTAAAATAATAATAAAATAGCTAGGTTTGTTTACAGGAAGAGGAAACAGTATTAATATTCAAGGTCACTGGCACACTCCTTATTAATTATTCTCATTATATTAAATCGAGATCATTTCTGCTTTAAGGGGGTTGGTTTAGAGAAAGCTTAATACTTTGACTCACATCAGGTTTTAATGGCTGTGGTCAATAGTTATGACTTGTTTAGGCCAGAAATACAAGCACCTTACAGGTTAAAGAAGTTAAGACTAATTTCACGAGCTCGTGTCCCAACTGTAACTCTAAATCCTATATGTCTGCATACAAAACTAGAAAAGCCGAGAAAAATCATAGGAAAAGACCACATGTGACTCTTAGAATCTGAATTCCTGAGAAAGAGAGAGAGAACAGAGAGAGAACACACTAAGACTACAAAAGTAGCATTGAGTGATTTTGTGTGTGTGGCACACGCACACACACGCACACGCGCACGCAACCAGAGAGACCAGAGATGAGTATCAGTATCTTCCTTTATTACTGTCCCACTTAAGTTTTGAGACAGGGTCTCTCACTGAACCAGGAGCTGATTTACCGGTTCAGCTAAACTAACTAGCCATCAAGCCCCAAGCATCCTCCTGTCCCCATTGCCCAATCTTCGGATTATGGACACAGGCTGCCACACTTAGCTTTCTACAGGAGTGCTGCAGATCTGAATTTGGTTCTTCAAGCTATGCAGTAAGTCTGTTACCCACTGAGCCATCTCCTCAGCCCCCAAAGTAGCTTTTCAGAGAGTCTGTCACCACAATTTGAGTCGAACTACCAGTTAATTGCAAGGAGCTTCCTGTTCTGGCCCTACAGAGGTGGAGAGGAGTCGGGGATGGAGGGGATACTGGTGATGTTACCTCTTAGGTCTCTTCATCTTGGATTTGCTAACATACTAAGTACATTTATCATGGACTCAAAATCTATCCTTGGAATAATGAAATCTAGGCATGGCCATCTCCGCATTGGGGAAAACAATCCTTAAAGGTAACTCTTGCAAGAAAAAGCAACTCGTATTCAGAAGGAACATTGAAGGTGAAAATCACTGAATAATCATTATTCTTATTTCCTTTGGTCTTGGGAAAAAGCCTATCCAGAGAGAGAAGCCTGTGATTTCTGGTTCTGTGTGACCACTCAAACAAATTAGTATTTAAAAAAAAAAAAAAAGAAAGAAAAAAATGTAAAAATCAAGCAGATTTGGGGAAGCAAATAAACACAAAGTGAAATCTTTTTTAGCACCAGATGCCAGGACCCACCAGAATCTGTTCTGTTCTTGTTTTACTTGGATCACAGATATCTTGCAAGTACAGGTTCAGTGAAATTTTTTAAAAAGTAAGGCCAGGGGCTAGAGAGATGGCTCAGAGGTTAAGCCCATGGGCTGCTCTTGCAAAGGACCAGCACCCACATGGCAGCTAACAACTGTTTGTACCTCCAGTTCCAGAGGATCCAGAGCGCTCTATGGACCTCCTCGGGTATTGCATGACACGGATGCAGGCAATACACTCATAGA
Organism: Eospalax fontanierii; assembly: GCA_035773235.1. Classification (NCBI taxonomy): domain Eukaryota; kingdom Metazoa; phylum Chordata; class Mammalia; order Rodentia; family Spalacidae; genus Eospalax; species Eospalax fontanierii. Next base: position 14,699,534 of record CM069546.1, read on the forward strand.
CATAAAGTAAAAAGTAGTAATAATAAAGTAGGGCCAGCTAGACCGACCCATGCAAAGTACTAGCAAACAACAAACAGACCCTGCCTCAAACAGGTGAGAGATAAGGACTGATACCTGAGGGTCTATCCCCTGACTTTGCACATGTGGGCATGGCATGCCCACACCCACACCCTCACCCACAGCCACTCATACTTCAAACACACAAAGAAAATAGAGGAGGAGGAGGAGGAGGAGGAGGAGGAGGAGGAGGAGGAGGAGGAGGAGGAGGAGGAGGAGGAGGAGAGGAGGAGAGTCCTTTTTTCTGGAATAAGTATTACAGAAGGCAGCTGTTAAGAAAGTGCCGAAGGGTCTCAAGAAAAGACATTGCAAGGGGGTGGAGACATGGCTCAGTGGTTAAGAGCACTAGCTGTTCTTGAAGAAGACCTGGGTTCGAATCCGAGCACCCACATGGTGGCTAACAACCATCCATAGCTCCAGTTCCAGGGAATCCAACACCCTTTTCTGTCCTCTGTGGGCACTGCACAACATGGATGCACTTACATACATGCAGGCACAGGCATAATACTCATACACATAAAATAAAATAAATTTAAAAAACTTTCAAAGCAGTGATCCTCAAGCCTGAAGAAGCATAAACACCAGGGAAAAGCAGCCTCTAAGAAGCCCAACAAGCCAACACCCAGCAGTATTAGCCTTCAAGAGCTAAGTCCCTGGGGATGTTCTCTCAACGTCACCTTGGTGAAGTGTGGGAGACCGAGTCCATGTTCACATTTCTGCCTAGTGTTGGCAGATTATTTGTGCAAGAATACAGTCCTGCTGCTGCTAGAAAGGGAAGCAGGAGAAGGATGCTTCTTTATGGGTGACAGTGTGTTTGAATGTGGATATCAAAGAATGTCCTTTTCTTGATCAATCAGCTAATTGCCACAATGATCTTTAACCTTCCTCTCAGAGATCCCCACAGGCTTCTCCAGTGAATGAAACTTCAGCCTACACAAAAGCCAAGGTGTGGGTGCTGGGTCTGCATGATGGACTGATGACCTTTGCAGAAAGGTGCTTACCGTGACAGGCCATTGTCTTGCCTGGCCACTTAAATCTGCATTCCCAGCTGCTCTCCCTCCCTCCCTACCTTTCCAGCTGGATATCTTGTCACTCAAGCCTCCACTGACTTCTTTCCATTGACTCTACCCACGGAGAATACATGGGTGCACAATTGTCATTTTGCTAGCCTCAATAGTTAAGGAGCAACAGAATTTTAGCCAAGGGGTTATCAAAGCAGATCCTTAATGAGTGAGATGGAGCCAATCCAACAATACCTCTTCATGAATCAAGGGGAGCTTTGCATTCTTGATGGTAAATCTGACACGGAAGCCATTCTAAAACAATGTATTTGTTTCAAGTGGCAATGCTTATTTCACCCAGAAATGCTGGCCAATCTAAGGTGTCCAGCTGGAAGTGCACAACAACTAAACCAGAAGGTTTTCAGCCATGTCTTCCAACATCAATGGTTTCCTGTCTTCTCAAGTATAATCCTAGAACCTTTCTATGATTCACAGAACCCAACACAGGGACCCGAGATGCCCCCTTACATTCTGCTCATCTCCTATTTCTCTCTCAAGAATATTCTTCTACATCCTACCACCCTAATTCCAACACTTTCATATGTTTAACCCCATTTTTTCCTTTATCGCTTTCTCAGAAAACTGCCTATAACTGGTTCAAACCACTAGACATACACACACACACAGAATGAGAGAGAGAGAGAGAGAGAGAGAGACAAACACACACCTTCCATTAAGTAAATCCAGCAAATCAGTCAAATACATGGTATCCTCTCATTTGCAAACTTATTATCTATCAGGTTTTATAGTTGTGCATGTGGTGTTTATATTTAATGTCTTCATTCCAAGACATTAGTTGTAAGTTTCAAAACAATTGAACCCTACCATTACTAAACTTCAAGATCCTGGCACACAAAGGCATGCAAGAAATATTTGCTAGTTCAATGAGGTTAAAGACATTCTCTGAAGTACAAATTAATCCACATACTATTCTTACCTAAGTGTCCAATAAAAGCCTAGGGAATTCCCAGTAACAGCTGCAGAACTAGTAGCTGTAGTCGTTAGCATCATGGACATTCCCTAAAATATCATGAAGCACTCTTAATTTTTGGCTAACATTTTGTAATGCAGAGAAACTTACAAACACCCTCATCTTAGAAATCACACTTTTTGTGTGTCCATGTAAATATATACTATCTATGTGCAAGTGCCCACAGAGGCCAGAAAAAGGCAGTACATCCCATGGAGCTGAAGTTACAGATGGTTGTGAGATGCCCAATGTGGGTGCTGGGAACCGAACTCAGGTCCTTTAGAAGAACAGCAAGTGCAAGCACTCTTAACCACTGAGCCATCTCTCCAGCCCTACAAGCCCCATTTCTATTCCATAAGCATTTTGGGTAGGTTCCCACTCATGCTTCCTCTTCAGAAACAGCCCATATGAGGGTGTTTGCAGGTCTTCACACCCCCCTAGGGCTCTATGCAGCATTTTCTCTGTCTCTCATCCCCAGTACAATGATGCATTCAATAAGTTTAAACTGACCAACAAATACTTTCACTACTCTATCTGCATTCCATTCAGCCTACTTTGATGGGATGGCAACCTGTGGTTCAGAGAGCCCAATAAAACCAAAGCATTTACTTTTAGGAAATGTGAGCTTGAAGCCAAAAGTCTGGCAAAATCACCCAAACTTTTGGTGAGTGATGTTCACAGCCTCAAGTAAGCTTAGCCAGCATTTCTGATCTTCTACATCCTAGAATTTCTCAATTGCCATTTGAGAGACTCTAAAAAAATCCTCAGCTCTGAACTGTATCACTTTGATGATGGACCTAAATTTCTATCATTTGCATAGTTATTTTTAAGTTTATTGGTGAAGGAAAAAAAAACTCATTGGAAATAGACACGGCTTAGAGAATTTTTTTGTAGACAATTTCTTGAATACACACACACACACACACACACACACATACACACACACACGCACGCACACACATTATCTCCCTGATAGGCAATAATGGCTCTTTAAGGAGCTGTCATGATCAATCGTAAAAATACATATTTAGAACACTTTAAAATGTGTGTATTATAAAAATGTTTTAAAATGAAAACTATTTACCCAAAAGACTATAATGGTTCTGAAGAATATTTTGTAAATCCATACTTGGGACTTTAAGGGGAAAAGAAAAGATTTCTGACCTGGGAGATCATAAAGACTTCACTGAAACCATTAAGGTTTATTGTCTCTCAAGAACTAAAACATGTTGTTAAGAACATGTTTCCAGATCGGGGGAAAAACAACACAGCACATCTTCTAACAAAGGGTCTTGCATGTGCCTCCCTGTCCCACCTCAAAGGCTGACAGACACCAGTCCATTATACTAACTAATGGCACACTTAGAAGAAAACGCCAATCAGGGACGCTAGCCCACAGACTTTGACTAATGGGTACTGTCTAATGGTCAAAGACCCCATCAGCTCTGGTCACAGACAACACTTGCAAAGAGTAGTGCATTAAGACCTTGGTCACTGGGGGAAATCTGATAGGGAGACCTGGATATGTGAAGGGAAAACATTCTTCATCCCTTTTTATCCCAAACCTGATTCTGAAGAAAAGAAATGATTAATGATATTCCGTACCATCCTAGTCTCCTATATCTCCTATATGGCTTTCTACAGCCCTAATTAAAACAAAACAAGCAGACAGACAGACAACATATTTGAAGAAGAGTTTCAACTCTCAAACTCAGTACTGACTGCTGTGTTTCCTCAGGCAAGAAAATGGGATGCTTTCTAATATGAAGGAATTCCAGGTGTGGTAAGTAGTATGGGAAAAAAAAAAAAAGGACCGTTCCCAATGTCTTAAACACTGTAGAGTGACTTCAAGTTTTTCTGAACTCTTCAAACAAAAGAGTTTTGAGTTTTGTAAGAAAAACAAGAACTGGGGCATGGGATAAGAGAAAGGAAGGAGAGGAGATGGAGAGAACAAAGGTAACTGAAAACAGGAAGAGAAAAGGTACAAGACTGTAGGACTTCAGGCACCCCGGTATCACATGCTAAATGCCTGGAGCAAAATGTCACAGGCAACTTAGAAACGGAAGTCAGAAATGGAAAAATGTAACCACAGCCACATGAGAAACATGGTTGGACATAAACATTTGGGGTGGGAACTGAAAGGAGGCTCATGTGAGCACATTTTATACTCTAGAATTCACAAATCTCTATTGGGTTTCCTTAGAAATTTTACCTGTCGGGTATGAATGGCCAGCTGGGTTTGATTAGGACAGCAACGTACCTCTGTATGGGTAAAATAAGGCTGCGGTGATTGGGCTCGACTTTACAGCAAAGGAAGTTACGCCCCTAATAGTTAATGAAACAAGCAGATTTCCTTTCTTACACCTGAAATAACCTCACTCCTAGAGCCTGCCCAATAGACTTCCTCAAAAAGCAAACAGACCCAGTTCAGAGTGCCTTCAAAGCCAGGCTTACATTTATTGTCAAGAAAGAATCAAATCGGCCCTTTTTATGTAACACACGAGTTGGGCTGACCTAGCGATTCATACATAACCAAGTAGTGGCCCATCGCCTTGGCTTTTCTCCCTTCCTGTAATGTTACAGAAAAGAATCTAAACACTCAAGGGTTCCTAAGCCTCCTGATGAGTGTACTTAGCTCACATCAATGGTAATGGGACTTAAACTTAGGCATTTTAGGCAGAATGGATTTCTTTGTTGGGTACTTTCCCTCTTTCTCCTGACTTGATTTCACACTGGCTATGTGTGCAAATCCATAATAAATCACGGGGAATGTAAAATATGCTATACCCTCACATTCCCTCCCCAAGTCGGCCGGGGTCATTTATCATTCTGTGGATTTCAAAAAGATGGTAATGTTCTTATTGAAAAGGCCTTGTCATTACAGAAATGAGAAAAGAAAGTATTGATCACAATTAGATCGTATATTAGCAGCCCCTGACGTCTATACTACTGAAGATTTCAACCTACATCCTTCTCCCCTCTTTTAAAATTCTGGACAGCAATTTCTGCTATGTTAGAATAACTAGTATAGGCCCATAAAATGTAACCTAAAAATGTAATTATAATTGCCATGCCAAAAGCAAGCCAGTCAATATCTTTGAGATTCTAATAGTTTCAGGCACTATTACCTTAACGGTCTCACATCACAGTACTGATTAAAGAAACATTTTGTCTTTTTATCTGGATGGAATAGCCAGTGTAATCACTGAGGCATAGACAGCTAAAATATTTATTAGTGAGTATACATCTTGGTTCAGGCACTGAATGTCAATTTAGGTGTGGAAAGTTACAGCACAGCTCTCAGTTCAATTCATTTTCAGGTTCCTCTGATGTCCTGGGACGATCATCCTCAGCCAAGCAGAAGATCTTAAAATCTACTCCTACACAAGGGGAGTTCCTCCAGAAGGTTTCCCAAGGAGAAGGCCGTTTTGGGTTTCAAAGAGGTCTTAGAAAATGACAGTTACCATCATGGAGCTAGGGTCAACCAACAGAGACCTGCCTAAGGAGACACACTAAGGAGATCCAAACCAAACAAGCAAGCAAACTATTCATCTGAACTTACTCATAAAAGAAGAATTGATCTGGGGCTGGAAAGATGGCTCACCAGTCAAGACTACTCACTGCTGCTACAGAAGACCCAGGTTTGCTTCCCACCACCCACATGGCAGCTAACATCCAACCATACCTCCAGTTCCAGGGAATCCAATGCCCTCTTCCAGCCTCCATGAGCATTGCATGATATGGGTGCACTTACACACATGTAGGCATAACACTCAGGCATATAATATAAAGATAAGTAAATTTAAAAATTAATCTAAACTATGTGAACCAAAAACTATCTATCACTTTTTCCACAGAACATACTGTCTGATTTATCTTGAAAGGTACCTACCATTACATTCTAGCAGATTGCCAGCACAATTGAAAGCACTTATAGAAGGGTTTCTTTTTAACAAACGATACAATTATTTTGGTTTATTTTTTATATGTATGTGTGTTTTGCCTGTACATATGTAAGTGCACTGCAGAGGCTAGAAGAGGGTTTTGGATCCCCTGGAGTTAGGGATGACTGTTAGCTGCCTCTGTGTGCTGGAACTGAACCCTGGTTCTCTTCAAGAGCAGCCAGTGTTCTTAACCATCTCTCCAGCCCTTCATTATTTAGTTTTGAAACCTAAGAAATATCAGCAGGTGTTTTGAAACGAATAACATATTCCTGATCATTTTTCTGAGAACCTGAAAAAGTATGTTCTCCCAATTAATTGAACAGGAGGAAAATGTAGTGACCCTTCAGTTCAGATACATCAGCACAGCAGCAAACAAAAATTCTACTGTATATACACACAATTTATTTCACAACTAAACTTTTCTGTGGCATGGGTTCCAAAGCAGGGTATGACAGGAATGGTAAGGAGTCAGCTTCCTTTAGGGAAATATACTCTGTGACTTCCCAGGGGTCTTCTCAGAGAACGCATACACGAAGCTCTTCCTTTATTAATGCTTAAGACAGGCCTGTTTTCCCATAATGAATACAGCCCCAAGTAGCACTAAGGACTGTATACTTATAAAACACACAATGGAGAGGCTATGTGTAAGATTCATCAGGAACAAAGTTCTGGGTGCACGTATAATCACCATTCACAGAATTCCAAACCTGTTTCTCTGTCTTTTCTTAAATTGCTTTTATTTATATATATTTTTATTCTTAGAAAATTTTATACATATATACAACATATCTTGATCACATCCACCCCTCAGCCCCCCTTTCCAGATGCCCCCAGAAGTCCTCCTCACATATTCCTCCGAACATCACGTCCTCATTTAAGTATTTAATGCACTGAGTCCAATTAGTGCTGCCCATTTGCACAGGGGTGTGGGATCATTCAGGAGGGCTTGGAGAACCTACTAGTGGCCACATCCCCAAAGAAAGTGACTCCCCTCAGTGTCTTTTTCCAAATCTCTAATATGCTTCTTTTCTTATAGGCAACATGATGTCTATAGGAACCAAGGAGCATGTGTTTAGAAGACAGGAGCTGCGCTGGAAGTGAGTACCACATACTAAGATCAGGTGTTGAGATCAGGAAGCAGTCTTAGGCTTCTGAAAGAAGGCTTCCTTAGTCCAATCCTAATGCAGGCCTCTTTCATAGTGCACACTGACCTAGGAAGCATTAAGGAATGTGTGCTTCTAAAACAGCTATGGGGCTGTAGGGACAGCTCAAAGAGAAAGTGCCTGCCACCAAGCCGGATGACCCAAGTTTGGGCTACAAGACCCAAATGCTAGGAGAAATTGGACCCCCAGAAGCTGTCCTCTGATTTTCACGATCACATGCACACACACACACACACAAAAAAAATAAATAAATAAACAAATACATAAATAAAATGAAAGTAAGTAAAACCATCTTTAATTAGAAAACATAAAACATCCAGTGCTGAAGTTAGCAAGGACACATCCATCTTTACTCTCCCTGTTAGGAATAAACAGATCTCCGGGCCTAAGCCCTTTCTACTCTGGGGCGGGCAAGGAGACAGACATTTAGGCAGAGGCTGCAGAGATGGAAAACGGGTGATTCCTGCTCAAAAATCGAGCGAGACGGCCAACCTTGTCAATCCAGATGGGTAGACAAAGGAAGAGGCCAGCCTCGCACCTGCGCAGTCCACCCATGGGTTAACAGGCATCTCTAATACTTTCCACCTAGTCTGCCTTGACAGATGCCTAACCTTAGTTACTGAGCGAAGACAGGCTGATGGGCCTGGGCCGCACAGGGAGAAAATTTTTGATGCTTCTCACTTATGACATGATTGATTTTCTTTCAGCAGCCCTTCACTTTGGGAAGTGGCGAGGGCTGGCTCACTGCGCCCCGGTGCGCCCTGACCCCCGACATGCGGCCGCTGTGAGGCTGGAAACCGATGACGGCAGAAACCTAAAAAATCAATAGGCCCTGTCAGTCAGGGACGAGGCGGCCGTCCTTTAAAAACCCAATCACGACGTGCATTTGCTGCATGGTGTGGATCTACTGCACACTTGAGAACACAATGAATTTCCCCCGTCCCTGATTTATTTATTTATTTGGTTCTGCTGTACACTCATTTCTAAGGCTAGAAGAAGCCCTTCACTTTTAAGGCAGGGCAGCCGCAGAGAGGGGGCAAGAGAGTTGAAAGGTTGGATTTTCGTGATTTTTTTTTTTTAAACTGGAAAAAAAAATCCCTGGAAACTGTTTGAATAGCATGAAATAAATACAGCACCTCAACCCTGCCAACATAAACAATGACATCATATTTTTTTCTTTTTTTACATTATCTGGAAAGAATTTAGATAGAAGACTTTTAAGTCTAAAAAACCCATGAGGGCAAAACTGCTTAATAGCTTAATAAACTTGATTAGGGAAAGACTATTGTTTAATTTTTTCTTTGAGGGCTTCTTTAAGGTGAAGGAATTGAAGATAGGCACGCATGCACACACTGAGCTATGCACGCATGCACACGCACAGTCTGGAGCTCACTGCTGGGGAACAGGAGAGACAGAGAGAATGGTTCAGTTTCCAAGCAGGGTCAGCACAATATTCTCCATTCAGTTAGAAGGGAAATCAGATGTGCTTCCTTTCTTTAGAAGACAGACAATGCAAAGGATGGCATTTAGCTTCTTCATGATCTGAGCTGGGGCAGGGGGGTGGGAGGGATAAATACCAACTGTGACGCACCAGAAAGATAAGAGAAAGACCATCGGCTCAGCTAGAATGCTGCAGTGTAGAGAAAGCAACCCCACATTCGCATAAACAGAAAATAGGGGGAACCTGGAGGCTACAAAAGGGCACAGAAAACTATGAAAACCTATTAAAATGTGTTCAAGAACTGCATGAAAGTGCATTTCAGAATTTCTGATGTGCTTTTCCTCCTGCTTTTCAGAAACATAGACAGGTATGCATGCATCATCTTAAAACCAACCCTGGTAAACATCCGTACATTAAAAATAAAACAGATAGACAAAAAAAAATAATAATCTGTGTTTGAATTCCCAAACTAAGCCCAATTAAGGGTTTCTTTATGGCTGTAAACCTGACAAGCTACAATTTCCCCCAGTGCAGGGGGGGGGTGTGTTTTAATGTAATATTAATGAGCCAGGATGGAGGGTCATAAAAAGTGATAGGTTTTTGCGATGGTAAATTATAAATCGGTATTGATTTTTCCCGGCACTAATGCAGCCAGCTTATTGTAAGACACCACAGGCAAAGTGCACTTTATCAGATTAGACTGGGGCCAGTATCAAATATACATGAGAATAAGGGTGCATTTGTGAGTTAGACTCGACTTTTCTTCCCTAGCAATGCATGAAATTTTTAAGGAGGGAAAAAAAAAAAAAAAAATGACAACAGACTGGGATACTGGGAAATTCAACTTTTTTTCCAAAGCAAAAATTCTCGAATTGGTGCTCTTGGGACAGTTTGCTCCCAAAATGAATACATGGTACTAATAATACCAATTACATTCTAAGTGTTTTGGTTAAAGGTAGTTCTAAGTTTCTTGCATTAATTTGTAGCTTAGATGGGAGCCACAGCAAACAGGAGCTCTTCATTGTGCCCCCCCAAGGTGTCCATGATCCCATAGCACCCACAAGTCGCACGGGTGGACTATGGAGGCAGGGAACATGTCATCTTTGGAATGTCTAAAGATCCCCTCCAACGGTGTTTGAGTCAGGACTTCAGTAGATACTTGGATGGAGATATTCAGCTAAGAGTCAAGAAGGAAGAAGAGAAAGGGAAGAAAATGACTGGAACTGGTTTATTTCAACAGAAATGTTATTAAACGTCTCCTCTCAAAGCTGGGTCAGCCTCTACACCAATAAAGTCCTCACCCTGAATATGTTTGTCTTTTGTTCTTTGGAGAGACTTCTGCAGCTTTGTTGGGAATGCTAGCAGCTCTGTTTCCAAACACTTCCCGACTTCTTCCTAATAGCTGCTGGCACACTCTCTATCAAAACCTGCCACTTTCCCCTCAGCCAGTACAGGGACTGAGCCTACACCATGTGATGGCGAGCCATGCCCAGCTTGGAGGCTGGGTGCTCAGCCAAGTCTCCTCTCTCTGTCTCCATGGCATGAACAGGAATTGGAAACCCGCACATTCTCCCCCAAAATAGTCTTTTTTTAAGAAGTCAGAGAGAACATGTGTTTATTGACAGTTCATTAACAAACATCAACCCCCCTGCAAGCTGTTTACTAAGGAATGTGGTGAAGTGAAGAAGTGCGAATATAAATAACTAACAAAGGGAGAATGGAAGAAAATAGCTCAGATTGGTCTTCTAATGCATCTGAGTCTGGTTTCTTTTCTGCTAGAAACAGAAGAAAACAGAGATGCCATCCCACTGAAGGTCTGTCCACACAGAACAGTTCAAGGAATAGGTGTTTACATACTGGCATCTAGAATATTGAAAGAAAACTCTAAAAAAACGGGCTATGCAATCCCTTCCTGATTTTTCTCTTTGCCTCCATCAAGAGATATAAACAAAATTGTTGCAGAAAAGGAATACTAAATTCCATAATAATAAGGCAAAAGTTATACTATTATTGCTTATTTTTTAAATATGAAAGATGTTCAAAACCACAGCAGAAATTCACAAAAACCAGACCCCCACCCTGAGGAGCATAAAATCTAAGTCAGGGGCGAGCAAAATCAGCAAAGAATGTGACTATTCAATAAGGTGTTTCTCATTTGTTGCGTTGATACTCAACGTGAGCCATAGGGAATGAGGGCAGCTAACTCTTTCCAAATGTTTCAGAAGAATTTACCCTCCAATATGCTTGCAACAAAATGACTCCAGGTATTACAGAAATGAGGGAAAAATCTTTTCAGAGAAGAACAAATCAGGTAAAACCTAATAAAGCCAAAGGAAATTACAAAAATTAAAGGTTGTTTTCATGGGAGTTTAATCTTTTCACTGAAAAGCAATCTTTATTAGACGTCAAATCAGTATTTTAAAGTTCTTTCTTATCAAGTAACAACATACAGATTTTTTTACCTACTCTCATTTAACTTTATTAGCGATGCCAAAACCCTCATCTGCATTTTTCATAAAATCATGCAGTGTTTCTCTCTGCTTTAGGGATAAAGCTAATAAACAAACACATAAATTAATGCATTTTAATTAAACGGTGTCCCATGAAGTAATATTGTACACCACTGCCTAAAACAAGAACAACTTTCTTACTTAAGATCAAGTACAATATTAAAATATTAAAACTCATTAAAAATTAATTTAAAAATACTTTATAAATGTTCAAGTACTCTGAGTTCTGTGTTTTTAAAGGTTTTATGTGGCTGTTGTATAGATGATGTAATTCACAGGCTTCTAGCAAAACACTGCAAGAAACTGCTTCACAGAATTACGTGAGAAGAACTTGGACAATTGCTATGGCTTTGATTTTACTGCTAGAAATGTTTTTAATCAAAGGTATGGTAGGCGCACACAGCCAAACAGGACTGAAAAGTGATTTCAAATTATAAAGATCTGAGACACTTGATTTAAGATCTAGCTGAATACAGTGCTTGACTACACAATTTTTAAAAATAATTTTTATTTTATGTGTATGAGTGTTTTGCCTGCATATATGTACATGTACCATGGGCATGCAGTGCCCAGAAGAGGGCGTTGGATCCCCTGAAACTGGAGTTACAGATAATTGTTAGTTGTCATGTGAGTGCTGGGAACTAAACCCCAGTCCTAAATTAAGCAAGCACTCTTAATCACTGAGCCAGCTCTTCAGCCCCAACTACATAATTAAATTGCATTCGAGCTCACTCAATCAGTACCTATTTAAGTGCCTACTATGTGCCTATGATGAGCTTTGCACTCTGTCAGTATATGGCTGAGGAAGGAGATTCAAAATAAGACACAAGAGCCTAGACCAAACCACAAACTACTGAGAAAGCTTCCTAAGCAAGGTAGATGGGTTTTAGAACACGCCTGGAAATATCTCTAGAAACCTTAGGTCAAATAGATAAGTGCCTTGAGACAATAGGCTGACAAATGTAATTTGTTTGACATTTATTAAATAAATATTAGCTGCTAGAGTTGTTACTGATAATATTATTTACAAAGGAAGGTTCAATCAAACGGGCAGATTGACCAAAGCTTAAAAATAAAGGAGAGGGTACACTTGAGCATACTTTGTATTCAAATTAACAATGGTTTATTGAGAGGCCACTGTAAGTCAGACAGGAGGGATATTAAGATTAACAAGGTTAGACTAAGCTACCTGAGGGTCAGAACAATTGTCTAGCACATGGAAGACCAGTTGGTAAATATTTATTGAATAAATGAATTCATAATAAAATAAGAATCCCTATTGACAAGTCATTCACAGTCTATTTTTGCTCTACTTGGAATTTTCCATGACAATTCCAGCTTGCTCTTTTCAAAGCCCCTCCCTAACTAAAAGTAATTTAAAATATCCACAATCGGTTGAATTGGAGGACATAATCCCGTTGGTATTTAAAGGGAAAGACATGCATTTGGTCTAAGTGCCAGACTTCCATCTAGCATCCTGTGCATCAATAAGAATTATCCTGAAAGGAAATCCCACCTAACAAATGGTCAGGAACTATGAAGTTCTTCTGGTCGGGGCTCCTACGAGAAGCTGCTCTATCCCCTCCTGGGACAAAGACAAAGCAGGCTTCGCCACTCCTGGCACTACGTGCCACACCCCCACTCACGCCTGTCCTCATCTAAAAGGCCCTGAACATCCATCTCTTCAGCTTCCCACTCAGTGCGTCCTTTCTCAGCTCCGTGGAAGAGCTCCTGTCAGAAAAGAAATCGTTTCATTTCAATAGAATCACTGTGGTGGTCCAGAGTGTGGCAAAATAACATCAGATTCCCTGTGGCAGCAAGTCTTGGGAGGAAAAAAAAATGTCGTATATTTCAGTGGGTTAAAATTCTTAGTAATCTGGAGACATGCAAAGAGAGAGGAATAGACCTCAAGAAAGCATTGAAGGGTTTGTGCACGTTTGGAAGAGATGCACTCAGCCAGCTCTGTGAAACTATGGCTGTCTTGGTATTTCCAGGATGACTGATTTCCAACACCAGCAGCATCGCAGCATCCTCGCACGTAGGCAGGCGGTATCTGTCCCCCACATTGGTGGGATGTTCTCTAGAGTTGTATTGATTGCATGGTGATGGGAACTACAGGACCAACCTGAACTAATTAAGCAATAAGCTCAAAGATTACCTACCTTCAATACTGTTTGAAGGTGCATTTAATTATCGTGTGGCTGTAATGGCATGAAGAAGAACATGCCATTTACGTAAATGTATCCAGGAGTATTGACCGGAAGACTGAGACTCCCATCGGCTCTAATGTCTTTGGGAAATCAAAAGGGAATAAGAAGCAGATATTTCAATTTGGAAAGTAAATGCTCCATCCTGAGTAGAATGGAAGGGTAGAGGGAGGTGGAGGCAATGACCAAGTCTCAAGTCATGTGCTCAACCAGAACCTATAATAAATACGTGCCAGACCTGGGACAGACTAAAAAATAAACAAGAATCTGAGTGCACGCCAGTACTTTATCTGAGAGGAATCTAATCCTGCAGTGTGTGTGACCAAATAGAGAAGAATAGAATAGTGTCTCTTTGAACAAAAACCCAATAATAATAAATAAGATTAAAAGACTGGTTGTGGAGCTGGAGAGATGGTTTAGTGGTTAAGAGTACTGACTGCTCTTGCAGAGGACCCAGGTTCGGTTCCCAGCACCTACATGATGGCTAACAACCATCTGTCACTCCAGTTGTAGGGAATGGGGATTCATGCCCTCTTCTGATTTCCATGGGCACTGCACAACATGGGCGCACTTACATGCATGCAGGCATTATACTCATCCACATAAAGTAAAACAATAAAAAATGTCAGTTGTTGTTCTATTTGAGATTATTAGAACTTGTTTCCTAGGAATCTCATAAACCTACAAATCAGACTTAAAACCCAAAAGATGGGATAAAAACATCACTACATTCAGCTCCTTGGCTTATGTGTGACCACTCCCTACAAAGTCATCTAAGATGACACACCATGGCAACCAATACCATTAACATCAACCTTCCCATCTGGCTGGAAGCTGAGTTCCATGATGCTGTGTATGACTACTAAGGTTCCTAAGTTGCATTACCTACAGTTCTCAGATCTCCAGTAGGATGGCTGACTTCACCATTTTTCTGCATTTCTGATACCTGACAAGTTTTATAAATGGTTTCCTTATTCTGTAACTGCCACCATCACTTTTTGAAGATAAGGTAATACCAATGAAGTGTTCAGAACAATTTTAGTCATCCAAACACATGAGCATAAAGTAACATCACATGACAGAGTGAAACTGCAATTGTTTTTATTTTTCTTTTCCACTTTTCTCTCTTTTAAAAAAGATTTATTGTTTCAAATTTTAAGTATGCATGTATCTGTACGTGAGTATGTGTACTGAGTACAGGTGTCACCAGAGGCCGGAAGACCGCATTGGATGGATCCTCTGGAGTTACAGAAGGCTGTGAGCTCCCCAACATGGGTGCTGACAGCTGAGCCTGAGTCCTCTGCGAGAGCAGCAAGTGCTCGTAACCACTGAGTCACCTCTCCACTCCCCCATTTTCTCTTAGTTGTTCTAATTAAGTCAACAAGAGGGTTTTAGCCTAATACTTCTTCTTTTTTAATTCATTATTTTTGCTTTATGGATGTGAGTATATTGCCTGCGTGTAGGTAGGTGCATCCATGCCGTGCAGTGCCTGAGGTCAGAAGAGGGTGCTGCATCCCCTAGAACTGTAGTTACAGATAGTTGTTAGCCATCATGTTGGTGCTGGGAGTCAAACCCAAGTCCTCTGCATGAGCAGCTGGTGCTCTTAACCTCAGAGCCACCTATCCAGCCCCTCGCCCAGTACTCTTGACCAACTCACTCTCGCCAGTCTCGGTATACAGCACTAGCAGGCTGCACATCCCACTGAGATATGACAACATTGTTCGTTGGTTAGCCTCCTCATCCCACAGATGAGGTCTTTACTGCAGCACTGTGGAGTTTCCTTATCAAGTAAATTCAAGCTGAAAAAAAAATAATGTAAGAATACTTGCTTTTAACAATAGGACAGCTACAAGGACATGCCCCAAACCATGGAGATGGTTTGAGATTCGGACTCTCCAGGAGAACCTGCGTTAGGCAAGGCACCAAAGGCCGAGAGACAGGCCCCTAGCTCTTGATGGTAGGTTACTAATAACCAGCTCTGTGTTGGTGTGACCATCACTGGACATCACTTGCCTTTGCCATAAAATGACAAGGTTAGATCAGTGTTCTCAACTCTGCTATGTACAGTCACCTTGGGCCCTGTTAGAAAATGCCAATCCCAGGGCTCCATCTCAGATCATTTGCTATTTTGGAATCTCTGGAGGAAAGGACTTGATGTTGGAAATCCTAATGAAAAGCCAGGGTGGAGAACAATTGGGGAATGTGATTCCTAAAATCATCCACTAAAAAGTACTTTTAAAATGCCAAAGTCTGTCCATTCCCTGTGCTTGGTGGTGTTTAACTTCCCTCTTGTTTCCTTCAAACTTCTGGAACCACTTATTCGTCCTTAATGTTGCTGATGTCACAGCTCCCAAGTCACCATTATACACAAAAGCCATTAATGGGTTGCTTTCTATCCCTCAGATCAGTAATAAAGCCACTAAAACAGAGGCATCAGGAGGCCTGCACAGACAGCCCAGACTGCTAACTCCTAGTTCAGTGTCTGAAAGAGGGGAGGACAAAGCAGGCATAACTCCTTGACTTGGATGCCACTAGATGCTGCGAAGTCCAGTCCCTGAATCGAACAGCAAGTAAGTCTGCGTGCGTCTCAAATATCCCCGGAGATGGAGGGCCCAGCGGGGGCTGAAGCATTAGTGCAAGGGCTGGTGTTCACATACCACTTAAGCCCCTTCATCAATAACTACTTACCCCAGGAGTGGCCCATCAGCAAAGCCATTCCCAGCAGCCTGGCTCTTCCGTCCAGTAGGGCACTTGGGTCAGGGGGCCAAAGTGTGATAAATGCTGAGCTGCAAGCCAGCCGGTCTACCCCAGCCCCTGTCTCCTTCTCTAGATTAATTGAGACAGAACACATTTCCAGTCCCTTTCTCTCTGGTTTCCCTTTTTATCTCTCCCTTCCCAGGGCAGCAGTGTGGGGTGAGCATGAGGAAGGAGGTTAGTGAGTGACTGCTGATGACAGTCCTGGACAAAATTAGGAACAAGTACAATTCCAAGACAAGAATTATTTAATTAAAGAGATTTACTTCAGTCCCTTCCTCGAGCTCTCTCAGGGACTCTGGTGGCTCTCTGGCAGGAACCTCAAACTCAAAGGCCTTCAGGAAACCTCAGAAACATTGACTCTCCATGTGAAAGGGGTTACAGTCAGTAAGAGTTGGTGGTATTTGGGCAGGGGCTTAGGCTCAGAATTATACAGTTTTTAATGACTAAGAGAAGGTCGGTCTATAAACCTGAATGTGAACTATGATGTTATAATAGGAGCATCTAACTCGAATGGATGGGTGGGTGGGTTAGCTGGTTGGTTGGTTTAGAAATGGGGTCTCAGTTGGCAACCCAGGCTGACAGCCAGTTCCCAGGCTCTCTGCTTCAGCCTCTAAATGCTGGGATTATATGTGCTTTCCATAATTTCCATAATATTCCATAATAATAGCTCAAATTTTAAAATAATGTACAGTAGATCAAACCACGTGCTTTGAGGACCAAATCAAGACAGGAAGCTATCCAGCTGGGGACTTACCTAAGTTGGGAGGTTGAAGGAAAGAAGAGTTTACTGTATTTATTAAATCCTCATCTGGACCCCCAAGTTTAGCAATTCAATTATCCATTGTATAGTAAGTATTGATCATCATGACCATTTCTACAACTTTTCATGTTGTTTTCTTCTTCTAAACAGCCCAGCATATGAGGTACTTTAACACAAGCATTTCATAGCACGGATGCTGGCTATAGGTTAGGAAGACAAAAAATAACCCAAGTCACACTAGGATCCACTAAAAACAAATGTGGAAGTGAAGACAGTCTGATTCTAGCATCTACACTTTGAGCTCTGTTTTTACAACAGAGTTTCCCTAACCTACAGCTAAGGGATCTGAGAAATAAATAACAGCCAGAAAAGGGATGACACTTATTGACACCGTTGGGAAGATAAAGTAAAGAGATCTTCATTAAAATCTAGGCTTCCGTAATCCAGTTGTGGTACCTTCAGCAAACTCCTTCACTTTTGTGAGGATCAGCTTTTTTCTCTGTAAACCGGAGACAGCATCGCTATCACCTACTCTTCTGAGGGTGGATACTGTGTGAGATAATCTACATGAGGGTGTGCCGTAGTGCTGTGAATAACACATGCACGGGGTCAAGTTGGATTGTTGTGATTATTTGACTATCCTTCCCGCCTGCTGTCTCTCCTCATTCGCTCCTACACTTTAAAACCACAGAATACTAATACTGCCGTGGGCTTTAAGAACATTTTTAATTTTTCAAGCCTCTTAGCTTCACTCTTTTCACTTGATCCTCCCGACAATCTAATGAAGCAGCAGGGAGATGAGAGATAGAAGACACAGAGAGGCTTGGAAGAGTTCCAAAGTCGTCCAGGTAGCACAAGTACCATAGCTCCATCTTTTCTGCTACTTACTAGACCTACCAAGGAGGATGTGGTCAGGGAAGACCAATGAACACAGAAACATTACATTTGATTAGGGGAGCCTAAAAATTAAACAGGGATCATAATATAACTAACTTCCCAGGGGGGAAAAAAAAAAAGACATAAAAATAGTTCTAAAGAAATATAAATGAGGTGGAATGAATATGTTGCAAATTGTGGATAAATACTTGTGAGGGAAATTATTAGAACTCTGAAGGTTGCTAAACTTTAAACTGAGCTGGTGAAATAAGAAAATCTTCCTTGAGGAGGACAAATCAAGGGTTCCTTCCAGGCATGTGCCAGACTCACAGGGACTGAAAGCAGTACCCCGTAGGCTCACAGTGGCAGCCCTGTGGGAAAAGTAGACAATTCTAACTCCTCTGTCCCTGGAGCACATTTTATAGCTTGTACAACTGAATTATTAAATACCGCATTTCCAGCATCCAGCACATTAATCTGTTTCATTAATGGATGGATGGATAGACCTCTCTTCACAAGGACAGAAGGAACTCTGAGGCTGTCTGCAGTAGGCCCTGCTCATTCTACTCAATGTCTTTTCTTTTTCCTGTCCAATTCCTTTTCCATCTGATTATAACTGCACTTTTGCTTTCAGGAACTACCCCTGGTCCATTCTTGGTAGTCTTAAGAGAACCCATGATCAGGTTAGGACAATCCAACTCTCTCCTTCAACACTATACTCTGAGGATGGGACTGAGGAAAGGAAGCAGCAGAATCCAGACCTTTGGCTAGCATGTCCTAAGAGAACTTCCCTTCCTATGATCCATCTCCAGGACTAACTCACATCTTCATCTTCCCAACACCTAATTAGTCAACTCTTCTCTGACTTTTAGGCCTGCCATTATCTCTCTAATAAATCCCTTTCTCTTTGCCTAAGTGGTCAAGAGTCAGTTTCTCTAGCTTAATATATACCCTGCCTGGCATACCCATCACCTTATCTTTGAAAGGAAGTGTTCAGCAGATAGGTACCACCTGATGCAATGAAAGAGACTTTAAAAAGGCCCCATTGTTCTTCTGAACCAGCCTCCCAAAGCGTATCGATGATAATACACATGCAGAGGAGTTTGATGCTTTGGTGGCTGCTCCACTTCTCTCCTCTGGCTTGTGCAAAATAACAGCAAACGGAATAACACAAAGAGAAGGACGAAACGTATTCAAATCTTCAAAGGGACCTTCTCCCTTTGTCTCATCAGCAGCTTCATCTCTGGTCTCCAGATTCTACAAAATTCTAGCTTTCTGGGTTTCTCATGGCAGTTATTGGTCTTGCCTATCACAGACTTAAGCCATCTTTTTACCCTAGAGGAACATGTATTAAATATCCAAAGAGTCTCACAGCCTCTGAGCCATACCTCAAGATATGTGTTAACACCCACAGACCTCCAACTATCCTGAGCTACAAGCCTCAGCATTATAGAAGCTTGACAGTTGTTGCCTATTCTTCTCTTGTTCAAGCAGGAAACAAAAGATCAAAGGAGAGAATGAGGGTTTTCAGCAAGGTTCCTTCTCCATCCCTAGGTCAAAGCTGAACTTCTTTACTCCTGATGAAATTCATAATGGGGCTGGACACAGACTGCTGGAGATGATCGGGCACCCATGATGCGCAGTTCCTTGTCAGACTAGAAAGGAGACACAAACCTCTTCACGCAAAATGCAAATGGCCACAAGGCCCTTGGAAAACCTCAGACAACAGCTTAGTCGCAGCGTTGACTGTAATCCACCACCAGTTAAAACCAAATGCATACATCCTGTGAGGGAGATGGACAGAAACCTGACAATACCTGTGGCCTTTCTCACTAAAGTGTTTCTCCCTTTGTGCGTGAAGCTCCGAACACAGCTCCCGGTCATGAGAAAAGGAGCTGTGAGCACTGTGAACCTCAGTACCGCGAGCACCGTGAACAGGCCATCAGCAGTCACTGCCTCCACCGTCGCCACTTATCCCCTTCTCAAGATGGCGGAAGGGTTAGCAAGAGGTCAAGTGCCAATCACAGACATTCATTCATGTGTCTATTCATCCAAGATATACTAATTTATTATCCCCTCATCCAAGACAAGCTATAACTCACCCCTTCCTTCATTCCAGGCAATACCTGACTCTGTCTGCTAGGTAATACAGGGCACAATAGTTCTATACGGAGTTCTAGATTATACAGCCTTTCAGGAGTCTATCATCTTAGCAGGAGTCAAATATGCAAAAAGTACCGGAAGAAAAGATGCCAATGATCGGTGACGTGAGAGATCTGAACACAGAAGCAAGAGAACTTCAAAGGGGCCACTGGACAGACCAATAAAGAGCCGGGTCAGGAAACTTCAGGGAGGAAGCACAACATTAACCTCCTGGCCCAGGATGCGGTCAGAGTGCAAAGTGCAGCTGGGACAGTGCACAGTACAGACCTGGAAAAACATTGCCCTGACACCAGGAAGAAGCAGACCCTGGGTTGTCCCAGGTACCTCAGGCTCTGGCTACACACCAGGAAGGCTCACAGACAGAAATCTTGGCTAAAGTTCCCCTTTTGGTGAGAGTCATAACAGAAAAGACACTTTAAAGACCTCCCTGGTTATAGTGTAGATAAACAGGTTATAGGAAGAAACTGATGCCAGGTGTCAGGTTAGAAGGAGCTATGATAGACAGGACCAGACTCTGGTTATGGCACAAAAGGGCCATGACCTGGGGCTGTGGTTCCACACAGAGTTGAGCCCCAGGTAAGCTAGCCATTTAAAGGAGAGAAGACGGGGTTGAGGATGTTTAAACCCATGAAGCAACAGCTTATTCATCTAAGATTTCCTCAACATTTTCTTCCCTGAATTCTTAACTAAATCCTTGTTAGGGCAACAGCCCGCAGGCTGGCTCTCATTGCAGTGTCCCTAGCGCAGACGTGGAAAGCACACACTGGGCTAGGCTCAGAGGGGCAATGTGGTTCCTCACAGATCTAGTCAGGAGGGCTTGTTTCTAGCCCTAACTCAAGCCAAACATCAGCAAGTTCCTGATTTCCCTGAACCTTGTTCTGTTTGCAGCTACCCACTGCAACTCTGAATAGGACTGGTTGTTAGAACAGGCACAGAAGAATGTGTTTTCACAATTTATAAGAACTCCAGCAAGGCAGGCTAATGGCAGAATTATACGGTATCCTAAGTTGTGCCGCAAAGCTCTTGACTGTTGATTTCCATGTTAGAGGTAATCTAACTCTACACGTGGGTTGATCCCAGTGAAACATCGCTTTGCATTTTCCTCAGCACTGATAACTCAATTGATCCTAAGGTCCAGAATTGTATATAAGATCTCCACAAATGAATCGCAACCAGAGACTCAGTCAGAGAACATGCTAGATGGTCTAACATCCAGTTGGTGTAGAAAAAACAACAGATGTCCTCGGGAAGGGACAAGGCTGTAAATCGCAGTTTTGCTACTTATGGCCTGGATAATCCTGACCAATTCACTCCTGAATCTTAATTTCTCCACCTGTGAAGAAATTAGTTTTAATGATCCTAACTTCAGAGCAAGAATAGAATATTAAATAGACAGATTCTACAGAGCACAGTGCCTAGCACAGAGTAAATCCTTGATGAACAGTGGCTACTATCCATTGTTATTTTTACTATAGATGGCATCATAGACCACTGTTTCATTAATTTCAGACTACAGTATTTTGCATATCCACTCTAGCATACCAGATGGCTGCTTAAAAATATCTGAATTGCTTACAAAACCAGCTTTAGACATTCCATTGAAGAAGCAAAGTTACTGGGTTAGTTTCTAAATTAAATAAATCTCATATTTTATGCAAGGATGCCTTTATAGAGATAGTCTTTTTTTAAAAAAAGACTACTATCTGTTTTACCACTATTTCATGACAAAACGTTTTCCAAGAAGAGAACACACACACACACACACACACACACACACACACACACAATTGTTCTGGTGTCAAGAAAATATATCAAGACTGAGATAATAACGTTGCCAAAAGATGACAGTATTTGGCAGACCTAAAAATGTTTGTCATCATAAAAGTATTTATGCAAAGGCGGAAAATAAACTATTCAATATTGTAGTCACTTTTAGGTGATTAAGGCAAGTCATTAGGATTGGGTTTAAAATGTTCTTGGAAGAGACTGTCCTTTCCCCATACCAGCTGGTTCCATCCGTCTACACACCAAATTCCAACAATTTCATATGGTTTATCTGTGTTACCTGTGAGATGTTGGCGTTTGCAGTTATGAGGGTCGAAATGTTCACCTCCACTGACCAACCTAACTTTCACTCATGTTTTTCCAACACTTTTGAAATTAAAAACATGTCAGCAGCATACTAACTCCTCAAGTCTGTTTCCTTGTCTTTCAAAAATGTGAGGTGCAGGCATGGCAGAAGAAGAATATAATAGTCCTGCCTGGCTCACCACACAGGGCTTGGGAGAATAGATCTGAAAATCCTGTTAATGGTAAAGCCATTGAAAAGGGAAAAGAGGCTGAGGCTATTTAAACCCAGGAGGCTGCTGCCTGAGCTCATTCAGCTAAGATTTCCTCAATATTTTCCTCCAGAACTTTTAAATAAATCTTTGTTAGGTCAAAAAACGTACTGTTTTCTTACCTAAATGCAGGTCACTGTGGCGTGTTCACACAAAGGTAGAGGCCAAGATGCTTACAATGGCTTTTCTCTAATGATTTTACTTACAGCAGAATTAAAGAAATGCATGCCCTTGTGAAACGATTTATGAATGTGTATCTTGCAAAGTTATAAATACATTTAGATCCATTCCTCTTCCCTTCTGATAGAGACATTGATGTGTTTTTTCTGACATGCCTCATGAACTCGGTCAATCACAAGTCTTTCTTAATGGAAACCACATGTCTGCCCAGAACTATGTAATTATAATGCTAGGATTCTTGGCACTGCCAGGAAAGGGGCATTGTCAAACCAATTAAAGTTTATTTACTTACATACCATTTCTGGATCAGAATGTTCCTTTTTTTATGCTGATGCTGAGAAAATATATATCTCATCAAGTTGTTGGAATTGTTTTTTTTTTTTTTTTGGAAAGATTTACGTTTCTTACCAATTATATTCTTGGTTTTCAGTTTCTTTGCATGTAGCTAAATTTTTCTTTAAAAAGACATCTGGGAGCAGCATCAGGAGATGTTCTGTAAATACAACTTTGCACATTTCGCACCAAAATTACCGTGCTTGTCTATTTTGCTGCTGAAATGTAATTTTATAAGATTTATCTCCACTAAGGGGTGCATTAGGAGACCTGCTGTTCTCTTAGACTTATTAGGGGCTGAGTGTGACCTACTAGTAAGCTTCTCTTGGTATCTGGCCTGGTTACTAAATTGATGGATTATAGAGCTGGGAGTGTCTTAAAGTCTCAGTGTTTCCCAGCTGAAAATAAAGATTAAAAATCCCACTCACAGGCATGGCAGTAACAGTGGGAGATGTCCTGTTAGTTAAGAAACAAGAGGGGTGATTATATGGAGGTAGACATCAGCTAACAGGATGGCAAGCTGCTGAACCACTCCAAACCTTCCTTTCTTGTCAGTAAATTGGGACTGTGCTTAACTATGTCTAGTCTTGGAAGCCTAAGTTGAGAACCATGATTACAAGCCAGCTAAAGTGAAGGAACAACCTTCCCTTACAGCCTGACCAGTACCAAGAGATTATAGATGAAAAAGATCTAACTGAAAAATCCAAACTGCTGTCCAAATGGGAAGGTCAAGACTAGGATGGCGGAGGGATTCTAAGTAAATAAACAAGCAGATAAGTAGACTGCAAATGCCTGCCTCAGGTCACTCCTATTATTGGGGAGTAAGGGCCTCAAGTCTGCTTCCAGGCAGATGAGAAGATGGGATGTGCACATCTCAGCCAAGCATCCTGGCCTGTAGGAAAGGGGCTGAGAACAGGCACAGGAAGCTGCTGGGACCCAGATCAAAGCAAGGGAAACATGGCAGAATCTCTGCATTCTGCCCCAAATTAAATGATGGTGAGATTCATCTGGCCTTTCTCCACCAAGGAAAAAGAAGAGAAAAACTCTAAAATATGAATAAACCAAAACGTAATTCAGTTCTGACAAGCGCAGTGTGCAAGCTGACTCAAGACACTGTTTGGTATTGCACAGAGTGGCTTTTCTCAAGCTCGCTAAGCAAACCATCTCTTTAAATTACTGGTCTTGAAACTTTCAATTCACAAACTCTAACACACGCGCACACACACACACACACACACACACACGTTAAAGAGATGGTTTGCACGTAATATGATTATGTCTTATTATAGGCTGTGTGAACAGTCACCGAAGGGGTGATTCAGTCTGGGAGATCTCCCCTGACATCAGCATCTACTCCGACAGTGACAACTCTGTGATTCCATCACTTTGAGTCAAGTTCTATTTCTTGGAACTCTGTGTCTAAAGTTTCCTCTAACTTGAGCATTTATGATCATCAGAGCTTGATGCCTCCTGCTAAGAATGACTGATCTTGTATCATCATTTTACATTTCACCATTTGAATACTTACTTTTCATCAGAAATTAATTTCTGCCTTAAAATCTCAACTATACCATCACACTGAGACTCACTAGGGAAAAAAATTGCTCAAAGAGATAAGGTAGAAAATTCATGGGTGATTTTTTTCACTAAGTAAGATATTTCCCCCTTAAGGGTACTAAATAATGAGTCCCCTAGTTCAGTTTGATTTCTGAAAATTCAAACTAATAATGCATAAAATTCTGGATTTCTCCATCATGCAAAAATTCACAACAAGAGAACATATTCTTCCCCTTCATCTTAGTTCCAGATGAGCCTCTCAGAGCAGATCAATGGTTTGACACTTCTGTCCACAACAACACATGTAGAGAGGGCCAACCCCTTCACTGGGTTCTGAGCTGTTCACCGAGAGAAATCAGAATCTCCTCACTAGTTAACTCTTTGTCCGGTAAGCCATCTACTGATATTCCCAACCAAGCTCTGAGGAAATCTCAACTTTTTTCTCAGAATCAGCCTCATAAATGGTGGGACTGGGGGATGGTTGAAGGTGTGTGAGAATGAGAAGGTATGGGCCAGTGGCCTTCCAGGATCTCTTCTCCTTTGCCTTAGTAACAAATTGCCATTGAACTCATAGTAACATATAACAATCAGAACCCAAGTACTAGTGGTATTTTTTTTTCCAAGAGTGATTTTTATTTGGTAATAGTTCCAAGGAAGGAGCACTGTTCAGCAAAGTAGCAGACCCATGCCAGGGGGGCCTCTGGTGTGTCTGCATTCAGAACCTCCATGAATATATGATAGGCACACACACACATCATGAGGACTCTCTGACTATCCAACTCCCAAGCTCCTTTGGAGTCCTAGTTTAGGGGACTAAGCCATCTCCCAGTGTAGAGAGCCTTTTGACACCATCATAGTATGATACTCTGGAAAGTGCCCAGGGCTGACAGTGAGACTCTAGGGTCTGACATCTGCTACACTCTGCGAGTACCACTCAATGCCTTAACCTCTCTGACCTCTTGTGGGGTGTTTGTGAGAGCTCACTGAACAATTAAAGAAACATCTCAGCATGCTTCTGGCCAAGACAGCTGCACGATAAAACCTTAGTTCCCTTCTGTTTCCTATCACAGTGCGCTCTGTACTACTCCACCTATGGGTTAGGGCAGCCCTGGACTGAAACGACGAGCTAAGAGAAATGACCTCATCCTCAGTCTCAAACATCAATGCAGTTTTGTAGCATGATGCACACACTGGGCCCCCCTAAATGTGTTAGTCAAACTTTCTGGATTCCAGGGGTGCAATGATGGGTCAAATGCTGCAAGAACAACAAAAACTTCACTTCAGCCTCTCTGAGGGGCAGCCCTGCTTCTGGCCTCCAGCCTTAAAGAATATAAATGGCTAAAACAGATTCTGGGCCCCAAATCCAACTTTAATTTACTAGTGACCTCATGGCTTTCAGGAGTATTACACAGGACTTATCTGGAATTCACTCTTTCCTACGCCCTTTCTTTTATTGGATAAATGTGATGATCACGCTGATTTCTTGGATCTTTTTATCTAGAAAGGAATTTTTCTGGAAGTACTTAGTATTGTTTTAATCAGATCAAGGACTATGTTCATGACTTTACAAATAACTTGTAAGCATATAATTTCTTAATATACTTCCTGGGTAAATTAGTGATGGTTAGATTCCAATTTTTCCCAATTTTAATGAAAAATTCCAATTAATCACATTCCATAGGTTAAAGACAAAGATGGCTCTGTAGATTTAGAAAGTTGTGATTCCTGTCTCTAACCCACCAAAATGGGGAGACAATGTTTTCATTTTCTCCAAATCTAACTTCTGAAAGTGACTAAAATATAAACTTAGTCCAGATTGTATAAGTCTGTTCTGGATGTGCATTCACGAGGCTGAAGACACAGGGTGCTGATAGAATGTAAGGCCAATCTTAACAATGTCTTGAGAATACTTTGTATTTATTAAAAGCCCGTTTAACTGGCCTTATAGAACCCCAGCACCCCACACAATTTAGTGCTAAGTCTTTTGCCATTTCCGATTCTCTGAAACCTTGCTGATTCTCAGACCTAGATTTGCTCAGTCCCCAAATGCAGTGTCTCCGTAAGAAAAGTCCACCTCAGTGCACTGACAAGGCTGCTTAGAGTCACCTCTACGCTACCAAATCTAGTTGACCCTCCATGGTTAGTCACTCCTTCCTGGATTCTTTGCCAACTCTTCTTCCAGGTTTACCTGGTGCTACTCCTTATCCTACTCAGTTTATCCCTCAAACTGATACACAAATGCTGTAAGATTGAAGTGCAGTCGTATTATAAACAGTCTTGTAAAATCTTCCAGCAGATTCCCGTGACCCAGAGAAGGCCAGACCTCCAAAGAAAGCAAGCTCAAGTCCACGCTGACTCCGCAGTGCATCCTCCTTCCATACCTGCCAACAGCCCTGGAGCCTGCAACATCTAAACTGCCTCTCAAGGTTCCTTCTATTTAGCTGTTGAAGGCCCACAAAGGGAATGCTAGATGCCTCTGTGGACATCTCCTTTCCCCTGCTAGCTCCTCCCCCTTCAAGACTCATTCTAGAAGCTCCACCTCTAAGAAATCTGGGAGCTCATTCCCCATCACTTAGAGCCATGACCTTCTTCCTTACTCCCCAGGTATCCTCCTCGTGTTGCCATGATTACACTCCATCTTATCACATGTTAAGACAGTCATTCCCAGATTACACGCTTCCTCTGGCTAGTCATGTATACACCACAGCCAGATACCCAATACATGCTTGCAAAATGAACTCAACTTCAAACCTGGCAGTTTCTGTTCAAAACCCTTGGCAGGGTTTCCTGAAGTCCCTGGAAAACAGCAGCTCCTGCGAGTTCTAAGCCCCTCACCCTTCACCCCGGCTTTCTTTTCCTTTATAACACTAACTGCTTGGCATTATATAACATATTGATTTATTGTCCCTACCTAGGATACAAAGGTCCCCAAGAATCGAGACTCAGTTTGCATTACTCCATCTATAGTAAGTCAAAGAAGCAGGCATACTATCAATATAGAGAATGAGCAAAGGAATACACAACTCACACCCAAAATACCCCTACTTCCCCAAACTCTCATGGCTTGCATATCATTTTTCCAACTCATCAATTATTCTTATTGTTGTTTACTTATAGCTTTTCTTTGAATCAGTTCTGTTCCAGTTAGGCAAAATCTTTTTAAAATGAAACCAGTACACTGAAGACAATCCTAAGTTTGTAGTACTAATTAAAATAAGGTGCTATAGAGATGACACAGGAGTTAAGCGTGCTTGTTCCTCAAGTAGAGGATCCAAGTTTGGTTCCCAACTCCCAGGTCAGGCTGCTCACAACTACCTGTAACTCTAGCTGCAGGAGATCCCCGGCAGCCTCTTTTCCTGTGCACACACCCTCCTACACACGCATATACACAGAATTAAAAATAAAACAAAATCTTTAAAACAAAAATAAAACCATTTGTATAGCTCCTAAAATCATGTCTAAGCCAACACTAGTGTTTCACTGAACTTGGAATCTCCAACTGTACCAGATTGCAGAGAATGTTACCCATGCCTTTCACCTACTCTGCAAAATACCCACAACTGAAACATTTAGTGCCTACACCATAAGCATTTCTCTGTCACAAAAGCATCAAAGGCTTAACCCAAATAACTCACTTCTCAGATTGCAGTGAATGAACCTCAATCACTCACAAGAGGTTTTGTGTTTCATTTTTCTCTTCCAAAGAAAAAAATAATAATTCTCACAGAAAACAAAACAGAATGAAAGACCCATATTAATGGCTTTTACTCAGACTCAACTTAGATTCATCCACATTGCTACATAATTCATTGACAATGTCTAAGTCTGTGTAATACCCAAAGGATCTTCAGAAATACGACCAATAGTCATTCTAAACAATGGAGACATGACTTCAAAAAGTCACTTCCTTTTAACCAGCACATGCCTATCCTGTTATGAGGTGCCTCCTTCAAAATTAGCTAAGTTTAGATTTTTAGGAAACTTAGAACTCATTAAAGGATCTGTCTTTAAACTTTCTCTCTTGACTAAGAGGAAACCCGAGATGCTTTCAGTTACAGAAAAAGAAACTTTTCCAAAGCATTCGTGAGAAATCAGTGGGGTTTTGCCTCTTAAAATGCTGTAACTGTGCACAAATATTTTCAATCTGTTCCAAATAGCGAGTCTTCAGGACTGTAAACAGACAGAATTGGTGTGCTCTAGTGTTGATGTGGTAAAAGTGAAAACTCAGCTCAGGGATGTAGCTCAGGACTTCAAAAATATACCATCCACTGGCCAAAGGTAGGCTATTTCCTTTCATATATGAAGTCAATCCCAAACGAATCAATAGAAAATAGAAACCAAGGAGACATGGCTCAGGAGTTAAGAGCACTGGCTGCTTTTACGGAGGACCCAGGTTCAGTTCCCAGGGCAACTCACAGCTGTTCCAGGAGATCCAACACCCTCTTCTGGCCTCCGCAGGCACCTGCACACATGCAATGCACATATACTATATGTAAACACTGAAACCCATAAAATTAAAACAATTCTTTTAAAAAGAAAGAAACAGAAATCTACCGACACTTTAACAAAGTGTCTTTCTGCCATTACAAACACGTGTGTGTGAGAATCTGCGTCATAAGAAATGAATACTCATCTCCAATCCTATCACTTGTGTTTCCTTGTGTTGCTACAGAGTGGTTCGTATATCACCAGCATTTTTGACAGACAGTAGCATATAAAGCAGCTATGTTATCCCCAGAAACCTGAAGCTCTCTGAGTCTCTTAGGGGTGCATGAGATCCAAACAATGTTCCTGATAATAAATGCTGGATTGACATTTGTACTGAAGCTATCAAAACAAAAACACAAGCACACAGGGCCTTGATAGCTTCAGGCCATCACTACTAAGCCGAGTTGGTACCTACCGTGTCTGCACACTCTCATACTTGCAGCAAACACACACACACACACACAACATGACATGGCAAACTATTCATTTGACTAAGCTTTTAAAAATATTAAATTCTATTCAATCTTGACCCTGTCTCTTCTTACGTTTCTGCAAGGTGAGATGTGAGAGATAGATAAATCTCCTGCCTAACACATGACTGTGGTTATTTCCAAGGAAAGCATTTAGCAGTTGTTTGGGTTATAAGCTGAATGAGTTGGGGATTCTGCTGTTTGCTTTAGGGTTTTTTGTTTGTTTTATGGCTTGTTTTGTTTTTTTGGGGGGGGTGACGGTGGGGGGGGGCATGGAGTAATCTATTTTTCCAAACAGCATTTTGTTGAGAGCATAATTAATAGACTACAGTTATTCAGACTGGGATAACTGGCAAACTGTTTGAAAAACAAACAAATTGGAAGTTAAGAGTTGCTTCAAAGAGATAATTGACAATAAGCCTTGCCAATGAGCCAGTCTGTGCCTTTGAGCAAAAACTTGGAATTTGAAGAAGTTGTATCCAATAGACTGAGCTTGACTGAATAACTTCTGGTGAGCTCAGTGGTGACCTTGATGAATACGAATTTTTATAACCAATATGAAGCCTGCCATATAATTCAATGAGCGTAACTCAGCACAGCAACATTTCCTAACGAGCAGAGCATGAAGCTGGAAAATGATGACGATTCAAAATGTGAGACGCACCAATGGAATTTAATATAAAGACTAAAAATGCTTGTTATCGTGGCTTCAGCCCCCACACCGCAACTACCCTTGTGGGAGTTACCCCTCATCAAGTCTTGATAGTATGCCAAAGAAACATATTCCTAATTATTTGGAAAAGACTAGTCAACTTCTCCCCCTTTTACCAGCTACATATGTTGACAGAATGAAGAAGCGACTGCAGAATGGGGTCTTGCAGCAGCAAACATTCAAAATTTGTAAAAATACAGAACCATACAGCTCTCCTCGCTAAATGCTTTTGTTTTGGAAAATAGAGCTGTTGTACTATTGGAAATATATTTAGTATATGTTGGATTTCTGGTGTTATTTTTGAGTAAGAAAGAAATACAATTTTGGTTATCTTAATGAGTAACACTGATCACAGAGAGATATAAGCTCTTTAAACCAAAGGACATTGGATCTTCAATTTTTTGTGTTGTTCTGATTTTTGACAGGGTCTCCCTAGTCCCAGCTAGCCTAGAAGTGACTATGTGGATCAGACTGGCCTCAGTCTCACAGAGATCTGCCTGCTTCTGCTTCCAGAGGGCTGGGATTAAAAGCACATGCCACCACACCCCACTTTGAACCCTCAATTATTTTTAAAAGCGTCCTGAGGCCAAAAGGTTTTAGAAGCACTGATGTCGTTATTTAAAAAGTGGTGAGAGCCACAAAGCATGACCAGGTCACGTACTAAACGACTGTGCAAGTCATTTCATCCCTCAAAGCCCCCTAGTTTCTTATCTGTGAAAGTAACCGCACCCCCACAACACAAGGCTATTACCAGAATTCAATGTGGTAAGAGCTACATTGTTCTTAACATATAATGAACTCCTAATAACTACTAGCCACAGACAGTACCTCTGTCTTGTCCCTTTGGGGTTAACTTCTCAAGTTCTCAAATTCTGAAGCAAAGCATGGGCTCTACTCAAGGACTCTGAGACTACACAGCCAGTTAGGCAGAGTGCTGAACCCAGTGATTCCTCCAGAAGTGAGCCCTCCCCCCAACTCCACCGCCCCCCACCCGCATCTGGTGCAGAAGGGAATGGGGACCGATGATGGGAGCAGAGGGGGAAAACCCAGTTACTCCTGATTCACTTTGCATGAGTCTCAGATTCAAATGTGGTCAGTGCAAAAGCTGTGGAACTTTTCGACGCTATCTTCGGGAACGGCAAGCAGCCCCTACGCTCATTCTTTCCATTTATTCTCTGAGTCCTGCGGGATAGGTACACACACTGCAAAAAAATTAAAAATCGTTTCTCAACTTTCTCCTATTACTTTTTCCATAATCTGAAAATGTAAAGCTCTTTCCCCTGGCTGCCTGTCTAATTCTTCTTTCTATTCTTATTCCAGCGCGAAAAGGATCTGCCGACGAAAGTGCTATAAACAGGCATGCCCTCGCTGAAAAAGGCAATATGCCGTCAGCCTGACATATACCTCGCTTTTCCGCTCATTGTCAACACGGTGATTGATGGTGTAGTTCATTAATGTGGGACGATTGTCAGCTTTTCCTGAATACATATAAAAAGAAACAAAGAAATCTCCACCCTTTTCAAGCCAGAGTGAATTATTTCCTTTTTTTTTTTTTCCAGGCTTAAAGATCCATAGGCATGTACCTCAAACTAAATAGTGAACATACCCTTTAACAGAAGAAATTTTAGTTTGGGTTCAGAGCTGAAATTACACACATATACACATACAGACACACACACACTTATATATACACAAATATATAATGCAAAATACTACACATACATATAGAGAAAGAAATGAATGTTGTTCAAAAAGATGAGGTAATTTACACACCTCAGTAGTTAAAAACAATACTTCAGTTTTAGGATTCTTAATCACATAAGATGAAAAAAAATCATCTTTGGAAAGCTGTAAAGTATAAAGGATCTGTCACATGCCAAACCACACATAACAAGCATCTCAAGGACAGAAAGTGACAGAGCAGATGGACAGAAGACTAATCTACAGCTGGCTTCGAAGTTGGTTTAAAATTACTGTATAGCAGACCAAAGTTTGAGAAGTCAGCAAACTAGATTTTCCTTTTGATTTCTCTTTCCTTACAATGCAAGTTAGGAATATTTTCATTGCCAGTGCATTTACACACACACACACACACACACACACACACACGCACAATAAAGAGATGTAAAACAATGTTCCCATCTTCATAGTATTTGCCCACTTCTCAAGGGTACTACTTCTGTGACTTTTCTCTGTGCTGGCATCCTTATCTTTCTGTCACTTTGAACTGTTTTAATTGGGTCTTTGCTAACTTTCTTGCTCAAAGATCAACAAACACTGCTGGGTGTGTCTTGTTTTTAGCTTTGGGGTACAAAAAGCAACATCTAAAACAAAAACATCCTCGCACACATGGTGCTCACAGTGGATGAACAGACTGCCTTCCACTCTGGGCATTCTGTTCCCGTACAGATTTTCTTGGGTGGTAATGTGCTAATGACAATAATAATTTATTCTGAAGATGTGCTAAATTTCTGGAGTTGAATTGTGAAGTATTTTGAATACCACTGCAAGGCACAGGAATCTGAGAACGGGAGAGGAAACTGGCATTCTGCCACCACTTGAAGCTCCAATCTGATTGTAATAGAAGGTGATTACCCAGGACTAACCAGCAGACCTTGGACGGCTTCCTTTTAAAATGACAGGTTGCTTGTGTGGTGTGCATTCTTGGGGCTCCTATGGGTGGGGATTTTTTTTTTTCAGGATGTGCTCATTCTTAAAAATGAAGGTAAAGGGACTAAAAACCTAATGATTGCTTACATCTACCCAGCAGTGAGCATGTGCCAATGGGCCATCCTAGGACCTCTCACATATTACCTCACTCAACCCATCTCCAGTTCTGCTCAAGCAGACCATAGCTATTCCCCATTTAAAGGTGAGGACTGAGGGGTTCTGGTTATGTAAGTGGCTTCTTTCAGATCCCAAAAGAGTGAATCAGGACTCTGTTGAAGTCCAGAATTGTGAGCCAGCAAGCCATGTGACTTCTGGTAAACTGGCAACATTGGGATTATCTCTTTCATGGCGCACACACTCACCAACACCTTCTTGGCTTTAAAATGCTTCTCAAATTGAGCTCATATGTGATGTGTCATTTCCTCTTGTCCTAACCACATTAAATCAGCAGAGCAGGTAAAATTTAGTTCCTTCTACAGACGAACATAGGAAAGTCCATAGAGAATGAAGGTGTGCCTCGAGGTTTAACAACTATGACTATAAGAGTTGGGACCAGAATTTGGGTCTTTCTATCATAGTGTCATCTGGCTATGAGGTGGTAAACTGAAAAGATAAATAACCTAAATCTAAGGCCCTGTGTGAGTGTCATACTTCATCTTGCACATGCTAAATCCCATGTGCCCTTTGTGGCTACCAGGTAGTGGATTCTGCTTTGGAGTACTCCAGATCCACTGTCTGTCCAAAGTCTCTGGCTTCAACTGAGGTCTCTGGCTTTGCCCAGATGAGGGAAGGCTGAGAGATACCAGGAGTGTGACGCCTGAGAGCTACAGCTACTTGGAATCTGTAGCCACGCTCTCCAGAACACAAAGCTCTTCCAGGAAGTAGCCGCTCAGCAGTGCACGCACTCGTCTTAACTACTTGTAGCAACACTTCCAGCTCATCACAGGATGATGAGATTCAGTTGTGGGAAATGCAGAATTGTACAGAGGCAAAGACCCTCCTTCTAGCACCAGGCGCTTCACATCCCAGTGGCCACAGGCTGCAGTGTGAAGGCCCCTGTAGCTTCTCAGCAAACCAAGATGGATAGATTTTTCTGGAATCTGTCAGGGCCAGGTCTTGAAATCCATCCAAAATAGCCCACAGAGGAGAAAGCAGCCCATACATGAAGTTTCCTAATCAAGTCTCAAAGTAGGCCTGGCGATGCCACCCATCTTTAGAATTTTATAATGCCAGGAAACAGAACCCTCCACGTGCCACCTGTATCACTACAAAACTCCACTCACATTCCATGGTACTTCCTGATCTGTGTGTTCTTCCCCTTAATATCAGCAACAGGGAACCTGTGTGAACTCTCATCTTCAAAACGACGTGTTGAGTTGTATGCCAACGAAGAATGTAATGAACCAACACCATAATGTACAAACAATGAACTTATTCTGTATTCCACAGGGCTTTTCCTTCCTATTTTCTCCCCAGCAAATTGAAAATTATATTTGTAACCTGATTTTCAAGCACTCTTAAAGTGCATTTCTCAGAGCTATTAACTGAATTTGGATAGCATTTTCTATTTCTTTCCTGTATATTTATCATAGGATATCCAAGAGGGCAGTAAAAATTAAGGATTATAGAACAGATCTGCATAGACTTTCGTGTCTTCTGTATAAAGGGACATAGAATACCAGCTTTTAAAATAAAACAGAATACTGTGAAAGAGATTTGTGTGGTTCTTTACTCTTTCGTGGACAACATTTTTTTACTTTGGTAAAAGCTTCTCCTTAGGAAAATGACTACATAATAAAATAAATGTTATACCCATTTCAAAGTTCTACTGCCCCACCCCTGAAACCTAGTCTTGAGTTGCCTATAGGTTAAGTTCTCCTAAATTATATATCCCCAATGCCAGGAAAAACATCATCTCATCTAATTGAGTTCTCATCGATGGTGTCCTTGTCATAGGCATAGGTGGCGTTTAAAATTTCAAGTGCAGTGACTATTTGCATTTTACTGGAACCAAAACCTTGTGACCTCCCCCTCTTCCTCCATCACTGGATGCATTACTCAATTTCTACATGATAGTGTAGAAGAGAATTGAATTAGAAACGGTTGAAATAGAACTGCTTTTGCATCTCTGCCATTTAAGACAGCGATCTCAGAGTGCAGGCTCTCCATCAGAGAACCCAGTGTGTTATCAAGGCAATCAAACTGGAAGGGGCACACTTCCAAAGATACCTGGGGCTGCCAAGGAGGTCAAACTCTTTGGAGAATTGGGTGGTGCCTCAGATAATAGTGTGATGATTTCCACAGTGGAATTTAGTGGAGCTGGCACTGTGAGCTGTCCACCATTATGCCAGGTTGGTGGTGACTCTGTTTTCACAATCTAATGTTACATCAGATTAATCTTGAAAAGTTTGTAATAGTTAGGATGTTGTATGTGGCAAGAGACAACAAACTTGCTTATTAGTGAATTCAGCACATTCCCTTCCCTTTTAGAGAAAAATCAGTCAAGAATCATAATTATCAGATGACAAAACAGCCTGGATCTTTATTAGATAACACACCTTTAATGTTGCCCAGAAATTAAGTTTAGAATTCATAAACCCATATAACCAAACATAAAACAGCTATAAAAGAAGAAGAACAAAGAGGAAGAAAGACAGAGAGAGAAGAGAAAGAAGAGGAGAGAGGAGAGGATAGAAGAAAAGAAGACAGAATTCTTTATGGGGTCCCAATAAAGGAAAACAATTTTATGTGCCTAAATAAGGACACATAAAAAAATGCTTGCAATGCCATTATCAAATGTACTTTAAAGCCAACTCCTAAAACTAGAAGGTGGGCCAGCATCTTGGGTTGCCACTAAGAACATTCAAGCCCAGAATCAGTTTGTCCGACAATTCCCAGATATACCGAATACATTAAAAAAGTTTGGTTGTTAAACAGAGCAGGACAACAATTCTGATTTCTATTCTCTATGAACAGAAGATGTCTGTCTAACTTGTTCTCTGCCTTATGAAGCCATAGAAATGAGTCTGACTTGCAGAATTCTATTTTTAAAAACTCCTATTTACATATGCTTTACTTCTCAAAAGAATGCCACCTTCCTATTAATGCAACACTTAACAAAGGCAATGTCAGAAATGTGTCGTTGGTGGGGGCTTTGTTTCTTGCCTGCCATGTTTTGATTGGGATCTGTGTTAATTCATGTGCCCTCATTGTGAGACAACTGAAAATTATCATTGTCAATACAGTTTCCTAACAATCCCAGGATCCAGGCAATTAGGTACAAATAAGTCATTGTCAGCAAAATAAAGAATGTCATCTCACGTCTCAGATGAATAGAACCTCTGGGAAAGAAGGAAAGGAAAGGGAAAACAGAAAGGGAACAAGAAGGAAAGGGAGAGAGAGAAGAGAGAAGAGAAATGAACTTGTTTATGGGATCCCAGTAAAGACCAAAAAAAAACCTTTATGTGCCTAAATAAAGACAGCAAAACCAAACCAAGTCTGAAAAATCATCATCAATACACTTTTCGGCCAACTCCTAAAAATGGCTTTTCTGAAATGCCTTTGGATGGGTGTTTTTATGTTAAAATCAACATTTAAATTGTGCTCCAAAGCTTATTGTGTACTGCATAAGCCGTTCTAAGACTTCTAGAACAAGGCAGCTTTGGGTCTAATCCACTGAAAACACCCTTTCTGCACATGAACGTTTGGTTCGCTTTGGTTGGGAAGAAGTAAGGAATGTGCTCGCCTCCCAGTTAGAAGAGGTTCGGGAGGCACTTTTCAAGTCTATTCCTCCATGAATGACCAGGAAGCCAGGGCGTCTCTGTGCACCCGAGAGATCTGCTGCTGAGAGGCTGGCCAGTTCCTGAAAGAGGCATTCAGACCTTGACTATGCATTTATGCTCACCCCCAAAATGCACAGTTCCAATTTTGTTTTTCAAAACTGGGAACTCAGAAATGAGGGGAGCTGAAAACACATAAGTCTTGTTTGTTTAAACCGATGGTGAGTATCATGAGTTGTGGGGAAAGAGAAATCTTAGCAAATGTTAGAACTGATTTTACAAGTCACTTATTCCAAATTGGAAAACAACTCCCAGCCACAGCACTTGTACAAGGACAACAGTGCATTTAATCATGGCATGGGAGAGCTGCTTTATTCTCGAAGTTGTAAGAGCAGCTCCATGCTCCCAGTTTTCAGCATATTATTCCATTTAGTAGTCTGAACAATTCATCAGGTTCCCCTGAATGAGAGATTATTTCTAATCACAAATGATATCAACAAGAGCAAAAGGACCCCACGAGTAGTTTAGGAAATCAAGCTTTTAACTCAGGAATTCTGCATCGAGGAATTTTCCTAATACTATAATCAGAGCCACGGTTGAAAATGTATATTAAAGATGTTTATCATAATGGTATTTATGATCTTGAAAATTGGAAATAATCTAAATATACAATAATTGAAATGGTTAAATGAGATACTAAATTAGCATTAAAAAATTTTCCACAGAACCAGCAAGATATCTCAGTTAGGTAAAGGTAGAAAAACTCTCTCCGTCCACCTTTTCCATGGGTTCCAGGGATCAGACTCAGATCACCAGGCTTGCACAGGAAACACCTTTACCTGCTGGGTCATCTCATTAGCCCTTAACTTCTAACGTTAAGTCTCTTTCGGACTTAAGGAATATAAGGAGATGACTTTCACACTGGGCTCCAAAGGTTCCAGGCATTCCGCGACCAAAGGGGAGTCCAGCCAGGGAAGTGAGACCCCAGCCTTATACACCTCAACTGTGCTTTTATTTACTCTATGGATATTTATAACTTATCATCAAGTCAAACTTTTGTCAATGTACAGATAAGGAGACTAAAAAGTGAAGGACACACACAGCTTCCGGGTAGACGATCTCAAATCAGCACTCAGTTGTCCACATGCAGACTACCTTGCGTCCACGTCTATCTGCGCAACAAGGAACCTACGCTCTCATTCCATTGTTTGATGGCATGGCGGCAGCAGACCACATGGACCACTCTTCCCTTGAAAAGAACTTTCTGCTCTAAAACGTTCCCTACTCGGTGACTGTAGAACTTGACAAAGGAGCCCTGTTTAAGGAGTGAACTGGAAGTCAGTTAGAAATGAAGTATGAGATTCCTTTAGATAAGTTAATCTTAGTCTGAAAATCCTTGAAAATGGTTGCTTGTCTCCTTAAACTCACCGCACAAAACTTCAGACTCCACGCAAAGATGGCTGGCCTCCTAAGGGCAACTTCCTGCCATGCATCAGACAACTATTCAAAGGGCACATATAAAACCAGCAAAAAATTTAAAGAAATAGTTCAATGATTAAATAGTAATGATATTAGTTTGACTGAGACATGCAGTTCCGTGCAAAGGAAGCATGTGCAACACCTCAAAATCATTTCACGTTGCCTCTGAATAATTTCTGGTGGAGTCTTTCAAAGTATATGGGAAATTGTTCCTTCTGAAACTAGGTTAATCTATAATTCAGGCAGCCCCCCCAAAATATTTACCACTGTACCAAGCTATCTAATATAGGACTTGGTACACACATACTAAATTAATGCTCGGGTCATATTTAAATGATAATGCCTGGTAAGCAAGTACAAACACAAACTAACAAAGCAAAGTCTAATTTTTGAAAGAAAAAAAACTCAAGCTTTGCCTGTACATACATAACATGGCAAATCTTCAATGACGCAGCTGATTCGAAGAATGCGTTTGAAGGCCTTGTAGATTGAGAAGGAGACTGAGGGCAGAGAGACAGAACACAACAATGCCTTTGCAGGACTCAAATTCAAAATGAGCAAAGTGGCCTGAAGAGTTAGGAAAAGTACCACTGCAAATGCAACCGGCATTAGCTCTAAGCACACCTTTAAGTACTCCACTTGTTCTTACTTACACAACTGCCCCTTCACATGTCCTATTGTTCCAAAAAATTATTTATTCTCTTGCATGCAAAGAGGAAATGGTCTATGCTAGGTTTAAAACCCCGGAAAAGACTCCCCCAGAGGCAGCACTAGTTTGCATCTTTTAGACAGCCGAGATCAAAGTGATTTAAAATGTTTATTTTTAAAGCAAACCATTTACACTGATCTCTGAAAAAGACTTTGCACCCTTTAAGAACTGTATTCATCTCCATAACTCTTGTAGAGACACACTAAAATCACAATGGACATCAAGATGGCACTATCAGGGTTGTGGAGCTTGGTTTATCCAGCACAAAGTTAATGTCAACTCCACAGGGGCTGGAACCAAGGATGGAAAGGAAAACCAGAAGACCCTGAAAGCAAGGGCCACTGTAAGTCCAGAGTGGTAAGATGATGAACCCCCACTTGGCCTTCTATTGGAAAAGCTGGGTAGGGTTAGGAGAGAGAGAGAGAGAGAGAGAGAGAGAGAGAGAGAGAGAGAGAGAAACACAATTGCTTTGGGGATCACTCCAGAAGGCAACTTTTATAAATCTCTAATTTCTGTCCCCAAGAAAGAAGTTTCACCTTAAAGTCCAGTTATAGACACTTGCCATACAAGAGGAGATAGGAAATTCCGCTAGGCCCTTAGCGGGAGGGGCCTGCTCCACCTTTTCCATTCTGAAGGACGATTTGAATTACAGTAATGGGGGGGGGGGGGGGTGTTCAATGTATCTGAGGGACTGAGAGCTTTCCCAGCCTCCTGACTTTATTTCACATCTCAGGCACACAACGCTTCTTTTATGAAAACCCAGCTTAAATATTAATGTGTGTTTTCTTAAGGAAGTGGAAGGCAAATCAACTTCCTGGTACCCAGAGTATCTGATTTCTAAAATGGTCTAACACTGATTGTCACAGGTCTGCCAGATGTGAGGGCTGGAACTCTATAAAAAACGGAAAGGCCTGCTTTCAGGCCCACTGCTGTGCGGGTCCCATGCCTCCCGGAGCTGCACCTCCACCCGTATATTTTTGTTAGCGAGCTGCCGGAAGCCCTCAACCACCCCACTTCTTTTGTGGTCCTATAAGGACCTTCCCGGCTCTGCTGTTAGCCCTGAATTAGGAGTGTGTTTGTGTTAGTAAGTGTGGAGGACTGATTAAAATAAAGAGAATTATCCTGGGCCCTGCCATTTGAACAGAACCGTGCGGGAGATGGGCCAAAAAGTTTGCTACAAAGCCTATTTTGAGAAAACCTTTGTTCTGAACACTCTTGTTGCCTCCTGAATCCAGAAACAATGTCTTTTGTTACCAACTCCACCCCCCACACACACCCCGCCTTGGACTGCTGGGTTTGTTTACTGACATTTTCAATAACAGGCAATACAAAGGGTATTTCCTCATATTAACTCCAAATGTCACAAAGAACAAAATTTGGTTCTAAAGTAGCCTGTCTCACCAGATAAGATGCCCTCAGTTCAGAACAAATGTATGTGATGAAAATGAATGTTGCTCTTTAAGGTAGACCACGTAGGCTTTAGTGGAGCCGTTGCTTCGCCCTTCTCGGTGTCATTTAGAAGCCATTCCACATCGCCCCATCCAGAGGGGCTGGGCTGCTGTGACTCTAGCTGCTGCTTAGAAAATGCTGACGATGTGCAATTTGAAAAACACCAGCTATCCGCATTAACGTCCATGGCACCCATGCCATGGACTGAACTATGACCCCTGCCCCTTAAAATCACAGGTCGAAGCTCTAACCCTCAGGGTCTCAATGTGTGACTATATTTGCAGAGAAGGTATTTGCAGAAGTAATTAGAGTAAGCTCATCAGTGCAGACTCTCAACCAACATGGCTGATGTGCTTGTAAGAAGAGGTCAGCAAATGCCAACTGCCAGAGACAGAGACAGGAGGAAGATGGCATCAATAAACCTAGGAGAGAGATCAGAGGAAGCCAGCCCTGCTGACACCTTGATCTTGAACTTTCAGGATTGTAAGAAAATTAATTTCTGTTGCGTACACCATCCAGTCCACAGGACTTTCTCGTGACAGCTCTAGCACTTTGCTATGCTCACCACAACTGCTACATTAAAAAAAAAATTAAACAGGCCTCTAAATTACTAGAAGATAATCCATAGAAAATACATCAATACAGAGAAGACTCTGGGTCTGGGAGCAAAAGCCAGCAGCGTGTTCTCAGCCCTCCCTGAGCTGAAAGGCTGAAGGAGAAGGTAATCAGTCACCTAAGAAGCACAGCATTGTCATGCATCAGGAGCACTGTGAAGAGCACAGTGCAGCTTGAGAGAGTAACTACGAAGAGGACTGGCAACTCGTGGGCTCAGAGACTCTTGAGAAGGAGGTTGAGGGATAAGGAACAGATGGTAGGTAACGGGGGAGGAAGGCCCTCCAGGTACAGCAATCCAGCTGCAGAGAAGCCCAATACCACTCAGATCAAGAGTGAGATTGAAGAGGCTGACCACCAACCTGATGTGCAGGAGATGAGAACCCAGAGCCCCTGAGTGCAGGTAGGATGAGGTCCAGATGGAGTCCACTGGAAAGCCAATGAAGGACTTTAGTATAACACCCCAGCTCCTGCACTAACTTAAAAACCTGACTAAAGGCAGGTCGTTCTATGCATGCTCCTCCATCACACACACATGCACGCACATGTGCATACATGCATACACGCACATACATGCTCACACGCACGCACACACACACACACACATACACACAATGAAAGACACTGAATTTAAATGATATTCTTCAATGTTCCTAAACCAGAAAAGATAGCTCTGACTTAAAAGATAGTCCTCTCAAGCCAGCTGTAATCTGGTATACAGCTAGACCCAAGAGAAACTTTACATTTAACTCCTTTTTTTAAGATTTTTATTTTACGTATATGAGTGCATAACCTGCATGTATGTAAGTGTACCCAGGTCATACAATGCTCCCAGAGGCCAAGAAGGCATTGGATCCCCAGTGCTCTTAACTGCTGAGTCATCTTTCCATCCCCTAACTCTCTTCTTTAAAGAATAAGTTTGAAAGTTCTCCTCTGCCATGGTAAGAGCAGCATTCAATTTTCTGCACATGATGTAAAACTGAGTTCTACAAGAAGAAGGGACCATCGGTGAATCAGTTAACAGAGAGAGAAAGAAAATCAACTTAGCATTATCTTTTATGATTTCTTCCCCTGTGAGCCTTCTCAGTGAGTGAATTGAAACACCTCAACATCACAGGAAGAGATATAAAACTAAAGTTACACAGTAGTCAGAGGATTCAAAAGGATTGCTTAATAGAGAAAATTGTACATAAAGGAGAAAATCTATTAAGCAAGCATTTTCTGTAGTGACTGCTACTATGTACACAAAATTAACAGACAGCAAGAAGGATTAGCCATGCTATAATTAAAAATATCTATGATGTTCTGATTGACACCAAATGCTTTTCCAAGAGCCTCCCTGCTCCTCACGGCATCCCTATGGTTACGATCCCTGCATCACTGATTTCCATCTTGGAAATGGAGCAATCCAAGTGATGTCCCAAAGTAACCATGGTGACCAAAGTCTGCTGTTGACCTCAAATGCCTGCTTCCTCCTTCGTCAGAAGTGAAAATATCTCCAATATTTATCTGAGCACACGGTTATTCAAAATAAAAACTGTCTTTCCCAAACTCCCGTATAACTGTGTGACCATGTGACCAAGTTCTGACCAATGGCACAAGAGCATAGTACTCTCTGCAAAGTCAGATACCATTAAGACACCTGTCTTCCTCTTTTCTGCCACTAGGGATGTTGCTGTGGTGACTGCAGTAATGACAGGGATGAGGCTATCCTGCAAAGATGGCCAAAGAGTGTGATCCAGGGAGCCTGGCAGAGCTCCACCTCAGCTGAAGGCTAGTTACTTCCAAGTTTCACTGTGTGAAAGCCATACATTGCTATCTTATGTAGGCCACTGTTCTGTTGTTTTGATGTTCTGTTGAGACGGATCAGAGGTTAAAAGCACTGGCTGCTTTTGCAGGGGACCTGGGTTCAATTCCCAGCACCCACGTGGCAGCTAACAACCATCCATAACTCCAGTTGCAGGGGATCTGATGCCCTTTTCTGACTGCTGCCAGCACTGAATGACACAGGTGCACTATATACATGCTAGCAATGGACTCATACACATAAAACTAAAACAATAAAAGAAAAAAAAAAAAGAAGAAGTTTCAGAGGCTCATCTTAGACCTGACTTTGAAGTACCTTCTAGAGGTATCACCTGCACAGTGTGCACAGGCAGAGCATCCTGAGAAGGCTAAAACCTGGGGGCCCCAGCTGTGCATTGACTGGGATGGGCTATCTCCCCTTTAACACCGTTCACCCACTGCCACTCCCACTTCTACACAACA
Organism: Eospalax fontanierii; assembly: GCA_035773235.1. NCBI lineage: Eukaryota > Metazoa > Chordata > Mammalia > Rodentia > Spalacidae > Eospalax > Eospalax fontanierii. The sequence goes on from CM069546.1 coordinate 14,742,488, forward strand.
CACCCTATAGATTTGCCACACTTCTATTCCCTAACTTCAGGAACCAGAGACTGTCAAAATTTCAGAGGGTTTCTCCACATCCACTCACCAAACACATTAAGGACACTAGCTGGGCCTGATGGGTCATGCTGTAACCCCAGCACTTACGAAGCTGAAGCAAGAGGACCTCGATGAGTTTGACATCAGTCTGGGCTACATAATGAATCCCATGGAAGCAGGTGCTAGAGTGAGATCTTACCTCAAAAAACCAAAGGAACAGGGCCCAGAGAGGTAGCTCAGTGGTTAAGAGCACTTGGCTGCTCTTGCAGAGAACCTAGTTTCAGCTCCCAGCACCCACATGGTTGTAAACAACTGTCCTTAACTCCAGTTCTAGAGGACCCAATACCTTATTCTGGCCTCTGTGGGCACTGTACACATATGGTGCACTTAAACATGCAGACAAAACACTCATACAAATAAAATAAAAATAAACAGATTAAAAACAAGCAAACAGAACACAAATTATTGTGTGACCATTAGATGCAATGTCTATAGGTCCCCCACCTTTATGTCATAATCTGATCATGTGGAACCATGCACTAAGAATTCTTACACATGAAGAAGAATTACATCTTACAAAGTCAAGTCCTAAATTTGTCATGAAAAGACAGAAAGAAAAGAGAGAGAGAGAGAAGTCGCATGTGGACAAAATTAAGCTTGAAAATTACTTATATATAAATCAACTCATATGGAGAGTTGTGTTTATGACCCATCAGAAGAACCACTGAGCTAAACTAAAGAAAGAAAGAAAAGGGTAATGTCTGCCATCCAAAGTGCCTTGCCCTTAGGAAACAATGCAGTCCCTCCCATGCCTGGGGACAGGTGAAGAGTTTATCATGCTCCTCCTTGTTGCTCTTGAAATCAGTGCATAAAATCTCAATCAAACCTCCTGGGTGTGTTTCATAAGTTGAGAACAAAATTAATTCATGTCTGTGAAAAGTCTCTGCACAGAATTTAGCACCTAAAAAGTAGAGCAGAGGTCTCTCTTGGACTCTAGAGCTTCACTGCAGCCACACATTGCTCTCTGAAAAACCAGAGAGCAGAGCTTGGCTGGCGGTGGCCCCTCTTTCTAGGTAGTCTCCCACCCCCGTCTCTCAGCTTCCACCCTCTTGTCTCTGGGAACTACTCCTTCATGGACAAGTTTCTTGGGTTGAAATGAAGATGGAGACTTGATTAAGTGCTAAATCATTGAAATCAGCTAAAATGTGAGCCTCAGTTTAGTTCACAACGTGGCTAAATGGGACTTTGGCAACAGTGACACTTGCCACATTTAAAGTGGTTGCTCTTTTTTTCCCCCAATATAAATGTGCTTTTAAGCAAAATTATGGCAATGAAAAGAAGCAATTTACCACTGTTTCTGAACAGTCCATGCCAAAGGCTCTGTGCCCGTGACTTAGATGCCAGGGTGACTACAACGGGGACCAGGCAAGGACAGCTGAATGCACATCTTCCAACCAACCAAAACTCATGCCCAAGGTTTGAGATCCATTTATAGCTTTTATCCTTGGATCAAAATTGACCTGTCTGGTGAAGCCATCTAAAAGAAAGACCTTTCCTGACCTCTAAGTAGGTCTAATAAGAAAGAAAAGGCCAAACCTGGTAGCCCAGACCTACAATCCTAGTACTCAGGAAGCAAAGGCAGGACGATAGTGAGACTGAGAGCCTGGGCTACACACTGAGATCCTGTCCCAAAATTTAAAAAGTTAGAAAAGATAAGCAGAGGAGCACATGGACCTTTACCCATAGACGATCACATGCATAGAAGGCCTTAGGGAGCTTATGGTTAAACAGTTAAGAGAAATGGCTGCTCTTGCAAAAGACCGGGGTTCAAATCCCAGCACCCACATGGATATTAATAATCATGTGTAACTCTAGTTCCAGGGGATCCAATGCCCTCTTCTGTCTTCTGTGGGCATTGTACAACATGGGATCACTTGAATACATGGAGGCGTAACACTCATACACATAAAATAAAAATACATTTTATTTTAAAAATTCTTGAAAAGGACTTAGAAGATTTAAAGCCAGCTCTTAGAGCTGTGCCCATTATAGACAGAATTCATGTCTCATATAAAATTTTAAATGTTCTTGGTATCTACATTTTTAAAAAATAGCATTTTAATAGTATGTTATTAAGCCTGTCATATCCAAAATATGATCATTTTAACATACAACCAATACAAATTCTTCATATTTTATAGTCTTTAAAATCCAGTATATATTTTATACTCAGTATAGATCTCAGTTCAAGCTAGCTGCTCTGCAGATGCTCTGTAGCCACATCTGGCCAGTGGTGGGACACTATGACAGCACAGTTGTTAAAGAAAGGTAATCTACTCAACACCTCAAAGACTGATTCTATTTGGGCTCTTATGGTGATTTAAAATTTTTTTTAATGAGTTGCCATCATTCAAAATACTGCCCTCTGGCTTTGGCTGAAAAGTCATGGCTGATAACGGGCTTCAGAGTCTCAGTATGAACATGTAGATGGGGCTGTGCAGGCTGAGGCCCGCTCCCCTAGGGAGCACTTACTTTCCTGTTGGCTACTGCAGTCACTCCCTGTCCCTCAATACCTCACATTTCCTGCCTGGCCATAACCCAGTAGGTGTAATAAATAGGGAAGTCACAATCTCAGAGAGCTAAGTAACATCAAAACTATTGGCTTATTTAATGTGGTAAATTTTACAGAAAAGAAATGTATTTATGCTTTATTCGCTCTCCCCACCCCTGACCCTTTATGTTACCGTGAACTCTGAATTTCAGTGGGGTCACAGACATGAAAAAGAAACAAATCCTTGCTTATTGATTCAGGAAAAGACAGGAAATGGGCCTAGGGAAGGAAGTGGTCCTGTTCACTCTGGTTTTCAAATAACTGAAGACATAAGACTGAGAAGACAAGGAGCATTAGGGCACCTGGTCATTCAAAGATGGCTCCAACAAGGCTGGTGTGGGTAGACACACGTGTCTGCCTATGCATTTCCCATAGCTGGGCTCTGCTCTGTGGCTTCCATTCCTTTGAGATTCATTTCCTCTCCCCCACACCCCACCGAGACCAGGGGCACATTGTCTCCTACACTGGCCCCTACCTTCCTCACAGGGACATTAAGGAACCTTGTACCTTCGCTTACCAAAATCATCCAAGGACAGCAAGATTTAATCCGGGCTCTCAACCATAGACTCCAGTCTTCCCCTCAGCTACCTTATTGGTTCCTCTGTGTCAGTAACATCACCTGCATTATGACAATGCAGTAGCTTCCTGTGGTGTCAAAGTTAGTACCTAGTGTCCGTGTGCAAAATAAAAAGTTACATAAAGCCAAATTAATTCTTGAAAATCCCTTAAACTATGCAGAAAGTGTGGTATGCATTCACTCCTGACCATGTTCATTAACATCTATTTACAGAGGTCTGGTTATCAGTGGGTTTTACATCTCAGGATTACTAGGCTACAGATACACGGCAAGGACAATCTAGACATTATTTAAACTGATCCTTTTCTCTTAGTCTTATTGTTTCCCTTTTATTCAGTTATGTTTTGCTCAAGCGCACATGGTTGGAATCAGGAAGGTAAGTGCCGACAGTGAGAATTGACCGTGGTCATAACTTTTCAATGGACATCACTGGCTAAGTGTTTATCATGGGCTGAGTCCTGAAACGAACTTTGTAGAAGTATTCCATTGTTTCATTTTCACAGTGACTCTGTGACATGCCCATCTTTCCTTGTGTCCCCATTTTACAGGAACAGTCTTGGGGTGGTCAAATAATTTGCCTCAAATCATGCAACTGAGAAGCGTCAGAGCTAATTGTTGAGCCCAGTCTACCCAAACCACAAAGTCAAAGCCCAGGGTTTTAGTCATCCCATCTCCTGAATCTGAGCATCCACTCACCTCCTCTCTGCCAGACTACCAGCCGCCCCAGATCTGAGAGCTAGTTTATATTCAGTTTCCTCCAAACAGGGCTGTCTTCTCCAATCAGCAAGAGTCCAGTAAGTGTTTACAGATGGTCAGTGTTTAGTACCAAAAGTTCAGAAGACACCCAAGCCAGCCATAATTCCCACGGCTGGAGGAAAGTCTTAAAATGTTTATTATTTAGAGTCTACTGGGGGTAAACCTCCCCCTGTTCCTTCCCAAGACTCCATGAGAAAGCACTTTACAAAGCTACCGCATAATTTACATTTTCTTCTGTAAAAATTGTATCAATCTGTGCATAATTTCCCACAACACTTAACAGGAGAATATTTAAACTAAGAAGTGTCTTGTGGACATAAACGTCAGGCTCACATAACTAAGAATGCCACATTATATAACTAAGTAATATCCTAGCTTTCTTAGTATCTGCATAACAGTACTGTAAATATAAATGGGAAAAATAAGTAATAATTTATGAAAACTGATTTGCATTTCCAAATATAAAATGTGTAAAATCCAGCTAATTAGCAAGAATGAGGGCTGAGGTGTTTCTATAGTAACTATAAAAATGCTAAATTATTTTTTTCTCCAAAGTGTTTTATATCTGCCTCATTAATGTTTGTTTTTCTCATTTGTTTTGTGGATATTTCCAAAGTGAAAGGTTTCAAAGATTACAAAGATTCTCTGCTTTATCACAAAGTTCAAGACAAGGTTTCTTGCTAAGAAGTACCATTAAACAGCAGTGCACATTAAACTATATTTGGTAGTGTCGACGCCGAGGGGCCGCGTCTTTTTTTTCCTAGCTTCCTTCTAAATTCTCCTTTTTCTCTTAATGCCTCAACTGTTCTCACTAAGGAAACATTATAACCTAAGTTCAGTTTTCATCGCTTACCCTTTGCAGCCACCCAGGTGGATACCGAGAACATGTGAAACAAGCAGGAAAACTCCATTCAGCCTTGAAGAGCCCCTAGAAACTCTTAGGGACGGGACGACGGATACTTAGCAAGAGACCTCAGCTCATGGCTCTCAGTTTTCCCTCCTGAAGAGGTGGTTCCTGGACCATAGTCAGTCTAACACTCTCTAAAGGCATCATATAAGGCTCCTGTTATTGTCTATTAGTATTCTGTTTTGTTTCGGACTCCTGGGGCTTTGTTTTGTTTTGCTTTCTTTTGGAGATAGGGTCTTCTATAACCCAGGCTGAACTCAAACTCACTATATAGCCAAGGACAGCCTTGAACTTTGATCCTTTTCCAGGTCAGTATTTTACATGTCCCACAAACCAGCATACTTAACTTCACAGTCCATGAGTTCCAAGCAAGAGAACTTAACTTTGATTCAAGGAATCAACCAAAGAACTTCAAAGATCTATAAATTCCTTGAGTTAGTTGCAAAACAAACTTCATTTCAGTAGAAAGTGCACAGGGTAAAAATGACTGCAGTAGGCCTTAAAATCCCTGAGGGGAGGACATGGTCTTGTCTTTGTGTGGCCTGAGTCTGAAATAGTCCTCAGCAGGAACAAAGTTCAGCCTTGACCCAATAGGCCTCTACAATGCCCCTCTCCTATGCTGATCAATCCCTTCCAAGTCTCACCCTAATTAAGAAGATGAAGTCCCTTTGTTTCCTCCTCATGGCCAGTTCCTTGTGGCTCCGTGTCCAGCCTAGAGCCCCTTCCTCCACACTCTGCTGCAAATCTCCCTCCCTGACTCTTCACCCTATTTTCAAACCTCCATCCCATTCAGAGACAGTGCTCTTTTCTGTGTTTCCTCCATCAACTCTATTTCATGGTCCACAAAGGAAGTTAGAGCTCACATAACTCTTCTCCCTCCAAAGCAGGAGTCACAGAAGAAGAAGATGTTCGCCAAATATATGTGACAAGGCAAACTATGTAATATCCATGAACGTACTCAATATAGCAAACTAGAGTGAACACATCGTAGCCTGTGACCTCCCGAGAGGACGGGCCTCTGTATGGGCTTCAGTCTTCTCTGCTGAACACTCTGACAATACTGGGGGTACTAAATTCACACCAAGTTCACTGCTCAAGCTCGAGAACAACTATGAATTTCCTCCTCACTTCTCAACTTCTTTAGTAAACTGCGGCTGATGACCCTGGTACTTAATTATGTTCTAATGCAGTCTCCTGTTGTTCAGTGGGGTGTTAAAGAGGGACTAAAATATCTTAACATTTAACAATGTTATAATCTTAGAAGAGATTCTGGTAATCTCTGACCCACATAAAGGGCAACCACACTCACAGGAGAAAAATAAAATAAAGGCTAATGTGTGCTGAGGATTAGAAATTGTTCTTGTTTCTTAAAATGCTGTATTTCAAAGAGAATTTTTTTCAACCAGCCTAACACGAATTCTCTACATTGGCTGAGTTCGGAACAGAACGATCTAAGTAACTCTGACAGATGGGGATATCTGTACACGTGTAACCAGGCAAACACATGTGAAGTTACATGTGTAATCCCATGTGTGTGCCCACAGGCATACATATACATACATATATCCTGTGTGTGTATGAGAGAGAGAGAGAGAGAGAAGAAGGAAGGATTTAAAACTACCCAGTACCACTTAACCCTGGGTCCAGTTGACTCAAACACTAAATCCCAGTCTTTTCCTTGGGTGTTAGTTAGACCTGCAGTAGAGCAACGTAGCATCTTGTCTAAGAGATCATGAGCTCTAAGGATGCCCTTAAAAGACTGTACTGTTGACAGGGAGTATGTACAGCCAGCCCAGCTGGAAGGGATTCACTTATAATTCCCCCTTAGCAATAGCTGTAATAATTTAATGCCATTAGTCTCAGTCTCAACTGTAAATGGCCCTAATGGACCCTGCGGTGTTCCTTCAGATTATATACTGATATTGGGGCCCAGCTTTTACACTCACATTACTGCCGCTAATTGTAAAACGCTTATGTTGGATACACTCGAGTGTTGCAATAAGTGTCTTCAGTTAACTTCTTAAGGGCATAGCTTTAAAAGGAGCATTTGTCAGCAGAATGAAAAAAGGCAGGAGAATGCTTCATCTGGTTTCAACGTTGAGGGGGATCCTGCAAAAATCTGATTGCCTGCCTCCTTGTTTCTTTGCAACAAGCACTGTTGCTTCAAAACTTGTTAGCAGCCATCTCCTCAAAGGATTTATTTTGATAGTTCATGAATGTGTTGTCACACAGCATAATTAAAGCTTACAGAACTATTATCAAAACACAGAGGAAATGTGCTCAGGGAAGCTGATGGCTACCCGGCCACCGCCTGTGTCTGCAGCTTCCCACAGGATGTACGTTGACTGACCAGCTGGCTTCCAAGTCCTGACACTAGGCATATGGAGGCAAGTCAGGCCTCGGGGTAAAGTGCACGGGCAGGCTTCAGTGAGCAATCAATTACAAGTAACAGCCAACCCCCTGCTTGGTGGCTGCGTGGATTCCCACCACTGCGCGCTGCCAGCTTGCCTCTACTTTGAATGTAATAAAACTTGTAGGGAGCCGACTCGTGTGAAGCTCTCAAAGATATACGGTAGGGATTAACAGTAAAAAATACTAATTAAGGATGGGCTCAGGAATTAAGGGACAGACAAAAAGCCTCTCGGCCTTGCAGTTTGTGTATGAGAAATAAAGAGGCTGAAAGCTCAGCCTTCTCTGTTTGCTGAACACTGGTCTCTGGATGAGGGAGCCATGGGATGCTGTCACAAGCGCATCAAAGGGACTCCCCACCACAGCAGTATTCAGAGGCAGACAGATGAAGAGGACAAGAAGAGGAAAACAATGTGAGAACTTTTGTTTTTAAAAGTTTCATTTTCTTGCATGTGAAAGGAATGATGAAGTTAACAATGATATTTCCACATGACCTTGGCTTTCGACCTCATCTTCTCAGTTCTTACTCTAGTCTAGCCAAGTTCTTAGGCTTGTTTCTCTGCTTTGGGAATTGAGGGAGCTCAAAGTTGTGCTTCATCTAACTGCTGAGCCACCTCTCCAGCCCCAAAGCTGTGCTTTACTTAAATAAAAGAGAATTCCTGAGCAACTATTATTTTTTACATTAGGCACCAGAATTTTCTCACAAAAACAAATCCTGTTTATGTGCAAATTATTCATGTAAATGACTTTTGACAAAAACAGAATCAAGAGACCCTTAAATGCTCTCTTTTTAGAACATACACATGGCTACATATAGATGTAATACTAAATACTTTATGAATTAGAAGGTATACCCATTTCACAGATAAGGAAGTGAGATTCAGACTAAAAAAACTAAGGCTGTCCCACTTGTAAGAACATGCTGACATTTGGAACCAGCTCCAGCTGATGCCTCTTTCATCTGTCCATTCTTTGACTTTGTACCTCCAAGTGATAATCTTGAAGATGCTGTGTTCTGGGTCCACATTCCTACAGAATGAGGCCTTTGAAACTGAGAACCCATTCCTCCATCATATTATATTAGCAAAGTTTCAAATTTGTATATTATAATCAATTTGGCTTTTATACTACTCTGCCTTGTAGTCACAAAGCAAAATTCTAAGAACCAATTTCTATACCACCTATTTTGTTCAAATATATAACAAAGATCAGACACATCCTGAAAGAATAGTAAAAAATATATTGCTTCCCATGAAATAGTAATGAAGAATAGAAGAGAAAGTCCAGTGACTGATCAATACATGTAATCAGTCCTTATTATCTAAATAAAATTATCTTTTGCTAAGTTCTTCTTAGAATTTAGAACTCCTGTGTGTGTATATATGTGTGTGTGTAGTGTATAAGTGCAATGCCTTTGGAAATCAGAAGAGGACATCAGATTTCCCCTGGACCTGGACTTATGGACAATTTTGAGCCACCTATTGTGAGTCAGCCAACATGGGTGCTGAAATCCAAGTTCCTCTGAGCAGTATATACTCTTAACCACTGAGTCACCTTGCCATCCCAATAAAACTATCCTTAGTTGAATGTGGAGTTGGAAGAAAGGTGGGCGTAGGGGTCACATGAAAACCACACATGTCTTTTTTGGTCTTTTTTATTAGTATTTATCAATTCTACATATGGGTTTCATCTCTGCACTTTCATACATGCATGTAATCTATTTTGATCATATTTACTCTGTTACCCTCTCTCCCTCCCATACCTGCCGATCCCCTTCCTCTACCTAACCAGCCTCTCTTCCACTTTGATATATCTTAATAGTTCACAGCTTTATGAGTTTTACTTTTTAGAATCAAAACTCTTTCTTGAATTGCTCTTGGCATCATTTAATCAAGGATGGACAAATGGTTGTAGGGTGTTTGGAAGGAAGCCAGAGCCTTATTTCCTAAGAATGAGGAAGCAACAGTATTCACACAAGATCTTCACACCTTGGGTGGGCTTCCCCTGATGCTGAAACCCTAGAACCCAAACCCATCTCTGGAGTTCTCAGATCTTCACAGATCCAGGCAAAGAAGTTACCAAGATCAAGTGCATAGTCTTTTATAGTTGGCAAGCTGGAACTATAAAAGAAGGCTGGTGCTGAGCCAATATGTCTATCAGAACAGAACCTTTGGAGAAACCATGTAATCACTCTAGCTTTATGACCTCTGCTTCATATAGATTTGAAAAGTCTTACTGCAATCCAAACCGAAGCAAAGCAAACAGTAGTTTTAAAAAGTACAAGCACTCAGCAGTTCAGTGCCACAGAGAAAAGTCCTCTGACTTGACCATTCTGCTTGACCTCTAACATTCAGCTGTTTCTAAAATCGGCTCCACCCACACCCAGGGAAGGGGCTGGAGAGATGGCTCAGCAGTTAAGAACACTGGCTGCTCTTACAGAGGATCCGGGTTCGATTCCCAGCACTCACAGGGTGGCTAACAACTCTCTGTAACTATCAGTTCCAGGGGGTCCAACACCCCCTTCTGACCTCCACGGGCACTGCATGACATGGGTGCACCTATCTACATGCAAGCAATACATTCATATGCAAAAAATAAAACATTCTTTTGAAATTGAATATGAATTCATCTTCTTAAAGCAAGAGACTCTGGGTAGGCTGACTAGGCCTCAGTGGATGAACTTGCACTGAGGAGCATTTGGGGACACTAACTTGACACAACAGACCTTAACACAGATGAAAGAACACGGATTTCAGTTGGGGAGCTATGGGGGGTGCCAGTGGGCAAGGGGTATAAAGATGATTAAGACTGATTGAGATGTATGCTCTATATGAAATACACAGCGATTCAATAAAAAGAAAAACATTTAAAAATAAATTAAAAAATTTAAAAAACAGTCCCCAAAGACAGAGGTTTTGTTTTTTGTTTTTTTGTTTGTTTGTTTTTTTGTTTTGTTTTGTTTTGTTTTTACCACCAAAGATATTCAAAAGTAATATGCCACAGACCTTGGGACAAAATAGGTCTAAAGTCATTTTGCAAGCCTATGGCTCCTCATCAGAGTAATACTATTTTTGCTTGTTTGTTTTTTGCTTTTGAGACAGGATTTTGTATATGCCAGGATGAACCTAAACTCTCTTTGTAGCAGAGGATGGTCTTGAACTTCTGATTCTTCTGCCTCAGCATTAGGATTACAGCATTCAACCAGCTGAGCTACAGCTCAGACCGATGAAATACTAACTTGAATGTTAGTAATACTAACTTTAATGGCTGTCTTCAAAAAATGTAGCCAGGTATGGTGGCATGCACCTTTAATACCAGCATTGGGAAGTAGACGGAGGTGAATCTTTGCGTTTAAGGCCAGTCTAGGTAGTGAGTTCTAGGTCAGCCAGGGCTACACAATGACACCATGTCTCAAAAATAAATAAAGGCTGTGTGCCCACACTTTTAGCCTCTTCTGTGAGTGAGAGTGGATGCTAATGGAGAAGCATTCTCCAGAGCTACTGGGTTTGGAAGTAGACATGAGTCAGCAGAAGGGAGGCTCATAGGTCATCAAGGACAGTCACTTACAAATTAAAACTGAGTTGCAACCTGGCACTTACCACACTAACACAGGTATGAAGAGACATCTCATGGTGAGATTCCCATTCCCAAGGCCTCTCTGTGACCAACACCCATGTCTAGGGAAATTATTTATTATTATTATTATCACAAGTTATTTATGATATAAGCCATCAAGGCTGTGTGCTTGTTACAGGAAATGTATAAATGAGCAGGATAATCTGTAGAATCTTTTGGCCACCAAAGCTTTGCATTTCCCCAATCAGCCAGGCAAAGTCAGCCCACACAGAAGGCATCTATCTGACCTCCTTTCCAGGGCAGAGGTCAAAGGGGACAGAAAGTGAATCACCTCCGAGGGGTGGTGGTTTATAGCAGCCTTTCCTTGACATCAGGTGCTAAGCTACACTGGCTCTACTAACATTTTACATTCACTCACTGACATTAGAGAATTCTCCAGTAAGGAAGACTTCCAGATGGGTAAAGGGGCTAATGAAGTACCCAAGTGTGCGTGTAAGATGCCCAAGGATATAATCTGGAGATGTCCCACCAAAGGATTCCTGAAACTCCTGCCTGGATATGTGAGTTATGATTTCTTGTTTTCCCACACTGTGTATACATGATGTGACATGCTTTATTTATTGGAACTGATTTATCCTCACTGTTTTATTGTTGACCAGCTTTTATTTCTCCTTTAACCTTATTAACCCTTGCTGGTATTTGACAGCTTAACACCCTCCATCACTCTGCAACATTCACTCTGAGAACTGACGTGGAACTAATGGTAGCCTCTTTATTTCCAATCTTTGAGGTCACCAGCAGCTGGCCCAGCCTGAACTCTGGAGGATTTTTCTAGAGGTAGTTCTGTTTCAGCGGGTCATCTCCTTAATGTATCTCTTCAGGTCTGCCTAGATATTTGAAATGAGATGTGATTCCTGCTCACTTTGGTCAGTGCCAACATACATCTAAAAATAAAGGGAATACTTTTTACTATTAGAAGGAAAGAAGTCGGTGGGGGGGAGGGCAGAGCAACTCAAGCAGAGCAACTTGGCAATTTTCTTCTTGGCCATTTCATCACCTTTCAAGTCACATTCAAGGAGCGTGCATTTTGGGAACACCTTTGATTGTCCCTGCAAAATGCAACAGTGAAGCCAACTCCCCCAACTTGTATTGGCTGCTCTAAGTGTGAATGAAGCAGAGCGTAGTAAGAAAGATTCCCCAGCTCCGATTTTCAGCCTGGATTGATTAACTCTAATAAATTCAGGGAGGTGATTTCAGATGATACCCGTCAAGCTGGATCTTACAGCCCTGTTGTTTATTATTTCACGCTGCCCAGAGGCTCAGTCTCTGACATTCGCCACCCTAAAAGGTCAGAAAGCCAAATTCTACAGCCAGATTTAGTGTGTCCTTTAGTTGAACAGTCTTCTATATTAATGAAGACGACTTTTCTTAAAAAATAGACTTAGCAAAGAAAAATTTCAAGTTGAATACAAATATCCCGAAATCAGGAAATACATGCTTTCAAGAAGCTAGGTCAGTTAGGAATGTTTAATATCAGAGGAGAAGGAAGAGGCTTTGTAGAGGGAAGCTAACCAGTGCTAACAAACCGAGCAAACAACAGTTAACAACTGTCTGGGTAAAAATAACATCTGCCTACCGCCACTGATGAGAGCCCTGGTCTGACGGTCCGCAGAGTCCCAGACTGACCACCATTGCTCTTTCCATCCGCAAATGTCAGCAGCCTTTGCTCGTCAACACGGAAGCTCAATGCTCAGCTGGGTATACTGTTCTCCACTGAACAAGCCAGATTGCCAAGTCATGCACGTTCTCAGATCAAACTTGTTTTTCCTCTCAGCAAAATGCAACCCTAGCTACTAGAATCTACTCCTTCACCCTGGCCGATGGTTTTTAAGAATCTGAAAATTCTGTGGTCCCATAGACAAGCAAAGGTTCAACTCCATGGCTTTATTTCCTAACCATCAAATTTCTGACCCCCACCTCTTGTACTCTATGCTAAGAAACAAAAATTGACATAGGACTGTACCACACACTGACTGATTCCCACTGAGAGGAATCCGACAAACTGAGAAGTGAAGAAAAGGAAGAGATACGGAATCTTTCTCATGTGGTTTAGGTACTGCCTGATTAGTAGCAACCCTGCCACACTGGCTTTCCCCTCAGGCATCTATCTGGATCATTAGTGCGTTCTCACAGCTGCCTCACATCCATCTGCCCCTCCACTAGGAAACAGGAAGAGGAATTGTGCGGCATTTCCGCAGGGGCAGGGGCACTCTTGGGTCTCTGTAGCTTGAGTATTCTTCGGGATTAAGACACTTCTACTTGCATAATATTCCAGTTGCATATTGTTGGCAGACACATGGAAAGTGCCCTGGTCTGTGCTGAGGACGTGAACACTTTCAGACAGGTGCTGAATTCCTTCTGTCTCTATTCTCTGCTTTCTCCTAGACCACAACATTCTCTCCTGGGTAAAATGTACACCTCCAAGTCACCAGTGAAATTTCACTCATCCAGGGGGCCTTCCCAGAACGTAGCTCTTTCACAGACCAGGCTAGGCTTGCTCTGACAGACGCTCTCCCAGAACCTCATTTAATCCTCAGCACTCACCCATGATTTCCTGTCATTCTTTCTAACACTTCCATACCTGTGTTTTTTATACCTTAGAAAGTAAAAGAATCCAAAGAGAACTTGCTCTAAGTACAGATTTCCCTGTCACCTATCTCTAGGAACTCGGGGTCTGGCTGAAGCTTGGAGCTCTTTCATTTCCCCAAGATGACTCATACACAGGTGATCCTCAGATTTCACTGTCCCCAAATGTCAACTCTTTGTCACAGTTACTTTCCTACCACTCAGCACTGTGCCTAGCATGTGGCAGGCACATGATAAATATTTAATGGGTTGAAAGAAGTCTGTGCTGACTCTGGTTCCTGTTCTTCTGTCCCCAAGTTTCCAGTTTTTATCCCACAGTTGCACAGCGGTGTGAACCACAGCTGAATCCTGTATACATCTCTGCAGCTCCTAAGTTCTTCAAAATACACTCAGTCTATCATGTCCAAGGTCCCCCTCTGCTCATATGGATCTTTCATTTATACCCTTTTGGAAGCCTATTCCCTATCTGGATAAAGCTTGCAAGGGGAGAAATGACATGGGCTTGGTAAATAGGAGTTTTATTACTAAAAGCAGGTTGAAGTTGGGCTTTGTGCAACCGCTTCCTACTTTCTATGGTCTCAATGTTAAGTGTGTGAACAGAGCATGAAACTGCCAGAAGACTCTAGCTGAAACAGCATCGTTCTCCTTAACAGAGATGAGAACTGGGTTAGTGATGTCAACGAAGAAAAGTCCTCTGCGTCAAACCTATTGAGTGACCCCAATAGGACCATGGGGAGAAAGAGTGGATAACCCCTAATGCCATTCTATCCTGGAACACAGTGATGAGGTAGAAAGAGAAATGAATTAACAGAAACTGTTGGACTAAGAAAGTCTAGGAAAGGATGCAAACCGCCAGTATTCTGAACTGAAGTGATACAGGGGAAAGGGTGGGGTATCTATTCTTTCAGCAAATATTTACTCAGGGTATAGAAGTCTGGATGTAATGCTGACTGAGAATTAGAAGGAAGACACCGGATCATACGAATGGTAGGGCCAGTGACAGGGTTGACAAGCGGAACAGACTGACAAGAATTCAGGCAATAGAACCTGATGAGAACTGAACATCCATCTAAGTAAAGTGCCCTCTGAACAGCTGACACATGAAGTGGGAAACACAAAGGCTCCTTCACTAAAGAACTTAGCCGGAGTTTTGTAAAGAGGAAATCTTAGGAGTTTGGTTTCTTTGGGGGAGGGAGGGACTGGAGAATCACAATCCTGGAGCAGGTTAAGATACATTAGCTTTTGGTAGTTATTATCAAAGACTTAAGCAAACTGATAAGAGCCAAGCATGGTACCACATGCCAGCACCTGGGAGAGTGAAGCAAGAAGACCTCAGGAATCCAAGCTCAGCCTGGGTTCCAAAGCAAGACTTTGTCTCCAAAAAGAGTAGAAAATACCCTACCTGTGCTAGATAGCATCAGTTGTCAAGTTGACAGACCTTGGTTGAGGAAGCCTCACTTGGAGAACTGTCTCCATTGGACTGGCCTGTGGCCATGCCTGTGGGACATTTTCTTGATTATTGAGTGATGTGTGAGGGCCTGGCCCACTAAGGGCAATGCCACCCCTGGGCAGGTGGTCCTGTGTTATATAAGAAAGCAGGCTGAGCATGGTCCAGGGAAACAAGGAGGTAAGCAGCATTCTTCCACAGTGTATGTTCCAGGTTCCTGTCCTGAGTTCCTCCTGCCTTGGCATCCCATAATGATGGAGTGTGCTGTAAGCCAAATAAACCCTTTCCTCCCCAAGTCGGTTTTGGGTCAGTGTTTCTATCACAGCA
This sequence comes from Eospalax fontanierii, assembly GCA_035773235.1. Lineage (NCBI taxonomy): Eukaryota > Metazoa > Chordata > Mammalia > Rodentia > Spalacidae > Eospalax > Eospalax fontanierii. The sequence goes on from CM069546.1 coordinate 14,757,783, forward strand.
ATTGAAGGAAAACTAGGACACTACCACACTGATAGGAAAAACACCGAGATCCCAATAAAGAGATAAGTCAATGGGGATGAAAGAAAGAACTCACCCCAAAAGACATTCAAAAACTAAATGCACAGATGAACAAACACCAGCTATATCCATAGCAAGAGAAGTGTGTGCTTAAGTAAAGTCCAACTCTCATCTGTTAAGTTAGGTGAGAGCAAATTCAATGAGAGTTACAGGGTGTGGGCAAGACCAGGAAGCAACAAGTATTCCCACAGCCAGCCAATGGCATGTGCACTGGGAACTCCAGTACCTGGAAAGCACTCTGACATTGTACACTGAGTACCACAAACATATTTATAATGTCTGAAGAAGTATTATTTGGAGACTCTCTTATTTGGAGATTTTTCACAAGGCTTTCAAAGTATTTTCTGCACAGCCCTGGGATCTACAGAGGTGCCTCAAGACTTCTGGACAGCCAGGGAAATAATTATGGAAGGAGAGACTGAGCAGGACTTTAGGTCCCCTACCCACAGAACAACCAGCCCAGTTCTGTTTTATTTATTCTACTTCAAGTCCACTTGAAAATGAGAGTTCTGCTACTTATTTGTGAGAAATATTCTCATAAAAAATTATTGAAATTTTTTAAGTAACTATAAATAGGAATGTTTCCTGTTTCACTATTTTAAATAATAAAGTGCTTGCTATCTACAAATAATACTGAAAATGAAAAAACATTATAAACAACAAAATAATTTATTAGCCAAATAATATGGTCTACCTAGACACACAGAAAAAATGTCTGTGTATGTATGTATAAATATATACACACATCCATGCATATGCACAGGCATAAATAAATTGAAAACAAAGATAAGGGCTGGAGAGATGATTCAGCAGTTAAGAACACTTGCTGTTCTTAACTGTTCTTCCAGGGGACACAGGTTCAACTCCCAGCACCTACATGGTGGCTAACAGTTATCCGTAGCTCCAGCTCCAGAGGATCCCACACTCTCTTCTGACCTCTGTGGGCATTACACACATGTAGTACACTTACATACATACAGGCAATACATTCATCATATAATATATATATATATATATATATATATTAAAAACAAGGATCACAAAGTTGTAGTTATACTATAATTTTTTAAAAGATAAAAATGTACATGTATTAAAAGTGCAATATGAGGAACGTGGGTGTGTTTACACTCCTTTTTGTTGCTACTGTTCCCATTCCCATTTTTCTGTAACATAGTTAAATAACTTTTATCACTTATTTTTTTCTCCGAGATTTCAAAGTACCTCTTGGTGATCCATACATTTTCATTCCTCTCTACATCTCAACATTAAACCAATCAGCTGGCTTAGAACACATACAACTATTCCTTGACCATGTGGATATATTTCTCAAGTAAAATCTGGTCATCTGGTCATGAATAAAGCAGGAGAGAGAGTAGCAGAACAGCTTTCCAGATGGGCTTAGGGAAGACCTCGGGCATAGCCAGTGTTCGTGTGGGTTTTCAGAGGGCCAGCAGGATTCCATGTGTCAGAGACTGAGGCCGGCGAGCCTGAACTGGCCTGGGAAAGGAAAAAAGTCAGGCTGCCCAGGCATAACCGGGACGGGAAGGGATGCTGTCAAGATATCCAGAGCCCGTAGGACAAATAATTTAGATATTTCTTGAAAACAAAAGGTCTAGTGAATGTTTGTAAAAGATGGAGTGACACAATCCGAAAGGAAGGTTCTGGAGACTCGCACGGCCACGGTGTGCATCAGGGACTGGGTGTGGAGCTGCGGACCGGGAAGAGTGGCTCTGGAGTGAGGAAGAGGTAGAGAACTAAAGGAGGGTTGGGGTTCTAAGGACGCATCGGAGGGCACGACCACCTACCACCTCAGATGGGGACTGTACAGTTGTGTAGCAACGTGCCCAGAATCCACTCATCCACTCCTTAAGAAATCTAGACATTGGAGTGGGCACAGAAGTAAAAACTCCTTCCTCATCTCCTGGTCTCAACCAGAGTTCAGTGCACTAAGCACACATATGCACCCAACAATTAAAGTCTCATCATTTCAAGCAGTTGTTTATTAGCGGTCCCAAATGTTTCCTGTGCTATATAAAGTTTACCTTTGACTTCGACTGGGGAAGTGAAGGGTGGGGCCGGGGAGCAGAGAGGCAGTATGTGCAGGTCAGTAGCAAGCAAAACATCTCTTTTTTAAATAATGCATTCCCTCCGAAGCCTGAATGTAAAGGTCGCAAACTCGCATGAGGCATAAGGAACCAGTGATTTAGGACTCCCTCCTATGCACAGTTCAGCAATGCGTGGAATGTAAAAATACGTGGAAACCACAACACAGCAGGGCTCGAGCTGCGCCTCTGGCAGAAATCGCCGTTTCCCACACAGGCCCTAAATCTGACCCAGTGCTGAAACTTTAAAAAATTTGTAAAAATAGAACAGTTGGGAAATCTTGGCCACTTTTAGTTCAAATAAAAACAAAACGGCCATCTTTTGCGGGTGAAGTTTGAAAATCTGCCATAGTCCTCCCCTCTTGGAAGGAATTTTAATGGTAAAGTGGGGGGGGGGTCGTATTTTCAAATGTCAAACTGCATTTTCCTCTTAGGTTAACTGGCAAACACATTCTAGGATGTTCTGATATTGCAGGTTATTCAGAGGCATGCCAAAGGACCTAGTCGACATCAATGGGTGTAACAAATTCCCTGTGTAATTTTCTAAAGCAAAATAACGATACAAAGCACCACTATGGAGCAATTATTTTGCTAAATTTATTTTCCATAGTCTTCAATGTATGATCCTACCAGGACATTAGGTAGGTGCTATTCTCCACAACTTAAGGAACAGAATAAATTCATTTGTTTTCCCAGGCCCGTGCAGTAGCCAGGACTCAAGCCAGACCCATCTGATCCCAAAATCCAGGCTTCTTCTCCTCCATTCTCTTTCCCACATCTACTCAAAACAATTCTATTTAGAAATCAAGACATACCACTGATGTCTTCGTCAGCGATTAACTGGTTTTCCTGGACTGTTACCCAATGCTGACTTAAACCATGGCTATATTTCTAGTCTCTTATCTGTGTATTATTGTTACTATCAAGTACAGACGACTCCTGTGCTTCATTTCAGAATTTCAGAGCCCAAGTTAAATTATAGATTAATTCTATGGAAGCCCAAACCAGAGTTTGGTTTCTCTCTCTCTCTCTCTCTCTCTCTCTCTCTCTCTCTCTCTCTCTCAGCATCTCACTAATATTTATTTTGGAATTACCATGCATGGTATTATAAGATTGGCTTCCTTAAAAATGCAACATTCAAGATTAGCACTTGAAATGAACAGATCCAGGGAGAACACATTTTGCTCGGTGCTTACAACCAAATTATCTCAAGAGGCTATCAAGAGCTCTCAAATCATTCTGCTAACTACGTTCTCCATTTAATCCAGCCCCACAGAGGCAGAAGAAAAGGATAGGAAGACAAGACTTAAAAACATCACACACAGAAAAAGAAAAAAGAATTAAAGCCAGTCTTCTCTCTCTCTCTCTCTCTCCCTACCTCCCTCCCTCCTTCTTTCTTCTCCCTCCCTTCCTCACCTCCCTCCCTTTCTTTCCTCCCTCCCTCCCTCCCCTATCTCTCTGGACCTTCCCACATCCACCTCCACCCCCAAACTAAATATAGAGGCCAAACATCAAAACCCAAACCTGAAAATTTCCAACGTGCTAATCAACACATCACTGTCATGTGAAACACAGAGTCAACTGGAATGCCCAAATTCACATGAGTAGCCACATGGAAAATGGGAAGAGGGGTGCACCTGAACACGCCCTAGGAAGCTCTGCGTGCAGTTAACCCTGGTTTGAGCCATCTCCTCCCTCCACTGTGCAACACAGGAAAAGCCTCCCTGAGCACAATGCCAGAAGCCTGGCTTTTCCTCCCTCCATGGGAAGGCTAGATCCTGGATACAGAAATGTTAAATGATCAACAGACATAAAGTGAGCGCTGCACTCAAATGATTTTTTTTTCACTTTTCCCTCGTTGGAGAGGGGAGGGAAGGAAAAGCTTCCTCTTCTTGACCTGCAACAAATTCCATTAAACTCCCAAAACAATGCTTTGGGATTCTGGAGGATACATACAGGAAACTAAAGAAAGCCTTTACAGAAAAGTTAAAAACGTTCAGAGGGAGGAGGATGGTGAGGAAGGGCTGTGTCTTGACAGTGAGAGCTTATGACAACTGAGAACATAATTAGATTTGAATGTCCTGTAGTTGTGACTAGGCATATCGTGAATCACAGTCGATTTACCATTCAGTCAGGGCAGCAAAAATGTGCAAATGCCAGTGGCCAGTTAATAATTAATGATTGCCCCCAAAGTTTACAAATGCTTCAAATACCCTGTACATTACATTCCACTGCCTTTTCAAATTACTTAAAATTATCTTATTTTTCAGAACGAATAGTAGTCATCTGTCCAAGATGAATTTATCACTAAGACCAAAAGTCTTCTTTCTTCCCCTCCATTCCAGACACCCTTTTGTTTCCTGGGACACTTAATTTATGAGTGTTCCATGCAAAAGGATAGCCTTTTCAAAAACAGTGTAATAAAAAATGGACCTTCACTATCATCACCATTAAGACGTCTGCTGTTATAAAATGTAACGTTCGCCATGAAGATCAGGATCGTGGTTTTATTTCATCAGTAGCTACACGTTTTAGAAGAACATTTATGAAATGTGACCCAGATGACTAAAATTCATCACTGAAAATTTTGCTTCAAAATGAGATTTGGTGGTGATTTTTCTGGGGTTACTTGGGGTAGGGGGACACCCGAACCATGCGTTTGCCTTCCTTTTTTAACTTGTTGGCCTCCAAAATGCAAACAGGATTAAACTTGATTAAGAAATCAAGAAACAAAAATACAGGCCTATTGTGCAATAATCAGCCCACATTTCAATGAATAAGTAATATTTCTCACAAACCCAAGTTAGATAGTGGATTTATTTAACCTCTTGGGGTCAGGTAATAAATACTAAGTGAATTATTCAGCCCAATGGCTAATCAATACAATTCCATGATATATTTTTTTGTGTTTCATAAAAGGTTGTACACTAAAGGCAGTGAGCAATTATGGAAATTGGGCCAGAGCGCTTCTCAATCCCTCTCCCGCTTGAAGCCCCAGCAGGCCACCTTGACAGCAAATCGATTAGTGCTCCAGTGGAGCGGCTCAGTGACCCCTGACCTGCCTCCAGCAGGCCTGACAGAAGAGAGAGTATTTTATATTTATTTTATTGAATTAACTCCATCTTGCCTGTACCCACGCTTTACACATATTAGGCGGCAAGCTACAAGCTACTTCACTGTTGTTTCTATCCACCCCCCAAGCAAGCCCCGCCCCTGCCCTGAAGATTTCTTTGTCCAGGTCTTTCTTCCACTTTTGGCTTCTGTATAGGATTTCAATCCACCCTGAGACTCAAGATGGAGCTCCAGGTAATATAAGCCAAGAGGAAAGCACATCACTCTTTTGCCCAAGGTTCCTGCCCACCTGGTCCATTCAGGAGAATGTCCTAGCCACATCCATCCATTCCCGGCCCCCATAAATACAAGACCACTCAATAACAACTGCCTCATCATGGAGTAAAGTGTATAAGAAAAGAGGGACAGTTGAAAATATTTCCTACTGAAAAATCAAAACTAAATCAGAAGTCATGGGTATTCTCTGTTTTCATGGCCTAATTATATTACCGCCTCTGAAGCCATTGGAGGAGAAATGGAGAGACAGAGAAGGAAGCCAGCTGAGTTTAGAGCAGCTTGTTGGGAAGCAATAAATACAAAAGCTCACCTACCATCAACAACTGCAGGCTGATGAAAAAGAGAAGAGTCCTGAATCATCAAAAACATTCTTAGCTTGACTTCTGCTAAATGGAACCGTGGGTAAAAACTATCCAAGTAAGGAAAAATAAACTCCAAGAAGAAACCATCAGAAAGTCCACCTGACAGTTCCAGGGTTTGACCAATACCAGAAGTCATCAGCAGAGACATTGTTATAGATCACAGAATGGAGGAATGCTGGACTATATCTGGAGGAGGTGGGCATGAGATAGTTCAGTGCCTAAATGATAAAATACAACTGCAGATTCAAATCCCAGATTTTCTACCCAAACTAGTTGTAGATTTGGGACAAGCCACTGTGACATCACTAAGCTCTGGTTTTCCTCATCTGTGCATGGGATGACAGCTGTCCCTGTGTGATGAGCACTGTTAACTGTCATTATTATTTCATCAGGTATAAGAGTGTTCCAGATTGAGAGGTAAAAAGTAACTTTTCAGTCTTGTTTTATGAGTGGACAGACTCAAGAACATGAGGAAACAGAGTTAACCTTCCAGTGTACAAAAGTATCAGGATAGCAACTCTTTCCCTAAAGCCTAAGTTTGAAGAACCTTATACTTTACCATTAAACATTCAGGCCTTAGGTCTATCTCCTTAAAGGTAAAAGATAGAGGCTCTCTTCCCACATCCCAGTGGTAGAGAACAGGCCATGGTTCTATTGTGCTCATACCTTGCCCCTGTCAGAAAAGGTGAGGGTCTCGGGAGTGTACATGTACAAAGTGATAGATGGAGTCTGAGGTGCAGGAAAGGAAACTGAAGGAAGGAAGCAATCCGAAGCAAAAGATTCCAAAATCATGGTCAACTGTTCGGTTATCCCATCCAAAGTGAGCTGGCAGCTCCAAATACCTTGCCTCTGATGGGAAAATGAGCTGCCCTCCGGCTTCTCCAACAATGAGGACCATTGTCACCCTCCTATAGGCCACACCAGCCATCTAGAGGTCTTCTAGGGAAGCAGGAGAATGTCTAAGACCATTAGCAAGATCTGTGTTCTGCACAATGTCCATCCCCCTCAGGCTCACAGGCACTGCTGTGGGACAGGAGATGCTGGCAGCAAAGGCTATTCTTGAAGGGCTCGCCAAGGACACTATGAGGAAAGTGTTTCGATCTGGTTTCTTGTCCTTAGCACACCACCAGCAAAAGACTCAGTCTTTCTCTTTTCTCAGCCTACAACCTCCATGGCATAAAGCCAAAGGCCTGGAGAACAGCAGAGGAAGAGGGGGAAGAAATCCAGCATACATGCCGTCTGCCTAACAGTTCAGATGTTTTATATTTCTACAGCCAGTGAAAATAACTTCTCCTGTATCTCAGCTCTTAGTCAGCGAACCAAGTTACTGGACCTGAAGAGAAAGAGCCAATAAGGTAGACAAAGGTTAATACAACAGTGGCCCTGGCATTTCCAAAAAGAGGAGTTTAAAGCAGGATTTGGGGGAGCATATTGAGTGAATGAAGTTAGCAAATTCATCTATAAGTCACTGTTCCTCAGCAAGCCAACAGTGTTTACTCAGTCTATGTGCGGCTTTGAGCAACCCTGGGCGCAGGGGATAGCTAAGGAAAACTATGGAGAGGAATGTTAAGACCTTACTTTGATGGTGCCAATGATACTTGAGTGTTTGGGCGGCTACCCCCATAACAAGACCATCGGCCACACTTTCAAACTTTCCCTTGATCTAGTACCCAGACCTGGTTGACCTTGATCACCCACATTCCTGTGAAAGTATCAGACTCTACCCTGAGTCAAACCAGGAAAATAATGACATTGTGTAGCAAGAGACCCTGGTTCCAGTGTCTACGAGGTGTAGGACCTTGGGCAAATCATCCCTTCTCTGAGCCTCCATTTGCAAAATGGAGAAGCAATTTCCTACCAAGATAAACACTATATGATTCCAAGTGGTGTGTTTATCTGAATGTGTGAGAAGCTGGAGATGGAATGTTTGCTTCTTTCAGAAAATTGGAATTTAACAGCCAAAGAGTCTTTTTTTTCCCCTCTGAAGGACTAAAACAGAATCCATTTACTCAATCAGCTAACCTCAAAACCAAAACAAAGAGTCCCCGGCAGAAATGAGTTGGCCAAGACGCCTGTAAGTACTCACTCACAAGCCAGCCCTCTTTGGAGTCTTTTTGCAAAACAGTGCAGCGCATTCTACCTGATCCCACAGAAAAGGAAACCTTTCACACCTTTCTATAACTCTATGCATTAAACCATAAATTATTCTTCCCCTTTCTCCTACTTTCAGAATCTATACAAAAGTGATTACCTCGGTCGTTTTTCAATATTACTTTCATACTTGGAAAATGCATTTTCAAAAAGTTATTTATTTCTCACAGCATGTCAGGTTGTTATATTGTACTAGTTAAAATAAAACCACTATATAAACTACTGTATACTTTTGCATGCATTATATTTCCCTACAAATGCCATGAAGTAGGATTCTCACAGGTCCTGGGTATATTCATTTTAAACATTATGGAAGACTTCATTTTAGCGCCATTCCAGATTTTAAGGAAGAAATAGGAAAGCAGTTGCCAGAGTAACTCACTGACTAAATAACTTTCTGATTTGAAATTCCCTCATTTTGTTCAAAATTATGTAAATATTCAAAAAAGTTTTTTTCATGAAACTAAAAACATAAGATACATAGAGATAGATAAGATAAATAGATACATAATATATAGATACATAGATAGATACATAGATAAATAGATACATAGATAGATATCCTTTACATTTGATTCAGGCTCAACTAAAAGGAAGAAATGGGCATAGAGGAAGAGACAGAAAGCATGAAATCTGGAGTGAGTACAATCTAGCCTTCCAATAATGAAGACCACATTTTTGTTGAGACGGACTCCCTGTAGTCCCAGCTGACCTAGAATACCTATGTAGACCAGGCTGGCCTCAGTCTCACAAAGATCTACCTGCCTCTGCCTCCTGACTGTGGGGAATGAAGGCATGTGCCCACCACACCCAGCTAAGACCACAAGTTTTTTATATACACATTCAGGTCTAAAATACTTCCTGGAATATATTAAAAGAGAAAATATGGAGCAAAAGTATCGGTAGATATAATCTTAATTTTATGCCGAAAATTGTTTTGTATAAAAATGTAGAATTGGCCAGTCTCTAAAGTGCTACAATTTGTTTAAATTTCTACTTCAATGAAAGACTCTCCAGAAGACCTTAGAATTAGATAGTTTCATGGACATTTCTGTTCTTAGTCACAGGGCTCTTGGCTGTGGATAAGGGGCATTTACCACGAGATAATCGGCCAACACCATGCTGATTCTGCCTGTCAGTTCAGAGACCCAGGCTGTAGAACACTGGAACTGGACTGGGGTTTAAAATGTTGCTAACTGGCTCTCTTTGCAGCCAAGTGAGAGGCAGAAAGAGGAAACACTTCAATACTGAATAAACGATTCTGTATGGGCTGTTGAGGCCTGGCACAAGAGTTTGGAGGACCATCTACTTTCTATCCAGTGAGGCTCTGGCTATGATATCCAGAAGACTCATGGCTTGAGAATCTGTTTGGCTTTCTCTTTTCCTTGTTTTCAAGCTGAGGTGGCAGCATCCTCTCTCAAAACCTTGCAGAATTGTTTCGATCTTTCATTTTAGTTTCACTTCAAGCCACATAGACTGTCCACCCTCTACACCCTAGGGATAATCACGCAGCAATTTCCTACAAACATCCTTGGGAACCACAGAGAGCAAGAAGGAAGGAAAAAGAAAGTAAAGACGTTCCACGTGTATTTTTAACACAACCAAATTCAAGTAAAATGTGCTCCCTGCTAGTGCTTTTAACTAACAAGCAGACAATATATTGCACTGTAAAGTGTTTTATTTGAACACCTTTTCAGTTTTCAGCTCTGTGGCTGTTGCAGGTATATCCATTAAAGGCAACACAGACTGTAAATCAGGACTCTATCCCTTTACACAACATAGGAATCTATTCTCCTGCTGGGGAGAACACAGCTTCCGTTGACACTGATGGGGTGACGTATATTTGTGTAGGGGAGAAGAGACCTTTCTTAACACATGAATTTATGCCTTTAGACATGTAGCTATATGTAGACAAGAGACCCCAGTAAACAGCTTTTATAGTAGCTGCTTAGAAACAGATTCTGTGCTACATATCTACAAAGGAACAGTCATCTTTTTGAAAGGCAAATCCAGAGGAAAGTCTTTGGCAGAGTTCTAAGCCACAGTTCACAGCACAGTGTGCTACCTATCCTGCACAGCCGTGCTCACAGGAACCAAGTCTGACCAATTCACACTGCCTTCCTTAATAATCTAATAGTATTTCTGAAATTATAGTTATGCTGAAACCAACTCAATATCTCTCATGCCGGCATAAACACATAGCAAGCGCTGCATGGGAGAAAGCAAACGTTAACTTTTTAGCACTATGCAACACATGCATAACTACACAATGCAGATGTAGATTCTCACACAAGGACATTTTTATGAAGCATAAATCTTGGAGATTACTGCTTTTCAAAATAGCTGATACATTTGTTTTAAGGGAATGTACTCCTGGTTTCAAAAATAAATAAATAAATACTGATAGTCTGTGTCACATGTGGATTCTGTGTGGTTATTTTCTTATATCTCATTCCTTTGAACAATATTTTCTTTCTGAATTTCAGTCACTTCCACAAAGGGAGCCCAGGAATAATGCAACTTACAAAACAGATGGAGAAAATTATTTTTTAAAATGCAGTCTAAATTTCCATAATTTACAATAGATATTCACGCCTGCATAAAAAGGTTGACACTCAGCATATACACCTAGCTCTGTGTGATGAACAGAGGGCTTTCTAAAACCAGGAGAAAATATCTGTCTCCAGAGAAATCCATATACTGGGAACAAATGGGTTCTCATCATTGGCTTCTTTCTGTACTTCATTTTAAAGACAGCTTCCTGCAAGATACAGGAAGAGTGCATCCTTCTATTTACCATACCAAATATCACTTATGATTGACCCTGTTGTATCCAATTATTGCAGAGACTTAAATGCCATGATAATATTTAACTCTTCATGTTTACTTGCATGGCTGTGGTAGAGAGAACCACAGAATACCGATCTATCCAAAACAGAAAAAAAAAATTAGAGAGTGGCACAGTGGAATTTATGAATGAGAGTACTTTGGCTGCAGAGCATTCCCATTACAGCCCTCAGTCACCACAAAACTGCTGTGTAATTGGAAGGGAGCTTTTTCCCATGCAAAGAAGTTTGCTGTCAGTGCCAACATACCAGAGACAGTATATTGTGCAAGGGGACGGACACCTATAGGCAGCTTCTCTCCCTCCCTGGGAGTCTGGCTCTGCCCAGAATCGCCTGGTCGCAAATGACTTTCTTCTGAGAAGACCAAAGATCACAGAGCCCAGGCTGAGCGTCCAAGAAAACTTGGAGACCATCTCCTCCATTCAACTTAGGAGTGAAGACACACACCAACCAAAACCCAGAAATGCAAAATAAACACATTTCAGGTGCACAGCCCATCAAAGGAATAGGCAGACCAGAAGCCAATACGCCTGTGACATCTGAACCTAAAGTCACTCCTTTTAACCTGTGTCAAAAAGCTAGCCCTATTCTAGTGTTTATTTACCTAAAATCATCATCAACCAATTCAAATATTATCCTAAATGCCATTCTGGCTGGGAAACAATCCACTTCCCCTGAGCAAGTTTAGACATATTACTATTTTCCCAAAGAAAAAAGCTACTTTCTTTGTGTATGTGTATGTTTATGTTTGCTTTTCTGGTTCCCTGGCAACAAAAATTATATATATTAAGGCTTCAAATACCATATTTTTGGTCTATGGCCTAAAAAATCTGTTTTCTAGAGAGAATTTTTCCATAGATTCCATATTTATAACATCTTAAATTGTTAAATGTCCAATTTCTTAAATTCAGTACACGGTTAATAGGTCTGGGTGATTTCCTAGTGTTACATATATCAGTTCTTATTTATAAAATATTCACAGTAAGAAAATGAAAGGTTCAGTAGAATGTTGTGTCGCAGGTTCTAAGCAGCTAGTGAAGGACTCTGAAAAAATCTTTCTATATTGAGCATAACAGAGGAGGGAGCTCTCTTTTAGTTTGAGGGTAACCTGGTCTACATAGTGAGACTCTTTCTTTAAAAAAAACTTTCTGGAAAATGTAAGTCATGTTTTCTCACAAATAAAATAATAAAAGTAATTGATATATTGATATACACCTACTTTCTCCTCGAATCAGGTATTTGAAGTGTAATGTTGTAACACCACAAAAAGGTCCATCCAAAAGAAAGGGAGAGTATACAGTCCGTAAGTACTGGACTACTGCACAAGCCTGAGGACCTAAGCTTGGATGCCTAGCACCCACACTGAGATAAAAAGAAATCTGGACATGGCAGAACACGTAATGCCAGAACTGGGGAGTGGGAATTAGAGAATCCCTAGGATTTGTTGGTCAGCCAGTCTACATTGGCAAGCTCCAAGATCACTGAGAGATTCTGTCAATAATAGCAACAACAATAATAATAATAATAAATAACAAAGAGGAGAACAATTCAGTAAGAAACTCAATATGAGCCACTGTATTCTCCATAGAGACTACAGCCACTGAAGATTTATATTCTTGGGTTGATCATCAATAACCTTGAGGGTGTGTTCTCCAAGTCTTCGGTGAACCAGTTCGTCTTTCTGACATATGCACTCAAGTTATCCACCTACAGTTTCCTCAGAGCACTGAACACAATTGTAATTTTATCTTTATTTACTTGATTCGTTCAATGACTGTCTATCCCACTAGACTATAATTCTATGCAAAGTATGTCATAATTTCTGCCCAGCACATAGTCAGTGCTCAATGAATAAATGAGTCACCACATTTCCAAGGAACCCTTGGGGTAACTCTGCACAAAATACACAACTGGGCAACCCCAAATCCCTATCACTGTCTCACTGTGCTAGCCAGATCTGATAACAACCACAGTTCAGATTCAAATTATGTTTTTCATTTAAACATCTCAAAGTAAAATAAAAATAAACAGCTGGAAATAACCAATAAAAAGTGAGAGAGAAAGACCAAAATAAGTTCAGGACTCTGCCAAAGGTCTTAATGGTAGCAACAAAGCCATAAACATCTCAGGGCACTTCATAAGTCATGAGGCCTTGCAGATGGAAGCGATATCAGCAACCATTGGCTGCCGTTTCTTTGGCTCACCAAGATCCTGCTCCAGGAAAAGGGGGTGTGATTTATCCTGCTTTCTATCATCCTGAATCTTCTATTAACTGCCACTTGTGTAGTCACAATACAATGATAAATGAGGGTCATAATTACGACCCTAATTCACAGCAAGTCACCAAGGTATCCTCTGAATCACAGAAAAATGACATTAGGTGAGAAGTTCTCTAAGAGAAAGGATCACTTCCTACAATTCCCCATGGGCTTCATACAACACATAATTGTTTAATAAAACTATATTGATCATAAAGATGTTATTGTGTCTGAAATGATGTCCAGTGTCTGCCATATGAAGAAATTACCTATTAGCTAGAATGTTTAACCACATTGCACACCCATTAATGCTTGTTAAGAGAAATTTAATTCACGCTAAGTAGGAATTAATGGCAGTCTTGGTGGTGGATGCGTGGGATCAACTTCTATTTATTAATCAACAAAGAAAATTGCAATATTAGAAACAATATTGGGAGGTGACAATACTTCCAAAGAGCCCTAGGTTAAAGGAGGTGTTGGGACAGTTGTTGTTACTGTTGCTTTTATCCCAAAGAAACCATTATCTAGATATTACATGTTGATATAATTAGACAATTGAACTATGAAAAGTTGGATCTGCCTCACAGTGGAACCCTAGTTGATATACAGGAACCCTAACAGAGGTGCAAAGGTCGCCCAGACTCATGGCAAAAATTCATTGAATTTTTAATACATAATCTAATCATTTCTCTCTTTTTTCAGTTTAAGTGCCTAGGAGGGAAATGTATGAGAATATATACATTGCCACAGAACACTCATGTAATATTTTTAATTAGACAAAAGTTGTATTCTTCCCAAAAGTGGATCACTGAGATTTTTACCCATAAGTTCAAGAGGCAGCTTTATTACTCATGTTTTGACAGTTACCCAGTAACATCCAGTGTTAAGTACTCTAACATAAAGAACATGGCTATCACAAAGCATTTATTTTTGTGTTGGAATGTATGCACATGTGTGCACATGCATAGGTTTATGTGGTATGTATGCATGTCTGTGTATGTGGAAGCTGAGTTGATGACTTTTTAAAGTATTTATCTCACACAGCTCTCCCCTCTCATTCATTTGTATTTGCATATTTCCAAACTTCTTTTTATATTTTATTTTTATGTGTTAGCTGCTTTGGCTCACCAAGTTCTGCCTGCCTGTATGTAAGTGCATTCACCATGCAATGCACGTGAATGTCAGAAGAGGGCATCAAATCCCCTGGAATTGGAGTTACTGACAGTTGTTAGCTGCCATGTAGGTGCTGGGAACTAAATGTGGGCCTCCGTAACAGCAGCCAGTGCTCTCAACTGCTGAGCCATCTCTCCAGCCCCTAAAGTAACTTCTTAAGGATCATAAAGGAATTAGCTTCTATAAACAACACAATGATAAAAAAAAATTATTCTCAGTATACCAGCACTAAAAACAAAGGCTCAAAAGAAAGGGAAAATATTAAATAACCTTTGGACCTTACCAAATACATTTAATCCTTTGAATAACTTTATAAATATTTGAGCCTCTTTTATTTATGTTTTCCTCCTTTTTATTATAAAATAAGATAGACTTTATAAAGTAGTCCTCTTAAAAGGATTTTTTTAAGGGGGAAAAAAGAAACTATGGTTTATTATTTAACTTCCGAAAAGCCAACATCAAAGTTAGATTTTTGGCATTCAAGAGCATATCATTTGTAATTTCTTCTTTCTTGTGTTTTTCTTTTTAATTTTTATGTGAAGAGTTAGATCTCAGGAATTCTTATCTGGAAGCCTCGCTTAGCCAAGTTGCATTGATGGGAACAACCCTTTTTTGCCAAGACAAAAAAAGAAAAAGTTATATGCAGTCACTCCCTCCTCTTCATCTCTCTCCCTCATACACTATTTCTGACTCAAAATGAAAATAGTTTTATTGTGTTTCTTCTTATATTTAAAGAAAGGGGAGAAAGAATCCTAGCTGCATTTGAAGTATGAGGTTACAATTTCATTACATAAAAGAAGTGTTCTGAAGTTCCCAGAAGTATCAGACCCGCCATGTTTATTTAGGACTGGGGTAAGGAGTCCTTCTGATTTGCATATGTTATCCCTGTGAATTTCCTACATGCATAATTTTAAAGTACTTAACGAGTAACTCAAATAGAAATGGAATTAGGTTGCAGACAATGACAGTAATGAAACTTAGGGACAATGAAATAAGATGCCAGGCCAGAGCTGTTTGACAAAATCAAATCGTGCAGCCGAGAATCTAATTTCTATTGGACTGCGGCAGCTTGAGATAAAGTTGTCATAAAGTCCTATCACGATTAGTCAGGATAACATAAACATTAAGGAGCCATATTTAGATTATTCCAGTTCTCCCATCTGCCTACCAAAGAAGGGACAGCTGAGAAAATGACCCAGGCAGTTCACCATGACTCTCAACTCCTTCCCCTGTCTACAACCAGTCTGACTCACCTCTATCCCCACCACTACCCCTACTGACAAAGATATCATTATCTCCTGTCACTGGCCTCACCTCACTCCCCAACTTAGTCTCCTTGACCTGAGCTCTGTTCCCTACAGTTCTCTGTATGTTCCTCCATCTACACCTCCACTGTGATTCCATATGGAGTTAACCAGCCCCTGACAGGCATACCCAAGACACTGCATCCCACCAACTCACATACCTTATTGGTTGGCTCGCTGTTTGCGAAGGTGTGCACAGACACATGAGAGCTAGGAATACCCCTAGAGCACAGATATATGAGCAACAGTCTCTCATTAAAAGGTCCTCAATGATCTTGGTTTAAACTTACCAGCTTTACTATAAAATTAAGCTATTCAATTAAATGGATCAATTAGCCTATGATGACAAATATGCTCTCTAACAGTAAAATGTGTAAGAGTTCAGGCTGGGGAGATAGCTGAGTCAATGAAGTACTTGTCATGTGATCATTAAGGACCTAAGTTTGAAACCTAGCACCATGTAAAAAGCTGGGATGATAGTGTGTTCTTATAATCTCAGGACTGTGGAGGCAGAAACAGCAGATTTCTGGAGCTTGCTAGCCACCCAATTTGATTAGTCAACCAGCATCAGGTTCCAAAGAGAGATTGTCTTAAAAAACAAGGTGATGGCTCATGAGGAACCACACCCAAGGTTAACACACACTCATACAAACACAACTGCCCACACATGTGAGTTCACACAAAGGTATATGCATGCACACAGATACATTGGCAGACACACCCAAGAATGTGTACGAGTGTAAAGATGGATAAAGAAAGACCCCAAAGGGTCTAAAGTATCATTTCAAAATCCCTTTCTCAGGAAGCATGTTAAGGCCTGCTGAGACCTGAGTTCAGCAAGCTAAGGTGCCTGCCACACAAGCCTGGCAACTGGAGTCCAATTCCCAGAATCAATGTAAGGTAAAAGGAGAGAAATTACTCCAGGAAGCTGTCCTATAACCCCCATATGGACACCATAGCACACACATCCACACATTGAGATCTCACATACAGAGAGATGCCAGATGATTGATTGATTGACTGATTGATAAGATACACAGATAGATGTCAGATATAAAGACAGAAAGATAGGATGGATGGATAGATGATGATAGATAAATAGATAGGATAGATACTAGATAGGAGAGATAATAGATGATAGATTAGATACATAGGTGATAGAGATAGATGATAGATAGATAGATAGATAGATAGATAGGATAGTTGATAGATAGGATATATAATAGATATAGAAAACAGAAAGATAGGTGATAGAGAGAGAACAGGCTATACAACAAAACCCAAAATAGTAATTGGCTGCTTTCTTTTTTCTAGAACAAATGCTTACTGAATTATAAGCTTTGCTGCAGGGCAACAATTCAGTCTAATAAGACATGGTCTCTACCCTTGAGAAGCCCAAGGACAAAAACATCACTGACAGGAAAGTCTGAGAAACATCTGACTTGATGGGAATTACCACCAATTAATCTAGGGTACTCTGATAAAGTGTGTGGGAGGGAACTCTGTTTTGGACTGTTTGCCGATATTTATGGTATAAATACTCTCATAGTGAATGATTTCAAGTTTCCAGAATGCTATCACTGACCAGAGCTGGAAAGAGACTCCCTCAGTTGACCCTCATGAGTCTGAAAGCCAGCTCCAGGGTACTGCAGAGCAGAACACATAGCCCTGAAGCTCCAGACTACACTCCCTTCTACCACTCAGCTATTTCATAGATACTTTTTGATTGTTGGACATGGTGTTAGCCACTGAATAAGGAGCCTCAGCCCCTGGCCATAGGAGGTTCTAACATCCACTGATGGGAACTGACCCAGACAGAAGAACAAGGAAGGTGTGACTGAGAACTGAAGAGAAGGAGCTAGAGTCTGATGGATGAAATGCATGGATCAAAGACAGGATGGGCATCCCTGACAGAAGCAATGGAAACAGCTCAACAGTAGGTACTAGGCTTTGATCCTAAGAATAATAAGAACACTTTTGTTGTAGATTAGACATGAAGCTTCACCCCAAAAGGCTCACATTTTGAAAGCTTGATCCCCAGCCGGGGGGATTATTTATTAATTAGATGCTAGAAACTTCAGCAGACCTGGATGAAAAATGTCACACTTGAAGAGCAGATTGTTAAGAGTACCTTGTCCTCCCTTTCCATGATACTTCTCCTCTCCCTCCTTCTTCCCCCCTCCCTCCGACCCTTCCTCTCTTCCTTTCTCCTTCCCTCCCTCCCTCCTTTCTGGATTCCTGGAGTCATGACATACTGACTCACCAGAGTCCCAGAAAATAAAAGACATGGACTGAGGCCCCTGAAACCATGAGCTAAAATAAACTGTTTCTCTCTCACCCTGTCTTTGTCAAGAATGCCGCAGGAAGTGGTGGAAGAAGCAGGTGGTGAAAGTCAGGCTACGGAATCAGGTGGTAGAAATCGGGCCTCAGCAAAGCAGAAGGGGTTGAGAGGTATCTGATGTGCCTAAGGAGATGAGAGGAAGGATAACCACAAGAGATCATCCTTAGGTTTCTACAACTGAAGGGACAGAGGAACCTGTCACAGTTGTATGAGGAAGATGACTGTGTCTGAGAAGGAGAAATGAAAGCTCACGTTTGGTCACTGAGTTCATCAACATGGGTCTTTTGGCCCTCTTTCATGAAAAGAAGAAATTACTCCCTACAAAAGAAAAGCCTGCACCTTTCATGGTGGCGTTCTAGGCCCTCACAAAGCGGCCTCAAGCCTTTCCCAGAACTTTTAGGAAACTGGTAGACCCTTATCTGCGTATTTCTCCTAAATCTCCCATAAAAACCTGCTTCTTTTTTTGTTTATTTATTTATTTATTTATTTATTTATTTACTGTGTATGAGTGTTTTATCTGTGTGTATGTAAGTGCACACATCTTCTGCAATGCCTGCAGAGGCCAGAAGGGGGCATCAGATTCCATGGAACTGGAGTTAAGAATGGTTATTAGTTGCCATGTGGGTGCTGGGAACTAAGCCAAGGTCCTCTGCAAGAGTAGCCGGTGCTTTTAACTGCTGAGCCATCTCTCCAGCCCTATCCTTGCTTCTTGACAAAGGGTAAATGGTTCACAGTTAACAAAGCCACCCACACCAGAACTGTCATCATTCTAGGCTGAAGCCATAAAGCTCAGATCATGTCACAGATCATCTTTGTATCTCCCGGACCCATCAGCAGTTAAGTACCGTATTTGCCATATGTTGGTGTCATATTTTCCAAAGCAAAATCACAACTAGTCTGACCACACCTAGAAAAAGATGCAGTCCACACACATACAGCAGCCTCAAACACTTTGCTATAAGTTTGTATACACATCAATGAACTCAACAAACATCATCCAGTGCCTCCTACGTCCAAGCCCTCAGCAGATACTCAACAGAGAACACAGGGTGGACTACCAGGCATCTCATACTTACATTTCCTCCAGAGGGTCACACTGAGCCTCTGAAACAGATCCATCTGATGATGCCTCCCAGCTGGGGAGGGGAGGAGGTAAGAGGGAAGGGGGACACTTCCAATTTCAGCCACATCCCACCACAAGAAGGCTTCAATTTACATCATGCCAAGCCTAAAGGACTTGACTGGTCTGGTCTCCATTACTCAGTGACAACCCTCAGCCAGCAGAGGACAGGAAATAAATATCCAGTTTCCTGTCCTTCAAGAACATAATTCTGGTGGCTGTTAAGACAGTTTAGTCAATAAAATTTTGACCGTGCAAACATAAGGATCAGAGTCTGATGGCCCATCACTCATGTAAGACAGTCTAGTGTGGGAGCATGCAGCTAGAATCCCAGTGCTGGGGAGGAGGAGACAGTAAAATCCCAGAAGCGTGCTGCTCAGCCAGTCTGGTCAAATCGGTCAGCTCCAGGTTCAGTGAGAGACTCTGTCTCAAAATATAAGATCAAGAATGACCAAGGAAGACACATGACATCAACCTCTGGCCTCTTCACAAACACACACACACACACACACACACACACACACACATGCATCCATGCACAAACACATGCATATGTACATACCAAGGAAAGAAAACACAACTCTGGGAAGCATATATCACTCTACCCATAGGAAGTCCTGTTGGGATTCAACACCAGTTGTGACAACAACATCATCAGTAGCATCATGTACCACTGCCTGGGTTTCTCCCTTACCTTTTCTGGCTCTCTTCTCTTCCTCACCTCCAGTTTCCTGGAGTCACACTCACACACTCACATAAACTACCTGTGCCTGAGTCCCTGCAGAATGTCTACTCTGAGAGGACTTCAAACTAAAATAGGCTCTGACCACAATCACCCATTTCAGTGACTCTTTGACTCTAGCTGAAGAGCTCACATTGCAAACAGCATGGGTGCTCTGCAGGGAGATAGGCATTGCCAGTTCCACTGTTTTCTGAGAACATCTGGAGAGTTCTACAGCAGGAACAGTGTACAGTGAGTGCTAAATACACACCTTCTGAGTTAAATCCAGGTTAAATCCCACTTCTTCAAAAAGGAACTGATGTGTATGGCTTTCCAAGTCATTTATTTTTCACACCCTTCCCTTACATTCTGTCAACTTTGATTTGGTTCCTGTTCTCCACCTTAGCCTACTATGCTAGAACACATTTATAGACATATTCAATGCTACTAGAAACTTCCTAAAATGATCTTAAGAACAGAAAAAAAAAAATCTGACTTAACATTAAGCATACTCTGTCATCCATTAGCATGACAAAGTCTGTTTTATTTAGACATTGCCATTAATAATGAAGTGATGTATGATCGCCACTCCTGCAGCTCTTCCATCCTTGCACAATCAATTATACATTTAAGATATACTTAGTGGGTAGAAGGCCTCTCTAATTAAGCAGACCTTGAGGGAGCCTGTGTGATTCTTAAAACTTAAGATCTTTCAGATGCATAGGGAAGTAGAGCTCTGAAAAATTAATATAAATAGATATATATGTGTATGTATACATGTATATATGTATATTCAAGATGTTTTGAGTCATGATTAGAAAAACATGCTTTCATGTCCTCTGAACTGATAAATAAGGAAACACACACACACACACATTTTTTTTGACCCAATAAAGACTTCGAGGTGAACAAAACATTGTGCAAATTATGAATGCTTTCTTTCCTTGGTTCCAGCTAAAAAGCCAGAACTAAGTTGAAATTAGATATTAGAAACTCAACCCCAGAAGTGCTGTCCCTTAGACAAAACAGTCTTTTCTGTCAAAAAATATTGAAGATTTAAGGTAGTTGGTTCTTGAGAACTCTGGAAATTGTCCAAAGTTAGAATTGAACAGAAATAGCTAGCAGATTTCCCAGAAGGCAAAATGAGGATGGTTTTTCTCACTAACAGGACTGTGTATCGCATCCTGCTGAGGGGAAGGGAGGGGTGCTTATCTCGGGGTAATCTCCAGCAGGGTTCGACATCCTGCTTGCCCTCAAAAACTAACCCTCTCCCATATAGCCCCACACATCCTCCCAATTTGGCTGCTCCTAATGCTTTCTCTTTCTCTCCCTCTAGAGGCAGACAGAACACGAAGCACTAAATAAGGTTTAATTTCTACCAGCGGTGAAGGCGCTCTGACGGGAACAGAAAGCAGGCCTGGGAAGAAGGCATGTGTCAAGAAACACGATACAGGAGAGCAGGGGATGGTGGAGGGGTTGCGTGAAAACGCTGGCCTCCTGGTCTCCAGCAGCTCTCCTTCCCCGTCTCTCTCTCCCCTAATTGCCCTCTCCCTCTTTCTTTGCAGGGCTCTGCCTCCATCCTCCTCTGGCTATCCCTTCTGCTTTGCACAAACCCTCTCTGGTCCTGCGTTTTCCCATTCTCCTGTCTGGGATCTGGACTGGTGTCTCTTACCCGGGTGGTGCCTCCTGGAGGGACCAATGAGTTTCCAGGTCTGGCCCAGCCTGTGGCGGGTGTCATGAGACCTTGTTATCAGAGACAGCAGATGTACCCTAATTTCTGTAGCATGGCGGTCAAAAGGCTCCTCATTTCTCAATCACCCCTCAGCCCGAGGAGCCTCAGTTACAGCTGATGACAGCGCCAGGTAGGCACAGACTCCTTGCAAGGAGCCAGGAGAATATTTTTCACAGGCTTGTATGTGAACCCACTTGACTAGCGGTTGAGGGGATTTTCCTGCTACTCGGTCCAGTCCTGGAGTAGTGGTCAGAAGCACTTCTTCCCTGTTGGGGCCCAAAACTCTTGGAAGGAAGCATAGAAACACAGTCAGCAAGGGACAAGAGGCTCCCAAGAGGGCACAGGGGCCACTGAGCTGGGTTGTCTGTGCTCTTTTTAATACCACATTCTAGCAAGAAGAAAACGTGAGGTCTGACTTTAGAGCCTTTGACACATAATTGGTAGCCAATTTTCCTAAGTGGTGAGTCAATTTTCTGCTTGTGAAATGTAACTTTACCCTGGTGGACACCAGGCCCCAGGGTTTTCAATGTGGCTTAACAGCAATTATATGAATGTTAGGAAGGGGGGAAGTGTTAAAGTCCCTGCATTTACATTTGTCCGTGTTTTTACTTCTTAAAGGGATAGGAGACATCTCCTGACCAACTCACCCACGGAAAAACCCACCCGGAGTCAGGCACAGGATATCCTGGGAAAGCCATCTGAAACCACATTACTACAAAGGGTACTTTTTTAAAAAAAAAATTATTATTCTGTCGAGTATTCTGACTAGTAGAGAGACGCAGTGGGGCGGGGGATTTAAGGGTCTTGCCACGTTTTTTCCTAGTCCCCCTCCCCCGCCGCTGTTTCCTTTGCTTGCACCCTAACCCCTTGCCTGCCCATCCCCACCTCCAGACAAGTCCCCGGTAGCGCTGGGGCCCCCCTTCGCAGGCGGGTCCCCGCCCCCCGCCGGCTCCACATGTGCTGTGCGACTCGGCTTTCACTGGCGACAAACTGGAGCCGGGGCCTTTCCGTTCAGGAGGGACTCGCTACGTGTCGCTAACAACAGCACAAACAGCCTGGCTCTGGGCTCCGCTGCCCACAGCGCTCGGCACCAAGAAGCCCGGACTGTAAGAAGTAATTCATGAGTTCCCACAAAGCCACTACTGAGAGGCCTGGAGAGGGGGTGAGAAATGGGGTGTTCGGCTCCAGGGCCTCCATCCCTGCAGAGGTACAGCAGTCACATCCGCAGCCCAGCACACGCACTTTGGCCTTCTTTAATTCATCATTTTTTTTCTAAGCAAAAAAGCCATCTCCGTCTTCCAAATTTCATTCCGTTTATTAATTGATCAACATCCTTACAGATATACTTGGTAGACCCTTCAATACATACACTGAGATTTTTAAAGATTCATTTGTTCTTTGACAATCTCATACATGTGTTCTGATCACACTCCCCCTTTCACCATCTTAGTCTCTCCTCCCCTCCACCCTCACCCACTTCTTGTCACCAAGTCCCATCCAACTCTCATGTCTGATTTTGATTTTGTTCTATAACTCACTGGGTTTTAACCTGCCTAAAATCGTCCTCCTAAAATGCATCCCTTGGTCATCAATAGTTGTAATAGAAAAGTCACACTACAATCATACATTTACACCAATGTGCATGGCACCCCCACAGAGATGCAGGCTACACTCACCCATAAAAAGGAAATATATATAACACTATTAAAGACTTTTCTGGAAGTTCTGGAACATTTGCTTCAGAAAGACATACTTTTAATACAAGCAAACTGGATTTGGACAGCCTCTCCTATGAAGTTGAAGAATGATGGGCTAGGAACCACAGTGAAAAAGTAAATGATGTTTTCAAAAAAAAAAAAAAAAAAAAAAATCTCTAAACAGGTTAGAGACATGGCTCAGCGGTTAAAAGTACTGACTGCTCTTGCAGTGGACCTGGATTCGATTCCCAGCACCCACATGGCAGCTAACAACTGTCCACAACTCCAGTTCCAGGGAATCCAACGCCCTCTTCTGTCCTCCATGGACACTGCACAACACGGGTGCACTCACATACATGCAGGCAATACACTCATACACATAAAATAAAAATTAATATTTTTTTAAATCTCTGAACAGAGAAAAGTACACAGTCTTAGAAAACCTTCCCCCAAAGAAGATATGGTGTGTCATGCAGACATGCTCGTCCCCTAAATATTTCAAACTGAAGAGAAAGAGACTGCATGTAAAACAACTCTCTGGACTTTCAACTTCAATCCTGAAGAAGCTAGGGAAAAACCGAGGGAAAAGTTCACAGGTGGAACTCGGTAACAGATCATTAAAAACAGGGGTGTCCTATCTCACGAGTCTCCCAGAAGCTGGGTCTGTGGCTACAAGGTTTGTTCAGCCTGAGCAATGGGATTTCTCTGAATCACAGGCTCAATGACATGACCTTTTTCTCCCTAACTCTCCAATGGATTTCTTCAAGTTCTGGCCTCTGCCAGCAAAGCCAGGCAGGAACTAAGATCCAGGCACAAGCTTCACCCTGGGAGTTTGGCACTACACACCTTCAGGAGAAGCCTGGGGAAGGTACAATTGTTTGGGGGAAGCTGGTGGTCTCCTCAGTGGTCTGTGAGACCCTGCTGAGCAGTCTGCTCACCTCTAACAGCAGCTATGGGCGGGATCAGGAAATGGTTTCATGTTCCTGCCCTTAGCTTTGTGTTGGTGAAGGCTGGCACATCTTTTTTTTTTTTTTTTTTTTTTTTTTTTGGTGGTTGTAATTTAAATGAGACAACCCACTGCACAGCTGTCTCAGTCAAATTATGCAGGGCCATGTGGCCTTTCTTCAATCTTTAAAAAGTCCAGGGCACCTCTGACCATGTTTGAGAGAAGCCCATGGGAGCAATGACCAACAAAAGGAATAGTGATTACGCCAGCAAAGGGTGGAAATTTGCCTAAATGAATGTATTAAAGGCTGCACTCAGAAAATGGAAATGTTCGTTTTTATATAGAAGCAGAAGTGTGTCATGATTAAGACCCTGATCTTTGGGGTTGGACACAGCAGGGTTGGCATCCTGGCTCCCCCGCATCTAACAGCAGTGCTGATCTTAAACAAGTTATTTAACCTCCTGGAGCCCCAGTTGCCTCTCTGTAAAATGAAGGAAACACCAAGTGGGGTTGTAAGGTTTAAGTAAGAGAATTCTTAGCAGATATGCAGCTTGAGAAATGCTGGCTATTAGTATCGTCAGCAACAGTCATTGCACAATGAAACACAGGGCATGCAACTCTGAATGCCAAGCAGTACAGCTCACACCCAGGCACTATAGCACACAGGTTACCTGTAACTCTGGAAAAGACTACGTTTACTCTGGCTCTAAGCCCTCAGTTTACATATCACTAAACTGTACCCTTTCTGGGCTGTTAGATAAAATAATTGAAGCTTCTATAATCTAAACTTTATCTTGTTTACCCTGGTATAAGTCTCTCTCTCTCTCTCTCTCTCTCTCTCTCTCTCACACACACACACACACACACACACGCACACACATATATACACTGTGTGCATACATATACTTTTTACATGTACACAGCAGATACAGAAGTGCAAATACAATCACTGGTGTGCATGCATGCTACACCAGCACCCAGCAGCAGTTATGAAGACACAAAATAAGTGGATCCCCAAATGAAAGGAACATAATTATCAAACTTTGGTGATTCTGTTCAATGATGCCCAGTTATGCACTGCACAGCAAAAATAAACTCTTTAAGATCCTGTAAGCACAATCTATTGTATCTCTGCTCCTATGGGCCTTTTAAAAGCAGAGGTTAAATTACAATCAGATGGCAGGAGGAGAGGACCCTGCCTCAGGGCACTTCCTTAGGATAAATGGCCAGTTCTTGTCCAGTGGAAGGAGTTGTTGGCCAAAGCACCATGGGGCCGGTGACCCCTTGCTGGTCACTAATTGTTACTGAATTCCCTGGAACCAGGGTCATTATTGCTAATATAAACTTACATAAAAATTCCAGAGGCATATGGATTTCTTGCAGTGCTGAGTCTTATTTCTTTGGAGTTTTATAGGACATTTCTATAGAATTAATGTTCCATACATTTGCTCCATAGCCAGTTTGTCTTAACACTTGATCTGGCTTAAAGTCAAGGTTTACTAGACATAAAATAAAAAGTGAAGGAAGGCACATGAGAAATGGGAAATCCTGAGAGGGTTTGCTCTGCACCTAGAAGTCTCAGAGAATCATGACCCATGGGACATCAAATTGGGTTTCTTTGGGGAATCTGTCAAAGCATCATAACATTTATCTGTAAAAGTCAGAAGGCTAGGGAGGAGAGATAGTGGGTGGGGAGGGAAAGACAGTCAGATGCACAGACAGAGGAAAAAAAGGCTGATGATTGATTATGCTCCATCTAAGCAAAATTTTCTTTCTCTGTATTTCATCTCTGTACATAGCAAACCAAAAGGAGTTTTAAAACTTATGAGATTCTCATTTCTTTACCCTCAAGACATGTGCAGTGTGCATAATATCGGTATTAACAAGTACCAGTTACAGGATACAGTAACTTCATAGCTTCCTTATAAAGATGCTCAAACTTTGGGGGCCTTAGAGAGAATTATCCACCCCAGAAGTACGGATGCTGAGAGTCCATAATCGTTCAGCAAGCATATACTTGTGTAATTTTGTGTACATCCCCAGGTATTTATGCTGCTTTACCCAGAAGGTAGTCAAAACCAGTAGGATCTGGTTAGACACCTGTGTAATTCTGCATAGGTAAGCTCGACTGACGGCCTCTCAGAGCCACTGTCTCAGGGAAATAAACATGTTGGTCCATGTGCCTCACATTTTACGAACCTACAATTTCTTTTCAGTAGATCCCTACCCCACCTTGTCCAAATTCTGCTACCAATAAATTAAATATATTAACTCAATTAGCCTTGTAAGGTATCCTGTTCAACGATCTCACCCAGAAACCTTGTGCCTTCAGGTAGATCTGAGCAGCAGATGGGAGCTGTGCTTGCCATTTTATCCTTATTACCTAGCTGGTGCCCTGCACAGGATAATGAAGGAGGGGAAAACTGCTTGGGAATATTGCTGGTTGTTCATTCCTGACTCTGAGTTTGCTATTTACCTTTCACAACATGTAACAAAGGGCTATTTTCCAACAGCAGATACAAGATGTGACCAGATTTATAGGAAGACAGGAGCAAAATCATTAAGAAAAGGGGAGCCTTAAAGAGCTGAAGTATCCTGTTCTGTCATTTCATAAATGAGAAAACTGAAACCCAGAGAGGGTAAGAGGCTTGCTGAGGCCCACATATCTAAGGATGAGGCATGGAACTCATCAGACCTGTGATGGAACTGTCGTATGCTCGCTCCTTAACAGAATATGCTTGGGCTGGGCTCAGGATGGAGGTATGAATGGAAATGACTGTCCTAAGGCTAACCTACACTGAAGCTGATGAGAACTGAGTGACTTTGAATCTAATGAAGATGGGATAGCGGCCTGGGAAAGGCCAGGTAACTGGTAGGAGATGGCTGGATGGATTCAGTAGTGATTTGGAAAGAGCTTCATACCAAATCCAATGTCCCTCCTATGTAAGCACCCTCAAAGTAGCGCAAAGAGTCTCTGAGGCAGCGCCTGGTACAGGAGAACAGCTCCAGTGTCTTTCATACAGCAGACAAATGAAGAACGTCGAGTCAATGTGCATGCCAGTTCCTTTGTTTCTCCTATTTGGGGTGGATGGGTATTGTCCCTTGCTATGTCTGAATCTAAGCGATGGCTCCCCAACAGAGCCTCTCTCACATGAAACAATTTTGGGGTAGGTTTAGCAGACTTATTTTCTGTGCTTTCTGACATTAAAATATTTGGGAGCACAGAAGAATCTGGCTTATGATGTTGGAGAGGAAGAAAAGGAAACATACATAAATGTGAAATTTCACCTTTGAAAATTAAGCCATCGGTGCTACATGATCAGACAGGGAATGGAAGTGCAAGAGAAGATGCACCTTTCGATGGGTGACTTTCAGTCAATCCCACCCTGAAAGCAAGAGGGAGAATCAAGTTTTCCACATCAGCCTAATCATTTTAGGCAGGCCACATAGGCATATATATCCCATAGGCTGAAATAATCATTGTTTCTTCCTTTTCTTCAATCCCGAGAAGGGCAGGAGCTGTGGACTCCCCTCTGCCCCTCTAGCGTGTGGGGTCAACGCCCTTTGCCTTGTGGAATCATCTTCCTGTGGTTCGGCTTCAGATGATGCCACAGGCTAGAAATTTCTCCCTGCACCTTCTCCATGACTCTCGTCCTTCCTTTGGTCACTCAAAAGTGTGACAAAGCCTGCTCAGGCTTAGGCAATGTTACACAAAAGTGTTTTTGAGGAGGAAGAAATGGAGTTTACTATTCTCTCTTTTCACTATGATTTTTTAACAGAACTAGACTCTGCAATAACACCTCATTTCCTCTAGTATTATTTTTGGAAAGGGCAGTTTATTAAATTTGTTTAGGCTTAAATATAAGATAATTCTTTAAATGAAGACTTACTCTGAAAATTGCCAAGTTCAATATTTATATATGTCAGTACCTTCCAGAGAAAGATAATCATCAGAGACAACTGTTGACGACAAGATGCCTGAACCTGAAAGAACTGTTCTAAGATTCCTACTAGAAAACCAGGATTGATGAAATACATCTGACAATGAAAACAAAAACTGCAATTTTGAATAGTGTTATGACATAGTATGAATAAGCACATTTACAAAGAAATGAATTATGTGAGCTCTGAAAGAGTGAAATACAATTTTAAGATGGGATACTGTACAGTGTCCTCCTCCCCAAGACTCTTCTAATTTCCTCGAAACAACTTAACCGGTGTTGGCTCCTCAAAGCTGGATCTTGTTAGAGATACAGAGCTCAAAGCTTTCCTTGGACCCAAACCCAGAAAACAGGAGTGGTGCCCTTCCCTGAGGCTGATTTCACACAAGGTGAAACAGATAGCAGAACGAGACCCAGATGGCCCAGAGGAGCAACAGAAAAGCCACTGGAATCAGAGCCAGGGACTTGGCTTATGGTCCTGGCTCTGGGACTGATCAGAGCTTTGGGCAACATTGCTGTGCTTCTCTTGGCCTCTGCTTTCCCAACTATAAAATGAAGGGACTAAACTGTAATCTCTGAGAGGCCATTGAGCTCAGATGAAAACCTGGTTTCTTCCCCCAAGAACCTTTCTTCAGAAAGTCTGCATTTGAGATGTAGTTGATGGATTTACTTATGTACCCAAGATATGGATGCAAAAAGCCCTGCTGATACCACAGTGGTATTGTGCAAACTAAAACCACGTAGGTCAAAGAGAGCTGCACACCAAAAACACAAACAAACAAAAACAAAGCCCTGCCCGATTAAGATACCTACTTCATTCCCTCTACAGGGAATCCAGTCATAGAGCGAAAGTACTGGCCTTCCTCACTTACTTAGGTCTTTGTAAAGAGCAAAACTTCTTTCTTAGGTAAAGGAATGAGATTCTGGTCCCGGAATCCTCAGCATTAGCTAGAAACCTTTCCCTGAATTCTTACATGCTAGAAAAGTATTTGTTATTGCATTTAAACCTGGCTGTTTAATCAAACCTCAGGGAGATTTTTCAAGTAAGGCTAACAGAGTTGTTATAGCAAAAAAAAAAAAAATAAAAATAAAAATAAACAAATAAATAAATAAAAGGTCTATATCAGAGCTGTAAGGGATTTCCCATAAGAAAAGAAAACACTTTATAAATGAATAAAAAGTCTATTATTTCTTTTCTATAAAATCTCATATGGTTTTAAGTCCATATATAGGAGCAAAAGGCTATATAGCTGATAAGCTATAAAATTTGAAAAATTCCCTGTGGTGGGGGGAATACCAGAACAACTCCCAGCTGAAAGAAACCTCCAAGAAGCTTCCAGTCTACCGTCAGCCCTACTTTGAAATCACACAAACAAAGCTACCTGCTTCCTTTCTACCATGACAACGTTGTATAAGGCAGTCCTCAGGACTCATTTGTAACCGAGAGAAAAAGAGGATCCCCCTTCACACTTCACTTTCCATAGACCTGAGAAAGATCCTTCTGGAAACCCACGGTAATGACATCATTGGTGTTCTCAGAGACTACAAGTAACAGATCAGACTGATCAGGCCAGTGGAGAAAAGGATCACACAGCACTTAGGCTGATTTCTTAGTAATATTTTTTTCATGGCTCCAACTTTCCTTCTTGGTAATTTCCACACACTTCAGGCTGCTATTCACACTTCTGTTCAACATAAGGGAGGACTCAAGAAATCCCGACACGTTTGTGTCAGGCACCCTTAAACAGATACAGCAAATAGGATGAGCTAGAACCTTTTGCAATTGGAAGGGCTCTGCACCTTATTGATATGAGATGCTGATTCTCGTGACAGTGAAGTCCTTTACAGGCATCCTAGGGATGTGGCCTCTCCCACCAAGGTCACCACCATTTCAATCACGTCTCCTCCAACAATGTGTTCCTACTTTCCACAATTCTAGGTGTCAGTTGTAGTCCAGGGGGTGCCCAGAGACAAAAATGAGAGAAAGCTTGCTGCATCCTCTGCTCGGAAGCTGACAGATTCCCAGGCAAACTAACTCTGAGCAGCAAGTAGAAATAATGGAATTGTTAAGAAGTGACACAGATCTGTAATGTAAAGCAGAAATTCATTAGACCAAACTTCCATAATAGTTCAAGAAATTGGACCTAATGCCACCCTCATTTGGAAGGATGTCATTATTCATATTGCAGAAACATTTTTGAGCCACAGTCTATGAGAAATCTGACGGAAGGAAGAAAGCTAACATTTCACAAGTAATGTTAAAGCACAGTGATTTGAAAGAAATTGCTGTATATGAGAACTTATTTCAAGTATGTATTTGAGTTATTTTGCATTTGAATTTAACCCTTTGAAACATTAATCAAACCATGGCTAATTACAGGAATTAAGGAATTAAACGACGGAATCTTCTAAAAGATATTATTTAAAAGGCAGTTTATACAATTACTTGTATAGATGTTTGCTTTAAAGAGGAAAAACAGTTCTACTATAATGAAAAGGGTCTTAGAAAATTAAATTAACAAGGGGGGACCAGGCTGATATGAAACTAAATTAGCATCAAATGCAAATTACAGGGTACTTAATGGTAGAAACAGGTGCAGAGAAGAACCCTAAATGAGATAAATGAATAAAACATCCTTCTCCACAAATGTGGGAGCTGACACAAAGTCAATGGCATGAATTATTCAGCAGCCTGCACTGCTGTTGAGGTCAGCCTGCCCTGACCTTTGAAACAGGAAGTAAAATTCAGTTCAAATTTGACTGACTGGAAATATAACAGTTATTTGTTTTTTTTATATATTAAAAAACCCACGGAATTTTTTTGAAGACAGAGACAGGAAATTATAATTTGAACTGAGGAGACATCGAATAGCCAAAATTATTGGTAAACAAACAAACAAACAAAAAATTCTTTAGGTCCAATTCAAACCACGCTTCAATATGGAAACCCTAAAAGTAAAAATAATTAGATGTGCATAGACCAGAGCCTTCGTGTATTGATCAAACTCCCCGTGGGAATGAATTTCTAAATCTCTTTCCTTTCTTCATATGATTTTGTTTGTTGATGTCAGTATAAAAAGCATGCCCTGATTTTTTTAAAGGCACATGTTTGATTGGTAATAGAAAGTAATCTCTTACATTTGTAAGATTGAAATTCAAGTAAACTGAATGTTAACCATGTGGACATGACTTTTTTAAAACGTTCATTCTGATTTAATAAATGTTGTGCCCCCAAAACTATTTATCATATAAAGATACAACCTGAGTTCTCAGATTCTCATAACCAAAACACTCGTGGTTTTAGCTCACTTTTGTTTGTTTCTTGTCTTTGCAGGCTTCAGATGTGTTTGGTGAAAATACTGTCCTCATTGTAAGCTGAATTCAGTTCTTCTAGAGATTAGCAAGGTGGGACAACAAACAAATTTCTACAAAGTAGAAAGACAGTAATATATATATATATATACCATATATATATGGTATATCACTCGATCTTTATTACATAGGAGCGCATAAAAGCTGTTTGATCAAAGCAGTTATCTCTGCCCTCCAACTGGTTCTGTTAATGGGACCAATAACTTAGCTACCTACTTTTCATCTGACTAGTGTGCTTGTCAGATAAAAGATTATATTGAAAGATGAGCTTCGTTTTATTTTCTAGACTTAAAAAAGGCTAAAGCTACATACAGACATATATACATACACACACACATACACAAAGGTAAAGGCACATAGACTCATCTCAGCTATTCATGAAAACACAGTGCTAAACTAGTTTTAGGACTGTAACTGCCATGGGAAGAAGTTTCAGAGATATCCCTTCCAAAACTGAATGTTTGGCTGAGACAGAACTAAAGATGCAGGGTGTGTTGGCTGTGTTGTTATTATTACTATTATCATTATTATTGTTATTATTATTATTCATCCTGGCTAAAACACTCCTCACTGGACAGTTAATAAATAGTGATAGACCAAACACTGCTGATTTGAGGTTTGCTCTAATGACCGACCTGAGCGAAGGCTTTGTGTACAGAGTGGCTCCCCGTTAAATGAGGGCTCTGTGGAACCAGCTGGTTCTCATTTTGAAACAACCGGTTTCTCTATCCCCAAGTGCTAAAGAAAATAATCCCAGCAATCTATGACTACCCACTTTCACAGAGGCAGCAATGAGAATTTGATTGTGGAGATAATTAAAGTCATTCCTGGAACTTCCAAGAAAAAAAAAATCATAGTAAAAAGAAGAGAGAGAGAGACAGGGTAGAAGAGAAGAGCAGACGATGATAGCTTTTAAAATTAAACTATGACAAGTCATCGTAGGGGGAGACGGGGAGAAGAGAGGAGGAACCCAGGCCAGAAGGAATTTAGCTGAACCAACTCCATTCTCCCCTCCGCTCTGGCACTCCAGAGGGAGGCCACCAGTCTGGCCCTTGGCCTCTAGTGTCCACCTCAGACACTGAAGAAACAAAGCACGACCCAAGAAGTTACTTGTCTCAATGCACTAATGACATACCACATCCAGATTTGGTTTTGTTTTTAAGGTTTCCTCTTAAATAAAACACCGAGGGAGGATTCTATTTAAATTCTCCAATTCTTTCTTGATCTGAATTGATCTAATCTGAAATGCTGAGATTACTTTGACATTAATAAACAAAAACAGTATCCCAAACAAAAGCATTCGATCTTTTAATCCCTACAGTTGTTGTTGTTTTGTTTAATGCTAGACTGTCCTGCAGTAAGAATCTATGCTCAGAGAACTGGACCGGCCTTCTGCTCAGCCCCTGTTCTTTGCCTGCCTACAGAGTTCATGAGCCATGGGGAGGACAGTGTAAGCAGGAGGACAGTGTAAGCTGTCAGTCTGTGTGCTATCTGCCTTTAACAGGAAGGAGAGATGGGCTCAATGAGGAGTCCAGCCTCTCAATTAACCTGATTAGTTCAGCACATTGCTCCCATGAATGACACCTTATCTTGAAAAGAAGGTTGAACTTCCTTCAGTAGACACAGGAGCCCCAGAAGCCACCGAGATACATCCTGTCAGATGCAAGCAGCCCCTGTCTCCTCTCCTTCTCCCTAGCTCACTGGTCAGAGATGCTGGTGGATCTGGTGCCTGGCTGGATTTTGAGTCGTAAGGACAGAAGGCAAGCTCCCATCTGCCTAGGAGGCCTTAAAGGAGGCTGGGAAAAGGGATACCCTGTGGGCAACTTCAAGCCCTTTCTTTCAGCGTCAACCAGGCAAATGATAGGATTGGGAGGAGGGGACAGGAGGATCTTTAAGGTGGGGGCAGAGAAAGAGAGCGAGGGACAATTTATTAACCCTTCCCTCACAAGAGTACAACGCCAGTACTGCGCTTTTGGGGTGGAGGGGTGATTCTTAAGTCTTTTGGCAGTACAGATAACAAAGCCTCTTCTTAAACATTGACTACTGTAACACTGGTTCGCATTTGCTAACTACAAATGAGTTCTTGCTAACCACAAATTGAGTTGCCCCTACAAAAAGGCTTTTCCCCCAACTATCTGAAACATGCTGACTTGCTAAAGATGGGACACACGTGTGTTGTTTTCTTTAATTTGTGTTAGCATGTATAACAGGCATACTAGTTAGCAGAATATATTTGTGAAAGTGTGCTTTGTGTGAGAGTCAACAGCAGGGAATTTTCACTTGTCTGCTCTGTGATTTACTTGATCAATTAAACAGTCAGGCAATGAGGAGATTTGCATGGTAATCGCGTGAAGATTAACATCTTTTCCGTGTAACAAATTTAATATTTTATCTTACATTTTCTGTTTCTTGTCACTCTTTAACAGCAGAGCCATTTCCCATTTTCCTTTATTGTGTAGTTGTAACAAGCTTGTCTTTGGGCACAGACAAGACCATCCTGCTCAACAACTACACTTCTCGCTCCTTTCATTCCACAAGATCGTGTCCTAAGCATCTGTCGTACATGAGTGAGGCATTGTGCTGAGGGATGGGGATAGGCAGCAACCAACAGCTGCCTCAACTATACTCTTGCACATGCAATCTACCTTCTACAAGGTCCATCTGCCCCACTATGGTCTGTAATACCACAAGAAGCTGAAGTTGGAATTTCATAGCAAGGGTCTTGGCAGTCTCTTCATTCCAGACTTTATTTTGAAAATAACAGCCACATCATACTGAGTATATATTATATGCCAAGCACCGTGCTGACATCTCTTACAGAAAAAGAAACCGGGCTTAGAGTAGTTAGGGTTGTTGAACTGCACAGCATCCTATAGCACTGGCTGAGCTAGGCTACAGCCTGAGCTAGCATAGCAACATGTAGACTATGTCAGAAGCGTGCAATAAAGCAATGGGTTTTCTCAAGGTCAGCACCACTGAGTATGAGCAAACTTCACATGATTCAGTAATAGCATGCTTGCCTGACATTCATAAAAGCTGACTTCAGACCCCAACATCACGTGCACACACAACTACGTTATCTTCCTTGTACACACTTGTTTCAGCCTTTTGTAGTGTTCTTCTACTTTTAAAAAATCAATATAGCTGGATGTGTTCGTGCATACCTGTTACCCAATACTCAGGAGCTAAGTAGAAGAATCACAAGTTCCGGGTCAGACAGAACAGTGTAACCAGAACTGAATAATAAGTCTGAGGCCAGCCTGGGATTAAGAGGTACTATCCCCAAAATGAAAACAAATCAATATATTCTTTGTTTATACTTATCATTTCAACATAGTCCTTTTTGTTTTCAACATCAACTGGAAGACACTGAGCAAGTTCCAGGAGGTCATAACTACTTCGAATTTATAGGCATTTACTTTTAATCTATGTCTCTTCACATTGTAGCTTGTAGCTTTTCAGACCAACCCTGAACATAGTGTGTGCTCTACAGTAGAAGCTGGATAAATGTTTGTGGAAAGAGAAAGAATGAGTGATGGCCTATCCAAGAATCCTCAGCTACAATGTTTAATTTAACAAGGCAAATTGTCTTAAGTTCCATGGTGTTTATCACATTAAGAATAACAATCCATGGGGCTAGAAAGATGGCCCAGTGATTAAGAGCCCTGGCTGCTCTTGCAGAGGACCCGGGTTCAATTTCCAGCATCCACGTGGTGGCTAACAACCATCCCTAACTCCAGTTTCAAGGGATCTGATGCCCTCTTCTGACCTCCGAGGGCACTGTATGACATGGGTGCACTTACACACGTGCAGGCAATGCACTCATACACACAAAAATAAAACTAGCAAAATAGTTTTTTACGAAAGAAAGAATAACAATCCACATAGGATATATTGTTTGAATTTTAAGAGCTACCTAATCTTAAGCCCTGGAAATATGCCAATCCGAGTGCCAGGTATTGTGATACTTGTTACGATACTTTTATAAACAAAAACATAATCGTGTGTGTGTGTGGGTGTGTGTGTGGTGGGGTGATGTTGGGGATTGAACTCACAGCTTTTGCCCATGTTAGACAAGAACTCCACCACTGACCTACATCCCTCAAAGTAGTGAAGCTTGCAACTGTAATCACAAATAGAAATGAACGGTCTCATTTCGAGGACTGGAAAACTGAGCCTGTTGAGGCACAGCTACCAAAAAGCAAAGGATCTGATCTCTCTGTGTCTTCTCCGGCAGACTGTGCCTCTGTTAGATGTCTCTCTGGATTAGGGACTGTTTTCCCAATGCAATACACAGAGGTCTTCATCAAATGCATGAGGCTACATGGACCCAAGCATTGTCCCAGCAAAGAAGAAGACAATGATCAATGCCACACTGTCTTTTTAATCCTAAGTGTGACAGTCACTAGGAAAACTGACTAGGCACATACGTTCAGCACACAGAATGGATTAATTGTAGCTACTAAGAAAAGTGAACTAAAAGATACATTATGAAGAAAAACTTTTTTACCGGGCAACGGACAACGGCAGAAAACAAAATCATACAGAGTGGCAGATGCCAGATGTCTGTGGACAGTTCCTCAGGCTACATGCTGCATCAAATGGAGTCCACTGGCGGGAAGGGAAGTCTCTGAAATACTGGGCCTTAAGGTACAAGACTATTGAACTTGCAGTGATCAGGGAGTTTGTTTGTTTTGTTTTAAGGTGTTCAAAGGTTGGAATTTGGGTGCTGGTCTTTATGAGAACATAAGGATGTCTCAAGCAGGGCACCCTTGCCTATAGCCACAGAAAAAAAGATTTCACATTCTTTGAAGATATTCTGTGATGTATACCACGCAGCCAAGATTAGAATCTAATCTGGCTTTAAGAAAATACCAACACGGGGCTGGAGAAATAGCTCAGTAGTTATGAGCACTGATTGCTCTTGTTGAGGACCCAGGTTCAGTAACCAGCACCTAACAACCATTCATAACTCCAGTTCCAGGAGATCTGATGCTCTCTATTGACTTCTGTGGTCAGTGCATGCATGTGGCACACTTAAATGCAGGTAAAATATTCATACATATAAAATAAAAATAAATAAATCAGAAAAAGGAAAATACCAAGATCATGTGGAAAATCATAGGTGGACACTGTTGTCAATGGTTTCAAAGATAACCAAGTGAACTCTTAACCAGCCTCCTTTTCGAAAGCACTTTCTAATAATTTAGAGACTGCTCATTCACTTTCTACCCTCAGCAATGTTTGTGTATAACTGTATGTAAAACTGTGTGTAGCAGTGTAATTATATGTGTAACTATGTATGTGTGCTTGTGTGTGTGTGTGTGTGTGTGTGTGTAAAATCAAACCTAATTCAGGTCTCAGAGTTCTTCAAACTAACTTCTATGGGGAGACTTTAGCCAACAGGGCACCCCAAAACTATCAAAAATAATATTCTAAGATATTCCTAATGAGCAGGACATTGATAAATAGGAAGCATACTCTTAAGTGGCAAGAGACTCCCTGATAGCTGAATGTTGAACAATAATAAATTGCAAAGAGAATGCTGGCAATGGAGTAAGAGAGCTTTGGTCCATCCTGACTGCTGGGAAAGGTGGAGAAAAGCACCTGTCTATGTGAAACTCTGCGAGTCCCTAGGGTCTAAGTCAGTGTGCAGTACTGATGAGTATTCAGGGCTCCGGCAGAAGCAATGTAGCTGATACCACAGAACATTCATCTCTTAACATTCTACTTTGATCGTTTTTCAATTCATTGATCACAAGAGAGAAGGAAGTGGTATGTCCACACCGACCGTGTCCGGTCCAGAAGATCGTTTCCCACTCACCCCTACTCGTCCCACACATAGTAGCAGTGTTCAGTCGGCTGAACAGCAAATAGGCACAAAAGTTCTGGAGAGATGCTTGTTAACTATTAAAAGGGCCTTCTTGTTCAATACCATCACCACCTCTACACGAACCAAAATTCAACACTTTGGCCCCGGCCTGTACCCTGCATAGAGAGGCCAAGCCCCGACTAACAGCCTTGTCTGCACTTCCACTCTATTCCCTTCTCTCCCTGCTCTGGCACTGAAAGTGTTAAAGAAAACAATGAAAGAACAAGTGAGTGTGCAGAGAAGGACTTACTGGCATTTACTTTTAATCTATGGCCCTTCACTCTGCAGCTTATCGGGCCTCTGTCAGTCCTTTTTCCTCCTTTATATTTCATGAGGAACCCCCTATGCTGCTCCTGAGAGACAGAGCCCAAGTGTCCATAAGCTTTTTGTCAGGTAAAAAGCAAAAGGAAAGGAACAAGGGGAAAGCAAAGCTAAGAGGCATCTATTAGATGTCACCAGGGCTTTGTATCCATGTCAATGATTCAGGATTAAAGTATTTGAAATAATCTTATTGAGAGGAATCAAAAGCCCACCAAGTGAGAGGCAGCTCCGTAGCATATGGCAAAGGCAGGAACAATATCTTATTAAAGATGTGTTGCCTAACACCATTATTTTATATTATATTAGGAAACTATTGTGCCTCAAACAGTTAGCAGGATGGTGTAGTTACTCAGGGCCATTTCGGAGGTTTTTGTGTGGGATCCAGCTAGCTAATTTGCCAGCTTGTCTAGTTAAGTCATTACAAGTAAGGCTTGGGGCATGTTTGGAACTGGAACTAAGTACTTTACCTTCAAAACTCAAAATTACCAAAGCACACCAAATACGACTCTGTTCCCACAGAAGCCGGGGTGCACATGACAAAGCTGATATGCCAGTGGCTGCCTCCTTTCTGCAATCAGCTACGTTACGTTGACTTTGCATTGTTTTAAGTAAGTGACCCCCCCAAAGGAAAAACATGACAGGGTTTGGGGATTTTGTTGTTGTTTTGTTCTGTTTATTTGGGGGGCTTGACTTCCTTCCCCATAAAGAATGAGTACTTTCCTCCATGTGTGCATGTGTGCGTCTGTGTACCTGTACGCATGCGCACAAGCACTCAGCTTCATACTTTAGCAAGATTAGGGCAATTAAAATTCTACTATAACAAGTACTGTTCCATTAAAGCCTTCATTTGCTTCTAGACAAAGACTTGTAACTGGAGAAATGGTCTGCAAGGGAGATTTATCTTCATCTACCCACACTCTTAAAGACAGCAAGCAACCAAAGACAAGCCTGGACTGTTCACCATATTTCATTGCCTGCAACAGGAGTACTGAGTCACTTTTATATTGTTCTGAACAGTGTATAGTTACATGGCCAGTAAATGGAAGAGGGGAGGAGAGGGAATGAGAAGAAAGAATTGGTAGTCTATTTTTGATAACATCTCATGCAAATTAAAATGACCAAAATACCATCCCTTTAGGCTGGAAGTTCTAAATGGAGTTTTTAAGATCTGGCCAATTCCATAGCAGTGTTTGGCCAGGTGCTGTACTAGTAATGAATGAGAATTTTTCTCAACAGAGAGTCACTCTTGCAAGAGGGTTTGCTGTTCTTATTTTCAACTCAAAGCAACTTCTTTTAAAGTCAAAGCATGTTTATTATACCGATGCATCACCATCACCAGCTGACGGTGTAAAGTCACCGACAGGACATACAGAAGACTTTGTAGTGTTTCTCTACATATTTCCAGAACTGTTACTGAAGCAACGTTATGATGCCACAGAATTAAAAACCCTCACGACGAGCGGACACCCAGGCCATACGCACTGCAGAGTCTCTCAAGCTCCGTTAAATACATTTCTTGGAAGTTGCTGCCATTATTTCCTTTACAGGAAAACCACTGTTGTTCATTATCCAGTGTCTGCTGCAGAGCTGTACCATGCGAAAGTACTTTGCATTATGATATATTGTCAGCATGTTTGAAATGCATCTTAATATATCCTGGTTGTGTATTTGCAAA
Organism: Eospalax fontanierii; assembly: GCA_035773235.1. Classification (NCBI taxonomy): domain Eukaryota; kingdom Metazoa; phylum Chordata; class Mammalia; order Rodentia; family Spalacidae; genus Eospalax; species Eospalax fontanierii. Next base: position 14,797,143 of record CM069546.1, read on the forward strand.
TAGCTGATAGCAAATGGGACATAGTCTGCTATTAGCTTATTGTATTGGTGATTTTCTTTATCACAGTAGCAAACCATGCCCAGTGTACAGGGCTCATCTCCTATATGAAATGGCATCATCTGATATGTGATAAAATTGAGGCTGATACTTGCTCACATAAGTCTCATTGCTAATAATCACATGTGAATTCCCACTGAGAAAACAAATGTTTCTATGCACTAACGCTAATAAACAACTATAAATGCATGCTCTGCGTTGATGCTGCCTCTCTGTTTTTGAAAAAGTGCAAGCTTCTCAAAGCAATCAAAAGGACAGCAATTATCCTGCCTGGGCAGCCTTAAAGAGCGAATTCCTCTGCCTTTTGTTTTAACGGAACAGTCCAGGTGAGGGAATCAGGTGACTGAAAAGGTTCATCAGAGCTCTGAGAAATGCATTCACACCTCTGGTTCTTGTGACCCACAGGGCTGGGTGCTGTGCAGAATGGTTCTGTTTTCTGGCTGGTCCTTCTAAAAACCGGTGGAAGATAAGACTTGAAAGCAAAAAATGAAGTCATGAAACTAAGAACCTCGATTTGCAATGTTAATTAAGTATAGTTCCATGTTCATCTTCCTGAAGAACTTTATTTTTATGGGACACAAAAACAGAAAACAAGTGTTCATGAATTTTGGAATTTATAAAAGATTATAAAAGTCAGAAAGAAGTCACTCACTGAGGGTTCATATGCCTTCAGGATTTTAGAGAAGTTTAACCCCCCACACACACATACATGCACCCAATGTTTAAAAAACAAAATTCATGTAGGTATTCCAAGTCTAAATGTAACTGTTGCTTTTCACTCAGGCTGATGGTGCAATAAATAAATAAATAAATAAATAAATGGGTTGATTTACTCCATAAAATTAACTTGACAGTAAGATACTCTCTAAAAAGGCTGACCACTACGGCTTTACCTCTTAGATTAAAAAAAAAAAAAAAAAAAGAACCTTCAATAAGAACCTTCAATAAAAGTTTCTCTCTGAACAGTCCCAATGTGTTTAAGGATTTTTTTTTGTTCAAATGATCTAAAACAGATAATATTCTAATATTTTCCTTACCAAACATTCATTTTGGATAATAATCATTATAAACCCGGTTAGTATGATCTAAACGATTTAGATGTGGAAGAACTTTAAACAACTCTGGAAAAAAATATATTGATTCTTTTTCTTTTTTTCCTTTTTAGAAGCACTTTGGGTCAGTGTGGTCCATACTAATTTCACACAAACTAGAGTTTTCAGATCGCAAAATTTGTGGGTTGCAGGGGTTTTGTTGTTGGCATTGTTGTTTAATGGGGAGGACTGAGACAGCACCTCACTATGTAGCCTTGTCTGGCCTGGAACTCAACATAGACCAGGCTGATTTCAAACTCACAGAGATCTGCCTGCCTCTGCCTCCCGAGTGCTGGGATTAACAGCATGTGCCACCATGCCAGGCTATGTATTTCTTTTAATGTCATATGCTACCATCTATATTCCATACCTCTAAACATAGTGATTGTCACAATAGAGAAGAAAGACAAGCAAATTTGTTGCAGTCAGCAAACCCCAAACCATTAAAGGGGTATTCTTTGACAGGTTTTAAAAATCCAAGTTTAAAATATTTGCTTTTAGGAACCCAAAATTTGGATTAGTTAAGCCACAGAAAGAACTAAGTTTAAGTAGATGAAAGCAAGAAGAAAATTTAGAAATTTATCCTATATTATTTCTACCCATTAAAACAAATTCCACTTTTAAAAGCTAAGGATCCACAATCCTAAGAGCATATTGTCTCCCCTTACTTAGTGATCTAAATTAGGAAATTCACTCACACACACACACACATACAAATACACAGTATCTTTATCCCAAATATTTTAACATAAATATCAGGGCTCCATGTAGTAATCAGCATTAAGAATTTAGGAAAAAGGCTTGTTTTTGTAAGGCCATCTGTAATCATCTATATCATCACTCAAAGAAAGTCAAGGAAGATTAAGATTTTCTTTTTAAATCAAGCAAGTATCCTAATTTTAACTAACTAAATACAGAATAAATCTTTACTCTTAATGTATACAGTTCAGGCATATATTCCTAAGTTTTCGTAGAGAAAACAGAAGCTCTTTTATGGATTCTGAAAAAAGTGGGTTCCCAATTCAGACTACCCTATGTGACTTTTGTCATTATCATCTTTTCTGATTTCTACAAAGTAAACCTAATTAAGAATCTCCCTCATTAGTCTTCCAGAAAAATTAGCACAGCTTATGCTAATTACTTCTGCAAAATTTAATAAACTGGTTGAAATGGGAATAGTCTAATGAGGTTTTATTTATTGAACTAAGATAACTCCAAGGAAAAAGGTTAGGACACTAGGATATCCACTGCAGCAATAAAACTACAATGTATTCAATTTCTAAACAGAAATTTTATTGCGAACCTCTTAAATTCAAATAGAAATTAGTAGATGTGTTAAATAAATCTCCATCTTAATTCAATAACTGGAAGTCATATTTTTGCTTTTTACTTTAACAATAATTACCATACATAGTCCTTTATCTCAAGGATAATGAAATTTGCTGTTATTAGTTCCTGGTCATCAGCTATTAAACATAACACATTTGACTTTTCCCGTGTCTGTACAGCCCAAATATCTGGATCATTGGGCACAAGCTGAGTTTTATGATTCTTAACCATGCAATTTGGCATCAAGCAGAAACGTAACCTAGCGGTCAACTCCAGATGTACACATCCTACATTGCACAGCAATTTTCCAATAAACATTCTGACAAATTGTCATGACTGAAGAAAATAAGTCAGGTCACATTTTCTTACTTTGTTGCCTGCCTCTGGAAGCAAGTAGAACCTTGATTTTCTAAGTCCTAACATGAACACACAAAGCCTGATTTTGTTAATTCCTTCTTCTTTTTCTTTTTCAATAAAATTTGCCAAGCTGAGGTCCCAGAATTACTGGTAACACATCATGTAGCCAAAATTTAACGCAGAAATCGCTTCCCTGCCTCAGTGCTATATGACCAAAGAGCCTCTTCCATCTACCCTATAAATAATTTTCCTAAGTAGTCACTGCTGAAAGTCTTTTGACTGATAAAAATAGCAGTGTTCTTCCAAATTCTGAAGGACAAGCAAAGGGACCTAAACATTATTAGTGCTCAGATAAAGGTGACTGCATGCTAAAACTATGCTAAGTCCTAAGGCAGCTACTGCCTCTGTCCTCAGCATCAGAACTGCACATGGTACTGCATGTTACAAAAACAATGACTGTTGCTACTTGAATGCATGCTGCAGAGCCTGGTCTTACCAAACATTCAGGGACTCACATCCATAAATCTGAAAGCAAATCAAACCCTAAGCACATAACAGATATTATGCAATCGGTAATACGGAATGAAATTGGAAACTGAAATACATACACCGTGGCCATCATTTTTTCCCCTTTGCAGTAATTTTGTGGAACTGAAAAATATTTTCTGTTTTGCTCCTCTTTGTATAAGTTCTTGTGATTTTTATCCCTCACTGTTAGAAATGGAAGTTTCATGTATCGGCACAGACAGGACTGCAAGGGCAAATAAATTCTGAGAACTTACATGTTAACAGAAAGAGCTAAGTGGGGGCTTTGTCTATCAACCAGTTTCACTGCAGGAAAACATGGTTCAACGTCCGACAGTGGCGAGAGCCAGCAAATAATTGCCTACTGAGACTTGTGTGCATACGGGATGTCTCAGCCGTTTTTAACGTACCCCTACCTTAAGGAAATCAAGATTAGCTACACAGGGTTTTCCACTCTATCCAACCAAAACGGGGGCAAAATAAAAAGGATACATGTCATGACGAATATCTCTAAAGCCACCAACAGCACAAAGTGCATACTTATTTTGCCTAAATTGTTTGAACTATAGCAGCCAAGGAACAGTTTTAAGTACCCTACTGGGACAGATGTAAGGCGGCGACAATAGAAGCCATGCTAATGCAATCCAGGTAACACAATCCTGTTTCAAAAACACGGGCCGGGCTAATTACAGTGCTGCTGAGTCAGGTTTCTACTGCCATCGCAAGCCACAGGAACAGGTCAAAATCAAATGTTATTCAAACCACAGTCCTATCAGCCCTCTGTATCAGAGTCACAGCTTAAAACCAAATGAAGAACTTTAAAGTTTAATGCGTTCACATGCCAAAAACAAAAGAGAGAGAGACAAAGGGACAGAGAGAGAGAAGGTTTTCATTGCGGGTGGCAAGGCAAAGTTCTTGTCAACATTTAAACCGAAAAAAGCCATGGGACACAACAGAATTCTTACAGTTTCAAAATTTGGGGGAGTATTTGGCTGATTCTTGATCAGAACGTTTTCCTTTTAATACAAGAGTAAAAACTACTTGCTTAAAGTAAGATGGGGTACTCTAAAGAGGTACATCTAAAAAGTGTCCAAAAAAACCAGCCGGAGGAAGGTGGTACTTATCTTTGACCTTATTCGTTTGGAGATTTTTATCTTCCACGGCAGGACAGGCAATTATATGAATGACATATCTGCTCACACTCTTCCCATTCAACAGACAACACACAATGTTCCTGTACGTTAAACTTTCACCTCTTTTAGCTTTGAAGCAAGTACGTTATTACTCAAGGATATTTTTAGTGACTGCTAGCAAGAGATATTTAACTGGAAGATCCAATTGAAAAAAAAAAAACACACTTATAAAGCAACTTGACAATCAGTATCAAGATAAAACATGGAGAATCACATACATCAAAAATCAAAACTCTTTTTTTAAAAACACTAAGAGGAAGGAAATTAAATGGCTAGTTTCTTTAGTGGGAAACATAAAAGAAGTGAAAAAGTTGAAAGATGGACTTCCTTGTTACGACTTCTTTGCGTTTGTTGTCAAATGTCAATATTACTAAACTCAAAACAGAGATTTTTGCTTGGTTGTTGATTTTTTTAATGAATGAATCTGCCTGACATGCAAGACTCTTTTTTTTTTTTTTTTTTTTACTTGTAGTAGTAGATGTTAGCTCTTGTCCTGGCTGACAATTGACTGTCTGTATAAAGCTTCCAGGCCATTTAACTCTCAATGAGTAACGCTATGTAACAAATGGTTTATCAGACATGTTTCCATACAATGAATTTCAATAATTAAAATGTAAAATGAATATTTGGAACGCGACTCTGCATAATGTGTGCACACTGACTCAAAATTACACTGAAGAACTAAAACAGATTTATTGTTCTACAATGATTTACTTGGTCATGTCAGATTAGTAATATGGATCTGTTTAAAAACACAATAATTAAGACAAGCAGGATAAATTAATCAACTTACAATACAGTATAAGCTGCAATCAAACCCGGGAAACAACAGTAGAAAACCTTGGTTCACAGATCTCTTTAAACTGTTTTTATGCATAAATAAAACCTTAAAATGTAGATGGATTACGTCCAACAGAACTACTGTAGCTAAAAGTGATAATGATTCAAACATTTTTCAAATAAAAGTTAAATATTTATAAGCACCCAACCACATTTCATAAATCACAAACTATTATTATTTTATTTCTGAAGCTTCCTGGCACAGCATGAGGATTGAGCCACAGAAAGTCAGGGAAGAAAAAAAAAAAAAGCTATCCCTTTATGAGCATGAATCAGACACAAAACCAGAGCTATCCAAGAAACAGGCCTCCAAAGAACATTCCATATGGTTTTCCCAGGAATCACAATTGCTCGGCGCATTGTAAGTCAGGACCAACAGGCGAACATCGACCACATGCATTCCCAGCCCTCGACCATGAGCGACACAAGGCAGGTGTTTCATTATAACAAGGAATACGAATCCGGTGAAAGAAGAGTGGTCCCTACCTGTCAATTATCACTGGATCTGAGGGGGTCTCATTTCGGTTGCCACAGCTTTTCTTGTCACAACAGCGGCTATGGAGCAAAAGCAAGAGGATTTAGTATGACCATTACAATGTAAAATCGTCGTTTAAGCAGACAGAAAGTTCACATTGCTGGATTGCAAATTCTAGAATTACCACAAAGCCATACGTGGCGATCAACGGGTCCTGGGGACAAAAAATTCTATTTGGGCCACTTATGGGTTAATGGCTAGGCTTAACCTCTCCCTGATCAGAGGACAAGGGAAGGAGAGGGGCTCTCCCAGAGCCAGCATTGCAGCCCTAAGACGGGGTCTCTCCTTCACTGCCCGCGTGTTGGCAGAGTTCAACATGAAGTACAGTGTTATTACATCTACCCAATGAGAACAGTCAGGGTCGTGGGTGGCTCAAACGTTCTTCCCTCAAGATCACACTAATTGTGTGGAACACGTCAATAAGGAACATGAGCGATTTCTCCCCCTCCAGTCATCTCTATTAAATGGATTCCTTTTTTTTTTTTTTTTTTATTTCTTTCTCTTTGATGGGTGGCATTTCTTTCAAGCACAGCCTTCTCAAAAATCCCAAAGCAGTAACTATTTGCTTTGGAAACATCTTCATGAGTCTAAATGTAACACAGTGATTAAGACAAGAAAGGTGAGATTCAAGAAAGACAGCTAGGAAAAGGCTAGAGAAAAAAGTGGAGAGACACATCCACAGTCCTCTGGCTTGGATGGCTGGCACTGGCCAGTTCTTTGGTTTTCTAGGAGCACTGTGGATAGCAGGTCCATTGGCTCACGGCCCTAACGATAGACACTTTTCATTAGGCCGCAGAACAGACAGCCACAGGCAAAGAAAGTACCCACTACTCAAATCCCGCCTGGTTGTGACTTTGAGACTGCCACATTGATAAATACAAAAGGCTAAATAAAATGAGGGTAAAGAAAATTCAGTTTGTCTTGTTCTTTTCTTTTTCAAGACAAGGTCTCATGTATCCAAACTAGCCTTAAGTTTGCTATGTAGCCAAGATGACCTTCAACTTCTGATCCCTCTGCCTTTCCTCCCTAGTACTGGATGGTAACTACACACCACCACACCCAGTTTATGCCATGCTAGGGGTCCTGGACAGTGAACTCAGGGCTTCCAGTATGCTAAACAAGCACTTTACACACTGAGATATGCCCCCAGCCAAAAATACATCCCTCTGAAAAATATCCACCATCAGCTTCGACGGAAACCTTACCCTTAATCTAACTTAGGCTTTTGCTAGGATGTTTCTCTGGGGGGCACTTCACATACTGAAGATCAGACTCTCCGCTGTGTACTGATGTATTTCATCTGTACTATTCCCTAGTCCATCACCTTCCTCTCCCAATTCATAGACATCATGAAGGTAAATACTGGCAGGTTTACTTACCTAGTGTAAAGCTTGGGATGGAATAGCAAAGCTCAAATATTAAATAATTCAAGGAATGAATGATTGAATGAATGAATAAACAACTTCACAAATAAATATGATGTACTGGGGGAAGTGACAGAAAAAGAAGCCAAGTTGATCATTTGTGCAAGCACTATTATGGAAGAAAAATGTACTTTTACTTATTTTCTGTGCATGAGTATATGCTTGCACATAAATGTGTGGGCCTGCACACCATGGTGCATGCGAGGAGGTCAAAAGACAACTTGATTATGAAATGTCCCCCATGAGCTCATATACTGAAGCCTAAGAACCAAGCTGGCTGTACGATTTGGGGATATTCTGGAAACTTCAGGAGGTGGGGCCTAGCTGGAGAAAGCACATCTCTGGGGATATGTTTCTAGCTTCTATGTCTTACTCTGGGGTCATTCCCGCTACCCCTTTTCCTGTCTCTTCCCTGCCACAAGGTGAGAAGCTTTCCTCTACCAGGTCTTTCTGCCATGATATCTGCCTCAGCACAGGCACAGAAACACAGGCCAGAGGAACCGTGGACAGAACCCTTGGAAACAACAAGCCAAAAGAAGCCCTTCCTCCCTTAAGTCATTTCCATAAGGTATCTTACCATTGTAGTGGAAAACTGACCTATACACAAGCAGGCGCACACACATATGTGTGTGCATACCTGGGAATGCATATTCATATTCAGGGAGTAGATGGAATTGTGCGTAGCATTAAAAAGAATGAAGGTAGGGTCTGACGTGCTATCATGAAAAAAGTCTACACTATGTTTTTGGGAAGAAAAACAAGTTGTGAAATAGTATTTACAGTAATGGGAGAGAGAGAGGAGAGAGAGAGAGGGAAAGGGAGAGAGAAATCTTGGCAAATCTGATTCACTCCTTATTTCACTGAAGTCTCTTCTGCTAAAAAAAGGCCTTCGCCCAATCCCAAGCCCCTAGCTGACCCTTTGCTTCACAGCACCCACTGCTGCACTACACTCTTATTGTCTAGTTTTATTATTTTTCATGTTCACATGTAAACCCCATATGTACAGAGGCTTAGACCATTAGGAGCCCCAGCTCCAGCAATGGGAACTGAATGTAGCAGTTGGATTGGATTTCAAGAGCCATTTTTTTAAATAAATAAGAACTTCAAAGAGTTAATCTATAAAGACCAGAACAGGCAGTCCAAGGCTGGAGGAAAAATTCTGTTTTCATGTTTCTTTGGTGTTCTGTTTCATGCTGCAGTATTTCTTTCCCACTAAAAAATTAAAACTTAACTACAGATCGGAGAATGAAGGTCTTTCTTTTTTATACTTTTATTAAGTTTTCATTTAGTGTGTACATGTATGTGTGTATGTGTGTGTGTGTATAGGTGCACACCTGCCACAGTGCACATGTGGGAGTCAGAAAATAACTTTGAATAATCAGCTCTCATCTTCCACCATGTCGGCCCTGGGTAACTAAGCTCAGGTTGTCAGGCTTGGTGGCAGGTGCTTACCTGCTGAGCCATCTCTCTCAGCTGCTCTTTATTAAGGTGAGGTGACATCTACCTGTAGCTTCCTAGAGCAGAACAAAGAACTGCCCTTCAACCTTGGACTTGTCTTACCGAAGTGAGTTCTTCCTGCCCCACGTTCTTTCCGCCAAAGGCAAACCAAGAAAGATGGGTATCAATCTCCACTCCGCTCAAGATGGGTATTAAGTAAGAGAGACAAGCTGGAAGAGTACAGTCACTAAGGTCTAAGGAAGAAAAGGACTCAAAGGCAACCCAGCACATGAAACAGTTACAGAAGCACTTGCAAGGGAAAAGTAACTGTGTTGATCAAAGCAAACAGAGTGAACATGCCTGAGGCCTCCACCCATTCAGGACTGTTTCTCTGACTCCTGCCATCTGTGCATGCATGGGCTCAGCACATGCTCTCTACAGCAGGAGTCTACTGGGGATATTTGGACTTCCCTAATTTTCTTTGCACAAGATCCTGAGCCTCCCAAACCAGGCAGATGCCTCTACTGTTTACAACCCTTTCAGACTGCAAATCAAATGACGGGACAGCCATGTAGCCAGCCAGTCACAGCAGTGGATCCCCTATACCTGGTGTGTGACATACACCGAGGACTCAGACAACAGCCTTTCTTCCTGCACGACCCTGTATCTCCTAACCAGTTCTGCATACTCAGAGGAAAAACAAAGTTAGGAGTGCCTGCCTTAGCAGCCTAACACACGTGGCACATTTCTAGTGCATTGACTCACAACTTCATAAATCAGAGCAGGTAGCAGCTGAATGGTCCCAAATCTTAGTGCCTGCAGATCCTCATCTCAAACACATAACTTCTATAAGTTGAGGCTTTTGCCACTGGAGACAGGCATCACTGAGAGAGGTTAAGATAAGGTCTTACTATGCAGCTAACCCTGGCTACGCCAGAATTCACTACACACGTTTGCTTCAGACTTGCAGCAATCTCCTACCTCTGCCTCCCGAATGCCAAGACAACAGGCAACAGACATGTGCAACCACTCTTTGCTAAGAGTCACTTCAAACTCTGAACTTGACAAGAGAAAATAAGATGTCTTCCCTATTTAACTAAAGTGGCTAGAGCCTGAACTATATGAATTGAAGTAGTCTAACTGATAGTTATAAGGTGAACTAGTTTCTATCATTCATCCCTTTCCCACATCTAAAAGTCACCTGTCTTCAGAACACTGACTTCCAGCCACCTGAATTTTCAGGCCCCTCCCCTTCTACCTCACATGAAACATCCCACCCATAAATACCAGTGGGGTTCACATCTGTACCTCTTCCCTCCTCATTTAATTCTTTCCCTGTTTATGAACATTATCAAGTTTTCCTTCTCATCCAGAGTCCACTTCTTCACTGTTCAGCATCCTTCCTATAACAGTCACCATAAAAAACTGTGGTGGTGGCTTCCCAGTACCCACATGAACTCCTGTCCCAGAGAGGCCAGTGACCTGGGGCTTTTCTCAGCCTTAGCCCATCTGTGTCTCTCTAGCACATGTTATGCGACTGACTTACCAACTCTGAGACATTCTCCCTCTACTTTTGAGCCCTCTCTACTCAAGGTTTTCTTCCTAGACTCCAACATGCCCTCCCTTCTTCCTCAATGATCACACCTGGAGAATGAAGCCATTGATTCTCCTCTTTCTATTCCTCCACCCTTTCTACCCTTTCTAACATCTTGCACAAAGCTTCCATTCTCATCTTTGGAAACAAACTCTGAAGTCCTATCTTTGACCAAGAGCTTCTGTCCAGCTCCAGGTCATGGGTCTTCCCAACTTTAAACCTTCAAAAAGCAATCCTGCCTGGACCACAAATGCGTCTTTGTGCATCCTAGAAAATCCCTCTCCCATCCGTCTCTCCCCATCCCCATTGCTAAGACCTATCTATTATAAGTCTTTCCTCTCTTCTCTCAACAGACAGCCCTTTACCTCAACCTTCCATCACATCCATCACACTCACCCTTTACCAGGATGAAGTCTAGGAGCTACTTATAGCTTTCAACTCCCAGGATAAGCCATAAGTTCTCCTACTATGGGCCTCTATTTTCTGACTCTAATCCCACAAGGTTCTGCACATAGTAGTTGTTAAAAGATGAAGACACCTCTAACCACCATAATTTTAATGAACCAAGTAGATTCGAGTTTTGATAGACACATAATTTCCTTTCAATGTTCTCTTACCATTGGTTCCTTTGAGTAACAGAGAGCCAAATACTTGGCTAGGCAGAGCAGATATATCACTAAGACTAATCACAACAGACTTTCTATTCTGACTCTGTCAAGCACTGTAGTAATAATTTACAAGGGCTTCTCTTAACCTTAACTACCACCCAATGAGATAATATTAAAGCCCCACTTCACAAATGGGACAACTGAAAACCGAGTCATATCTCTGCCTTCAAGGAGCTTAGCTGGATAATGACAGAGAGGTGCTAAGGTTCCATGGCAAGGGTACATAGTGCTACAAAGCTAAAAACACCATGGGCATAGGACTGTTTACAAGGGGATGTGGCTCAGGCCAACGGCCAAGGATGCTTCCATGGAGAAGCCATGCTTAAGTGAGTACCTGAAGGAGGAACTTGGAATAGACCAGGAAAAGAAGGAAGAAAAGGCCTATCAAGGAAGCAGGAGAGCTCCATGGCTTGCCTACAAATAGAGCAGGCACTGATAACAGAAAAAGAGCCTTTCCTAAAGCGGGAGCTTGCACCCTGCTCCCACCCTGAACACGGACTTTTATTCAGCATGCCCAGAGAGGAGAGGGGGCTAGAATCCAAGGTCAACTACCCAGCTGAGTTCTTTTCCTCCATTTGCATTTAAGCGCGGGCTGGGAGGGTGCCCATATAATCCAATCTCTTGTCCAGTCCTACTCTTAAAAAAGGGCACTCCAGGATTGAAGAGATGATTCAGGGATTAAGAGCATTGGTTGCTCTTGTAGGGGACCCAGGTTCAATTCCAAGCACCAACACATCAGCTGACAACCATCTGTAACTCTCGTTCTGAGGACTCCAACATCCTCTTCTGACCTCCGTGGGCACTGCACAACACGGGTGCACTTACATACATGGAGGCAATACATTCATACACAAAAATATAAAGAAATAAATGTAAATTAAACAAACAAATAAATAAATATAAAAGGGCACTCTGTTATTCACGGAGGATTATTTTATATCCAGTATGGTAGGTTTCAATTCATCCAAAGGCAGAGACTCTCATAATCTTATGAAAGAGCTCCATGTCATCAAAGAGGGTTTGTCTCTGAGAGTCAATAATCGTGAACTAATGGTGGCCATTTCTTTGACCATCTCACACAATGGGAGTCACCTTCTCCACAAATATAATCGTATTTTGTAATTTGTAACACCTGAGACACAACTGTGTCATGTCTATCTTTCTTTTTTCTTTTTCGGTAATGAAAAGAATCACACCCAAGCCCTTTCTCGTCCATCTAAACCGTAGCCCACACACTATAAACATACAGCTTTTGTGACATCAATGCAAAGTTTTACTGTGCCGTTAGCTTTGATAAAAAGCACTGCAGAAAGTTGTTTAGAAATTAAATATCTAAAACAAGCTATTTTAAAATCCAGGACCCGCACTATTTCATGTCTGCAATGAAGAAATTTCATCTTGGGGAGAGCAAGCTGTCTTTCACACCATATGGCTAATGGTGGTGCATAGCAATTAGCCAGGCTGATTAATGGTGAACAGACTCTAATTTTATGCTTATAATTGAGGCTGCATTTGCACCCCTGGTGCAAATTCAGCACATCCCAACTTCCACTTACAACAGGCAAGAAATCAAGAGAAATAGGGTGGTGTGGAAAGTGAGGATTTTTTTTTTTTCCTGAAGCCCCCTAAAGAGCATCAGATTTGCAATTTAAAAGACTGTTAGCCACACAATAGATGACAGGTTTGTGTAATGGGGTCATGGCAGCCTGATAAACAAACAGTGCCCCTTCCACATCTATAGGCAGCCAGGAAAGCTGTAATCTGTAACATTAGCAGGATAGCATTTGGGAGATGGCTTTTCCCTTCTAGCCACTCCGTACAAACAGCGTCATTTGCTTTCAGTGACTTGAGATTTTTATTTTTGCTATTTTTATGTTTCTGAAAAATAGAGAGAACATCAACGGCGAAGCACACCAACCAGCATAATAAAGCACTCTGGACCAATGAATTTTAAAAACAAGGAAAATATAAACTGCATTAATAGAGGGAAGGCCTGTGTGTGAAAGGTGTAATACATCTTTAAGTATTTCAACAGAATTATTTCCAGCATAGTCCAAACATATGCACACACAAAATGCAAATCAATGATGTATAGATAGTGTTTGGCCTGTTAGAAGAGATTCATCTTCCTGTCTATTTCCTCTTTTGCTATAATCATATGTAATACTACATGGAAAATTCAGTCTAATGACATGCTAATTGTGGGAGGCTAAAATAATAGGGAAATAATTGGAAAAATAGTAACACAAAGGAGGTCACGTCTTAATGCTTTTCAAAGAGGATTTTACTCATTTGATTCTGAAAGGCACCACTCACCTCCATTATATATAATTGGTACACACAGAATAACACTAACTTTTGCCTGATATAAGAAAACCACCACCATATATTTGGGTTCTGTTGATGCTTTAAAGCTCGAGAAAAACAATCTGGCTTTTAGAATAATTAACAAGTTTTACAAATCACTGAAGTGAAAACTTGTGAAACTCCTGTATATTTTAGAATAATAAATCAGAGGCATTTCTTTTAGAGCGAAAATGGAAATTTTACAGGCACAAGTGTTAATATTTGGGATTTCACTCGGGAAGCACACGAAGCCTTTTGGATTCTATTCCACCTGTAGATTCTTGAGACTACTTTGCCCACACAAGTCCATGAGCAGCAGATGAGGGCCACCCACGCTGAGGTAGCGGCTGAAGTCCCTCATCGATTGGTCAATGGCAATCAGCAGCCAAGCACACTTTGTGCCAGGAAGAGCTCACTCAGCTAACAAAGCAATTAGTAGCTTTCCCCTGATGGGTGGTGGCATCTTCCTGCTTTATCCAATTACTCTGAATACGTTGGGAGCAAAGGCTATGGTTATTTCACAAGAATAAGAATACAAGTTAAAAGGCTGCTCCCTTGTCTTGTCCCTCCAACATAAGGACTGGCTCAGGCCATGGAAGTGAATACCGCTTCAGTCTGATTATAGCCAAAAAACAAAGACATTCATTTGTGAGGAGCTTGAATTTTTAGAGCTTTTAAGAACCAGTCTTTGCTATCATCCCCAAATCTCAAAGCTTGCCGTATATTAGAAATATTAGCTATGATTATATATATACAGAGTAAGTAAAAAAAGAGATGCAAGAAAAGGAGAAATATTTTGGGAATAAATGAGGCTCAGGTATGAGTGGTTATATTTTTCAGTGCAAAATTTCAAAAGGAGGAACTACAACTCTCAAATTTGCATGAATGAAGCCTTCACTGAGTTCAAGAGAACTCTTACTTTATTAACAATGCAGCCTAGGCATATATTAACACTAAAAGGGTTACATTGTATTTTGTTCCAATGCAAAGGGGAAGGAAGGGCACTGCACTGTGGCCACTAACAGTGTGACATCAAAATAGAAATGGGGGATAGGTAGTAAAGGGATGGCTCAGCATTTAAGAGCTCTTACTGCTCCTGCAGAGGACCTGGGCTCGGTTCCCAACACCCACATCAGGTGGCTCACAACCACCTGCAATTCCATCTCCAAGGGATCCAATGACCTCTCCTGGCCTCCTCGGGAACTGCACAAACCCACACACATATGCACATAACTAAAAATAAAAATAAATATTTTTACAAAATGGAGATAGCTGTCTTTTGGGGTGAAGTCTGATGAATAATTTAGGACTTATTTCTGTAATGACTGACAGACACTACCAAAAGTGCCTAAGAATTCTTTCTAGATTATCTACTAGAAGCAAGATAAATGTATATTCCCAAAGTGGAACTGAGTTCACCTGGATTTGAAATATAAATTCATCTTTAATTTCTACTTAAAGAGAGAGAGACCAAGGTATCTCTTACCTGCACATGATCTCGTGCGTGAGCAGCACTCGACACATTTCCGGGTTCTTGTCCTGGCCTTCATAGACTATGGCCTGGAAGTAAAGGAGTGATTTTAACTAAGAATAGAAACAAGTAGTAGAGGGGAAATTCTAGCTATTGAGCACTTGAGCGCCTTGCCCCTCCAGAGGGCCAATTAGGAGCAAGCCTCACTGAGCTGGGGACAGGATATTTCAGGGTGACATTCCTCAGCATCAGCCCAGACTCAGTACAGCAGGGTATGTTCCTCTCTGTCCTCTCTACCCCCACATCATGCATAGCATGGGACCAGTGTATGTGGTGGGCTTCTGTTGTCGAGACAAAACATTAATTCTCCTTTTCATGCAGGTGTGATTATCCCATGACATGCTCTGGCCTCTTCACTCCCTTCAGCTCAACTTGTCATGTTCTAGGTGCAAAAAGCAAGTGTGGAGGAAGCTAACCAGTCCATTCAGCGATTGTGTCATTCCTGAAGTGATTCACAAGCAAGGAAAATCCCTCTTCCTGCCAACAGGTTGAAAACCTGTACTCTCACAGGGTGTACACCCACCGGAACAGGAATACTCGCCTGCAGATGCTGTGTGTGGGGGCTGAAGTCACAAACTCTCCAAACTAAGAATTAGGTCTTACTCACAAAATCTGGATTCCCAAACCACTTCACTAACCAAGATGTTTTCCTCCATTTTTTTGTAATGAGAATGCAAACATTTTGCTTCAGGACATCAGCAAAGTTCCCTGAACCTCAGGCCTCCTCAGTGATCTACATATTAATACCTCTGCCAAAGAGCAGGGTACTGTAGAGCGTACATTAAACTCGCTTAACACTGTGTCGCTGCATAATACTAATATAACACAGCTTCAAACTGTTAATAAAATTACTTTCACACATTCACAGAACTCTCAGTTTCTTAGTGACAAAGCTACTTAAATTAACCAGTGACTATTCTTAGGCAGTAGAATGCTTCAGTGCCTAACTCGCAGATCTCCCTTATACACTATGTCTTTGAACTTGAGACTGGTAGAGCCTACACAGCTTAAGACTCAGGATGGGCAGAACTACAGGTCATATCTTGATTATCATATCTGACCACACAGCAAAGAAACCTTGGCAATGAATAAGAAATGAAGGGAAAGTGTTTGTATGAGGAGAAAACATCTTTCTAGCACTAGTCCATCAAAATTATAACTGTATAACTTTTTTAATGTTTAAACTGGACCAGCATGGTGTTGCATGCCTTTAATCTCAGAATTTGGGAGGCAGAGGCAAATGGCTCTCAGGTGTTCAAGGCCAGCCTGGTCAACATAGTGAGTTCCAGGATCCAGAGTCAGACCTTATCTCAAAGTAACAGAAATGATAATAGTAACAGTAATATTTTCACTATAACGTAGCTTCAGACTTACACTATGTAGAAAGAATATGCCTGAAAGTCCAGGGTCTTCATTATCCAGATCCCTCAAATATTTGCATTTTATTAAGTCTGCCTCATCCTTTCTCTTTTTCCCTAAATCATTTTTTAGATTAAATTGCAGAATGGCCTCAATATCTCAGCATGCATTTCCTGAAAACAAGGAATTGTCATAATCACAGTATAATTATCTAAATCAGATAACTAGCATTGAAACAATACAATAATCTAATCTCCAGACCTTACTGAGATTTACCGATTGCATAATAATGTCCTTTACAGCAAAAGAAAATCTGATACTCATCATGCACCCAGTTGTTGTGTCCCCTTTAATTGAAAATATCCTCCAGTCTTTGTAGTTCATGACATGGACATTAAGAATACCGGCCAGTTACTTTGTAGAATGTCCCTCTTTTTGGGTGTGTCTGAATTTCTCAAGCTTGTATGAAAGTGCTGGACTTCAAGGCAGAACCACAGCAGTGTGATACTGAATGCTCTCTGAATTATGCTCGAGCCTAGCTCTCCTATTGCAAATATAAACTCAGATCCTTTGAAGTAATGCCCACCATCCGCCAGTGATCCTCAGCCAGATTCCTGTACTATAGCATTATTATTTCTCTCTTTGCTTTATTAGTAATTCATAACTATCTTTTGGAGAAAAATCTGCATTATGTTAATGTCTTTCAATCTTCCGCCACTGAATTTGACATGCATTACATAACTCTTTCCTATATTTATCACATGTATTTATTATTTTGTTCATGTCCAGGGGTAGGGTGCATGTGCCACTGTCTGTATGGAGAGGTCAGGGGACGTCATGAGAGAGGGAAGTCAGTTGTTTCGTCCTACCATGTGGGTCCAGAAACTGAACTCAGGTCTCTAGGCTTGCGTAGCAAACACCTTTCACCATCTCCAAGGCCCTTGTTTCTACATTCTTTAATGACTTTCTCAAATTGCCAAGAAATTACTCAAGAAAATGCATTTATTAAAAAATAATCTGAAAACCATAAACCTGAGGCCAACAAGATGGCTCAGTAGGTAAAGGCACCTACCAATCAAGCCTCATGGCCTGAGTTCAGTCTCCAAGAGTCACATGGTGGAAGGACAAAATTGGCTCCAAACTGTCCTCTGACCTCCATAGTCATATTGTGCTGCACACATACACATATAACTATTAATGTAGTAAAAAATCAGAAAACAAATTACATCTGTCTTCTTTATTTCCTGCAATCACTGTTTCTAAAACTCAAAAAGGAAAAAGAAAGAAAACACAGTAAATTACTGATTAGATCTACACATAGTGCTAAAAATTTTTAATGACGCATTTCTACTAAACCCTATTATAACTGTTTAGATGGTCTCTAAATACTCTAGATAACCTCTGTTTCAACTTTAGAATTTGTCTTGCTAAACTAAAACAAGTAACTTGGTAAATAAATTCGCAGATAATAGTAATGTTTTCCCTTATGAAAAAAAAAAGAAAGAAAGAAAGGAAAAATGAATATGTGATTTTGGGGGGGCATATCAGATCTTCTCATTTTAAATCTCTCTAGATGAGATCAACACTATTTTACTTAGGTCACTAGTTCCATTGAAACGAGTAGGTTCAGAGTGATATCAGGTTAAAGGCATGCTGTAAGGCAAGTCCACTGGGGACACCCCCACCCCAGGCAGTGATGACAAGACTCCCATAAGTCCCCTGTTTTCTCCTTGGTTACTGAACATCACTTGCTAAAGGCCCAGTGCCTCTGTAAAACATCTCTTCACCAAATACCAAACTGCTACTCAGCTTCTGGCAGTGGAGTCAAAACAGAGAATCTTTCTCCAAATCAAGCATAGAAAAATGAAACCAAGATTTGTTCAGAAATAATTTAGAACTCTGGGGAGGTGTATAATCTTGAAGTTTCTGCTTTCCCTCTCTTTGGGTCCAGATAGAATACGAGGTCTCGGGAAGGAAAGGCAGAGGAAGAAGTTTTGCTTCTGGGATTTCTGAAATCAAAGCCAATGGAAGTCCACTATGGACTAGGAAGAACTGAATTCCTCTAACTACAGTGAGTGAAACTGTCACTTTAAGGGAGTAAGCTTTCTGGTAAAATCCAAAGACAGAACTACCTCCAACCCTAAAAGGTTTGTTTTACTAAAAAGATTTTTAAAACACACATGCACATACACAAG
The DNA here is from genome assembly GCA_035773235.1 of Eospalax fontanierii. Classification (NCBI taxonomy): domain Eukaryota; kingdom Metazoa; phylum Chordata; class Mammalia; order Rodentia; family Spalacidae; genus Eospalax; species Eospalax fontanierii. Next base: position 14,815,624 of record CM069546.1, read on the forward strand.
CGCACAGAACGGAGGGACCTAGAATCAACATTCTGATGAACTCTGGTATAGGGAGATATGATAAATGTATTTGGGTGTCTCCTACGCAATAGTAACAATAAGCTAGACTTCAGACTCTTTTTTTTCAATGCCACCAAGTTCTCCCTCCAGGTACTGAAAACCTCTGCTCCAGTCTCTACCATCTAGCACACACAGCCAGACTGGCTCACAGTTCTGCAAACACAGCCGTTAAAACCCAAAAGGGTAGGGATCTCTAACACCAACTTGATGTTTCAGCTTCTCTTCCTAATTAAAATGTGTGCTTCTCTGGAGTTTATGCCAAGCTGATTGAGGTTAGATTAGTTAGGAGATGCCAGAAACATATAAACAGCACTGACTATTTTAAGTGAAACCATTTTAATAGACAGCTGGTTTAGGACCCAGACAATAGAGCACCAAGAAGAAGGCTCATTGTCATCCTCCATAGTAAATCATGCGTCTGCTCACTGGAAGGAGGACAGTCTGCTGAGGGACAGACAAAAACAACAGTGGCTTAAATAAATCAATGTGTTTATCAGAAGTAAGGGTGGGGGAATTGTCACTCAAATGGGAGGGAGAGAAATTATATAGAATTATATAAAATGCATTATTTAGATAAATCAATTGAAGGTGAATCAAGTTGAGGTTTATAACTGTAGAAACAAAAAATATAGTATCAAGCAGAAAACGATGTTTACATTAATCCTGCCAAGGGCAACCAATTCCCTTAAGGCAATAGGAATGCTTGGATAGGAAGAAAAGTTAAATAGTAAGCAGTCACAACTGCATCTCAACTTTAAAAACCCGGTGCTGTTGAGTAGGAAGTTATGGAAGCTAGTCACATTTGGATATCTAATTTTCTAATGTAGGTTTTAGCTTTCCTTTTCTCAACATCAACTCTAATAAGAAGGCAGAAAAAATCATAAGCAGATAAAAAAGAATGCATACTATTTAAGACTCTTCACTTTCAGATTGATTTTTGAACAATATTTTTAAATGTTTAACTAAAGAGGAAAACACAGAAGTTGTTAAAACTTTCACATCCTTAGGCAACAACAGGACTGGGAATTTGACTGTTAGAAGATTAAAATGTCATTAATTTCAAATGCTCACTTATAAATCAACAGGCAGCATCTTTGAAAAATCAATCAATGTACCAAGCATTTCTCAGTCACCACTGTTTTAAAAGGCATCTTTGAAGTATAGTTTCTCCCTCCTTTTCCAAAATACTGCTGAGGCTTAAAAGTTCATTGAAACTTAACTACGGATAAAGACCACATAGTAAAAAAAAAAAATACACGGTGAACATACAGAAGGATCGTGCTTCAGTAGGATGCAAAGGAAAGTTCAGAGAACTGAGCATGGCTTCTCTTTGTTTACTTTTCTAATAATTTTAACCCTTTGTGTTCCACACCAAATAAAAGGCATAGTACGAATACACTTGCTTTCTCATGAAGAATTTTTCCTGGTTTATAATGAAGGACTTGTCTTCGTTATTTTAGAGTGAAGAAAGAAGGGAAGAAAGAGAAAGGAGAGGAAATGTCTAAGCAACAAATCTTCTAATTTCCCACATAAATCAAAACAGTGACCTTGAACATGATACTCCTCTTTTCACATACAAAATAAAAGGCCAAGTCTGTCACCTTGGAGAACAAGGTCATGAATACAAAAAAGTACCTCCTTCAACCAGAAGTGAAATATATTCTAAAGATAAACTATTGATAAGCCTTTGATAGCAAATTACTAAGGATTGAAGAATCAAAAAGCAATATTAATACCTACCGTATCAATACACTGTAGAATAATCATTACATTCCTCCACCAAATTCTACTGGTTTTTCTCTTTCTTTCTTTGGGTGAAAGTGCTAGCTAATATAGCACTAGGAATTTCCAGTAGGTGAAAGAGGCCCAGTTAAAAGCAAGCCATGCCGAAGAAAACACCACAAATCTGACATTTCATAAACAATTGTGTCAAACAGCAATCCAACATCAATAGTGCGGTAAAATTAAAAAATCATTTTGCCTCAAGTAGCAACTGGTGAACAAACAACAAAGGTGCAATTTCATCTCAACAGCGAAGCAGGCCAGTTTTCAGGAGCTGGGGATTTCGTGAAGGAATGATATCATATTCAAGAGTTAAAGTTATATCGAAGTCCCAACTAAAATACAAGCATGCTCCCAATGCAGTGACTTCGAATGCACCTCTCAGGTCTCAAGGAACTACAAGCCCTTTATTATTCAAATGCCTTGGGGGTAAAAGAAACTAAGCATTTCTAATAACACCATATTCCATTTTTCCTAGAAATAATAGCATTCTACTTAGATTGTGACTACATTTGCTATATGAGTAGACACAATTGGTTCTGCCAACCCAATGGAGCAATAATAATAAAATAAGAACAGCTAATTTACTACATACTTAATATGTATCAGTCAGTGTCCTGAACCCTTCCTGTGTATGAATTCATTAATTTTCACAACAGAGCTTTGAGGCAGGTACTGCCATCCCTGCCATTAGTTTGATTCCAGTGTGTACATATTTTAATTACTCACTAAGACCAAATCTTTCCTGCTCAAAAAGCTATGTCAACAATTCACCAATGTCCGTTTTCAAACACTCCTTCATCCCTCTCAGCAAGACACACACAGATAACAGACTGTCTGTACAGCCATACAAGTTCGATAAATGCATCCCAACTAATATGTTCGTTTTTAATGCTGTTCAAACATTCACATGGAAACAGCTCTAGCGTAAATATCCCCGAACAAATGGCTGTATATTATCCAGGAGGGAGCAGTTGGACCGCCAGACTGGGAAAGCACTAGGCCATCTGGCTCCGGCAATCTCTCCAAAACCATCAGCTTTGTTTTTACCCCCAGACTCCAAACAACACATTTTCCACTGTGATGAGTTTACATTTTCCCAAACACAGGTCCTGATCATGCATAAAAATTCCAAACTTCTTCATTCCTCTATGTGCAAGGAAATTTAAATCACCTGCACTTCTGACATGCTACCAAAGGAGACAGAAAGCTGCTAAAATACAGTTCCTGACTATAAACTTGCTCTAGCCTTTTTTTGTTTGTTTCCCTGAATATATGTAAGAATCTCTTTGCTGGCCTGGTAAACTCCTTAGGAACTCATTGATATACAAAGATATGTGTTTATCAATGAACTGAAAATGTTGTTAATCAAATCTATGTAGCCCTGGTGGAATATAATGAAACAATCAATATGAAAAAAAAAAAAAATACACTTGCATCAACAACTTAAAGTTCTAGGAATATCAAAGCAAATATATGAAGAAATCTATCGAGGAGAGCAAGCCTGGCCGCATTTTTCACCGTACATAGCCCATGTAACATCAGTACCTTTCTAAGCCGTCCTTTCTACATATCACAGCTTTAAACCTATACATACGAAGATTTGTATGACTTCTGTTTGCCTTTTTCATAAAACACACGACAACAACAAAAGCTTTTGTTTTAGAGGCAGGGAATATTTTGGTTTTGATAACTGTTTGAAATGTGGTATCTTTTCTTTGAATGCCACTGGAGAAGTTGTGATTTTTCTTCAGGCGAGATGGGAGGAGAAATGAGCTAGTTTTGTGTGGTTAAAGATAAACACCTCACTGAAGCAAGGATAGAAATGCAAAGCTGAAGTGAGGCAGGTTAAGTCTCCAACCACCCTCACTGGATCCAGAGGAGCTTCTACAGTTGACACTTTCTGGAGGCACAGTCATAAACTTTTGGATCCAAGGGCTTTTGCATGCTCACTAATAGAATACCAAAAACAGTAATGACACAAAAACAATCTATTTTTAGGCCAGCTAAACTTGGTTTTGAACAACTCTTCCCAAAAGCAAAACTTTTATTTTCTAGTTGATGAGTACTTTTAAATATATTATAACCTGTATGTTTTACAAAGCAAGCATGAGAAGGAACCCCAGATTCTTACACATTCTCTCCTAATGAAGCTCCATCTACCCTCATAGAATCTAAAACAGACTAATGAGACACTTTGGGAAGGTGTGAAATACTGTGTCATACCAATACATCTTGGTTGATTGAGTACATTTGTGTTTGATTTCAGTGTAGCTAACACTATCAAAAATGAAGAACAGTCTATGGAATTGCAGAAGGCCAGGCTAGCTTTGCCTGCTGCTTCCGGGAGACTCCTTTTGAATGTTAACCCAAACTTGTGAGCCAAGGATGTGACATCACACTCACAAAGTCATATCTCTGATATGAAAAAATGTTAGGGTGCACGAGCAGCCCAGAGAAGATTTCACAGTGGCCAGGTGTTCCCTCCATCAGCTGTGATGTTATTAGAGCTCATCACATGACCAACAGCATTCTATTCTAAATATCAAAATCTGGAATCTCTCAGGCAGCATTTCACAGGGGGCAGTGTTATCACTTAATCAGTCCGCTTCTGTCAGCCTCACTCGTGACTAAAGAAGCCACTGGATATTTTAGTAAAGCCCAAGCTTTAAGAAATTTAAAATCAGACTGGACTTTTTAATTATCACAGAGTAATTTCAAACAATATGAGGATCTCATTGGTTGACTCAAGAAGGCTAAATGTGAATGATGATGCTTCAGCTAGGGAAAGTTAGGCTTCCTCCTGTTTCTATATGCTTTTTTAGAGTACTGTAGTAACTAAGTATACAAGGAGGTAACCTACTTCCCAAATTCTTACAGCACATAATCAAAGAACAAGCGACTGCATAATGAGCAGGGCTTGCCTTTCAAAGTCCACATCACAGAAAAAAGGACTACTAAAGAATTACTGTGAAAGCAAATACAAATGTCTTGGCATATCCTTTTTGTCTTGATACTTCTCCACCAACTTGAGTATTATTAAAGCTTTTTATTTCAGGTCACTACTTACTAGAATATATAATTACATGTATTTATAATTTAAACTTTTAGTTTTCCTGTATCTATTATTTTATTTTAAAAATATCCCCCCTCTCTCTTTCCTGTGTGTGTGTGTGTGTGTGTGTGTGTGTGTGTGTGTGTCTCGTTGCCTTTTTCCTGATAGAATTTATGATGATACCAAATGGTCAAAGACTATCTTCAGCTGTAGCTTTTTTTTTTTAGGCTCCAAGACTTCAGTAAAATATTTGATGCATTGCTTTATAAAAAATATATATATATTCTCCCACAATATGAGAGAACTTGTTGAGAAAAATCAGTTCTTCCTGGCACATTTGTTTAGAAAGAGCAAAAATAAAGTTTTAAGTAGATTTAAATGATGGAATCAATCACTTCAGACACATCCCAATTTTTTGCTCATTAAAATTGTGTTTTTTGTAGTGCTGCCTACAGTTTAAGTGGTCAGTGTGACATGGACACGGGCCTTATACATTTATTTGTGTTTGCTTTTTAGCTTTTAAAGCATGAATCCTAGTGAAGACATAGGAAGTAAGTACTGGGGTTCTTTCTTTCCCCATTAGCTGCCTTTTTACCCCCCTCTCAGATGAGAATGGTAGGAAAGGCTATCTATGGTGTCAAAAACGATTTTTGAAAACAAAATTCCATTCAATATATTTTTGTTTTCATATCATAAAACAAAAATTACTGACATCAAACTTTTGTGTTTCTGCTAAAAAAAAAAAAGTTTAAAAAATTCAGTGTCCAAATGAAAGATCATTATCCTACATAATAATCAAATTCATTCACAACCTAAGAATAAGATTAAAAGAATAAATGAGACTTTGCTCTGAGCTGTCAACTAAGAAATGAACAGAATCTTTAAGAAAGGCAGATATTTAGGGAAATAACAAGAAATCAATTTCACTAAATATTCATTACTTTAAAAAACATTCTATATCCTGTTTTCTACTGGAGTTACAAAATATAAGCCTGTTAATCAATATTTGCTATTATTAAATGCTTCAATCTGAGGTTTTCAAACTCAGAACAGTTCAGTAATATCTATTTTGCACATGATAGTTATGACTGATCTAAAGCAATTTTTAAATATGCATGCACACCCTAATTCCTAACTTTCTAACTCAGTATTTGTGAGAGAAGATTGCCCTCCCCTTATTTTAAAGGGAATATCTTAAAATAACAATCAAGTAAACACATTTTAATCTTATTAAGTTGCTGGTTAGTGTCCAATGGATACCTCTTGTCTTTCACCTCACTCAGTAACGCTGTCCTCTTTCTCCTGTTACTGTCATCCAACAACCTAACCAGCTACTTTATTCTGAAACAATTTTTTTTTAAATTAAGAAGGGATATTGGAAGAGAAAAAAAAAAAAAAGCTCCTTCGCCTCATTAAAATGTCAGACCTCGCCTCTAACTCAGTTCATAATTGTATCTTTCAAAACATAACTCAACCTTAATGTATACTGCCTGACACCGCGTGTTGGCGAGCTTCAGAAAATGCGGTCCATGTACCTTTAAGACCGCAAGCTTGCTCACGCTGCCTGGCTCCCTGCCAAACTTGGAGGCACAAGCTACAGGGTTTTTGCAAAATATCCTCTAACAATTGTCGGCTCCCACTTCCAACACCTCTCTCCACCACCACCTCCTTAAAAAAAAATTTAAAAAAAAATAAAAAAACTGTGGAGAGTTCGTTTGCACTCTCCACCCTGCCCCCAACTCCTGGAAGCCAACCTTGCCGCCTACCCCCAATTCCTCAGCTCTGGGCCTTGGGGAGGCCCAGATTAGCTTGTGTTTCAGAAGTTCGGTCCACACTGTCCCCAGGGTCCCTGGGGCTCCTTTCGAACACCCTGTGGATAGTTGGCCAAGTCAGAGGAAGTTCAACTCTGACTCCCTCGCTCAACACCCCGCGGTCTTAATCACCAGACCTGGGTTTACCAGGGTAGGAAGGAGCCTCGAACGCAGCTCCCCACGCGGAGGCGCAGTGCTTGAGCGGTGCAGGACCATTGTGCCAGGTCCTGTCTGGAGAGTTTGAGTCCCAGACCTCCCGAGATGCAATAACTAGGTTCTGAACTACCCTGTATTTTGTGGCCCGAGAGAGTCATCCCCACAATATAAAATTAAGAAACTTACTTGTTTTGTCATGGAGTCGATGAGACGTACGTAGAAATCCTGTTCGGTCCTTATCCCTGGGAGAGTGGGGTTAAGGAAAGAAAATTAAGTGAGAGGGGGTAAGTCCTGGAGGAGAAGACTCCCAAAATACAAATAACCAAATCCAACTACACACACAAAGGGGTCCAAGGCCAAGTGGAAAGCCTGCTGTCCTCGCAGGGCAGAGCCTGGACGTACCCTCCCCTCCCCCGTACCCAGAGAGGAGTGGGCCCAAGCGCTCCCTCCAAACCAAACTCCAAAAACTGCAGCTAGAAATGAGGCAGGGACCCCTGAGCTGGCTGCAATCCTACCCAGAAAAGAGTCCCTCTATAAGTGCCTAGATCCATCAAGACCACAAACACTTCTAGTCCCCCAGAACCTGAGGAACCTTGGGCCTAGAGTCCTGGCTGAGCAGAAAGAATAGGCCTCAGAATCGAGTGCAGAAGCCAAATGATACGGTCAGGGTTGAGGCATCACACCTGGCCTGGATTTTGCCCTGGGCTAATCAAGCCACACTCGGCCTGCTCAGGTGAAACTTCCTTAGGATGAAATTTAGGAGAGGCCTGTTCACCTGGAAGGTGGCTGGCGACTGAGCTTCGCTGGGAGGCTTTGGTCCACCTGGAGCTCCGTAAGCCCCCTGCCCTGACCCGGAGCCCTAAGGTGCTGCCCGTTGGAACCCTCACCGTTGCTGTAGAGGAGCTGCAGCCGGTAGTGGATCCCATTATTGGTCTTTTCGCTGTTGGCTTCCTGGTTTGCAGCAGGACGCAAAGACACGAGAGACGTAGGAGAGAGGTCGCCGTGAGCGAGTGGACCAACTTCGAGGCAACTTTTCCCAAGTGGGACCCCCAGCCTGTGAAGCCGGCCAGCCCCAATAGCAACAGAAATTGTGGCAAACTGTTAATCCCTTCTCCGCCCTCATCCCAAACTACTCTCGCTCCCCTTCCAGAAAATTCCGCGGGGTGCACACGGGTGATCCTCTTCCCAGGGCCTGGGGGCTGCAGCCTAGGCCACCTAAGGCGTGTTATGCGTGGTCCAGTAGACCTGGGTGGGTTCATCCCAAGCGCCTAAGGCTAGACTGTGAAGTCGATTCACCTCTCTCCTCCTCTGGGGGCTCCATCCTAACTCTTCTGGGGCAAGACTCCGTGGCCCAAGAGCCCAGATGCCCACATTCGTCCAGGACGGGAAGTGACTTCGGTGGGGGACCCCCTCAAAGGAGTGTTAGGAATGCTTTGCATTCACCAAGGATCGCGCTTTCCCTGGAAGGCGCCTAGGCCTGCTCTCTGAGCCCGGGACTACGGGGGACGGCGCTGCGCCCACTTACTTTTTCCTTCTCCACGAACCCCACAAAGGCTGTCCTCTCGATCTCCACGGGCTGACCCTGTCTGTCGTAGAGGGCCAGGACGAAGTGGAAGAAGTTGGATTTCCGCAGATTAGAAGGCGGCTGCTTCTCAAAGTGAGCCCGGGCCAGACCCACCCCGCTGCGGCCAAAGACGCAGAGTTAGATGGCTAAGCCAGACCCTGTCCCGCGCCCCCGTTGTCACCTAGGACACACGAGAGAACCCCCCAACACCCACCTCCTCTGCTCCCAAAACATCCACTGGGCGCCCTCCATGACCCATCAGGCGCCCGGGTCGCAGCTGACGACACACATGCCCCTCATGTGTCTGTGCACCCCTTCCAAAGACAGAGCAGGTCCTCTGAACTCTCCAGAGGTGTGAAAGTTTTGTTTGGGTTTGGGACGCTAGATGAAACACTACAAACATTTATTCCGACGTGAAGCACGCTGAGTGGGGAAGAAATAAAGTGACGGTGGATGAGGTGAACCGAGGTTAGAAGAAAGAGCGCATGGTTTGCAAAAGGGAAGGATGGGGCCGGGGAACAGGAATCTCCCGTCGCAAGTACGTGTGGACAGGTGGAAAGGACATCAGCACAGAGCTGGGGCAGCCACTCTCCAGCAAACCTGCCCAGCCTCGGCCGGCTACCGGTGCCCGACCTCAGCAAGCCAAATTTCCACCCAAACACAAGCATGTAGAGAAGGGTCCTAGTTTGGTCCTAGCTATTGGAGGAGGCGATCGCGAAGGGGAAATGAATTGGGGTGCTTTTTTCTTGAGAAAAAAAAAGAGACCTGTCTTGATAAAGTTTTGCCCTTCTGAGAAATCACCCTCACACATCCCCAGAACCCAAAGGGCCAGGGTTGCTAACTGAGCGAGACTGTGAGGAACAGGAGACTGGGGAGCTGGGGCCCCAGCACTGACAGCCCAACCTGCTCGACCCTTGCCGGCACAACACACACACACACACACACACACACACACACACTTTCGCTTCCCCGCACAGTTATCCAACTCACTCTCACTACGAACCACTCCCAACCTTCTGCTCTGCGGGGATGGGAACAGCGCTGGGACAGTTGTCTCCAGCTCCCAGCGAGCTGGGGATGATGTAATTCGTCTCCCTTCTCCTCCTGTACCCTCAAAGTCTAATAGGACTTGGGGCCACCAAGTTCCCCATTCGCCTAAACCCTGCTGGCGACCAGGAATGAAAAGGGTACCATTTCTCACTTGGAACCTGGAGCCCCTGGAAAGGGCACTGTGTGTGTCCTGGGAAGTTCCTCAAGTCAGCCTCCACCCGCATGGCCTCCAGGCCAAACGGTGTAGCATCTGAAGAGATCCGAGTGGGAGAGGGGCTAGAGGAGGCCATGGTGACGGAGGGTGGGCAAGGCTATTCGATGTGAGAATTGAAGTTGGGGGTTGCTAGTCGAGAGAGAGATGAGAGAGAGAGAGAGAGAGAGAGAGAGAGAGAGAGAGAAGAAACCAGATAGGAGAAATAAGATAACACTCGGGGGAGAAATGGGGACAGAAAACAGGAGAGAGGAAGATGAAGGGAAGAGGGGAGCTGAAAAAGGAGGAAAGGAACGCGCGGAGGCGCGGGGGTAAGGAGAGAGGAAAGAAGTGGAGTGGGGGAGGAAAGATCAAAGGGAAGGGAAAGAAGAAAAAGGAGAAAAAAGAAACGAAAAGAGAAAGACGAAAAGGAAAGGAAGCGAAGGGAAGGGGAGAAAAACGAAGAAAAGAAAAAAGCGATCGTAACAGCGCAGCTATCCGACCTCGAGCGGGTGAGGCGCCTCTGCCGGGTTAGAACAAAATGAAAACAGTCACAGGCGAGGGAAAGTGCAGGCGAAGCTCGGGCTCCGAGCCGGCGGCTCCCAGTTCTCCGGCCGAGGCGGACCGAGGCAGCGCAGCCGGGGAGCGCCGAGCCCCGGCCGCCAGAGGAGCGCGGCGGCGGACTTCCCAGCGCGGCCCGGCCCCGGGGCCGCGGCGCCTGCTGCCGCCTCCCGGCTCTCCCGCTGGCCGCCGGCTTCCACGGCCACGGCCACGGTCCCCGCGTGGTACCCACCTCTGCGCCGCGGTATTGGCGTCCAGCACCCCGGCGCCCTGCATCCACGTCCGCACCGCGTTCATACCGCTGCCCAGCGGCTCTTCCTTCATACTGCTTCCACTCCGTTGGATGCTTTCCTGGATCCCAAACATGAAAACAACCTTTTCTTGCGGAAAATCTCCTCCCCCTTGAAAATATTAAAAAAAAAAAAAAAAAAAAAAAAAAAAAAACAAAGAAAAAACGCCAACCACAGATTTCTTTTTTTTTTTTTTTTTAAGTCGATGAAGTCGTACTAGAACATCAAGGCGGGCTGAAAGCAAAATTTTAAAAAAATGTAAACCTTCGCTCAAAAGTGAGCGATAACACGAGGGGGAAAAAGAGAGCGAAAAAAAGAGGGAAAATCCAACGAAAGGACCAAAATTTAAAAAAAAAAATAGAGATGTATGCTTGGCTGTTGGGGTTGTTTGGTTGGTTGATTTGGGGTTTGGGTGCTTTTTTTTTTTTTTTTTTTTTTGCTTTTTTTTTCGCTTTTTTTTTTCCTTTTTTTTTTTTTTTTTTTTTTTGTAGTGATCACAGGCCGTTGGAGGACAGGAGGGGCTGGAGTTTCCTTTTGTAGAGGTACCCTTCACTTGAAGAAGCAGGAAGAAAAAAAAACACCCTGATGGCAATTTAAGAAACAATAGATTCAACTCGCGCAGCCGGCTTTGCTACTTGAAGTGTCATTTTCCACAACCAGGCAAGTTTTTTTCTCTCTCTCTCTCTCTCTCTTTTTTTCTCCTTCTCTCCCAACCAAAGATGTTTCTTTCCTTTCAGTGCGTGTAGATGAGAACGCTGGTTGTTGCCGTAGACAGATACACAGGAGAGGGTGGGGGGAAGGGGAGAGAGAGGGAAAGGAAGGAGGGGAAGAGAGATAGAGAGAGAGAGGAGAGGGAGAAAGAGAGGGGTGGACCCTGCTGGATGGAGATTCTGTTTTCTCCTTGCTAAAATAGAAGTGATTTGCAGGCTTTCCCTATGGAATCCAGTTTGACTCTCCCCAGAGCTAAACACAGGCACACTAACCCCAAAGGGAGGAGGCGGGGCCCGCACAGCCTGGCCACGCCCCTTCTTTGCATAACGTCATCCTTCCGCCTTGCCACAGCCAATAGCAGGCCGGGAGCTGGCTGGTTCACAGAGCCAGGCCACACTCCCTCATTAACATCTTTCTCCCTGTGGCACTGGGGAGCCGGCCAAAGTTCCTCGCAAAAGTGGCGAGCGCTGGGAGCGCGGAGCACCCGCGTCTGGGCTGGAAAGGAGCGGGTCTTGAGGAGCGGGAAACTGGGCGGAGGGAAGGAGATGCAGGTACCCTTCCTAGGTATTTGAGTTGAGGGGCTGCATCCAGACTGTTGCAGTCCCTAAGCACCCTAGCTGCGCCCTGAGCGGGCTGGAAGAGTACAGACTGCGTCTTTCCAGGGTGGTTGCCAGTTCCTGCTCCGCTTTCTTGGGACGTCGGGGGCAAAAGTGGAGGAGACAGGCGAGACCAGGCAGAAAAAGCAGGATGCGCATCCCAGGTGCCCACCTCTTCGCTTTGAGGCGGGGGTGGCGGGATGGAATTTGTCTGCGCGAGGTCTCGACTTGGGAGTCCTCGGAGGATCACTGTCTGCACTCCGGAAGTGGTAGATGAGCCCAAGGCCCCGGCAAATGGGGCTTTATTTTAGTAGGTTCCTGGGGAGTGGGAGACCCAGACCCAGACCCAGACCCAGCCTGCCCCAGAAATGTTTCTGATTCTACTGCTAATCCAGAAGCCTCTGGTGTGGGCACCGTGGTTTAATTGCTCACTTCTCCAGAGGTGTGCGGAATAGCGGGATGAATGAACCGCAGGGGCTGTGCCAGGATCGCGATTCTAATATCCTCAGATTCAGTCCCCAACTCCCTTTCCTGCTCCCCAAAATAGTTTGGTTTGTTTGTTTGTTTGATTTGTGGTTTTATGTTTTTGTTTTGGTCTTCACAAAAAGACCAAAGTAACAACGCATGCCTTCTCTGATTAGCTGGTTATTTGGCACAGGGTGTTCTTTCTGTAAAGGAGGAGGAGAGAGGAAGGAGAGAGAGAAAGAGAGAGAGAGAGAGAGAGAGAGAGAGAGAGAGAGAGGAGAAAGAGAGAGAGGAAGGAAGGAAGGAAGGAAGGAAGGAAGGAAGGAAGGGAGGGAGGGAGGGAGGGAGGGAGGGAGGGAGGGAGGGAGGGAGGGAGGGAGGGAGGGAGGAGGAGGAAAGGAAGGAAGGAAGGAAGGAAGGAAGGAAGGAAGGAAGGAAGGAAGGAAGGAAGGAAGGAAGGAACTGCCTTCTACCTCGGGCCTTTTGGCATATAGTGCTGTGGCTGGGAAGGAAATAGCTAGATGTTTCTGGGTAATATGCCCCATCATTTTTTTTTAGCACGTTGCAATGTCTAATAAGCACACAGTGAACTTCTGTTTCATTACCCTCAAAGGAAGTCCCTGACTACAGCCAAATCTGCTAAGGACTCCTCTGGGGAAATTTTCTGCCAGAAATCCAGGTACCCTTTCTGCTGACCTTCCTTGGCCCTTTGATTTAGAAAACTTATGGGGGTCAGTGATGAAAATGGATACATGCTCCTATTGAATAAAAAGACTGGCAAGAGTTGTGTGTTGTGGGTCTGGCAGAGCAGGAAAATGGAGCCACTTCCTGATTTCTAAAACTGGATTAAAAGAGTGTTCTAGGCCTGTGGGTGTAGAGTCACTGTCCTCAGAACAGCGTTTTCCCCTCTCCAGCACTCAGACTGCTTATCTGTACCACATGTGCTGAGAACTCTCTCTCTCTCTCTCTCTCTCTCTCTCTGTCTCTCTCCATAATCAATCATCTCTATCTCTTCCAAGACATGCTTCAGAGATTTACCTGCTCTTGCAGGATCCCCACAGCATCTGCCACAGTTTCTGACACATAGTAGGTGCTCAGAAGGATGGTTAAAAATAAATAAATAAAAGATAGGAAGAATTGTACACTTGTAGAGAGCTGGGTCTTCTCTATCTCTATAGAATTTAAACGAGCAATTGAAAGGGAGTCTACTAAAAACTTCCCAGAGCTCCAGGCTGATCCAAGCTGAAGCAGCAGGTCCAGTGCCCTTCTAGTCTAAGGTGTCCAGAGAGCCTGTCCTTTCCCACGGCTCAGAGGGGCTCCTTCAAGGAAGGGGATTCGGGAAGCAGAAACAACCCTCATAGCAAGGAGTCCCAGGAAGACTTAGCTTGACTCAGGCCTCTCTTTAACTGCTGGAACCTTCATTATTTTCTCCAGTAAGCAAATTGCAGGATTTCCAGTTGCATGTAATGGGGTCCATTGTCCCAGTAAGGGAGAAAGAACTGAAAGAAAAGATCACTGCCCGCACACTGTCAGAGAAAAGACCTCTGCCAAAAGAGATGCAGCTCTCTGAGGATCATGATCAGCACACAGCAGATAGACTTCTGGAGATCATGGGCTAATGATGTTGGTGTTAGTAAGCACCTGAGACTTACAATCCCCAAAGAGAATCAGATACAGAGAAAGATATCTTCAGCAGCCCAGTTCCTGCCCACAGCCAGTCTCCCAAGAAGCTAAATATGAAGGAGGCAATTTCCACATCCATCCACTAAACCAGAGAGGAAGAAGAAGACAAGAGAAGGCAGGGATCTTCTAGTGATACTAATTCCCTTTGACTGCACAGGCAGCAGACACCCTACTTGGACAGTAAGTGTGCTTTATTTCCATCAAGCAGAGAGCATTCTAGCTCTTCTTCTGGGTGTCCTTGTGCTTTCAATCTAGCTTTTGCTTCCTGTAATAAATGTTTAAGTAGGAGCTAAAGGAAAGGCAGAAAAGACAGAGGCGGGCAGGGGTCACAGAAAGGGAATCATGACACCCAAGCTGCCAAAGGACTAGCTTTTTCTGTGAGTATGTGTGGATGGATATTCTCTGGTGATTATTGAACTGGAGAATGCAATTTGAAACTCTTAGAAAGAAACTCAAATTCTTTTCAATCTTTCCTTCCCGTGAGGCTAGCATTACTTCCAGAGACAAAGCTTGTGTAGAGGGGGGCTTGACTGGGATGCAGGGTTGCACACTGGCTTCATGCTAACTCTCTCAGCACATCTGTGACTCCACTTTAGAACCGTTTATAAGCTGGGCTCATCCATTTAGTCGCCTGAGGGAAAGACATACCTGTTGACATCCTGATTTCCAGACCTTGTTCACAGCTGCAGGAACAGAGTCTCTGGCAATGATGCCTGGGAGTCTATATTTAAAGCCATTTGGGCACTTCTGACTTCTCTCATCTCTGAGAGAAGGAAGGACGGAAGAAGTGTCGGGGCAAGAAAAGAAACCCGGTATGAAGAGAGAGCACAGTGGCTTTATCCAGCAGGAACCGATGCAGAGTACCCTTTCTCTGATATGGCCCTCCCCACTGAGCGTCTGGCCACTTCTTCAGCGGCCAGGATCAGTAGCCACAAGGACCTCAGAGACCCCACAGGGCCCTCAGTATTGCTCAGTTTGGGGGGTCTTCCATGCTAGAGGAAGTTGAGGCCAGGGAACAAGCAGTCCCTCCCTCTGCACCCACCAAGCCCAACTTCTCCCCTTTGACCAACCCAAACTTCTAGCGGCACAGATTCCCTCTCCTGGAGGGCATCAGACAGAGGACATAATAATTTCTAAGGGCTCTAGTAAAAATAGAGGAACTGGAGCCAGGGGGAACGTCCCAAGGAAAGAGGGGATAGGCTCTGCTCGCCTGCCCCCAGGAGGCCAGGCTGGGGACTTGTCACATGGCGCGGTCTACGTTCCTCTTGTAGGACCCCACCCCCACCCCAGGGCCGCCGGTCCAGGAAGCACCCCCTCACCTTATTTCTACTTCCTTCAGAGGTGGCTGCGACCACAAAAGCTTCCTTCAACGCTAGGAGATGCGAAAAGGGAAAAAAAGCGACCAAGCCCGAAAGCACAAAGTCCCTCCGCGCGGCGCGCTCTAGAGGAGTCCTGGGGCCACCCGGAGTCAGAGTGCGCAGCGGGGATGGGCAGAGGCCACCGCGCTCCCGGGGCACCGGGCAGAGTGGATGGAGACCCTGAGGCCGGGAAAGTGAGGAGCGAGGGAGAGGCACCGAGCCCCGGAGCTGAGTGACCGATCAGCAGGACCCAAGCGCCAGCCAAACCCGGGCCGGGTCTCCCCGGTGACATCCACCCGCGGCTCTCGCGGAACGCGTGGGAGCCGCAGACCAGAGCGCCACCGGAAATCCGGACTCTGATCTTGTTTGCGGACCCCCCCACCCCCAGCTCTCCGGAAAAGTCCCCCTTTGCTCATCCAGTCTCTGGGACCAGCCCTGCCCCTAAAATCGCACCTCTGCGCATAGCAGGGACGGGGAAACTGAGGGACAAACCGGAACAGAATGTTTGTAGAGGTTAATAAACCTCGCGGGGTCCCGTCGTACAAGGGACAGCGCTCAGTTGGCGTGGGACCAGGAGACCTTAGGACCAGGAGACATAGCCGGTTCCGCCACAGGGTCCCTTCCCATGGTCTGCGGCTTCTCTCGGGTTTCCCCCGGGCGTCCCAGACAATAATACATCCCTTTTACAGTATAGTTTACCGGTGTGAGTTCACTGATTTTCCTCCACAGGCCAAGAAACCAACTCAGATGACTCCCATTTTACAGGTGAGGAAACTGAGGGCTTATGAGGGAAAATTGATAAAACTTGTCCACCACCACACCAGTAATAAAGCTGCCGGGTCTGAGTGTTTCCAGGCCCTATGCAATCTTTTAATTATTAAAAGGTTTGGTTTTATTTTATGTGTATGAATATTTTGCCTGCATGTATGAAAATGTGCCACGTATATGCCTGGTGTCCACGGAGGCCAGAAGAGGGCATCAGATCCCCTGGAACTGTAGTTATGGCTCTCCTTAGCCTCGTTTAGCATGTGAACCAACCAAGGTCCTCTGCCAGAGCAGCCAGTGCTGGAAACCAGAGACATGTCTCTGGCCCCCAGGCCCTGTGTCCCCAGACCTTGGCGTCAAATCCTCCCCCTACTGGTCAATGGCGCTAGGCTTCTACCGCCGAAGTTCAGGGGTCCCCTGCGTCCTGGATCTGTATCCCAGCGGAGAAAAGAAAGAGGATGCCATTGGCGGAGGGAGGGTGATCTCTAGTCCTAGCGAATGTGAGTTTGTAAACGCATCACACAGTAATGTATCCAGGTGTGCTTTTCTCGCTGCTTGTCCCACGGACAAGACAAGGCTCACTTGGGACCTGCCACCTCCAGCCCCAGCTGTCATGTCCTCTATCTGGGTCCCAGCTGAAGTCCGAATTCTGACAAGCTAGCCTAATGGAAACATGCCAAGTGCAGGACTTCGCCAGGGATGTCCTGGATACCCAGTGAAGGGCAGAAAGCTGGACACCTGCACATCTGCTTTAACCGGGGAGAAGATGATTCAGTCTTGGCCTGAGCACAGAGAGTTAAAACCACAGGTCACTTTGAGTAAGGAGACTACAAAGAGACTAAGGGAAGGAACTGGAGTCCAAGTCCCATGCTGTCTCTGTGACTCCATCCTGTGACCTCTGTCTATTGTCTCCACTCCTTTGAGGGCGGACCCTGCTCCCCTCAATGACAAGGGCCCCAGGATGGGAAAAAGGAGCGCTCCCCGGAATGTTTTAAAGCACAAACTCAGGTAGAAGAAACAGGAACCTGTAAAGGCCTTAAGCAGAGAAGTAAGCCTGTTCATGAAAGTTTAAAGTTGGGGAAAAGGGAGTGAGTTAAGGAGCCAGCTTCCAGACATCCCAGGAACTAAAGTTTGCAAGGCGGGCGGGGGGTCCTTAAAGGCACCAAGGGCTGGATATTTACACAGTGCTGCTCTCCAAGTGGTCTTTGTTTGCTACCTTTGTTTGCTAGATGCCTGTGGTGTGTGTAAATATGTTTCCATCAAGAGACTGGTGGCTGCATATTTGTAGGCCTGTACAGTCCACATGTGTGCTAAAGTACAGTGCACACTTGGCTGAGTGTGTACTTGAGACAGGGTGTCACACAGTGAGAGAGCAGGGGTGCTCTGTCAGTAGCGTATACACATGTCACAAGTAGACATAGTTTATGTGACTACCAGGTACATGTGCAGCAGGCAAGATCATCAGGACACGTGCCTATGAGCCTGAGATCACAAGGGTGTCCTGTGCGCACTTGTGTGTGTCAAAGCCAGCAAAGAAGTGCTAAAAATTTAAGTCCTGTCGATGGAAAGCGGGGCTAGATGCAAACTTAGGGGCCAAGTGCTGGCCGTGATACTGCTGGTCCCTTGGCTTGCAGGTTAGAGGGGGAGCCTGCTGGATGAGCGCAGGGCATGCCCAGGGGCTGGGAATTAGCGCCGCGTTCAGCTCCCTGCAGACCAGGTGTAATTTCCACCCTCTAATTACCTCAACTGAGCGTGCAATGGTTCCTGCTGGACAGTTCCACCCTCTTAATAGTTCCTAGCGGACAGTTTCCGATTATTGATGCCGCGTCAAAAGGGAACCGCTTCTGGGATGTTTGCTTGTGTATTTATTCTCTTTATCACCATCATGATCCGGTGGTTGCCACCAAGAAGGTGGCAAACTTAGGAAAACAGTCTAGCCCCAGGTCTATGTATAACGCGTCTCCTCCTGGCGAGCGGGTGACCCGCCGGCCAGAATCTTTCCCTAAGATGGAGTCACAGCACCACCTCGCGACCGTCCAGCTCCCTCGCGTCACTCAAAACGGACCATGTGGGAGTTCAAGCCTCTAAATTCCCAGTGCCCGTCTCTGTTCACTTTCACTCTTTCTCTCTTCTCCTCCCTAAGCCCGCATTGAGCACCGATGGAATACACACCGGCTTCTCCTGGTGAAGGAGCGATCTCTGTTACCAGCTCTAAGTTTACCAAAGAGAAACCTTTTCAGACCCCTGCAAAACAGCCCACTGGCACCTGCCTCTGGTTTCCCAAGGTTCAAGGTTCATCTCACAAGAGCCAGAAATAGTCTCTCACAACTCCCTAAGCCAGAAATTCAACAATGGCTGTTGTTGCTTTTCTAACAACATCAACTCTGTTGGGAACTTACTGGGTACTTGTGATGGAGGTCTTCTGCAATGTACTGTGCTAAGCATGTTACTCAGTATGATTTAATCTCCCCGGAAAAGCCATGGAGGAAGCACAGACATTATGTATTTCTTATTTTTAAATGAAAAATAAAACAATGCTAGAAAGAACAAATGCCCATCCAAGGTCACTTTGCGAAGCTGAGCCTGAGTCCAGCCGTCTGATACCAGAGCCCACTTTAAAGAGTATATTTATAATTTTTTGCTGAATTCCTTGCAAATTTCATATACTATATTTTGATCATATTTAGATCCCCTACCCTAAATGCAGGTCCTCATCCTACTCTCCCAGCCCAATTCTATGTACTATTACACACACACACACACACACAAATATATATGGTGATAGAGTCAAATTTGTGTCCCCAAATGTCCTTAGGTGTGGGTTCATCCACTGGAGCCTGGTCAGCCTATCAAAAGTCTCACCCTTAAATGAGACTGACTCCTCCTTTCCAGCAGCCATGAGTGCCAATGGTTCCTAAGATAGAGTTGGGGTTTCTTACCCGCCCCCCATATGCTGGGATTTTGACCAGAGCCCATTTGTAACATCTGTGCCTTGTAAGCTCATTTCCTCAGTCTTTGTGACCAGCTAAGGCAGACTGGGCACTCACATGAATAACTGGACCAGCGCCCCTATGAACTCACTGAACCAGGAAGAGTATCACAGTTATCAAACACTTTGATTGACATGACATCACAATGATTGGTCCTAAAGAATATTGCATCACTCTCTAGCAAAGGGATCTTGGTTGAATCCATTTTTCCTCGATTTCCTTATTATTAAAAGTCAATTTAGTTTACTATGAGCATTAAATGGAAGAATTAAACAAGATTTGCTGCTTCATACTCCTTATTCATACACACAATAATTCAAAAATGTGATTACTGATGGTTAAAAAAAAACTAAAACACAAAACAAAATGGACTTCACCACATACAATTCATTGCACCTACGTATGAAATTAGCTCATGGTTACATCTTCATTTTGGGCATGAATTATGTGCTAAAACACATGTTAATGTTAACCCTGATTTGCTAGGAATATTTAAGGAGTGGGGGAGATAAATAATTAAGCAGTAAATCAGCAAACATTTCCCCTTGCCCTTCCCTCCTCCTCTGTAGGTTTTTGCCAAAGATTTAAAGGAAGAACATAAAAGCGTTTCTTATTCTGGAAAGTACAAGACTACTTTTTCTAAATTAGGGGAGATTCTGAGCTAGTTTGAGGTTTTCCCCACTCGAAAAACTTTGTTGCTGCTAATACATTAAAAGCTTTAAAATTAAGCTAAGCAAATGTGTATAAGCAAATGATTGCCCCCAAATTAGAGACACAAATGAGGGTTGTCTGAACATATGCCAGATCTGCAGACATTTTCCCTAAAGACTACATTTTAAAATTTTAGGGTCTCTTTCTCGAATGGCTCATTAAAGAATTACTCCTGTAATATAGGTGGAAAATGAACTTGCAGTCTGATCAGGCTAGAACTTTGCTACTTTCAAATTACTTTGGAAAGACAATTGAGGGTCATAGTCATGTCATAAACACAATTTCACCTCAGAGAAGGGAGGCAGTAAAGCCCAGTAAAGGTACAAATATGCCTCCCCGTTCTGCTCACCCATAATCCACTTCTAGAGACTTAACCACAGCCCGGATCTACTGTACCTGTTTCTAGGTAGTGCCATGGTGTGGAGATGAGGAGACGTGGGAAACCTTTCCTGCTGAAAAGTAGTATGTTCAGAGGTTTTATTGAATGACTGGTAGGCAGTTTACCATCCTTAACTGGGAATTTGACCCATATTGATTCTATGGGGCAGTTTTGGAATCATCTCCTTCTCCTCCTCCTCCTCCTCTCCTATGTACCTTTCGATCCACTTGCAGATTCACTGCGAATACCATAAGGTCTGGCTGGAAAAGACTTTCTTAGCAATTGAATGAGGGAATAAGAAATAAAACATTTCTCAGGCTGAAGAGATGGTTCAGCAGCTAAGAGCACTGGCTGCTCTTGCAGAGGACCAGAATGTGGCACCCAGTACACGCATCAGGCTGCTCACAGCCACATGTAATTCTAGCTCCAGGGGATCCCATGCCCTCTCTTGGCCCCCTAGGGCACCTGCACGTATGTGGTGGACATAGATACACACACATAAAAATAAATTTTTAGAAGAGACATTTTTATCTCCATTATGTCACTTCTATAACTTCATGTTGATGAAAGGCAAAAATTCTTGGCTGATCTTGAATCTTTTAAAAATATTTATTATGTATTTATTTTATGTGTATGAGTGGTTTGCCTGCTTCTGTGTAAGTGCACCCATTCATGCACTGGTCACCTGTGGAGACCAGAAGAGAGCGATGGACCCCTTGAAACTAGAGTTATAGGTGGTTGTTAGCCACCATGTGTGTGCTGGGAATTGAACCCAGATCCTCTGGAAGAGCAGCCAGTGCTCTCAAGTGTAGAACTATCTTGCCAGCCCCCAAGATCATTGAATCTTTAAGGAATCATCTAAGGCAAGTTGTTTAACTCTTCCAGACCCTTAGTTCCTCATTCCATGTCACAGACTGAATGCTAATGTCTCACCCACCACTTTATGAAACCCCACATACTGATACGAACTCCCAAACATAAGAAGCGCACAGAAGGCAGCCATCTGGAATGTAGAAGAGAATCATTTTTCAGTGGGGAGGAACCAAGATTGAGATTTATCAGGCATGACTGAGCAGTGGGTTTGGCTATAACCCCCAGGGCCAAAGAGAACATTTTGATCTTTAATATCTTGATCTCAGGCTCTTCAACCTCCAAAACTGTGAGGAACAAATGTCTGTTGTTAAGCCATCTGGTCTGTGGTGTTTTGTTATAGCAGCCTGCACAGACTAGACATCCAAAACACTCGAAACAATTAGAGCCCGTGGTCGGAGGAAGAGCATTCCTTTGCAGCTAGCTAGCATTGGATGCATTTGGGTGACATCGATTTCAGGAGTGACACCTCCAAAATCACCTTCCTGTGTTTCCAATCCCAATACTATTCTGTAAAATGTTCTTTGTATCTTCTTGCACTGATTCTCAATTAGCTTCTTCCTAGATATGATAGTGCTACATTCCTTCAATCTCTCTGAGAAAACTGGCCCATACAAATTTCAAGCACATAAAATGTGTTGTTGGTTGCTAGCCAAGAGGAGAGCTGTGATTCTATATCGAACATGCTTCAAGATTCCTTTCAGTTTTTATTATCTGATCTAAGGAAATTTCCTGTGAATTCTCAGGAAGTTTTGTGAGAAGATGTTGACTGTGTGACGTGACATATGCCATGAGGTGTAAAGCCAATGCTGTTTGTTCTTTATCTTTGATGTTGCATGACTGATCGCCAACAATATTGCTCCTTTCATTTGGATGCTTAATTGAAAATTTACGATCAGGTGTTATTATTGCCTGAGTCCTCAACAAAGCATGCTGCTGTCATTTCCCCATTTTGTGGGGGGAAGAACCGAGGTGGAGCTTTGCCTGTTCCAGGTAGGTCCTGAACGTTTGGCTACAGCTGTCCATGAAATTTAAAAAGCTGCAGGCAGCTTTAGTAGAGAATAGAAAGCATCCTACCAGGAGCTGGAGAGATGGCGTGGGTGTTAAGAGCATGTCTACTCTTGCAGGGAACCCAGGTTCAGTTCCCAGTCACAACATGCTAACTAACAATCTTCTGTAATGACCTTTTCTGGCCTTCATGGGTACCAGGCACATACATGATGCACTAACATACCTTCAGGCAAAACACTCAGACACATAAAATAAATCAGAAATTTTAAAATGATTAATCGGTTTATTTCCTACTTTGGGGGTCTTTTGGGATAGGCAAGGCTATTCTGTATAACTCAGGCTAGACAGGGATTTCAGCTGTCTCTGGAATGCTGGAATTAGCACCTGCCTTCGCCACCATACCCAGCTTTTGCTATTGTTGATGTTTTAAGGATTTCTTTTTGTGTATATGTGTGCATCTGTGTGAAAATATGCCACATGGATCCCCCCCAGAGCTGGAGTTACAGGCAGTAGTGAGCCACCAAACATCAGTTCTGGGAACCAAACTATAGAGTCCTCTGAAAAAGCAGGAAGTACTTTTAACTCTGAGTCATCTCTACAGCCTGTCTGTAGTGAGATATACATATATATACATATATATATGTATGTATATATATATACATATATAGATGATAGACAGATATAGATATATAGATATCAAGAGCGAGAGAGAGAGTTTGGGTTTTGTTTTTATTACAGGGTCTCCTTAGTCCCAGCTCACCTGAAAGTGACCAGGCTGGCCTCCATCTCCCATGTGGACCAGGCTGGCCTCCATCTGTATGTGGACCTGTATGTGGACCTGTATGTGGACCAGGCTGGCCTCCATCTCCCAGAGATCTGAGTGCCTCTGCCTCCGGAGGGCTGGGATGAAAGGCGGGCACCACCATGCCTTTTTTTTTTTTTTATTACAGCTTAATATTTTTATTACAGTTTAATTCATTGATTTGTGTGCTTGCATGTGTGTGTGTGTGATGAGTACATGCCATGCTGTGCATGTGGAAGTCAGAGGACAACTTGTGGGAGCTGGTGCTCGCTCTCTACCATGTGGATCCAGGCTTGGTGGCGAGCACCTTTTTTTTTTACCCACTGGCTCATTTCACCTGCCCTGTTTGTTTTACTGTTATTTGTTTTTGTTTTGTTAATTTTTTTTTTTTTTGAGGCAGAGATCTGCGAGCCTGTCTTATACCACCAGGTCTGGCTTTTTCTACCTTTTCTTTTCCCTTTCTTTTCTCTGATATATTTTTCTTTAATTTTATTTTTTGAGACAGGGTCTCATTTAGCTCAAACTGTCTTCAGACTTCCTATGCAATGGAGACTGACTTTGAACTTCTGATCCTCCTGCCTATCCCTCCAGAGTGATGGGATTACAGATGTCTACCGCCATGCCTGATTTACGTGGTGCTCAGGATAAAACCCAGAGCTCTGTCCATGCAAGGCAGACACCCTACCAACTGAGCTACATTCCCAGCCACTCACATAGCTTTTGAAGTAAAAAAAATATTCTTAGAAAATACAGATTTTTATTTAAATTAAAATTTTACTCTGTTAAAGCATAAGACTAAGAATAAATTCTTATATACTTATTAAACTACTGTGGAAACAAAATTCTAAAGTGAATAAAAGACAGCATCTACAAAATCAAAATTTATAAATAAACAAAAAAGAAATGTTCTGGATTTGACATTGTTTTGTGGAAACTAAATGGCCATGAAAATGTCAGAGTTCCGACCTCAATAAAAATAAGTTTCCTTCGGGGTGGGGCAGGATTATAGACTATGTCCTTCGTAATGGCATGTGAATGTGGTGCTTTGAGCCTGGAGCCTTAGGTATTTAAACACTGGCCCCAGTTGGGGGCGCAGTTTGGGGAGATTTAGGAAATGCAGCCTTGCTGGAGGAAGAGCATCACTGGGGAGAGGCTCTAGGAGTTCAGCGCCTTGCCCTGCCTTCAGTTGGCTCTCTCTGCTTCGTGGTTGTGATTGATGACGTGAACGCTGAGCTGCCCACTGGGGTTGCCATGCCTGCTGCCATGGCTCCCCTCCATGATGGACTCATCCCTCTGGAACTGTAAGCCAAAATAAACTTTTCCATGAATTACTTCTGGTCATGATGTTTATCACAGCAACCAAAAGTAACTAATACAAATGACTCAGTTTTTTCTACTATTTTTCTATTTTTCTGAACTACCACAAAGTTTTCCTTAATTTGTATCATAGAGGAACAGTTTAAAGGAATCATTTCAGTATTTTAAAAAAGTGAGAGTTATGAATCCCTGTTGGCACCAATAAGCACATACTAAAATTTGTGCTAAAAAATTCTGTGTTAAGACTCAGTTTTAAGGTAATTGCCTAAATGAGTCTAGCTATGTTTAACTTTCTAAGATTATAATTGAAATGAAAGTGCTAAGTTTAAAATTCTTATTAAACCAGGGTCTGGGGATGTAACGCTGAGGTGGTTGAGTTCTTGCCTAGCATACCCTGGATCCTAAGTTGAATCCCCAGTATCACAAACACCAAAGAAAATAACCAATCACCTAGGAACAAAATGCTTTTCAGCTGACACTGGTATACAGCTACAAACATTAGCAGCCAGCAAGTGCAATGTATATTTTATCACTGTTAAAAACGTATTTTCTTCAGGGGGCTGGAGAGTTGGCTCTGCAGTTAAGAGTGCATACTGCTCTTGGAGAGGACCTGAGTTCAGTTCCCAGCACCCATGCCAGGGTGCTCATGAACACCTGCAACTCCAGCTCTGGGGAAATCAGATGCCTCTAGCCTCTGAGGGCACCTGTGGACAATCCACAGACAGACAGACAGACACACATCATTTTAAAAACTTTTTAAATCTTAAAATATAGACACAGACACGTGTATGTGTGTGTATGTGTGTGCGTATGTGTGTGTGTGTGTGTGTGTGTATGCAAATGTGTATTTCAGCCCAGACCTGTAATTCCATCTGCTTCAGGAGCTAAGGAGGAACATTGAAATGGAAGCTTAGTGAGACCCACTCTCAAAAAATACAGCTAAAAAGAGGCTGGGATTTAGCATAATAGTAAAGTAGTTGCTTAGATAGACTCTAGGTTCAATCTCCAATATCCCTCACTCCCAAATAAAAATTCAGAAAGAATCACAGGTATCCTGGGGGTGATTTCCCTACAGTTTTAAGGCTGGGTGACCTTGAAGTAAGATATGTAACCTTCCCAAACCTCAGTTATCTCATCTACAAAGCATACAGACCCCGTATCTTAAAGAGGAGAATGACAGCACGATGGAATTTCCCAATCGCCCTCAGCAAAAGCCACTCCCAGACATAGTCCATAAATCCTCCTACACAATTCTCAACTGTTCATTTCCCCTCTGTGAGCTTAGTCAGAAAATCCAACATTGGATTCCAGGGCTGTATGGCAGGACATAACTAATTTTCTTTGTAAAAAGAGGCAGAGAGAAAACATTTCAAGCTTCATGGTCTAGGGTCTCTATCTTGGCCCCTTCACTCTGCTATGATAGTATGAGAACAGTTATGAGGAATGCATGGTATATAAATGGATGGGTGTAGTTCTGTTCTAATAAAACTTTATTCGCATGAGAATTTTACAAAAATAGTAAGTCAGATTGGCTCTCCAGTTGCTTATCCCTGCACTAGGGTGTTACAGAGTCATAAAATGAAGAGATCAGAGTTCCCAAATGACTGTATGAGAAAATAGATGTTATGCAAGCAAGCAAGAAATGTCTATTTTGTTATTGAAATTTTGCCTTGTTTTAATAATAGCCTGATACAACGCCTAAGCACATGCTTGGCTCTCTAAATATGCCAAGCCTCTCTTCTTTACTTTCCTTTAAAAACATTTTTTCAAAGCTTATTTTTATTATTTTTAATTACGTGTAAGAGTGTGTGTCTACATCTGAGCAGGAGTGTGTGTGTGGATACAGATGCCCACAGACGCTAGAGGCATTGAATCCCTCTTAGGCTAGAGTTACAGGGGGTTATGAGCTGCCTGATCTGGGTGCTAGGAATTGAACTCAGGTCCTCTAAAAGAGCAGAATATGCTTTTAACCATTGAGCTATCTCTCCAGCCCTAAAAAACATTTTTAAAAGATTTATTTATTTTTATCTCGTGTGTATGAGGGTTTCGCCTGCATGTATCTCTGCATATCACATGCACACAGTGCCGAAAGGGGACATCAGATCCCTTGGAGTTGCTGATGCTTGTGAGCCGCCATGTAGGTGCTGTGAACCAAACCTAGGTCTTCTGCAAGAGTAGCCAGTACTCTTAACTGCTGAGCTATCTCTCCATTCTCCCCTTTAAAAACAGTGACGGTGGCTTATTCCCTGGTTAGTCCTTTTGGGCCCTTCCAAATTCATGTTAGTGAAATAAATAAAACACTTACCAGGTTACTTACCCTATGATAGGGAAGCTGATGGATGCAAATATCTTCCTCTTTATCCCAACACCCATTCCTAGACACAGACCTGGGTTAACCAGGGACACACGTATCTGTGAGACTAAAGTGAACAGAACTTGGCCAACTGGTCCGTGTTGTATGGACAAGTTGTTCCCTGGAACAGGAAGCACTTGGCATGCTCTATAAGGTCAGCACTGGGAATTGTCTTCAGCTATGGTCTATCTCCCATAAACTTGATACCACCACCATTGTGGACTGCTATATTTACTCCAATTTATACTTTAGGGAGCCTGAAACCCAGGGGGGTTAGAGCTGCCTGAGCCCTAAGCATCATGCTATTGGTGCTCCATGAGAAGACCTCTAGGATCTCACTCACTTTCCATAGTTGAAATATGTTTGTTGGGAGGAACAACTGACCTCATCACTGAGTAAGTTTCACCAAGTTGCACATTTCCCATTACAAAAAGAAAATGAGAAAAATATGGCCTAGATACCACAGCAAAAAATACCTCACCTTAATTGTCTTGCTTTCAATCAAGGAAGGCATTTTCATTATTTCTGAACTACATTCAAAAGTAACTCTCTCTCTCTCTCTCTCTCTCTCTCTCTCTCTCTCTCTTCAAGGTGGGTTAACCAAACCTACACAAAACATTTCTCAAGACTGAATAATAACAGCAGGTATTTGGTGAGCGCTTTCTACATGCCATTAAGTATTCAGAGCTCTTTCCACGGATGACCCCATTCACTTGCCTCGGCAAGCCAATGAAATGGGTGTATTCATTAATTCCCCCTAACAAATGAAGAAACCCAGATACAGAGAAGTGAGGCCTTATCCTGAGGTAGTGACATTGGCATTGTGCCCAAGGTCACTCCTCTTTCCTAGGCTGCCTCTAAGCAAAGACTTGGTTTCTTCTTTGCCATGTCCATTTGGGTCATGTACACAAAAGCATGTGGGGGTCACTCAGGAGGGCTGGGTTCAACTGCTTCCAGGTCACCGAGGATCCCAAGCCTCTGGAGACTGAGGGGGGCGGTGTCATGGCTACAGAGTCAGCAAGGGCAGCGTTTGCCTGACTTCTCAAACATGGAGGAAAGACGTCCTTGCCACTGCCCTGGGGACGCTCACTCAGTTGCCTCCACTGACTTCATCACAGCTGTTGAAACGAGATGAAGGAAAAACCTTCAGCAGCTCTGTTCCATGTAGCCATTAGTCTTCACCCACTTGAGTCTTTCAGAGGATAAAATGTTGAAGGCTGGGTGTTCCTACCCTCAGCTCACCTGTCTGCAAAGAACCCAAATGAATACCTAAGACCACAGATAACACTGATTCCTGTATTTACCAGATTCTTTTCCGATACATGAATAGCTACCATATAAATCTATAAGTTAGGCATGGTAAAATATTAAGAGCCACTAACGATGAAATAGAGGAACTATATAGCATTATACTGTAACACATGGGCAGCATCACTATACTCACACTTTAGGGCCATGATTAAGTAAAGCCAGGGCTGCCTGAGCACCATCGTGGGGATGTGAGAGACTGGACCAGATGGCCCAGGTGGGTGCTGCATGACTACAGGGTGGGTGGTATCTACAGTGTGGATACATGCTGGATAAAGGCATGAATCATGTCTGGGTTGAGAGCAAGCAGGAGGGCATGAGAACTGCTCATGCTGCTCCCAACAGTGTGCGATTTAACACTCATGAATTGTTTATTTCCAGAATTTTCCATTTAATATTCTCAGCTGACCACAAGTAACCAAAACCATAGAGAGGGAAATTGTGGGTAAGGAGGGATAACTTCACCCTAAAATTGAATGACATGACACATACATTACACCAGTAAGAAAAACAAAGTATTTTCTTGTGTGATAGACTATAGCATTCAGAAACACCTTGCTTAGCTTTGAAATATATGGGCTGCTTCCATAGGAAATTTATTCTCCAAATTGTTCACAGGTCCCTTAAACATGATCAGTAAAGTATGGAGTATTTCATATATTCAGACTAAAGGATTTTGTAATTTGAGTTAACAGATATTTTATTTTTTGAGGTGCTCTTGGTTTCAATAGACCAATCATTTTTCAATATTTTTATAGAAATACTCTATTTTGTTAACTTTGCATATGTGAGAGACATTGTTCCTTTCAATATAAAATATGGCATCCTCATGACTATTACAGATATTATGTCAATCAAAAAGTTAATAATAAACTGAAAGATGGAAAAATTATTGCTTCCATTCCTAACAAACCAGAGCAATTATTGATTCTTCGTGTGACTTTGGAAGTTTCTACTGTGTAGACCGATCTCTCGTTTCAAACAGTCTATCTCTAATAGATGTGTTAAGATATTTAAAAGACTGTATAAACTCGGTTGTGTGTGTTTGTGTGTGTGTATACTTGTATATATGGATAGGTTTGATACATGGTGTATGTGTTTGTATGTATATTTGTATATACAGTGTGTGGAAAATCCTGTGTATGTGTTTGTGAGTATGTGTGGAAGAGAGAGAAAGAGAGAGAGAGAGAGAGAGAAAGAGAATGTGGTACTAGGGATTGCATCGTTTGTTTTGAAGCTGTCTTAGGGCAATGTATGTGTTCCTCCACTAAGCTACATCCCTAGCCACAGCATCAGTTTCTTATATTGAGACTTATGGAATCAGGGGTTAGAGAGATGACTTAGCAGTTAAGAGCACTGACTGCTCTTGCAAAGGACCCAGGTTTGGTTCCCAGCACCTACATGGTGACTAATAACTGTCTGTCACTTCAGTTCCAAGAGATCCAATACCCTCTTCTGGCCTCTGTGGACATTGCACATACAGGTGTACTTACATGGAAAGCAAAACACTCATAAACATAAAATTACAATAAATCAAGAGACTTCAAAGACTTGCCTTGAAACATGCAAGTAGTTATTTTTTTGCTAAAGAAAGGATTTTTAAAAATAAGAAAGATTTGGACTATATTCTTGATCAGAATTAAGCAAGAAATCTAAACAAAATTAATTTTCTCTTTGTCTTAGTTACTTTCTATTGCTGAGATAAAAACACTGGGGAGAAAAGGCTTTATTTTAGGTTACATCTCCCAGGTCACAGTTCATCACTGAGGATGGTCAAGGCAGGAACTCAGGGCAGGAACCTGGAGGCAGGTGGTGAAGTATAGACCATGGAGGAATACTACTTACTGATTTGTTCCCCTGGCCTGTGCTCAGCATGCTTTCTTAAACAACTCAGGACTACCTGTACATTGCCCATGGTGAGCTGGGCCCTCCCACACCCATCACTCAATAATGAAGAAAATGTTGGGGATGGAAAAACTGCTCAACAGATAAGAGCACCAGCTGCTCTTGCAGAAGACCCAGGTTCAATTCCCAGTACCCATATTGCAGCTAACAAGCATCCATAACCCCAGTTCCAGGATATCTGACACCCTCTTCTGACCTCTGAGGGCATTGCACGACATGGGTGCACTTAGATACCTGTAAGCAATGCACTCATACACATAAAATAAAAATAACCACCGAAATATTTTTAAAAAGAAAGGAAAATGCTCCATGCCCCACAGACATGGCCACAGCCCGATCCAATGGAAACAATTCCTCAATTGAGGGTCCTTCTTCCCAAGTGTGTCAAGTTGACAATTGAGCTTGCAGTTCTGGAAGCTTCCTGAACACATTCACATCCCCTCTCCCCAACCCAGATAGATACACACACACACACACACACACACACACACACACACACACACACTGGATAAAATATTTTCTAACTCTCCTGAAAAGAGTGCAGAGACAAAACAAGAAGGAAAAAGTTCCCTGGCCAAATTTTGAGAACAGACAGAACCAAAGAAATGGCTGGAATGTCAGACACTAACGGTTAGCTCAAGGCACTTCTAGTCCTTTGGGCCTGTTCTGGGCTGCTGGAAGAAGGGAAGGAAAACCAGGGCTCACAGCTGTCCACGGGGGAAAACTTGTCGGTGACTTTTAGCTGGAATTCCAACCCGTTATATTCTGAATGTCAGAACATAATAAGCCTAAATGTATCCTTCCCTCCAAGTTCTGAGGACTTTGGTCCTCATTGGCCCCGTGGGGGATTCACAGCTGGAGCTGGCTCAGGGGTCTCAGTGTGTGAGAAGAGTTTAAAGTGGTACCCACTCAGCATGCCTGGCAGAAGCCGCCACAGGGCTCCACAGGTGTGGGTGGGGCATCGATGGTACACCTCAGGGCTCCCTACAAATAATCCAATAGGATCAAGAGAGCAAGCAAGCGGTCCAAGATTGGCAGCTACAGGAGGAAATGGCGAAATGAGAATCAGTGAATCAACAGACAGAAACACAGTGGCGTTCTCCACAAATACTGCAAGTATCTCACAGGCCTCAATATCAATACAACTGCCATGTGAAGAAAAATAACTGACAAACTCACTAATATCTGCCTGGGGGCGGGTGTGGCATTTGAAAAGAAACAAAACCTTTTAAAGAAGATTTTATTTTTATATGTACATGTGTGTATGTGTGTACATGGGAATGTGGGTGCCTGCAGAAGCCAGAAAAGGGAGTTGGATCCCTTGGAGCTGGAATTACAGGTGGTTGTGAGCCCCCCTAACATGGTGTTGGGAACCAAACTCAGGTCCTCTGCAAAAACAGTATATCCTTAATTAGAACTTTTTCTTGCCCCAAACAGAACTTTTATAAACACTGAGATAAGCAATGTTAAAAACTCACACGATGTGTTTAACAAAAGATTGGATCAAAACAAGAGAGATCGTGAACTAAAAGATAAATTAGAACAAATCATCTAGAATGAAGTGGAATAGGGGAAAATAAAAGCTGCGCATTGGATGTGGTCCTTAGGAAGAGAGATGAGAAGGGATGAGATAGGGAGAGTGTTTGGAGGGGGAAAGGCAGCTGAGACATCCATGCACACGCCAAGAGGATCCAGAAAACCCCAAGCAAGGACCCTCAGGTTTCCATACAGCTTAGTGGTGGAGCACTTGCCCAGAACACTTGAGGCCATAGACCGGAGCCCTAGCCCTGAAAAATCAAATCTCCAAGTAGACGGTAATAGTGAAATAATAGTGAAAAAACAAAAGTCAAGAGGAAAATTTTAAAGCAGCTAAAAAGAAGGAGGAAGAGGGAGGAGGAGAAGAGGAAGGAGAGGAGGCGGGCAAGGAGCCGAGAGTCCTCCTGAATGGCAGTTAAGGGACCGGCAGATAGCTCAGCTGTCCTGGTCTTACAAGCAGGAGAACCTGAGTTCAATCCCCAGGTACACAATGTAAAGGACCAGGCATGGTGGTACACGGCTGCTGCTGCCTAGGCAGCCTAGCCAAACCAGTGAGCAAAGGTCCCAGTGAGAGACCCTGTCTCAAGAAGAACAGCAGGCCAGGGAGATGGCTCATTCCGTAAAGTGCAAACACAAGGACCACCCACATAAAAATCTGGGCACAGTGACATAGCTCTGTAATCCCAGCTCTAGGGAGGCTGAGATAGACAGATCCCTAGAGCTCCCCGACTGGCCAGCCTAGCTGAATCACTAAGCTCCAAGTTCAGTGAGAGACCCTGCCTCAAAAAATAAGGTGGAGGGTAACGGAGAAAGACACCCAGCATCAACTTCTGGCCTCCATGTGTTTGTGTTCACACATGTGTACACACACAAATTAATAAATAATCAAGGTAAACAGCTCATGAGGAATGCTCAGAGACCTCTGACCTACACATACTTGCACACACATAAACACACACAGTGAGAATGGCTATGGAACTGAGCAGCAATAGTGGAACGCAGAAGACTATGGCAACTGCCTGTTTGACACACCGGGAGAAAGCCATCACTATCAAGCCGTCACCATCACAGCATCCTGAGCCCTGGGAAAGACTGTACGTCATGAGAGACAGCTGGTCCCCAGTGTACTGTGAGAACTGGCTGTGGTGCTGTGCTTCAGGCTGTTAGAGAAGGTGACCTTGGAGTTTTGAGGACATTTGTGGAAAGAAGAGAGTAGAGCACGGGAGCTTGTGATACAAATCTGACTGTAAACACTAATGAGGATTTCCAGATCTCAATCCACAGCATAAAGCAACAATAAAGTGATAAAATGATGAAACTAAGCTACAGGGATGGCTCAGTGGTAAAGTGCTTGCTGTGCAACTATGAGGACCTGAGTTTGAATCCCAGCACCCATGTAAAAAACCACAGACCCCTACACACATACATATACACATGCACACACACGTATATATATGATAAAATGATAAAACTAGAGTGTACCATTTCCAAAATAACAAAAGAGGCTAAATGGATAACTGTGAATATTCCATTTAAAAATAATATTGACACACTGGACATGGTGCCTTGGACCTTTAATCCCAGCCCTTGGGAGGCTGAGACAAGTGGATCTCTGTGAGATAGAGGCCAGCTTAGTCCACATAGTGACTTCTAGGTAGGCTGGGATTAGGGAGACCCTGTCAAAAACCAAAATGAAATGAAAACCCAACACACACACACACACACACACACACACACATATGTATGTATTTACACATAAATAAATATATTGACACCAAAAGCTATCAAAAGGAAGGAATCTTAGGACTGGAAAGGTGGCTCAGTGGTTAAGAGCACTGGTTGCTTTTGCAGAGGACCCGGGTTCAGTTCCCAGCACCCACAGCTAACAACTGTCTGTAATGCCAGTTCCAGGGAATCCAGTGCCCTCTTCTGACCTCCTTGACGCTGCATGACAGGGTGCTCACATACAGGCAGGCAATGCCCATTTTCAAAATTGATGTTTTAAAGACAATAGGCCACGTCAAGCACAGTTCATCCCTCACTGTTGATGCAGCTGTAAAGATGAAAATGGAGCATGTCATCTGCTATACTAATGAAAGGCTTGTGGAGTACATGTGCATTCGGAGGCCAGAGGTCAAAGTCAAGTGTCTTCCTCAGCTGCTTCTCTACCTTTTTGAGATGAATCTCTCACTGAAGGTGGAGTTCACCAGTTGTCTAGACTGGCTAGGGTCCTCCTGTCTCCATCTCCTGACTCTGGGATTACTGCTGTGGTTTGCTGCTCCCAAAAACACTGCTGGGAAAAAGAGCTGGTCTTTAAGGTAGTGATGCTAAATAGGCTGACCAGGTTTCCGTGGATGAACTCATACTGGGAAACATCTGGGGACGCAAACTCGACTCGATAGGCCTTTACGTATATGACAGGATCCATGAAATCTAGTGGCTAGGGAGGGTGAAGATAGGAAAATGGGTCTAAATATGATTAAGGTGTATTGTATGAAATACACAAAAATTCAGTAAAATATACATTGAAAAAACTCATGAGGGTCTTCATAGACTCAAGAAGAAATGGTTGGTGTAGGTAACAACAGTGTCCACCTTGCTGGCTGGGCTGTGATGAAATGGTTACACACCAAGCACTTAGAACAGAACCCAGCATGTGAGGAGCACTCAGCCAGCACCTGATATCACTGTAACTCTAGCAGGTATTCACACACAGCTGTGAATTCACACGCACAAAGCACAACCCAATAACCGATTCCACACAAGAAAGTGCCCAACCTCATTAGAGGTCAGGCAAATTTTGAAATAGAGCCAGAATAATAAAGACTTCTGCACCTTTCAAACAGGCAAGAGTTTGAAAATCAACAATATCAAATGTTGCTCAATGCATAGAGGAACCCCATGGGTCAACTAAGTACTATCACTTTAGGAATCAGGCTGGGGTTGGTCACACAATTCTACAAGTGGCACTTCAGGAACTCTACTGCCAAGCGAGTGCTCCATAGAAACGGCCATTTAACCTCCTAATAAGGCAGGATCAGTCTCTTTGGGTCATAGCAAATAAGCCCCTTACATACCACTAAATTTAACTATATTACCATAAATTCATTAAGAAGTCTTATATCTCCATTTCATGAGGAGAATTGATCTGTAGTTTTCTTTCCTGGTGAGGTCTTTGAATTGAAAACAGGATGTTAGGTGCTTCCCAGGAGGAGTTCCAACATGGCCCCTCCTCCTCCAACTCTGAAAAAGTTCATAGACTGACGATTCATCTTTAAACATTTGCTATTCCTTGTGGAAATATTTTTATTTGCTAATATTTTTAGATAGAATATCCCTCTGTAGCCCAGGCTAGCTTGGAACTCACTATGGGGTCCAAACTGGCCTGAACTCATAGTGATCCTCCTGCCTCAGCTCCTCAGTTCTAAAGTTAGAGGAATGTGCCACCACACCCAACTTCGACTTCTTTCTTCTTTGAGGAAGGGTGTGCACTGACAGGTGTTAAAGTATTGTGCTCTCCAAACAGGCTTCCTTTCTTTTAAAAATAGGTGATCAAATTGAGTCATGTAAGATGTGCTGACATAGCCATTTTAAATGTACAGTTCATGTAGCTTAACACAGTCACAGCGTCCTGCAACCAATCTCCAGAATTCATCTAGCAGAGACAAAACTCTCTGCTCATAAATAACAATTTCACCTTTCTCTCCATCCTAGCCTCTGCCACCACCATCCTAGTTCCTGTGACCGCCAGTTCACCCGCTCTAGGTTCCTTGCATAAGTGGAACCACCCATCTTTTTATAACTGATTTAATGTCCTTAAAGTTCATTCATGCTAAGCATGTATTTAGGGCTAAATAATATTCCATTGCTCATATATGCCAGTTTGTTTATCTGTTCCTCTGTGGTCACTTGGGCTGTTGGAATGGCTACTGTAAATCATGCTGCTACGGAGCACAGGTATCCATCATCTTTGCTTCTTAGAGATCTATTCCTTTTTTTCTTTTCCTTTCCCACTCAGTTCTGTGTGGCTTTCTGGGAATGAGTTCTTTTCATGCACACTTGTTAATCTACAGTTAACTATAATCTTGCATGATCCCTTTAGTTTCTAAGGAGTTCATAGCAATGCTTGTTCTTTCATTTCTGATTTGTCAGGGGTACATGTGATAGTCACATGACAACTTCAAAGAGTCAGTTCTCTCCTTCCATCACGTGGGTCCTAGGTTCTAAGGCAGGTTGTCACGCTTGGCAGCAAGCACCTTTATCCACTGGCCCTTGAAGAGTCCTGATTTTTGACAATTTCTGACCTATTGTTTCTTTTCAGGCTTAGCAAGACTTTTTTCCATTTTGTGAATATTTTTAAAGAAACAACTTTTGGCTTCATGGATGTTCTTTATGGGATGGAAGGCCTATTCTACTGATCTCCACTCCAATGTCTCCCAAATAAAGATTTTGGTTTCCCAAGGAAAGAGCTATTGGTTTCAGATCTACCTTTTCTGACACAGTTATTAAGAACAAAAGATGACCCATCTATGTGCTTATTTAATGTGTTCCACATAATTTCATGAATTCTGATATGCTGTGTTTTTCATTCTAATTCAGTTCAAAATGTGGTTGAATTTCCTTTGAGATTTCTTCTTTGACTCATGGGTTATTTGGGAGTATGTCATTTAACTTCCAAATATTTTGAGGCTTTCCCAGAATTCTTACCATAGTGAATCCTTCATTTAATTTTGTTGTGGTGAGAGAACAAACTTTGTATGACTTCAGTCTCTTTTAAATGTATTGAGATTTGTTGGGGTATACTTTATCTTGGACCATGTCCTATGTGAACTTGAAACTTGAAACTTCACTTCTTTGTCTGACAAATGTTAGCTAAATCAAGTTAATTAATAGTGTTGTTTAGCTTTTTCATTCTCTGTCTAGTTGTTCTGTCAATTAGTAAGTGTGGGGTACAGGAATCTCACAGTAGGATTGGTGATTGTCCACCTCACCCGGTGTTTTCAGATTCTGTTTGATGTATGCTGAGGTTCCACTTCGGGGGCAAATAGATATGTAATTGACCTTTCTTCCTGATGTTTGACTCTTATCCACATAAGTCTCTGCTAAAATTGTTAGTTTTGTTTGATGATTTTGCTGGATAGTAAAGTAGTATTCCAAGCCTCTTGGAAGTATTGATTGCATGGTCTTTTACCAAACTTTTCTTTGAACTTATATGGGCTTTGAATCTAAGACAGATTTCTTATAGATAGCATATTATTGGTCTTTGCTTTTTCATTCAGCCTAACTACTTCTGCTTTTCAAGAGGGGTGTTTAGGTCAACCACATTAAATATGATTTGGGTACTGTTTAGATGTATGTCTGTCGTTTCCCAGGTGATTTCTTTTTGTCTAGTGTGTTTTCCCTATTCCTCTACTGTCTCCATTGGAGCTAAAATATTTTTAGTTTTCATTTTAATTGTATGTTATTATTATAATTATTATTATTATTGGGGGGCATGCCACTGTGTCCAGGTGGAGTTCAGAAGACTTTGTGGAGTTGGTTCTCTTCTTCCATTTTTATATGGGCTCCAGATTGAACTCAGATCTTCAGGCAGCAAGCACTTTCATCTGCTAGCCACCTCACTGGCTCTCTGTTTCTCTTTCACTGAATTTTGTTTAGGTACGTTCCCAGTGATTATGTTACAAATGATAGTATATATCTCAAATTATCACAATTTATTTCAGAATAATACGTGTGTGCGTATGTAGGCCAGAACGTGATATTTGGTGTCTCCCTTAATGGCTCTCCATCTTATATACCGAGGAAGGATCTCCCAATGAACCTAGAACTGGCCGTTTCTGCTAGTCTGGCTGATGAGCTTGCTCTGGGGATTTTTGGTCTCTGCCCCTCCATGCTGGGATCACTAGTGAGCAGCCACACTCGCCTTGGTTTATGTGGATTCTGGGCATCTTAACTCTCACACTTATGTGGCATCCTAGTTAGCTTCCTGTTGCTATGATAAATACTCAAAAGCAACTTGGGGGCTAGAGAGATGGCTTAGTGGTTAAGAGCATTGGCTGCTGTTGCCGAGGACCTGGGTTCAATTCCCAGCACCTACATGGTGGCTGACAACCATCTGTAACTCCGGTTCCAGGAGCATCTGACGGCCTCTTCTGACTCCTGCATGCACAACATGGATGCACTTATATAAATGCGGGCAATACACTCAGACACATAAAATAAAACGTAAAAACTCGGGACTGGGGAAAGGACTTACTTCCTCTTACATCTTCCAGGTCACAGTTCATCACTGAGGGAAGTCAAGGCAGGAGCCCAAGCAGGGCAGGAACCTGGAGACAGAAGCTGAAGGACGGACCACAGAGGAACGCAGCTTACTGGCTTGCTCCTCTATCCTGTGTTTAGCCGGCACAACATAGGACCACCTGCCCAAGGGTGGCACCATCCACAGTGAGCTGGGCCCTCCCGACATCCCTCAACAATCAAGAAAATGCCCCCACAGACATGCCCACAGGCCAATCCAATAGAGGAAATTCTCCAACTGAGGGTCCCTTCTTCCCAGATGTGTCAAGTTGAAAACCAAAGTCAATGATCACGTGTAACAAACACTTTACCTTCTGAGCCATCTCGTAGCCCTCAAAAATTAATTTTAGGTAGCAAGAGAAAGTGCAAACAGCAGGTGGCAGAGACTGGGTGGCACAGTGGGCAGCACTTTGCTAAAGCAGGCCTCTGAGGTGAGACTTGGCTGAGAAAGGAAGGAGCCAGGTCATTCATGTAAAGCTCTGGACAAGCGCATGCCAGGAAGAGGAAGCAACAATTCAGGACTTAGAGAGCCTGGACAGGGAGAATCCAGAGACTGACCTCCACCACTGAGGGCTGCTTGGGATGCCTTCAAGAACGGGGAGCACCAGCAGCTGAAACCGGTTGGAAGCTGAATTCTCCTCAGGGAAAGATGGCTCAGGGGCATCAGAACTTGTCAAGAGGCCCCGCAGCATCAGCACAGCCCTCCTCACGGGAAGAGATTGTCACTCTTCTCATGTTTATCTTAACTTGTCAACTTGTCTTGGACTCCCCTGGGAAACCCTGCCAGAGGTCTGTCTGTGACGGTGCTTTCTGGGGATGTAACTATGGGGTGACGGGCAGTTGCCACCCCGTAGGCTGGAGTCCTGGCCTGAATACAAAAGGAGAAAGTGAGAAACTAAGGTGAGCACAAGCATCCTTCTCGGTCTGCTTCCTAACAGAAGACACAACGGGACCAGTCACCTCGTGCTCCTGCCGCCATGTCCTTACCTCAAGATGGACTAACCCTCAAACTGTAAACCAAAACAAACCCTTCATTCCTCTGTTGCCTCTGCCAAGTAGTTTGTTACAGTGGTGATAAAAGTAATTTAAGTACTTGGTGAACTGAATGTGTTTTTTGACCTTTCCCCCTTCTTTGAGGAACAGCCCCCAATTTCCCTTGTGGGGAATGGCCTCTGGTGCTACTCAGCTTTCCAGTACTGTAACAAATGCTGAGATGGTCTACTTATAAAGAAGAAAGGTATATTTTAGCTCATTATTTTGGAGGTTTCCATCCATGGCTGGTTGGCTCCAATGCTTTGCTGGGGTGAGACAGCCCATCGTGTGAGGGTCACATGACAGAGCAAAACCACACACTTTGTGGTGGAGAAGCGAACAAGAGAAAAAGGAAGAGGCAGAGGCCCTGCAGTCCCCTGGAGGCGGACTTCCAAGACCCTGGAAGACCTCCTACCTGGACCCACCTCTTAGTCTCCACCCTGTTCCGATACCTGCCTGAAGACTAAGCACATAGATCGTCGAGGGACATTTCAGACACACATCACAGCACTTCTGCCTGTTATAACAGCCTTGACAAGCAATGACTCTGGCTGAAAGTGGCTACATTGTAACCAAGACTGGCCATATGGATTCCCTCCCTCCGGACAAGGAATGACAGATTATACAAAGTCGATTCCCCACAGTGGGTGTTTCTATGGCAGTCCCACTGTTCTGTGGAGAAGGGTACTGAGGGGACAATCTGGCTGATGGTAGTGTTGGGGGGCACTTTAAGCCACCTATACATGACATTTTGCATAGGGGTAAGAAAGCTTAACTTCCTACACAAGAAATTGGGGTGGCAAGTTTAAGGTTCCATAAATAGCCCCTAAGAGGCACTGCTAGCTGGCATGACCAATCATCCAGTTTCTCTGGCTCCTGAATCTCCTGAGGAGCCTGGTTCTTTAGCTGTTTTATTCCTGAAACCATCCTCTCAGTAACATAAATCCAGTTTCTGGCTCAACTGCTTTCTGTTCCTTGCACCACAGCAGGCTGCCATGGTTGTGAGCAAGGCCCTCAGTGAGATAATGGGCAGTGACACTCTTTATCAATGCTGTGGTTCTAAGACAAGCACAGATCTAATGTGGCCTCTCTCATGAGAATCAATAGATGTAGATGTGCTACGGAGGCACTGCTCAGCTCCACAGCTGAAGCAAACACACCAACTTCTAGACACTTGAAAATGATGAAATGAAAGAGTAAGTCACAGCCCTAGAGACAGAGTTCTAGAAACAAGCTCAAAGTGACCTGTAGTGATGTTCAGAAGATCTTGAAAGGGGACTCTGCCATCAAGGCTGTCACCTATTAAGGCTGATGTCATCACATAATGAAGTAATAAAGTCAATATGTGTGGAAGGGATAGGAATCTGTAATACAAGAATAATGGGACCATAAACATGGCTCCTCAGTAACAAATGGAGCTCAAGGAACTCTGAAGAATTCTTTAGAAAATTTCAATTAAGTCTCTCACTAGAAAATAATTTCTGTTTCTTTGTTTTGGGTATGTTTTTTAAAATGATTTACTTTATTATTTATTTATGTGTTCCTGTGTGTATGTGTGTGTATATATGTGCATATGTGCATGCAGTGCCTTCAGAGGCCAGAAGAGGGCGATGGATCCCCTGGAGCTGGAGTCACAGGGGATTGTAAGTCTCCAGATATGGGTGCTGGGAAGAGAACTCTTACCCTCTGCAAGAGCAGCAAGTGCCCTTAACCACTGAGCCAGTGCTCCGGCTCTGGTTTTGTTTTATTTTTTTATGAGATGAAGCCTCCCTGTGTACCCCAGGCTGGCCTGGGAACTCAATATACAGCTCAGGCTGGCTTTTGATTCACAGCGTACTGGTCTATAGAATTTAACACAGAAAAAGTTCCCATTGATTCATACTCTTTTTTTTTTATAGAAGAGAAACGTCAGTTTCTGCACAGAGAAGCAGTGTTTCCTAAGAGATGGAAAGGGTGCTATGTTTTACACAGTGCAACTAAGCTCTCAACTCTAAGGGACTGATGGCAAATTAAATCTACTTGACTGAGAAAAGAAAACTCTGAAACCATCACTCTGATAATACAGGAAATCACTGGTGTATTGATCTTCATGAATTTCCTGATTTCCTCATCTTGTGATCGTTTTCCTTAATGGCAATGCAAGCATTAAGAAAACAAAGCATATTTAATGGAAATTCATTGTCTTCCTCTTTTTAAATTATTTAGTAACCTTGGGTAGCTAAGAAATTGTCTCTGCTCTGCTAAAATCCCCTATGCTAATTGTGGCCAGGCAAATTAGTAATTATAACAGATTATCCAAAGCAGGAAAGGGCTGAGCTAATGGGGGGGGGGGTGGCTAAAGAGAGCAATTAGATGGCTCGGCCTCTCCCATCTGCACTCAGAATCTCTGTGAAGATTGAAGAAAGCTCCGAAGCCAAAATTGAAGGGACCAGTTTTCTGATGATGTCCTAGGGGAGTTGGATGAAGCTCGAGCAATTTGAAGAATCCCCTCAGGTTGCACTCAGCAGAATTCCTGACCTCTGCCACATCCTATCTATCATAAGCCTTTATCAGGAGGAGATGCCAAATCACAAGCCATTTGGTGGTGTATAATTGCTTGACATTGACAGAAGAGGGTATATATCATTTCCGTTGTGAAAGGGGGAGTGAGCGTTTTAAAAGGAGGAAGATGGAATAGGAAAGAAGGTCTCAATAACCATTAAAGGGAAATTAAAACAACCCAAAAGCAAAACAGATAGCAAAATAAAACAAAATATACATTAAATCTAGATTGAAGAAAAATGGTTAGTAATATATGAGTTCTAATTCCATCCTTATCAGAAATACTGAAGAATTAAGACGAGGGAAGACTGGAAAGATGGAAGGAGAGAGAAAGGAAGGAGGAAGGGAGAGAGAAAGGGAGGGAGGGGAGGAATAAAGAGAATGGAGGAGGGTAGAGGGAGGAGAGGGAGAGGGAGGGGCTACTAGGAAGAGAACCACCTGGAGTGTCTGAGGCAGCACAGGACACACCAGATCCATTTCGTTCCGTGGCTCCAACATTCAGCCATGCTGAACTGTCCTGAGGAAAAGTCTCTGCATTCTCTATCTATCATCTTGCTCACCGCAGAAGGAAAGTCTCAGGGCTAATCTGTATTCACTCTCCCTTTACCACTTCCTGACCTCAAAGCAGGAAGAAAAACAGAGCAGGGCCCCATGCCCTGGCCTTTGACAGATAATACTACCTAATGCGAGTGTAATTACCCTATTTTAAAATGCACTTTTCCTTTTCTGGATATGTATGTGTATGTAGCATATGCACACATGTGTATGGATAGTAATTATGTGTGGGTGGGTGTACATGTGCATGTGTGTGTCAGTCCAAAATTGAGGGTGGGTATTTTTTTGTGTGTGTCTTTTTGACAGGGTCTCCCTGTGGCCCCAGATGGCCTTGAACTCACAGAGATTCGCCTGCCTCTGCCTATGTAGACTTGGCTGGCCTCGAACTCACAGAGATTCGCCTGCCTCTGCCTCCCACAGGCTGAGATTTACTTATTAATTTTATTTTATGTGTACAAGTGTAGTGCCTGCATGTATGTGCCCAGGTCGTGCAATGCCTGCCAGAGGTCAGAAGAAGGCATAGGATCCCTTGAACTGGAGTTACAGACAGCTGTTAGCTGCCATGTGGGTACTGGGAATCAAACCCGTGACCTCTACAAGAGTAACCAGTGCTTCTAACCACTGAGTCATCTGTCCCGCCTCGAGGGTGGGTGTCTCTAATCACTCTCCACTTCACTTGCAAAGGCAGAATCTCACTGATCCCAGAGCTCACCAATTCCAGTTAGTCTAACTGCTAGCCAGCTTGCTCCTGGAGAACTCTTCAGCCTCCTGAGTGCTGGGATTGCTGGTACAGCTCTTTATCCAATTCTTGTTTCAGTAGGCTTGTCAGGAAAACACATTCTTCTGTGCCTGTTTGTCTGTTGCCAGGGATTACAGGAATGTTTTAACAGGAATGCCTCATAATGGAAATGGCATTAGAGAATCATAGTAAAAAGCATATGATGACAGTTTACCTAGGCCCTTGGCTTTGATGTGGATTCTGGGGATCAGAACTCTAGTCCTCACACTTACACACTAACTCTTTATTCATTGCACCATCTCCCCCATTCTTTAGATTGTTTTTATTTTATTTTCTATAGTTACATCCTATTTATGGCAAGAGAATCTATGATTGATCTATAATGGCTTTTCTTTAAAGAGCCTGTAATTCACTATGTAGACTTGGCTGGCTTCGAACTCACAGAGATTCGCCTGCCTCTGCCTCCCACAGGCTGGGATTTACTTATTAATTTTATTTTATGTGTATGAGTGTATTGCCTGCATGTAGGTAAGTGCACCCCTGTAGTGCAGTGCCTGTGGATGTCAGAAGAGGGCATCGGATCCCCAGGAACTGGAGTTACAGAGGCTTGTTAGAAGCCATGTGGATGGTGGGAACTGAACCCTAGTCCTCTGCAAGAGCAGCCAGTGTTCCTGACCCCTGAGCGATCTCTCCAGCCCCTATAATGTTTTGTCTTTACTTTCATTTATATATGCAGCCAACTTAATGACTAACAGATAAATAAGAAGGCTGAGTGGGGGCGGCCTGGCTTGGGGGGGGTCGGGGACAAAAACCAGAACAATAGTGGGTCTGAGCAGTTGAGTAAAAATTCTTGTAAGGGCCACTGACGTCATTTCAGTTGGGAAATACAAGTTCAAATGTAATCCAACTCTCCACATTCTGCACACTGGAAAGCAGAGGCCTAGAAAAAGATGTGGCAGGAATCACACAGTCCACAGTGTGAAATGGTAGGGACAGGTTTAATCTAAGCCTCAGCCTCCTCTGCTACCTTACTCTTATTTAATTTGTAGGCTTCTCCAAGACTGTATGTGTTGGAATTGGCTAACTATGTCTACTGTAAAAGTTCAAGACTGCTGGCTACGATGGCATTTACACTAGGAGACAACTTGCAGAACCACAGTGACATCTAGTGTTAATCTTTGGTAACGCAACTCTTTACCCAATTCTTGCTTTAGTGGGCTTGTCAGGAAAACATACTCTTTTGTGCTTGTTTGTCTGTCTTCAGAGATTACAGGAATGCCTCATAACGGAAATGGTGGCATTAGAGTATCACAGCAGAAAGTATATGATGATGGTTTATCTAGGCCCTGATGATGTCAAATGCTTGGTTACAGTGGTACCCACCAAGTTTATCCTTCATAAAGCTACTATGCTCCCCTTTGTAGTTAATAACGAATTTTTGTGGCAATATTGTCAGACTATATAAGACTGATAGTTCTTTCCTAAAAACTCAGTACAATAACACTTGCAAAATAGTAACCTTTAAATTCTGTCATTTTTGTATATTTTTACTCTTCAGAATTTTAATATATTTGAAAAAAAAAAGCTCACAAGGTTAATATCATGTACAAAAGATGATATCCAGGCAGAGTCCTGGCATTGATTCCAACCAACCACTCTTAATTTCTTAAAATTCTCCAACTTATTTATTAGCGTAGACAAATGAAGTCTTACATCATCTATAATCTGAGTCTTGAATTCATGAGTTGACTCAGGTATAGATTACATCATGCATATATCATGTCAGACATAGATTATAGTTCTGTGTAAATTATAGATTACATCTAAATCTTTCTTTCTTGCTTCACTGGGATTGAACCTAGGGTATCATGCACGTGAGGTTAGTGCTCTGCCTCTGAGCGAGAACCCCAGCCCTCTAAATCTTTATATAGTCTGTATTCATGTAGAGTCCTAACTTAAACCCAACCAACCACCATTAATGTTGGTTAAAAGAATGTAGCTATGACCCCAAAATGCTCAAAAATATAATCCTCCCCATTTTAGAAGGAAAGGGAAATGGAAAATTGATCTATTGACACTTTTTTATCTTTAAAAATATAAATGTTGGGGGCTGAAAAGGGGGTTCCACAATTAAGAGCACTAGCTGCTCTACCAGAAGACCCTGGTTTGGTTCCCAGCTCCCATATGGTGGCTAATCACCA
Organism: Eospalax fontanierii; assembly: GCA_035773235.1. Lineage (NCBI taxonomy): Eukaryota > Metazoa > Chordata > Mammalia > Rodentia > Spalacidae > Eospalax > Eospalax fontanierii. The sequence goes on from CM069546.1 coordinate 14,860,271, forward strand.
TCTGTAATTCCAGTTCCAGGGGATCCAACACTCTCTTTTGGCCTTCATAGGTATTACATGCATGTGATGCACTTACATACATCCAGGCAAAACATGCTTACAGGTAAATTAAAAATAAATTGAAAAAATTCTTTTAAATATATAAATGCTATGGAAGTTATAAAACCATAAAGAATTATTCTAGATAAAGGAGACCACAAGAATATGACAACTCTGTAATTCAAGTCAGGATTCTATGGGGCATTGTGCTGTGGCTAAGAAAATATTTTTGTCTTAGTCAATGCTCACTGACATATTAGGGGCAAAGGAACATTATGTTTGCATCTGTGTGGTTCTGTTTGTTGAGAAAAAGCAAATATGGTCTTATTTGTTAGAAAAACAAACATTTAAAAAAGTAAACCCTACACTTGTACTTAGAAGCTTGAGAATTTCAAAGTTCCAACCCTCCGATTTCTTTCCACTCTTCTGAGTGGTTTGAGATAAAGTACAGCTCTTTTCATTAGGGAATTATCCAGCTAGACAAGGAAATCTATTATACACTTATTAAATCTATTAAATCTATTAAACACTTATATGACTAAGTGGCTGTCTGAAGGATTCCTCAAAGGCGCACGTTTGTAGGAAAGCTCACGAGGTTAATATCATATACAAAAGATGATGTCCAGGCAGAACCCTTGCATAGAAACCAACCAACCACTCTTAATTTCTTTCAAAATTTTTGTTTTCATATATTTAATCATGTTACATGTGTGTATGTGGATCTATGGACTCGAGTACAGGTACCTGCAGAGGCCAGAAGAGGGCATCAGATCCCCAGGAACTGGAGTTATGCACCATCTCCCCACCCCCAATGTGGGTGCTGAGAACTAAACTATGGTCCCCTTAAGGCATCTCTCCAGGCATCATCAATCACCTTTCACTAAAGGAAGCTACATATTAGCCAAAAAAAAAAAAAAAAAGAAAAAAAAAATATATATACTCTGAATACTCTGAAATATAATTCTCCCCCATCTGGAAAGAAAAGAGGAAAAAGAAAACAGAGTGCTGGTCAGGAAAGTGAATTATTGCATATGGGATTATGAAAGGGAATTAATTTGGTCACCCGTAGGGGAGAAATAAACTTTGACAGATGATTTATATTGTGTTCCCTTAACTTGATCCAATGTGTCAATAGGAGCTTAAGATCAAAGCCCCAAACAGACCCAGGAGCAGGAGTGCTGGCTGACCTGTCACCAGGACAGATGTGGTCCTCAGGCTGCATGACTGGCTCAGAGTTCTGCCCTCCAGGAAGATGACCTATTCCATCCCACTCTCCGACTTCCACATGGAGGTCTCTAATTCCTTGGTTCTTTGCTCTCTATTCCAGTGAACGGGTATTATTTAAGAGAAAAATACAATCTTCAGTCTTGGAATTAAATAGTTTAAATTGCAATTGGGAAGATAGCTTGGTGGGTACAGCACTTCCTGTGCAGGCATGAAGACCTGGGTTCAGGACTCCAGAAGCCACATAAAGCCATGAGGAGTAGTCTGTGTGTCTAATCCCAGCACTCCTATGATGAGATGGGAGGCCAATAGAGACAGGAGAATCTCCGAAGCTCCAGGGCAGCTGACCTGGTGTATGCAGTGGTGAGCAAGAGACTCTGTCTCAAACAAGGTAGAAGGGGACGACTGATACCCCAGTTGTCCTCTGATCTCCACCTATGTGCAGCAGATAGAGCATAGCTGTTTGGCACGCTAATGAAGTTTTATGTGTTTGCTTATTCAATATGGTTGCCACTTAGTCATATAAGTGTTTAAATAGAATTTCAAAAATTAAAACTTCATTTCATAGGCCAGTGAGATGGCTCAGCAGGTAGATACTCACCACCTGTTGGGGGTCCCAGGACTCAGGGCCAGCCCAAGAGGGACTGAAGGATCTCTGCCATGGGGGAGGAGGTGAGTAGGTGCAGAGTCAAGACACCGACTTGGGAAGTTGAGCAGAAAGCCAGCAGTGGTGGTCTGCTGCAAACTCATTTTTTCAAGAAAGAGCAGAGAGTCTTATACGTCTTGTTAGCCAGTAACCTTATGGGGTGGGGTCCTGACTACAGCCAATTGCAGTTTGTTCCCAGGTGGATCAGGCTCCCTCCAGGTGCTGGGCAGAAACTGGCTTCACAACCAACCGGTGTGCTGCACCACACCCACGAGAGCCAATCCTCCATTCCTCCTGGCAGGTGGCCTAGCTAGGCCCACCCTGCATTATGCCCACCAAGTCTAACACCTTCAGTTCAATCCCTGAACCTACATGATGGGAGAGAAATGACTCCCGCAAGTTGTTCTCTGATCGCCACATGTGTACAGTGGATAAATAAATATATAAATAAATGTAAAATTAAAAACCATTTCATCATTCCCCTTAGTCATGTTCAAGCACCAAGCAAAGACCATTAGACTTGATAGATTCAGAACATGTCCGACTTTGCAGAAATACCTACTAGACAATACTAGGGCTTAGAGATGGAATAGAGCAATGGGAAGCAGGTAGGAGGTGTCATTATGCTAGAGACTGCAGATAGATAGGGACCAGCCATGAGGTCAAGGATGAGCTGGGGTACCACTGGGGGGCTTGGACTTTGTGCAGAAGATCTGGTTTTTAGGAAGTATTTTGGTATTTTCCACTGCTGTTCCCATGCATGCACACACCTTTTCTATTCTTTAAGTCTCCGACTGCACGCCACCTGCTATGCACTTCCATAGGACGATAGGACAGCACAAATCAGAACAGGGTGGATGTACATAAGCTCTCCCATGACAAACTTCCCATCAACTATCCTTCATTAAATACAAATAAAGTTGTGTTTCAGACTGCAAGACAATAGTTGTACTCTTTGATTTCCACCAAGATGTGCTTCCATAAGATGGGTAGGTTAGCCTATGGCAGCCCTTGGCTCTTCATTAATCCATGGTGGAAGGCATCCATTGATGGTGGCAAGCCTCAGCTCATGCCATTAATGTGTTTTGTTTGGCCTTTACAACATTTCAGAAATATGGCCAACATTTTAAATGAACAAAAGAGGTCTCACTAGACACAAGTATCCCAGAGTATTCCCAAATGCTCAAAAACTAAATCAGAGCATCTAACCACACTGACCCCACACTCATTTCTACTCCGCACTATTCAGGACAGCCATCTCAGTGTTGAAGCTATGTGTGGCCACTTCCACTAACTAGAAAAATAAGCTACAGAAGTCAGTGCCTCAGTCACACACACACACACACACACACACACACACATATGCAGAATCTCTTTGCTGCTGTTGTTGCTCTTGTTTTTTGTGACAGGGTCTCCCTGTAGCTGCAGCCGGCCTGGAACTCACTGTGTAGACCAGGCTGGCCTTGATCTCACAGAGATCCGCCAGCCTCTGCACAGGGCGCTGGTATTAAAAGCTTGGGCCATCATGCCTGGATACTATCTCTACTTTTATATTTGTTTTTCCTAGCTCTTGCTCTTTTTTGTATCTTCCCAATGGATTCATTTTAACTATGCTTTGCAATATTGTAACAAAACTAAGTAGAAACCCAAAAAGCATGTCATTAACCAAGTTCTCAGACTGGTAATGGGAAAGAGCAAGAAAGGATGCCTGAAGCCCGCTGAGACCTGAAGAGCAGATATCTTCCCCCTGCAGGAGGCAATGCTCCCTGACTGGCCTCTACCTGCGTGCTAGAACATTCTCTGATAGCCAAAATGTTCTGTAGCTGTCTGGTCTGATATGGTGGACGTTTGCCGCTAGGGGTCTGTTAGTTATTGTGGAAGCTGAGTTTGGGGGCCAGTTATAGAGTGTCTAGAGGAACCGGGAGGTTAAAAAAGATTCACAGAGCACAGAGAAGTGCTCCATTCTCTCCAGATGAGGACCCACAGGTCACTAGGTAGGTGGACCCAAGGCAAGAGAGAATGAGCCCCTGGTCCCAAAGGCATTTTATAGAAAATCACACAAAGGCAGCTTTTTGCCCAAACTAGCTATATAATAGATTACATCACTGTTTACTTTTGGAGTCCCTAGACACCCAGGGTGAGTCATTTTGTGCTGACTCACAGCCCTCCTAACATCTATGGTTAGCCATCTTGACTCACTATGGAAATCCATATCGGTGCCCTGTTGTCTAAACATAAACAGGTCCTCACAGTCCTGATCCCTACGGTTACTTTTCATGTTATTCTGATAAAATACCATGAAAAAGGAATTTACTGGTTGATTTTGGCTCAGAGCTCTAGGCTACAGTCCAGCATGGCAGGGAAATCAAGGTGACAGGCACTTGATGCAGCTGGTCACCTTGACTCTGCAGTGGGGAAGCAGGCAGCAATGAAAGCTTGTGCTCAGCTCACTTTCCCCTTTTTATGCGATCCAGGATCCCATCCCTGGGGATGGTGCCACCCACAGTGGGTAGGTTTCCCACCTCTATTAACCCAATCCTCCACAGGTTTCCCAGAGGCCTGTATCCCAGGTGACTGCAGACCTCATCAAGTTGATCACTGAGATGAACCATCACGAGGGGCTACTGAACACTTGGGATGTATGTATAAGATCAGTGTGGTTCTTTGTATTACAATGAAAACTATGGTAAGGAAAATGTGCCTACATTGTCAATACCCAGCAAAGGGTAAGCAGAAGCAACTCTCTGACAGAATAACTGAGTATGGGACCTGTCAGAGCCCCAGATAACAAAAATGTTGAGGATCACCAACTGGAGGTCAGAAGAAATGTAAGTCGGGCAAATGACTGGAAGCCTCCAGGCTTTTGCTGAATATTAAACCTTCTCATTTTTCTAAAGAAGCCAGAAATCCAGAAGTTTTTTATGTGAAGTCTCAAGTTTTTAAGAAACACGGTCAAACAAGACAAGTCTGCTAGGCTATAGGCTCACAGGTGCCAGTTGGCATCATAGAGTGAAGACTGGCAGTGGTCTGAGGGTCAGTTGGCTGGCCTGGTACTGATTTAGGTGGAGAGTGAGTGTGGAGAACAGAAAGGTCCAGTGTCTAGGGAACTGTGTGTGACCCACAGGTCTTGGACACACAGGGGTCTTCCCACTTACGTCAGTAAGAACAGAAAGGCAGAGAGCAATGATCTCTTAGACGCTATGGTTCCAGACTTCAGTGTACTTGCCAGTCACTTCAGAGTATTTCCAAAATCCTCTTATCCAGGTCTCGGCCCTGCCCAGTGAAAACATAAAGCCCGGGGTGGATTTTATCACACAGCACAGTGTACAAGTGAGACCCTGGGCTTACGGGCAAGGCGACATGCCCCACAGAAGGCAAAAAGGGTACTCTCACTCTGCTTTTAAGATTTGAAGTCCCCCCCCCATCTTGGGGGGAAATGATTGTAAAAGCAACAAACTTAAGTTCCTTCATCATCATTTTGGGCTTAAGTAGACACCACAAACAGCATTGGGGAGCAGAGATGGTTCCTGAGTAATTAACGTATCATGCGTCTTTCTTGTTCTCATTTAACATAAATGGAGCACTCACTCTATAAGATCAGGGAAGAGCCTGACATAGAGCCTGCCTCTGGTTCTAGAAGATGCTTACACATGCATTGAAAGGCTGGGGAGATGGCTCAGTGATTAAGAGGACTTGATGTTTTTGCAGAGGACCTGGGGTTCAGTTCCCAGCACTCACATCAAGTAGCTCACAACTACATGTAACTCCAGTTCCAGGAAATACCAACACCTGTTCAGGCCTCCATCGGCACCTGTATGCATATGGTACACAGATGGATAAGCAGACTCTCACATAAATGAAAAATAATTTTTTTTCAAATGTGCATTGAGCAGATGCCATAAAGACAAAGAAATTAAGCTAGCTGGGCATGGGATGAATGTTGTGTGAGGTAATATTGGAAGCTATGTTTCTGAAGCACTTTAGAATGGCACAGACACCAGGTGTCTTATGTCAAAAGCTTGAGTGGGATTTGACAGGTCAACCTGTGATGACTGATGAATGAGGTCATGAGGCACCTAGCACAAAGCAGGGACTTCCTAATAGCCTGTACCTACTATCTCTACAGATCTAAGAAAAAAAAAATCTGAAAAATATGTCTAATAACAGGCATGAAAACGTAATGGTTGTAACCTCTGAAGCCAGGCTGTCTAGGTTCAAATGCTGACCACTTCACACTTTGAGCAATTCCCTGCATGCCTCGATGCCTCAGTTCCCCTGTCTGGATAAAGGAGATGGCAGTGCCTACCTCAACAGGTGGCTGGCTGTAAGAAGTTTATTGGTAATGCATAGAGATCTCTGTGAGCTCCTGTGTTCTTCGAAAATATCAGAAAAAAGGATAAAATTAATCAGACATGCTTGTCAAATTTTTGGAAAACATGGACCCTTGGCTTCATTCCTTGACTAGAAGGAAGTGTTCGTAAGGAAAGCCTACAAAGGACCAGAAGAAGGAAACCAGATTACATAGCTCCCTGTAAATACAGGATAGAAACTGATGAAAGAATGGGGTGATACCTTGAGAACTAGAAACTCAGTGACCCCCTCGCCCCACTGTGGGGGCAGCTGAAGACCCTCAAAGTTCATGTCCTACAGTAATATGTTACTAACTGTGCTTTCATTTGGGATGCTGTGTATCAAGCTGCTCCTAGGTTTACTGAACTCCTTCCTCAAAAGCAGAACGCAGCCTACAGCTGTACACTTGTAACAAGGTAAAATATTCCCTTTATTTTAACAGCATCTTAAGAAGGATGTGTCTTTGTCTTTACATTAAAAGCATTCAAAGCAGGAGCTGGAAAGATGGCTCAGTGATAATGAGTGCTTACTGATCTTGCAGAGGACCAGAGTTTGGTTCCTAGCACCTATATGGCAACTAAGAACAGCTAACTCCAGTTCCAGGAATCTGATTCCCTCTTCTGGCCTCTACAGATTTGTATACATACACTCAGACACATACATAGAAACATAAATAAAAATAAATATTTCCAGGTGTAATGGACTATGCCTTTAATTCCAGCATTCAGGAGGCATAGGCAGGTGGATCTCTGTGAGAGATTCAGATCAGCCTGATCTACACAGCAAGTTTCAGGTTAGCTGGAGCTACAGGGTGACCCTGTCTCATAAATTAATTAAATAATATTCAAGTTCTTGTTCTAAGAAATTGAAATTGCTTCCCACCCTTTTTTATTAGAAGGGTTTTTCTTTCAAGCTGTTTTTTCCACCACCCGGAATGCAAGTATACGTTGGTGGCACGTACATACTAGGTTTCATTCCTTCCAGCTTTTTATTTGTTCTCTTCTAGAACGCGAAGGACATTACAGAAATCCCAGGCTGATAAAAAAAGAAAACTCACAGCCACCTGGAAGGCAAGCTATAGGCTTTAAAATACACATTGAAGAATGTGTATGACAGGTATACCTTTGCCCAGCTGGTTGGCCTCCTTTCTCTGTCAACACACATAGCCTTTCAGATGTCGGCGCCCCAGCTGCGCCAGTCCTAACGGCAGGTTCATTGCTGTTTGAGGTACGTTGCCTAGCTCACTGTAACAAGCCAAAAACGTAAACACCCTTTAAATTTCAGCCGTGTACTTTTGCTGTGGTGGTGGTGGAGGAGGAGTTTCCCCTCCTAAAGACGAAAGAAAGACAGGCAGCTTTGAAAAAATGTTACTAAACAACCAGAGGGAAGACGGGAATTTATTTTTGTATCTAGCCTGCTGATGCGTGTCTCTTAGACTGATCTGTCTTGAGAAGGAAGCAGTTTTCTATTTTTAAGTTCCCTAAACCCAGACTGGACAGCTGTTCAGTACTTCAGTTCAAATACTTCCCACCTGTTACTATACACAGTATGGTTTGATCTGGGCGGGGCTGTGGCTCCCACTGATACACAGGAAACCCACCAACAGAACTTCTGTGTCTTACTAGGCTGTGACTTGCCAGGTATTAACACTGACTTTTATGTTCAAAGTGTTATTTACGTCCTCTTTCTTTACCCTCATTGCACGATTCTCCAAAAATCTCATTTCAAATTGATAATTATGAATACTGTGACATCCCAGAAGTTGTTTAATCTTTTCACCAAAGTTCACATCTAACACCTTTCTATTTAAGGCATGTTCTCTTTCCTTTTTCGAGGCAGGATCTCAGGCTCCCAGGCTGACCTTGAACTTGCTATATAACTGAGGATGACCTTGAATTCCTGATCCTCCTGCTCCCTCCCCTTGAATGCTGGGATAACAGCCATGTACCAACAGATCTGATCTCATCCAGTGCTGGAAATCAAACCCAGGGCTTTGTGAATACTAGGCAAGCACTCTAGCAACCGAGTTACATCTTGGGACAACTAAAGTTCTCCTGAATGTGATGGATACACATGAGTACTCAGGTGGCTTTGGAGGTGACAGTCATAAGAGAAAGAACACAGGTCTGCAATTCAGGAAGTCTGAAACCTGGCCATCCACTGTGCGGCAAGTGGGTGTTTGGCTCTCTTATGATGAGAGACTGTGGTGGATCTTTACGTGATTGGAGGTGGAGAAATCGGCAGCACTTTACCTTTAAATACAGTTTCAGACCCTTCTTGGTGATCAACAAACCTGAACTCAGTAAACTGAGGCCAGACCTTTACTTATGATGGTTCAGAAAGAAACTCCTGCAGGTTGTCCTCTCCTCCACCCTGCTGCTGTGACATGCATGTGTGTGCATGTACATGTAGGGCACAACGCAGGATGGGCCTTAGCCAGGTCATCTGCTATGAGGACTACAGGAATGGCTCCCATGGGTGTGGCATTCCACTCTGGGTAGGTCTAGGCCAGCTTCTGCCAGCATCTGGAAAGAACCTGCACAGAGATGGTCTACCTGGGGACAGATTACTATTGGCTGCAGTCGGGACCCCACCCCATAAGGCCATTGGTTAACCAGACCTATAAGACCCCTTGCATTTCCTTGAATAAATGAGCTTGCAGCAGATTGCCACCACCTGCTTCTCACTCCACCCCCCGGGGTCTACTCACCCCCTTTCGGTGGAGACCCTGCGTCCCCTCAGGCTGGCCCCGAGCACAGGGACCCCCAACACATATATACACACACATAAAGAAATTCAATAAGGAAATTTTTCAAAAAATGGGCAACCCTGAGGGAAAACATTCAAGGTTGACCTTTGGCCTCTACATGCATGCATACACACACACACACACACACACACACACACACACACACACACACATCTCTGCAGTAGATCTACTTTTTAAATTATTATTTTGACGTGCTGGTGAGTTTTTACTTGGGTGCTTGGGATCCAAAGTTAGGTCTTCATGTTTGTGAAGCAAGCACTTTACCTACTGAGCTCTCTCTCCAGCACATTTTTTAAATATCTGTGACTGAGATGCCAAACTTGCCTTGCCTGGTGTTCCCCCATGACATCTTCTATGTGAAACAGATTTGATATTCAGGCTTTCTAGAATAGGCAGTAGTGGGAAAAGAAAGGGGTGAATTAGAAACAGCCCCCTTCAGTTTCCATCAACTGTTGCCAACAGGAATGAATAACCAAGGCATAGATCTTGTTCTAGTTTGCTGTCGATTGCTGTGACTAAACACTGACCAGTACCAATTGGGAAGGAAAGGGTTTAACTGACATCTCCCAGATCACAGTTCATCACTGAGGGGCCCAAGGTTGGAACTCATGGCAGGAACCTGGAGGCAGGAACTGACGTACAGCCATCGAGGAACGCTTACTGGCTCGCTCCCCTGACCTGTACTTAACCTGCTTTCTTATACTACACGGGACTACCTGCACAGGAGTGGCACCATCCACAGTCGGCTGGGCCCTCCCACATCACTCAGCAATCAAGAAAATGCTCCTCAGACATGACCACAGGCCTGTCCAATGGAGGCAATTCCCCAATTGAGGCTCTCTCTACTCAGATATGTCAAGTTGACAATTAAAGCTATCTAGCACAGAGCTCTTAAGCATTTTCATGAGATCAAAATTGAGTTTATACAATATACAATCTTGTAAGTGTTAAATGGTTGGCAACTGATTCAAAAAAGGTTTCAGATGCTGGAGATCAAGCCATAGTATTTTATACCCTAGGCAAGCACTCTAGCACTGAGCTACATTCCCAGTCCTCAAATATATTTTAAAAATATCTTAAAATGGGGGCTAGAGAGATGGCTCAGAGTGCATACAGGTCTTGCAGAGGACCTGAGTTTGATTCCTAGCACCTGGGAGGCTCACAACTTCCTGTGACTCCAGCTCTACACACACACACACACACACATACACACGCAAATAATTAAAAATAAAGCATAAATCTTTTTAAAAAAAAATAAGTTAAAATGTACTATTGAGTTCAAACAACAAAAAGCAAGCAAAATTTTTTAAGTTTGAAAGCAAAATTTTTCAGCTTAGACAAAGACCCCAAGTTTGTCATGTGGTCACAACCAAGTTTAGTATCTGAAATCCAACAATCAAAAACAATGCACAGAAATTGTATCTAGTTGGCATGCGGTACTATGCTCTGCTTCTAGAAAGAACAGAATTCTGTCATTTGCAAACTAGGGAGTGTTCCACCAGGAGCCACATGTAAGTTCATTTGTGCATTCAACAGATTCCCCAGAGCCTCCGGGCTGTGCCAGGCTGTGGAACATGGGGCTAAAACAGCTCTTAGCCAATATGTGGCACAGCACATAAAAATATATGAAGCTCATTACTTAGCGATAAAGATTAAAAATACAGTTAGGCAAGGGTCTTAAATTACCAAATGCTATTGCAGTCCCTCCCCTGCACCCCCCCCTCACAGCTGAAGCCCAGAAAAACAAAGGCTAGCCAAGGACCACAGGAAAGAAAGCCAGAGCCCAAGTCTTCTGCCTTTCCTAGGACTCCTCAAAGCTCTTCAGTGCTTTCCCGAAGTCCAAGGGGAGCAAGTAGAAGATTGTCAAAGGCAATCAGCAGGCCCACTGCTCCTCCGAGTCCACTTCAGCTTGGCAAATTCTCATTTGGAGAGTTAACCGAATGCTCCAGCTACAATGGGCTCAGCTTTTCTTCACGTTTGTGAAGAATATCTCCAGCTAATCAGAAGCCAGTTTTTCTTACCTGAGAATATATAAAACAATAAAAACAACAGAGAATGTTGGGGGGTGGGCTCAACCCAACCTAGGGAACTTTTGGTAACCCAGGGCTGCTGGGAGGGGCAGGGACAGTCTTTTTCAAGCATGGGACTCTTTAGAGGTTAGCCAGGCTCCAGTGGATGGACCCACACTGAAGAGCATTTGGGCACACAAATTAGACTCTATAGGCCTTATTACAGATATAATAGAGTACATTAAATTGGATGGGGGGGCGGCGATAAGGGAAGGGGCGGATAAGGGAAAGGATCTAAATACCATCACATTATATTGTACCATCAAATTAAATGAAAATGGCAAAAATTCAATGAAAAATGTTCAAAAAAATGAAAGAAGGGAAGGAGGATTACTGTTAACAACAGGGAAAGTGGACTAGACAATGTTCACAAGAAGACTAGGAGAACATCTGTGAAATGAACTGAGGGAAGTGAGTGGTGATAGGGGAGAGATAGTTATGTTGATTCTACAAGGCTGACTGATTCAAACCTCATGATACAGAGAGCTAGAATGCTACAGATCTGGAGCCAAAATGATCGCGGGCTCTTTAGCTCCTACTACAGTCTCATTGCCCACCCCTGGAATTATTCTTGGCAGACCACTATCTTCCCCCAACTTAAAAGCTAAGAACGTATCAGACAGTAACTAAAACCTGTGACAGAGAATTCCCGGCTTTATGGTAAACCACCTGCGTGATATTCCTAGCGATGTAGACGGAAAATGCCTTGGCTTATGACTTTCATTTGTTCAGTGCTATAAACAGTTCCTGTAGCCACTTTATTGGTGGAACATGTCATTGGGGTACACTGAATCATGTTCCCAGGTCATGGTCACTCTTGTTTAGCTCTTATTTCCTTGGCATGAGAGATGTCTTTTTTGTCCACACAAAAACATGCATGAGAAGGAAAACGAAGAGGATCTGATACATGTTTATCAGTAAGATTTGCTCCCTTCCCTGAAAGCCTAACTGCTTTGGTCTGCAACATATTACTAGCACAAGAAATATAGCAATGTTCTGAGTGACCAAATGGATTAAGAGATGTATAAACTCCTTCCGGGATTTATACCTTCTTTCGAACAAGGCATTACCTATTGAAAAACAAAATGTAGACCTGTTTTTGAAAGCAGGACAATCCTCTACTTCCAAAGACAGGGTAGGGAGAAACAAGTGAGCCTTGACTGATGGATCACAAAACTGTCTGCCATGTCTTTTGAGTTCCAGAAGTCAATGATAAGCAGACAGCTTCTTAAAAAATAAAAAGGTGCTCCTGGGTAGAGGGTGCCTTGGTGAGGGTGAATTCCGCAATCACCAACTATGAAAACAGTCTAGTATTCTGACTTTTCTGTTGCTGTGATAAAATACTGACCAAAACTAACTTTGGGAGGGAAGGGTTTATTTTAGCTTCAAGGTTGCATACAGGAACCTGTAGGCAGGAACTGGAGACCACAGACAAACACTGCTCACCCGCTTGCTCAGGTACCCTTCTTACACAGCCTAGGCCCATTTGTTTTACTGCCCACAATGGGCTGGGCCTTTCTGTATCAACTAGCAATAGAGAAAATGCCCACAGACATGCCACAGGCCCATCAGACAGAAGAAACTGCTCAGTGGAGATTCCCTCTTCCCAGTATGTCTAGGTTTGTGTCAGACTGACAACTAACCACCATACCTGGAGAATCCCAAAATAAGATTATAGGTGAGTTTTTTTCTTAATATTTTGCTTTTGGGGGCTGGAGATATAGCTCAGCAGTTAAGACCCCTGGCTGCTCTTTCAGAAAACCCAGGTTCTATTCCCAGCACCCACATGGCAGCTAACAACCATCTGTCACTCCAGTTCCAGGGGATCTTCTGCCATCTACTGACCTCTGTGGGCATTGCACCACACACATGCAGGCAAGATACTCATACACATAAAATAAATAAAAATTTAAAAATACTTTGCTTTCCAAATAATAAGCAATATACGAAAAAGAGAACATGTTTAAGCATGTAGCATATCTTTAAAATATAACCAAAACCAACTATCTCTGGTATGGAAAACTTCCAGTGCAGGAAGTAACTCACGTGAAACTTATTTTTTTATCATGTTTCCCCAAATTTGGCACATAGTTTATTATTTCTTAAATGTTTAAAGATTCCTGTCCCATTATCACAGCCTACCTTTCTAGTTTGAAATTACAAAGTTTTTCCTTCCCAGTGAATCAATTCACGTGATATCCTTCATGATTTTCAAGGCAGAACACTTCTGGGGGAAAGTATTCACAAACCACTGTATGTTATCAAGAGGAAATATCCAAACTAACAAAGGGCTTCAGGAAGCCTCATAGCTAATCCAGGCTCCCAACTATACTTTAGTCACAAATGTGCTCCAAAATTTTGAGTAAATGTATTAATAAATTTAGGTGTTGCTCCATCAGAGCACTGTACAAGAGCTCCTCTGTCCCGGCCATGCCAGACACTGTTGTTAATGCCATTGCAATGTCCTGACCAAAGGTACCCAGCATTCTCGCCTGGGAGGGAAATCAGACCTCTCACCAGGAAGATTCAAGAACGGGCCGTTCCAGTCTGCATCTATGATGCCAATGGATACATGCAGTGTGTATGCCTCTATGGGCAATGCACACATATGGTGCACTTACGAAGATGTAGGCAAAACACTCATACACATAAAATAAAAGTAGTATTTTTCTTTATTTTTAATTAAAAAATTTTTTTTGTTGTTTGAGATGTGGTCTCCCTGTGGCCTCAACTGGCCTGGAACTTGCTATGTAGACTAGGCTGGCCTTATCTCACAGTAATCCACCTTCCTTGGTCTCCCAAGTGGGATTAAAAGTATGTGCCACCACGCTCAGCTTAGAGGTAAGTATTAAGAAAACAGAAAACTTTTCGTACCTGGGTCATCTTCCTTACAACCACATGAGGTTCTTCAGTAAATGGGTTTAAAGAACGTATCACACAGGCACTCAGTCCTAACAGATGAACCAAGTTCAGCATGCCAGAAATGGTTTAAGGCTTTATCTGCAGTGCTATTCCTTCAAGTGGGACACCAAAGTGCTTTATACTTGAACATTTATTTTTTACACAAAAATTTAAAAAATCGTTCAACTTCAGTTGAACACACCTAGGCCTTTGAGGCAGCTTTATGACCAGCAGGGGGAGCTGTCTGCTTTGCTTTCCGCTCCCAACACGGATGTGAGGAAGGGAAGGAAGCAGCTTCATAGTGGAGAAATTCTAGACTGGGCAGGTTTTCTACATGTAGGTACACAGAATCATCTGGGAAGGCCTGAAGTACATCTTTATACCCCTCCAAAGGCTGACTTAATAGCTCTGAAGTGGTGATCAAAAATGGGGTGTTTTGGTTTTGGTTTAGTTTTTTGGTGAGGTTTGTCCCCCTTCGCTCATTAAAAAGCTCCCCAGGAGCTTCTAATAAGGAGCTCAGTTTGCTACAACCAGGGTCCAAGATTTCAAAAAGGAGCACTGTGGAAGTGGGAACAGGGAGAACGTAAGAGCCAGAAGATGCGGGAGAGCGCTGTGAAATTCTGCCTTCTGGCCGTGAAACTGCCAACATGTTCGTGAGTTCGCTACAGCTGTGGTTCTCTGCACAACACCTGCATGATAAGATCGGCCACTGACTGGCAGCACTGACTGGACTTAGCAGGTTACAAAAAGGAAAAAGAACAGAGGCCATGAAGGGAGGAGAGGGGATGCTTCGGGGTGCCTATAAGGTGCAGGAGGGAGCTGGGGGTGCGTATGATCAAGACACAATATTCACATGTATGACGTACGAGACTGTCAAAGAATAAAAGGTTTTTTTTTTTTAAAGAGTTGAACCATCTGGTGCTCCTCAAAGAACCTAACCAATTGCCGAGCATCCGTGGTGGGGGTCAACCACGCAGGCGATCTAGCAAGGTGAAGAGACTTGAAATGGAGAGCTATACAACACTTCTCAGAATTAATGAACTATGGGAGCAAGACACAGTGATCTTCAAATTTAAATTTATTAAGACATTCAGCTATGTCTGTCAGTCTACATCCAAATTTGCTACTAAAAATAAAATAAAATCACATCCCATGTTAGGAATACCAAGTCTGAAAAACACTTTTTGAGCCAAGCCTATTGTATAAATAAATGACTGGTTCCTTTTCATATCAAAATTCCCATAAAAAATTACATTCCCCCCCTCCCCGGTTCTACCTGTAGCCATGATGAATGTAAAAATTTAAATATGACACATCCTTGTCAAAGAAAAGGTGCAAAAAGTCTATTAACAGCTTTAAAAGTGGCATTTGCAGAGTGCGATCATACACTGATGTACTCATTCCCAAAGTGCAAATATTGCCATTATTTAACACTGTTTTTGATTCAGTTTCGAGACTTAAAACATTACACAGTATTGATAAGTACACCAGGGGCCTTTATCAGTGCCCTAAAGCCCCTCCCACTTGGGTCTCCTTTGTTACAGTGGACACCAAAGTGTTCATGGGAGTTTTAGTTTACTTCACATAGCCAACAAAGTATACAACATATTAACAAAAGTTCCATATACATCAAAATAATGAAGACCCCATCATAAAGTTTAGGAGTCTCGGGTTACATGAACGCACCCACAAGGCCCAGTACCCGCCCACCCCCTTCTCTGAAGCGCACAGAAAGTACACGCACTTCAATGTTGGAATACAATCAATGCTTCAACATCTTTGATTTCATTGCAGTGTTGTACAAAATTCCAGAATCACCCGACTGAGTTCCAAACAACAGAGGGAAGGAGGGGTGGAGAAAAGCGCTGGTTGCTACTCCTATTTTATAACCTGGCCTGTCCCCTGGCTCCACCCCTGCCTGTCTCTAGCTCCTGACCCTCTGAGCCCCTTTGGAACACTCAGACTGACTGAATTTATTATCCCTCACAAATCAGAGGCTACTCCTGACGTTGCTGAGACTGACCTTTCTTGGTAAACCTCTACAAAACATCAGCACAGAACATAGAAATACATTTTGATTAGCATACATTGCAGAATTTCTCCTACATGAAGGGGGGCGAAAGCAGGCGGCCTCTTCGGAACGCTGCCTGGAGTAGATCCCTGGAATGTCAATGTCCTGTCTAATCCTCTCATTCGTTCACTCCTCAGGTCTGAGCGCGAATTCTGACTTGAGCCGCATCCCCCAGAGTACCGAAGGTCCACGCCTGCCTTTGTTCCTCTAGGCTGACTCACGGGGTCGTGCTTCATCTTTTGCGCTCTGAGGACCCTCTCCGGGGCCCACAGCCCCTTCCTGGTTATCTGGTCTTCTAGCAATGTGTTCACTACTGTCCCCAGAACCTTCCTCGATGCCGGCCCCTGGACGATGCTCATGGTCTGGGGGTTTGGGACCTTCCTGATGCATGGTGTTTTGCTCAGCTCCAGGAGGAGGCTGTGGAGCTGGCTCAGTCCCCAATCCTGGAAGCTGAGAGGAGTTTTTGAGCTGGCAGTGGCACAGAGGGCAGGTCTCCTGGACATACAGCCATTTCTTAAGACAGCCTGCATGGAAGAAGTGACTGCAAGGCGTGATCACGGCGGATTTCATGTCCTGAAAGAAAGAAAGGCCAAAAAGGCACCTCAGATTGTCACCGTCAAACTTCCAGTGCTACCCCTAAAGGCTTTGACTCCAATACTCCAACATATTTTTGTAACACAAATAGAAAATCTGTAACACAGATTTTAAAATATAACTCATTTGGTTGCAGTTATTACTGCTGCTGCTGCTGCTATCAGAAACTGCCTCTACAAGTAACATAAGAACCATGGGTTAAAAAAAAAAAAAGCGACAAATTCCAGAACTGAAGAAGAAACTATTCTTAGTAGGTTTTCCTAAACACAAAATACAAAGTCTCACAACTAAAGCACAAGTGTGAGCCACTGGCATAAGACAAGAATAAATACAACTGCAGAAAACTGAACGAAGACACAACTTTCTGCAAGTATGCGTCAATGCAGGTAGAGACTTCCACGATGGGACTATGTGCAAGGAGACAGAAATCAGCCATGAACACCAGGGTATTGGCAAGGAAGTGGCAATGCTATTAGAGCCCATGTAGAGACTGGGAATCTTTAAGATTTGGTCTGCATAGGCCAGAGTTCCTCAACATATACTGGAACCACTTGTTAGCAACCTGTTCTCAGTTCACCCCAGACCTACTAAATTAGAACATCTGAAACAGGAGTCATTAGTCTGTCCTGTGATTCGTTCACACTCGGGCTTGACAATCACAGGAATCAAGAGGGACAACCTCCTTCGGTGTCAATGTTCCTTGCGTAGATATAGTTAGGGAGACCTAAGGACATGAAGTTAAAATTTTAAGGAAGTACATTTAACAAATCAACCAATGATTCTGTTTTAAGTCCACAAACGAGCAGGTGTGAACATCCGGGAAATTCCTTGCCAAGAACTGGTAACATTCTGGATTCAACTGGGAAGCGGAAAGCCATCCAAAGCAAAGCGGCCAGCCGAGAAGCTAAGCAAATCTACTCTCAATTTCCAAGTGTGAGCGCAGGTAGTTCCAGCACCTCAAAAAAAGTGATGTGACAACAGGAAATGCAAAAAGAGGGCTCTTGGACCCCAACATGGAAGACTCAGACATTGACTGCTGAAGCGAACTGTCCTAAATTCTGTGCTCTGCTCTAACGGACGGAGCACAGTTCAGTAGCAAACAGAGAGAGCTAAGAAGGTAAGGTGGCTAGACCTGGAGAGTAGTGCGACTTCGCAGCACACTCAAATGCAAAGAACGACCCGGCAACACTACTGGCTCGTGTCTGCAAGCATGTTCCGAGCACACTTTTTAAAAGTGGGAGCTGCACTTTACTAAATGAAAATTCAGATTCTTGATAGTTTTACATAGACACAAATATCTACACGCATCATCTGATCCGTAAAACAGCCCTGGAGAAAGAACATTTCCTGAATGTTCACTGACTCCATCTGCATCGTCTGCCTACACTTGGACGTTACACACAGCCTGGTCTCAGCTGTTGCCAGGTCATTTTGCCTGCACCTCCAGCCGTACAGTTCAGTACCTAGAGTTTCGACTTGGTCCCCCTCTTGAACAGGCAACCAGAGACCAAGTGCCAAGGTTTTAAAATTTCCCAGATGATCTAAATGCTTTTCATTTGTAATAGAGGGCAACCATCAGTTCTCCACAATGCAAGTGCCAGGGATAGTGGCAGGCCAGCTTCAATGGTACGCTAAGTCAGCCTTCACTGGCACTCCTTACAAAGGCTTGCGACTCTGACACCTGACAAACCAAGACGAGCAGCACCCTCTCCCCAGCACTGAGCTGGAACACTTCTTCCCCTCCCTGCAGATACTGGAGGTAGAGTAGGAATCTTGGCACACCACTTTTCAGAAGTTGCTGACTCCTGGTTGCTGGTATATATGTGATAGTACATATGCATGTTGTGTATCTGCTGTGTGTATTCAGGAGTAAACATAAAATACACCTAACCTGTTTTTCCTTGATTTATGGGTGAGCAATAATGTTGAAAACAACAATAATTAGAACTCAAGGGACTACATTGAAAACCTAATTTAGAAGTAAAATGGACACATTTTATCAGGTCTTTAACAACTTCTGAGCCCCATTTTTTTTAACCCAAGAGCTAATTATTCCTGGAAATGTAGGTTGAAACTGGTTAATGTGGTTGCTGGCCCAAGGACCACACACTAAGACCCACCCCCAACAGCTTCCTATTGAGCAGGTTACCTGGTAACAGATGGCACAAATGTCATTGTGTTTCTCAAGTTGCTCTTTTGTGGCAATGGGCAGCGACTTGATCTTGTTCACAGCGTCCCTGCGGAGAAGAAAGCTCTTCCAGCCCAGCTGGGCTCTCAGCCACACGTTGTAGTAGGAATGGATGAAGATGATCATGGAGCCCATCACAGTCCACTCTCCAAAGATGGTCTCCGAGACGCCATAGGCTACCACGCAGAGGGCCACAAGGAACTCAAGCAGGCGGTAGGTGCCGTTCACGTAGTAGATGACATCATCCATGTTTTCCACTGGCTCTTTTCGAAACTCCTCAACCATAAATAAGACGTAAATAAAAAGTGTTCCCAGAACCTGAAAAGAAAAAAAAAAAAAAAAAGGTATATTAAGACAGAGTATGATCACCAAGAAATGTTCATCGTAAGATAAACAGGGCCTAAAGAGATGGCGCTGGTGAATGTCATGATCTTAGAAATCCAGGTACCAGATACCAAAAGCTGAACCCTCAGACCATATTCTTAAAATGACTCAAGCAGTCACCAGGCTTCTCTGACTCACGTAATCCTATCAAGTCACTTACTTTAATTTCCCTCATCCTGGTTGGTCCTGTTCCTCAACTCTCAAAACACTTTTACTTCTACAAGGAACAACACGGACATCTCTATCCCCAGCATTCCCAGTGTTCCATTTTCTATTATTTCTTGGCAATCAGGCAGCCAAGATTCATCCGTGAGTTACAATAAGCATGTCATTTCTAGGGCAATGCTGTTCACGTGTGTGACTGAAATGCATAACGTGCTTTGTCTGTAGAACATAGATGAGTTACATGTATATATATTACACAGGCGTTTTGGAGTAGTCATTTACTTTGAAAAACCCATTCCAAACAAGCTCTGAGGTATTTTGCCTTGCTTTAAGAAAACTAGCAGTATACAGACAAGCCTGCCTAGTCCTTTCCTGTCTTCTGACTCCTCTGCTCAGACAAATGCAAAAGAGGGGGAAGTGATGGCCACTTGGAACCACTCACCTTGAGAAGGTTCAACACCCTTGCTAAAAAGAAATGTAAGAAACCCAGCGAAACACACCTAACCAGAGACTGACCTGGAGGGAGGTGAGGATGCTGCTGGAGATGATGATAAGAAGCCAAAAGTCCATGTGGAAAAACTGGCAAATCATGTAGGCCATGTATGCTGGGAACACCAGCAGAAACAAGCAGAGGCTCACGGCTCGGAAGTGCTTCCACAGACTCCTGGAAGAGGAAGACCAAAGTTTCTTTCCCAGGCAAGGCAAGCAACTCAATCAATTTCCTTATCCCCTTCACAGTTCAACAACTAGTCAGGGTTCCAATTCTGCAGTCAGGTGTGGCTGGTGACATTTTTCTCCTGACCTGTCCTTTCACTGTAGCCGCTGGTGTGCCCACTCACTACCACAGGCCACGGAAGGGAGAGAAGAACCCCAGAGTGAACATCTACGTTCCCTCTCACAGTCAAGGGGCCAGACTCTCATCTCAGGCTAATGCTGCTGCCAGTTAAGAACACCAACACCAGCCCCAAACCACTGCCCAGACCCTTACACAAGGCTTCGTCCCTGTTGCCTGCCTTTCTACTAAGTTTCCTTTGAATTTGGGTCTGGAAAAAGAATCAGCTTCCAGACAATTTCAGCAACGTGGAAAGTCAAACTCCTATCTGGTGGCCCCTCTGGCAGTGGAACTGGGTTTTTTTTTTTTTTTAACAAACTGTCTATGATATTTTAGCAATTTCAGTAATACATGTAAAATTAATATAATTAATAAAAGATACTACCAGAGAAACAAAATATTGACTGTAGTTAGGTCAAGGCAGCCCCTTTTTCAGATCAATTCAACAGCCATTTAACTGAGCCCACCCTGGAATACTTTACACGCTTTATGGAGAAACATTCAACTTCAAATCCAAATGTCCAATAAACCATAATTAAGAATGATCATTAAGATTTACTGGAACACAGCTTCTTTAAATTGATTCCTTTACTATACTACCATTTGAAAAAACTATACAGAATGTTTGGTCATGCAGATTACGGGAATACAAAGACAAATTTGATAAACTGTAATTAAAATGTTAATTTGGAATATGTTAGAAATCTGCTGTCACAATTCTATCACCTCCCAAGAGACTGTATGCTCCAAATCATATTCAAATGTAGTTCTACAATCAATAATCAAAAGTGTGGGCAGAAGGCTGAGAAAAAACTAGTGACACTGAATTTTAAGCAGTCCTTTACATCATTTCTTTGCATAAACTATAAGCCAAAATAGCATCACTACTTTTATGTTTGTTTGTTTTTGTGAGGCTGGATTTTGAACCAAAGTCATTAGACTTTGTAAAAGGCAAGAGGCAATCACTGAGTTAAGCACAATTCCCGGTATTCAAAATAGTGTCTAAGAGAAATAATAATTTGCTTATTATTTCTTTAAAAAATAAATATATATTTCCAGAGCTCAGGTGATAGCTTAGTTGGCAGACTGCTTGATGTATAAGCATGAGCACTTGCACTTGGATCTCTAACACCCAAGTAACACGCTGGGTGGGGCAGCATGTGTCTGTGATCTCAGAGCAGGGGAAGCAGAGACAGGACAATGCCGGGGCCTTTCTATAGCTAGCCAGTCTAGCCAGCCAGTGAGCCCCAGGTTCAGTAAAAGGTCCTGACCAGACTTCTTCCTCTGGCTTCCACACACATAAGTACACTTGCACACACCCATACCCACCCCACACACAAGTAAAAAAATTTATTTAAAAAATGATAAAAGTATAAACCATGTTTGGTGGCACAGACCTTTAGCCCTAGCACTTGGGAGGCAGAGGCAGGCAGATCTGTGAGACCAAGGCCTGCAGGAGCTACAAGAAGACCCTCTCTCAACCTCCAGCCCCAAAAAGATTTTAAAAATTAAATACAAGTTATACACGGATCCAAATACTAATTCTATTTGAGCCCAGAAGAGATCAAGACTCCCCATTAAACTCTCAGTGTGTGGCAGTCTTCTAAAGACCATCAAAGGAGGCTATAAGCCCCAAGTAGCTATGCTTTGACAGCTGATGGGACGGCCCTTTCATCCTCTTCACTTGTGTTTCGTCTTAATGCATTCCCTCCTTTGACTGGCACTAGACAGAACAAAATCATGTCTCATCTGATACATTTACTTGGGCTAAGTAAGCTCTTCTGCTTTTGAAACTGGACATATAAAACACTACATTTCTCTCAAGAGTTGACTTAGTACTCCATAGCTTCTGAGGTAACTTTTAACTACAGAAATTTTGAAGAGAAAACAAAACGGGCTAGAAAAGTCAAACACTGGCTGAGGAAGATGGCTCAGTGGATAAAGTGCTTGCCTAGGAAGTATGAGGACCCAAGTTCAGATCCCCAGGTGGTCACGACACTAGCTAAGTGAACTTCATGCAGTTTCAGTGAGGGAGTGATCAAGGAAGACAACTGACACCAATCTCTAGCCTCCACACACACACCTGCACACACATGTGAATACATACACACACGCACACGAACACTATATACACACACACACATGCAAAGTCAAACACTTCACATTAAAAAAAACAACTTGCTTTTACCCCCTGGGAATATCAATTTTCCTAGACAGTCCCTAAATCTCTAGTGGAAAGAATATAATATAAATTAAGTCAAAAAATATCAGGCTTCTCCTTACTTATCTCTAGATGCTCCCAGGGCCAAAACGATGGGATCTGCAATCTCTAACATGGACTGAAGGATAGAGGCAACGACAATGAAGAGGATGATGCTGAGCAGGAACGCACGGTGGACCACCTGCAGCTCTATGAGCCCGGTCTGCACCGCCAGGATCAGCAGAGTTACTCCTTCCGTCATCCCCCTGAGAAGCAGACGTGCACAAATACGTAAATGTTCCAAACATCTAATTCAGAAGACAATCCAAAGGCTGTGACTGCTCATGATGTAGTTTTAAAATTCATCCTGACAATTCAGGTTAAAATCCTATGGGTATGCAGAAAAACTGCATGTTTGCCACATCAGCATGAGGCATCCGGTTTGATATATCTCCCTACCTGATATAGGGTGTTAGCTATTAGTGAGTACGCAATGAAAAGGGGAAACAAAACCTTCTAAGACAAAAGATAAATACACATTTTCTAACCAGACTGATGATACAGATTTTTGTTATTCACACATCCACTAGATTAAGGCTGATTCACACACAGCATCAGCTATATCCTGACTTTGTGTGTGTGTGTGTCTGTGTGTACAGACAGAGGTGGTTCAGTAAGTAAAGGTGTTTGTGGCAAAGTCTGACAACCCGAGTTCAAGGCAGAGCCCATGTAGTGGAAAGAGAGAACCAACTCTTGCAGGTTGTCCTCTGACCTTTATACATGCATCGTGGCGCATGTGCACACAAATTAAATTAAATAAATGCAAAAGGTTTTGTTTAAAAAAGATAAAATTTTATTTTCAAGATCCTGAAGATCCTGAAAAGAAGGATCAGCAAAATCAGAAGAAAAAGACAATTCTTTTTGAAATTTAATTTTCATATGGAAAAATGTAATACATACCAAGTCACAAAACTTTAGATTCTATTGGCTTGATTCATATTTACATAGTTTTTAAAAACTCTCACAAGTGAGACATGATAGGCAGCACCTGAAAAACTACATATTAGCAAATATGTCAAAGCGGGATGATACCACACCGAGAAAAAAATGTGGGAGAAAGTGAGGACACCCGTGTTGAGAATATATACACAGGTAGATTGTCATGAAAACAAACCATTAACACATCTAACAATGTCCATATCCTTCAACTCAATAGCCCTACTGGCAATAAGTTACTTTATAGATGGTCTACACAGATGTATATATATTTGAAAGTATACAGGAACAGAAGAACACATTCTCTTAACGTCAAGTCGCAGAACATGCTTAACACGCCTACTTAACACGGAAACCAATCTCCCTCCTGCCTCCCTCTCTCTACCTTTGTGTACTTAAAAATGTAAGCAACCACTGAGAACGGTCATCTTAGGGGAAGGAACAGGTCAGAGAGAGACAGGGAGCTGTCACTGCACCCTGGAAAGGACATGAACTTTGAAACTGTGAATCCTTTCCTCGTGTTCCCTTCACTCTTTCCTGTTTGCTTGCTTGTCTGCTTTTAAATTTGAACTTGTTGGTAGAAAGATTAGCGACTATAAACAGTAACTACTAAAGGACTCTGAGATGGGTCATACAAAGGATTTTAGGAAGGGGTTATATAAACTATAAATGAAATCATAAGATTCTTGTTCGAAGAAAAGTAGAAATCAAAAGATGTTCCAGAAACAGATTTTTCTATACCTGATCTTAGTGATTTCACAAGAGAAAAGCTACTCTGCATTCGGTCAGGCATCCTTTGACAAACTTCAGTAAGCTGCACTCAACTATGTACATACACACACACACACACAAAACAGAAATCAGATTTTAACAGGTCTATACTTAAGCTTCAATGGGGAATAGGCAATCTGTCAAAATTCTTTCAAAAGGGGCTGGAGAGGTGGTTCAGTGTTTGGGAGTACTGGCTGCTCTTGCAGAGGACCCGAGTTCTCTTCCCAATATCCATGTGGTGGCTAACAACCATGCATAACTCCAGTTCCAGGAAATCCAACGCCCTCTCCTGGCCTCAGCAGGCACCAGGCATGCATGTGATATACTTGCATCCATACACACAAAACATACACATAAAAATCTTTTTTAAAAGCCTCAAAGAAATCTTTTAGAAAAGGAAAGTATCCTCTATTTATCATACCATACATATAATTAAAATGTCTTTTTACATTGGAATTTAGTTTTCTTTTTCATAGTACTTTAAAGTCCAACATTCTAATTACTAAGAAACTTGTCAAGATTCCCTTTCTTCTAAAATCCATCATGACTACATACAGGATTTAAATCACAAGTGCACGACGTACCTGTTCATGGCAGGGTCGTTCATGAAGGCGCGATATCCCTGCAGGTAAAACTTGCAGAGTGTGAGGACACCCAAGGCGACAAAAGAAACGGTGAAGACCAGGCCCAGAAGGGAGTAAGGGGTGCTGCAGCACTCAGCGATGCTGGGGGGAAACAGGACCGTCAAGAGATGCAAAGCTTCCAGTTACCTCTCGTTCCACTAGCTCTTCACTAAACCGTTTCAAAGCTAAACTCTGTGGTGGTATCACCCGATCACTCCATAAATCACTTAAACCATCTTATTGTCATTGTGAATAACATGTCTTCTATCTCTTTAGCAAATATCCAACGTGTAGCAACACATTTAAAGCAAGGTCTTAGCAGGATGTGGTGCTGGGAACTCAGAGGCAGAGGCAGGCAGATGGATCTCTGAGTTCCAGGCAAGCCAGGAATACATACGGAGACTCTGTCTCAACAACAAACAGAAAACAAATACATAAAATAAAGCAAGGCCTTTACTTTTTAATGTCATCTTTTTAAATCATCTGCATTTATATCATCTTCATATGCTGTAAAATTGTTCAGTTCTCAAGAATCATGTCATTAGTGTGCTGGTAAATATTCAAAAGGAACGTGCTGCTGCCTATTTTTCTGGAAAATGCTGGCTGTTCACATTGTTCACTCTACTGATCATATGGTGACTTGTCAGAACCCCTTATTTGACCAATCGTGACTGAACAAGGGCTCCCGATTCTCTAGGAACCCAACAAATACAACAGTCTCAACCAATGCTGCTAATTTTAATTTAGGTTTAGAGAGATGAACTTGATTTTAAATGGCAACTTCACACCCCAACAAATAGTTCTAGACCATTCAAAGACAGTTTTAATACTCAAACTTTCACACATAAGGCTGCTTTAATAGGTAACAGTGAAAAGTTTTTTCTTAAGATAACTGGCAAATCCATTAGTTTAGAAATACTTTTACTGAACACAGTCATTATGTTATAAAAACATGTTACAAGCAATGAGTGGGAAGGAACACATCTCTAATTTTCAGATGTTCAGAGAAGTTCCTTGGAACGTCAGGAGGAATTCATTCAAGCAACCCTTCTGTATGTAACAGCAAGCTTATACAGCAATCTCTATGTGACTGTTTCTAAGTTGTTTTTTCATGTGGAAGTTTTGATTTTATATTACCTAGGCAGGTACTGACTGCTTTCTGATGGGAACCAAAATATTCATTACTCATGGCGGTTGACAGCTTAAAAAATTAAATCGATAACATTTTTAGAAACTAAATTTCTGAGGGATTTGACATTTTCCTCATAGAACTCATCAAGGAATACAAGGTTTAAACAAATTGCCTAAAATTCTATAATATTGAAAGTCATGGCTGAAAATCCTAAATTTCACTTCATTCTTGCTGAAAAAGACTAAAAGTCTTACTGAAGATTCATTCTATTCCTAACCTTGCATCCACATTTAGAAAACTCTTTAACACCCAAATCGTATGATTTAATTACATATGCAAGGGGACCAGTGTTATTTTTTCATAAGAAAGCACATTAAAGAGTTAAAAATTTTTTGAATCATCTTTGGAGAAGTGAAAAAATCTGAGAAATGTGTGGAACCCCACCATCCCAAATTTCACCAGTAGGAGGCTTTTTACATTTACATAAAAAAATATTTTTTGGACAAGGTAGAATCTCACATATAATCTCAGCACTTGGGAGGTAGAGGGAGAAGGATCGGGTCCTAGAAATCAGCCTTGGCCTCATATTGAAGCCAAGGCCAGGCCGGGCTGCAAGAGGCCGGATCTCCAAACAAAACACCACCAAAGGCGATCGTTTTGTTTTTCAGTTTCTGAGTGCTTTTTGGTTGGCCTGCTTAGCCCAGACATGCTACTATTTAGTAGCCCTCTTTATACACAAGTTGTTTTTTGACAAGGAAATGTTTAAATATAACCAGATACACAAAAACATCGAGAAGGCCAGAGATCAACTCTAACATGAATAACTGAAAAGAATCAACATGGCAGCTTTTCAATAAAAAAAAAAAAAAACAATCGAAAACATTTTCAATTCAAGGAAGGGTGACCTACTCAGGCTATTATCTAGAAAAATAATACAGAGCAAAATTATTCTGGCAACATTCTAGAAACTCAGCATTACTTTCTTGCTTTGTTAAGTTCAAACTCATTCACAGATTAATGACACTTAAAGTTCATTAAAACCACTATGTGGTACCTAATTTGACTGTGTGTGCCAATGGGTAAAAATGTGGCTCAGCTAGGCCTGGTGGCATAGCAGCTGTAATCCCAGTTAGTCAAGAGGCTGAGGCATGAGGATCAGAAGTTCAAGGCCTGCCTGAACTACACAGGAAATTCAAGGCTAGCCTGGGCAAGTTAGTAACACCTTGCCTCAAAATTAAAAGGAAAAAGAGGGCTGGGCACAGGGCTCAGTGATAACGCATTTGCCTAGCATGCATGAGGACCCAGGTTGAATTCCAGTAAGGAAAAAAACAACAACAAAAAAATACTCTCTTAAAGCATGACCTGTTTTGTCTCACACGATAGTCATCTTAACCACAGAATTGTATATTTTCCTCTTTATATTCAGGCACTTTTCAGTATCATTTAAAATTTCTACATAAAACCTTCAAAATATTTACATACAAACAAGTATGAAAACTGTTCAATATCGAATTGATCATTAAAATGTGTCTGGCCCTGTTGATATGTTACAAGCTTATAGAAGCTTATAATTACAAGTGCCTTTATTTTCATAAAGTACATGAGCACACATACCACACACACAAAAAGTAAATAAACAAGCAGATGAACAAGGAAGACAGTGAACCAGGAAATCAGTAAGAACAGATCCAAGGGCCTGAGATGCAAACCCAGAACGGCAATGACCAAGGTGGACCAGTGTCAGCTCACTGTGGGCACTGTGGTGGGAAAGGACTGAAATAACAGAAGAACTTTTTTTAAAAAACCCTCAATCCTAGGGCAGGAGAGATGGCTCAGTAGGGAAGAGCATTTGCTGCATAAGCACGAGGACCCTCGTTCAGATCCCAGCACCCACACAGAAAGCTGGGTGTAGCTAAGGGTACCTATAACCCTGGCACTGTGGGGAAGGCAGAGACAGAAGATTACTGGGGCTTGTTGACTGTCAGCCTAGTTCTAGGTCCAGTCAAAGCCTCTGTCTCAAGGGAACAAGGGAGAGAAATGATAGAGCAGGGCCCCAGCATCCTCCTCTGGCCTCAACATGTACATCCCCAAACATGTGTAATACATGTCTCCTACCCCCCCAACATCCTGAAAACCAAATGTTTGAATTCTGTGGAGCTAAGCAGAAAAGTACTACGATCTATCCAAGGACACAGTCCGTGTACACAGTCCATGTACACAGTCTGTGTACACAGCAGTCACAGCTGCTGGACTGAGACTGGCAGCTGTGCTTCTTGTCACAGTGTCACAGGGCCAGTTCTTCCTGGAGTCTCCCAACTATAAAATGGGAAATGGTAATAAAGGTCCCATCTCTCACGGTTGCTAGAAGACTAAACGTGAGGAAGAATGTTTACTGTAATAGCATGCTTACTGTAATAGCATGTTTACTACAACAGCACAACATGATGACTACTTTAATAACATTTTCCTCTTACTGACCTAATAATTTAACTAATACTTTTACAGGTTGCTACGCACATTCCCACAAGTCATTTGCTGGACCTTGGTCCTCTGGACAGCCAAACATATCACCACACTTCAACCCAAATGTTCCCACACTGCCAGGCCTAGGCACCCACTGAATGAAAAGCCTATCTCATTAAATATAAGGTCCTGTAGCACAAGTGAGAAAAACTGTCTGTACTGGGTGGGGGTTTGAGAGATGGCTCAGTAGTTAAGAGCACTAGCGTTCTTGCAGAAGTGTTCTTGCTAGGTTCAGCTCTTAGCACCCACATGGCAGCCAATATCCATCCTTAACTCCAGTTCCAGGGGATGCAATGCCCTCTTCTGGCCTCCATGGGCATTACATGCACAAGGTACATTTACATGCATGCAGGCAAAACACGCATACACATAAAATAAAAATAATAAATTAGATATCTCTGTATAAGGGAGCTCAGTGGTTAAGAGTACTGGCAGCTCTTGCAGAGAACCTGGGTTTGATTCCCAGCACCCACATGGCAGCCAACACCCAATCTTAACTCCGGTGCCAGGGGATCCCTCTTCTAACTTCTAACATGGATGCAAGCAGTACACTCATACACATAAAATAAAAATAACTTTTTAAAATTATTATATATAAGTGATCTGCACAGCTTACTCTTCATAGATCAGTTTTCTCTTCTAAAAGCCACACAAACTCTTGTGAATTACCTTGTCAGGAAGAGGAAGAGGAGTCTCTCTCGAGACGCAGGCTGATCTCGGGTGCTGAAGTAGGAATAAATCTGTAGAGCAAACAAGACGAGCCAGAAGACCATGAACAGCACAGGGACGACCAGCTGGTTCCACAGGGACATTCCCAAGGCAAGAAGACCATACACTTCCACGACCTGAGGAGAGAGACTGCATCACCTTCAAACACTATTAAACCTGGGTCTAACCTTAAGCACTAAGAGCAAGAATTAGCTCCCCTTTTCCTGCCAGAGTTTCATCAAATTCCTTTAAAGTTGGTTACATAGAATAAACAGCATGCTTTCTTTCAAATGCACCCCATTTTACCCTCTTTTAACATGTGACACACATTCATGTGTTGGCAAAAGCCAAGTGTCCCAATAGTTTAGAGGGAAGATCAAAATAAACATCCGATTCAGCACGGAACTACTTGGGGGGGGAGGGGAGCTGAAGAAATTTGGCTTATATTCATGTCGACTCTCCAAGGTGATCAGCACAAGCCTGAGAACCAGGAAAAATGGAAATGCAAGAGTGGGGACACTCAGAATCACTCATGGTTACTCGGGAGGCCACAGGTGACAGAGTACTTAATCACTGATGAAGTTGGCAGCAGGGTAGAGATCATTAGCAGGTCTTTCCCCCCCAATCACTCCCCCTTGCTCTCCCATCATCCGTCAAACACCAGATCACAATTTATCTAGTTTGCCACTGACACCCAGAGAAACAGAGACCTTAAAAAAAAAAAAAAAAAAAGCTTACTAATCTCTCGCAACTCACCCCAAAAGACTTCCAGTTTATAATTCAATCTCTCATAAAGTAACTGGCAAGAATAATTCCCAGAATCTATTCAATCTGAGATCACAAATATAACCAAATTCATGAATTCGTAAGCCAAGAGCCAGACCCAAGTAAGACTGCAGAGCTCTAGCAGGTGGCCAACAATCACATGAATCTCCATGTGAAGCCTGGGTATTCTGGTAAGCTATCAAGAGTGTTAAATATGAAGTTAAAATACACTCACTTGTGATTACTCTTTTAAAAAAAAAAGTCATTCTTTTATTAATTAATCTTTTCATGTATGTATGTGAGTTTGAGTTTATGTGTACCACATGTGTGCAGGAGCACATGGATGCCAGTGGAGAATAATGGATCCCCAGAATCTGAAGTTACAGGCAGTTGAGAGCTGCCATGTGAGTGCTGGGAACTGAACCAGGGTTCTCTGCAAGAGCAGTAGAACTGAGTCATCTCTCTTTTAACTGCTGAGTCATCTCTCTAGCCCTATATTTGTGATTAAGTTTAAACTTTTCATCAGCAAAGCAAATGCTCTTTCTACAATCTAGTCAAAATTAATTTCTGTTCCCAATTAGAAAAACTGGGAATTTTTTTTTAACTAAATTGCTTAATTAGCCACAAAATATACTATTAGAGTCAGGCTGTTGTGGAAAGTAGACAGAATGGTGCCTCTTTTCCAAAGAAGAGACCACTTCAAAGCCAGACACTTTCCATTTCTTGTTTAGGCAAGTTTCATCATAAAACTTATAACCTGTAACTTACTTTCAACCATCTGACCTAAAGATGCATGAATCTTACAGCGACCATGACACTGAGAAACGGAGGCTTTGTCTGGTCATTAAATATCCAACATCCAACAAAGGTTTACTCGATAGCTACTGTAGTAGCTCCACGTGATGAGAGTCAAAAGAAACAACACAGATCGTGCGTTCAAGTTGGCATTCCCATTGTGAACTCAACCCCAACCCTCCCCACGTAACAGCTGGACACGGAGTATGAGGAAATCTCTGTTCTTGAAGGTCTACTTCTGGGAAATCACCCAAGTTAATCCACTGTGTATGAGGAAATCAGGTAGACTCAGGTCAAGGCCCAGAGTTTAGGGAGCTATTTCTCAAAACTCTGCTCCCAGGGAACAAGGGAACACTTCTTCAGGAGGCTCTGATGTGGTCGACCCAAGAGCCTCCTGTACCTTAAGGTCACATACAATGACCTGGAGGTACTCCAGGTCCATCCATACAGGAGGTGGATGAGAAGGGCCAGATTCACAGTCTTCCCATACCAATGTCAGCTTTGAGATCTATTCCCTACAATGGAACTTATCACTTGGATCAAACAGAAACAGTGATCTCCCAAATGTTTACTGTTTGTCTCTGGGAACAACTTCCTTACAGCAAAGGCTTGAAAAGGGAGAAAAACAATCACAAGCAGCAGGCTTGCAAGCCAAGTACTCTTTCTAAGTGAAGTCCATCACAATACAACTCAAATCCATTTCACTTTTGAATTTAAATAAGCCTAGTAAACAAAGGCAAAGAACTGTAGCACAGAAGGAATATCATCAGGGGAAATAGCAGTGTGCCCTCTAGGTATTGAATTCTTTGATTTTTGTCTTCAGGACAATAGCTAAAACTTAACATCATGACTCTCACAACCCTATGAGGAAAGCATGCTGTTAATATTGGCTCCATTTTAGAGAAAGTGAAGAGAGGTGACTACGGCAAGTTCACATAGATGGTAAACAGCAGCTCCGGGTATGAACCCAAACACTCCACAGCCAGAGAATCACTTTGTTTTCTGTCTCCTCCTAAGGCTCTGAGGCTCCTAACCGGGCTGCAAACAGGTACCGCTTTGATGTTTAGATTGTGAGCCAGGGCCTTTAACGGCTAAGCCATCTCTCTCGCCCAGGTGCTGCTTTGAAACTACGAGGAAGAATGTGAGGAAGAATGTGACCACAACTGTGACTGAAGATATAAACTACAGCCTTAATATTCACATCAAAATATGTGCCCCCGTCACTCTTACCTGAACTAATTCCCTGTAGGCAGACTTTGCAAGGTTATATGGTACTAAAAGATTAGACCCAAGAAAATAGAGAACTTCCAATCCGGTAAAAATCATAGCAAATTTGTTGATGATGACAATGGTCTCCAGAGGGACAAGGCAGAGTCGTGCCAGAAGAGGAAGCATGTGTGCAGAGAAGAGCCAAATCTGCTTCGTTTTCATGACGCAGGAGCATAAGGTGCACACCACCAACTGACCTGAAATGGAAAGTCGAGGGCACTTAATGCTGAGCATCTGAATCCACAGAAACAAAATAAGCCCATCGCTGCCAAGATGAGAATACAAGGCTGGTAAAATGACTCTGCATATGAAGGTGCTTGCAGCCAAGTCGGATAACCTGAGTTCGATCCCCAGAACCTTCATGGTGGAAGGAGAGAACCAACTCTCACAGCAAGTTGTGCTTTGTTGGACAATATGTTAACTCCCTATGAATACAATTACGCATTTGTACAGTCTGCAAATGTGGAATACTCATTCCCTACAGCTGACATGAGAAAAAGTGGATAAACTTCTACTGTTCTCAGTCGCACTTGTTTAAGCAAACAAACAAAAAAAAAAACATCAAATGTTTGGGCTGGGTTTGATGACATACACCTTTAATCTCAACACTCAGGAGGCAGAGGCAGATGGATGTCTGTGAGATCAGCCTGGTCTACATAGGAAGACCCAAGCCAAGTGGGCTATCAGGAGATTCTGCATCCAAAAAAAAAAAAAAAAAAAGGCACAAATACATCAAATTTTTGAAGTGTCTACAGCAACAATATCATAATTCAGTTGCTGTTTATACAAAGATTGTTTTCCAAAAGTATTTTAGCAATTTTTATTATCTACTATCTTTCCAGATTTATTCTGTATATATGATCATATACAACTACTGAGAGGATTGACTTGTGTTTCTAAAAATACTTTTATTATACTTTACTTATTTATTTCTCATTTATTTTTTGCTGATGTGTGTGTCATACGTGTACAAGCAAGCATGTCAATGCCTGCAGAGGCCAGAAGAGGACGTCGGATCCCCCTGGAGCTGGAGTTACAAGTGGTTGGGAGTCACCAGATGTGGGTGCTAGGAAGTGAACCCAGGTCCTCTGCAAAAACAGTAAGTACGTTCTTAATCGAAGCCATCTCTCAAGCCCAGATACTAATATTGTCCATAAAGATACTATTACTGTCCATAAAGATGACAGTGTACAAACCTGTAATTGTTTTCAGTTTAATGTAAGTGTCTCTCTACACTAATATAGTTATTTTTATTAGTTATATAATACATTTGGCCTTTTCCCAGTATTGCATAATTATAAAGTATTTTGTATGAATAACTTTATAGATTTATGGAATACTAGAACAGGTATATTTCCTTAGGCTAAATTCTAAAATGGATCACTTTTTTTTCTTTTCTTTTTTTTTTTTTTGAGACAGTCTGGCTCTCTTACCCAGACTGGCCTCAAAGCCAGGATCCTCTGGTCTCAGTTTTCCCAGCATTTCCAGGATTACAGGTTCACACCACCATGCCCAGTAGAAGAAACATTTCTAAGAACTTTTACATATATCACCAGTCTTTTAGAAACAAGTTACCTTGCATAGAAGGTACATATTTTTCTTACTGACTTTCCAATAGAGTATGAAGCTTTTAAAATCTGCATTTTATTAGTTATCAACAGAACTAAGCATTTCTATTAAGTACATAGAAACATCTGCCAAGGCTGGGAAGTAAAGTGCTTATCAGGCAAACTCAAGGGCCTCAGAATGGATCCCTGGATCTCACTGACGAGCCTAGCTGAATCAACAGCTCCAGGTACAGTGAAAGACCCTACCTCAAAACATAAGGCTGAAAGCTATTGAGTCAGACACCTGACATTCGGAGGACTACTCAAGTCTGCTCTCTGAAGATACTGAAACCAACACCCTCAACACCAGGAACAGCCTGGGATAGAGGTGAGGTACCCAAAGCTGAACAGGAGTTTAAAACACACAGCCTCACCTCCAAACATTCCAAAGCAGCACTGTGTGGTTCTCAGTAGTCAGATCTAGCCACTGCCACTTGCCTGGCCTGGAGGAAGAAATTCTCTCCCAGAAAGCTGACGTTTACAGGTAAAAAGATCTACGAACACCGACACATTGGGCGAGTCCCCCTCAAACACCCAGTCTGGCTTGCTACCTTCTATAGAACACACCTGCTGAGAAGCCCTAAACAGAGTCCTGGCTTACTTACTCCTTTTAATACAAATGGTTAGTCAAGGACTCTTGAACATATAAGTAAAACAGTCTCATCAGTCTCAGATGTAGTCTAGACATCAAATTATATATTTTAATATATATCCAAGTATTTTGAATTCTAGCTTGAAAAAACACTGCTCTCTCATGAAAGACAATGACCAAACAAACAGAAAGGGATTGCAAGAGAAAAGCCAGGCATGGAAGTGCACGCCTTTAAACCCAGTACTTGGAAGACAGAGGCAGCCTCGTCCCCAGAGCCAGTTCCAAGGCAGCCAGAGTTACACAGTGACCTTGTCTCAAAAAACAAAAACAAAATAAATAAGTAGCAAAACAAAGTCTTAAAATACTGTCATTCCTTCAGAAAGATAAAAGATGTATCCAACAAACACAAGACATAAAACATATTCTTAAGATAGGAAATATAAGGAACAACAATGAAAAGCAAGCCACTCCCCAAAAGATGAGGCTGTCGAGGTGGTGAATGTTCGAAAGTGAAACAAAAACACTGCCACCACCACTTCGAAACAATGAGAAAAACGAGAGAGACCAGAGAGGGAGAGCATGTGCCAAGAAGAAACATCGCAACACAACAAAAACCAGGGGCTGAGATGGAACTCCAAACCCAATCAGCAGGACTCCCAGGAGGCAGGGAGAACAGCAGGGAAGAAATGACCAGGACTTGACAGGGGCCTCAGGGGATCCATGAGGAGAGAGAGGCAATGCAGAAGGAAGCTACTTACATTATGAAATTATAGCATTCTTGATGTTAGAATAAGTGTATTTCTTTGACTAAAAAAATTCAAAATCCCAAAGTGAAACCTGGGGAGTTGGACATGGTGAGATGGTGAGAAATTTGCATTTTGGGAGAGCTTTCTTTACTGTGCTCAGGGCTGGTATAGCCAAACTTCCTCTTTTAGACTGATGTAAACTTCCCCCAGCTCTGAAATTCCCCTAAGTTCAGGCCAGGACTGGTAGGGTGAGCTCCACTTCCCTAGTCGTTCAAAGACTATGACTCAGATGACATGTCCTCTTTGAGAAGATTATTTTACCTGTTTTACCAATGGAGGAGGGAGTCACAGTGTTAGCAGAATCCCACCTGCAGCTCCAAAGAGAAGTCTTTTCAGTGATCTATCCATTTCAACTGATTCTGAATAAAGGGAAATCATCATGTACTCCTGATTTCAGGACTTCACCATTAGAATAGCTCCAGAAGTTTGCATATTCAAAAGGGTTTGTTTTTCTTTAAAAGCTTGTAATCCCTGCTTTGTCTCTGTGTGTTCCTTTTCTTTTATGGAGTGCTAGGGACATAACCCAGAATCCTAGCCACAGAAGCTAAGTGTCCTACCACAGAGCTGTATCTCCAACACAAAAACTCATAACCAACACAGAAGTAGAAACTATTTAAAATCAAAGTGGAAATCAGGTGTAGTGGAACAGACCTGTAATCCTAGCACTCCAGAGGGTAGATCTCTGTGTCTACATAATGCTGTGATGTTTGCTCCTCATTGGTTTGAGATAATAAGACTGATCTTTCTCCTGGGCACACCGTGTGTTCCTCTCAGAGTGTTGCTGTCACTAGGTCTCTCCTGGAGAAACCTTGGTCCCTGATACAGAGGACCACAAGATCTAAGTTGCTAAGAATCTGAAGTTCAGTTCCTGTTGGGGTATCCTCCTCTTCGGGGACCTCTTGAACAAGACCTAAGAAAATGCCATAGTTTTGGGGATCCTTCTCCAGCCTTCACAGGAGATCCATACTTTGCTTTGACAATTCAGAAGTGGAAGAAGAATTCAGAAAGGTATTTTCACTCCACACTCAAAACATCCAGCAGCCAGCCAGCCCATGTTCACTTTTTATGTTACATTTGAATGGTAAGAGGAGCCACGTGTGTAATTTGCAAGTTCCTAGTAGCCTCATAAGAGGTGAAATTAAGTAACAGTATACTTAAATAACCAGATATTCCCCAAATATCACACACACATTCAATGTATGCTGAAAATCAAGAAGGGGTTTTACACCCCCTTTATGCAGTAGGTAAAAATTGGGTGTATATCCTGCATTTTAATGTGGAGGAGCCGTTATGTCGGGGGTTCAGCTTCATTCTGCAGGCCTCGATCAGTCCTCAGAAGCTTGACTCTCCTGAGGTCCAACACCAAACTCTCTAGGTACAAAGTGTACCTTCTCTCACTTCCTTTTCCAGATCTCTGGCACAGTGGGGTACTGTAGACTCTATCTAGACAGTTTTTAGATCCTAGCCAACACCTATTATTAACATTCTGCTATGTAAATGCCTCAATCAAATCTCAAGGTCTTGATGGTTCTGACAATTGATTTTTGACAACAGGATGACAAATTTCAACAATAGTAAATAAACTGAGACACTGCAGAATTCACTTTAATCTTTCAAAGTAATGATTAGCTGTTTAAAAATTAGTCTTCCCCAATACTTAAAACCCTCTCAGAACCACAAGCTTCCATGAACTATTTCTGATATGATTATAAATACCAAAAAAAACACCATGTGGCGGAATTAAACAACTACGAAAATATTACATAGGGGCTGGATACGATATGGTATTTGCTGTCAAATTTGATGACCTGAGTTTGATTCATATGACCCATATGGCAGGAGAAAACCAACTCTTACAAGTTGTTTGCTGACGAGTCACACCATGGCATGAGTGTACATGTGTACACACACACACACACACACAGTTTTAAAAGAAAGAAAATATATCTGCAAGAGATGTCGCTGCAGAGCACTTGGCCAACAGGCACAAAGCCCTGAGTTCAATTCCCAGCAGCACATAAACGCTGGCACTCAAAAGCAGGAAGTTCAGGAAGTTCCAGGTCAGCCACTGAAGTCAAACCTGGGCCAAAAGGGACACTGCCTCAAAAAAAAAAAAAAGAACAAAAAATTACAATTACTACAGGGTGGTGTGGCGGCTGACGCCTGTGAGGCCTGAATCAGGGATATGAGGAGGAGGACCAGGGCTTTGAGACCAGCAGAGTTACACAGCAAGAACCTGGGTTACATAGAAAGACCCATCCAGTCTCAAAGAAGCAAAGCAAAACAAACAATAACAACACATCCTAAATACAAAAAAACCAAAACCAAACAACAACAAAACAGTGGCTTTATCTTGTCAGCCAATTAATCTTTTTGAGGTTTTATTTTTTGAGTGACTTAGTCAATCTTATCCTACGATGGTAAGACATGCCTGTTCCTACCTATCCTTTAACTCTTTAACAATACATACCTATTAAGGCTGTGGTAAAGCGATTCATGGAGAGAGGTTCTAAATACATTGGTCCCTCATAGGCAGACTCCAGTTCACTCCTGACATAGTCCCTGAAGAAGAAAAACAAGAAAGCACTGAATGAGCAGAGAGAGACAGCCCAACCTCAGGATTCCCATCAAAGCATACACCATTAACTTTCTTTCTATTTGAAAGAAAAACAGCCACACAAAGAATTGTACACAGACAACACTCATCTCATTCTCCACACAATGAACACACAGTTTATCAAAAGTGAATTTCACACTGCCAAAGATGTATTCTGTGGGATTTTCCTTCTCCCCATCACCTTATTCAGCACTGGATGGCCAGCTGAGACATCTCTTAAAACTACTAAGAACAGAAATCACCTAATGATAGCACAGTAAACTCCTCTTTGGGCTTGTTCCCATCACCACCTCTGTCTTATTTTCTCCAAAGCCTGTCCCCAATTATAAACCAGTAATTACACAAAAAGCAGAATCTAATTAGAAAACGGGCTAGTAGCAGGGCAATACTTAACAACTGTTCTTTGCAAACCCACAGAGCCTATGTGATGAGAACTGTAATGCCTAAGAAAAATACCTACAAGGAGAAAAATGGAATATCTACATTTTTAAGGATTTTTAAAAATTATGTGTATATGTATGGGAGGGTGCAAATGCTCACAGAGTCCAGGAAGTGCCAGGTCAGCAGGAATTGGAGTTATAGGTGGTTATGAACCACTCTATATGGGTGTTGAGAAATAAACTCAGGTACTCTGTAGGAGCAGTATGCACGCTTAACAGTTGAGCAACCTCTCCAACCCCAATAACACCATTTTTAAACCAATATCAGATCGTATCAAATAGTCCTTTCCAAACGTAATCCATTTAACATGTTACAGATTGTAAGCTTCTAGCAGTAATGGAAGAAAAGCCTTTAGAGTCAGAAAACAGGCTTTCGAAAGGACCAAAGGGGAGAGGCTGAGTTATCAGTAAGTAAAATGGAACTGCTAGAGGATAGCTGCCCTGTTTGGTATTAAAGAAGGATAGTTCATGTGAAAATAAATCCTCCCTGTTTTCCTCAACTGGTAAATGCTTGATTCAATGTACTTTAAAATAATTTCAGTGTTTCAAATATTTCTGAAAAACTCCAATTCTGTATTTACTTTTTCTGTCAAAGTACTTCCTATTAAGCAATCAAGTTGAATTCCTTCAGCATAGTACAACCGACCAGGAATGAACACTCAGAAAATACTCTCTAGTCCTCCATGAAAGTCACCTCCTCCCATTATTGGGCCCTTTGCAGGGAATACAGAATGCGGAAGATATATGAGAAGCCCTCAGGGGCATCTTGCAATTAACAAAAATCTTGCTATACAAGTTATTAAAACCAAGAGGAATGACAAAAAAAAAAAAACAAAAAAAACAAAATGAACACAGCCAGGGAATTTACCACTCCCAGTGACTAAAGGCCTTTACACAAGAGTCTCTTAAGCAGCTGGGAGTGGTCCTGGAACATTGTGGGTACAATCCGTACATGCTGGCCACTTACAGAAAGCTTTCAAAGGATGCCAATTCCAAGGAAACCTGAGCTACCTGCACACAAAAGAAGGTAGGGAGCCCTCCAAGTCAGCTCTTGCAAAATGGACAAATAAATATCCCAGACACACAGGTGTTCAAGCACCTCAATTTAAGTGCCTAGTACACATGTACACACACACACACACACACACACACACACACACACAGCCTCAGCACTGTGACAGCCACTGAACCATTCACCCACCCAGACAGACATTTAGATTGTTCTGACACCCTGCTCTTCTCCCCAGCTTCTTTTTAGCCTCTGGAGAGATATTTTAGTGCTTGGATTTAATTATGTTCAGCAGACAAAAATGTCAAACACTGGTCAATTATGTTCCTGTCAAAACTTAACTTTTATAAATGACAAAATTGAGTTTAATAATTCCTTTACAATAGTAGTTCAACTAAGGACAGTTCAGGTCCCTGGGAGGCACAAGGTAATGTCTGGGGACACTTTTTGGTTGTGACAACTGTTAGAGTAGGATACTACTAGCATCAAACAGGCAGGGATCCAGGGCAGTCTCCACAAGAACTAAGTAAGTCTGAATGCTGCTATTCCCAGGATAAAGACACCCCATCTACGTCTGAACTGCAGGGCTTTTCAGAAAATGGGCGGCTATTTATTTCTAATTTACATATAAACTTTAGGAATGTTTTATATTTGAAAGCACAGTTACACACACACCAAGTCAGGACGAAAATAGCTACCATGTGCATCTCTGGATAAAGCCTTCTACTGGAGGCCTAATTAAGGTTACAGATGAATTGATATGTTAGTTCACAGACATTACAATAAACCAAGAACAAAGGATGTGAGAGTTAACATTTTTTTTAGAAAAACACATATAATTATGGATACGAATCATGACCACAAGAGTACAGGAACAGTCATGTGGGTGAACGAGGTTTCTCCTCAGTTCTGGACAGTTTCCATTTTAAAGTAGGACTCTAACTGGAAAATACACTGCTTACATCATTCAGGAGGAAAAACAGTGTTCAGTAGTTTCAAACAATCGACTAAAATGACATTTGTCAAATTCTAGCCAAGTTCAACTAGAAAACTATTAAATATTTTACTCCACTAAGGGCTGATAAAAGCACCAAGTCCAACAACCTGAGTTCAATCCTCAGAACCCACATGGTGGCAGGAAAGAACTAACTCTCTAAAGATGTTCTCTGACCCCTACATGTGTGTTGTAGTCTATGCCGGCCAAACACATTTACACATGCACAAAATAAATACATGTGAAAATAGTTAAAATTTTTATTATACTAAATGAGGCCATGGATTCTTAACTACTTAATTCTGCTGTACTGCAAGTTGCACTTATAGTTAAATTTCAAACAGGTTTTTACTTATTTACAGATAATCATCTGAATAATACAAATAAAGAAAAACACGAACCCAGCTTCCCAAAAGTTTATAAATTGCTTACTTTAAAAAATTACTACTGGGGCTAGAGAGACGGCTCAGCAGTTAAGAGCACTGGCTGCTCTTTCAGAAGATCCAGGTTCAGTTCCCAGCACCTACATGGCAGCTAACAACCAGTCCTAA
Source organism: Eospalax fontanierii (assembly GCA_035773235.1). Lineage (NCBI taxonomy): Eukaryota > Metazoa > Chordata > Mammalia > Rodentia > Spalacidae > Eospalax > Eospalax fontanierii. The sequence goes on from CM069546.1 coordinate 14,900,902, forward strand.
CTCCAGTTCTAGAGGATCCAACACCCTTTCCTGACCTCTGAGGGCACGACACGGGTGCACTTACACACATGCAGGCGGTCCACTCACACACATAAAACAGAAACAGTAAAGAAAATACCAGGGAAGGCTGGAGACAGGGCTCCGTGGTTAAGAGCACTGGCTGTTCTCACAGACGACCGGGGTTCCACTGCCAGCACCCACATGGTGGCTAACCATCATTTACTAACTCCTGTTCCAGGGGAATCTGATACCCTCTTTGACCTCCACAGGCACTGCATGACTCACGTAGACCTACCTACATACAGGCAATACACTCATATGTCTGGTAAGGAGCCTGCATCTAGAATGTATGAATGATTACCACAGCTTAGCAAATGAAAGACAACCCAATTAAATACTTGGCAAAGGATCTGCATAAACATTTCCCAGATAAGATTTATAAATGTAAATGGACCTATGAAAAGATGTTCAACATCAGTAGCCAAGAGAGAGCTGAACACCAAAAGAACAGAAAATATTTCTTCACACCCACAATGATGGCTCTACTATAAAAAATAAAGTGCTGGCACAAATGTGGGGGACTGGAACTCACAGGCTGCTGGGACAAACGCAAGAGTGCAGTCACTTGACAAGACAGCTCGGCACTTCTCAAAAGGTGAAACACAGAGACTGTATGATTTAGCAATCTACTCCAAGGTATATGCCAAAGAAAAATAAACACACATTCACAAAAAAAACCTGCACTATCATACTACTGTTCATAATAGCCAAAAAGTAGAAATAACCTAAACACCCATAAATTGATAGATAATGCATAAACAAGCTGCAGTCCGTGTATACAATGCAACTGGACAGAAGAGAACTTGAAATATTGGGGCTACAGCTCACTGGCAAAGGATATATTCGGCAAGGCCTTAAGTTCAATCCCCATCAACACCAAGAGTAGGGAGGAAGGGGAGGAGGAGGGAGGGAGGAAAGTAGAAAGGAAGGGAGAAGGGAGGGAAGAAGGGAGGGAGGGAACACGATGCAGTATGTATCAGTCTTGCCAAATCAAAGAAACCTGGCACCAAGGGCCAAGCTAGTACAATTCAGTGTCTATAAAATACTCCAATCTATAAAAAAAAAAAATCAAAAGGAACAACATAAGGCCTGGGCAGATGGCTCTGTGGTTAAGGACACTCAGTTTGAAAACGTGAGGACCTGAATTCAAATCTCCAGTGCCCCCAGTCATGGCCCCACATGAAATGAGTACTGGTGTCTTAGGAGGACACCCCAACCTCTATGGAGGCGACAGTTTGCACAGCTCTGAAAAAGTACTAAGAACCACTGAATCAAGCCATAGACTTTAAAGAGCCATGTGAACCCTATGTAAAGCCACATGTGAACCAAAAGTAAAAGCTGGGTTTTATTTATTTTTTTATTTTGGAGACACAGTCTCCCTATGTAGCCCTGGTTGGCTTGGAACTAGCTATGTATACCAGGCTGGCCTTGAACTCATACAGAGATCAGCCCTCTTCTGCCTCCCAAGTACTGGGATTACTGGTGTGTAAACCAAACCACACCAAGCCAGAGTGTTTTCTAAATTTGATTATAAAGCCGACAGTAAGATTGTAAAAGTAGTGAATGATATGACCTGCAATTTAAATATCACTATTTTTAAACTAAAAAAGTCAACATCCACATCTTATCAATATGGAATGTTCAAACGCCAGTCTTTGTTAAATGTGACATATGTCACAGATAATGCAAGAGCAGGACACAGCTTTGCTTACCTTTCAGAAGAAAGCATCAGGCAGTGAATGATACTGACAAATACTAACATCTGTCCAATCCTGAAGTTCCTTCAGTATCAAACAGTATGACAGGCACTGAACTCAGCTTCTAAGAACTTACTCACTGCAGTAACACACTCCTTTGATTCTTTGACTCATTTTTTTTTCCACTTATCATGCTGCCTCCCCAAGACAGTCAAAGTAGGAACTAGAAATGTTGGACTCAAGGTTAAATCTGGATCACACATCCCCTCACCCCCGGCTGTTTGTCCACTCAAAAGTTTCCATCTGTATATCTAAAACGACTGCAAGAAAAGGAAACTGAAATAGGAACAGCCACCAAGGACATGCTGGAACCAAACCCAGGTCCTCTGCAAGAGCAGCCAGTGTTCTTACAACTGAGCCACCTCTCCAGCCCTGAGTAGTTACAATTCTTTTCAGTGTTGATTTCGTCTTAAATTTTTAATGATGGAAACAAACTTTAAACATTTAAAAAAAAAAAAAAAAAAAGATAAGCTAAAACTAAACAGCTGAAGTGTCACAACAATGATCTTAAAAGGGTTTCTTATCGTTTAACCTCCAAATCCGGTCCCATTTTCCTTACCTAACAGAACTGTGCCCTACTCAGCGAACTATGGATTGGTAGCACTGAACAGAAAATAGAACTACCTGGCTTTGGCCATCACGGCACCACTAAACCACGCGGAAACAGGAAAACCAGGAAGGCTCATGGTCTGCACTCAGGATTATAACTGCACTAACAATGGTTTTGACAGCTCTACCTTGACCTTTGAGATTTTCTTGATTAATCATTAAATCCTATGCACTCTCAAAGAACATCATCATGACTTCAGAGTGGAATTAAAGGTAATTAAAAGGTAACTGTAAGATAAATGACACAAGAAAATCCTTTCGAATGTCATGGCATGTCTTAAAAAATAAGACATAAGAAGGTCAGTTAATATCAGTGTGCCAAGACTGTGCTAGGAAACTCAGGTATCTTGCTTTATTGATCCGTTAAGACTGTTATCACCAGCTCTTTAGGCGTGGAGCCGAGGGCTTATCTTTCCAGAGACACCCAGGATTGGAAAGCAGTGAATTAAGTAACCTGCAATTTAATGCATTTATCTACCCACTCACCCAAGTTCCACATAAGAACTACCTGCTGACTCCTGGGTCTAGGCACTCACTGTATGGCCACTCTAGAGCCCAGACCTAACTAGTGAATGTACTTGACAGGTAGGATTGTTTACTAAAAAAATCTTTGTTTAGCATTTTATTGTTTAGAATGAGTAATGAAGGCAGAACATATCTCCAACCTGAGCGTGAGCCAATGCCACAGGAACAGTGTGTGGTCTGGGGTCAGTGGTGCTGGATGAGGGGTATGGTATGGTCTCTGTCAGTATTGGTGCCCTGTTACAGGACAGAACTTGAAGCTGTTTCCATGAAGGAAGAGGCCTGTGCACATATCATGACACAAAATGTCTTATCTCCACTTGATCAGAACACTAAAGGTTCTAAGAAATGCGGGACCAGACTGAGAGCTCTGGGATGTGCAACTAGATATCTTAAGGAGTATCAGTGACAGAGGTTAAATGGGTACAAATCCCTCCATGTAGCAAGTTGAACAGAGGAGACAATTTCAGAGGATCAAGGATCCGAGAAATGACCTGGGACTCCGAGAAGTGGTAAGACACTAAGGAGAAGGGGCACCTGCGCCCAGGAGTCCAAAGCAAGCGCCAGTTTAGTTACTTGTCACAGTTTCCTTATTACAGCTATTCCCTTCTATTCAGTAAAGCAGAGAAACACAAGAGTGTGATAAAACTGGAAGGAAAAACCAGAATATTAACAAAGCTACCAAATTTCAGGTAACTGCTACTGCCTTCAAATATGCTGCATTTTAGTGAACATTATAATGCTGTTGTTTTGTTTTTGTGTGTGTTTTGTTTTGTTTTGTGACCGGGCCTCACTATGTTACTGTGGCTGGTGTGGGATACCCTATGTAGACCAGGCTGGCCTTAAACTCAGAGATTTGCTTACCTCTGCCTCCCAAGCACTGAGATTAAGTGTGTATGCTACCACATCTGGACTTACAATTTTACAATCAGAAAATACCAAGGTTTTGTAAAACTCCGTTCAATTTCAATATAACATAAAATTCAATTTCAAGTCTAAACTAAAAATCTGCTTCAGACCGCTTATTATGGCCTATTCTACAAGCAAGGCAACTGATACTCTCCTTAGAATTAAGAGTATATTTCATTAGAGAAAGCACATGTTGGTCAAAAATTATGAAAATTAACTTTCAAAAGAAATTATACCTCCTAAACCCACACTGCCCTGTTAGAGTTATGGTGCAATACTGGTTCAACTGCATTTTAACATTTCAGTACAAAGGCGGGATGCGCGTGTTTGCTAGCAGAGTTGTGTTTAAAGTTTTAGACTAGGAGACCTGGGAAAATGGTAACACTGCTGAAGAGGCAGAAGTCCGGAGCCACACAAATAATCGAGTGAAGTCATTTACACAGTCACCCATGATACACTACAACTTACACAGATTCTCACACACTGTGACTTCCTGAAATGATTAAAGGAGTTCTGAGACGCCTCTACTGTCTATCTTTAGTCTCTTTTCTAATGTCAGAGAAAAGGGCATCTTTAAGGATAACTGAAGGTTTGTTTCCTCTTTTGTTTTGTTTTGAATCAGAACTGCAACATAATTTATGAGAAAACAAATATCTAAAATATTTGTTTTAGATACCTACCAGAGCCACATTTAACTTCTAACTTTGTTCATGAAAAAACACTCTACTGGCATAAAAAGACATCCTGGTCAGTCACAGGATGTCAAAGCTGGAGGCCCGGGCTTACCTGGATATTTGATGTCCAGCATAAAGGAGCAGGGCAGTCAAAAAATATAAATAAAGCTGCGCCAGATGCTGTCTGGGTAAAGTGAGCAGCACGACACTTAAGATGTAACCTGCGGCAGAACAAAGAGAGACAATCAAAAAATGGTTTCAGTTCAGCCTCCCTGTTAGTTAGACTAGTCTTCTCTGGCTAGTTATCAATTAATCAAGGCTTTCTTTTTAACTTCACTACCAAAGTTCATTCAGCACAGCAATCCCACTATGGGTTGCTCTCTTCTTTCCCATCAAAGGTGGAGCACACAGGTACCCTGCACTGCGGGTCCTGTCCCTCACTGCCCACCTTTCTTCGATGTCCCCTCTGCTTCATACCAATGCTCTCACCACCTCTCCAGACCCTAGGAGGAACTGGGCATCTTCACCTCTCATCTTCCATTTGACCGAAGATCACACTCCAACCCCAGAAGCCCTCTCTCCTGCGCCTTCTTACCATCCTACCTGACACCAGTCCTTACCAGTTTCGAAAGATATGAGGGCTCCTCCCTACTCTGGAGGGAAAAACTCAAAAACATTTCTCTTCAGAATTTCTCCTTTTCCTACTATCTATGCTTTCAGTCTGCTGCCTCAAACACCTGTATCCAATGCTTCTGTTTCTAAACTTCTATTTAACCCTTTCCCCTCTGCAGTCTACAGCCCCATTGCTACCTTCAACTCTAACGTTCAGCCAGCTGTCAATCACATCCTGCTGACACCAGCATCTAAAGTAAACCCTTGAAATGCTGCTGTGCTCTGCTTGAGACCTGGATTTCCTCCTGACCTCTAGTTTTCCTTTTCACTGTCCCCAATGAATGCTGGAAATGTGATTCCTAAATAACCACTCTTCTCACTATAAAGCATCCAACACAAAGCATTTACTTTTGCTCTGGATATTGATACTTCCAGATTCATATTATCAGGTAAGTCACCAAAGTTCTCTTGTATACGAAAAAATAATATAATGAGAAAGTCACTTCTTACTGTAAAAAGACACATCCAGTATCTCAAGATGCTTGAGACAGAGCCCATTTAAGTGCTCATATGTTCAAGAGGCACAAAGAGCCTCCTTCTTGCTCCCTCAGAGTAGCTCAATATATCTCTTTACTTATTTTTTTTTAAGAGACAGAATCTCCTTATAGCTTCAGCTAGGCTGGAACTCACTATGTAGACCAGGCTTGGCCTCAGTCTCATAAAGATCTGCCTGCCTCTGCCTCCCAAGTGCTAGGAATTAAAGGCCAGTACCATATCCAGCTCCAACCTCCTTCCTCTTAAAATCCTATTCTCTTACTTTTGAATGAATTTGTGTCATTATTTACTCTAAAAAATTAACCAACAACCCATAATAAAGTTAATAGTGAAGACATTAACCCTATTAATTTTAAATTAAGTAGACTAACAGCATTTTTAAATGCTGAACTGCTTGAAGCATTACTGGTAACTAATAGCTTCTATTATTTAGTGATATGGTAGAACTGAGGGAAAACGGAGGGCCTGGATTAAAACAGTAGTTTGGGGTGCTGAGCTGGCAGTCAACCACGAGCTATATTATTTCAACAGCTCTAACTGTGGGCCTCCGGGTGAGTGGCTAAAAACAAGGAAGTGGAAGTGGCTATGATCTTTCCAGCTTGGGTTATCAAGAAACTTCTGCTATTAAAACAGTAAACACAGAAGGAAGAAGAGGTAAAGGTGATAAGCTCTGTGACTGTACATGCCCCCAAGTGGGGGCAACTAACAAGCAGTTAAAAATGTATTCCATGAAGATGAGGTATTAGCCAAACGCTGGAAATACAGAGATCACAACCAACCAACCCCCTTCCAATCCGAAAGGGGCCCACAATCTCTGTGAATAGAGAGAAGAGCTTCACAATGGAGCCTAAGTGCCATGGAGGTGTGAACGGGGTACCATGGGTCGCAGAGGAAGAACACTAGCTCCAGACAAAGTCAGTCTAAAGGCAGTGGGAAACAGAGACTTGCAGTCAAAACTAGGAGAGATCACCAAACCAAAGGTGAAAACTGAACACGTATTCGGAGCAACGGCAGCACTTAAGGAGTCTAATCTGAGCATGGAGGTGCATGCCTATAATCCCAGCATGTGGAAGGCTGAAGGAGGATTGAGAGGTCAAGGCCAACCTGGACTACAAAGCAAGTAGTAGCCACATGAGGTATGTTGAGATGTCTCAAAGAGGGAAAGGGAGGGCAAAACAGTCACAAAGGTTGTTAGACAAAGAACTGGGTGGGTGCAAATCAGTTTTTATTATCAATTTGACATACCCACAGTCACCTGGGAACAGGAAACCTCAACTAAAGAACTTCCCTGATCAGACTGGTCTGTGGCCATATCTGAGAGACTGCCCTGACAGATGATTGAGGTGGGAGGGGCCAGCCCACCACAGGCAGCGCCATCCCTAGGTGAGTCTGGGCTGTAAAAGCAAACAGCTAACATGAGCCAGTAAACAGCATTCCTCCATGGTTTCTGATTCAGTTCCTGCTTGAATTCCTGCCCTGGCTTCCCTTAATGATGGACTGTGACTGGAGATGTAGATGAAATACCCTTGCCCCCATCCTCCACTGGCTTTTGGTCAGTGTCTTATCACAGCAACAGAAAGCAAACTAGGACAGAAATGGACACATCATTTTCAAGAAAGAAAGGCTTGCCTTACAAGCAGGAGAACTTGAGTCCTCAGATCCCCAAGAATCAATACTTTAAAAAAAAGGAAAAAATTCAGGTATGTGATGTATGCTTATGATCCCAGTGCTAGGGAAGAGGACAGGAGGATCCCTGGGGTTCACTGGTTAGCTAGCCTGGCCTACCAGTTCAAGGACAGTGAGAGATCCTAGCTCAGAAAAAAAAGGTGTGGACACGGGACGCCTGCCTGGGTTTCTACACAAAGAAGAGCATCCTTGAGCTGCCATTTCAAAACCTTCAACAATGTATTTTGTCTGGGGAATGAAACTAGATAATTAAACTCACATATAAAACTAAGAACAGCAGTATATTCTTTTAATTTTGCTAAAAATTAATTAATTTCAATTAATTAGTTTCAAATTCTGTCCTCTTAGAAAGAAACCTATTTTATAAAATCAATTTCAAAGAGGCCCCCCCCTTCTTCTGACAAAGAAAAGTAATAATAAAAACACTAAGAAAAGGAAGAAAACTGAAGGGACTAACCCTCTCAGACAGTAAAACACAATCTAAGTCTTTAATAAATAAAAGACAGAATGCTAAAAGCCCAAAAACACAGGACTAAAAAATGGGGCAAATTTGGGATGGAACAAAGCACACTCAAAAACTTGGAACGTAATAATCAGTGAGGAAACGATGGGCTCAAGTAATACACTCAGAGAGACTTCTGAAGAGTCATCCAGAAGAAATTATTCAACAACACACTGTGCTCTGCCCATGAAGATAAATTCCAAACAGCAAAGGTTAAAATAATAATGAAACCACAAAATTAATATAATAAAACACAACACAATTCTCTCTTTTTTTTTCCTTTTCAGTCTTTTTGAGACAGGGTCTCCTCGCTCAGTATGCCAAGTGCTAGGGTTATAGGCCTGCACCACCACACCCAACCACTCCACCACACCCGACCACTCCACCACACCCAACCACTCCACCACACCCGACTACTCTACCATACCCAACTACTCTACCATACCAGACTACTCCACACTTCTAAGAATGAAGACTCGAGAAAAAAAATACAGTAAGATCCTTAAGGTTTGGCACAGTAAAAACTGGCAACATTTAAAACCAGGCCTTTTTTTTGAGACAATGTCTCATTATGGAACTTACCATGTAGACCAAGTTGGTCTGAAACTCAAAGATCTGCCTGCCTCTGTCACCCAAATGCTGAGATTAAAGGTGTACACTACCACACCCAGTAGCATAAAACTATATTGCTAGGCACAGGGTGCACACATATAACCAAAGCACTTGGGAGGCTGAGGCAGGAGCATGGCAAGCTTGAGGTTAATGTAGGCTGGGCACAGTGTACGTTAGGCCAGTATGGGCTAAACAGCATACCCCTACCTCGTACAAAAATACAAAGCTATTTACTGAATTTTAGGAATTTGAATTCCTAAAAGCCGTAGTTATGGTTCCACAACACATAAGTACATAAAACAAGGCTCAGGACCAGGATCCTTACGTGACACTGATCACACACACACAAAAAAAGGACAATATGTACATCCATATTTACCTATGTACACATAAAATATCTATAGTTGTCCACAAGGAAACAATACCAGCTACTTTGAGGGAGCTGAGCGAATTCAGGGATTGAAGAATACCAATAGAGGAACACGGTTCAACAAATACTTCTTATGTTTTCATTTCTGAACATAAACACATCACTTCTTTTCAACGTTAAAAACGTTTACAGTGTATTTAAGAGTGAAGTTCTATAAATGGAAGCATTAGATTAATACTACAAAAATCAAAGTAACCCAACCAGACCGCTCTTTGCAGTGAATATTCCAGTTCACACAATCACTGTGCTTACACTCTACCTGCTATGTAATAACTGAAGAAGGCTCAACTGAGTTCCCAAAGCTAGAAGACAGAGTATGACTTTTGATGGTAACAGGATCTATTTGATTTCCAAAACTAATGCTTCTAGTTATCAGGGAGCTGTTTCTTTCAAAAACTATTTATTATTTTTATGTGTATGAGTGTACTGCCTGCATGGAGGTAGTGCGCCTGTGTCCTGCAATGCCCAAGCAGGTGAGAAGACGGTGTTGGATCACTTGGAACTGGAGTTACGGACGGTTGTCAGCCACCATATGGGTGCTGGGAATGGAACCCAGGTCCTCTGCAAGAGCAGCCAGTGCTCTTGAGAGCTGAGTCCCCAGGCAGCTGCTTTCCACTCTTTTAAGAAATAATAATACACACCTTTTTAAAAAATGTAACAGTGTGAAATAATTTACAGATTAAGCTTAAAACCTAAGCCAAGAACTCTTTTACATTTGACTGGAACTGGTTAACATACAATCCCCAAGACCAGGAATTACAGTGTTCTGCAGTCATTTCAAATTTTCCTAGGGTAGTACCAGGTGCAAGAGATGGTTTACTGAACCTAAATGCTCTACAACTTGTCTTCTCCACTCTACCTCTCTTCTTCTCATAATGAAGCATCTGGTACACCTCTGCAGGCTTCTAAGGGCTAGGCTGAGGAGCTAAGAAAGCCCTCCTCAGATGAAATTTCAAGAGACAGGAGAACTGGCTATTATCTTATAAAAGAAACACTTTCTGATGAACAACTTACATAATAAAAATATTAACAAAAAACAGTATAATAACCCATTTATATCATGTCTAGAGTTAAAATAATAATGATGTTAATTTTAAAAAGTCATATTCATAGCATGTACGTGAAATGTAAACCTAAAAGTCAAGAATACTGACTTTTCGATAACTTTATGCTTCTTGCCTGACTATCTGGACTTTCTATGCTAATTCCAGGCATATTATTTTCAGAGAGAAAATATTATACTGTAATTTCTTTTAATGAAAATGAGTATTTTACCTCCAAGAATAAGTAATACTTCATTTCGATTCAAGAATAAGAAAGGCTGGAGAGGGGGCTGAGTGCTCAAGAGCACTGGCTGCTCTCACAGAGGACCCAGGTTCAATTCCCAGCACCCACATGGATACTAACTATCCATAAATCCAGTTCCAGGGGATCTGACACCCTCTTCTGACTTCCACAGACACTGCACGACACAGGTGAACTTACCTATCGGCAGGCAATACACTCCTACACATAAAATTAAAATAAGTAATTTTTTTTAGTTAAAAAAAAAAAAAAGAAGGGCTGGGAAGACAACTCAGCAGAGGACCTGTGCTTTTGGTTCGCCACACCCCACACGGCACCTCACAACCTTCAGTAACTCCAGTTCCAGGGGATTCTGATGCCCTCTTCTGGCCTTCATGGGCACCAGACACATGAAAGGTACACATACATACATGAAGGCAAATACACATAAAAGAAAAATAGATAAACCTTTAAAAAAATAGTAAGAAAAAAAGGTAAAGGATTTTTAAAAGCTTTTTTTTGAATTACTACCAATTCTCCAAACAATGCCAAATTAGAAGGCACCACATGCCTGGAAAAATATTTCACATTATTTTTTGCCCAAATTCAAAAATATACCCAAATATAAGTAAGAACATCGTCATTAAAGGGCCAGAAAAGGCCTGTAGACACTTACCTACATAGTGCATATTGAGAGCCAAATACTTATACTGGAAAAGAGGGTTGTTGTTGAGGCTGCTTCTTTGGATCTGCTGGAAAAATGAGCTCACGTCCCACCTGTACAGGACGTCCAGAAGCATGATGCTCGGCACCCTCAAGGCCACGTTCAACACCGCCTCCAGTTTCTCCTTTGCAGCCATGGTTTTTGCTTTTGTTTTTGTTTTTCTTGGAGTAGACCTAAAAGTCAGAAGAAACAAGGTTAGTCAATGTAAGTCAACACAAACCACCTTTAGATCGCTTCTTAAGAAGCTAATGAACTGTCACAAGCTCCTTGGCCATCTCTGCTATGCTCAGATATTTACATAACAAGCCTGACACTGAAAGGCTTTCTCTGTCAGATTTGCCCAACGTTGACTTAGACTAAATGAGCACACTTCAAAACTTAAAAACACCATCACCTTCAAATCTTGGAACTAGTAATCAAATACCCTATCAAAATACTCTAATTTTTGCCCAGTTAATATGAAGAAAATACCCTCCTATGTAACTAAGATTTATTTAGCTCTTTAAAAAGACAGTATTTCTTAAATATTTACTAAATGAAAACCTTAAGCTACTCAATAAAAGCTTGACAGAGTCACAGTTCAATTTGCAGCGTCTTAAGGTATAATCAACACTGAAATAATTTTTTTTTCCTTCCTTTCTACAGCACTGGAGATCAAACCCAGGGTTTTGTACAAGTCTGCTCTCTGGTAGTGAGCTCCAGCCCCCCAATGAATATGGAATGTATAATCTAGAACAAAGACTGACACACAGGGAGAAGAAAATGCTACTTGCAACATTGTTTCCTTGTTAAACTTAGTTTAAAATTCTGATAGTCTCTTTCCAAAGAAGGAAAATAAGGCTTATCAAATGCTTCCCTTGACAGCAGACAAGCAAGGTCAAGGAAAAAGCCAAGCAAAACAGAAAAACAAGCACTGAGCAAGTAAGGTCTTTGCTCAGACACTGATGACCAGTAAGAGAATAAAAAGAAAATGAAAAAAAGGAAGGAACCAGAAAGTATTATCAGGACCTTAAAGGGACAACTGGATGCAACAAGTGGCTATAAATTAATCTAAGGAATGGAAACAGGGCAAATCAAGTAGGTAAAGGACAACTTCAGGAGTAAAGAGAATTCTAGACTCTTGGCTCTGACAATATACTTTTAAGAATTTTGCTGAGAAAGCTAAACACATTTCTAGCTTTGGCAGTAATTTCAGACATTACAGGATAAATGAAAACATTTATTTCTGAGGGAAATTACAGTGACAGACTGCTAGGGTATGGTTAAATGTTTGTCAGTATTTCCACCTTACTCTCCAATTTTCCTAACTTCCTAGCACTGACAATTTAAACTCAAAACCAGCTCTACTTAGGACACCATTCATACAAGTTTTTAATGAGCGTATGTCAATCATTCCTATAATACAAATGTTTACATATATATATACAGACACACTATTAACAATGTATAATTATTTTCTAGATAAATACTATCATTCCAATGACTTTAAATGAGTAAGAACTGTCCATCATTTTCCTAACCACACAAAAATACTGTGAAAAATCAAAACCTAAAAGTTCTGTCCTAAAGAGAAAACTAGCATGGAAAAATAAAATTTCTAATGAATCATTACTGCAAACCATAGGAACCAAGCTTCAGGACAGCCCTTGATGTTACAAGTAACCCTTAATAACCCTCAGTTTCAGTATCTGTGGAGTCAGCTTACACCAGCTTAAAAATATTGAAAAGAAATGATGTTTGCACTGAATACACACAGACTTTTCTTTATCACTACTCCCTAAACAATATAGCCCAAGACTATTTATGTATGAAAACTAGCACTTACATTGTGGTCAGTACTGAAAGTAATCAAGAGAAATAAAGTATAGGAGTCTGAGTCAGGGGACAGACAGCAAGATGGCTCAGCTGATGATGACTAAACCTGACTACCTGAGATCTCTGGAACCCAGAGGGTAGAAGAGAACCAACACCAAACAAGTTGTCCTCTGACGTGCATACATGCCCACACACAAATACAAAGATAAATCAAACTGTAAAAATTGAAATGAAGGCAGACAGGATGATAAACATAGGCGACATGTCACCTATGAAAGAGACTTGGGCTTCCTCAGGTTTGGGTATCTGAAGGAAGTCCTCCAACCAAATCTCACTGTACCTCTGTGGATCTTTGCACTATACTGGAAAAGTAACAGTCTTTTCATATTCTGGAATCCAGTATAAATCACTACCACTGTTTTGTAAGAAAGTGAGCGGGTATTACTAAGTTAACAATGTGGTCAGTATATTTCACCTAACCTGCAGCCTTCTTCTGTTTTTAATGTTATTTTTTAAAATACCCATTTCCACCATTTATTGTAGCTCTCAAAGAGGGAAAAGAGAAAATTTCAGCAAATAACCCCGTTGTAGAAATCTAGATCTGATAGCAGGTAGAGAAAAAAACCCACAAACTTTCCCTAATCCTTACAAGGACTATTTCTACTTCAAAAGAAATCCATTAGCAAAAAGGTACACATTCCCTCCTTAGTTCCTACCCACAGCTCCTATCTCACAAGTAACCAAATCGAGTCCCCAGAGCTATCAATGCAGAAGAATATCAAAGAGAGAGATCCCCAAACTCAAGGTTAAATGCCTCAAGGAGGGCCTGGAAAGATGGCTCAGAGGTTAAGGGTACTGGCTGCTCTTGCAGAGGACCCAGGTTCAGTTCCTAGCACCCATATGGCAGCTAACATCTGTCTTTAATTCTAGTTCCAAGGGATCCGACTCCATCCTCTGGCCTCTGCAGGCATCACACAAATATGGTACACTTAGATGCATGCAGGTAAAACACTCATATACAAATAAATAAATAAATGGTTGAAGGACCTTGAATAGAATGAAGTCTGCCCACTTAGCAGCAAACTGCTTACTTAATAAATGCTTTGTTTATGTCTGTACCAGGGTAATAGTGTTAATAAGTCATTAGCAGTAAGATCATACCTAAACACACAGAGGAAATACTTAAAACAGAAAATCAAAAGGAACAATTCTTCATTTTTCAGAACCATATAATTTCGAACTTTCCTGAAGTAGACACACAAAATAGTTGGTCATTACCACAAATGAAAGCCACACACTACATTATAGCAACACCCACTAAACCAACATCTAAATAAAATTCTGAAATATTTATTACATTTGTAGATGTGTAAAGTCACTCACACCTGCCAAACTGCTACAAGAATATGAAATAAAAACAGAACAGAGCCTTCGAGATAGCTTAGGGTATAGCTCAGGTTTGCTTGCCCCAAACCTGAGGAGCTGAGTTTAATCCCTGGGACCCAAATGGTGGAAGGCAAGAACCGACTCTCACAAGAGGTCCTCTGACCTCCACAAGAGCACTGTAGTCCAGCACACCTGCCCACACACATACACACAATAAAAAACGAACAAACAAATAAAATAATTTTTAAAATAGAGCCTTCTTTCCACAGATAAATAATATTTCAGCTGTGCATGGTAGTGCATGCCTTCAATCTCAGAATGACCAGCCTGGACTACAAAGAAAGTTGCAGGCCAGCTGGAGCTACAGGAAGACCCTGTCTTTTTAAAAAAAAAAGGGGGGGGGGGGATCTCTGCAATGATTGGTTAGTTTTTTAGGTTTATAAAACTAGGAGTCAAAATTCTCTTAAAACCACAATATCAAATAATCTTGAGAAATAAACAGGAACACTGAAAACAAACAAAATATGCGTGCAAAGCCAAATATATAAACTTTCCTCACCATTTTACCTTCCACACAAGAACCTACAACCTCCTCCTTGAATTAAGTAAACAAAGGGAAGGTAACAGTCCCACAGGACATAAATTACAAATGGCTGAAACCAGTGTGAAAGAAAGTTCCCAGAAAAACCTTCATTTTTAATGACCTCCTGCAGGGTTGATCAACCTATTAGAACTTCAATGATTCTGGAGAGTTTGGAATGTTGCAGGTCCAGAGCCTAATCACCATTATTTTGGGACATCATCAGCACTCTGAATAGCCAGCCAGTCCTTGCCCACCTCTGTGTCTGATGTGACATTCTGTGACTAACAGATAAAACCTTTTGGAATATATCAATTTAGCAGACCACCAGCTTTCATCAACCCAAGAGCTAAAAAGCCTGATGGAAAGCACCTAGGGCCTGAAGCATAATTCTCCCAGCCTTGCTAGAACCCACCTCTCTGATGTCCCCACCAATATATTTGAAAAGCATCATGATTTATTGCTTTCTCTGTTCTGTTACTAAAAAACTTCATGAAACTGCTCTCATGTTGGAACATGGAATTGGGAGGAACCCCCAAATCTGTGTTCCCAGGGCATGGTCACCATACTACGCTCCAGAATAAACTCTCTTATCCCTTTAAAGATAAAAGTTATGCTTTTGGGTAGACAACACAACACAAAAGCGTTAAAAGAGAACAACTTTTCCTTCCAAGACCTCCAAGAAAGGTTCAATAAATGATGACTAAAAACAAGGTCCTAGCAGTTTAAGAATGGACTTTGAAGTTTGCAAACAGCAATGGGTGCGCGCGCGCGCACACACACGCACACTGCAATGTCTTGTAACACTCTGGAGGCCAGTTCAAGGCCAGCCTGGTCTACATGAGTTTCAGGCCAGCTGGGGCTACAGGAAAACCCTATCTCAAAAGGACGAAAAGACAAAAAATAAGATTTTAAAAACAAAGGAAAAATAACAATGACACATGACTCTCTGTAAAATTACTGGTAATTTAGATAATTGGTAATATAGATAATTTAGAATTGAAAGTCACACCCTTCTCCTCACCCAAAGGTCAAACCAAACCACCATCATTAACCTTTGCTGCTCCAACCAATCAAAAAAGAAAATTCTACCATCAACTAAACTGATCTTAAGAACAGCAGATTTCGGGAGAGAGGAGAGGAGCTGTCCATCTGTTGGGAAGTTAAGATGCAAAAAAGTGAAAGCAAACCTAGACCCTAAAATCCCAGGTAAACTCCGCCCAGAACGGAGGTAAGGGAAAGAACGCAGTACTTACATAAGCTTTGGCACATGTTTTAAATATAGCTGGTCCTCCCGACTCCCACCGTGTTGCGAGCTAACTTTGTGTGTACCTGGTTTCCACAGAAACTACTAGCAATCCTGCGATTCTCCATCTCTAAAACAGCAAAGGACAGGGCAGTCCACACTGAAGTGCAAGAGCCAGCTTCCAATTTAAGGGAGCGACAGAGGGAATAAAGGCATTGCTACCTCTGCCATTGGGCGCTCAGCCTGGGTCACGACTGCAGCACCGACAGCTCATCCTTTTGGACTCGATTCAAGACTCACAGAACTGCACACTCCGTATTTTATAAAATAAAGACACACACAGTCCTCTCCTTCCCTTTCAGAGCAGCTTCCTGTTTACTGCAGACAGCGATGCAAAGCCATCCATTAATCTTTGATGCCTTCTCACAGCAAAGGCCCCTTCCCCCGCCCCCACCCAGCCTGCTGATCTCAGACGCATTTGAACTATAGTAACCCCGAGCCAGGCAGCTCGCTGGGAGCAGCCAGCGCAGCAGCCACAGCAGCGCTCCGTGGACGCAGCAGCCCCAGGGCTAGGGGATTACGTGGAGCAAAAACTCAGCCAACAGGAGAGGCCCGGGAGCTCCCCTCCTGTCTGCCCTGGGTGCTGACTCTGTCGCGACATACACCAAAAGCAGGGCTTAGAAGCGTGGAGCCAAGTTCACAATCCCCGAACGGAACGGGGGCTCTTTCCACAAGGGAGAGCATAGGTCCTGGGGTGGGAAAGCACAACTGCGGAGGGCAGACCCAGGGATGGGCGGGCGGGAAAAGAACCAAGGACACATACAAAAAACAAGAGACGAGCAGATCTCTCGCAGTCAACGGTCTGGCACACTGCACGCCAAAGGTCGCCCACCTGAAGGGCCTGGCAGGCCTTCCTGCACCCCTCAACCTTGCACCGCCTGCCAATGATCGGGCCGAGTTCGAAGGTAGCCTGCAGACCCAATGAAGGCGGAGACGCCGGGAAAGAGGGAGGGAAGCTTGGAAGCAAAGTGGACAAAGACGCAAAAGAGGGAAAGTTGGAAATGCAGACCTGGGCCTCGGAGCTCGGAACCGGTAGGCAGCCTTGGACAGACTTGGGAAAGATCTGGCAACCGGGGAGAGCTCGAGTGAGGGTATCTCAGGAATGCGAGCGCTCTCTCCCTCCCTCCCTCCCTCCGTCCCTCACTCGGCGCGGGATGGAGACGAGGGGATGGAGGGGTGGAGGAGGGTGGGGAGGAGGCAGCAGAGGCCCCGGGAAGGAGTCGGGGGGACCGATCTCCGCTCGGGGGCGCGGAAGGAGACGAGGACCGGCCCGAGGGCGCGGTACAGAGGGGACGTGGCCTCCCCACGGCCAGGGGAGGAGGAAGGGCCGGAGGGGGGAGGGGAGAGGGGCGCCGCGCGCAGCAGGCCCGGGATGCTCCGGGCCGAGCGGATGGTCGGGTCACCTGGGGCCGCAGCCTCTCTGCCTGCGGGGCGGCGCTGGCCGGGGACGTCTCGGCGGCGGCCCGGCTCGTCCCCGGCGCTGAGCTGCTCCGGCGATGGCAGCTGGGGGCCCCGGACGCGCGGCTCACAGCGGCGGTTCTCCCGCGCCGGGCCTCGGCGGCTGCGTCTCGGGAGGCGGAGGCAGCGGCGGCGGCAGCGGCCCGAGCCGTGCGGTCACCATCGTCCGCGGCGACAAAGGCGCTCCGGGGCCGAGCGCCGTCAGCAGCCCCCGGCGGCGGCCATGGCCTGGTCCCTGCGCTCTGCTCCCGCCCCCGGCGCTCTGCGGCGGCCGGCGGCTCCCGCGCTCTGCGCCTGCGCGAGGGCCCGCCAGCGCCCCGCCCCGCCCCCGCGCGCCCCCGCTCACTCACAATCGCGCGCACGGGGTGCTTCCCGCGCCGCCTCCGGTGCGTGGGCCGGAGACACAAGCAAGCTTCTCCCGGGAGCCGACCAGGAGACTATGGGGATGCAGAGCACGGCGGCGGCACTGTGACCCGCGCCATTCTGACACACGTGGTCTCGCTCACTCCGCAGACACCACGAGCCGCACGCGCTCACGCCCACACTCACCTGCGGGGACCACGTGGGACAATGTGAAAGGCGGATCCCGGCCCCGTGCAAAAGCTAGAGCAATTTTTAACTCTCACGTACGTGCTGTCCAGCAGTGGTCAGTCCCCGGAAGGCATGTAGTAAACCATTGTGGAATAAAAGGTTGAATGGTGGATCCCAGGGAATCCTTAATTTGCGAATTCTGACTCCTTGATTTAAATAGTTAACTGCAGTATGAAAGTTAAATGTCATTCATGGGTTCAAGGTTCAAAACAGGGTGTACACATACTCTCTCCCAGACATCCAGGAATCCCTTCTGTTCTGCACCAGTCTCCTAATTTCTCATTTTAAATATCAAAGCCTTTTCGAGCAGGAAATGTTCCCTAATACATGGCCTGAGGCATGTTGTGTCTTTGGACTTTGGCAGACTTGTGTCACCTTGTTGATCTGTTACTCTGCCTCACCATGACCTTCCACAATTGCTTCTTTGTTCCTTGATTTCATTTTAGTCCCGGGAAAACCACTTGTCACTAGAAACTAATGAGGCCTTTCATTAGGCAGTGCCTAGGTAGCAGATGAACACTAAGTAATTGGTAAGATGTCACAGTTGTACACGCAGACAATTCTGAACCTTGCTATAAAAATTGTAAAGGCCACTTCTACGTTAATGTAAGCCCTGGAGACATTTGCCAATCAAATCCCCCGTAACATGTCTTCCACTGTCTTTCTCTTTCTGTCAGGGTGATAAAACACCCTGACCAAAAAAAAGAGGAAAGAGGTATTTTAGTCCACACTTTAACATACAGGCCATCATGGGGTGAGGTCAAGGCAACAGGAACTTGAAGTTCTGTCACTTTGTAACCAGGGTCAAGCAGCAGAGAGCTGGCAAGCATGCTGACACACTCCTTTAATCCCAGTACTAGGAAGTCAGAGGCTGGCAGATCTCTTGAGTTCCGAGGCCAACTTGGTCTACATAGCCAGTTTGAGGCTACCTAGAGCTCCATAATGAAACCCTGTCTCATTAAGAGAAAAAAAAAAAAAAAAGCAGAGAGCAGTGAATCCTCACGTGCTGGTGCTCCTCTCCACTCTCCGCTCAGGAAGCAGGCCACCCCAGTGGATTGCGTCTTCTATAAACAAGGTTCCCCCACAGACATGCTCAGAGGCCCTCTTTTAGGTGACTACAGATTTTGTCAGGTTGACAATTACCAGCTACTGTCACACACTGACTTGATAGCTCTGCACAAAGCAAGGTTTAAATATTTCTGGAAATTCTGTTCATAGCTCTTTTGTGTGTGTGTGTGTGTGTGTGTGTGTGTGTGTGTGTGTGTGTGTCTATGCATCCATGACTGATCTGAAATTCCTGTCTCTACCTACTGTGTGCTGGGATTCAAGGTGTGTACCACCACCTCTAGCCTGATCATAATTCTTCATCCAGATTCCTCAGGCCACTTTAACATAATCACTTAGCCTGTCTACATAGCCTTATGTAGCCTATTAAGTAAGAAATTACAAAGGCCACAGGCTAATGATTGACATAGGCAGCTATCTAGGATAGCAAGAGCTTCTGTTGGATTTCCCTCTCTATTTTAGGTTTTACTACTGGCTCAGTCCCAAAAATATGAGGCCAGAAACAAGTAAGTCAAAATGAGTTGTAACACTAAATTTGAATTGGATGCATTGGTTCTTCTTGGATAAATTGCAGAAACTTGAAAACACAACCTTATTATTGTTGCTAGATTTGTGTTTTGTCCAAGTGAAGAGACATACCTCAGCTCTAGCCTTTCCTGTTCTTTAAAGGAGAAAGACAATATCTTCAAAGCTCTAGCATCTCACCTGAAGTATCTTGGACTTGTAAAAGCAAGAAAAAGTCACATGTCCTTTTACCTTTGAATTTTACAGGAGTGGCCCATAAATGCTGAGTTCCAAACACTGTAAAGAAAATTACTCTGGTAATGAAAGGGTTACTGCTCTAACACTGCTGCTAATCCAGTTTGGGGAAAGCTCTCAGCCCAGCCAGAAGCAGGTAACCAAATCAAACTGAAAGGAGAAGCCAGAGAAAGAAAAAGAACACCCCCACACATATTCCCACCACACTCCCACACCTCCACCACCACCCTGAGATTGGAGAGAGGGCCACTCAAATAAAAGAGAGCAGTCACAACGTTAAGAACTTCCCGAAGACACCCAGCCACCCACATCAGGAAGAAAGGGAGCTACGTGTACTTCTGGGAACTACCTGGAACAAACTCAAGGAAATTCCTAAAGGCCACAGCTTAGTCCTGAAAGGAAGCAGCAGGGAGCTGAAAGGAAAGAAGTGATGATGGCTTGTGGCTGGGGAATGGCAGAGCAAGTGGGGTTCTAAAGGTCATCCTCCTTTCTTCAGAACTGCACCGACAGCCAGGACGAAGTCAGTACAAAGTTCTAAACCATATGTATCTGTTATGGTTATAGCCATTCTGAAAGACTAGCTCCTGAATTCCTTGTAGAACCCACTGTCGCTTATAATCACAGAAACTGGTAAGGCAAATCTCTCTCTCTCTCTCTCTCTCTCTCTCTCTCTCTCTCTCTCTCTCTCTCTCTCTCTCTCTCTCGTGTTCTTTGACAGGATCTCACTATGTAGACCAGGCTGGCCTAGAACTCAAGAGATCCCCCTGACACTGCATCCCAAGTGCTAGGATTAAAGAGCCTCTACTCCAGACCCCAGAGAAAAGATCTCATATGACAGATTTCACATGATGAAACTAACATCCAAAGACCCTGGATAGCCAACGTTGAGAATTTAAGGGCAAGGAGAATTTTCATTTGTTCACCATTAACACACTCTTTGTTCTGAGTATTTCAAAGTTTTCTCTATCCATTTAAAAACATTGAATACTCAAAGATATTTGTTCAGTGGGCTGGGAAGACAGATTAACTCAATGGTTAAGATGCTTGCTCAAAAACATGAAGCCCTAAGCGTGAATCCCCAGCACCCACATAAAACGTCAGGCAATTCTGTACATGCCTCTAACCCCAATACTGAGGGGTAGAGAAAGGCAGTTCCCAAGACCTTCCTGGCCACTTAATGCAGTCAAAATGGTGAGCTTCAAATTCAGTGAGAGGCCCTGCCTCAAGAAGATAAGCTGGAGAATCTGACAGCCTGCCCTGGCCTCCACAAGTGGACTCCTGTGTGGACACACCTACACTCTCTTGTACATGGACCACACATACATAAACCACATATAGGGGACACACACACACACTGCTAAATAATCAACTGCATAAATAAAGTCTAAAATAATCTCATCTAACCTAACTCATGGTTTCATTTTGAAAGTTAATTCTATGACGAAAACTATAGCCTTGTTAGGTAACATAGTGCCATAAGGAGAGATTCATTCTTTTGGTTTTTTTCTTATACATGTAGCAACTGAATATCACATACCATAGAATCACTGAATGTTCCCATTCGGTGTTTTGTCAATATACTCAGAGTTACACAGCCAGCCATCATCGGTTTTAGAACATTTCATCAGAACCTCTCCCAGGGGAGGAAAGGTATCCATTAACTGTGGCTCTGGCCCCTCCCCTTTAGCCCTGGGCAACCACTAACCCTCTGTCTTTACCTATGTTCTCCATTTCACAGAAATGAAATCATACACTGAGCGATGGGGGAGGCATGTGTGGGGTGGGACTAGATTATTTCATTTAGCACAGTATTTTCAGAGCTATCCATGCATTACATGTATTGGTACTTAATTATTTTCCTTACCAAAGAAAAATCCACTGTGCGGTTGCTCTATTTTGTTTATCCATTATCAAAGAATAGATATTTGGGTTTTTGTATTTTAGGGCTTTTATGAATAATGCTGCTCTAAGCGTCTGTGACTAAATTTTCCCGTGGACATGTTTTTGTTTGTCTTGGACTTGTACTTAGCAGTAGAATTGCTCTTTCTTCAGCTTTTTGAAGCACTGCCAGACTCATTTTCCAAGGTGACAGCTCCATTTTGCATTTCCAGCAGCCATATATGAAGAGAGATTCGCTCATTGATTCAGATTCCGATGTCTAGGACCTGTTCGCTGTGGGACCTTGTGCCAAGTGTGCATAACTTACAAACACCCTGTGTCCTCTGCAAAACAAGACAAGGGTAATTAATGAGAGTATCTATTCTATGAGGCTGTTTTGAAAAATGAAATGAAATATGCTAATATTTCTGATAGAAAATAAGTCCTCACTAGATGCTGTTAGTTCTTCCCTTCCATCCTTTATGTTTGGTTGGCAACTTTCTTAAATATAATTTCTTAAATATTTTTTATTTTAAGTATATGAATGTATTGCCTGCATGTATGTAATGCATCATGTTATGCAATGCCCACAGAGGTCAGAAGACAGTATACGATTCTCCTGGAATTGGAGCTCTCTGGGACCATTTTTTTTTATTTTTCAAGAATTTCATGCATGGAGCTGGTTAAATGGCTCAACAGTTAAGAGCACTGGCTGCTTTTGCGGAGGATCCAGGTTCAGTTCCCAGCATCAACATGGTGGCTAACAACAGTCCATAACTCCGCTTCAGGGAATCCAACAGCCCCTTCTGACCTCCGTGGGCATTGCACAACACACATGACATCCATGTAGGCATTAAACTCATATGCATAAAATCAAAATAATAAATAAAATATTTTAAAAAGAATTTCATACCTGAGTACTGTATTTGCATCATTTCCGTGGCTCCCAGTCCCCCTTCAACTCCTACTATGCCGCCCACTCCCTCACAAAGCCTCAACTTCTTCAATTAGTATTGTTACATATACATACATACATTTACAAATACATATATAATGCACTGGGTCCATTTAGTGGTGCTCTTGTGGCTGACAACTTATATTCTGTAGAAGACTCAGATCAAGGAGCTGGAGCGGTGGCTCAGCCGTTAAGAACACTTGCTGTTCTTTCAGAGGACCTGGCTTTGGTTCCCAGCATCCACTGGGTGACCAGTTATGGTTCATAACTCCAGATCCAGAGGATCCAATGCCTGCTTCTGGTCTCCTCTAGCACTGCATGCAAGTGGTGCACTTAAAGATATGCATGCAAAAAAACTCATACACATAAAATAAAAATAAATAAACCCTCGGACACAGTAGCCCATGCCTTGGATCCTAGCACACGGGATCCTAGCACAGGCAGGCAGATCTCTGCGAAATTGAGGCCAGCCTGGTCTGCAAAATGATTTCCAGGCCAACTGAGGCTTCAGGGAGACCCTATCTCAAAAGAGAAAAAGTGCGTATAAGTGGGCACTTTATATATATTTACTCAGATCAAGCAGGTGGGAGAGGCAGTTCCATTGGCAAAGTGACTTGAAAGCAAAAGGACCTGGGTTCCCCAGAGCCCACATTTAAAAAGCTGAGCACGGTGGTGCATACTTGTAACCCCAGTATTGGGTTACAGGTGATTCCTGGAGCTTGCTGGCCCTTCAGCCTGGCCTACTTGGCAAGTTCCAAGCCAACTAGTAAATTGATGAATGAATGGATGGATGGATGGATGGATGGATGAATGAATGAATAAATAAATATACAAATAAATGTGAACGGCACCTGAGGAATTTTCTCCTGGCTGCCCCATGCATGTGGTCATATATGCCCCCCCCCACATTCACCCACACATACACAAACACAAAAAACTAGAGATGAAATTATAACACCCTCTTAATAGAGATGCATTCACATAGCTGGTGTTACATAAATACTTTTCATGGATAGTTGAAAAGCAACAGATTCCATATTTTTTAATTATTTTGTTTCTGTTATATGTTTACTTACATGAGTTTATATGTACCACGAACATGCAGAAGTCCATGGAGGTCAGAACATGGAGTTAGATGCCCTGGAACTGGAGCTACAGGCAGTTGGAAGTTGCCATGTGCATGCTGGGCACACCTAGGTCATCTGCATGAGCAGCAAGTGCTCTTAATCATTGAGTCATCTTTCCAGTCCCAGATTTTATACTATTTTAACACCAAAATAATTTTGTCTTTTGATCTTGTATGGAACCTAATAACTGAGACTTCAGAAGGAAATAACAGAAAAAGAAGCCAAGTTTGGTGGGGGTGGTGGCTGGTTGTGTGTGTGTGTGTGTGTGTGTGTGTGTGTGTGTGTGTGCATACACGCATTTGTTTTCTCATCTATTTTGGATTTTTCAGATTTTCCTGAAAACGTTTTCCTCCAACATTTCATTTATGGAAGAATTAGAAGAATATTACAGTGACTACCTACACATATGCACATTGTCTAGATTCAGTAGTTGTTCATATCTTGCGTCTTTGCCTTATCTGAGTGCATGATGCCACACACCTCAACACATTCCCCTCCTGAATTCTCTAGCCTGCCTCTTCTACTTTCTCTAGTATTACCAATTCCCATCACTTCACCCAGGAAAAGGAAGGATAATTTTCTACTTCTTCAGTCCAGCCAAATAGTCAGATTGTCTGTTACCCTTAAAATGTCTCTTACAGACAACATTTTTCCCACTGAGGAACCAATCAAATTTGACTCATTCCTTTGGCTCCTAAGAATGACAAACTTTTTTTGCCTTCTAAACAAAACTATTTATTTATTTATTTATTTACTATGTTGGGATCAAACCTGAGGTCTTGTACTTGCTTGGCAAGTATTCTACCTCTGAATCACACCTCCAGCCCCCTTTCAATCAACTTGAGCATTTATGACTGTCTTGAAACTCTAATGTCAGCAGAAAAGAAATATCTTTATTATTGCTTTCAAATCTAAGCTTAGCTGGTGTACCTCTATCCTACACAGTTCATTTCTTTGTCTTGGTTCTAGTTAAATCTGAGGTACAGATTGGTGTGAAACTGTGTGTCACTTTCACCTAGATGGGATGGATAATCATCCTCGTAGCCAGGCATTAGCTGTCTCCCACCATTGCTCTTCCTTCCCTTACAATGCTAACTCGAACCTAGAATAGCCATATAGTCTACTGGCCATTTACCACAGATGAATAAATTCATTTGTTTTACCTCTTAATGATTAATCCAAAGAAGGACCCATGACACATGAGGACAACCAGAATGGAACTAAACACTAGAGCTTTTGAATGAACTGTTGGGAGGAAAACATTTCCTGTTAGATTTGGGAGAGGAAAGTTATCCAGATGTTCCTCATCTTACCATGGAGGTGTGTACTGATAAACTCTGAACTGAAAGTATCATTAAGTTGAAAGTTCATTTAAAACACCTTAGCTTAGCAACACAGTACACTGAGGAGTGTTGGCTATTCACTCTAGTGATTACAGGGCAGACTGGCAGGTGTGGCTCCCTGCGGAAGCTCTGCTTCATGAGAGCACTGTGCTACAAATTGCAAGTTCAAGAAAAGGTAAAAATTTAAAGCTAAAGACATCTCTTCATGTTGCTTCCACATCATTGTAAAGTAGAAAAGAAAAGTAAAAAGCCAGGCATGGAGACATATGCCTGCAATCCAAGCACTTGAGATGTGCGGACAGAAGGATCAGAAGTTCAAGGACATATTCAGCTACACAAGTTCGAATCCATCCTGATTCACATGACATTCCTCCTCAAAAAAATTAAACCAAACCCAAAAAAATTTAAAAACTCAACAAGAAAAAACCACGTACATGAAACCATTGTAATTCAAGGATTGCCTGTAAAGCAAAAAAGAAACCACAGGCTGCTCCGAGTGCATGAGCCCTAATTTAAGCCTATCTGAAGAAAGCTACTGTTCTACTGTATTTCAAAGGAATTACCTTGTTTGTTATAACAATGTGAGTTACACTCTCTTTGGGTTGCAGTTGAGTCCCAAGACAATCCATCGTTTTATTTGTCACTCATTCTTGAATGTGCTGTGCTCTAAGACAAAGAAACAGCAAAGAATAGGGCTAAGTGAATTAAACTATGACTTCATGGTTCAAAATACTATTATAAAACATAGCTATCTAACCACTATGCCAAAATAGAAGCTGGTTACCAATACCAGGAAACTCCCTGAAAGGCCCTTTTCATTCATACCTAGGTCACTAACCTCAAAAGTGGCCATTATCCTGACTTTAATGTAGTTATTTCCTTTTCTTTATGTAAGTCCCTAAGTAGTGAAGTTTAGTCCCCGTCATCTTAGGTGTTATACGAATTGAAGCAAACCTCTTCTATTGTTTTCTGACCAGTTGTAACTGCCTAAATTGCGAGATTCAACAATATTCTCCTGTAAAGCTACCATTCACTCGTTTGCACTTTTCTTTTTTGTGCTTCCATTTGTTTATGTACGTGTGATTTGCATGTGTGTATGCCTGTTTTGCATGTGTGTGAGGACATGCACGTGTGCACACGCATGCATGCTGAGGTCCAATACTCAAGAATCATTCTCAATGTTCAATCCTCTCACCGTGTTAATTAAGGTGTGGCGTTTCAATCAAGCCTAGAGCACCCGATATGGCCAGTCTCTCCTGCCAGCTTGCTGTGGGGATCCCTTATCCCTGTCTTCTGAGGTTGGAATCACACGTGGGATGCCCCATGCTCACCCAGCATTTCTGTGTGGGTTCTTGGGGTCTGAATGCTGTCTTAACACTTGTACAGCAGGCACTTTACCCACCGAGCCATCTCTCTAGCTCCCCAGTTCACTCATTTTTATCTCAGTATGGAATGTGAGCATATGAATATAGCATTATTGATTTATTCATTCATTCCACTGTTTGTGAATGTTAGGTTCAAGAACACCAAAGTTCCACTTTGGAACTGCAGTTATCAGCACTTTCAGAGTTGGCATCCTCACTGTGTTGCCTTAGTTTCTTATCCATCGCTGTGATAAAATACCCTGACAGGAGCAACTTAAGGGAGGGAGACAGCGCTTATTTTGGCTCAGAGTTTAAGTTGCAGTGCATGTGGGAGCTGCTCTCACCACCTCCGTAGCCAGGAAGCTGAAAGCATGGAATGCGTGCTAGTGCTTGGCTGGTTTTCCCCATTTTATACAGTCCAAAGTCACCTGCAATTGGTCCCACTTACAATTAAGACGGATCTTACCACCTCAGTTAACCTAATCAGGATAATCCCATGTAGTCATGCCCATGTGAGCCTGGATTCTGTCCAGTGGACAACACATTCATCACATGTGTCCCTGTGCACATCCTTCTCTAAAAAACGATCATGGTGCCACAGGGCTTAGTGTCTTCAACTTGCTGAGGTCATGTCAAACTGCTTTCCTAGGTGTTTCCAGTGGTTTATACGCCCAACAACATTCTGAGGGTGTTTTGCCCCTGCAACCTTCAGTCACTGGTATCTGTTCTTTTAATTTTAGCCATTCTAGCGTGGGATCAAAATCTCATTTCCCTAAATGCTAATGAACTGAGTACTTTTATGAGTTTACTGGCCCTTTAGACATCCTCTCTGTGAGTTGCAACAGTCTCATACCCAATTTTCTCCTGGGCTGGTTATCTTTGTTTTGTAATTGTTTTTTCTGAATGCGAGTCCATTGTCAAAACCACCGAAAAATCTTCTGTGGTTTCTCTTCTCATTCTCAACATGGGGTCTTTGGGTGGTACTGGGGGCAGGTTTGAGACAGGGTCTCACTGTGTAGATCAGACTGGCCTCGAACTCACAGTGATCTCCTTGCCTCTTTCTCCTGAGTGCTGGAATCAAAGGGGCATATCACCAGACCCTGCCTGAAATAGTGTCTTTTGACAACCATGAATTATTCATTTAAATATAATTTTTCTATGCAATACTTGTTTTAAACATATTTTTCCTCTCTTTCCCAGAGCCATGTGTGTCTATCTGACTGGATCTATTTCTGAGCTTTTTATTCACTCCCACTGCTTTGTGTCTATCCTGTGCAGATACCCAGTAAGAAGTTCTTTTTGTTGTGTGAGATATCAAGTTCTGGGCCAGGTGCATGTCAGTCAAGTGCTCTGTTAAACCACATCCCCAATTCCACGATCTTGATGTCGGTTTTCTTCATTTTCAAGAGGATCCCAATTCTGAATTTCTCTATTCATTTTCAAATCCACTTGCCAATTTTCCAAAGGTTCCAATGAGATTTTTCCTTTTCTACAGATAGATCTTGCTTACCTCTACTTACATGAATTTCTAAATATTTTGATGTTCTATAGAATGCTATTTGTAATTATAGCTTTATCTTATAGGAGGCTTTGAGGAAATACCAGTAACATTCCTTGATCCCAAGAACTTCTACTTTCTTAGAGAGTAAGACAGACCCAGGAGGGTGTGGGCTGGTTGTATCAGACATACAGAGTGATATAGGTTGGTTATGGTGGAAAGTTACCATGAAAATACACAAGGTATGACAGAGTCATGAGGGTGGATGGAAGGAAGGAATATTCTGAGTACTGAAGAATATATAGAACTCAATAGGGTGAGTAAAGAATAGGCAAAAATAGGGGTTGGGTACTAGCACTCAGGAGGCAGAGGAAGGCAGGCACGGATCTTTGTGAGTTCAAGGTTAGCCTGGTCTACATAGTAAGTTCGAGGCAAGTTGGGGCTATTGGGAAACCCTGTTTCAAAGGGACAAAAAAAAAAAAAATAGAGATTGGGTACCACCATGATGGTCAGCCAAATGCCCAATGGGCAGACTTTACAAAAGAATGACAGTACGTGGGAGAACTAGTTCCAAGACTCTTGGACCTTTTAGCCAGATGTAGTTTTCCAAGTGGCATAAAAGCATAAGCAGAGAGAGGCTTTGGGAAGAGAATTGTCCCCCAAAGGAGGGGTCATGGTGGGTGCTCCTCTTTCCTTACCTGTCCAATGGTACTGAGATGTACTGTGTGATCACTTACAGAGGCCAATACATGTCTCCTACCTGGTGCTGCTATCGAAGCCCTCCTGAGAAAATGAAAACAAACAGCCCACAGGCACAGGAGAGAAGTCAGTGCCTTGAGATGAATAAGCAGATGTATGCTGGTGTTCGTCAGAGCAAGACGCACAGGGGTGTTTCCTGTGGCACAGAAGCACATGTCACAGGAAAGAGAACTGACTCCAGGTGTCTGGGTTCCTGGAGGACTAAATAAGACAGTAGAGGGACTCAGCAGTTAAGAAGCTGTGGGTAAAAATCTGGGTCATCTGGGGCAGGGATAAATCCTCCCACACCACAGATACTAGACAAGCATTCCAGCATGGAGGAAGAGGAGCTCACCGATTTCCACCCCTAGCTGAGGAACTGTTGACAGCTGATGGTCCTAGGGGAGGGAAAGTTAGTTTTCTTTAGGGGTGTGGTGCCTGATAGGTCAATGGTGCTTCATTGGATGACCCTTCACCCTTGCATGTATGGGCAGCACAAACTGGACTTAGTGGGTATCAGAAGAATATGAAGTTGGGTAGATGGCAGGGCTTGGATCTGGGAAGAGTTAGGGGAAGAATGGGAAATGAATAAATCAAAATAGATTGCATGCATGTATGAAATTCCCAAAGAATTAATGAGAATAGTATATTTTCACAAAGAATCATCAGAAATACCCATGGAGAGCCACTCACTTTTTGTCATAAGTTGTTACCTGTTGAATGTCAGCAGCAGTTCCAGTTCTATGAAACATCTACTCTTCTCTTATGTGGAAGAGTGGCCTGCCTCCCTCTGGCCCGCTTCTCCATCGTTGTATAAAAGTAGCTTCATGAAACAGCCAGAGAATCAGTGATATCGTGGGTTCTCTTTGACCAGTTAAGTCACTTTCTCCTGTGTCTGCACAAATCTTTTCAATCAAATGCTTTAAAAAAAATGGGTTTGGGGGTAGGGATCAGGGCTGTAGAGATGGCTCAGCAGTTAAGAGGACTGACTGCTCTTGCAGAGGACCCAAGTTTAATTCCCAGCCTCCACCTGGAGGCTCACAGCTGTCCGTAAACTCCAGTTCCAGGGGATGTGATGCCGTCTTCTAACCTCCATGGGCATTGTACAGCATAGGTGCACTTACACACATGCAGGCAATACACTCATATACATAAAATAAAAATAATAAATAAAATATTAAAAATAAATATAAAATAAAAAGAGAAGTGGCTGGAGAGATCGCTCAGCCATTAAGAACACTTGCTGTTCTTCTAGAGAACCCTGGTTCAACTACCAGCACTCACATGGCACCTAAGAACCTTCCATAGCTCCCATTCCAGGGGATCCAATGCCCTCTTCTGGCTTCCACTGGTACTGCACGCATTTATTGCACTTACACACATGCAGGTAAAACACTCATGCACATGACATAAAAATAATGGCTAATCTATGTTTTAAAAGATTTGTACCAAGAAAGAAAGGACTGGGTTCACTACCTGCTGGGCTCAGAACTTGAAGGCCACCAACCACCTGCCCTGACTCTGCAAACGTCTAACCAGGTAGAGTCGGATGCACCCTCTGATGTGCACAGGGAAGAGTGGGTAGAGAGGAAATGGAATCCACGGACCTTTTCAGATAGAACTCTTGCTTCTTTAATGGAGATGAAGACATTTAATTGACACTTTGACTACATACATTTTGATCACCAAATCAACAGTGTGATGTACAACTTAAAGTCTAGTTCTCCAATGGCTATATTGGACCCTCTCCATTTCTTTAGCCCTGTCCCTATAATTAAATACCCCTAAACCCATGTCTAGTCATTACTTTCTTGGAGTTTGAGGTCTCGTGGCCAATTTTCGTTATTTCTTTCTGACATCAAAGGCCGACTGAGGATAGCTCAACCCTCTGAAGGATTGGGTTGATGGCACCATACTCTTTATCGGCCATTTTTGCATCACTGTGATCAAAATACCTGAAGACAATTTTAAGGAAGGAAGGATTTATTTTGGCTCATGGTGTCAAATATATCAGGTTGTCATGGTGGGGAAAGTGTGGTGGAACGGAGTAGTTCATGTCATTGTGATGCAGAAAACAAAGGAAAAAGGGGACATACAATGAAGGTCAGGGAAAGATGTGATTTCCAGACACCATCTTATAATCATGCCACCCTGTGATCAAGGAATCAGTTAATTCTTTACTTCAGTGTCCTCATGACTTAATTGTCTATAGAGATGCCCTCACAGGGACACCCAGAAGTGTGCTTTACTAATCCCTTAGGTGTTTCTTAATCTGATTGAGTTGGTTATTGAAATGAACATCACACCTTCTCTGAAATAATGCTAGGCTTTCCTTTCACCCTGTGTAGCCTCCTTGATATGGTCAAAGTTTACAGGTGCTCTGATATACTTTTTCATGCCTTCTAAGAGGAAGTTTATCATGTGGTCTCCCAAGTCCATCTGTCCTCTCTGATAAGTACAGATAAGTTGATGAAGGCTCCAGCCTCAGTCAAGATATAGTGTTTTTCCTTTCTGGTGCTATAAGTGAATGGGACGATGTGATTTTTTTAAGATTTATTTTTATTATTTATATGCATGTATGTATGTATGTGGGGGGGTACTTTTGGAGTCTAGAAGAGGGTGTCAAATCCCTTGGAGCTGGAGTTATAGACATTTATGAGCCACCGATATGGTTACGGGATCCAAACTCTGGTCCTCAAGATGGAATGGCAGTGACCTTAACTGCTGAGCCATCTCTTCAGCCCCTACTTGTGTTGATTTTTATAAGAAATCCAACTATAAAATGATCTTATAGTGCAGAGTTCTGTTTTCTAGTCATTTTTTTCTCCATCCCTTAATTGTTCTGGGGCCATACTACATTGCAGAAAAAGACAAACTTTTGTTTTGAAATCTTTTGGATTGAAAGTCACCTTGTTTGGGGAAATACAGCCCAAAGTGTATAATGGAAATACACAGATTGTTGTTGTCATGTGACTTTTCCTAGGGAGATATGAACATTTATTCACTTTAGAGAGGGCACTAATGGAAGTCCAAAGAAACAATTGACCTAAGTTTAGCTTGCTGAACTACTAAGCTTATTGGGGTTACTTAGTGGAGTGTGGGTGATCAGTTACTTCCAAGACTGTGGGTGACTCAAAGACAGGAGCACTGCCAAAAAGATCATCCCAGCCTGGATAACTACTCATAAAAGCTGCATTCCTGGAGCTCCAACTTGCAGGCAGCTGCACAGCTAGGGAAAATTTCCCTCCCCTTCAGCAACTCTTAACTACTGTCATAACCTCCGGGAGGAGGCTTGTGACTCTCCTAACTTTCTGAACTTCCTGACCCTTGTAAGTTCAAGAGCTTCTTCAGTCTTATCAGCCTCTGTCTCCCCTGAGCAGTGGCACACTATGGTGAGTTTTCTACATCTCAGAGAACTAAAAGCAGAAGAAGAGAAATAAGCAAAGGACTCATTGTCAAGGAGACACATATCATGACCATATTCCAGGGACTGGGCATCTTCATCCTGTGGGTCAGTTGTTTCTGCAACTGGGTGTCCCTTGTGCCAAGGAAAAGTGGCAAAGTACCTTATTAGGCCGTTAGAACAGGAAGTTGTTTTTTTTAGGCTAGCACTGAGTGAGTAAGGGCTTTGGGCAGTGAGGGACAAGTATCAAGCACTTTATAGTAGGATGATAGAGACCTCTAGAGAAGGCATCAGCACAGGAGTAGAATCAAAGTGACTCCTGTTTTGCCTTTTGACATCAAGACTTAAGCAGAAAGATAGCAGAACTGACTGAGAAGAAGGAAGTAGAGGCTCCCCAGTAAGACATAGGTAGACTATAAAAGAGGTCAGAGTATAGGATTTCAGGCCAGAGAGATGGCTCAGAGGACTTGCTGCTCAATCATGAGGACTGGAGTTTGAATCCTAGTACCATATAGCAAGTCAAGTTTACAAAAAAATGCCTGTAACTCCAAGGGGTCTAATGACCTCTTCTGCACCCCCCACATTCACATATATACAGACATGAAAGGACACAGACACGAACACACGCAAATAGAATAAATCATATAAACAATAATTTCATGAAAGTCTTCTCTGAACAGTGGATCAAAATGGTTGAGAAGTTGCTGGAAGAAAGAACTTGCAGTAGATATCACAAGGTTGGAGAGATAGTGCAGCTGTTAAGAGCACTGGCTGCTCCTCCAGAGGACTCAGGTTCAGTTCCCAGCACCCACATGGCAGCTAACAACCATCTTTACTTCCATTTCCAGGGGATTCAACACCCTTTTCTGAACTCAATGGGCATTTCATGCATATGGTACACTTAAGACCATGCAAGCAAGGGGCTGGAGAGATGGCTCAGCAGTTAAGAGCACTGGCTGCTCTTGCAGGGGACCTGGGTTCAATTCCCAGCACCCAGTTCCAGGGGAATCTGACACCCACTTCTGACTCCCTGGTCATCGCATGGCACGAGTACATTTATATATATGCAAGCAAAACACTCATACACATGATAAAAATAATGACGTAAGAATTTAAAATAGACATGCTGGTTTATACTGAAGGAGACTGTGGACAGTGTTCCACAAGAAGTGGAAGATATAAACTTAGTAACATCAAGAAAAACCATATACTAGTAAGTTCTCACTGTAGTGACTTGAAGGAAAAGAATACAGGGCCACGAAACAAGCTAACTGAGGGGACTAAGTCAGAGTGACGGTATAAAGAAGACCTCTTTAGAAAGTGTCTGGTGATTAAAGACTTTAGGAAGGGATCATCCTGGGGAAACATACAGGGAGGAGACTCCAGGTAAGATCCTGCGTGGGGCTTGGTGTGGCAGAGGAACAGACTAAGATCCAGAATAGCTAGAACCAGTTGCACCAGGAGAGAGAGCAGCGCACGCAGAGCTAGCTAGAGAGAACTGAGAGCAGCCATGCAGGCCCTGGAAGAGAGCCAAGAAAACTGTCATACAAATCCCTATCTAGAATAGAAAAACTTAGGGGAACTTTTAAGCCGAAGCCAAGGGGGCTAAGTATGGTGGTCATGATGGGGCACTGTATAACTCCACGTGGCACAGGACTGAAATTCTTGCAATTGCACAACTTCGGATTAGAAAAAAAAAATGAAACCTCCAAACCACCCAAGGTTCTATGTGAGTGAAAGCACAAGAGAACTTAGATAGATAAAACAGTCTCCAGCCAAGTGAGATCCACTATGAATTTTGGTGATGGAGTAAAGTGGCCAGACTTCATTTCCAAGACAGGTACTAGAAGCTCAAATAAATTTCTGAATTTGAGGGTGTCTTGATTCATGTGTGCCTGAGAAAATTAACCACCCAGTCAATGGTTTGTAGGAGTCAACAGGCAGCAGCTCATGCTAACTCCCAAACCCAACTGTGTCCATCCTCCCAGTGCCATTCAGTGATATCAAAGTGACAATTGACCTCCACGGCAGCATTTTCACACTAGGAAAATTGCCAAGTACTGCAAATAAACATTCTCCAAGTTCACAGGCCTTAGAGGCAAATGACTGCTGCAGTCCGGCTAAATGGACATGGTATCAAACTGCTTTGTAAATATTTCTCTTCAGAGCCATAGATTAGTGCTGCTCACAGCCTAAGCTTCTTTTGGCAGTGGGTGACTGTTAAAGTCTCACAACCGGTAAAAGTACAGTGAATTAGTGACTGTGGAATGCTCAGCCCTAAACTGGACATCTATGTTATCTCTCCCCAGGCCAAAGCTCAGGGAACATAGTGGAAGAGGGGTAGAAAGATTGTAAGAGCCAGAGGTTGGGGAGGACTGATGCAAAACACTGCCTTCTGGATATGGTATGATATGATTACTACATTCACGAAATCAATGCATCTGTGGTATCCTGTGCAAGGCCTTCACAAGATTGCTCCAGTCAACATTTTAACATGCATAGGGGAAGAATCGTGAGGCCCTGCCACTCCCTGAGGTCTATGAGTCAGAGAGAGGGAAGAGAGAGAGAGATCTATCCCTCATTGAGGGTCTATAAATCAGAGAGAGAGGAGAGAGAGAGGAAAAGAGAGAGAGACCCCCTCACTGAGGGGATATGAATCAGAGAGAGAAAAGGGAGATATTTTAGTTGGGAAGATGGGTTTCATCAGGAGAGAGTAGGGAGAAGAGGGGGCAATGGAGGATGAAAATGCCCCTAACTCAGTACAAACATGTACAAAGAGCAAAACAAACAAACAAACGAAACCTTCCCCAGAGAGCAGGTTTGGAAACATTTACCAGTACATCAGTGCTGCCTGCTTTGGAAATTTTATTGCAAGAATACTATTTAAAGAAACCCCACATACTGCTTGGTATGGTGTGGCAGAAGGTTCATAAGGCTGTTATAACTAACATGAACAGAAAGGGCCAGTTGTGAGAGACCCTGGGAAGAAAGCATCTGCAGGACCTGGTGGGACTTTATAGATGGTGCTGATAGGCATAGAAAGGAGCAGATGGCATTGTCTCTCCTGGAGTAAGACTCATTTTTCAGCACACCTCTTTGATGCTTACAGAGAGAACATTTCAGTTTGGTTCCCTGTCACATGTATTTCAAACGTCCCAGCTTCAGCTGTCAAGGACTCCAAGTGCCTTTTAAATTTTTTTCCACATTATTGTAGCTCAGAGTTCTGAAGTCTGTCGCTATTTACTGGGGAAGCTAAATGAACGGAATAATCACTGAATCCTAGATTCTGTTACATCTTGATGAAATAAGAGCCCTGCAAAGATCTGTGAAAAAGGAAAGACATTATTTAAACCTCGGAAGTGTCTGGCATTTTGTGAATGTTGCAAGATGGTGATCTCAAGGTGGAGACCAGTGTAACATTAAAAGATCTGTGGAGAGCTCAAAGGAGAGTTCTAAAGACACCAGGGAAAAGGTGGCAAGAGACACTAGAACGTGTGCCAAAGACCGCCTCATGCATATGTGTCTTGTGGACTCTAAAACCTATTTCCCAACATAATATAAATAACTCTGTCAAAGTCATGCCAGTGGGACAAGTATAGATGTTCTCTGACTTAAAATAGCTGGACTTTTCAATGGGGCAAAAGTGACACATGGTCCACAGAAATGGCAATTCAGGCTTTGAACTTCAGTCCTTTTCTGGCCTAGTGGCATATGTGGAGATTGTCTTTTGTGATGTTGGGCAGTGGCAGTGAGTTACTGGTTCCAAACAGAGCCAAGTCTCTATTACATTCTCTGTTGCTAATCCAGGATGTTCAGCAGCTTAGATGTATTAAACACATTTTTGCATATTTTCAATGTATGGCAGGTTTATGAAGATGTGACTCTACCAGAAGTGAAGGGGCATTTATTTTTCCACAGATCCTGGAGTACAAAACTGAGAAGGAACACTTTGCACACAGGAATTGGGATTGAAAGTCAGTTTACTTAGAATAAAATGTGGTCAATGTAGGACTTTGGTATTTAGAGGACTCTGGAAACTCAAGGACGCATGACTCAGCCTCAGGTGAGGAGCGGCAGCTTCCTGGGGAGGTAGTATTTCAGCTGACTCATAAAGAGGCAAACCAGGCAAAGTGAGGGTATGGAGTGGAGGAATTCCAGGTAAAAGAGAAAAACAGACTAGACAAGACATAAAAGCGAGAAGGCACACTTTGGCTTTAGACTATTGCTTGAAAGGCAACTGGGCATTAGGTATGAGTCTGGAGCTGTCAATGCCATACCAAGGAATTGGCAGCAGGAAAGGACTGCCTTGGCATAGTCCAAAGGGGTGCACTATCTATAGACTACATGAAAGCAACCAAAGTGGCTAAGCTTCTAGCAACTCGACATAAAGCAGACCGGTGTAGCACCATATGCTGTTCCTCAAAGTGGTGGGCCTGGAAGTGAAGGGGTTAATAAGACTCCGGGATTGTATGGGTTCAGCAATGCCAATCACACTCACATTTAAGGAAGAGAATTCTTTCCTTGCATCCCCACTCCACGTTCCAGACAAGTAGAGAGCACATGCATGAACCATTCTCAGGGTGAGCAGTTTTCCTTAACCACTGGAGCAGCTTGTAATTACATACGCCAACAGCGAGGGAAATAGCACAAAGGAATTACAGCTCTCAAAAGACATGTGGATTTTGTTATAAGGCGAGTTTGTAGTGGTTTGTGGGAGGTAAGGAAGAGATACATATTGGGGCTGGAGACATGCTCGGTGGTTGAAAGTATGTTCTGCTCTTGCAAATGACCCAAGTTCAGTTCCCAGAACCCACACTGGACAGCTCACAACCTATAATTCTAGCTCCAGGGGGATCTAGTTCCTCTGGCCTTCATATGAACTTCATTCATGTGCATGTTCAGGCACACATGCATACACATATAATTAAAAATAATAAAAATGAATCTTTACAGAAAAGATATATACAACTGGGCATTGATTTTGTATTGGATCTGTATATTTATTAAGAGTAGGTTAGATTCTTGGAAGTGAAAGAGATAACTTGGACCAAAGATAAAATGCTGGAAATCTGAATATTTCAAGAACAACAATAGGACAGGCATTCAAGAAGAAGACAACGAAAGCAAGTTCAGAGTTCAAAGAAGTATCCTAACTGAATATACAGTGTGGCAAGATTTCCCAGGACCAAGAAGAAAAAGAGAATTGGAAAATTAGAGATAATATAGAATCGTTAAATATCAGTGTCCTTGAGAAAGAGATCAAACCTACGTTATGTGTTTAGGAGGATGTTGAGGGAGATTAAGGAGGTAATAGCAGAGACCCTGGGAAAGTTTGAGAACAACAGATCCCATCTCAGGGTGTAAGTAGCTCCTGTGTTTAACCATAGAAGAGACAAGACCCAAGAGTCTACCAACAGCCCAATGTAGAGGAAAGTGGCCATGGACTAGCGTGTGTCCCTGGCTTCAAGTACAACACAAGTTCAGACTCGCCAGACTAGGAAGGACAGGATCTGTGTGAACAGATGACTGAAGAAGACCATGTGCATGTGGTACATATCCAAAGATTCCACTCTCTTAAGGTGTGAGACCCAGATGTGTGTCCCATGAGCTAGGTTTATGTAAATCTCTGTCTGTCCTTATCGCCACCTTAATATTATCTCAACAAGAAAACTCACATTGCCTGAGGTTAATTCTGCCACTGTGTGGAATAATAATAACATAAATAAAAAATTAATGTCAACATAGAAAAAGAAAGGAATTGTGGGGGACTCAATTAAAGATGCC
The DNA here is from genome assembly GCA_035773235.1 of Eospalax fontanierii. Taxonomy (NCBI): domain Eukaryota; kingdom Metazoa; phylum Chordata; class Mammalia; order Rodentia; family Spalacidae; genus Eospalax; species Eospalax fontanierii. Next base: position 14,938,888 of record CM069546.1, read on the forward strand.
CCCCATAGGCTCAAGTATTTGAACACTTAGGTCCAATTGGTACCACTGCTTCAAAGAGGTCATGGAACCTTTAGAACCTGGGGAAAGCATGTCACTGGGAGTGGACAAGGAAACTTCCATTCAAAGTTTCCAGTTCTCTCTCTACTTTCTGTTTACAGATTAAACATGAGAGCTAAAGATCTCTTAGCTTCCTGCTGCCATGCCTGCCCCGGCATTATGGATTCTCCCTCTGGAATCATAAACCAAAATAAATTCTAATATAAGTCACTTTAGTCATCATGTTTTACCACAGCAACAAAAATAACTAACACCATAATATACCTTGAATTCTTCAGTTGTAGAATGGAACTTGTGTCTTTTAAAAAGATTTATTTATTTTTACTTTAAGTGTTTGCCCGTACATATGAATTTGTATCCCATATATGCCCAATACCTGGGGAGGCCAGAAGACAGCACTGGATCCCCTGAAACTGGAGCTATACACTTGTGTGCTGTCATATGGGTGCTGGGAGGTAACTCCAGGTCCTCTGCAAGAGCAGCAAGTGCTCTTAAGTGTTGAGACATCTCTCTAGCTCAGAACCTGTATATTTATTGCAGAAAAAATACAAACTTTATATATGTAAGACTCACTGGGTCTTTTCTCCACGTGATACTGTTTTCAAAGAAGTGCCATCTAGACAAATGAAATCTTTAGTTTTAGACTGAAGTGTTAAAATATCATTGTTGTGTGATATACATGTATCACATGCATGTTCATATGTGTTGGTCCACATATGTGTGCTAGTGTGTATGTATATGTGTATATAAGTGTGGAAGCCAGAGGCTGATGTAAAGTGTCTTCTTCAGTTGCTTTCCACCCTGTATATTGAGGCTGAGGCTCTCACTTGGACGTGGAGCTTCCCAGTTTCAGCTCATCTAGTTAGCCAGCCTGCCTAGGGATCCCCTCTCCAAATTAGAATCAGAGTTGGGCCACTGTGCCAACTGGGCACCTATGTGGGTGCTGAAGATCTGAGCTCCAGTCTTCAGCCTTGCCTGGCAAATGCTTTACCCACTGAGCTAATTCCCCTTCGCCCCAGTTCCCTAAGAATCTTTTTAAAAGAACCCTACTTAGAAGGCTGAGGAATACTCTTTGCATGCCATTTTCTCTCTCCCATCATCCTCTCCTGCAGGCCTTGCTTGCTTTGGAGCCTCTCACTCTCAACCGTTCCTTCTCAGAACTTTTTCTCTGAGAATACACACTAATATTTTTGATTTCTAAATTTTTTCATCTTTTTATCCTAGTTCCTTTAAAGATCAAATTAATTTCCTTCCTTTCTCTCCCACTCTCTCTCCTGTTCTGTCTTTTTCCGGTCTTCCCAGGCTAGGGAAGCAGTGTGAATCTAATTAGGCAATCTTTTTGAGGGGAGCAAGTGGAGAAGGAAAGCAAGGAACACTTTAAAGGATAATTTTTATCACAATTCTTGATAAAATATGGGGCCTAGAGAGATGGCTCAGAGATTAAGAGTGTTTACTGCTCTTCCAGAGGACCTGAGATTAGTTCGCAAAATCTATGTTGAGCAGTGCACAACTGCCTGTAATTAGTTCCAATGGATGTGATACCCTCCTCTGGTCTCTGATCCGAATACACATGTCATACATGCATACAGCCATACACATAAATAAAAATGATTTAGAAACAAAATAAATCTTTAAGAAAACATAGATAAGCAAAACAGAATAAAATGTAAAGTTTCTAAAATTCCACCATTGTGTGTTGATATACTTTCAGATTTTTCCTATAATTTAAGACACACAAAAATATGAGTTTCAAAAATGACCTGTTGGGGCTGAAGAGATGGTTTAGCAGTTAAGAGCTCACAATCCTCTTGTGAAGGACCTGAGTTTCTTTGTTTTGTTTTTATTTTTTGGTCTTTCTGAAACAGGGTCTTCTGGTAGCCCCAGCTGACCTGGAACTTACTACGTAGACCAGGCTGGCCTTGGACTCACAGAAATCCACCTGCCTCTGCTTCCCAAGTGCTGAGATTGGAGGCCTGGGCCACCAAGCCCATGGAAGACCTGAGTTTGGTTCCCAGCACCCATACTGGGAGGTGCACAATTGCCTGTTAACTCCAGTTCTAGGGGAATCTGATGCCTATGACCTCTCAGAGTACCTTCACTCACATACATGTACCCCTCCACAGATACACACACACACACACACATTTAAAATAAATTGTAGAAATGCTCTGCTAATATATATTCTCTTGTAGTTCCCTTTAAAAAATTTTATATTGTTGTCAAGATGTAGGATGTATCTTTAAGAGATAGTGTGAGAGAACATTGAAAGGACTTGTATGATTATAATTGAGAAGGGTTAGAAGTAAAATAATCCTGGACGTGGGTAATCAGGTAGACTAAGAAGCTTCTGGAAGGAAGAGCTGGGAGATAACAAGTTAAGTGTTCGACATGCCAAGTCTAAAGCACTATGGATCACACCAGTGGAAATAACTGATCAGGAGCTATATATGTGATTCTGGAGTTGAGGAAACACACAGATTTGTGAGTCATCACCACTTAAGCAGAAGCTGAGAATCATGGGAGTGGATGAAATCACCGTGTATCATGAGATACAAAGGACACCAAGGATAGAATCCTAGGAATCCCAGTACTTACAGGAGCAAGGGGACAGGAGTTCACAAATGGGATATCACTAGACTGGGATTCAGGAAGATAACTCTGGCAGCAATGTTACTAAGTACCTGTGACTAGAAAGGGAAGACATGTCCTACCTCCCCCTGAAGAGAGAGATCATCAGAAGCTCTGACATGGTCCAGAAAACAGCAGCAATCTTAACACTGAGTTTGGGATAATGGCTACCTCTGGGTGAAGACAGGCTGTGATTACTAATGAGTCTCTGAAGGAAAGAACTGGGCTTCCCTGCAGGTCATAATTAAGGACCCCACCTGAGGTGCTTCAAGGATGGGGCACTTTGTCTGATGTGTGAAACATGAGACAGAATGCTTTTCAAAGCTTAGATACCCACATACACACACACACACACACACACACACACACACACACACACAAACACTTAAGACTAGCTATTGAAGTTTCTGCTTTCCTGTAAGGGAAAAAAAAAAAAATCAGTGTTTTTACAAACAGCTTCATCCAAATAAAATTTGAAAGATTTCACTCTTCATGTGTGTGTGTGTGTGTGTGTGTGTGTGTGTGTGTGTAGTGTAGGTCAGAGAAGGCTAAGGGGGTTCTAGTCAGTTTTCTATTGCTGTGACAAAACACTGACCTAAACAACTTGGTGTTGGGAGGGAAAGGGTACATCCGCTTACAAGTCCTGATCCCAGTTGGTCACTGAGGGAAGCCGGGGCAGAAACTGGAGCTCGGAACTTGAAGGCAGAAGCTGCTTACTGGTTGCTCCTCTGGCCCGTGCATGCTCAACCTGCTTTCTTAGACAACCAAGGACCACCTGCTGGTGGGCACCACCCACAACAGGTTGGGCCCTCCCACCTCATTCAACAATAAGCCCGCAGGCCAGTCCAATCAAGGAAATTCCCCAGTTGAGGCGCCCTCTTCTCTGGTGTGTCAAGTTGACACCTGACGCTATGCAGCATTGGTGTCTATCGTGCTCTGCCTTATTCCCATCAGACAGTGTCCTCCATTGAGCCTGCAGTTAGGTGCTTTTCAGCTGGACTGCTTTTCAGCTGGGTCCCAGTGATCTTCCAGGTATGCCTGGCACATTCAGCTTTCACATGGGTACTAGGGATCTGAGCTCAAGCCCTCAGACTTACATAGCAAGCATTTTTACCAATGATCTATCTCCCAGCCCCAATTTCAGTTTTCTTTAACGGAAGCCAGCTTAAGATCAAATGATCATAACTTCAAAACAAGTAGTTATAACCATAGTCTAGAAATATCCTATTCTTTACTATGAGTTAAAAGGTAGATTTTAAAAAGAAATCTAAGCCTCTGGAACAAATTGATATGATAAACTGACAGAACAAGAGAGACTCGATCTTTAGAAAATACACGAGAAATACAGTGCAAAGGATTGCAACTAAAACAGCCTTAAAATAGATAAATGAAACAAACCTCAAGAGGGTAACAAAAGATGCTTGGGTGAAAGCTTATCTTTGTGGAAGTCCAAGTCTGTTTTCACAGGAAGTTAAAGGGAAGAAAGGGGGTTAACTGAATAAGCTGTTACAAGCTTCCAGGAAATTCAAGATTAGCCTGCTGTTCTTGGCTAACAGAATGTGAGTAGGATCTGGAAACTGGATATAATGTACACATTAGACAGGGGAAATTGCGCAGAAAATTAATAAAACGGAATTTTTATTGAGGTGAAATTCATATTCTACAAAATACATCATTTTAACCATCTTGAAGGGTATGAATATTCCACACAATCATCATGACTGAATCTGAAACATTTTTATCTGCTGCAACTCCACTCCCAGAGAGCTCTGTTACTGGCTCTCTATTCCAGAGCACTGAACAGCCCACCTGCCAGATGAGTTCCTCCTGAGTGCTAAAGGCTACCAAAGACATTGACCTGGTCACCTGCCTCCTGTTACCTCAGTTCTGCTCTCCAGGGGCCAGACTTCCCAGAATCCTTCCCTTTTGTTTCCCACACAGCAGGAAGATCATGAGTGTGGTAAGGGGCAAGCAGCTTCTCAGACAATTAACTGCTGGGACTTTTGGGGGCAGCCTATGAAGGGAAGGAAGGAGGTGGGTGATCCTGACGTTTTCTTGAATGATGTTGATTGACTTCTGTAGAAGGAATTAGAGTCGAGGCTAGGTGAGGGACTCCTTCAAGGGGTACAGCTCAGTGAAGGCCCAGTTGTCACTCTGCTCCTTGAGTTTGGGGGTCCAGCATGGTAGCACTGGGCACCAGCAGTCTGGTCAAGAATGAGCAGAGGCCAAGAAACAGGCTTTGGGGAGGGTGCTCCTGCTCTGTGAGAGGATACGCAGTGTTTGAACTCTGAACCCCTGGAGACTGGACTTCCTGAAAAACCAACCACAGAGGCTCTCAACACCTGGAGGAAGTGGGGTATAGGCGCAAGAGAAAACACGAATGCATGGTGTAGAATTGTTGCCTTCATCTTCTACGGTATATTAAACATGAAAGGTGATTGTGTGACATTGGCAACGGAATTAACAAGAAGAAAAAGCCAACAGAAAAGGTCTGTAACTCATTGTTTGATGGCAACTCTGCATGGAATGGTGGACCACTGTAAGGGAACTAATTTTCCTAATTTTTTTTCAGTATCCACAGAATTTATATTTTTTGAATTGCAAACACCGTTTTCTGGTCTTTGGAGGTCTTGGCTGAACTTCCTGTAACTTTTTAGAGAACTTGAGAACCATTCTTTTTTTTAAAAAATTATTTCTTATGTGTCTGAGTGTTTTGCCCACATGTGTGTCAGTATACCAGTGTTGTGTAGTGCTCACAGAAGTCAGAAGAGGGTGTCAGATCCCCTGGAACTATAGTTACAGACAGTTGTTAGCTGCCATGTAGATGCTGGGAATCGAATCCAGGTCCTCTGGAAGAGCAGCCAGTGCTCTTAACTGCTGAGCCATCTCTCCAGCCCCGTGTTTTATGACATACTTAAGCTAATCTGAAATAAATTCTTTTGACATCTCAACACAAAAGCACAACTTTCACCTCAATGGGGAAAAGATATAGTTTATTCTGGGTCTGGAGAGATGGCTCAGTGGTTAAGAGCACTGGTTGTTCTTGCAGAAGACCTGAGTTCAAATCCCAGCATCCACATGGAGGCTAACAACCATCTGTGACTCCCGTCCCAGGGGATCCGATGCCCTCTTCAGTTTTCCTCCACTATAGGACATGGGCACACTTATACACATGCAAGCAAGCGTAGCACTCATACATATCAAATAAAATGTAACTTAAAAAAAGATCTAGTTTATTCTGGAGCCAAAATGAGGAATTGTGTCCCAGGAACACAGATTCAGGTTACCCAAATTCCAGTTTCATAAAGTTTTTAGAGTAATAGAAAAAAGAAATCATAAATCAATACGCTTTTTAAATACATTAGTGGAGATATCAGAGAGCTGGGTCCTAGCATAGGGGAGAATTCTGCTATGGGGCCTTTGATGCTGTCTGACGGGCTTTTTAGACTTTGGGTTGGTAGAAGCTGGTGGTCTGCTATGTTAATACATTCCAAAAGATTTTTATTTGTTCATCACAGGATGTCAAGGCAGACCCAGAGGTGGGCAAGAAATGGCTATTTAGTTGGCTAAGGACAGACCAAATAAATGGTTGTTAGGCTTTGGACCTGCAATGTTCCAGACTCTCCATAGTTATGAAGTGCTGATCAGCTGATCAGTCTTGCAGGAAGTTCAGTCCAACATAGGGTTTGTTTTTGCTGTTTTTTTGTTTTGTTTTTTCCCCCTGGAAACTTTCTCATTCAACCAAAAGAGAAAAGAAAAACTCCATACACAAATAATAAGCAGCAGTCACCAGTCACACTCTCTGTCCCCTGCCCCTTGCCCGATTTAAGAACAATTTTTTTTTCTCTCTACGCATTTGTCCACCTTAAACATAAGGAATCACACAAGATGCTGAGGCAGGAGCTAGTCTCTTAGGTATTACGGAGAAAGGGGCCCATGGGGAAAACGGCAAGTTGCTTATATAGGACGGATACTTGAGTTAATCAGAAAATTAAAGGTTAAAATGGCAGTGAGGAGTGCTGAGGAGGGCGAATAAGAGGGCTTGTAGCTGGGTATGAGGTAGCGGAGCTAGACTGAGAGGAGGAAAAACAGGGTTCTTGGCCAGTGACAGTAGGCTGGCTCCCTCACTCCTGGAAGTCCTTGCGGATCACATGTAAGGCATCTTTGGCCTTTCCTATGTCCTTGCTTCTAATGCAGCTAGTTGCAACATATTTAATCGTAGATAAGGTTAGCTTCTAAAGAAGTTTGTTTCTAGATCCTCTACAAGACAAGGAACTAAGCATGAAGTAACCAACAAAGACTACAGCTAATCTTGGTGGCTGTGATGGAATTAACTCTCTGCTGTAGTAAAGCTGCAAGCTGACTCTGAAAACTCGAGAACAGAGAGCTTACCATAATTTAACAGTACTTGAGATACACCAGTCAGTAACTTATGAATAGCTGACAGTTAAGGTCACAACTAGTAAAGCCAGAGTCAGAAATTGGTGAAGGAAGCTTCAACCATGCCTAACTTGGTGGACAGCACATACACAACACATGATTATCTCTCTGGCTGAGCCAGGGGGACAGGCATAGAGTGTGCAGGCTCTCCACTGGCTTGACAATGATAGCTCAAAGAATTAACCAGTCTCAATAGATCTTTGTCTGGTTTCCACCATTCCTCTATAAAACCTCTAGACCATGGAAATTCAACAGCATTTTTCCTTCCTTGAAAATTCTTTCTCTTAGGAGTGTCTCTCACTTTTTCTTAATTTCTCACTCTTTAAGTTCTTTTTTAAAAACTTTTATTTTTAATTAATTATTTATTTATATGTATAAGTGTTTTGCTTGCACATATCTAAGTGCACTTGTGTTTGCAATGCCAGGGAAGGTCTAAAGAGGGCATCAGATACCCTGGAACTGGAGTTAAGGACAATTATTAGCCGCCTTGTGGGTCTTGGGAACCCAACCTGAGTCCTTTCCAAGATCAGCTGCTCTTAACTGCTGAGCCATCTCTCCAGACTTACTTTTCTTCAATTACTCACTGCTCTGTAATAGTTCTTAATAAAGCCTGCTTTCACTATGTATACTCACTCCCATGAAAGCAATTAATTTCTTTGTGTGACAAGGAACTTCCAGCCATTGTCTTTGGCCAATCTTTGATGACCATGAGTGACCTGCATCTTAGGTCCCTGAGTCATGCGTACCTGGTCTATGAAAGGTTCTGCCACACTCAGAAACCCTGTATCAATGTGGTCTTTGTGTTTTCAAGGTTCACCCAGATTGCAGCAAGTATCAGTATTCCTTTTGTTTTATGGCTAACTAACACTGCATTGTGCACATCCACCACTTTTTTTTGTGTGTGGCCCCCCATTCATGCATAGTTGTCTTGTTTCCATTTTTTGACAATTTCAAATAATGCTATTATGAATCTTCATGCATAGGTTTTTTTTTCCTCAGATGTTTTCAGTGCTCTTGGGTATACCCTAGGGCTGTAATTGCTGAGACATATGGTAACTCTGTTTTTAACATTTTGAGGAACCTGTTTCCAATGATGACTGCACTATTTAACATTCCTGCCAGTAGGCTCTAAGGCTCCATGTCCTTGTCAATATTTACTACAAGTTTGTTGTTTAAAGTAATGATTGTGTGGCCATCACTGTGGATATGAGACAGTCTTATTGTATTTTTAAAAAAGATTTATTTCTTATTTATGCGTATATATGTGTTTGTGTGCATGTACATACACATGCATGGGGTTGCCTCAAAGACCAGAAGAGGGGGTCAGATCCCTTTGAACCTGAAATTATACTTGGTTGTGAGCCTCCGATGTGAGCCCTATAAACTGAACTCCCATTTTCTGCAAGAGCAGCAAGTACTCAAGGATTGACCCATCTCTCCAGCCCCTTATTGTGGTTTTGATTTGCATTTCCCTATTAACTTTTGATGTTGAGACTCTTTTTATGTGTTAATTCGAATACTTTGTTTGGAGAAATGTTTAATCATCTTCTTTGCTCACTTTTTTAGCTTCAATCTATTGCCGGAACAAACACCATAACCAAAAGTAATTTAGGGATGAAGGGATTTATTTGGCTTACGTTTCCAGGTCACAATCCATCACTGCAGCATGTGAGGACAGGACTCAGGGCAGTAACTTGAAGCAGAAACCATGGTAGAATGCTGTTCGCTGCTCCCTCTCTGGGTTAGTCAAAGGCTCATGTTTAGATAGCTTTCTTATACAGGCCAGGATCATCTGCCCAGCAAACTGTGTCAACCACAGAGGGCTGGGCCTCCTACATTAATGAAGACAATCAGAACATACCCTCACAGTCCTATCCACAGACCAACTCGATAAAGACAATTATTCAGTTGAGGCTCTTTTTTGGAGTGATTGTAGGATGTGTCAAATTGACAGGTAATGCTCATGAGTACACTCACCTTGAAGGATCATCTTTGTGCTGTGTAGTTATAATGGTTTCTTACATCCTTTGGCTAGTAGACCATCAGGATGATTTGCAACTATTTTCTCCCATTCAATTGTCTTTTCATTTTATTGACAGCATTATTCAATGTACCAAAGTTTTTACTTTTGATGGAGACCAATTTACCGTTTATTTTCTTTTTCTGCTTAACACCCCCCTCCAGTATCCCCCAAATCCAAGGCCATGAAGATTTACATCTATGGTATTAAAATGGCAGAGAGCAGCAGTCAAAAAAACTTTTATTGAAAGATATAGAATCACATCCATACACATAAGGAGTCACACATACATACACACACTTATACAGATTGATGAAGTTTTCCATAAGTGGGAAGGGGACTCAGAAACTGAAATCCAATGTCTCCTTGGGGAGAATCTGGGTTTATGAGTTTTAGTGGTTTCCTGTCCCCTAAGTTTGGACTGGTCAATTTAAACAAAGAAGAAAAGACTGATATGTCACATCTTCAACATGAGATATCCAGGGCTACATGGCTCTAAGCAGGTCAGTTGAAGAGACCCTGTTGGATTTAAGAAATAAGGCCTTCCTGCCAGACCAAGAAGACAGAAGAGTGCCACCTTCATTACTTCTCAGTGCCCCTGTTTGCTTACTAGGGATTTTGTCCATTACATTCCTCCTTCTGAAGAGATAACCCTAAAATCATTTCGATGGGCTGAAATCGGGGAACAGACCTAAGCAATTTTCACAATGAAAAATCTAGAGCTTTAACTCCAGAGTTTTCCCTTCTGTCCAGACTGGAGTTTCAGCCTCCACCCTCATGTATAGCTTCTAGGCAGGGGTGTTAATGTGGAAGCCAAGTAGAAACCAGAGTTCCCTTTTGGCATTTTTGGCTAGAGAACCAAGGGAATTTTTGGAACTGTTGTTTTGGGGTCCCTGACTTGAACAGCCTACCCAGTTTCTATTGTCTGTTCTCATCACTACCCCTCTGAAGAGGTTACCCAAACTGTCAGGAGCCATTTGCCTGCCTTGAACTATGCCTTAGTTTAGGGTTAGGCAGAAGTCAATTTTGTGCACAGAAGTGCTGTTGGGAGCAGGATGTTCTGCTATGCAAATAATTTACACCTGAGGGGAAGTCTTATCTTTCACCCAAGCCTGAGGACACCTGAAGACCCTTGAAGGAAGATGTGATTGGCTTAAGTTATTTTGCCTGTATTAGTTATTGTTTTTGTGGTGAACTTTTGGCCCATTGTTTTGTTCATTTCACAGAATATAAATAGGGGGCACTTAATAAAGGTAAGCTGCTTCAGTATTGACTGACAGCCCTCCCAAGTCTGTCCTATTTTCTCTCTCTCTCTCTCTCATTTCTCCATCCTCACTCCCCGCTTCAGGTACGGTTTGATTTCTGCCAGCGGGCTCCGGCACCAGTCTGTATGAGATTGGGAAAACAGTCAATTCTGTTTTTCTCCAGCTGAAACGGAGTGTTGTCTAGGGCAGTCAGAATATCCCCACTCAGTGGGCTGATTTAAGGAACCCCAAAAGTATATAACTGCTAGCTGTAGATAGAAAAGAAAGTTCTTGATTATTATTTGGAAAGTGACATGAGGGAGAAGTAAAGGCTTGTTATTAGCATTACAGTCTTAGGCAGGAACCAGAATAAGCTAGAACAGTGGATATATATTTTTAAATGTTCAAATTAAAGTTCATTAGCATCTCTTGATTTGCTTCAAAAGCAAATTGACTTGACTCCTATTTGTTTTTCTATTGGCTTCTGAGGCTGAATTTGCTTTTAGGCACATTGATAGCTAGAATCAGTGTGAGGTCCATCCCTGATGCCTCCTAGACAAAAAGAAGAAATTGAGCCATTTAATTTTAGGTTAAAAGAATGTAAGCCTGCCACTCTTAGCTGCATGTGTGTATTGGCTACAAGTAGGTGCTACAGTGTTGAACTAAGCCAAGATCTGGAAGCCTTGTATTTGGGCATCATTTACTTATTAAGAAGAAATTCATGGGGCTGGAGACATGGGTCAGAGGTTAAGGGCACTGGCTGCTTTTGCAGAGAACCTGGGTTCAATTTCCAGCACTCACATGGCAGTTAATAACTGTCCATAACTCCAGTTCCAGGGGATCCGAGACTGTATTTTGATCTTCATGGCATTGAACAACATGGGTACACTTACACACATGCAGACGATATACTCATACACATAAAATTTAAAAAATAGAAGAAAATCATTAGTGAGAAATATTTGTCTAAATAAAAACTCATACAATTAAGCTTAATGTTCAAGGAACATAGTCCCTTGGACTGTCAAGGAATATACCAATCATTTTAATTTTTGTTTATATTTTTCTGTAGGGTGGTAAAGACCATGCAGGTGGCCAATATTAGTCTTTTTGTTTTCATAGTCAAGGTCCTCAGGGGTCACTTGGGCTTGGGTAGAGCCTTTGGCTCCTTTAGCCTTCCTTTTACCAGCTGTTCCATCTATGTGAGATAAGTCAAAGGCTTTACTTGTCAATGGCTCTGCCGCAAGCAATGAGGAAAATTTTCTTCTATATTGATCCTCCTTGTTGTAGAATAGACAATGATTAGACTCCATCTGGTGGGGTCTTCATGGCCTTTCTGAAAAAGAGAACCAGTGATCTACCACAGTTACAGGATATGGTTCCCTGGGACCTAATTGACTTTGGAGGGCAAGTGGCAAAATATTGTCCCTTTTAATCCCTCAGATAACATTAATATAGGCTTCTAAGTATGGTTATTGAATACCCAGAAGGTTAGTTATACAACTCTGGTACTTGACTTAAACAAAGCTTATGTAAAAACCAAATATTAAAAAAGAAACCTTTATTAAACATATATCTGTTTTTTAATTCAGCCCTTATAATTGTTAACAAGAATAGATCAATAGCTTTACTAAGTTAAGTAGAGGTTTGACTGAACTGTGGTCTTAGAGCTCTTAAGATTACCTATCTTCTCTAAGTCTCATCTTTTATGTACCTTAAGAACTCTACTCAGATCTGCAAAAGTCTTTACAGTTTGCAAAGACTTTTCAGCCTTCTTTTCTATTCTGGAAATGTCCAGCCATTTTAATCTTTATAAACAAATCCTTTTTCATCAAAAATATTCCCATTATTGCACCCATGTAATCTCTTGCCTACTTACTGTTTTCCTAGAACCCTGAACTTCCTCAGACCTTTGTCACTCATCTAGGCTTTCCGTTTTCATTCTAAACATAGCCAACCATCTTAGTCTTCATCTATAAATCCTTCCTTATTAAAATATCTCCACTCTTAGATCCTTTTAACATCTTGTCTCTCATACAGACTTACTGTTTCTTATTATCATGAGCCATAATAACATTAACCAATTTTGCAAGTAGGCACAGATGAAGACATGAAGGTAGCAGTTGGTTGGTGTAGAAGAAAGCACTGTGCAGTATTATCTTCTTACTACATTTTTAAATTACCAAGCTTTTTGCTTTAAGTTACAAGCAAACCTCTCTACTTGTACTTTAACACCTTTTTTTCTTTTCTTTTCCCCTTTTCTTTTGTATTTTTGAGACAGGTCTCCTGTTGCCTCAGCTGGCTTGGAACTCACTGTGTAGACCAGGTTGGTCTTGAATTCACAAGGGATCCACCTGCTTCTGCCTTCCGAGTGCTGGAATTAGTCATGTGCCACCATGCCCTGGCTACATTTTTTTTTCTTTTGTCTTGCGGCATCATAATATCTAAGTTAGAAGAAAGTTTACATTTTTAGTAGGAGCCTTGACTTATATGTTTAAAACAGCCCCCGGCAAATGAGAAAAGGGAGGAAAAAAAGCACTGACAGAGGCAAGGATTTTGATGTTAATCCCATAATGGCAGTTTTAGATGATAAGAGCCATTGAAAGAACTAATTGTGTTTTATTTGGGGGGAGGAGGAAGTCTAGTTTTATCCCGCTTGCTCCAGTTTCTCATGAGGCAAGCCAGTGAGGAATCTGCTTCTGTTCCCATTTGTGAAGCCAAACAGAAATTCTGTGAGATATATGGAGGGATGCCTAATCCACCTACTGTCTCTCAGCCTATAATATCTGGGAGATGGCTCCAGCTTCTGATGGAGGCAATCATCATGACTCAGTTGCTCCATGGGGAGTAGTCCTGAGTCTGGACTTGATTCACTGGACTCATGCCTGACCCATGCGGGTTGGTGGGGACCACCCTGGGACCCACCCCCACCCCCATTTCTGACTGGTTCACTTGTTTTTGTTGCCTCTGTTCCCTAAAACACAGTAATTCCCTTTTCAGAGTAATGTTATCTAAATTGACCTTCTTTCTCATGCAGAGAGGGGTACCCAAGGGCATCTCAAACAAAATTGTAAAGAGGTGATTAATGAACAAGAATATATCGGTCTCCCAGTCAGATAAGAGTCTGGAAAGTTCCCAGTTAGCTGAGGGAGATAGAGGAGATGTATGATGCCCAAGATGAAATTTCTTTAATTTTGAGTCTCTGTTCTTATGTTCATTTTTTTGAATCTGCTAGTCCATATTGCCCAAATTAGAAAAATCACATTATAACCTAACACATGTAATCCTGCCTTCAGCACTTGTAATCTACAGAATAAAAAACACAGAAAGCAATGCACCTAAAAAGAAGTTGGAAAGAGAGATCAGAAAGTTGAAAGGAGTCTTGAGGATGGAAAGATCCTCTTTGCCTCTGGATGTTGTAGCTGCCCATTTGGTGTCTGTTGGCAGCTCTCTAGCACCTGGCAATCTATCTGTTGGGTCTGAGCTGGGATACAGAAAGCACAGGTTTTCCTGCATTTAGTCATCTCAGGAGCGTTAGCTCCCTGTGCTAAGCTGGCTATCGTTAGAGGCATGTGGCTGGGAAAATTCTAAGCTTCATTTAGTAAAATCTAAATTCAAACACCAGAGAGGTTGCATAGGACTTCCTTGGTCTGGCATAAAAATGCACTGATGCATTTTTATAGTCACAGATGGTCACAGAGCCCACAATGGAGCCCCTCTGAGTTTCTTATGTCTATAATCCCATTAAGAATCCACGAAGGGAAACCAAAAAGGAAAAAAAATTGGGAGAAGAGGACTGGGACATATGGCTAAATGTCCATGCTGCAGGGAATTCCTGGGACAGTGATCCCCTGAGGGCTAAGTGGTAGTGGGAGGTTTATAGATGTTGCCATTTTGAAGATGTCATTAATCAAAATGGCAACCAAATTATCTGGATATTCCCATAATGATAATGTCATTAGCCAAGTCACATGGCTGCTGCTGCTTTTTTTTTTAATCCTATGATGAGTTCAACTCCATGAGTCTATTGTCCATCAGGGCATGAGTCCCCATACGATGCATGAATCTCACATATTAAATGTGCACAGCCATCCCCATTTTCAAAAAAGCATCCAGTTAGAGTTAGACTGATCAACTAGGCAAAAAATACCCTCAGGTCCAACACAGCAAAGTAAAGAAACAGAGAAAGGAATTCCATGGTCTCAATCTATGGAAGGAGAGTCCATGTCTTACCACTGACCATAATTGTGAATCACAGTATGATTCCATCTGGAAGCACATGTTCTATTTGGCAATGGTGTGTGACTTTCTGTGTTGGCTGTAGTTTAATTTCCTTTAAAAAAAATGACTTGTTGAAAATAGTTAATCCTAATTTAAATCCTTAGCTGCCTTGTATATGGCTTTATTTAGTTTGAAGAGCAACTGCCCAGTGTAATGCCCACTGTTATGTCTGGGGTCCTAGATCCCTTTGTGCATTCTTTTTACGTCCTCCAAACCTAATCCAAAGACTCTCAGGCTCCCAATGGAAGCTGAGTGGAGAGAGAAAAGAAGGGTGAATCCTGTGCTGAGGAGGAGAAAACAAGACTTTTGCACAGCATCACTGATGTAACTTGGATGCAGACTGCCTTTTAAACAGTTGGGCTCAAAGGCTTATAAGCCAAGAAGCTCAGCCATAATGGGACTTCTGACATGCCACCCTTTCCAAGGCCTCTTGGTTGCTCTAGGGCAGAGTAGCCAGAGAGATAAGGTATCTATAGCAAGGGAAAAATACAACTTTTTCTTCTCTGGAGTTATCTTAGTTCTTTTCCGAGGGATTTCAAGTTTAATTTACTGAGAAGCTAGCTAATTTCTAGTCACAAATCTTAAGAATTTCTCACATTCTTAGTTGCTTTCTTAATGGCTTCTTTTATTTTGTTTGAGAGAGAGGATCAGCAAGTGGAGAGGGGACTCTGAAAATGAAACCCAGCGTCCCATGGGGAGAACTGGGATTTTAAGATTCCCCTCCCATGATTTTGGATTGGCCAACTTAAAGAAGTGGGTGCTGATAGACTTATGGTTCCAAATGATGAGGATTCCAGGTCTATACAACTCTAAACAGGTCAGTTGAAGGGCCCTGTTGGAGTTGACAAACAAGGCCTTCCTGCCAGGTCAAGAGGAAGCAGGAAGTGTACCATCTTCACTACTTCTCAGTGACCCTATTTGTTTCTTAGGGATTTAATCACTTATAACATGACTGTGGAGAACTTAAGTTTCACCTTAGAAATATCATTTAAAATGTTCCAGAAAGAAGTCTGGCAAAGTCTCCAGAAGTACTAGAATCCCAAGCAGGAGGAACAAGAAGTTGAAATTGCTCAAGGATACAGAACTGCATTTGGTATAGATCAATTTCCTCCATCAGGATATCTGCATCCTGACCCACGATGGCAAGACAGAGTTTCTCCTGGTGTTCCTGGGCTGACAGGTAGCAGGACCTCCTTTTGCTAACAATAAAAGGCACACTTCTTCAGGATGGAGGTCCATAGGAATGACATCACAGGGAATCTTGGTCATGGAATTATAACAGATTCAACTCTCCCACCAGAAAAGCAGGCAGCTGCCCAGGTTCTGTAGTTCTTCCTCAGTCTCCTATTAGAAATCAGATGGCAAATATCTGTCCCAGGAGAATGTCCTAGAGAGAGGACTTCTTGTCATGCAGTATAAAACATCCCCCAAATTCTTTGCACAGCACATCTTTTGCAAGTATTGGATTTTTTTGAGCCAGCCTTCCAGTAGGTCATCTCCAAAGATCAGAATCCTAGACCAGTTTTCGTTCCTTCTAAAGTAATTTTGATGTTTTATCTTAGTTTCATTGCTAAGTAATCATTCCACGAAGTAAATGAAATCTAGAGAGAATGAACATTCTTAAGATACTGTTTTGGTAATGGTCGATTACGTAAATGTGAATTTTTCAAAGTAAATTGTTACCATTTCATTCTACTTTGAGGTAAAGTAACTACAATAGTTTCATTATTGTTGAAAACAACAAAACAACTTGACAGTTCACCGGAGTAATCTAGAAACACAGCAAGAATTTTTCCTTCCTAAATAATTTAAAGTATTTTCTTTTTGCTTTATGGCTTCTACTTAAGTTATCATACAAGTGCTCAAATGGAACATGATAGAACTGTGGTTATATACCTCACCGTACTGTTTCACAAATACACATAAACGGGGAGTTTTATTAGTAAATCGATCCTATTTTATTTAATTTTTACATAAAATATATTATTTTATATTGTTATTTAACAAGCCTCTTCTATTGCATTGATTCAGAAAAATAGCAGCAATTTTGTCTCTTAAAGTGTTTTGCAATTTTTCATCGTTAGCTGTTCCACAGTCATTATTTGATTACACAATTGCTCAAATGAAAGCTCAATAGAACTAAAACTTTGGAGATAGTGTTGATAAATTAAGCTAAACGTGAATTTCTTTTCTTTAATTCCCTAAATATGAGGAAGATGGAATTTCAGTTGCTGGCATTTAAGAAGTCCCCAGCACCATGAACTGTCGTTGTAGTAGAAGTTTCACATAAACACTTATAACATGTACGGGGATTTAAAGTCAAAAGTCCATTTCTGCATACTAGGGATCAAAACTGCTTGAATTAAAGAGCAATGTCTCTGTCCAAACAGATTTTCATTTAAAAATATTCCTTAAGGTAACTTTTTCTAAGAAAATTTTCTTAAGAAATTATTTATTTTTATTTTATGTGTATGAGTGTTTTACCTGCATGTATGCAATATACATCTGTGTCATGCAATGCCCTTGGAGATCAGAGAGGGCACTGGATTTTCCCAGAACTGGTGTTAAAGACATCTGTTAGCTGCCATGTGGGCGTACGGGTGTTTTGCCTGCATGTAGAGAAGGCATGTACTTAACTGCTGAGCTACCCCTCCAACTCCCTTAAAGTAATGTTTTCTTGTGCATGACTTAGAAGAGGCAAATAAGAAAAAAAAAAGAAAAAAACTACATTGTTAATTTCTCTTTTTTGATTAACTGTGCTGGATCTGGGTTTTCCTAAAGGAAAGATATCATATTATTAAAACAATGTAAATACTATATCTTATTAATTCTTTGAAAATGTCATATGTGCACACTATGTTCATAGTTCACCCCTCAACTCTGATCCAATCTACTCTGCACTTCTCAACTCTCCTCTAAATTATATATATATTTTTAAAACTCCACTGAGTCCTATATGTGCTAACTATATATATGCATTGGTATGGGGTCATCCACAAGATCACTGTCAACCTACCAGGGACCACACCCCTAAAGAAAACTGACTTTCCATCGAAGTCGTGAGCTACTCGTAGAGGTAGAGACTGCTGAGCCCTCTCCTCATGCTGGAATTCTGATTAGCTTGATCCTGTGATGGTCTTGTGCAGGCAAGCTGAACTGCTGTGGGTTCTGGAGTACAGTTTGTCTGTCATGTTCGGGAGACATTTGCCCTAGTCTCCCCGACCTCTTTCCCTTACAGTCTTTCTACTCCTCTGCTGCCATGGTCCCTGGGCCTTCCCAAGGGGGTGATATAGATGTCCCATTTGTGACTGAGTACTCCACAGACACTTATTCAGTGCTTTGACAAGTTGTGAGTTTCTGTGTTAAATACTTCTCTGGTGAGGACTGAACATTGTACTAACCTAAGGGTAAAGGTATTCGTCTTCAGAGGGAAATTTGATACTATATCTATTTAGCAAAATATAATAGCAGAGGTCTATGAGCTCACCAGTCAAGGGTTCTTAAACCTATTTACAGTATCAAGCATGTGTTTCCTTCTCTAGAGTAGACCTTAAATCCAATCAAAAAGGGATCGAGGGGCTGGAGAGATGGCTCAGTAGTTAAGAGCACCGGCTGCTCTTGCAGAGGACCTCGGTTCAGTTCCCAGCACCCACATGGAGGCTAACAACTGGTCCTTAACTCCAGGTCCAGGGAAATTGATGCCGCCCTTTTCTGACCTCCAAAAGTATTACAGGACACAGGTACACTTATATACATGCAGGCAATACACTCAAACACATACGATAAAATAAAAATAATAAAAAAGAAAATTGAAAAGTGATTGGTTATCCCCATAACATTCATGCTTCTGTTGCACTGAATGACATATCTTTCCAGGCCGGTCATTAGGTTAGCTAGCAGGGCTTACAACTGGGTAAAACTATGGATGACTTTTCTCTTCTAGCAGTTTACATAGCACCTCTGGTCCTATGAAACCTAGATAGTAGGGATGAAACTTCCAATCAATGTCAGCTGGGTCCCATGACCAAAGTATATGATGTCTTCAGCAACAGGGTTGTTGTCATCAAGTTCTGGTGGGCAACCAAAATAGGCATCACAATCTTACACCTAATAAAGGCAAAAAAAAACCCTTTTAAAATAAAGAGGAAAATATCTTCTTGAGGTAATGCACACTGGCCGGTAAGCTTGGGGCTTTGCTATAGAAGACCACGGTGAAAAGCAGTAACAAATTTGTTTACACTGAGGGGCCAACTTTCACGAGCACTTACAATAGGGTTACATATCAATCAGTCCACTGAAGGCAAAAAACAATGCATTTAATACACATGATGGCATCACTGCTTAGCAATCAGTACAGTGCAGAGCGCAGCATATTTTCCCTCATGGTAGTTTGGCTGACCAAGAGCTTTGGCTGGCTCCATTGTCCTTTATCATAAGATGTCTTATCACTAGAACAAGTGGAGGGAAATCAAAATTCAAAAAATTTTAAAGCTAAGGGCAGGCTAGGTGCATCATCAGGTGAAAGTGGTTGCTATGTAAGGCTAGCAACTTGTGTTTGATCTTTGGGACCCATGTTAAGGTTAAAAGAGAGAACCAGCTCTTGAAGATTGTCCTCTGACCTCTGTCACATGTGCACTTACACACATAACTCATATATCCCCCCATAATATTAATAGATTTTTTAAGTTTAAGGTTTATTTTGGTTATTTTTAATTATGTGTATGTGTGGGATGTATGTGCATGTGAGTGCAGGTTGCCTGCACAGTTCAGAGGCATCAGGTCCCCAAGGAGCTAGAGTTACAGGCCATTGTGAGCTGCTCATGGGTGTTCAAAACTGGACTTAGGTCCTCTGCTAGAGCAGGCCACACTCTTATCTGCTGAGCCATCTCTCCTAGTTCCTATATATATTTTGGAAAATTATAAACTGAACTATCATTAATTTGGGTATTTCAATTCCTCTTTCAGGAAGGGGATCTTTGTCTTGCTTAGCTAATACAGTTTGTGTCACTGTCTGCTTAATGTTGAACAAATTAAGGTTCAGTTTGAACCCACAGCAACTGTTTTAGTTACTTTTTTGTTGTTATGACAAATTACCTGAACCCCCCCCCCCAAAAAAAAAGGGAAGGATTTCTTTTGGCCCTTGCTGGAGGAAACAGTCCATTATCACAGGGAGCCAAATGGGAGGCAGTTGATCACATTGCAACCCCAGTCAGGAAGCAGACAAAGATGAATCTAGTGGTCTTCTCACTTTCTTGTTTTTATTCATTTCAGGGCCCAACCCCATGGAACAATGCCACTCACGCTCAAGGTGAGTCCAAATCCAGTCAAGTTGACAATGAACATTAACCATCACAGAAACCAACTAAACTTACTTTTAAAAGATATTTTAAAGACCAAAACATACTGTCTTTGTTCCTTCAGAATTATAGTTTCAATACTCATTTTCAGAGAGTATGGAGTGGGTGATCTTTTGTTTTGGGTAGCTTAATTTTTGGTTTGTTTTTTTGAAACAGGGTCTCCCTGTAGCCCCAGATGACCTGGATTTTATTATATAGACCAGGCTGGCCTCAGTCTCATACAGATCTGCCTGCTTCTGCCTCCTGAGTGCTGGGATTAAAGGCACTCCACTATACCCAGGTGGAGTAGCCTAATTAAAAAACTTTTCTGTGGTCATATTATGAATTATTTCAATTTCTAGTATTGTATAATTTGGAGAAATTAAAGGTGTATATAATCTAGAAGATGGGAGAGGAATGACATATTTAAAGAGTACTGTAGAGCTACACTGTGTGCAGAGAAGCCACCAGTCACCTGGTGTTGAACATTTGAAACATGGCCTGTCTGAACTAAGATGTGCTCTGAGTGTAAAGTACACACTCAGTTCGGTATGATTACTGTCTAGCTTAGTTTCTGTTGTGATAAAGCACTGACCAAAAGCAACTTGAAGAGGAAACGTTTCATTTGACTTATGCTTCCACATCATAGTTTGTCGGGAAATCAAGGCAGGAACTGAAGTTGAGACCACAGAGGAATGCTGCTCACTGGCTTGCTTCCCCTACTTTACTCAGTTACCTTTCTTATACAGCCCAGGCCTGCCAACATAGGGAGGGCACCATCTGCTATGGGCTGGACCTCTCCACATCAATTAGTAATTAAGGCCTTATAGTCATAGCCAAGCCAGTCTGATGAAGGAAATTCCTCAAATGAGGGTCCCCTTTCCCCTTTGCCAAGTCAACAAAAACCAGCACACTTAAAATGAAGAAAAGTACTTGTCTCGTTCTTCCCTTCAGAATTCCTACTTTTGCATCCTCAGAGGCAGGGGGTGCTGTGTGTACTTCGAGCACAATAAAAGCAGGCACACAGATAAGAACTGAATAAATGTCAGCATTGTAGGGAAGGGCAGTAAGCAAAATCTAAATAACAAGGTGAAAAAATAACACTAATCTTTTCTTTTTAAAATTTTTATTTACCTTTATTGTATGTGTGTGAATATTTTGCCTGCAGGATTTAAGCACACCATGTGCATGCAATGCCTGAGGAGGCCAGAAGAGGGCATTGGATCCCCTGGAACTGGAGCTACAGGCAGTTGTTAGCTGCCATGATGGTGCTGAGAGCAGAACTGAGAGATCTGCAAGAGTATCTAGTATCCTTAACTACTGTGGCATCTCTCTAGCCCCACTAATCTTTCTAAGACATAGGAAAGAAGAAAGAACCAGCAGGTGCTGGGGCATACTGCATCTCTAATGATTCCAAGCTTTACAACTTTTCTATGTCTCGTAGGTAAAGTTTTCTTGGATCAGCATAATATCATATAATTACTGGAAATTATCCCATTTAAAAGAATTTTTCAAAATGGATAATATTACGTTTGAGCATACTTAATTACTTTTTCATGCATTCATGTGAAATATAATAATTTATACTATTTGATTCAATTAGGAGTAGATGTACAGGGCTGCTTCATAAATCGATGTAAAATAGACACTTTTAAAAGACAGCATTTACTGAGCAGTCACCACATGCCAGGCAATTATTCTGTGAAATAATTATGTCAATTTCACTGCTGTGAGGACTGAAGCATAAAGAGCTGGACTGATCTGTCCAAAGGGATATTCTTAGGAGGTAAGGGAGCTATAGCTTACAAACACAAGTGATTCTTCAGTATCTACATCTTCTTCATGCTTTGAAAGATAGCTTCAGATATATGAATGTCTTGAATTTATTTTATGCCTGCCACGCGGAAACTCAGAACAGACTGTCCAACTGGTATCATCTTATAGGCTAGCTTCCCCTCACTCCACATTCAATCCATTCATTTATTAGGAGACAGGTTCAAGGTTCAGTGAGTTTTTACCTGAAAAAGATTACAACTGAAGGCACTACACAGAGAGAAATCATTCTCATGTGGCAATTTTGAGCATTAAATTCGTATTCTCTGCATCATATTCTATGTCTATCTACCACAGGGAGAAGATTCATTGCAAGGCTAGGGAGAGAGCTCTCTGGTGAGCTGCTTGCTGTGCAAGCATGTAGACCTCAATCCCCAGAACCCATGTCCAAAAGCTGAGTGTAGTGGCACATGCTTGTAATATCAGTGCCAGGGAGGTGGAAATGGGTAGATTCCTGGGGCTGACTGGCCGACCAGCCTAACCTAATTGGCAAGCTCCAGGCCAATGAGAGACTGTTGTGGTTTGAATATAAAATGTCCCCATTGCCGCATATGTTTGAACATTTGGTCTCCAGCTGGTGGTGCTGTTTGGAACGGATACAGAATATTTAGCAAGTGTAGTCTTGCTAGAGGAAGTATGTCACTGGGGGTGGACTTCGTGCTTTGATAGCCTGGCCCCACTTGTTCTTGCTCTGCTTCCTGACTACATGGCCAGCCTCTGGCTCCTGCTGTCATGACTTCCCTACCATGATAAAATCAATGCATCTGTGTATCCACTCAGGATCTGTAAGCTAACACAAGCTCTTTCTCTCCTAAGTTGCTTTTGCTTTTTGTCAGGGTACTATATCATAGCCACAGAAAGGAAACTGATACGACCCTATCTCAAACAAACAAACAAACAAACAAACAAACCCCCAAACCCCAAACCAAACCAAACCAAAACTCCAGGTGGACAGCATTTAAAGGTTGATACTTGAGGTTAACCTCTGGCTTTCACATGCACACACACACAGACACACACACATACTAGACAGACAGACAGACACACACACACACACACAAACACACACACAGAACTACTACACATACAGGCACACTGCTAATTGAGTCAGAGTGTGGGGCAGCAAAGTAGAGAAGGAATTTGATGTAAATTTGTGAAGCCACTATGAAAATGTGGCAGTTTCTCAGAAAACTAAAAAAAAAAACCAAAAACTGAAAGCGGCATATCACCTAGCTAATAAGCCCTGGTCATATGCTCAAAGGACTCTGTATTCTACCACAGGGATTCCTGCATGTCTATGTGCATTGCTGCTCTGTTCACTATAGCTGGGGAATGGAATCAGCCTAGGTGTCCCTCACCAGATGAACAGACAATGAATGTGTGTTCACATGCTCATGGAACTTTGTTTAGCTGTAAAGAAAAGCAAAATTGTACAATTTTCAGGAAAACACACAGAACTGTTAAATATTAAATTAAGTAAGGTAACAAAGACTCAGAAAGACAAATACCACACGTTCTTTCTCATATGTGGATCCTAGCTTCAAATTTTTTTTAAATGAAACTTATTTGCTCTTATAACTGACATATTTCTGGTATGTGAATCTGTTCATTTTTGACAGCATCGCATTGTGTACCTTGCACTGTGACCACCTCCTCCTCTCCACCCTGCGCTGTGACCACACCCCACTATCTCTGATCCTTCCCAATCGCCTAGCTTCAAATTTTTATACATGTGTATTTATGCAGAGTGTGTGTAGAGGCCAAGAAACTAGAAAAGGGCTGCTAAAGGGAGAACAAGAGGTTTAAAGAAAGAGGGATGGAGAGGGAGGGTTAGAGCACACATGTGATACAAAAGAGGAAGGGGAGATTTGGGGGCAGGTTGAACAGTGTAAGTTCTCATCGGAGCAGGAAAATAGAAGGGAGGAGGGCCAGCGCGGATTAAGTATGTATGAAAATGTCATAAGGAAACTGGCTTTTACATAGTAAGTAGTTAATTGAGATGAATAATTTTAAATATATTAATTTATATTAATATACAAATATATTTAAATAAATTAAAATGATAAATGAAGGGGCTGGAGAGATGGCTCAGTAGTTAAGAGTACTGGCTGTTCTGTAGAGGAATCAGGCTCAATTCTGCTGAGGAAGCAGAAACTAATTTAAATCAATGTTAGAGTCAACAAATTCTGATTTTAAAGAGACTGCTATAAGAAACGGTTTCCACACATAAGTGAAACACAGAATAGGAAGTTTACCCATTGTTTCTATTTTGAGACAGAATTTTAAAAAGCATGATATACAATTGTTCTAAGAAATGAATGAAAATATTATATCTATAGTTAGTGGTCATAAATATTAATAATATTATTATGGGGAAGTAATAGAGAATTTATAGATTTGATCACCATGTCAAAAAGAGAATAATTGTGTCATGTCAAAATTGGAATTATTAAAATGTAATCAACTCTGGAGGAAGTAATCCTAAGAAGAAATTAATGTGGATAGACATGTTAATTTAAAATGTGATACACTTCAAGATTTGAGAACTATTAATAATTTGGAACTTTGATACTTATATATACTTGTAATGATTACAGCTAAAAATACATTTTTCAAGAGGTAGGCCTTAAAATTAATGTAAATCCAAAGAACTGAGATATGGAGAAGAAGAAAACAAATGATTTGCTTATGGGTAAAATGTGGCAATTGCTATAGGGTGGCTGGATGAATTATGAATTAATTAGAAGACAAAGGGCAGGAGAATAGAAGTAATATTGGGATTGAGGAGACGGCTCAGCAGTTAAGAGCACTGACCGCTCAGAGGACCAGGGCTTGGTTCCCAGAATCCACATAATGACTAATATCTGTCTGTAACTCCAGTACCCAGGGATCTTCCACCCTCTTCTGGCCTCCCAGGGCATTGCATGTATGTGGTGCACATATATACATGCCAGTAAAACAGTTATACACATAAAAAGGGCTGGAGAGATGGTTCAGCAGTTAATAATACTGGCTGCTCTTGCAGAGGACCTGGGTTCAGTTCTCAGTACCCATGTGACAGCTAACAACTGTTTGTAACTCCAGTTCCTCCAGGCCTTCTTCTGGCCTCCACGGGCATTATACAACACATGTGTGATTATATTCATACAGGCAAAACACTAATACACATATTTTTTAAAAGTAAAAAAAAAAAAAAAGAAAACAAATAACTTAAAAACATTAAAACATAGTAATATTGGAACCTACCAGGAAAGGAATTAATATTTTAATTGGCAGTGTAGTCAGGAGTGACTACTTGCTCTGAAAAGAAGTGTTCATCCCTGAGAACCCTCTACAGGACAAAGACGAACTCAAGCATAAACTGATCCCCGCTATACAGCTGATTGATTTAGAAAAGGTCCTGTCACCTAAGTTTAACCAGTATGAGACCACCACAGGTTTAGGCTTTGGAGCTATGTAGCACAGAGAGGTGCAGTCAGAGTCACACTGATAGCAATATCCCAGGGACAAGGTCTGTGGGTTTGTTGCTGAGGACCTGGAACTTGCCTTGGTTCTTCCTTCAACAGCATTCCACTAACACCCTGTGGCAGGTTCTGAGCCTTTCTAATACTCTCTCCTCCTCTCACCCTCACTTTTGGGGCTCAAGCTAGCCTGATTAAGCTTCTGTTACTTTAAGATCCTGTGAAGAGCACGGAATTGTGGGAACTCTTCTTTCCTGTTCTCAGGTCATCACTGTGTTAGCTCTAGGTGGAGGTCCCCTGCATCTAAGGCAGGAAGATGGTGAAAACAAAGAATCTTAGAAAGGTCACTGCGTTTCATCAACTCTAGGCTCCAACTTGTTATGAAAAGTGAAAAAGAAAGCTGGACATGGTGACACATACCTGGGATTCCAGCACTCAAGAGGCCAAGGCAAGAGAATATGAAGCTGGATGCAAAACTCTTGGCTCAAAAACAACAAAATCACGGACATATATTCAGCGTACGCACATATTCTGAAGAGGGACAGGTGGAGGGGGTGAAATCAACCATCTTTCCTGGCAACTGTAGGACTCTGAGAAAATGTGAAATACAGTATTACACCATGTTAGTCAAATGTGTCCATCACAGACTGCCGGTAACATTGAGTCAGAAAGCGCACAGACAGCAACAGGGAGTGCTCTCGTGTCACTGGAACCAGGCCAGAGCAGACATAATCTTATGAGGATGCTGTGCTACGGTGTTTGAGATTGTGCCTCCTGTACTCCAGAGTGATCTTAAACTCACTAGGCAGAAAGCTTAGGCTGACTTTGAACTTTTGTTCCTCCAGTTTCCAAGTGCTTCGATTTCAGGCTTGTATCACCATGTGGGCTCAGAGCTGGTTTTTTAATTTTCAAAAACTCACTTGACATACTATTTACACTGTATTAAGAAAAAAATGGATCATTTTTGATGTTATTAAGAAAATTCTAAATACTGAATTGAAATGCTCTGTGAAGTTTATTTCAACATACACAAGACCCTGAAAATTCCAGCAAAGAGAAATGCAGACATCAAGTGTAAAAACAGCCGTTAACAAAGAAGGAAGAATGTGGTTTCTCCATCTGGTTTTATGAGCAATGTGCTACATGATTCTTACTCATTTTCATTTGGTGTGTGAAAATTTGATGGAAACTTTATCAAAGGCTAGCTCAGGGCCACAGACAATTGTCTAAAAACTACAAAATTTAACCACCATGGCTCTGAAATAAGAATTTACTGTTTAAATCTTCTTGTTACTGAGTTTATTTTTATAAAGAGAGGTGGTGAGGTCAGGGGAAATTGATTTTCTCAAGACCAAGAGGATAAGTTAGGGCAAGACTGCTTCTAGACCCTGTCTAGTTGTCTTAGTTTCTTTCTATTGTTGTGATAAAGACACTGACCCAAACCAACTTGGGAAGAAGAGTTTATTTGGCTTACAGTTCAGTTTATCATCAAGGGAAGTCAAGGCAGGAACTCAGGCAGGAACCTGGGACACAGACCATGAAGGAACACTGCTTACTGGCTTGCTTCCCTGGCCTGTTCTCAGCCTGCTTTCTTATATAACACAGGACCAACTGCTTAGGGGTGGCACTGCCCACAGTGGGCTTGACCCTCCCACATTAGTCAACCATGAAGAAAATGTCCCACAGACATGGTCATAGGCCAATTCAATAGAGACAGTTCCTCAACTGAAGGTTCCTCTAACCAGGTGTATCAAATTGACAACTAAAGCTATTTAGCACACTAATGCTATTTGGAGAGGAACACATTGCTATAGAGTTGTTTCTTGCAGAGTAGACACATAACAAATAAACAATGGTGCCCTATTCATTAGTGTGCTGACTGGTGATCACATTTGCTTGTCATGTTGTGAATGTTCAGACTGGAATGGTCTAGACATTTCATTAATATTTGTTGAAGCATGGGAGATACTAATTTATCCACTTGTGAGTCATTACAGGCATAAAAAACAAATAAATGAAATTGCTCTCATAAAGAGAAATACTACAACATCATAACAATTTGATGTTTAAGAGCTTCATTTGGTTGCTGATTAGGCACCAATATATTATGCTAAAATTTCTTCTCAGTTTCATTAGCCTAGAAATTGTGAGTAGGGATATTTGAAATGATGACTCTCAAGATTAAGAAGATCTGATCTCCTAGGCACATGATTTGGGATGTCAACAAAACCACAGGTTCTTGAAAATGAAAAAAAAAATCCAAATAATCAATAGATATTGTGGTGGTTTGAATGAGAAATGTCCTCCACAAGCTCATGTATTTGAGCACTTGGTGGTGCTGCCTGTAGGAGGTGAGGCCTTGCTGGAGGAAGTATGTCATTAAGGGTGGGTTTTCAGGGTTTATAGCCTCCCCCCACTTCCTGTCCACCTTCTCATCTTTCTGCATGTGATCAGTCAGCTTTCTGCTCCTGTAGACCTGTTTTTCTTGACTGTTGCTATGGCTTCCTTGATGATAAACTACCTTAAAAAATGGTTGTGAAAGCACTCTAACAAAAAGGGCAATAAAATGGATCGTTCCATTAGGAAGAAAAACAGAGCAACAGAAAGTGAGAAAATATGATTGATACAGTAGATTGGTCTTGAATTTTCTAAATTGTGTTTGATGATAAAAGCAAAAATGTACATAAAGGACCACAGTATCATAATACAGAGTTCAAGGTACATAAAGGAGATATTTAAGAGAGTTATAAAACTGGGGAGGGTAAAGACGGTAACCAGATATAAAAGGCTTTTAGGTTTCAATTGAACTAGTTGTTCACTGTGAAAAGTTGCAAACATGCAATGCAATTCCCGAGGCAACCATTACAGACACTCATACACATACCAAAAATGTACAGACTCAAAACACAACAGACGAATCAACATGAAATTCTAAAACCATATTTAAATAAGTAACAGAAAGAAAAACAGAAAACCAAAAAAGACAGAAGACAAAATGAAGGTGCACAGTTTAAGCCTTAGAATACTGACAAATTGGAATTATTGCACAATTTAAGCATTAGAACATTGGAATTATATTCCAAATTCTCTAATTTATTTCTAAAAGCCCAAACACTAGAAACAACCGAAATGTCCAAAAGTGCTTGGTTAAACTGTGACAAATCCATACCAGGAACTCAGTGAGGCATGAGAGAAAGCTGAAGGACCAAGTACACATTGGCTACGGTGGATCTCAAGGCCTTGTTCTGAGTGAAGAGGCAGCTCAGGAGGCTCACGCTGTGTGCTTTCATTTACTTAACATTCTAGAAATCACATAATAGAAGTGGAACGCAGATCAGCAGTCAGAGGTTGGGAAGGAATAAGAGTGGCTGTGTGAAAGGTCAGCACAGGTGATGTGTGGGGCTGGTTAGCTCTGTGTCTGAACTGTAGCTGTGGCTGTGAGCCTACATGTGCTAAGGGATACAGAGCTACATGCACAAGCACTGGTCTGTGTTTATGTAAGATGTAATCATTGGTCAAAAAGAGTAAAGGATGCATGTGACCTGGTTTTGAAACCTCCTCTGGATCTATAATTATGTTTTAAAACCCAGGCATGATAGCACATGCTTGTACTTGTAGCACTTGGGAGGGAGCAGGAAGTTTATAACTTCCAGGCCAGTCTGGGCTACATAGTGAGATCTTGTCTAAAACAGAACAAAAAAAAAATTTTTTTTTTAAATCACATGTAAACCATATTTCACTTACATATTTACAGAAAGCACATAAAATATTTCCAAGCATGCTCACTAAAAGTAAACAGTGGTAAAGATTATATTTTGTGTAATTTGAATTTGAATAGTTTTTAAAAAGAACTTGCTAGTTTGGATCTGGGATGTCAACCCAAAGCCATGTGAAGGTTTTCTGAAGCCTCTGGAGCTGTTGGAGGGTGGTCGAACTTTTAAGAGGTATGCCCTGTGGGCGGGATCTAGGCTGCTGGGGTATACTTCTGAAAGGAACATTACGAGCTTTACCCTTCCAGCATCTCTCTTTTACTCCCTGTGTTCTATGAGGTGTAAGGGCCTCTTTGGCCACTCCCTCCTACCATGATACAATCATGGACTAAAGCTCAGAACCAAATGAACTTTTCCTTCTTTTAAGTTGATTGTCTCAAGTACTTGGTCACAGTAATGGAAAGCTGACTAACACAAATCTCTCAATAATTTCTTATATAAAAAATAATGTAAAATCAGATAAAAGAAAAGAAAGTATTTAAATATTTGCCCTACAATACCACAGAGAATTCAGTCATTTAACAAGAATTTTTCTGCGCACATATTGTGATACTATGACTTGACAACACTGTAATGTGTATATTTTATTTTAAAGACTGATTTTATTTGTGGGTGTATGCTTGCCCACAGAAGTCAGGAGGAGGTGTCAGATCCTGTAGAGACAGAGTTACAGCCGTTTATGAGTTGTCTGATGTAGGTCATTGGATTCAAACTCTAGTTCTCTGAAAGACCAACAGATAAATCGGACATGGCCCATTTCTTCACGAAACTACAGTGCTGTGGGTGATACTGTTACCTTAATAATAGTTCAAAGTAATGCACAGTTATAGGTTACACTTAGTAATAAACAACGCTTAGAAAACTATAAAGAAATGCTTTGAAATACTCATCTGTCAAAGAAAGGCTGGTAACTAGGGTGGCAAGACAGCAAACACGTTTATCACTGAAGGAGAATGACCAGCAGACAGAAGTTAGACACATGAGGAGGAGAAGCAGATACTGGACTTTTAGGAAGCTTCCTGAAAAGGAGGGGGCCAGAACACCTAAAAGGGAGAAGGGAACTGACTACCTCAATGCAATCAGAAGGAAAGGAAGTGAAGACGAGTATAGATAAAGCTTACTTTATCTGTTTAGAAAGGTCTAAAGAGGAATTGCAAAAATATGGGGCACTGTCAACTAACTGCCTAGAACAGGAAGTCACTGGAGGTCCTGAGTCTGAGGAGAGTGGAAGCTTTAAGTAGCTGTTTGGGGAAAGAAGCAGAACAGAGAAGACAGGTAATTTGCTGGGCTTAGTGAAGAACCTGCAGACTCTGACCTGTGGGGCAGATTTTAGCCATTTTTAGCTCTCTGATTGCAGGCATAGAAAAGGCAAGGGAGAATTTACTAGGAGAGAGAAATAAAATGCTAGAGAGGGCTAAATTAAAAAAAATACAACAAGAATTAAAGAAGATTGTCTTCCAGAGTCTGATGAGAGAAACAGATTTGAGCAGGGTGAGAGAGAAAGAACACTGGCTCAAGAGAGAAAAGGTAACAAACAGTTCTTTGGGAAGACAGAGCTGAAACCATAATCGTGATGATACTGAGTTTAGGAACAGGAATGTCCTTTTGTTTTTCAAAATAATCATAGGCCAATGATATCTGCAGTTATCATCTTATCATCTTATCTAGCTATTTCTTTAAGTCTCCTGGACCTGGCAAACACCTCTCTGTCAGGCCTTTTGTAGATCTTTTGTTGGAGCAAAGACATTGGGGTAGGGAAGTATATTATTCTCCATGTGTTAGGAGAGGCTCCAGAGAGCAAAGGGAGACAGTTTATCTTCTGGCCACCGGGAGGTCCTTTCCTATGTCAACTTTGTATTCTTTCCTAGTTACTAAGAATTCAGGTTCCTTATTAAAATGAAGTAATACTAAATACCTTCCTATCTACTCCAAATTACTTTTAAATATTTTACATTTTATTTATTAATTTTGGGTACTCTGCAAGAACAGCTATTGCTGTTAACTGCTGAGTCATCTTTCCAGGCCCCAGAACTCTTGTCACATGTTTTTTCTACTTCTAAAAGGAAGAGCCTCCTAATGAAGAGTGTTACTATAACAAGTTTTCAAGTATTTTAGTTGATTGTGATTAACATAAATAAACCCCTCTATTAACAAAGGTGAAATATAGTAGGGCCAGACCAAACAACTACTTAGCAGGTAAGCAAAGCAAGGAAGACATATTGGATTAAAAAAACTGGGGGCTGGAGAGATGGCTCAGTGGTTAAAATCACTGGCTGCTCCTGCAGAGGGCCCAGGCTCGATTCCCAGCACCCATATGGCAGTAGCAACTGTCCATAACTCCAGTTAGATGGGATCTGATTCCCTCTTCTGGCCTCCATGGGCAACGTACCACACAAGTGCACTTAAACTCATGCATGCAATAAACTCATAGACAAAAACAAAACAAAACAACAAAAATACTCAAGTTCATTCTGGAGACCTTTTCATGGTCTTCAACAATGTTAAGCTAAACTACCAAACTGTGATTTTTGTAGAAATTCTTTTCTTTTTTGAAGAAAAGAATGCAAGACCTTTGTTTCGAATGAACAGATATTCACATATTATTAGTGCAGGAAAAAAAAATTACGGGGGGTGGGTAATGTAAAATAGCATGAGCCTCTTAACTAAAGAACTGTCAAGACACAAAATTTAGTTCTTTGCTTCCTAACAATTTCGAGGGGGGTGAAAAAGTCAGTTATATCCCAGTCTATTAGAAGGAAAGACACAGGGACTGAAGCACACATCTGTCTTTTTACTTTTCTCTTCCCCTTTAAAACCAAAGTTTCAGAAGATAGATACACCTCTATCTAGGGGCCAATTTATTTCTGGTTTTAAAAGCTTATTTTATTAATTTATTTACTTACTTACAGCCAGGATCTCACTATAGCTCTAGCTAGCCTCGAACTTATAGAGAGCCATCTGCTTCTGTTTCCTGAGTACTGTGATTAAGGGCATGAGCTTCCACTCCTGCTTTTTTGTTTTGTTTGTATAACAAGTGAGGCGGAATTTTCTTATATGGGCCACATGGGCTCTGTTCTGTCAAGGCTTCTTTTTACTGTTTTGTTTGAGGCGGGGACTCATTCCGCAGCCCAAGTCTGGAACTGGCTGTCACTATGCAGTCCAGGCTGGCTTTGAACTTGTGGATGACCCTCCTGCCTCGTCCTCCAAGAGCGCGGATGGGCACTGCTCTGCATTCATTCCATTTCTTTTGTAGAATTCCTCTCCTTCCATTTCAGAAGTCATAAAGCAGCAAAGGTTGGGGGTGGAGATGTAACGTGACTCTCCGCGCTAAGTTTGTGCCTCGGTCGGTCCCTGGGTCTGCCTCCTCAGTTTCCTCCTGGCATGGGTACGAGTCTAAGGCCCTCAAACTATTATTACTGGCGACCCCCCGCGGCCATCGCAAGGTCTCATCTTCAGTCTGCCACGGTCACCTTCTCAGCCTATTTCTGAACGAGACACGTGAGCCACAACCCCAGCACGAGCGGAGAAGCCTGCGCGGCCCCGGGTCCCCTTTGGCCCAACAACACACCGCAGAGCCCCAGCGCCCACCCCGCTCGGAGCATGCGCAGAACGGCCGACGGCCACTCAGGCGTCTTTCACAGCGCTCACAGCCTGGAACCCACTGCGGAGATTGGCAGGCGGCGGCGGTCGTCGTCCGTAGCATTCGAAGAGAAACAGGGCGTGCCACCGCTGTGTCCCCCTCAGCGCGTTTCCGTTTCCAAGTACCCACTTCCGTTCCGCTAGCCGGTTCCGGTCCCATCCGTGACTTCCGGTCTCCTTTGGTTCCGCTGCGGCGGGTGTCTGCGTCCGCTGCGGCTGGTTCTGCCGCGCTCCAGGTGAGGGGATGTGGGTTCGCTCGCCTGTGGCGGCAGCGCTACTGCTGGGGGATGGCCGGCTGCAGTTCGCACTGCATGTTTGTGCTCAGAGACCGGGGCGGGCTGGAGACCGCGGCCAGACGCCCAGGCCCTTCCCGGCGCACGCCGGCAGTGCCACTACCTCCCACCCGGCCTTCTCGACTGCTCCCGGCATCCTGGAATGTTCTGGACGCATTCTCCCTCTTTCCGGACCTGTCCCGCTCTTCCCTCCCCCTCCTGGTTGAAGGCGTCCCAGCCTGCTTGTTTTTAGAGTCTCTTCCCTACCTGGGGATGCTATCCCAGGCTAGCCCCTGCGTGGCTGCTGCTGCCTTAATTTGGGAGCCACCACCTCACCCATAATCTTTTGCTAGGTTTATACAAAAGCTCTCTCAGTTCATGTTAGGTTTGAAATTGCCGTCTTTACTGCCTTTCCGAGGTCCTGGGCAAGTTATTGTTAACTTCTTTTTCAGATTTCTGGTCTGTATAATGAGGTCAGTAGTTAGTTCAGAATTGTGAAGGTTGAGATAGTTAATCATTTATCGTGCTCTGTGGTTCATATCCAGTGTAGAAAGTGCAGTCAGAGGTGTTATCTCCTGCCTGTACACTGCAAGTGTGAATTGTCCCATCTTAAGGTTGAGCAGACTGAACGCCAGAGGTAAGAATTGACACAGCCAACACAGGATGTTAGGCAGAACTTCCCACTCAAACTGCTGTTCTTTAGGTATCCCATAAACAGTCGTTTATTCCTATCTGTTACAGAAAAATAGGTGAACTATTTCAGTTTAACTCACAGGCCTTTTAAAATGAAGATCATAGCATTGCTTAGTGCAAGTTCTGACCAAAGTGGCTTGTGTTGCCCTCAGAACACTTGCAGCAGATTTTTTTTCGAACATTAGAAACATGTGAGGCACTTAGATAAGCCAATGTGAGTATGAATTTGTTATACTTTTCTAATGAGCATGTCCACAGAGGATGCCACTTGGTTTCCAAGTTAGTTCTTTGCATGTTGTAGTTTCAGTTTTGCCTTCTCTCTTGCAGTTGGTTGTGATAATTGCATGATTACTGCAATCAAATGTGTCACCAAATAAATGACAGCATTGTGAAATGCCAGTACTTGGAGATTAGGAAACTCAGTTCTCCATCCTGTGAGGAAATGAGTGTGTAAATGCAGAACGCTCTAGAGGATGCGCGTCCTACTTTTGGATATTGATGAGTAGCAGCCGCCATATAAAATTTATGTGGTTGGATCTGTACTGGGCAAGTTATTGTTTTTTTTTTCCTTATGGAAATTTGAAGCCTTAGCCACTGTGGGTACATTTTGAGTTACATAGTTGTGGTAGAATGGATGTAGGGTACAGTGAGATTTAGGCAGAAAACGTATTACCAATTACGTGCCCATGGGTAGATTACTATTTCCTTACTGGGAAAAAAGGGAATGTTCTTACCTTACAGCTATACTAAATGTGAATCTGGTCAGTTCATAATATATGAAACAGATAGTGGCAGATTAGTTATCTAGGGCTGTGTCTCAAACACTGTAAGCATTCAGCTTTAAATTCATTTAATCAGTACATGTATAGCGCTTAGTGTGTGTCAGGCCCTGTGTGAATTATAAATATGAACTAATTTAATCCTCATAAAAACCTAAGATGTAGTTCGTATTTCCCTATTTCACAGATGAGGAAACCTAAATACTAAGCAAGAAAACTTCTCAAATACCGAGTAGGTGGGAAACCCAGGTCGTTTGTGCTGTAGTCTGTGCTGCTAATGACTGCTTGGCATTATTCCTAATGTTAGATGAAGGTGGATTTGTGGAGGAACATGCCTGTAGCATAAGCCCGGCCAGGTAGAGCAGGAAGGTAGCTTGCTGTTGCTCCTTTCTGGTTGAACAAGAGGAAGAATCAGGTTAGGAAGTTCTAACTAAACCAAAAATGGAACTTTTAGGATTGTGGGAGCACTTCTGTGAGGAGAAGCATGTTTCTCTACCATCGGACGGGTCAGCAGAGTTCAGACTGCACACACGTCTAACATTCCACTTTACAGGTTTGTTTTTGCTGTGTCAGTTTTGATTCTTTCCTTCCTTTGCTTGTGTTTGCCTTCTAGGTGTCTGTCCTGAAAGGAAGCTGCCACCTCATATACTTGAAGAATGGCTCTCCCTATCATTGTAAAGTGGGGTGGTCAGGAGTATTCAGTGACCACGCTCTCTGAAGATGACACTGTGCTAGACCTCAAGCAGTTTCTTAAGACTCTTACAGGTGTGCTACCCGAGCGCCAGAAGTTACTTGGACTCAAAGTCAAAGGTAATTCTTGCTTTACGTTTTCACATTACTGTTTATGAATTTCCATATCTGCTGTTTGTTGTTTTCTTTAAGAAAGCCTTCTTTTCTGAATTTTCTCTGCTAGAGATATTCCTGAACTTGTTCCAGTGGCAAAAATAAGAGTAATGGACAATTACTTGAAAATACTACTGCTATTTAGATTACTTTTGATTTCCCTGATAGTTGGTGTTTGCTTTGAGACAGAATCCCCAGGATGAAGCTCAGTCGTTTTCTGGCTTCGGTGGTTTAGCTTTCATTATAACTTGGGCTTTGTACTTTCTCCAAATTGTCTCTTATGTTTCAGAAGTGAAGATAATACTTTACTTACTGGCATGTTCAGATCCTGCTTTGCATTTTTTGTCATGGAAGGTGAATTTGGAATAATGGCAGATCTAGAGTTTTACTTTAGGCACTCAAGTTTCAAGACTTCTAGAAAAGAGTGATCTTGCACAGTGAAGCGGGAATTTCTTTTTCGTAGACAGTAGAACAAAGGTGATAGATGAAATGCAGGGAGAGCAACCCCTGTATTAGTCCCGCCTTTCTGTGTTAGTTGTGACTGAGTGAGAAGTAACAGTTTTTTAATATAAGAAACAAACCTAAAACTGCTGTGGCATCTTTACCAAACCTTTTATTGTTAGGGTTTTTTGTAATAGAATAGTGAAATATGCATCTGAACTTCAGTGACAACAGCAATCATTTGCTTGTATTGTAGGCAAACCTGCAGAAAACGATGTGACGCTTGGAGCTCTCAAACTGAAACCAAATACTAAAATCATGATGATGGGAACTCGGGAGGAGAGCTTGGTAAATGTTTACTTTTGTTACTATATGTCCCTTTAAAGGTGTTAGGATTTACACCATACTGCTCTATCATAGTTTTAATTATGGTAAAGTTTTCAGTCTAATGATGAGTGAAAGAGATCTTCACAGGAAATGTATAAATTCATCAGGAAATAGGTAGTGGGGGCCTTTTTGAGTATATAGTTGTAAGTATGGTACAGCTCTATGGTTGAATTTAACATGGCAGCTCTGCCCAGGAGACGTGTTTAACAAGTGATTAATAGTGGGAATTTTTCCACAGTGTGCTCTTGACCTCCAGTTGCACCTCATTGGGTTTTTATGTAGTGCTCGTGCTTGTTATGGTAAATGTAGTGTGGTAAACAGCATTTTTCCGATCTAATAGGAAGATGTCTTGGGTCCTCCTCCTGACAATGATGATGTTGTCAATGACTTTGACATTGAGGATGAAGTGGTTGAAGTTGAAAATAGGTAAGTGCTTCAGGCTCTAGAAGAGCCTGTCATGTGAGGGAAGGGAAGTGCTTCCCCTGATTTTATCTTTCCTATTAGGGAAGAAAACCTATTGAAGATCTCTCGAAGAGTGAAGGAGTACAAAGTGGAAATATTAAACCCTCCCAGAGAAGGGAAAAAGCTTTTGGTGCTAGATGTTGATTATACATTATTTGGTAAGTCCATTAATAGCACTTTCCCATTTTTTTACCATAACATTTTTTTTTCTATTTTTTTCAGTAATTCAGTGTTCACATGAAATATTTGAAAGCTTTCCTTATTCCAGTAGTATATCAGGAGTTATTGGAAATACAGATGAACAAATGAAGGTGTCACCTGTCATTTCAACACCCAAAGATGACCACGTTTAATATTTTGAGGGGCATCTTCTAGTATGTTTGTTTGTGTGTATCTCCTTTTTTTTCTTTTACTTAGTGATAGTTTGAATTGCATCTCAGTTATTGAATGCTTCTTACTGTGAATTAAATACATAATGTAGAGAGAAATAGACATGCATGCATACATAGATAATTTTTGGAGGTCATTGGGTATGGATGTGTCATAATTTAAGCAATACTGCTGATCACTTTTTTATAAGGACTATTTCAAAAATTTCTTCTTATATTTTATACCTTATTTTCTGTTCAAATACTTTTCTTAAATTTCAAATTAATCATGTCAATTGAAAAAGGCATTGATTTCATCCTCTAGCATTTACCCAAAATAATTCATTCCTGATAGAATTTCTGTACTTTTAACCATAAACATTAAATATATGTCATAATTTAATGTTTAGGTTACATATAGGAATTGGTAGGTTAACTGTACTTAGGGTTTGATGAAGTTGCTTATATCAGGGTGCTGAGTAAAAAAGAATGAGGCCTCGCTCATTTACTGCTGTAAATCATCTACAAAGAATTAGAACAAATTTGACAGTGGACCTATCAGCATGAATTTTCGGTATTGCTCTTTGCACATTGAACACACTTGAGCATTTGAAGTTGGATCTCAAGGATATTGTGTATTTTGCAAAAAATCTGTTTATCAATGTAATTCAGCCTTGAGCAGTTCACAGTTAATATTTCTATCTCATATTGCTTTTGTAATAATTTCATTTCTACTCAGTACTTGTCCCAGGTAATAAACTAATAATTGTCTATGATCAATTTTCTTTTAGATCATAGGTCTTGTGCAGAGACTGGGGTAGAATTAATGAGACCGTATCTTCATGAATTTCTAACATCTGCATATGAAGATTATGACATTGTTATTTGGTGTAAGCTCTATTTTTTTGTTGTTGTTAGATTTCTCTGGAAATAAGGTTGTTACTTACTCTGTTCTGCTCTACAAAGAATAACTTAAAGAGATTGTTTAAATATGAATGTTTTCTTTTTTTAGCAAATTTATAAAATAAAGCGCCCTTGACTTTCTTATATTGCCATATGAAGTTATACATAGATTTGCTCAATAGCAATGAGATAGTCGAATATAGGACAAGCATCCAGTATGGTTTTAGAAAAAAAATTGCCTGCCTTACCTCCGTCTCTCCCTTCATCCTTCCTTCACTCCGTCCTTCCTTTATTTTTGCATTGAATTCAGGCCTGTGTGCATGCTGAGTTACATCTCTACCCCTTAGAAATTTTTTTTTTTACTTTACTGAAGAGTCCTCAGTGCATCCTCCTTTTCTCCTCACTCTAGTCTCAAAACATTTGCAGAAAGATTCTTTTAAAAACTCAAGTTGAGGAATACGAAAAACCATCTCACTGTTATATAATTGTGCAGAAATAAAAAGCATTGCCAGTTACTTCAGGAAGATTTAGTATATAGACTGGCGCAGTGTTGCTGACCCTGTTGTTAGTGAACTGCCCTTGAAGGGCATGCGGATCTGTGACAAGGTTATGAGTGTGTTTCAAACTAGAGACTTACTAAGGTCACTGTTTAGTTCAGTTGACATTTGTGTTTTCCCGTAACATACTGGAAAGTGAAACATTGCATTGATTAATATCCTACTTCCCTGCAGACATTTTAAGTTGCCTCTTGGCAGTATCATAAACAGTTATCATTATGAATGTAATAAAATCACATCAATTATTAAAGCATTACATGTAATTTTAGTAGATTATTTGATGAGAAGCCAGATAGTTGATTGCAATCTGTAAATTTCCTTTGTACTTTTCCTTAAAATTAATAGTATTTCCATTGTTGAGTGCTACTCAGTTTACAACTGTTAAGATTAAGATTAAAAATCTGGTTAAAATATGGTCACTTCATGGATTAATAGTATAGGGAGAAGAGAGCACACTGTATACTGTGAAGCAGTTTTGTTCAGCTCTTCTGCCATGACCTTTGGGGGTAGATTCCCTCCCCCACCAAATTCTATTAAGATAAACTTGGAAATTTAGAGAACCTTGATAATCATATATTTAAAATAATTTTTTTGTTTGTTTGGATTTTTGAGACTGGGTGTCCCTTATAGCCCCTGCTGGGCTAGAACTGACTAGACCAGGCTGGCCTGGAACTCACAGAGATCCACCTGCCTCTGCCTCCTGAGTGCTGGGATTAAAGGTGTGTTCTACCACACCTGGCTCTAAAATGAATCACTTTTAGTAGGCTGAAAGGGGCTCTTGACTTTGGAGCTAAATATGCTAGGATTTTACCTGTGACTCTGTTCTCACTGTGTGACATTGGGCAGGTGCTTTAATCGATGTGAACCCTCCTTTCATCACCTAGAAATGATAGCTAGACCTGTATTTTAGGTTAATAGTAGGAAGAGAAATATCAGTAGAGTAACTAGCTCCAGGATTAACATAAAGCTACTTAATAAGAAGAATTACATTACTCTCTGTGAGCCTTCTTGCTTTTCATTGAGTAATTACATAAATTATATTAATTTATAAAACACTAAATTATAAAATTTTTTTCTTGGGGATGTTTTCATTGTAAATATAGTAGTCTCTAAAAATAGTTTAGCTGACCAATTCTGCATGTAAAATGATTGGATTTTATGTGTAACGAAGATTTTATTTTGAGAACTCAGGTTGGCTATTTTGATACTTTAGTTAACTGCTTTTTTCTCCTTAAACATTTTTCTCACTACTTTGTTTAGGTCAGTAGGTGAGACCATCCAGCAGCAGCTAAAGTCTTAACAGCTAAAGTGTAACTTAGGGATATTTTGTAAATATGTCTCATGTTCTTTAGTAGAAGCTGCTGAACTTAGCATTGTTTGCTAAATCTAACAGAATGTATCTAGTCACTGGCCCTAGCTAG
Source organism: Eospalax fontanierii (assembly GCA_035773235.1). Taxonomy (NCBI): domain Eukaryota; kingdom Metazoa; phylum Chordata; class Mammalia; order Rodentia; family Spalacidae; genus Eospalax; species Eospalax fontanierii. Next base: position 14,978,723 of record CM069546.1, read on the forward strand.
TCTTCAAAATAAACACAAAGTACCAGTATGCTTATAGTGAGGTATTAATATATGCCTATATGTTGTCTGGAACCTTGACTGGGAGAAAGTTGAGATCCTAGCATGCCAGACTTACGTTGGGAATGAGTAGAGAAAATTGACAGGGTTAATTTTAAAGGGAGTATGGGTTAGTTTGTCATGGTTCTGACTTCCAGATAGAAGTGGTTTAAGTTTCATTCTTTGTAGAGGATACTAAAGTAAGTTATTAGGGACTGTTATTTGTGATGTTCTTAAACTTGTAATCTTGCTTAAAAAGCTTATTTATTCAGAAGAAAGATCTTTTTAATAAAACGCAAACTTTTCATGTGTATTGTATTATTCCTCATGTTTTAGCTGCAACAAATATGAAGTGGATTGAAGCTAAAATGAAAGTAAGTGTTAGAAACCAGCCACTAACAATGTTTGAAACCGCGTTTCACTTAATAAAGGTTTTGGAACCAAATCATTTCATTTTTACTGGATGCCATTTAGTAGCTGAATAATGCCAACATTGGGAGTGGAGTTTGATAAGAGTCTGCTCGGTGTGGAGCACACTGAGTGCCTAAGGAATTTTCAATAAGAACTCCCCCTTTGCCCCTTTTTAGCTCCCTCTTATTACAGTGTTTTCCTTGCCCTTTGCTCTGGTGTGTAATACTTGAAGTGACCCTTTTCTAACATGGTCAGTTAGGATTAAACTGCTTCTAGTTTATCTGCTGACATAGTTAAGCAAAACATATACTTTCTAGTTGTTTAGCAAAATGTGGCTGCCATTGATATAGAAAGTTGGCATTTTGAGAAAATGCAGATGGACTATTCAGAAAGCCTGGAATTTTCCACATTATTTTAACATTATGAATGTTTGTGTTTACAGGAATTGGGAGTGAGCACAAATGCAAATTACAAGATCGCCTTCATGCTGGACAGTGGTGCTATGATCACAGTGCACACCCCACGGAGAGGGCTGATAGATGTAAGGAGCTCTGTTGCCTTCATTTGAAGATGCATTTATTCCTTAGCCTACTTTTTGTGTTTAAACTGACAAGGAAAGACTAGAAAGATTTAGAAATTAATCAGAGTACATAGTAAAGTGACAGTTGATTTTTTTGGGGGGGGGTCACAAAGCAAATATATTGAACAGATTTCAGTTATAACATTGCAGCTAAGTCTACTGAAGGACTGTCAAAGCAAGGAGTTGTGTCCAGGGTCACCATTACTATGATGATGACAGTGAGGTGTTTGCTAGATAGGACAGGCGAGAAAAGTACTGAAAACCACCAAGAAAGGTGTTGGAAACAATCAAAACATAACTCTTCTCAAATGAAAGTTGTATGCTGTGACCTGTATCAGATGGTGTCCTAGGGAATGGCAGGAGGACAGCAGAGAGGAGGGTTGGGCTCAGGGAAATGATGAATTCTTACTTTACTTGTCATGTGACTACATCTACAAGGCTTTGCAGCAGGCAGAATTAGTAACAAGAGATAGGAAAGTGTAGTCTATGCCCTTTTAAAGCACAGAGTAGGAATTGGAGAGAACTTAGGATCCTAGAGACGCGTAGGAGGCAGTATTAAATCCTAAATAGAGTGGTTTAAGTGTGTGCATGAGGATTTATTTGGTAAAGGAAACACTGTACATATGAGGAGAAAAAATATCTACTACCTGCTGAATAGCTTTCCACAATGTAAAAAGGCTCAGGAAATGTTGAGCCTAACAGTATTTATAATAGTAGAACATTAAACGGAAAGTAACTCACCTTCCAGGAATAAAGAATTATAAGCTGTGGTGCATACACTACAAGGAGTTAGTCGTTTGGTATAATAGAATACTTAAGGTGTTCCAAAATTTTTATGACATTGGGTGAAAGAAATGTCTTAGTAACGTCTGAAGCTGGTAGGAAGTGGTTATAATGTTTTTTCAGTCTTGGGTCCCCTGTTGTTTTAACAGTGGGAATTTTCCTAGGCTGCTGTTTTTTATTAAAACAAAAGCCTGAAAGTGAGGACACCAGACTGTCCAGTTGCTGCCTTTGCTATTGACTAAATTATACATGATTTGAAGTTTCTATTTGTGCTTTTCTGTGTTTTCAGGTTGTTTTGTTTTCAGCAGTATTCTGTACTGCCTCAAAACAAAGTAGTCAAGTCTTGGGGAACAAGGTGTGCTCCAGTTATTACCAGATGCCAGCATTTTCTAAGAGGATGTGGCATTTCTAGTTCTGGGTGTTAGGATAATCTTGCAGTCACACCTCTTGGGACTTTTGACTTGCAGATCCCTCGAATCTGGCTGGTTCAGATTTGTGTGTTTGTCTTCAAGAGTAAGGCAGTTCATTTCAGGAGTAAACGAATAATGAAATAATTTAGGTGAAAACATTTCTAGTTAAAATGATATTTCCTTGAAGTCGTTAGACACTGGGAAAGAAAAGCACTTTCCACTTTAAGGTAGAAGGAGGGGACAACTTCTATCACTTTTTATTGCCATTGGGTGCCATGTTATTTCACACCACTGCAAATGAAATTCCTCTCATTAGACAGAATTTGCTTTAAAAATGAATGCATTTACAAAATTTTCTGAGGGGGCTGGTGAGGAGAGCTGGCTGCTCTTCCAGAGGACCCCAGTTTGATTTCCAGCACCCATATAGTGGATGACAGTCATTCATAACTTGAGTCCCAGGGGATCTGATGCCCTTTGCTAACCTTTGCAGGCCTTGCATGTGCACATTGTGCACTTGAATACATGCCCACAGAACACTTATATGCATAAGATAAAAATAAATCCAACATTTTAAGATGCTTCTGAATGTATTTCTGTTTTTTCTCAGAACTGAAAGTCAGGTTCATAGTTCATGACATGACCCGTCAGGATGGGCACTCCTCCACACAACTTATCCTTCCTGTCAAGAAACATTGTCTTTAATATTTGTGTGATCCTTATGGAAACTGCAAGTGTCAACACCGTCTTATATGGAGTTTTGTCCTTTTGGGATCCTCGATTAGAAATCCTGAAACAAAAGCAGGAATTTACAAATTGTGGTGCTTTTGAAGTTTAGCAGTCAAATACCTAGAAATTATTCCCCTGTGCCATTGAATTATAGACTGAGTCAGTCAGGCAAGTTCAAAGCCAGCCTGGGCTACATAGTGAGACTGTCTCAACAAAACAAAACCTCCCAAAAACAAAAACAAAAAGCTTACCACAAACAAAAAGGTTTTTGTTTATTTATTTTCCCAATAACATACCTGAAATTTCCATTTATGAGCCCAGTATAGTACTCTTCAGTAGGATGTTTTAGTTTGAAAGACCTAAGAGAGGGCAAGTATGTATTAGTCCATGAAAGAGCTACGTTTTGGACCCAAAATCTTTATGTGATAATCATGTAAAGTGTTGTAATAGGTTTATGTGAGTTAGGCATGAACATGAATGCATCTTTCCAACATTTGAGTATTGCGTGATAGCATGGTGCTCTGGTGGTCAGCCATTACATTCCTACAGATGGAAGCAGTTTGGAGTAGAAAGGATGAGCTGTTGGTAAGTGTTGTGTTAAATATACTTTTTCATTTTAAGGTAAAGCCTCTTGGTGTTATATGGGGAAAGTTTTCCGAGTTTTACAGCAAGAAGAACACCATTATGTTTGATGACATAGGAAGAAATTTTCTTATGAACCCACAGAATGGACTGAAGGTAAGACCTACTTTTACTTGCTTTATGCTCACGGAACCTGAGCTGTTGATGTGTAAGGTTTTAGAAGTGGCATTAGGTGTCATGTGATGCTGTTTTAGTTAATGATGACAAACATGTATGATGGTGGGTCCCTATAAGATAATGAAGCTGAAAATTCCTGTTGCCTAGTATTTTTTACAGAATCATACCTTTGTGTAGAGACTTAACCATTGTTTTACAGTTGCCTATAGTCTTCAGTACACTAACGTGCTGTACAGGTTTGTGGCCTGAGTACAAAAGCTATCCCTTAGAGCTTAGGGTTACGGCAAGGTATAATGGCTAGGTTTAATATGTATACTGTGATGTTCAAACAGTGTGAAATCCCCAATGTGTACATTTCTCAGGAACGGACATGTTCAGTGTCACATGACTGTATTTATGTTTTTATGTCACAGGCAAGAAAAGTAGAACCGTTCAGGGAAGTTCCTAGGCAGAGGAACAATGGTTTTGCAGTGCTATCCCCTCAGTTAATCAGCCCATCTAAATAGTCAGCTTTAGCTAGCTCTGTGGGAGCAACATGGGCTAATTGATATTAACTTGTAGAGTCCAGAGTGAAGTCAGATGACATGTGAGGGGAGCACATCCTAGAATTTCTGATGCTCTGGTTAGCCCCATAAGCTGGCACTGCTATTGGCACATTCTTTTTAAAAATGGAAATTAAAAATCTTTGAAATTCCTATAGGTCAAGTTTAGATCTTAGAATTATGAAGCACCAGAGCTAAAAGGAACCACACTCACCTTGCCCATACTTTCTTAACTTTTTAGAAAGAGTCCTAGGATGAAAAGTCATAACATGCCTTAGATCATATATGTACCTGCTTTGTGACAGAATTTGGACAGACTCAGTGATTTGGCTTCAGGGTCAGCGATAACCTTAGCACGAGTCACTTGGAGTCCGGTTTGTATGCTTTGGCGGACATTTAATCCTGGTAGCGACTTAGAACTGGAATAGAGAAATTTGAAACTTCCACATTGCTAGTGCCTGTAGTTGCTTATGTGTTTGCATAGTACGAAAACAGGAGAGGTCCCTGTTACATTAAGAATGCCAGTGAGTCTCCATGGGAAGTGAAATCATCTCACTAAGATAGTCTTCCTTATTCTCAGTCCTGAAGTTGGCAGTCAGTCAGGTTCTTGATAGTCTTATAGGACAGGATGCAAAAACTTGTAGAAAGTTGACTTTTGAAACTTTCATCGACCATTGATTTTGTCTTTAGTGTATGATAACTTTAGTTTAAGTCTCAGAATGCTGATCTAAGTCTTGAATTGCCACAAATGTAAAGTCTATTGATCTGGAAGAAAAGTGGCTATATTTTTCTTAAAAAAGATTTTTGTTTGAGGCTTTGGATAGAGTGTTTTTCCCAAACGTAGAAGAGTCAGTCCACCAGATATAATACAATATGTGTTTCTGAGTCTTGACTAGAGATTTGACTGAAGACCTAATGGCTGTTGGTGTTACTGTAAACAGTGAGGTCACAATGGCACAATGGTTAAGAAATTATTTCAGAGGAGATCTTCAGTCTTAAAGTGGGTTTATAATCATTGGTTTCATGTGAGCTTCTTTTCCCATCCACATTTGGGTTCTGTTTCTGTTTCTCTCTCTCAAAAATATTTTTATTGAATTTGTATGCATTTCATATATCTTAGTCATATTTAGGCCCCTCCCTTAGCAGAGCCCCCATAACTCCCTCCCAACCATATTTTCTTCATTCTATCATATATATTAAGGCCTATTGAGTCAAGTTTGTGTCCCCAAGTGTCCTTTGGTGTGAGTTCATCACACTGGAGCTTGGTCAGTCTATCTTGCATCACTCTCTTAAAGAAGACCAGCTCTCCCTCACCCAGTAGCCCCAGCTGGCCTGGATCTTCCAGAGATCCACCTACCTCTGCCTCCTGAATCCTGGGACTAAAGGTATGGCTACTGTGCCCCACTTCTGTCCCCCTCCTGATACAGTGATAGATGATGACGCACGTTCCTAGTTTTCCATTTTAACAGTGGAGTCTTCAGAATAGAGATATTCAGACTTAACTGGAAGAAATTCCTAAAATACATGTCTCCACCCTTAAAAATTCTAATTCAGGAAGTATTTTCAAGAGTTGCAGATATCCTCTTGCACGTCGTCTTTTGAGAACTTGAGGTAACTAATTGTTAATGATCTGTCCACATTGGCAGAGAAGTTTGGAAATTAAAAAGTATTCTTTTAAGTGTTGTGTTTTGTTATCATCATTTAGTAATGTAACTGGTAGAAATCCCAGAAGGATTTCCTTCAGGGCTTAAAAATAAGATTGGTTTGAGTAGAATAAGGTTTGTGAATATGAATATTGAACAAAAACATGAATATTGATCATAAAGTAGCCAATTGTGATATGTTGATAATTTAAGAAATTGATGAGGTAGACTATTAGCTGATAATATAAATGATATAGAATTCCTTAAAATGAAACAAAATGCTAATTGCATATGTTACCTCAAGCAGCACACTGTATGGAAAGTGTACCAGAACAAAGGGCCAGTTACATAAGTGATGGGATTTTATCCTTTGCTTTTAGTTTGAATTGTCTGAACCAGTCACTAGAATCATTTAGGTTAATGCTTAGAAGTGCTTAAGACCAAATGTTTGGAAAGTGAAAAATAACCTGGGACCTTTGGTTGAAAATCTTTCTTACTAGCCATTGACCCCTTCCTTCCTTCCTTCCTTCCTTCCTCCCTCCCTCCCTCCCTCCCTCCCTCCCTCCCTCCCTCCCTCCCTCCCTCCCTCCTTCCCTCCCTCCCTTCCTTCCTTCCCTCCCTTCTTCTTTCCTTCCTTCTTTTCTTCTTTTCTTCTTTTTTTTGAGACAGGGTCTCTCTATAGCCCAACTAGCCTAGAACTCACTGGTAGACCAAGCTGGCCTTGATCTCATGTTGATCCACCTGCCTCTGCTTCCTGAGTGATAAGATTAGACTACCGTGCCTGACAACCTTGTACTTTTCCTTTAAGTTCTAAATTGAAATCCGTTAAACTATTAATTTCTAGTATTTAAAATCAAATCACTTTGGTACATTATATATTAATAGTTAAAAAGTTCCTTTTGCATCTGGGCATGTGGTGTTATGCCTTTAATCCCAGCACTCAGGAGGCAGAGACAGAGGCAGGCAGATCTCTGTGGGAGTTGAAGGTCAGCCTGGTCTACATAGTGAGTCCCAGGCCAGCTGGGGCTACAGGGAAACCCTGTCCCAAAACACCAAAAAAAAAAAAAAAAAAGTTACTTTTACATTTTTTAAGGAGTGAATGAAGGAATACTTATTCTCATGTTGCCCAGGTTGTATAATATCAGAAACTTCTTTTTTAAATTTTATGTGTATGAGTGCATTGCCTGCCTGTAAGTGCACCCGTGTCGTGCAATGCCTGAGTAAATCAGAAGAGGGCTTCAAATTCCCATGTAACTGCAGTTGTGGATGGTTGTTAGTTGCCATGAGGTAATGGGAATGGAACCCAGGTCCTCTGCAAGAGCAGCCAGGGCTCTTAATGGCTGAACCAACCCTTCAGCCCATATCAGAAACTTTTGACTCAACCATCATATGCTGCCTGCTTACTCCCAGCCTAAGGGCTTCTACAGGCTGTAGGGGAGCACTTTCTAAATCTCCCACATTCATGGCCGAAGCTTTGCCTAAGCTGCCTGTTTGAAAAGTGAGATCATCACACATGCTGTAGTCTGGTATGCTGGCAACCTCACTGGGTCCCTCATGGCAGCAAGGGAGCCTGACTGATAGCTGTAAGGGCCCGTGTACCCAGCTGTTGTGATGATAGCTGAACATCTGCAGAATTTTTTCCTGTCCATTTCAGGCTGCTGCTGTATCTTTTTAATTACAGAATAAAAGTATATAAATATTTAAAGCCTTCTCTATTCTTCATAGAATGATTGTGAACTTTTGTGTGTGTTCCTTGTTCTTCTCAGTAAGTGACAGTGATTTAAATACCATCTAACTGTCAGTGTAATTAAGCAAAAGCATTAACTAGTGATCAGTTTAAATTTTATCCATGTCAGAATAAGGGCACATTAATACTCTGCCAAGTCTGGTTTATCCTGTCCTTAATATTGTGCTGTAGGAATGTATGCAGTTTGGTATGTGCGTGTTGTAGGGGGGTTGTGGTGTGCTGAAGGTTGAACCCAGAATCTCATACATAATTGGTAAATTTGCTTCATTACTGAGTTATCTTCCCAGGCCTGTGTGATTTTGCTCTTTGTTGAGACATTTCATCACAAAAAACTTAAATATACTTAGATACATGATGAATCCCCATGTATTATCCAGTTTAAACAGCTTATAAATCCCAGACAGATTTGTTTGCTTTATACTATATCTTCTGCCTTTGAATATTTTCAAAAAATGTTCCGTTATTTTTATTTTATGTGTATAAGTATATTTCCAGTATCTGTGTAAATGCATCCGTGTCATACAATGTCTGTGGAGTCCAGAAGAGTGGGTCATATCCCTTGGAACTGAGGTTACATACAGTTGTTAGTTTCCATGTGGGTGCTGGGGTTCAAACCTGGGTCTTCTGCAAGAGCAGCTAGTACTCTTAACCACAAGCCATCTCTCTAGCCCCTGCCTTTGAATATTTTGAGACAAATCCCCAAACTTGAATTTTATTTAAGATTAATTAAAAATTTTGAAAGGCTATCTTGAGTTGTATAAATATATTTGAGTTGATATTTTTAAGAAAAGACAAAACTATCAGGGCAGTAATACAAAGTGTATAAAATTAATAGTTAACAAATTGCTGTAAAAATAACTTATACAGTTACTGCTTGAGTCAAGATCCATTCTGTTCCTTACTTGTGATTCACTCATTCTTGTCTGTTTTCCCAACATAGCTTGAAGTAATGCTTTTTAAATGAATGACTTTCGTTATAAAATACGTCAACCTGGAAAACATGACTGTCTTTTTAAAGGAAACTTGCATTATAAAAAGTGATTTTTAGGGACTATAGAGATGGCTTAGCAGTTAAGAACTTTGACTGCTCTTGCAGAAGACTTGGGTTTGATTCCTACCACCCACATGGTGTCTAGCAATTGTCCGTTACTCCAGTTCCGGAGGAATCTTAACGCTTCCTTCTGACCTCCATGGACATTGCATGACACGGGTGCACTTAAATACATGTAGGTAGTACACTCATACACACACACACACAAATTAAAAATATTTTTTAAATGATTTTTTTATAGAAATTTTAAGATAAGTGCATAAATGTTTGATATATTAGCTATATAGAATGTTCAGGGAAAAATACTGAAATAAAAATAATTATTGCTGGGGCTAGAGAGATGGCTCAGTGGTTTAGAACACTTTCTGTTCTTTCGGAGGCCCTGGGTTCTATTCCCAGCCACCCATATGGTGACTAACAACCATCCATAACTCCATTTCCAGGGGATCTGACACCCTCTTCTGGCCTCTGTGGGTACTTGCACCCACATGGTACATTTACATGTAGGCAAAAGACTTATACACATAAGATAAAAATAATTTTTTAAATTGCTGTTAAAATCTGTCTCACTCTGCCAGGTGTGGTTATACATCTCTTTAATCCCAGCACTCATGAGGGAGGCAGAGGCAGGTAGACCTCTGTGAGTTTGAGGCCATCCTGGTCTGTATAGAGTTCTAAACCAGCCAGGCCTGCATAGTGAGACCATGTTTCAAAAAAGAAGTTCTAGCTCTACTTCTGGGGCTGCAGAGGTGGTTCAACAGTTAGGAGCATTTCCTGCCCTTGCAGGTTCAGTGCCCAGCACCCACGTGGTGGCTTCCCACTGTCTGATCCCAGGGCATCCAACACCCTTTTCTCGTCTCCATGACGCTACATGCACTTGGTGCACATACAGAATGCAGACTCTGCTTAGATCAAGCTTATATTTGGTTGACTTTTTATAAATTAGGTAATATAAATTAAATTAGAAGCAGGTCATGACGGAAAAAATATAAGCAGTGCTGTGAAATGAAGTAGCCAGAGTCAAGTGTGGGAGGAAGTTGCTCCTGTCAGGGTTAGACTGAGGGTGCAAGAATGCCAGCAGTGGGAGAGCTTCGAATTGTTCTGGGAATGGTGCACATGTTTTCTTGCTTATTAGCTTAGGCCCGATAAAAGTAACTTGTCCTTGGTGATCTTTTAAGCCTCAGTAACTGTAATAAGATAGAATGATAGAATAAATGATAGAATACTACAAGGTTTTCTTAGTTTTCCTTACCATGTGTCAAGTCTTCCTTGCTTTTCTTTAGATAAGACCATTTATGAAAGCACATCTAAATCGAGATAAAGACAAAGAACTTCTAAAATTAACTCAGTACCTCAAGGAAATAGCAAAATTAGATGACTTTTTGGAGCTAAATCACAAATACTGGGAAAGGTAAGTGTTTATTCATTTTTTCTTGGCATCAATGAATGAAAAGTATTGGTGGTGCCAAATTGCACTCTTAAATTTTTATTTAAAATGGGCAACTTCCAAAGAATATTTTCTAATCTAGTGTCATCTCCTCAAAAGTATTTTCCCCTTTTCTTTTAACACCTAACTTGTTCATAGACCGGTATCTCATAAACTCTTTAGTACTTCTGGTAGACAGGACATAAGGGGCTGGTAAGTCATTTTGTGACATTAAGGAGGCCTTTCTCTGAACTCCCCACCTCTCCCTGCCATGGTCCTTTGAGGCAAGGTCTTTGTATCTAGCCTAGGTTGACCCAAACTCTCATTCCTTTAGCCTCCTAACTGCTGGGATTGCAGACATGTCCCACCATGCTAGACTCACACAAGATTTAATCCCCATTCTCATACTATAAAATGTCAGGATAAAATTTAAAAATTGCAAGGAATTTCTTTGATTAGCAACAAAATTAAAAAGTGTCCCACTTAAAAAAGAACAATTACATGGGTCTGGAGACATCATGGCTCAGCAAGTAAGAGTACTGGCTGCTCTTGCTGAGGACCCCGGTTCAGTTCCCAGCACCCACATAATGACTAGCAGTCATCCTTAACTCTAGCTTCAGGGGATCTGATGCCCTCTTTTGGCCTCCTTGGGTATTGCATGCACATGGTGCATTTAGGTACATACAAACAAAACACTCGTAGGCATTACAAAACCAAAAAACTCACACAGTTACTCATGCTTTTCTTCCTAAAGATTACCATGTATACATAACATGGTATACAGTCTTTTCTGATCTTTTTTTTCTAAGCAGAGGCATATGCAAAAATCCAATATAAATTAGAATAAACATCAAGATTATGAAGCAGAGAACAACCTCTGGAGAGGTGGAAGGCATTACTATGTACTATGAATAATCCTTTTTAAAAATTAAATCTGTAAAGATCTGGTTCTAATAGTATAGGAACAGAAGCAGCTAGTCATGGAAAACCTTGGTTTGTCAAATTCCATTTTTGGTTTTTATGTCACTTTGACACACAGCTTCTCATCAGAGCCTCATCATCTGATTCAGAAGGTAGAGCAGGCATTTTATTTTATATCAGGCTTCAGTTGCAGTGATGTGACTGAGTCATGTGGCACCTGCCACAGAGTGGGTTGGTTACATCATCCAAACCATCATGACCTCAGTCCATCCCAGACTGCAAGGAAGGAAGCTGATGGATGTGAGAAAGGGGGAAGATGATGTTGAGCAGTAGATTTCGATCAAATCATGAAGGAGCAGTTGCCCACTTGGTAGAGAACACCTTTCCATCCTTGACATTTCTTCTTTTGGCAGTGCTAGGGATTGAGTCTAGAGCCTAATGCATGCCAGGCAGGCACCGTGCCTCTGACCACATCCCCAGCCCTCTTTTTATCCTGTTCACAGTTTCTAGCATCTCTTTACAAATATTTATTTAATTAATTAAGATTTTTGCTTTTTGTCCACTCCTTTGCCATGGTGCACATGCAAGGTCACAGGACGACTTGTAGGGGTTGGTTCTCTGTTTTACAGTGTGCACTCTAGAGACTGAACCCAGTTGTCGGGCTTGGTGGCAAGCCCTTTTACTCACTGAGCAATCCTGCCAGACCCCTCCCCCATCCTTTTAGCGCCTGTTTATCCCACTGATTTAATGCACGAAAAATAAGACTTTTAAATAAAATTCCAATAGAAGTGATAGTACTTCTTAAATAGGAAAGTAGGTAGAATGTGTTGCAATAGTACAGGCATCCTCTGGAGCCATAATTGTGAATCATACTTCTGGCAGTATGAACTGGCAAATCGCTTAACCCTTGTGTGCCTGAGAAATAGGACTAGGTTTAATAACTGAGCGAGATGCAGAGAGAAATACCATATAGTGACGGTTGAATGAGGAGTCCTTTATTAATAGCTGGCTGTCAGTGAGGGGGCTGATGCCCAAAAAACTCTTGACCCCGAGAAGAAGCAGGGCAGGTTTATACAGCTTAAAACCACAATTACATCATGCCAAGGGCAAAGCTAATAACCATAGTTAGATCAGGTCACCACAGTTACACCAGACCAGGGCTAGGTCAATTAATAAAGGTTTTCAGTTAACAAAGTTTCAGTAAGAAAAAAACAAATGTCTCAGAATTGCAGAAACCGTGGGCTCCACGGAGAGGCAGGTGTAGCTGGGAGGGAGGACGTGCTATCCCTAAAAACTACCTGGCTGCTTGTAAGTTTCCCAGTATTGTAGAGACAGTGCACTCTCTGAAACTGCCTGCGTGTGGTTCTGCCTGGCTGGCTGCTGTGGGAACGGCTGGGCAAAAACACAGGTAAAGCACAGTCAGCTAGAACAAATCGGGGTTAGTTTTGCCATTTCAATCAGTTCTAGCAGAAATTTGTTTGGGGGCTGTTGTGAGGGTTAAAATCAACACATGTTCTTACAACAATTTTTAGTAATTAGCAGTATTTGTCTTGAAAGGTTGTCACTGAAGTGAAATCTGGTAGGAGAATTGGGTCACTCTCCTAAAGTCTGTGATTCAGCTGTGATGCGATCTCTGGCTTCTTTCAGGTATCTGTCGAAGAAGCAGGGACAGTAGTGGCCGCCCTGGCAGTTCCTGGAGAGACTTGAGGTCCACGGACATCTGCTTTTTTGCTAGACATCACCATGATAGTGCTGGTCACTAAAGCTGACACCAGAATGCTTATCCTTGGTCTTCCAGTGCTTCGTAAATTTAATTTTGTATTTTTTGAAGATCACAACAATATGTTTAAAAAAAAATTCTGTTCTATGTTAATAGACTTTAAAAAAAAAAAAAACAAAAAAAAAACACCTGTTTTCTCTAGTGTTGATTACTGAGGTGTTTTCCAGCCCTTCTAAAAAAATGGAAAAAAAGAAAAGAAAGTGAAAGGTGGAGAAGAATGTACCTGCCAGTGTTACCTTGTGACTTTGGAAACAAGTCATGTGTTCTGTTCAGTCTCGTGTCATCAGCTGCCCAAGTCTAAAACCAAGCCTGTCTTGAAGCCAGTGCTTTTCCCCTTAAAAACAAACCAAACAAAAAAAAAACCAAAACCAGCTTTTGAACAAATAACCTAGTTTGTTATGGTTAAAGCTTCCGAGTGTTTCATTCCTTGTTGTAGCCTTTCTCTTCTGTACTCTGCTAGGTGCGTCTAAACTCCGAGCTGTGTCAGCTGTGTTTCAGGGTTTTCTAAGAATAGAGAACACTGTGGGACACAGCTGAGCCATAGGGCGAGATGTAGACAAATAGGGCGGAAGCATCAAACTAAAGAAGAGTATGTTTCTATTCGGTGACTGAGTAGAAGCACTTCTGCCTAAAACCATACTCATAAACACAGCTAAAAGCAATAGTAAAAGGCTCATGTCACCAGTTCAACCTAAGAAGCATGAACAGAAGTTTTCATTCTATTCCAGCTGTATCTTATCTCTAAGTGCTAACACTGTTTCAGTGAAAATATGTAGCCATAAGATTGAAAAATGCCTATGATTTCAATGCTTAAGCCTGCAGATCTGTAATGTGACCACTGTTTTGTGTTGTTAGTATTGCTTTATACAGTTCTTGAATTTGAAAGGACTTGTTCCTTTTAAATGAACATGGTGTATATTGTTCTTACGGAACTATTTCAGTGGTGTAAATAATAAATATCTTTTAATACATTGGTTATCTGTTCTGTAGTACCATAAATACTTTGTCAAATAAAGCAAGGACTTGTTAAAAATTGACTGTGAGCCTAGCATGGTCACGTATACAGGTGGTCCACTCGGGAGGCAGAGGCCAGAAAGTTCAGAGTTGGTAGGCAGCTGTGGCTGCATTCTCCGAACAAACAAAATACAGGTGGTGTATAAGTGTGTAGTTCACTATACATTGAAAATTGATTTCAGTAGCTAATTAGATGAGAACTTAAATGTTTAAATTTAAATCGTTACGACCTAAAAGGATTTTTAAAAACTGTGTGTGTCTGCGCATGTTGGGTGTGTGGCTGTGTACAGCAGTGTATCTTTGGAGGCCAGAGGACATCGAGTGTCTTTCTCACTTGCTCTCCGCCATATTTATTGAGATAGATTCTCACTGAACCTGGATCTCACTGATGTGGACAGCCTGACCTTGCCAACAGTCCCTGGGATCTGCCTGACTGCCTCCCCGACACAGGTTACAGGAATGCACAGCCTGGCCTATTTCATTCATTCCCTTTCCCCTCTCCTTCCCTCTCCCCTTCCCTCCCCTTTCTCTGGATGGGTGTGGAGGCCAGGAAAATTGGTCATTTTCCTTCGTGGCCCTCTTTACTAAGACAGGCTCTCTTATGAAACCAGATTCAGCAAAGTCTAGTTAGCCAGTTTGCATGGAGGATTCCTTGTCTGTGTCCTGAGTGCTGGAATTACTGGCTATGCCCACCTGGCTCTAATGTGGATTCTAGGCGTCCAAACTGTGTTCCTCACGCTTCCAGGGCAGGCACTCACCCTTTGAACCATCTCCCTAGCCACCTTGCCTGAATTTACATGGGTGCTGGGGATCTGAACTCAGGTCCTCATGCTTGTGTGGCAGGTACTTCTCCCCACGGTGCCATCTCCCTAGCCCTCGACTAGAATTTTTTTTTTCATGTGTATGAGTGTGTTGCCTGCATGTATGTAAGTGCATCCATGTTGTGCCGTGCCCACAAAGGTGAGAAGAAGGCATCGGATTCCCTGGAACTGGAGTTACAGACAGTTGTTAGCTGCCATGTGGGTGCTGGGAATCAAGCCCAGGTACTCTGCCAGAACAGCTGGTGTTCTTAACTGCTGAGCCATCTCTCTAGCCCCTAGACTAGAATTTTTTAAGAGTATTATATCAGTAGCACATTTTCCCAATGGAAATAATAGTTTATTCCAAAAAGAATGGAGCTGGCATAATCTTTTTAAATGAGCCAAACATGAAAATTAAGCTATTAACAGATCAAGAAAAAAAATTTTTTCCTAATCACTATAAGCTAAAAAGCAAAGATTTTGTAAAATAGCATTTTAAAATCTTTTCCTACCTTTAGGTGGTGCCCAAACCAAAGTTTATTAGCCAGATCAGCCACTAAGGCCATTGTCACTGTTTACTGAGATCTTGTGCTAAGTGTGATGAATCCTTTCATCTGGTGTAGGAATTTGCATATCATCTGCCTCAAGCCTTTAAAAAGTTTTTTTGTTTTATGTTTATGAGTATATTGCCTGCATGTAAGTACACTTGTGTCCTACAGTGCCCACAGAGAGCAGAAGAAGGCCTTGGATCCCTTAGAACTGGAGTTACAGACAGTTGTCAGCCACCACATGGGTGCTGGGAATCAAACCCAGGTCTTCTGCGGGAGCAGCCAGTGCCCTTAACTGCTGAGCCATCTTTCCAGCCTCGACGCTTATTTAAAAGACCTATGTGACACACACAGCTGAGCCAGGAGGTGACAATTCAGTTGTATATCTGGTGAAGCCTTACATTTAAAGAGCAGTTTGAGAAGTAGGAGCCCCTCAGATTTGTGTCATCACTGTGGCTGTTTAATTAATGATATCCATGGCAGCCATTCAGGTGAAGAATCAGCAGGCAAGTGAAGAAAACAACTGAAGCATATTCATTAATGGAAGAGAAATAGTTTGTCAGATAGAGCTGTGCAAAGAAAGAGATTGGGGATGGCCATGCAAAACAAATAAGGTGGTTGCTCAGTTTCTAGTTATTAGGAATAGTAATAAAATTTTGTGACAGTTTAGTTTTCAAGTCTCCAAAAACTCTAGTTGAAGACTTGTTCCCCAGTGCTTGAGATAGGGCTTTGGGCAGGTGGTTGAACCTCAAGGGCTCTGACCCCATGAATAGATGGATCCATATATTAATAGACGCAGGGAGCTGGGTTTGCTGTAGAAGCTGGCTCTTTGCTTCCTGGTCACCCAGGTGAGCAGCTTTGCCCAATCATGTCTTTTGTCATTGTGATGTTCTGCCTTTGCCAAAGGCCTGAAAAGAGTGGAGGCTGCTTACCATTCACTGAAACCTCTGAAACCATGAGCCAAAATAAGCCTTTTCATAAGTTTTTCTCAGGTCTTATGTCACCATGACAAAGCTGACTTATATAACCTTGAATAGTGGATAAACCCATAAGGGATTTTTCTCCTGCCAAATAATGAACAGAACTCTCTCATGGGACAGATTGTTATAATACAACTTCCCACTGAAGTATTTATACTTCAAAACTCAAGAGGTGTCTGTGAAAATTAAATGCTTAGCTATTTATGTAAAGATCTAATTTTCAGAATTGCTTTTGGGAAGCTTCATGGGCCTTGGTGAGAGTGCTGAGTATTTAGAACGTAAGAGAACTCCTTGGAGAGTCTTAGATTTACTGAAGACTTCTGACAATGAGTGCCCTAGAACTGGAACAAATCACTGTCAGACATTCTGCGAGCTAGAAGAATGTCCCCTAATGATGCCAGTGGTTTTCAAGTAGGAAATAAATCCTAATAGCGAGACCCTGTCTCAAAAAAAACAGAAATCCTAAAAGCCTTCCACACTGATGGTGCAGAAGTTGATGTTAGGTGCCTCCCATGATTGCTGCCCCTCTTACTTGAACCAGAACCTTGCCAGTACAGATTGCTAGTCATCTAACTAGCCATCTTGCTCTGGAGATCCCCTGTGTCTGCTTCCTGAGCACTGGGATTATAAGTGGGCTTCCATGTCTGCTTGGTATTTATGTGGGTGCTGGGGAACAAATGCTTTACCCACACTGCCATCTTCCTACTGCTCTTTTTTAAATCTCAAAGAAGAAAGCACTTTTTAAACGTTAAGTTTAAAGAAGTATTTCCCCTTATACCAACTGTTAACTTATTACAATACGTATTCCTTTTGAAAAGCATTAAAAATTGACCCTATGAAGCTGAGTGTGGTTAATCCCAGCACTCTACTCAACATATCTAGTTCTAGGCCAGCTGGGGCTATAGGGAGATCCTGTCTCAAAAAGCCAAAAAAAAAATTTTTTTTTAAACCACAACAAGGTAAAACAACCAACCAAAAAAAAAAAAAAAGAAAAGAATCCCTTAGTTGTTAGTTGTTTTTTTGCTTTGAGTTTGAGTTAGGGTATTGCTCTTTAGCCCGAGGGTGGCCTCAAATCTGAGGTCTTTCTGCCTCAGCATTGTGCGTGCTAGGTATGTACCGCCATGCAGTAGCTTAACATTTATTTTTGATTTATTTTTATTTTATGTGCATGAGTGTTTTGCCTGCATGTGTGCAAGTGCATTAGTGCTGGGCAGTGCCCAGTGTCAAAAGACAGAAGAGGGCGTCACATTCCCTGAAACTGGAGTTAGAGGTGGCTGTTAGCCACCATGTAGGTGCTGGAATTTGAACCTGGGTCTTTTGCAAGATCAGCCACTACTCTTAACTGCTGAGTCATCTTTCCAGCCCCATATAACTGTAAAAAAAAAAAAAAGATTTATGTGTATGTATGCATGTCTGCTTGTATGTGCATCATGTACATGCAGTGCCCACAGAGGCCAGAAGAGGGCATCAGATTCACTAGAACTGGCATTACAGACGGTTTTGAGCTGCTATGTGGGTAGCTGGGAACCAAATCCAGGTCCCCTGCAAGAGCAGCAAGTGCCCTTAACACTGAGCCATCTCTTCAGCCCCATCTCTGGCTTTTAGACAGTGCTCACAAATAGTACACAAACCTTACAAATATCAAAACCAAAAATGATAAAGCATCAGTGATGTTTCTATGAGTTGGTGTGCCAGCAATGAACAGTTGTCAAAGGAATGTGGATATAGCTTGGATACTAAGAACCAAACCAGTGACTTTTCAGGAATATATAAAGTAGTAGACTGAGCTGAGCAATCTTTTTGCTTTTTATGTGTGGTGTGCATACGTGTGTATGCATGTTTGCATGTGTGTGTATGGATGAACATGTATGCACGTGGAGGCCAGAAGTTGATGTCGGGTGTTTTACTTGATTGCTCTCCAACTTCTCATTCAGGCAAGATCTCTCAGTTGGTACAAGAGTCCCAGATATGGGCTGTCTAGCTAGTGAGCTTGCTCTGAGGATCCTATCCCTGCCTTCTGACCACTGGTGTACAGGCAGGCTGCTATGCCCCCCCGGCATTCATGTGGGTCTGGAGATATGAACTCTGGTTCTCATGCTTGTGTCACAAGCACTTTATCCCCTGTGCTTTCTCCCAGCTAAGGTAATCAATTTTCTAATTGAATTAGAGTCTCTCCTATTTCCCACAATTCTAATTGCTGTCATGTCTTATATAATCTGTAGGGAACTGCTATGATTTCCCAAATATGGCTTAAGAAGAAAGTGGTTTGTCAGGAAGACGCTTGACTGGAGTCCCTCTTTACTGGCAGAGGTCCTTGGGCAAGTGGCCTCAGCTCTGAACTTCTTTCTCCTTAAAAAACATACTAAAAGAAAAACAGTACTTGCTCTTCTTCTCCCACTGGCTGTTGCAAAGGTTGAATGTATGACACATGTGAAAGTGTTTTGGAACAGGGGAGGCTCATGTAAATGTCAGATGGTATTAAAAGTAGCTCTGACCATGTGGTGGGGTCGTTAGTCACTTTCCTGTGCAATACTTTTCATTGTTTTCAGTGCCAGGGATGGAACCTAGGGTCTTGCTTGGGCCGCACAAGCAGTCTACCACTAACCTAACTGCCAGCCAGGCTTTATCATTCTTGAAATTATAACTGCCAAGAGTGTAGTTTTAAAAGAAAAGAAATTGATTATGTATATACTTTAAAATATTACCTTGGTTGCAGCTGGAGAGATGGCTCAGCGGCTAAGAGCACTGGCTGTTCTTGCAGAAGACCTGGCTTCAAATCCCAGCACCCACATGGCAGCTAACAGCCATCTGTAACTCCAGTTCCAGGGAATCTGACTTCCTCTTCTGTTTTCCGAGGGCATTGCACGACACTGGCGCCCAGACATACATGCAGGCAATACAGGTATACACATAAAAAATAAAAATAATAAAAAAATATCTTGGTTTTCTAAGAGTTTTAAAATGTATTACATTTAATAATTTAATTAAGTGTGTGTGTGTGTGTGTGTGTGTGTGTGCGTGCGTGTGTCTGCATGTGTGGAGGTCAGAGAACAATCTATGGGAGTCTGTTCTTCCATCACATGGGTTGCAAGGATTGAACTCAGGTTGTGAGGCTTGGTGGCAGGCTCTTTACTGCCGAAAAAATAAAACAATGACATCATTCAATGATCAAAACTTCAGCATCATCATGTAACACATCTTGTATAGTGGAATATTAACATTATTTTAACCTTCTAGTTTTAGAAAACAGCTCTTCACAGATAGAAGCTTCCTACTGTGCCATACCATGTAAAAATGCAAAAAGCATCCCAAACAACAAGGCTTAAGTTTTCTTTTTCTTGTGAAGAGATGCTAAAATAAAGGTTAGAGTGTTTCTGCTTTGTATTCAGTACAGGACTTCTGCCCATGGCATGGTGCCCTCTACATTAGGCTGTGTCTTCGTACCTCAACCCAGTCTAGACAGGTAATCCTTCACAGACATGCCCAGAAGCTTGTCCACAGTGATTCTAGATGCTGTCAAGTTGACAATATTAACCATCACATTCTCTGTACTTGAATTAGCCCTCTAAGTCAAACCCCATACGTCTCTTTCTTTGTAATCCTCCCAGACATAGAGCAAGGCTCTGAACTTTGTAGGTGATGGCAAATGTGAGCTGAATTAACATGTGACTGTTGTTTAACTTCTGGGGTAGAGCCTTCACCTGCTGAGCCATCTCATCAGCATCTAACACATCACTGTTTAAACAAACTAGCCATAAAACATTGTAGTTAAATGTCATGTCTTTACCACTGACCATCTTCAAGTGTGTCCAGCTGTGATGTGATCAGTGACAAACACAACAAGCCTTATTTCCCTTTTTTGCATTCCTACTTGTCTTTTCAATTCATGTTTATAGGACAATATATTAAATATTTTCAGGATAGTTTATTATAAAAGAAGAAATTTGCACAGTTCTATATATTGATGCAAAGATGTCAGATGGATATACTACTACACTTTTGTATTTCTGATGTGTGAGAGATGCTGTCATCATTTCTTAAATACATTCTGTTTTTATTGTTACAGTAAATGAATTCATTTAGTTTACAAATGACTTCATCCAAAGAACAGAGGTGCACAGCACCATAACTAAATGCTGTAATTATTTTTCTTACACGGGTGCTCTCAGAGAATTCTGGGAGCTTCAGACTAGATGAGCATACCTTCTGATCGCTGGGACAATGAGATGTGTTACACAGGTGCTGCAGAGTTGCAAACTGCAAGTGAAACACAGTTGGCCTGCTGGCACCTAGGTCATGGAGGCACTAACCAAAGCATGTGCGATCCCTGTGTGTGTAGCGAATATGAGTGGGAAGCCACAGGTCCCTTAGGCTTCTCTTCCTGGGTCACTGAAACATCCCAGATATAGTCCAAGATGAACCCAAAGGGTTGCTGCTGTCTCAGCTTGGTATACATGAAGACTGTGGTCTGCTGTGTGATCCAGGTCAGGAGAGGTTCCTTGGTATGACTGATCTGGGGAGTCAAGCTGAGTTGTGTATTAGGGGGCAGCTGGAACTTAAAACAACCATAAATGTACCATCTATGGACAGGAGAACCAGATTTAACCCTGGTAAACATGGACTTTGGAATGAAGAGACCGGACTGGCCATGTTAATATGCAGATATTAGAAACTTAACGTCCTTATTTACTTCTGTTGCTGCATTACGACCTACCATACACATAGTGGCTTGAAAGCCCAGATGTTTACCACCTCATGGCTTCCGTGGTTAGGAGTCCAAACCTAGTTTAGTTGGATCTTCTGGTCAGGTAGTCCTGAGGCTGCAATCAGGTTCAGGTCAGTCTGGGTTTCAACGGAAAGCTTGACTGGGGAGAACTGTTTCCACATACATTGGGTTGTTGTAGCCTTCATGCCTGCGAGGTAGTACACTCTATGGTTTAGAGAATGATCTACAATAGCTGTGTTTTCAGTTTCAGATAGTCTGTTAAGCACATACCAAGTCAAAATAGAAGAATAAATAGCGAGAGAGGGATAGCAAAACATCAAACTGGGTGCTTAAAACATCCAACAGAAATTGAGTGGGGAATTCTTTTTAAAGGAGCAGACCAGAGTTCCCAATAAAGAGTCCCAAGCAGAGCAGTGTCCCTTTGGGTAAGATTTCCAAGTAAAAGAACAAATAGCAGCACACAGAGAGATTACATCATCAAATCTGGTGTTCACAGCATCCAGCAGAAACTGACTGGGGAAACCGAGGCAATTGGCTAGAGTTCCCAGTTGAGCCTTCTCTCCATGGCTCAGCATCCCATGTTTGAACTCCCAGTTTCTCTTTCCCCATAACAGGCACTTTTATATCACAGGATAAACAATAGTAACATCTGTTGGAAATAGTTTATCTTCTAGCTGTAAGGAAAGGGTAAGGACACTTGCCACCAAGCCAGATGTTCCCCGAACCCACATGATGGAGGTAGAGACCTGACTCCTGAATTGTCCTCTGGCCTCCACATACGTGCTATGGCACACTTGTACACACACACACACACACACACTCTCTCTCTCTCTCCCTCAATAAATAAATAAATATTAAAAACAAGTTTATTCTTTAAGAATTTCATAACATGTATAATAATAGAGTCTGATCATACTCGACCACCTTCTTTGCTTCCTCCCATTCCCACCAACCTCTCCCTCTTCCCAACAAGTCCCCCCTCCCCATTTTCATGTCTTTTTTGTAACCCAGAAGTTTCAGGAAGACACAGGGGTGTGGACCTGTGCACTGGAGCACAAGGAGATTCAACAGAGGTTACTGCCATCTCAGACAATGACTGCCACCCCCACAGCCATCCTCAGCTGTCACTAGTTCCCCCAGGAGTGTCGATGGGCCCAGTCTTGAGCACATTCAGTGAGCTCATGATTGTAATAGCAGCCACAAGTCTCTGCATTTACCACCGTTTACTGTAAGAAGTAGCTTTTCTGATAGAGGCTGGGAAGAGTGCTTGTCCCTGTGCCTATTACACCTTCTTTTTTGAGACAAGGGCTTTCATTGAACCTGGAGCACATCAGTTTGGCTCAGTGGATTGGCCAATGAGTTCCAGGGATCCATCTGTCTCCATTCCCCCAGCGTTGGGGTTACAGACATGCGCCATTCATTGTGCCTTGTTTTTTACGTGAGTTCTGGGATCTGAACTCAGGTTCTCATGCTTGTACAGCAGGTCACCCACTGAATCATCTCTCTAGTCTCAGTTGCCATATTCTGATAGAGGCTTGCTGCAGTTTGGATCTGGAATATCCTCTAAGTGTTAGGGTTTATTCCCCATAGTAGCAACCAAACCAAACTTAAACCTCTTTGTTAACTGACCTGCCCCTGTCTGGTGTAACTATAGTGGAGAAGACATCACGGCAGGCAGGAAGGACATGGTGACAGGAGCAGGGGGCTGGCTGATTATATTGCATTTACACTCAGGAATCAGAGAGTGAACAGGAAGTGAGGCTGGGCTATAAAGTCTGAAGCCCCGCCCCCTCATCCTGTGACCCACTTCCTCTAATGAGCGCCCCCCCCTTAAAGCTTCCACTATCCTGTGACCCATTTCCTCTAATGAGGCTCCTCCTCTTAAAGGTTCCACAGTCTTCCCAAACAATGCCACCATCAGGGGGCCACCTGAGCCTATAGAGGACTGTTTACGGTCAAATTACAACACTCACAGCAGGAACTGGGTTCTCTCAGGTTTCCCGTTTTCCTCTGGTACTCGCTGTCCCCTAATCCTAGAAGAATTTGATTTAGCTGGTGGAGGAGGGATTGGAAGCTTCACTCTAATAATCACATGCTCAAATCCACTGCTAGTCTTCTGAGACTCAAAAGCCAAACCAGTTACTCTGTTCTCAGCTATATATTGAGTTATCCATTCCTTTAGTCCATGAATGAGTGGGAGTGAGAATGTGGAAGAGGACCATGGGGTGAAGAAAAAGAAAACAAAACGAAAATCCAGGAGAAAAATGGTTTGACATTATAAATTATTTGTTCATCACAAACAATACATTGTATCTATTAGTAATGGAATTGAGGACATAGTACCTCCAAAATATGATTTTATAATTTTATGATTTACAATATATATCCCAAACATGTCTCTTTGGCATAAGATTTTTGATCTTTATTTTTTTCCTTTGGAGACAGAGTCTCATGTACCCCAGGCTACCTTCAAACTTGCTGTATAGATAAGGATAGCCTTGAACCCGTGACCTTTCTGCCTCTGCCTCCAGAATGTTGGGATCACTGGTATCCTCACCAGTTTATGAGCTGACTAGATTAAGAAACAACAGATATAGAAGTTCTGAAAACAGAATAGAAGCTCTCCATATGCATAAAGAAAATAGACATTTGTAAGGGGTCTCCCTTTCAGCACGGAGCAGAAAAATGGCTGAGTCACTGGAAGAGCTGGGGTGTAGCTCAACTGTAGACAGGACACTTGCCTAGCATCTGAGAGACCCTTAGTTCAATATCTGATACCACCAACGAATCAAAGAAAATAAGTCACATGTATACGAGAAGGTACTGACATAAGTTCTGCAATAAACTATAGCTTTGTTTAAAGTTACTTTCCTGTCAAAATCCTTATATACCATTCGGCAGCAGATAGTGCTCGGACCATATTGCTGTGGTTCAGATATGTCCACCAACTGTCTTGCAAACTTCGTGCTTAGTGCTACAGTGCTGAGAGGTAGGGCCATGAGAGGTGATTAGGTCACAAAGGCTTTGCCTTCCTGGATGGAGTAATGCTATCATTGAGGGAATGGGTTTATTATAAAAGCCAGTTCAACTCCTTGTTGCTCTCCAACCATGTGGTGCCTTCTTCCAGCTTATGACATATCAAGAAGACACTATCAGGTTCGGCCCCTTGACCTTGCACTTTCTGCTCTTCACAACAATGAAACAAGTTCTGTTCATTGTAAGCTTCCTAGTCTGTGCCATTCTGTGACAGAAACCTGACACACACTAAGGGATTTTCTTCTCGAGAATGACCAGTTTCTTTGGGTTCCTCTCATGTATGCATGTTAATTAATTTCCTTGTTGTTATCCACTTTTTGTTATAAAGATCTATACTAAGAACCTGTAAATGATAGGGGAAAATTATCTTCCTCCTGCTGTTAAAGAATAAAATAGGATGAGATGAAGTTCTTTAAACATTTTTCTGATTTATTTTTATTTCATGTGTATGATTGTTCTGACTACATGTATGTAGGTACACCACATTCATGCAATGCCCACAGAGATCAGAAGAGGGCATCGGATTACCTGGAACTGGAGTTACAAAAGGCTGTGTGAGCCACCATTTGGATGCTGGAAACTGAACTTGGATTTTCTGCAAGAGCAACCAATGTTCTTAACTGCTGAGCAGTCTCTGCAACCTCTCTTGATATTTCTAAAATAGACTATTAGGCAATGTCTTCTATTGGAAATATATGAGTGGCAATTGCTGATAAAAGGAAGTTTGCTTCACAGAAGTTTGCATTACACTAGTGCTCCTTGGGTGGATACATACAAAGCCTTAATACCAGAACTGCTTCCATTTAAAATTACACTGAGGTACAATAATATTTATGACGTAATGACCAAAAAATGGAAATGACCAACTGACAAATGATAAAACAAATGTGGACTATCAATGCAGCAGAATATTCCTCATCAATTAAAAAAAATGAAGTCTTGATGCATGTTACAACATGGGTAGACTTGAAAACATCATGCTCAGGGAAAAGAAGGAACCCACTAACAAGCCTGTATTGTGTATTTTAATGTATATCAAATGTCTGAAAAAGAGAACTACAGAGTCTGAAAGTAGATTAGCAGTTGCATAGGGTTGTGGAGGAAGGGAAGGGAGTCCTGCAGTTGGGGGCTAATGTGCTGCTGGTGAATGGGGAACTCTGAACACACCGTCATCAAACTGTGCGGTTAAGAAGTACAGATTGTACAGTGTGGGAACTGTATCTCAGTACCGTTTTTGTAAAGTATAGTTTTGAGGGCTGGAGAGACAGCTGAGCGGGTAAGAACCCTTCCTGCTTTGCAGAGGATGAGAATTTGGTTCCTAGCATCCACACTGGGTTGCTCACAACTGCCTACAACTCCACTCCAAGGGCTCTGATGCCCCTTTTTAGCCTTCATGGACATGTACATTCATGTTGCACAGATCCACACACACACATGCACATACATACATATGAAAAGAAAAAAATCTTAAAATATATAAATTCGTGTTTAAATTGTAGTAGTCAGCGATAGCTTCAATTTGTAGTTAGAGGAGTAAAGACAAATATAAAGGTTGTATATTTTGGATGACATTTACTATTTAGAAAGTAAAGTGTTTTCTTCCTGTGAATCTTGAACTCAATATAAAATCACTGATTTGTTTGTGTATACTTGTGTTTGGAGAGCTAGTGGTCAGGATTTTTTCTTACCTAATGAAATTAGAGTTATTCAGGCCTAAATTTCCAAATGTACTTATGTAAAGAAGAAACATTTTAAAATAATTTCAAAGCAGAAAGCAATGCATTTGTATTTATTAGAGTGCTAAGACTTTTGTAATGTGTGTGTGTGTGTGTATGGTGTGTGTTTTGTGGTATGTGTATGTGTGTGTGATGCATGTGTGTGTGTGGTGTATGTTTTGTGGTATGTGTATGTGTGTGTGCAGGCCCACGTGCTATGGTGTGCTTGTGGAAGTCAGACACTGATCTTGAATGTCGGAGCTTGCCTTCCACTGTGTTGGAGGCTGGGTCTCTTTGATGATCACCTCTGCCTGTGCCAGGCCAGCTGGGGTGCAAGCCTCCAGGGAATCCCCTCCCCACCCCATCCTACCGTAGAACACTGGGGTCGCAGATGCTCGATACTGTTCTCAGCTTTACAAGGCTGCTGGGGATCCAAACTCGGGTCCTCATGCAAGCATTCTGCCCACTGGGCCACTCACCCGGCCTCCTTTGTAGTATTAGATAAAATCCAGGTAAACCACTTGCTCCTTGCACCCTCCCCACAGTCCACAATGTTCCTTTTCTGACTGTCCTTTTTTTTTTTTTTGGTAAAAATTGCTAAATGCCTAAATTTTGGGGGTGATTTATTTTCTGCCCGTCAGCGTCTGTAGTCATAAAACATCTGCTGAATCAGCCGTACAAGTTCTGAAGTTTAACCTCTTCAATACACTAGCATTTCTGCATGATTAAGCCTGTTCAATTTGTTCCAAAACATCACCTGGCAAAGTAGACTAGTCCATGCCTCTCCAACAAGCTTGGTTCCCCCTGGTTTATGAACAAGAGCCTAGAAAGCTGAGAGTTTGTTCAATGAAGCCCATGGACTGGACTAGACCCAAGTGAGCCCCTTCCAGAGAGACTAGTCAGGAAATTCAGATTGCACCTTACAGTGGGTTTCCCATCATGCATTGGGGTTCCCGTGATAGTGACCCTGAGATCTTGGGGGGCAGGGCTTACAGGGCAAGGCAAGTAAATGCATTTGCAAATTCTACAGTCACAGTCGCAGTCATTTCTTTCAAAGCTTACAGGCTTTCTGTCCCTTAGGGTGTATGTGTGGTGTTAAAACTTTAGACAAATTAAATTTGATAGAGGTTAGTTGACCCTGAAGAACAACTTCGCCAGTCAGGCAGCCCACAGCACGTGAAGACTTTCAGAAACCCTTCATCAGCGAGGGCGGGAAGCAAGACAGGAAAAGAAAGAGAGGTCCTGGAGATGCTTAGCTGTGTGTCCCGGTATTTGGATGTAGTGTGATCAGCAGTTAGCCTGTTATTGGCTGAAGCTAGGCTGCTACTATTGGCTGAGAGTCAGCTGTTTGTGAGAGATGTATATTCCTAAAATAGGTTGTAATCCATTCTGCTGGAATTCAGGGATGGAGACAGCCTCTGTTCAAACAGTTCCATTAAATAGTCAGTGGGAAGGGGACATCAGTTTTAGAATCCTGGCTAACTGGAAAATGTTTTCACTTTGTGGACTTTCTGACAGGTGACCGGCCTCTCTCCACTGACGATAGATTCAGGAAATCAGTTGGAAATTACAGAGAAGCCAAAAGATGTCATTGAAAACCACTAATATAACTATTATGAATACTTTGCCATATACTAATGCCACCTAACAGAAGCAGAAGGTTAACAACAAATATGGACATGTACATCACTTAAATTTTTCGTGTACCTACATTTAAGAAGTAGATGAAGTAAAGTTTAATAAGACTTTCACTTAATAGGAACAAGATAGATTTCAAAATACAACTAACTCAAACATTATTAACGGGATATTTTATATTCTTTTATACTAATGCAGAGTGTGTTTTTCTAATACAACACATCTCACCCCAGTTCAGATGCCTGGTGGCTGCATCTGGCTGGTGCCTGTCAGTACTGATGAGTGTGCCATTGGATGTATGTGGCTGACCTTTCCCCAGAATTAGGTTCAGTGTTATAGCACAGGAAAGCACCCTTAGCAGCTTATCCACACCTGACTGTAACCACAAAAGGGTAAGTGGATGTCGAAACCTGTCAGCAAACATAATGTGAAAGAAAGAGGGGCCGGTGAGATGGCTCAGCAGGTGCTTGCTGTCAAGCCTGACAGCTTGTGTTGTGACCACCAGAACATACATGGTGGAACGAGAAAACAGACTTCCAAAAACGTTGTCCTCTGATTTCTGTGTGCATGTGAGTGCATGCATACACAGAAATAAATGTAATGAAATAAATAATATATGAACAATAATTATATTAACCATTAACTCTACCTATGCAATATACACTTGTTGACTTTCTAGATGAGAAAATATATTCAAAACTACACATTTAAAAAAAAAATCAAGTGAGGGGCTGGAGAGATGACTTAAGGCTTAAGAGCATTTACTGTCCTTGCAGAGGACCTGGGATAAGTTCCCAACATGCACATGTTTGTTTACAGCCACTCCAGTTCCAGGTGATCTGATGTCCTCTTTTAGCCTCTGTGGACACCAGACATGCACGTGGTACACATACATACATGCAGGCAAAATACTCATACGCATAAAATCAAAATAAATAAATAAATTAAAAAAAATCAAGCAAGGAAGGAGAGGTAGTTGGAGGCTTGACAGGTAGTTGAAGGCTTGACAAACAGCCCAAAGAGGAGTGGGTCATCTGGGGACAAGCACCCTCTGTGTGGCTGGTACAGCCCATTGACTTTTGTGAAGCAGAACCTCGAATGGGCTCTTTTTTTTCCCTTGCAGCTTCCTCCTGCTCCCCAACCCGGCAAAGCCACAGCACCCTCTCTCTCGTCTTTCACTTCTATTCCAAGTTGACTTCTTTTACCTCATCTGAGGCACCGCTCTGTTCCAGCTGTCTGAATGGCAGTCCTCCCTCCCTCTGTGATTCTCTGTCCCCTTGCTGGGCCTAGCATCTCCACAGAGCAGCCACCACAAACAGGACTTCTATGTAGTCCTCTAAGAAAATGAAAGCTAGAGAGGAACCTGTTTCAGAATGCCTTGTTTACTGCTTTGAGCCTAACATTTAGAGGACCAGCAGACACACAGTGGGTTTTCAATGAATGGTGGCCAGAGGAAAGAAATACAGGACGATGGACAATAGGAGCTGGACTTGCTCATCACTAGAGCAAACGTGTTTTTGTAAAACACAACTCATGGTTTTCCTTTCTTAAAAAAAGTCATTTTGTTTTCAAGCACCTAGAATAACATTAGGCTAACTAAGGATTTCTGGAATGCCTTGGGGTTTGTTTTAATGAATAGCTGGAAATTGTATACAATTAGCATTAATTTTTATGTGTATACCCAAATTGTATAAAAGCAGTTCTCTTGAATAATTTAAACATCATCTTCACCCTGAAAGCATTTGGCACACTGGTCCCTCAAAGATTCTATTAATGGGAAATCATGAGGCTTAAATGCAAAACAAAGGAGGAGGTTTTCTCCCCATTGTGTGGTACATAGAGGATACTTCAAAAATGAGCAGACTCAAGAATATACTTTCCAAGGGTCTTGGGGAGCCCACAGGATGGTCTTTGTTAGGATGTAAAGTTAGGTAGGATATAGTGGAAAAAACATACTCTTTCTTTTTAAAAAACAGGAGCATGCAGATTGATGAAACCATCCTGGAATTAGGAAATTTCCCTTTCGCAAATGATTGTTTTAAGCACGTATGTCAGTCACATATGTCAAAGCCATGATGATAAAGAGCCTCACACAGGCTCACACAGTACATCTCTACAACGTGTATTCATTCCACAGAGAAAAAGGAGTAACCATATAACGAAGAATCCCAGAAGACGTTACCCACCAGTGGAGCCCCATAGTCAACATTAACATCATTAGAATCAGCCTCTTGATTGGAGCCACTGGTGTGGGGGCCTAGGATGGCTCTTTGGGTAAAGGGGCTTGCTGCTAAGCCTGACAACCTGGGTTTGGTCTCCAGGACCCACATCGTAGAAGCTGAGAACCAACTCTGGCTTCAGGTGGTCTTCTGACCGCCACATGCACACCATGGCACATGCAAGCCTCTCCTGCCCCACCTCATGCACACATTTACATACCATCAATCAATCAATGGAAACAAAGATTACTACTGTGAGATTCTTGACAAAACAAACCAAAAAAAAAGGTAGAACTGAATTTAATCATAACAGCAGAGAAATCTGAAAGGTAGTTAACCACACAACTGGCCACCACTTTTCAAAAGTGTCAAGACAATGTGTGATGAAGGGAAGCCAAAGAACTATCCTAGATTTGAAGTGATTATTGGGTCAGGAGCTGAAAACAATGTTGGATCCAGGACTGGAAATCTTAGGCCACAAAAAGAACATTGGTGGGACAGTTTTGGATTAAAGTCTAGAGGTTAGGTAATGTTAGTGCATTAGTATTAATTTCCTGGCTTAGTTAATTATATTACAATTATGTTAATATTAGGGAAGATTTGGTGATCATAGTTGGGAGAGCTAATGAATGTTTTTGCAGTATTTTTGAAGCCTGAAATAAACGAAAAATGAAAAGTTAAAATGTGTATTTTTACTTGACAATCAGCAAGAGCATAGTAAAGTTCAAAGTCATAGTACTCAGCTGTTATGGGTTGGAAAATGTCCTCCTAAAATTCATATGTTGGAAGTTGTAACCCCCAGTATTTCCAAAGCTATAAGAAACAGCATTGTACACATGTAATTACTGCAGTGAGACAGGCCCTTATCCAGTTGTGCTCGTCTTCATTAGAAGTGGAAATTTGGTCACAGACAAAGGCACGAGGGGACACCACGTGAAGATGGAGGCAGAGATAAGGAGTGCTACTGGGGAAACTGAGGGACATGAGCGAGGCACTTCAAAATCTCTCCCAGCCGTTACTGGCTTCCAGACTATTGTGTTCGCCACCCGGTGTACAGTGCTCTGTATGGGAGCCCCAGAACGTGCACTGAGAACTGACAGTTTTAAGGTTCCACATTGAATTCTTCCTCCCAAGCCCAAGATTGGCACCAAGTATTGTGTCATGGTTTGCTTTCTGTTGCTGAGATAAATACTAGGATCACAACTTAGAGAGGGAAGATTTTATATCAGCTACAGGTTACAGTTCACCATGGAGGGAAATAGAGGCAGGAACTAAAGCAGAAACCAATGAGGAACTCTCTGCCTCCAGGCTCTAGCCCCCTGGCTTGCTCAGCTGTCTTTCTTATACAGCCCAGACCTACTTGTCCTGGGATGGCACCACCCAAAGAGGAATGGCCCCTACATCTATTAGCAATCAAGAAAATGCCCACAGACATGACCACAGATGAGTTTGATGAGGAAATTCCTTCTTTATAGGTCTATCTAAGTTTGTGTTAAGACAATTAACAAAAGTGAACCAACACATTTTATTTGGGTTTCTTACTTAGGGTCGAAATAACTGATGCAAAGAGTAGGCAAGCACCTGGCCTAAGGTCACGCTGCTGGCAGGAGGAAGAGCAAATTCAGCCTCTCCACTCCTACACCAGCACATCCCTCACCACTGCACAACGGTTTATTTCTCTTGATTCCAAAGACTTACGGGATCCAAGATGGTAGCTCATGATGAATTTCTTCCCATTCTCCATATATAATTTCCAGGCATGGAAAACGGTCAGCTGAACACCCAGATGCCATATCCCATTTCATCACTCACTGTCCATTGGTTTTGTGACAACAGATATCTGCTTTCTTGGAAACACTGAAGGTCATATGTGTGAATCTGCTCAAGCGACTACATTAGCCATTCTGGGAGAGGATCCATTTTGAAAGGGAGCAACCAATCTAAACGAAGATTAGAGATTAGGCTCAGGTCCCCAGATCATTGAGGATGACATTCTGGGGCAGTGGAACTCCTAAGTAAAAGCTGGGTGCAGAGTTTTCCTCTCTTCTAACAAACAGTTTGAGAGAGAATTGCTCAAGGGGTTTGTTTGTTTTCCTTCTTGAGTCATTCCTTCATTCAGTTATATTTATTGAGCCCCCTGGGGCTTCCTGGCTCTGCCAGCATGACTTGAAGAAGACAGGCCTAGTTTTCAGTCTCTCATTCAGGGTGGGTCCTTTTGCATGTCAAGCATGTCCTTCCCTCCCAGCTCTATACTCCCTCCTTCTGAGTGACTCAAGCTCATTTTTTCCTATAGTCTGGTGATCCCCAGTCC
Organism: Eospalax fontanierii; assembly: GCA_035773235.1. NCBI lineage: Eukaryota > Metazoa > Chordata > Mammalia > Rodentia > Spalacidae > Eospalax > Eospalax fontanierii. The sequence goes on from CM069546.1 coordinate 15,010,525, forward strand.
CTGTCATCATTCCAAATCTCATATATAGTCCCTGGATCCCTCTGTCTCAGGGTTAGAAGATCCCACCATTGATTGCCCAGTAAATATGATCACAGATATTAAATAGACCATATATATATTCCTTCCTCAACTCAAGCCTGCTCCTCTTCTTGCAGAGAATATACTACCTATGACTGAACTGACCAAGTCAGAAGTCTGCAAGTTCTTTTGCAAGCAGACAAGGTCTGTTTGTCTGTAAAATGCCCATGTCTAACTTGGTCTTTGGAGGGTGCTGTTATCAGGGGCTGAACAGATCCCCTTCCTTCTAGATTTTTCCCCATCTTCTACTCATGCCACTCAACAAATTCTGTCCATTTTCTTTCCTTTCTTGCAAACTGGTATGCTTGTCTCCATCTTCGGCAGCATTTGCTAGCTCAGATGGTTATCGTTTTTCTCCTGAACTACCACAGTACCTGTATCTGGTCATCTTGCCTTCTCACTTGTTAGCTCTCACTGACTCTTCTTCATGTTGCAACTTCAGCCATATGATATATTAGTTACTTTTCTCATTGCTGTAACCAAATACTTGATAAAAAGCAACTTAAGGGGAAAAGGGCTCATGGTTAAAAGGAGCACAGTCCATCTTGGTGGGGAAGGCATGGTAGCAAGAATTTGATGCAACTGGTCGCATTGTGTCTTCAGCCAGAAAGCATTCAGGAAGTGAGGCCATGCTATAAAACCCTAAGGCCCACCTGTAGTGACCCACTTCCTCCAGTATGGTTCTACATCCATAAAAATTCCATGATTTTCTGTAATAGCACCACCAGCTTGGGGATCAATGTTCAAACACATGAGCCTAGAGGGGACATTTTATATTCAAACCACATCTGGTAACAATAACTATAGGATGTTGTCACTTCTTAAATCCCTTCAGTGACTCCCTAATGGATGATCATGAAACCCAAGCTTGGCATTTGAAGACCTGCCTTACTTAGTTCCTATTCCCTTCCCAACCTTATTTTCAACTTTCCCATTTTCCTTCTTCCTACACTGTGTTTCAGCTGAAGGAACTGTCTACTGGTTTTCAACATAATATGTCTCTTTTTCAAATCTGTGCTTACATTATATCCTTTTGTCAGGAACTTCCTCTTCATTTTTCAAGATGCAGCATAGATGTGTTCTCACTTGGGGCCTTTGTTAGGTTCTGTTGCCACTTCAACAACAGATTTCCACATACTTAGTTATTGTGCCCATGTGAAATTGTCATGATTGTCTGATACTCAGTGGCTTAGCCGGGTTCTCTGTTGAAGTTCTCCAAGGTAGGGCTGCATTCCTGTCTTGAGGTCCTGGGAAAGAATATGCTTCCAAACTCATTCAGATTGTGGGCAGAATTCAGTTTCTGTGTTTATAGGGAATGAGGCTGCTGTTCCACAGTGCTAAACACCCACCTCCAGGTCAAGTGCTTCTCTCATGCTTTGGGGTCTCTGATGTCCCTTGATCCTGCATCTCTTTGACTTTTAGGGACTCATGTGATGATGTTGGTTCCACCTGGGCAGTCCATCATAGTTTCATCTGCTTCACAGGTTTTAGGGATCAGGGTATGAATAGGATGATGGTTAGCTCCAACTGTCATCTTGACACAATCTAGAATCACCTGGAAAGAGTCTCAACAAGTGCTGGCCCGTGAACGTGCCTTTGGGGGATTATATTAATTGAGTTAATTGATATGGGAGGACCCAGCCCAGCGTGGGCAGCACCATCCCCTAGCCACGGGATCCTGAACTGTATGAGTGAAACTTTCAAACATTGAGCAAGCAAGCAGGCTTGTACAAATTTAGTTATCACTGCTCTCGACTGGATGTGACAACACTAGCTGTTTGAAGTTCCTTTCACCTTGACTCCCCCACAGTGATAGACTGTGACTTGAATTGTGAGCTAAAATAAATCTAAGTTTAGAAGTTTATTTCTCCCCTAAGTTGCCTTCCAAACTATTTTATTACAGCAGCAGAAATGGGTCTAGGGTAGACATCATAGGGCATTCTTTACCACAGATGTCCCCCTTCAAATCCGAGTTCCACATCCCTCCTCTGTGCTCTGGTTGCAGGAATTATTGGCTGTCTGAGGGTAGTCTTCCCAACTGCTGTTTGATACTCTCAGCTTCTTCCTGTTCCCATGGGGTCTGATGTTTGGTGATGAGGCAGCCACTTTGGGGGACTAAAGCCAACATGGGAAGGCTGATTGGGAAGAAAGTTGAAAAGAACCAAGGTTATGGATGACATCATTGAGTTACTGAATCATCTATTCTGATCACAATTTGCTGCCAGAATTCCTGCACAATATCCGTCATGTCCTTTATTGTTCAAGTCAAGTTTTACTTGCAGCTCAGAGTATCCCAATTTGTAATTCATATAGGTTCCTTCCTCTTCCACATAAGCACTTACTACTCTGTCCTTTATTGTCGTTGACCTTGTCCTCAGTCACATCCAGACTGGAAGAACCTAAAAAGCAGCTGACCTTGTTCATGGTTTCTCCTTTGCACCTATTGCAGTGCTTGGCAGAGCACCCACTAGTAACTATTTGCTAAATGAGTAAATGAATGAAAGTCCGCTTTCTCCTTGAATTTCTCCCAGTATCTATTCCTTTCCTCCCGTATGGATAGGTGCATGACCAAGGAACTGGGTGTCCTGCCAGTGGACTTGGGTTTGAAGGGTAGGGAAGGGCAGGTATTTGGTGGAGGACTTGAAGTAGGGCAGTGATAAGCCCACATCATGACTTTTCTATATTGATTGGGTTTTATGCTGATATTAGTTACCCATTGATTGCTGTAACAAAATACCTGACAAAAGCAGTTTAATGATAGGGAAAGTTTTGCTTTGGTGCACTGTTTGAGAGTACGGTCCTCCATGGCCACAGCTCGAGGCAGGTGATCACATTGCATCCACAGACAAGAAACAGAGAGTGACGGATGCTGGCGTTCAACTCCATTTCTCAGTTTGTTCAGTTCAGGACCCCAGCCCACGGAATGGTGCTGCCCAAAATTAGAGTAGGTCTTCCCACTTCAAATAAACTCAGTCTAAAAACTCCCCCAAAGACATGCCCAGGGGTTTGCTACAATGATTATTCTAAATGCCATCAACTTGACAACAAAGTTTAACCACCACACAAGGTCATGCAGTTCCTGGGTCTTTTGCATCATCTCATGGTGTGGGGTGGAAGAATGCCATGATCCAAGGAGATGGAAAACTATTTTGAGAAACTAATTTAGTTTTAAAGTGTTTGTAGGAGATACTGCACTTTAATTTGCTGCCCCACTCTGGTGATAGACTGGTCATTTTAATGCCAATCTTCTGGGAATTGTGACTCAATATAAAGAAGAAACCAAATAACAGTCAGGAGATCCAAGTACAAGTCTGAGCACAGACATTAATCAGGTTCTGAGTGCTTGGGCAGGGCATCAAATCCTGCTTTCATTTTCCTCTTCCATGAGATCAGAACTTCTCCAACAATGTCCTGAAGGGCTTTCAGGGGTGTTGAGAGGCTGCGGAGTCTCAGTGAGGGAGGAGAGATGGAATTGGTGGAAGGCTTCAGCCCGAACAGGTCTGCTTTTGTCTGCATCTCATATGGGACCTCACAAAATTTAATTTCTAATTTGCAAGAAATATTCTAATATATTCTGCTTGTAAAGAAACAGAACACTGCAAAAACAGCTGAAGCCCCTTGGCACATGTCCCTCCTGATCCCTGCCTAAGGTACGCTTCATTTAAGATTACCATCTGAGCAAGGGACCCTGCTTCAAATTGGTCAGAGGACTGAGGAACTTTGGTAGTTAACCTTAGAGAGAGAGAGAGAGAGATAGATAGAGAGAGAGAATGTGTGTGTATGTGTGTGTGTGTGTGTGTGTGTGTGTGTGTGTGTGTGTGTGTTGTGTGTCTGGGGTGGGGGAGAGAGACAAAGACAGAGAATAGATTTTAGCAAAAAGGACAGGCCATGGCTGAACAATGGAGAATGTTCTAGAAGACTCAGCAGAACCCTATTCCATGTTTTTTTTTGAAACAAATTATTGCTGTGTGTGCTATGATTTGAGAGGCCTGGCATTGCTGTATGCCTGGTAGGTGACAGAGAGCATAGCTTTGGCTCAGGACTAGAAGACTTTAGGCATGGCCGCAGCCAACCCTCATCTGCATAGGGAGAGAAGAAGAGATTGGATTTAGGACTGTGTCTTCTGTTTGATCTGACTTTAGGTGACCGGCATCCATAGTGACAGTCATTGTGCTCTTACTGGGTGCTGTGAGCCCTATGTGGTCTGTTACAGCTTCCCTAGGAGGTGTTGGAGGTCTTTGAAAGATGAGGAAACTGAGGAATGGAGAGTGTAGAAGTTTTTAAAGAGTGTGGACACTTGAACTTGGGTCTCCTTGCTTCCCACTGTTGACTGCTGGGCTGCTCTGTCCTGAGCTTCATTAGGTCCACATGCATATTGGGTAGGAAAAGGAGGATGCTCCCTGACCATGATTTGCCCTTACCTTCCCCTTCCCTATCCTTCAAAGCCAAGGTCACTGGCAGGATACTCAGTTCTCTGATAAGTAACTGGAGACTGTGCCAGGTGGGCTGGGAGAAAGGGGAGCTAGAGGTGGTCTAGGCTCCTTAAGCAGTGAGAGGGGGAGCTTAGCGAGCAGCTGCTGAGCCCTGCAGCCCATCACACACTGGCATTCACCAGTGGAAAGGCCACACTGGGCATGTAGTAGGCGGACTGCCAGAGCGCCCTGCTCTGAGAAACCCAGGCTTGCGTGAAGGTAAATGCAAATGAGCCCCTCCAGCCTGTTTCCTGCAGAAGGAGGGTTTTCAGTATGCACGCCTGGTCCCCTCAGCCTTCAGCTTGAATGCTGATTTTATTTTTGCATTTTATGAGCATGAGAGAGGGAATTTGTTTCCTTGGTATAATGTGACCCTCTGGAGAAAGTCCTGTCCAGATCCATTTTGCTCACAAATGCTGTCCTGGAGAAGGGCTGTACTGAAATGAAACAAGGATGATTAGAGTATGATTTATGGGAAAGGTGAATTGGTAGGTTTATAGCAAATTATTTCGTCCAGGAAGGCGACAGAGAATGAAAGGGCTCTTCCCAGGAGCTGGAAATCTTTGTAAAAGAGACATTTATGGTATTCATACCTTTATGTGGGTGGGCTGTATTTTAATACACTCACTTGTGTTTTGTCCTTTTTCTTAGCAGATTGTGTGTTCTCTAAAGTCAGGGACTGGATTTCCTGGGTCTTGCTAGCTCCATATAGAGAAGATTTTCCAAATTTATTTATAAGAAAAGGAGTCTATGCTAAGCCATCTCTTTCTTCCTCCTTGATGAATGATCCCTCAGTCCTAACCCAGTCCTCAGAGACTCCAAGACCTGGTAAGAGCCATTTTTTCCACCCTTGACTCGCATGAAGAGCAGGTCCAGAATTAGGCTTCTTTCAGATATCCAGTAGTATAAGTTTAATGATTTGACTCTGAAGTATGCTCATAGGCTCATCTTTTGAACACTTGGTACTGAGCTTGTGGTACTATTTTGAAGGCTATGGAGCCTTTAGCAGGTGGTTCCTGGCTGATAGAAGTAGGTCATTAGGTGTTGGCCTTTCAAGGTCATGCTAACTTCTGGTTCCTGCCTGCATTTTCTCTCTCCTTCCTGATCCCACTGCTATGTGAAGTCTCCCAACGTACTCTCACTGCCAAAAAGATGCTGTGCCATGTCGTCCCTGCTGCAAGTGGACTGAGATCCTTCTTAAATTATGAATTAAAATAAACCCTTCCTCTCCTAAATTGTTTCCATCAAGTATTTTGTTACAACAATGCAAAGATAATTCATACAGAAGTCTAGTAAGAATAAGCGCTCTTAGGCACTATTGGGGCTCAGAAAAGGTACTCCACAGTGACTCTGGCATACTGAGTAAAAGAAACTTGGAAGAGCCTTAGAAGCAAAATCTTCCTCCAAATATCTCCTGCCTTGTATCTCCTATTCCTTGCTCCCTTAAAATAACTCATAGGAAAGAGAATTGTTCCTTCCCAAGACAGTGTGTAGAAACCAGCACCTCTCACCCCCAAGCAAGCCAAATTACCTAAAGAGCTCACTTGCTCTTTTCTTTCTTCCTTCTTCATACCAAAGGTGTCCTGCTCCAGCCTTGGGAGGAAGGAATACTGTACAGAGATGAAGAAGAATCAGAGCACACAGGCTTTGCAGGGACTCTGCCCTTGGTCTATTCTCTTTAGATCAGACCCTTTGCTCTGATCCCATTTCTACTCTGATGTCTGTTATTTCTTAATACAAAACATTAAAACAGTTTTCTCTCGATTTTTGAGCCAGTCTTAATTAAAAAAAAAAATCAACAAAGTTGGTGTGCTCTCCTCTTGTTAATACGTTTTTACTATGGGAGTGTTGAGGTGACTCTTGTGGTGGGTACAAGGAGATATTTCACTTTTATGCTTCTACAGCCCTTTAATTCTCACAACTGCCCTACAAGGGGGATACATTGGTTATCTTAAAAACAAGAAAGCTGATTCTTGAGGATGTTAAGTAACTTATCCAAGAACAAGTTGCCAAGTCAGTAGATATAGCTACTATTTACACTGTGCTAATCACATCGAAATGGTCTCATTCATAATGTCCTTAGTACTTAAGGAGTGACTTCCAGTGTTAGAGTTGTAGTCATTTGGTCTTTAGGAGGCTAGAGCCCATATGAGGATGTGACTCCTGTATTCATGAAATTGAAATGGTGCCAGGAACCAAGAGGTAACTCAACTTCTATGTGGGGGAGGTGATCATTTCCCAGGAGACTCTCATGCTCCAACCCTTGCTCTCAGTCAGCCTCCCTTGGAGAAGAGCCCTCGTCATAGTTTCTCATCCATATTAATGTGGGGAGAGAACCCTCCTTCTCAGGGTGGTCAGGAAACCTAATGAGATAGCTTCTCTAATTACAGTGGGCCCCCTAGATCCTTCACTTTCTATTGAACATGAGAAATGAGGAACAGATTCTTAATGGTTTGGTTCTTATGAAACTCAAAGAATGGCCTGCATGTTGATGTTTGTAATAGTTAATCTTGGCTGTCAACTTGATTGAATCTGGGATCAACTAAGAGACGTGCTTCCTGGTGGATCTGTGAGGGTTGTTTCCTGGAAGGATTAACTAAATAGGTAAGACTCTCCTTTGAAGCGGGCAACGTTTCCTGGTAGTGGCCCAGATAGAAAGATGTCCGAGGGAAAGGCAGAGTTGCCTTTGGTCATTGACGGGGAGTGCCTCCCCCTGCTGTTGCCACGGCTGCTGCCATTCTTTGCAGACATTGGAAGCCAGCTTTATTGGCCTTCTGTTGTGAACTGAAGACCCACGGCTGTCCAGGAATGCTTCAAGCCTTCAACACTAGTGTGGACTGCTGAGGTGTCCAGCTTCACGGTCTGAGCAGCTACCAGGTTCTCAGCTTCATCAGTGTACGGATAGCCATTGTTGGCTTCCCCAGTCCATAATGTATAAGCCAGTCTACTAAATTTACCTTTTAATAATGTTCATGCTATTAGGTCTGCTTCTCTAGAGAACTCTAACACAATGTTCAAGAAGGCTTGAACAGGATCCCACACATCACTGTTGGAAATTGGACTATACTTGGTCTTTACCAGGATTCTTGACACCAAGCTTCAGGGTCCTTTCTATACCATTCTGAACCCCACATTCCCCATCTGACTTATCAACAATCTCCAATAACTGGGATCTGGATGTTTAGAACTTTTTTTTTTTTTTTTGAGACAGGGGTTCATGTAACCCAGGCTGAACTAAAACTTGCTCTATAACCAAAGCCTACCTTGAACCCTTGATCTTCTTATCTCTACCTCTGAAGTGCTGTGATTACAGGTGTGCACCATCATGCTTGGCTACAGTGATGTCTTTATTCTATTTTTTGTTTTTTCATTTTCTGTTTTAACAACAAATGTGGGGGCATTATAGTTTGAAGGGTTTAGAGTTTCACTTCAGGAAGAGGCACTTGTTTTGGAGGTGAATGGTGGTGATGGTCGCACATGATGCAAACGTCCTAAGATCAGGGAACTGCACTCCTAGAGTGGGTAAAATGATAAATCGTATTCTGCGTATATCTTACGGAAATAGAAAAGAAACAAACATAGTTCAACTTGCTCACTTGCTACAGTTTGAATAGGTCTCCCCAAAGTTCATGTGTTGGCATGGGGATGCAGCTTAGTTAGTAGAGGTCTTGCCTGACATGCTTTGTGACAAAGCCCTGAGTTTGGTCCCTAACAGCAAATAAAACATAGTGTGTTGCATGTCTCTAATTCTAGTCCTTCGGTAGTGGAGACAAAAGGGTCAGAAGTTCAAGATCATCTTCAGCTACATAGAGAGTAAGTCTGTTGCCAGCCTAGGTTACTGAGACCTTGTCAAAAAAAATGTTCATCCAGCACTACATAGTAAGACCCTGTCTCAAACAAACAAACAAACACAAAAAAGCAAAAACAAGATGGCTGCACATGTCTTTAATCCCAGCACTCAGGAGGCAGAAGCAGGCAAATCTCTGTGAGTTTAAAGAAAGCCCTGGTCTCTATAGTGAGCTCCAGGACAGTCAGAGCTACATAGTAAGACCATGTCTCCAGAAAAAAAAATCTCCCCCAAATTCCACATGTTGAACACTTATTCCAGATTGGTATTTGAAGGTGAGGAGATAATTGGGGTCAGATGAAGTCATGAGGGAGGGGCCCCACAGTCGCATTAGTGGCTCTCTAAGAAGAGGAAGACTTGAGATAGCACCTTTGCTCCATCTTACCATCTGATCCGCTCCCCAATGTTGTGGTATAGTCAAAACCATCACCAGATACTGTCCCACTCTTAAACTTCCCAGCTTCCAGATCCATGAACAGAATAGATCTTTATTCCTCATAAATTAATTGATCTGGGTGTTTTAGATCAATAACAACAGAAAACAGACGAAGACAGGACTAACAAGGAGGTAGTAGTGGTAGGCCATTGTTAGAGGTTTGTTCAGCTGCCTGACCTAGCTAGTTGGTCTGGAACCCGTCCGTGCAGTCTTTACATGATGGCTTACACCCTGGGTACAGATAGTCTCTAGAGCTTTCAGATTTTATCAGCTCAGAAGAGGAAGAAGGATGGAAATGATGATGCTCATGACTCTTTCATCAGGAAAATGGAAGCATCTTAGCATTTCCCTGGTGGAATTTTCTTATTTCTCATTGGCCAGAACTGGTCTCCTTTGAGCAGTAATGGCAGGAAAGGTGATTGCTTAGCTTTCAACCTTTGAGCCAAAGAGGAGCACCAGGGGAGGAGGAACCTGGGAGTGACTACTTAGATGATCATCGGGCTATGACCAGTGCCCTACTCGAGGTCACATAGTCGCACAATGGTTCTGGCTATGACCAAGCCTTCCGATACCCAATTCTAAGCTCTTTTGCTCAGATGCCTAATACATCTTTTTAGTGGATTGATGGTTTTTGGGGGAAGGTGTTGCAATAAAACTTTATTCATAAAAGTAGGTCACTCTATTTATAGAACTCAGAGAAATGAAACCGTAACTAACCTGAAAACTTCCCCCTTCCCGGCCAGCCCATGTAGTGCTGGACAGTGCAGTGGAGGTCTCTGGTAGAGAAAAATCATCAATGTTATTACCCAGTGGAGATCCCAAAATGCCACAAACCATCCTGCAGGTGAACTTTACCCATAGATGCAACAGTTGCCTGACTGTTTTGGAGAAACTGACACTTTCTCATGGAACTTAGGCCTGCTCACAGGAGGCACTCGTGCCTGGTACTACAAACATTTTCAAAAGCCCATAGCTTGGGAGGTCCTAGGAGTCTAGCACTGTGTTTTGCCACACTGCCGTTTAAATATTTATGTTTATATTCTTAGATCGGTGCTGTTCTCAACCTTGACCAGAGAAGCTTCTCTCTGCAGTGACCACAACTGGTCAGAGTGCTGAGAGTAAGTGATTGTTGAGTGCTCCACCATAAATGAATATCTATATGAATCCTCCAAGGCTCAACAAACATTCGTAAGAGAGGGTGAAAAGTATATACGAGCTGGAGGATACAGAAGAGTGCTGTGAACTGCTGCCTGTCTTGTGGACCCCACGTGGCTTTTGTAGCCAGGAGGAATTCATTGTAGTTATAATTACCTGCACAAGGGCTCTGGGGCCCTAGGAGCCTCTGTACTGAGACCTGACCACCTGCCCCTCTCTTGTGATAATGCAGTGTTGGCTCTTCTAGGAGTTCAATGCTTCTTCTATCAGTGCTTTCAAGTTCTCTGGGGTGAAGCTTTTTGTTGTCTCCTGCACTTGGAGCACTTCGTCCTCTTTCAGTTGCACTAAAGCCTGCTCTGCAAGGCTGAATGGGTCTGCTCCTGAAGCTGCTCCTGAGCTTCCTATTGTAACCTCTCTACCAGCAGCTCCTGCAGCAGCAGGTTCCAGGACTTGGGTTCCCATTGCTCAGCGGCGCCCTCCTGTGCCTTGCACACTGCCAGGATCCGGCTCTGAGCCTGTGCACATTTGTACCTCATGCATGAATTCCAGCCTGAGCAAGGTGCTACCGGTCATGCTACCCTCTCAGCAAGAACCACAGGGTTCACATCTTCATGTACCTGACCTTGGACTTGGCAGGAGGATACCGGTGGGACTTGCAGCTGTGCACAGGCAGTGACAGGGCTGGGCCTGACACCCAGCCTTCCTGGCCAGGCCACTCAAAGCATATGGCATGACCCATGTCCAGTTGCTTGATTTTTAAGAAAAACTTCTGTCTTGGAAAATATCTTTAAAAGAGAAAAACTTCCATTGCATACAATGACATTAATCAAATGTTAAGAGGTCATGTCAGAAAAGTAACAGTTTGGGAAAGGGCCAAGGCAGGAGCCAGAACAGTGAGGCTCTGCCATAAGCTAGCTGCAAATTTGGGGGAAATATTCCTAGGCTTCTATGCTTGTAAAATATGAGTAGATTTTCCTTGCTAGTATTGTTAGATTAAATGTCCATAAAATGTTTGGTATCTCTAGAGGAAGGACCTTGCTGGGGCACTGACAATCGTTAGAAACTGTGATAGGTGATCTTGACTGGATCTGAAAGCAGCTAAAAGGTGAGGAACTTTCTTGATCAGATTATTTGAAGCCAGAGGACTCATCCTGAATGAGGGTGGCATCTTCCGGTGCCAGCCCAGATGAAAGGACATGGCAGAAGGGAGCTTTTGCTTTTTGCCTGCTGGCCTTCCCTCTCCCTGGTGAGCTCACCTATCTTGTTGCTATGGCATTCATTTGCTGATTCTAGACCCAACTTCTGCAGGTTCAAAATAAACTGATGACTAGCAGCTCTCCAGGACCTCCTCAGGTGTTCAGCGCCAGATTAGACTGCCGAGACATTCAGCCTCGTGGACTGAGTGGCTCCAGGATTCTCAGCCTGTCCTGCGTGGCACAGCCATTGTTAGACCACTCACTCTATATTCTAAGCCAGTGTATAGCCATAGGGGAGTGTGTGTGTGTGTGTGTATGTGTGTGTGTGCATGTGTGTGTGTGTAAATTTATCAGTTTTGTTCCTTTTAAGAACCCTGACTAGTACAGCAACTATCCCCTGATGTCAAATGTACTTCAAAGATTGCAGTGAGATGAAAGAAATTTTCTACTAGCCTTCCAGGCCAGGGGCAGAGTTGAACAAAAGCTCCGGAGAACACTTAGCACTAGGAATGTAAACAAACAACCCTACAAAAATCACCCTGCCATTTCAAGGAAGCCCAGATGTGCCTTGCTGGATCTTCAGGGTAACAGGGCACTTGTCGATACCCTCTCTGAGCTTGCCACCTACTCTTCCCATAAAAGCTACTATGGGAAATGGATGGGCCCTGCCTATTATTTAAACCTAAAGTTGACATCTCCTCTTTTCTGTTGATCCTTTTGAGGTTTTTCTCTTTCATTCTTATCCCAGTGCATAAAACTCACCAAGCACCTCAGCATTTAATGGTATTGAAATGAATGTTTCAGTCTTATTTTACAAGCAGTGTCAGGAATGAGCACTATTTTTGGATAAGTAACATGCAATTAATTGGGACCCCCCCTCCCAACTCTAAGGAGTGTCCCATGTCCAGACACAATGCAAATCATTAATAAATATTGGGGCCAGACCAATGAAAGGGTCAGGCTCAATGGATGAGTCCATGGTGCTCTGGGTTTGAGTTTTTTTTCTTGATGTTGGGGTCTATCATAGAACTATTTCAGGCTAGAAGATGAAAGAAACAAAAACATCATTCTGCCATTACAAGGAAGCCCAGATGTGCATAAAAAGGGCACAGTGCAGGTTTGTGTGCTGGAAGTTCCTGCTGGGACATTCCCTGAGCTCAGCAAGGCACCTCCAGCAGAGACACCATAAAGGGAAAGAGCAATCTGACAAAATTGCAAATGAAATCACTTCAAAGAGAGGCGAGTTTTAGATTATGGGGGGTGGGGTGTGTGTGTGTGTGCACCCAAGAAGGCTTGGGAACAGAATGTTAAGTCAGTTGAGAAGGCCAAAGACATGATTGCAAAGAAGAGCTTTTATTAGTTTGGCCTCAGAATGGATAAATAAATAAATAAATAAATAAATAAGCAAATGAAAAACACATTCAATCACTTTACAAAAACATCTTCATTACTTAGTCGTAGCACCTTTATGGTGTGACATCCGGTCTGACCATAACCTTATGTCAGGTTCACTCAGGTTGATGAGGAAGTGATTTTGGACTGACCATTTTCCTTTCACCTGTTTGCTTTTATGTGTGGCTGTTAAGCCACCTGCAATTTTGACAATTTTATGTCCTTAGTCATAACTACATTTGTCCTTCCTCTTGAATACTAAGGGCTTTTTTAAAAGTCTAGATACCCAGGATATCTCTATCCTGGTGTCTTACAGAGAGGTGGAGGGTAGAGAATGTCAAGGAGACAGAAGCTGGAATTCAACAAACAAACAAACTAATTAAATTTCTCTCTCTCTCTCTCTCTCTCTCTCTCTCTCTCTCTCTCTCTCTCTCTGTCTCTCTCTCATCTGTCTTTCTTTCCTGTCTTCTTGAGAGGGTCTCATGTACCCCTGACTGGACTTAAACTTGTTATATACTTGAGAGTGACCTTGAACTTCTGATCCTCCTGCTGCCACCTCTCCACTGTTAGGGTTAACATATCTGAGGTACCACATCCTGTTTATGCAGTGCTGGGGCTGGAACCCAGGGCTTCATGCAAGCTGGGCAAACAATCTATCAACTGAGCTATATCCCTAATCCTGGACTTCAATTTCCAGTTTTTAAATCCTTTTTAAAATTTAGGCACCCCAACATTCACCTCATTTAGATGAGATGATTTAGAAGTAGAGGCGAGTATAACTACAGGTTCTCATTTAGAAGAATAGGTGACCCTAACTCATTTATCAATACTGGTGTTAGGAAATCATCCTTGATGTTAAAGCCAATATCAATTTCTTTGGGGTCTCCTCCACAGCTTCTTTGTTGTTCTTTAAATGCTTCCTGTGTCCTCATCTGTCCCAAATATATGACAATGCCGATGTCAGGACATTATGTTCTTATAGGTTGCCACAAAACCAGTGTACCTGCACAGTCCTGCTTGAAAAGTTGTTGATATAAATAACAATTAAATTCACATTTTGCATAATAGGACCCGGTCCCTGTGGATCAGACCTTGAGATTGTGAAATATTCAATCTACGTTGGTACACAAATGTTAAATAACAGTAATAAATTAATAAATACATAAATTACTTAAATATTTAAATAGCATAAGTTCAAGTGGAGTGCTAAGATATCTATACATTAAGCTATTGTCTCAGTGGGCATTTAGCATCTAATATAAAATGATAGCTAGCACAGATATCATTATGAACTTAAAAAACATGGAGAAGGCAAACCAAGTAGAAAATAGCTTTTTGAGTCTCATCCAGCAAGAGCTTAAATTTTCTTCTAATGTCTTTCATTTTTCTCCCTTCAAAGATCCATTCTGATATTAGACCCTGAAAAGGAATGTGGACAAATCTGTGTTGGTTGGAAGAGTGGCATCGAAGGCTTCTTAGTTCCTACTGTGCATTACCCTCTGCTACTGAATCTTAGGGATTCCCTGTGGGAAAGTCCCGCCCTTCTTTATGGGACTGAGAATTTGGCTGGTCTCATACTCGGCAGATGCTCTCTTGAGAAGGTATCTGATTGGGTTACTTCCTTATTAAAAGCACTTGAGTGGTTCCCCAGAATCCCTAGGACAAACTTCCAACTTCTGGGAGCTCTCAAGTCCTCCCCAGTCTGACTCCTGGGTCCCTCTCCTGCCTTTCCCTGTAGGAGGAAAGGGCCATGTTTTCTCTTTTACTGAAGTATCTTTGGGCTTAGCACAATGCCTAATATAACATAGGCACCAAATAACTATCTACATAATGCATATGAACAAATATGCGTTTCTGATTCTGGTCTCTCTATGCCAGGAGCTCCACCCCTCTTTCCCACAAAGCCCCGGTTGTGATCTTCCACCTGGTAACAATAACTACACCTGTGTGGCTGGGCTTCATGAACCCGCTCACCTTGTGCAGGGCACAGAAGCCCATTCGCTCCATGATGAACTATAGTAGCGATCTCGGGCTCGCACCTGGACCTTGGCGTCTCTCTGGCATTGGACTTCGGCAGAGGTCTTGTCTATGGAGAGAGCCTCACCTTTCTGTAAAGGAGAGGAAACCGTGTAAGGACGAAAGAGGCAAAGCCATCACAAGACAGGCTGACCTGTTTCTGCAGAGCCTGACTTCCCTAAACAAGCATCAAGCACAGTCCTTTCTTAGGACACTACCCTTGCACCATCTCCTGGCAGGAGCTCTAAACACAGGTAGGTGTGTGTTTGTGTGTGTGTGTGTGTGTGTGTGTACGTACGTACTCACTTGTGTATCCATTTGAAAGCCACAGGTTGACATTGGGTGTCTTCTTTAATTGCTTTCTACTTTGCTTATTTTTTTATTATTTACTTCTTTATAATCTCTGTGTGTATGAGTGTTTTGCCTGCATGTATGTAAGTGCACTGGGGTTCTAGAAGGCCTATGGAGGTCAGAAGAGGGCATCTGATCTCCCTAGAACTGGAGTCACAGACAGTTGTTAGCTACCATTGCGTGAGGGTGCTGGGAAAACACCTGGGTTCTCTGTAAGAGCAACCAGTGCTCTTAACCGCCGAACCACCTCTTCAACCACCCACATTGGTTTTTGAGATGAGGCCTCTCATTGAACCTGCAACTGGCCATTTGAGCTAGACTAGCTGGCCAGCGAGCCCCTAGAGTCTGCCTGTCTCCTCCCTGCTCCCCCATTCTGGGGCTACAGGCCTCACATCCAGCTTTAAGGTAGTTTCTAGTAATCAGAATTCGGGTCTTGAGCTTGTGTGCCTAGCACTTTACTGACAGTGTGCTGGGATTAAAGGCATGTGTCACCATGCTGAGTGCCAGTTTTAATGTAAGGATTAGTTGCTCACTATACTGGAGGCAGTTGGGAGGCTGAGTTCACAGCTTTTGTGTCCAACAGGATGACTCTGAGGCCTGGTTCTGTCACTTTTCTGGCTGGCTGACCTCGGGATAATCATAACCTGTCTGGACTCGATGGTGTCCCTCTGTGTGGTGGTGACAGCAGTAGAGCCTGCCCTCATGGAGTTCTTTGTGTGTGGTGCTCATGGAGAGTGATCTGCACAGGTCTAGGCATAGAGCAGGTGCCTAGCGCTTGTGATCACGTTCTACCTGGCATGACCCTGGATAACCCTGCCCAGAATACACTGCACTTATAATCCATCTTACTTTTCCGTTCTTACGCTGGATCTGCACAGAGAACATCAGGGAGAAGTAGGAATGTGGAGTGCTCCAGGTGTCGGGATACTCCCAGCTGACCTTCACCCGAGAGTTCTTCAAAGGCTTCACCTGTAGGTTCTTGGGTGGATCTGGTTTGACTGTGGAGGAGAACAAGCATTCTTCACCGCTCTGACAGGGCTTTGGTTTTAAGGTTTTGATCCCTATTCCGCTGTTGACAGCTGGGATTCTATAGAAGTCTTTGCCTTCCCTGAGCCCCTGGCCAGCACCTGTGAGGTGCCTCTGCTCCTGCCATGGTGGAGGTCGCCATCAATGACCACATCTTATATTTTGAAACCTTTCTCATCACCACACAGTCCGACAGGCTCTGATGCTGGCGTCACCCTACTTAGAAAAGAGTCCTGTCTGGGCTCTGCAGCCAAAGACACCCTCCCTCCGCTTGATCCCTCCCTTTACACAGGGCCGGCCTGAGATGCTTGCTGGGGATGACATGAGGGTTTTCCATTTGCTACTCTTTCTTCTTTCTTTCCATAGCGTCTGGCATGAACTTGCAACCATCAGAGGCAACTGTCCCCATGCTTGTCTGTTCATATATTCGATAATTACTGGACCTCCATTGTGTGCCACCACTGGGACTCTGTCTGGAGGCTGCAGTGAGCGTCACAATTCTCAAATGGCATTTTCTTCTACATGAAGGTGTTCTATGGAACATTCCACACAGAGACTGACTGTTGCTCCTGATAGACACTTCACAGATATTCTGCACAGTGCCGTGAATACCACTGATAATCTTTGCTTTAGATGTTGAATGCCATCTCTTTCAGAGACAGCCTCCCTGGCCACCTCTGTGAAGCAGACTCACTCACCAAGTACAGACTGCACAAATTCTACAAGTTCTGTGACCTGTTACATTTTTTCAGTATGCCCGTTCCTTGAATAGGTGGTAAAGGCCAGGAGAAATTATGAAAACGCAATGTCAATTTAAAAGTAGATGTCACCGGAGGGAATATATAGATAGATACATGTATATATGTGGGTGTTAGAGAAAGATTAGTTGTGACAACTGCAATTAGTAGTGCAGCCTCAGGGACTCTTGGATTCCTCGTGTCATCTACCTGGGTAGCAGATAAGACATGTTGAAAATGCTTACTACGTGGAACAGTTCGGGGTCTGGATTGATAGCTGTGAGATTTGAGATTGGGGGAAAAGGTAGCTTTCCAGTTTCCTCCTCTGTAAAATGCAGATAATAGTCTCTACATCATGCTCTTCAAGGGGTACAGAATAAAGAAAGGAATGCATGGGAATCCTATGCGCCGGTTCCCAGGACACTGTCAACATGTATCTAAAGCACACGCAGTCATACAGAACTCACTGATGTCCCTGATGAAGAAGCCGCGGGTGTAGTTCTCATACTGGAGCCTGTGCCTTGCTTCCAGGACCAGCTCGATGGGCAAAGTCTCCTCAGCCGCTGGGCAGGTGATGTCCTCCTGGCATGCCACCGAGTACTTCTTATAGTCCCTGTTCTCCACTGTGACCTTCTCGGCAGAGAGAGATGCTGCCCCGCACGTCACTCCTCGGGAGTCTGAGGAGCTGGAGCCCAAGGCAGAAATGATCCTGTGTTATATGTGGGAGGCAAGTTCTGGGGACTATACCAGGGAAAGCCTGTCTGAGGACACAGCTTATTCAGTGGGGAAGATTTCTCCCAAGCGGGGTCAGAAATAGCTCTTAGGATAAGTTTAGCTTTAAGAGATAAAAAACTTCACCTCCATCTTTGGCCTTAGTGAATATGGAAAATTTTTAGATCTGCTTAAATTTCCTTATGAAAATTTAAAATTTTTCCCCTATATTAGTCACAGGGTCAACTACACACTCATTATAAAAATTAAAATGACAAATAATATTTATCAAGGAAATATGTGTGTTTCTGCCATCCCTCTTTTAATTCAAACCTTAGTCCCAGCTGTAGGTACCATTCACGGTATGCTAATTCCAGAGCTTTTCCAATGAATATTCAAGATAAGCGCATACATACGTATACACACACATATTTTTTATCTGTATATGCTAACACAGGTTTTAGAAAATACAAGATTATATGCATATGATTTTGTAATCATCTTCCCCTCTCTGAAAATACTGTGGCAAGTTCTCCAGAACTCTCATTACTTTTCAAATAGGAGTGATTGATTCATTTACTTTTAATTTATTTATGTGTGTATTTGTGTGCCTGGATAAGTTTAGGTGCTCACAGAGGCCAGAAGAAGGCACTGGATCCCCTGGGACTAGAGTTGTGAGCTGCCTGATGTGGGTGCTGGGAAGTGAACTCAGGCCCACTGCAATCACAGTAAGAGCTCTTCACTACTGAGCCGTCTCTCTCCAGGGTTAATTCATTGTACACATGTGCACGGATGCTGTGTTTGGTCCTTCCTGTGTTGACTACCAAAGTATCCCAAAGCCTCTTATACATGCAGCAGTGTTACTGTGCGTGTGCTCAAGCACTTCTCTAGTAAGCATTCTAAAGATGGGAAAGTGAGGCCTCAGTTCACTTGTCAAAACAGTAGCAAAGCCAAGATATCCACGCCACCATCCGCCATGGCTCAGGAGCTCAGCTGATGACTGGAGTCAGCCACAGAGGGGACTGATACATAAGCTCTGAAGCTGTGGAAACTAGGTTCTGAGAGAAGGTCCGGATGTGCTGGGCAAATGGCGAATTTCAGAATAGTGGTGTTGTTGAAACAGAAAGAAACTGGAAGGGTTCTGGGGAAACGTCAGAAGGTTGCAGGGAGTTCTGGCATCTGTCTCAGGCCCAAGAGCACTTGTTTCTGTTTTTGACTCAAGGTAGAATTTTGCTAAGTCATTTGTAACTGTGAGTTCTTTTGATTTCTCCTCGTGGTGTCCTAATGAAGCATTGCCAGGCAATTTGAATGAGTGAATTCAAACACTCCAGACCCTATTCTCAGGGGATTGACTTAAACTTCCATTTTTCCTCAACTTAGGCTAGTTGAGGGAGGTTCAAAAATATGGAATGGACTTTGCGTTTCAGACTTTCAGTCATTGGTAGTGTGTGAATAGCTTGCCCTTATTTTCTTAATGAAGTCTTTTTAGCAGAATGTTGGGAAAGCAGGGTGGCCTTCCTTACCCATGGCTGCTCTTGACACTGAACTCCATGTCTTTGCTGACTGCCGTCAGCCACCAGCAGGTGAAGCGCCCGGAGTAATTCACTGCCTCACATTTCAGGAAGGTCTTATTTTTGGGATCTGGATTTGAAAAAAAGGAAACAAAATCCAATATTTAGCAGTGTTCTTCTGTTAGAGAAAGGCTTTGAACTCTGCCACTGGGTTTTCTTCACTGTCTAGGCATCGGGCCTAATGTCAGGCCATCAAATAGTATGAGGCTTTAAAAAAATTTTTATGTTTTTATTATCTTTTTAGAGACAGGGTCTCATGTAGCTCAGGCTAACTTTGTAGCCAAGAATGACCTTGATCCTCCTGTTTCCCAAGTGCTGGGTACAGGCACAAGCCATCATGCCTACTTAGACATGCTCTTGTTTTTCTTCTCAGGGTACTAGAGATTGAACTCAGGACCTTGTACATGCTGTGCAAGTGCTCTACCATTGAACTATGTGCCCAGCCTGGTGTTCCTCCATTTCTTTCATTGAATAAGTTTCCTGCCCTCTTGTAAGCATTTCTGCATAGATTGGTAGTGTCCCTATAGAATGCTGATTCTGTAGAGCATTCACACACCTATACATCTAATAGACAGAAGCCTCCACTTTTTCCAAGCCTTCATCCAGAACTGAACACGTTGGTTAACTTCTACCACGTATCCATTAAAATCTCTGTTACTCAAAGAAAACTTTAGGACAAGCATTCAGACAGACAACAGCTTTAACAGTGTGAGATTTTAGTGGCCAAAAGCCCAGTAATTCTAAGAAAACAAAGGGAAGTGGAGATTCTAGAAGGCTTCAGAAAGGATTCGCTGTGTATTCATGGATTGCATTAACCATATCTTGCCTTTTCATTTTTTTTTTTTATTACTGTATCTCTTGGGAAGGGCAAACGGGCTGGAAGATACCTCAGTCGATAAAGTGCTTGTCCTGCAAGCATTAGGACCCAAGTTCTTAGCATTCATGTAAAAATGCCCGGTGTGACAGCATGTCCTTGGAATTGCAGAGATGGGGAGTAGAGACAGAAGGATCTCTGTGGCTCACTGGTCACCTAGTCTAGCCTAATTGGTGAGCTCTAGGCTAGTGAGAGATCCTAACTCAAAGGAAATGAACAGTATTTCTGAGGATGATACCCAAGCCTCTACACACACACGCACACACATAAGCACCTGCACACACATGTGCATAGTATGTATACACACATGCACATGCTCAATACACATATTGAAAGGGGGAGGGAAGAAAACAGCCACTATCCCGGAGAGTGGAATTACCTTTCTGGTCCTTTAGAAGATTCGTGGACCACATTCCATCTACTTTCTTGTGAAGCAGCAGGAGAGATTGGCCCAGAACCTCCCCTCCTTTGCGGCAGGTGTACTGACCAGCATCTGTAAACTCTTTGACTTGGATGGTCAGGGTTTTGCCAGAGCCTAAGACCTCACTGCTCTGGTTTGAGGTCCAGATGATGCCATCTTCCTCAGGAGTATCACAGGTGAGGACCACTGTTTCTGCAGGAGCATCAGGAGTCCAGTCCAACTCTACAACATAAACTGCAGAGCACCAACAGTGAAGCCTTGAGCTCTGTGAACTCTGGCACTGGGTTTCGTTCTCTGTCTAGACATCCCTACCGCTTAGGCATAACCTGGCTCACAAGCATTTGGCAAACACTTTCTGACATGATCTTAGGTCATGGGGCCCTCTCTGGGCCCAAGGTCATAACAGAGAAGCAAAGAGTCTTGTAGCTGCCATTGACTCATTAACAGGCAGGTTGCCTGTAATAATTAACCCCTGGTTAGCACACACATAGGAAAGACCTTGAAAAAAGAAAAATAAATGCAAATATCACAAGATTCTCTGCCAGAGGTCAGGACTGAGGGATAAACTTCCAACACAACTGCAGTTTCACAGTGGATCAGGCAGGTCTGGTACAACTGCAGTTTCACAGTGGATCAGGCAGGTCTGGTACTTCGCAGAGCTGCGTAGTGGCTTAAAGCACAGGGTGTGGAAGAAGACAGAAAAGCAGGCAAAACTGAGGTCCTATCTCTTCAAACTGGAGAGGGGATTTTGAGCAAGGCATTGAATACCACGATCCCTAGTGTCATCTTGCCTCAGTCTTCCAAGTTCTCGGATTAAAGGCATGAACCACCATGCCCAGCTTCCAACTGCATCATTTTTAAAATGAAAATACAATTTTAGTGCTTTCTTTAGAAGGACAGATATAAGCTAATTTTTATGAAAGTTTAACACTGTGTCCTTAAGTCCGCTATCAATGATGGCTCCTGTGATTAGTATTCAAGCATAAAGCATGATGAAACATAAAGTTCTCACTTTACATCAAAAGGATTTGTTGCTATTGAATGGTAAACAAAGATAAGACGTAAAAATCACTTGGGACCAAACTCTTTGGAAACCATTAGCTTTGCTGACAGCAAACCACAGGAACTTTTGGCTTCCTCCAGTTTCCCCTTCTCCCCAAGGCAACTGATCAGCTACACTGTGGTTAATTTGTGGTTATTTTCTTGTTACAACCGAGGAAGTCCCGGAAGGTCTTGGCCTCAGGATAAGGAAACAACTGGCAAAGGAAATGATGGGAGTCTTCTGGGCTTCAAGTCATCATCTTGTCTCCTCCGTCACAGGCCTTCTCACAAGGTTTCTCACAGTGAGTTTCTGCAATTTCTGTTGTTTGCCATGTCAGAAGTTACCAAGTGGTTAACTCTGCCAGGGCCTGAGTTCCTGAGGCCGGAGGGGATCTGGGTATGGCCAGGGCTTTAAAAATTTTGACTTACATGGAGTGGGGGCCAGATTGTTGTTTTCCTGAAATTATTTTTTTAAATTACATTTATTTAGTACATGGTGTATATATGTATGTATGTATGTGAGTGTGTATATGTGTGGATGCTGACATGGTCCAGCACATGTGTGGAGATCAGAGGGCAATTTGTAGGGATCCATTCTCTCCTTATACCATGTGGGATCATCTCAGATCATCAGCTTGGTGGCAAGTTCTTTTATCCACTGAGCCATCTTTCCTGTCCCTGAAAATCCTCATCATAAAAGACTGGCCCCAAATTTCTTTCAAGTACCCATTTTGGTACTGTATTGTCCTGGCTGTCAAAGACTGCCTTTGACCAACTGAAATTTTTTCATTTTTAACGTATGCCTATTTCCTTTTGTTCAGCTCTTAAAGGGCACAAGAAACAACTGCTTCATGCCCTTCTTATAAAATCTAATACTTAAGTGCAGAGGCTTTGAAGAGAGATGAAATGAGTCAAGTCCCTAGTCCACCCTTGCCAGGTACATGACATTCAGCAAGTTACTTGAGCTTTTGAGCCTCATTTTTCAACATCTGTAAAATGGAGTACCAATAGTCACTACCTAACATGGTTGTAAAATTAAATGAGATCTGTGCTCAATAAATATTAACAATTAATTGCATCAATATATACAATTAATATATTTATTATATAATAAACTACCAAGAATTAATAAATGCAAAACATATAACTATAAATCAATATAATAAATAGAAATAAACAATAACTATAATTTAACAAAGTATAATAAAATATTAATATAAATATATATTTAGTTCATTATGTTAATATGGTTATAAAGAGAGTAATTACCAACATTATTATAGTGGCTTTAATGAAACATCTGGAGTTCTTTTAGGCATAACTGACAATCAAGTTGATGGATATTTGTTGTGAGATATTACAAGGATAGAGAAAGCTTCTTAATAAACTAATACTATTATCTCACTAATAGTTTTATCAGCCATTGGGAAAATGGAAAATTTGGAGACACTGTTTTAAACAACAAAACAGACCTGGAGAGATGACTCATCCATTAAGAGCATTGGCTATTCTTGTAGAAGACCTGGGTTTGGTTCCCAGGACCCATATAAGAGCTAACACCCATCCTTAACTCCAGTTTTAGAGTTTCAACAACCTCTTCTGGTCTCCATGGGCATGCACATATACACATGCAGGCAAAGCACTCATACACACATAAAAAATAAAAATAAGTAAACAAATAAAAATTTAAAAATAAACCAAAACAATAGTGCTTGCTAATATTTAGGTTCATGTTACCATATGTTGGGTTGTTTTCTGGATTCATTCACATATTTAATAAGCTATGTAGTTAGTGTCAATTTTGAACACTCGGTTGAGAAAACTGAGGCTCTGAGGTAACTCAGCTCAGGTTCTGGAACCAACACCTGGCAGAACCATGACTTGAACCCAGATCAATGTGGCAACCCCATGTTTTCTCCAAAGTGGCCACAATTGAAGTCATCACAATGCCACGTGTGTGTGTGTGTGTGTGTGTGTGAAGGAGTGGATGATGACAGAAGATAGTTTTACTACTTTTCAAATCCTTTACTTGCGAATTTCAAATGTATGAAACAGCTGTTTTTTAGTATTACTGGTAAAGATCATATTTTTTTTGTCATCGTAATCCACAAAAGCCCCCTTTTGATATCCAGCATGAAAATTAAACAATACAGAGACCCCGAAAATTAAATCATGGAAGAGAGCTTTGCATCTTCCCAGAGTGAGGGCTCTCCCCATGAAGCCCCCAGCATGGCTGTCCACTTCAGTCTCATTTCCCAGCAGGGTGCCTGAGAGCTCTGCCTTAGAGAACAAGGAAAGGCCAGTTACCATCTTTCTTCAGTTCCCATATGGCCATGAGTGGAGACGCCAGCAACACCAGGGCAAACCAGGAGATGGTCAGCTTTTGACAACACATCTGTCAGAAGGGGGAGAAGCAGGAAGAAGAGAAGGAGAAAAAGAGGAGGAAGAGGAAGGGAAAGAGGAGAGAGATTGTCAGCCAGTATCCATCGAGCATTGGCAGCTGTACCCACATTCTATCTCTATTTGTAATCTCGACTCTCCCTTTCTTCTCCACACTATCAGATAATAGAAATTCCAGAAGCCACATCTTGTCTTTGGGTGAGAACATCTCTAGATATAGAACCATAGGCTATTTGAAGCTGAAAGAATCCACCATCTTTAAAAAAAAAATCATGATGTGTGTGTGTGTGTGTGTGTGTGTAGATCAAAGGTCAACTTTTGGAAGTTAGCTCTCTTCTTCCACCATGGGTTCCAAGAATCAAAATCAAATCATCAGGCTTATGCAGAAAGCATGCACTGAGCATCTTGCCATCCTTGACTATCTTCTTTGTTAAGGATGAGAACCATAAACTTAGAGAAGGACCATGGCTTCTCTGGGTAATATCCAAGAGTTATTTATTTACTTCTAGAAACAATATTAGCATAATACAGAGCATTGAACAAGGGCAGAGTGGGAAAAAGCTGTATCACTGTCCATAAGGCACTATGGGCTAGCATGCTTAAGACTAAAGAGCCAGGTTAGGTGTGGGAAAGATAATCCAGAGGTGAACGTTCAAGTTCTGGCAATGACATTTAGAGGTTTTAAGCTGTCTTTCTTAAGCAACAATTGCTCCAAATTCTAAGGTGACTCTCTTCTTTATATTGAAAGCTAAGCTTAAGGCCACTGATTCTCAGACCAGAGTCTGATTCAGCATATCTTGGGATGAGACCCTGAAGTTCCTGGAGGGAGCTGCTGTTGCTGATCTAGGGACCATAGTTTTTAAAAATTAAGTTTTACTAGAAAGTTAAAAACTTTATAGCAAAGTAAAAAAGTAGTTATCAAGAATAATAACTATTATTTATCTTATTCAACATATTCAACAAATCAGTGTCCAGTTATGGTCAATGGAATTAAGAAGGACGCCTGACTCCTACAACCACGGCCGGAAAGGGACAATAATTATTGAACTCTTGTGGAGTGCAGAGATGGTTCCCATGACTTCAATACACAGAATGTTGAGCCATGAAAAAAAAGACAAAAACTATGCTCTTTTTCGTTTCATTTCAAATTTCCCTTTCTGGTTCTCAATTCTAAATATTTTAGTATACCCACCTCTGCCTTTGGTTACATATGCATTTGTATACATTACAGGCTAAGAACCACGTATGAGGCAGAGCATCTGATTTTTTGTTTTCTGAGACTGGGTGACCTCACTTAATGTTGTATATTCTAGGCCTCTCCAGTTTGCTATAAAGATTTTGAATTCATTTTTTAGAGCTGAATAATATTCACATATGTAAATATATAGACATACCAGATTGTTGATGGAGAAATGATCTGGGGACCACATTTTAAGGACCAGTATGTTAGTTCATGTTTGGGAACTCCTGAACATCAAGGTTTTCTTTGGCAGAAGACTATACACATTGTTCTGCCTACCATGAAATAATGATGTGCATAACTTTTTTGCTAAATCAGAGGCCATCTTATATAAAACCTCATCTAGATTAGTTTCTAGGGTGTGTGGAAATCTTTAGACTGTGGAAATCACACCCAACTTATAAATGTGGTTGAGATGATTAGGGTTTAATTTCCTTCTGAAACACTTTCATCTATTTTGGAGAATACTGCTGTCCTACAAGGACATGATTTCAGAGACCACGGGTCTAACCCATAAAGCTTTGCAGATGAGTTATCTTGAAAATGGGCGTGGCTTGGTTGAGTATCATGGAACTACTGCTGACCTTAAGGAGACCTTGCTACACACTCCATCCCCTTATAAATATCACAAGTGACAAAGAGAGGACTGGAAGCCAGGTTTTGTACACTATTCAGCACACCATTGCCAATGCAAGATGGAGTTTTAGAGATATGGTTGTCTATTCTACTGTGATGTACTTAGATACTAATTGGCACAGGGCACATGTTGGTACAGTCATGAACTTGGATTCTGGCCTTACTACTCAGTAGCTGAGTGCTGTCAGTCATGTTACTCTGAGCCTTACTCTATCTGTAAAAAGGACAAAGCAAAGATTTACATGGTCTTAGAGGGCAGTGAGTCACACAGAGAGGTGACATGTCACAGAAAACAACTGACGATATATTAACATGGACTAGCAGAAGAGATAAAGAAAAATTGGACCTCTCTCTATTTTGCATATTATGGATTGGAAAACAAACCCTGTCAGGCTGTAGGGAAATGCCCACGGAGGTGGTGCAATTGCACTGGTTTGTAAGGCACTCTGGGAAGAGAAATTGTGGAGATTCCTGACTCTCCTGGTGATCCCTTTATAACCTCTTAATGCTGGGATTTTCCCTTTGGCCAAGTGCTAAACACTTCCTCTCTGGGCCTCAGATGCATTTGAGCTTTGTAGGAGAATTGTTTCTCAGGTTGAAGGGAGCCCTGGCGATGGCCCAAGAAACAGTCCCCAATTCAGCTTCTCCTCCAACTTAGACCACTAGAACACTTGGCAGACAGTGGAGATGCTGGTGGATGGCCCTCTTAACCAAACCCAGATCAGCAAAAAGGGTGCAGAATGCAGCCATGTTTTGGCTCCTTAGTTGATTAGCTGATACTGGGGAGTTGTATTTTTTACCCCACAATTCTTTGGTGTGGAAGAGTTGAGTCTTGACAATTCAGCTTTTTTTCCCTATGTGACCTCATTGAATTTTGAAGTCCTGAAATGCTTCAGGGAGGGAAACAAGGACCCCAGGTTAAGTGAACACAGCCCACACAGACATGCCCATGACATGAGTGGGCGTCTCTTTTGCAAGTTTCTTTTTGTTACTTTTTAAGTGGAAAAGAGAAATACTTAAAAATAAAAATCCATGGCTCACAGATGCCGTGGATGGTCTGTGCAGATGATCCTACTTCCAGAACCAGGCAGACCTCTAGGATTGACATCCCAGCTCTGCCACTTTTTAGTTATGTGACCCCGGCAAGTCACGTTGACCTCTTCAAGCCTCATACTCTTCATGTAAAATGAGCATCCTATAGAAGTGTGGAGTTCACAAAATCATGCAAAAAAAAAAAAAAAAAAAAAAAAAGGGCCCAGCATGGTCGGTCCCCAGATGAATGGGGGCCTCGCTACCTCCTCTTCTCCCTCCGGGGTTCTTACGACAAGGCTCATGATTTGTTACATCTTTAATATCTGTCCCTTCATACATTTTTCCTCCTTGATGCCATTGGTCCTGTCTGTCTTGTTTTACACCCGGAGTCTATTCTAGAGGGAGTTCATGAATTATTGGTTCATGAATGAGGATGTAGAAATCATAGCATTCCAGATTCCAGCAAAATGAACTCTCAGAGGTCACCTAAGTCCATCTAATATGTTGAAGTTCCTTGCTTCAGTACAGTGAGCCAGCACCTGAGGCTTAATAATCCCTGTATTAAAATGAGATGACAGCCTGTCTAGTCTGTGGCCCACAACTGTACCTGGACAAGCGTCAGAAAGCAATTCAGTGAAGATGATCGTCCCTCCCCCGTCACAGATTCTAGACCTCTTCAGGAAATAGTTTTGAGTATGACTATTGCTTTTCAAATTTGAAGCAGTGGTAAGTTCATAAACAAACAAACAAAAAACCGCCAAAGAGCCCAGCTGCCTAGTTTGGTTATCACAGCTGACTCTAAAGTCCATCACAAGTAGGGAAGGAGTATGATCCATAACATTTGGTTATGAAGTTATGGAATGTTCAGATGGCTTTGAAAAGGTTTTCAACACTAAGGCAAGCACTAAAGTTAACTACAGTTTTAAATAGATAGGCCTTAATATTTAAGAGCATGTCTCTATACACACTTATAGAGACAAATAAAACTTTCTATCAAACATAACTTTGTTCACAGGCTTTGGTAGAGATTAGTAATAGCTGACTTTTGAGACAGGATCTCATGCAGCTTAGGCTAGCTTCAGAGTCATTATGTAGCTGAGGCTCGCCTTGAATGCCCTATCATTCTGCCTCCACCTTTCAAAACTGGCATCATAGGTGTGTACCATCACATCTGTATTTAGCTGACTCTGTAAATGAACATTTTATACATGAGTCCTTAAAGTACTTAGCTTTAAATAGTGTCCCAATAGATAAATCACCAGAGATGCTTCCAGAATCCCCACGCTGACCCCCACACTGCCAGGAGCAGGAGTAGCACCCCCTAGTTTTCAACAGTGTCCCAAAAGATGAGTCACCTGGGGTACTTCCAGAACCTCCATCCTGACCCCCACACTGCCAGGAGCAGAGGTAGATCCCCCAGTTTTCACTAGTGTCCCAATAGATAAGTCACCAGGAACACTTCCAGAACCCCCAGAAGTCCCAAGATGCCAGGAGCAGGGGTAGCACCCCTGTGGAGTTCAAGTCTGGACTGCCCAAAGGATCAAGGAAGGACCAGGAGGGCGCTTACCTTGCTTTGCTGCAGGCTGTCTAGTCCAACGGGCTTGGACACTGTTCTGAGGCTCTGCCTGCTCCTGGAGCTTATATACTCTACTCCTACAGAGCTTTCTGATGGAAACCCGAACTAGAAACTGACTAGTTCCAATTGCAACATTGAAAACTAGTGTCAAAACCTTCTGGGGGAATTTCAAGAAGTTCCTTTTTCCCCTTGTCTTTCTGTGTGTATCACTAACATGAAGGGAACACTGACACAGAAATCCCAGGTAAGAGGAAATGACTCTGGGCTCACGCCCAGAAGACATGGCTGTTAATTTCTTTGGGTTTACATCATGGCCTCTGTGAATAAAGGTGACACTGGATAGCTTTCCTAGATTCCACAGACTGGGGACAAAGGAGGCCATAGGAAGCTCACTCCCTCAACTGAGTTCATGCCCCAGTCTAACATTTGGATGATACTAGGTCCCAAAGAAAATCTATAATTCTCTAGAAATTAAGGGGGATGAGCTGATTGGAAAAAGGCCTTAGTGTATCTGGGCCATCCCCACCCCTGCCACATTTCCCATTAATATCTGGATTTCAGAAGTTGTTACCATCCATTTGGAGCCATACATCACACACACACACACACACACACACACACACACACACACACACACACAGGATGTTCATTCAGATGCAGTCCTGGCGAGATGGCGAACGACTAGTAAGATTCCATGTGTCCAGAGACATCTCCCGTGTTCATAGACACTTATGGACCGATGACATCAGAAAGTGAACCTAACACAGGCAAGCAGACAGATGACCTATGCCCCACTCAAGGTTCACCTTCTGGGGCACCCAGACTAAATCTCCATTTCAATATTCATCATGTATTTATGGTCCTGGAAGCCTTGTGCAACTTCTCCTCTTGCAAGATTTAAAATTGCTAGTAGGTGTGCAAAAATGTACAATGCGGGTAACCTCTGTCTGCTCCTCACCCCGACCCCGCCGCTGCTCTGGAACAGAAATTCAGGTTCCTGAGCACAGCTTGCAGACCACGTAGGCCGTCCCCAGAGCCGTCGACAGAGGGTGCTGCTGCAAGGCGGTTGCCAGCCGGCTGCTTCTCCATGCTGGTCCCCTGCCCCTGTCCGCTCTGCCTGGGAAGTTCCTGGGGCTGAGGCTGGACACCATCAGGTTTCAGATTTCGGGCATTGCAGATTTCTGGGTTAACTTTCCTCGCAATGTCAGCCTGGGGGGAGAAAACGGGAAACTCAGGCGAGAACGGCGGAGCTTCCCAGCCATAGACTTCCTCCCTCCTGCCCAGCTGTCAGTCCCTCTGGTCACAGACTCCGCGCTCTGGTTTAGGGCGGAGACATCCATCAGGCAGAGCCAGGTACTCATGATGTGTATCCTCTTGGAAGCCACATGCTCTGTTGTCTCTCCTGTCTCCAGCACTCCTAGGCTTCAAGTGGATCTGAAGTTTTGGATCCAAGATCTATTCTTAAATGAATAAAGGGGGCCTCGCTATGTGTTGTTTGTGCTGTTCTCTCTCTTTCACACTCTCTATGCATTTTCTACAGTTTATTTTATTGTTACAATAAATATTGAGCTATGTAACCAGTTGTGTGCGTTTGCGGGAGGAGGGCGTTAGTGGGTGGGTAGGGGCTGAATCTCTCTGTGAAAAGGTATAAAATTCCTGAATCAATTATCAGAGGGTACTGAATAGCAAACATAATATGAAATTGACATGAAATAGTTCCAATAATTCATTTAGAGTGACGGCATAGCTGAGTCTCTGCGTCTCTTCTCTATAAACCTATAAACACATACATAAGCTATGACAAGCAAAACCCCTTAAAGACAAATGTTTTATTCATGTGTTCATAAAAGTACTTTCAGAATCTCAGAGATCTATGATTGGTAATATAGAATCTCAGTAAGAATCCTGTCCTGCTATGGAAAAGAAGCTCCCAGCAAACCACAGTCTCTATGGTGATGAACAGCCGATCCTACAGGCAAAGTGAGGGGCGGGCCTCTGCTCACCCCCTCTAAGGACCGGTGAGGGGTGGTGCAACAGCATGGTCTCTAGAATCTCAAAGAGCTGGATCCAGCTGGATCTGGCAAGCTACTTCACCTCTCTGAGTCTCACATCTGTAACGGCAGGTTAGCAGAAGTCCCTGAGCTTAGATTAGCTATGACGATAAACGAGGATTTGGTGATGATACACACATGGCACAGCTCGGGGCTTATGCTTATTTATTCTTATCCCAGCCTGTCTCTATCTGGCTTTTGGTGGCTCACAGAGATAGATCATAGGAAGCAACAGAAGTAGAAAAATCCAGAGTGGGAGGGAGTGGAGGGAGTGGGGGAGAGGTCCCCCAAATGGGTCTCCCAGAAAGGCTGATGCTTCTTAGCTGTGACTGAGCCACTTATTTGGCTCTGAGAATCCAAGCAGCCAAGGTGAGAACGGATGAACTTGTTTGACCCCAGCTCATCTCTGACACATGGCCCTGTTTGGATTGGTCCAGTTCACCCACAGGGGAAGGAGTTCTATCTGCATACAACAAAATTCAGGTTTTCAGGCTTCATACTGGAGACTCTTTCAGTAGGTGTAGGGTAGAGTGCAGACATCTCCTTTTTGACAAGGACTCTATGTGGGCACTATGACACCTTGAGCTACGCTGCACATCTGGGTTACACTACACCCATTGCCTACTCATCTTCAGACACTGCGAGGCCAGCCAACTCCCGTGATTTCTCAAGAAGAGGTTTATCAGTTCTTCCCAGATTACATTCAGATCCTGACCCCAGGCAATGGAGTCAAACCATGGTCTTCTTGTGCTCCTCCTATGGGAGAGGACGGTCTGGTGACACCCAATAGTCATGTCAACCTACTAGATCAATATGACTGAGCTTAAGCTGTGAGAGGGAGCCCTACCCCTAGCAACTGAAATCTGCCTGAAGAATTTTTTTTTTTAATCACAAAATTCTTTCCCTTGGACCATGAGATGGCTAAAAACTTCTAGTACACATTAAAAAAAAAAAGGAAAGGAAAAATCATGTGTACTTTATTTTAAAACATTATAGAGTTTAGAACATGGCACAAACAAGGCACACGTCCATACTGTTGTCAAAAATCCCAATATAAAAATATATCTGGAACAGGAAGATGAAGTCCAGGCTGGGGGAACCCCTAGGAGTAGCCGTCACCAGCATTTTGGTATGTCTTCCTCTAGAGCCCCCCAAATCTCCTGTATGTTTTTTTTCTTGACTACCTAAGTGGGATCCTGCTATACACATGGTTCTGCAAATTGCTTGTATGGAGTGGTTAGGAATTTGTGTTCTAGAACTGGACAGGCATGAGTTACATCCAGATCCATGTTTCAAATACAATTTCGAGAGTTTCCTTCCTTCCTTATCTCCTTCTTTCTCTCCTTCCTTCCCTTCATCCTTCCTTCCTTCCATCCATCCTTCCTTCCTTCCCTCCATCCTTCCCTCCCCCTTTCTTTCTCTCGCTTTCCTTCCTTCCTTCCTTCCTTCCTTCCTTCCTTCCTTCCTTCCTTCCTTTCTTCTTTCTTTCTTTCTTTCTTTCTTTCTTTCTTTCTTTCTTCTTTCTTTCTTTCTGAATATCAGGATCTGATAGCAAACCCGGGGCTTCCCATATGTTGCAAGCACTTTACCATGTACTTATGTCTCCATCCCTCTAACAATCTATTGTGTATACATGGTTTGAAGTCTCTTGTCACAAGCCACCTGGATTGATTCCACAACTGGATCAGTTGGAGTCTGGAGCTTAGTCTCCAACCAGCTTCTTTCAGGGTCTCCAGATGGTGTTCCAGCTCTTGGCAACAGACCACCCAGGATGACATTCAGTGTGTGTGTGCGTGTAGGGAACTGGTTTACAATGGTTGGAAGTCAGACTTGGCCCTGAGTTGGACATAGAGCCCTGATCCCAGAAGATCAGGTATGCTAACTGGTATGATGAATGAGCAACAAGGATTCACAGGTTTTTACCACGTGAGCCTGTGATTATTGCTGACATAAAATGAGGAATGTGGTGATTGTGTGGATAATGAGAACAAAACCTTACTCCTTACTTCTTTCAAGGGGTGTGTAGACTAGGGAGATGATATTACTCCTGCTTGTCACCACACAGATTATAGATGTCTTGACAGGAAAAAAAAAAGGCATTAAGAGCATGTGTGTCAGTAGTTTGGCTGGATGGGTTTTGTTTTCTTCTTTAAGCTTTCCCAATTCTCCCAAAACATCTGCAGTGAATTTGTATTACTTTTCTTTTAAAAATATTTGTCTTTTTTTTTGTAAGTGTATATATGCAAATGTGTGTACCAGTGTACCTATGCATTTATGCAAGTGGAGGCCAGAGGTGATTGCTGGATGCCTTCCTGGATTGCTTTCTACATTATTATTATTATTTAAAACATCGAATTATGGGGCTGGAGAGATGGCTCAGTGGTTAAGAGCACTGGCTGCTCATGCAGAGGATTGGATTCCATTACAGGCACCAACATGGGAGCTAAAAACTGTCTGTAACTCCAGTTTCAGGGGCTCCAACACTCTCTACTGACCCTTGAGTGCGTTACATGACATGGGCGCACCTGCTTACTTGCAAGTGATATATACTCTCATATACATAATAAATAAAAATAATAGAATATTTTTAAATGAAATTCTTCTTTCTTTATTGTGCGAGTCTTGCAGGTGTGTGTAGGCATGCACATGACACACTGTGGGTATGTGGACCGCAGAGGACAATTTATGGGACTTGGTTCTCTACACGTGGAGCCCAGGAGTAGAACTCAGATTGCCAGACTTGGAGTGAGTGCCTTTACCCACTGAGCTATCTCGTCAGCCTACCACCTTATATTTTGAGACAGGGTCTCTTGCCGAATGTGAATCTCACCAATTTGGCTGGAGAGGCTGGCCATCAAGCATCAGGAATCTTCTGTCTCCAGCTCGGTATCTCTGAGATTATAGGCACATGTTGCTGCACTCGGTTTTTACGCAGGATTTGAAGATCAAACTCAGGTCCTCATGCTTGGGCAGCAAGCACTTTACCCATAGAGCCATTTCCCCAGCCCCCTGCAGCACTTTCTAATTAAAAAAAGCCTGAAAGAGGAGGCAAATAAACCACATAGAAAAGGGCAGTATATGTAATTAGGAATTATACTATAGAATTAGAACTAGGTTAGATCATGATGTTTGCTTCAAATTTAATTGAATATGTTTCTGGAGAGAACATTCCCTGTGATGTAAGTCA
Source organism: Eospalax fontanierii (assembly GCA_035773235.1). Classification (NCBI taxonomy): domain Eukaryota; kingdom Metazoa; phylum Chordata; class Mammalia; order Rodentia; family Spalacidae; genus Eospalax; species Eospalax fontanierii. The sequence goes on from CM069546.1 coordinate 15,043,971, forward strand.
CCAAGTCACTACCTAAGTGTACTTTCAGGAGGGCGACGGAGGAACATGTTCTGTATTTGGAGGCAAAGGCTAATGTGATGTGAGCTCACTCATGTTTTCATGTATCCTTCAAAGTAATATACGCCTATTACTTTAATGCTTTGTGTAATATTCTTGGAGTCAACTTTTAGTCTTAAAGGGACCAACGTGTTTTCAAACCAACCTCCACCCCTGCAATGACTCTAAGGACATTTCTGTCATGCCGTCCCTCCCCTCTTGGCCCATGTTAGGAAAGCAGAGAATGCGACGGTAGTCGGGGTTGTTTCGTCATCACAGTGGGCTCCTGGGCCTGTTCAACTTGACTGACTGCAGAGTAAGGCAGATGCTCCAGATGGACATTGATGCTGCTGTTTGCATATGACAACCATTGTGCTTTCCTCTCTAGGCTAATCCTAGTGAAAGGAATGTGTGTAGTAGTGACCAGAAGGAAGTGGGTGTGTCCTAGGGTGTAGAATGCTGGCGCTGGGGCGATGTGTGGGAACAACTCCCCTGCCTAGGACAAGGCAAGGTAAACAGGGCTGGTACCTGGGGGAAGCCTCTTGTGGGCCATCTCAGATTCTCCTCCCCCCAACTCTGAACAACCAGGTGTCCTCTGTGTTTACACATCAGAGAATATCACCATCACTTCTCATCCTGGAGGGCAGAAGTGGTGTCACCAAAACCCAGGACCTTGCCTGCAGTTCCAGCATCTTCCATTGTGATTGGTAGTCTAGGGTACATAGTTGTTACTGATAATTGATATTTATCTGGGATTTTATTGTACCTTGTTCTAGAAATCTGCTCTGGAGGACAGTCATGACCTCCAGTGTCCTGCCCAATCATTTTCTCTCTATTTAGCTTTGAGAATCCTGTCTACTTATCGTGTTTTTCTCCTTTCAAAATGTATATTATATTATTATTATTATTATCATCATTATTATCATTGTTATTCTTATGGTACTAGGGTTAAGCCCAGGGTCCTTTACATGCTAGAGAAGTACTCTACTACAGTTTTTAAATTTTATCATGAGATAGGGTCTCACTGTATGGTCTCAGCTGGTCTTGAATTCTCTATGGAACCCAGACTGGTTTGAACTTGAGATTCTTCTGCCTCAGCCACTGGAGTAGCTGCGATTACAGATGTTTGCTATCACCAGCCTCTTTATTTGTTCTTGATGGTAACTCATGTCTTTAAAAAATGTCAGAGGCACAATTGCTGATGAAGTTATAGCCCAAGTTGGAGGCTAGCCTGGGCAACAGAGTAAGATTCTGTCTATACAATAGAACAGAACAAACAATACAACAGTAACACTATTTTGTTTGTTTGTTTCTTTCAAATGAAGTATTCCTCTGTACTCGGGCTAGCCTCAAACTCTCCCTTCTCCTGTCTCAGCCTCACCAGTTCTGTGACGACGGGTGCACACCACCACATTCAGTCTCATAGCAGCATTTTATCTACTTTGACTTTATTTGGTTGTGAGTTTAGATAACTGATAGTTTTTCATCTGATATTTATTTGCTTTGGGCTAAAGAAGGAATACTGTCACTGTCAGTAGTGTGCTCAGAACATGAGGATGTCACACAGATACCAAGGGACAATGGCCATGTGGCACAGCTCATTTTCCAGTGATGGTTAAGGTGCTTTAAAAGCATGTGGGTCTTTGGGGAAGTGTGGGAAAGGTCTGGAGAGATAACTAAACTGGGACTTGAAGAACAAGGTGTTTATCTGAGAAGTCACAGTACCAACTGTATCTAGTGTGAGTCCCACAAGCCCGGCACTCTGCTGTATGTGTTGCGTATATTTTCTCATCCAATTCTCACAATACAACAATGAATTAAGTACCATCCTGCCCATTTTAAAGTGAGGAAACTGAGGCTCAGAGGTGTAAAATCAGCTTGCTGTGGAAAATGTAGCTTGCAAAGAGAGAAGCGGGGACTGTAACACATGACGTGTTGAAGTCTTTCAGTGCCATCTGTCATGCAAGGTCCCCTTTGTTACAAAACAAAAGCGATACAGGTTGGCAGAACAGGTGTTATCCTTAGCTAAACCATGCAGAGAAAGCCTAGAGAAGTGTTTTTCTAAGCTGTGGGAACTGGAGAAACAAGAGGTCGAAATGGCTCTTGAGGAGGAGAATGTTGGTTTAAGACATTTGTGAGAATGAGACCCGGGAAAGAGGAACAGCAGTCTGGTGTGAACAGATGACAGGTGGTGTGTAAACTTCCTCCCATGGTAGAGAGGAGCCGTTTCTCCTTTCTGTTCATGAATGAAGCTCGGTCCGGGGCTGCCCAGGTAGCACTGGAGAAACACCGGAGTGCAATGGACTGGATTTTACATCAAAACCATGAGAGAGCTGGTTTCCCATGAAAGGGAACACGGAAGGGTGTATGTGGGGTTCTGGGAGTGTACAGGAAGCACCCTCAGCTGTGCGTGTGGCTATGGAGCAGGAGGTCTCAATGGACTGGCAGCAATCAGGCAAACTGTTCATTTCTGTCGTCCACTGGACCATCAAAGTCTCATAGCGGATCCCCTTTGGCTCCATTCATGACTTGAGCAGGTAACACTGAGGGTCCTGGAAATTAATTACCCAATATCATTTTTGTAATAAGCCTTGCCTTCTAAAATGAGCAAGAGTGACCCCCATCTGTCAGTTTCTAAGGCAGATACTTCTCCTAGGATGGTACAAAGGCGCTCAGGGGGAAGACCTTGAACACCATCCTCTAACAACAGCTAACACACTTAGAATGCCCATGTCTTGCCAGACAGTCCCTAAGAACTTTAAGGTTAGTCCCTATAACAACCCTTACCATGCAAGGACACAGCATTAGAGGGAGTTAGAGACAAAGCAGTAACTTTCTTAGTGCTTGCCAAAAATGAAGCCACACTGGGATTAGTCTCACACCCCCTTCTGGCCCATCATTTACTTTTTGGTGCTGAGGACTGAACCCAGAAGTTTACATATGGCACCATTGTTCTCTACCTTCAATCCTAACACTTATTTTGAGGAGGAACTATATACCAGGCGCTGTGCTAGGGCTCTGTAAAAACGATTGTGAGTGGATCAGCTCCATTCTTTCATTTCAAGGCTCTGAGTGTGAATGATGCGCCCTCTATATCTATGGGTTTCTACGCTCACAAATCCAGCCAGTCTTGGATTATTGATTTATATCGTATTAGAATTATATGGATTGGCAGATCGCTGTGAGATCGGGCCAGCCTGTGGGATTACTAGGGAGACCCTGTCTTGAAAACAAAGCAAAATAAAACAAAAATGTTAACCCTGCCCCCTCCAAACCCAAACAGGATTGTGTTGGTTGTATAAAGTGAAAGAAAATAGCAAATCCTTACTGACCATGTACAGACCTTTTTGGCTCAGTTCTTCCTAAACAGTACAACAGATATTTGCGTACCATATATATTGCATTGGGTGTTACAAGTCATCTGGAAATGATACAGTGTATGGGAGGCAGTGTAAATTATATGTAAGCGCACCAAGACTGTATTTAAAGGATTTGAAAATCTGTGTATTTGGTGATCTTTGGAGAGAGGAAGACTAGAATCTTTCCCCCTTAGGAACAACTGCATATTCAGAAGACAAAAATCAGATGACAGAAACGATGCTGGGTGCCCAGCATTCAGACTTACAGAAGCAACCCTCTCACCTCCCTAGAGGTGAGACTCAGGGGGGCCTCCACGACGAGGTGATGAGGAGGCATTTAAAATGAGACCCAAAGGTAAACTGGAATGAGAACAAGCAAGAAGCTCTCGGGATGGGAAAGGGCTTGATGTGTTTGAGGAACTGAAAAAAAGTCTGAGTGAGTCAAGCGGAGAGGACAGAGGGGAAGATGCTCCGAGAGGCTGAGGCGGCAGAGGTCTAGACGTGCAGTTGAGATACCCCATGTAGTGACCACACAGCATGGGAAGATGGGAGAATCACTGAACTGAAATGTCAACAACAAGGACTCCAGCATGCTCTGTAATGAGATCAGGTAGAAATGAGGTCCGCGGAGCTGAGAAAAAAGACTTTAACCAGAAGTTCCCAAACCATCTCAGCTTATGAAGCCCCAGTTGCCCGAGTAGATTATCATGAATTCATAGGCCCAAAGAAGTGTCTAACAGTTTTATTCCATTTTAAATATTTGATTTGTTATTTTAATTTTATGTGTACAAGTGCATTGCCAGCATGTATGTAAGTGCACTTGTGCTGTGCAATGTTCATAGAGGTCAGAGGAAGATTTCAGATCCCCTAGAACTGGAGTTACAGATGGTTCTTAGCCACCGTATGGGTGCTGGGAATCAAAACCATGTCCTCTGCAAGGGAAGGCAGAGTGCTTAACTCCCGAGCCATTTCTCCAGCCCTGAAGTTTTATTTTTAAATAAAAAACAAACAAGTTGAAAGACTTGTATCATAAAGCCTTTTTAGCAGCCATTCAAAAAAGAGATATCCATGTATTGAAAGAAAGAACTAGTAACTTTACTGCATTCTCAAATCCCACAATTACCCAGTGGTATATGTGTGCTGGACACTACAACTCTTTCAGTTTGGAATCCAAGTGGACACCATCACCCTCATTTCCTGTCCCATACTGATTTCCTTGTAACACCTGCTTTTTGTTACAGTAACCACTGAAAGCATGGATTCCCCAAAATATGCTATCATCAAAAGGAATGTAGCAGGAGCCGATGTCGAAGCTGTGAATAGTCCTGAGTTTGTTCAGCATCCAGTAGACATGTGTCCTGTGTGCCTTGGAGACTTCAAAGATGTCGTAGTGCTCCCCAGAACAGGTGCATTTTTTTGTGGTACCCTGGGGTGAGGTATCAGAGTTTGTAACGCACAAAGAAGACACAGTGCTTTCAGGCTATGAATAATGATATTCCTTTGCATCAAATCTTTTTTCAAATCCATATCTAAGCACGCTTTGTGTGAAAATCCCAAGGAAGAAGGTTGTTACCTTTTATTTTTGGTGTGTGTGCAAGGAAACGTGTATAGGTCTCTTATTTTTTGGACAGGTTCTCATTGACTGGGAACTTTCCCAGTAGGATAGGCTGACTGGTCATTTAGCCCCAGGGATATGCCTGTCTTGACCTTGGCCTCATCCTCTCTGATGCTGAGACTACAAGCACACCCAGATTTTTTATGTGGATTCCGTGGATCAAACTTAGGTATTGATTCTTGCAAGACAAGTACTTTACCGACAGAACTATCTCGCCTGCCCTGGTCATAACCCGTTTTGACGGGGGCTGGAGAGATGGTTCCACAGTTAAGAACACTGCCTGTTCTTGCAGAAGACCCAGGATCGAATCCCAGTACCCATACGGTGGCTAGCAATCGTCCCTAACTCCAGGTCCAGGGGTTCCAGTGTTCTTTTCTTTCCTCCACAGGCACTGCATGGCAGGGGTGCACTTACATACATGCAGGCACAACACTCACACACATAAAATAAAAAGGGTAGTCATTATCCCTTTTGAAATTGTTTTCCACTGTTCCCAAGTCAACAGTGGTGAACCTGAATACTAACTCAGGCAGGCTTATTTGGATAGAGGAGGGATGAGAAACACATATAGATCTTCAGCAACAGCATGAAAGCATGCCAGGCAGAGCAAGGAGGAAATGACTGTAATATGCCAAGACTCAGAAGGTTTGGTTTTGGTCAGACTTGCGCTTAAGCTGGCTAAACTATAGGCATTGCCCCTATGATTTGGAGCATCCTGTCAGAAGGCAATCAAAAGTTAGGAGAGTTGAAATGTACAGAAGAAATCCAATACCCAGCCCCACCGGGGCATTCCTTTGGTGGCTCTCATCTTCTTCCTCAGCTGTTTCTCATTCTTGGGGAGAGAAAGTGTGAGGGCTAAGAGTCAGAACTCTGTCTGTGGAATGCCCCACTAAGGTGGTGTGATGTAAACACCGCTCTGCCTCAAAGGACAGCAGCTAGTAGAACCGGTTGACTCCAGGTCCACTCGACTTTCTCTTTCTGTGTGATGTAATGTATGCAAATCTTCCTGGCTGGTGGAGTCGGTGATGAAACCAGAGGGAGATTTTCCTTACATCATCCTTGAGGTGGCTTTTTCAGGTGAAGGATAGAGAATGCCATCACTCATAGGTAGGCTGTGTTTTCATTTCAGACATAAGGACTACACTCACAATGAAGGTGAGTGAGATGGAGATGACCAGCGTGAGATGCTTTTTTAGGGGGAAAAATCCTGAAGTTGAAAATTTGGCATTCGTAGTCATCACAATGAAATGGTCTAAGTTCTCTTTGAAAGGTGTGGCCATCTGGAAGCTATGATTTTTGGCACACTGTGCTGTGTGGAAATTGGTTGTCATGATTAAACCATGCAGAAAAACAGGTTATCATAAGGGGCTGCGGAAGTAGGATTGGCAGACAGCGATGTATCAGCTGCATATCCATTTCAGATTGGATTGATCTGCATTAGGGTACTTCTCCCATCCTGCCCTCATAATGCCTGCTGAGCACCGGGTTCATTTTTTCTGTTGAACTGTAATCTCCTTATCAGAGGAGATTCCCTTCTAACCAAATACAGGGATACACCAGGTTGTTGACAAAAGTGTTTTAGAGAAACAAGTAAATGAACGAATAACCACATTTCGTTTCCTTACTGTGTGTTATGGTTAAAGAAAAAGGACGGTAGCATTTCAGGTAGAATATAGGATACATTTAAACATAATGATTCCTAAGCGCTCAGATACTTAATACAATCTCTATGGTGTATTGTTTAAATGATGTTGGGTAAGGCACTCAATCTTACACATGAGGCCATTTCCTCATGTGGTTAATGTGGGGATAATTAAATTTATTTTTATTTTAATTTTTGTATTTTTGAAAATTGCACACATGAATATTGTCTTTGCATTATTTCCATCCCTCCCAGTCTTCTAGCAGCTCCTCCCAGTCCCCTACCAACTCCTCCCAAGTAGCCCAATTCCCTCTCAATTTCTTCTCCTCTTTGATCATTATTGTTACATAAACATACACAAATAAATTTATAAAGGGGGTATTTTTTAATAATGCCATGAAAAGGCTGTTGTGAAGATAGGAGAGAGAGAGAGAGAGAGAGAGAGAGAGAGAGAGAGAGAGAGAGAGAGAGAACTGCACCTAGAGAACCTGTGTTCTATAGATAGGCTGTTTTCATATTTCTTTTTTCCAGGATAAATAGATTTTATGTTTCTTTGAGTCTTCCCTTCCTCTTTGTTTCAGTGTTTGGAACAATGCTGGGCCCACAACTGGTGCTCAAGCACTACTCTTAATTAATTAAAACACTTATGAAAACATTGTCTAAGGGAAATGCAAGCACTTCTGACAGCTGTGAGAACTCTCTCAGTGTTCTTGGTAATTAGAAAGATTTGTTTTCTACCTATATGTATGCGTGTATGTCTGCGTGTTAGTGTGCACATGTGCATGCAGAAGCCTGCTGAGGCCGGAAGAAGGTGTCAAATCCCCTGGAGCTAGAGGTAGAGGTGTTTGTGAGCTGGACTGGTAGGTGCTAGAAACTGAACTCTGGTCCTCTACAGCATTCTTAACTGCGGAGTTATCTTTCCAGCTCCAGTCCTAGTGATTAAATGAACACATGGAAGTGGCCTTCAATTCTAGTTCCAGATACTTAGACATAATTTTCCTGGATGTCCACTCAAAATTATTATATTTGGACTGAATTTTCATTTATCATTTTCTTTTATTGTTCCACTAGAACTTTCTGGAGCTAAGACTTGAACTAAAGAACCCTTGTGATAATAAATGGACAGGGACAGAGAATCTTGAGCTTTCCAGAGTCAGCTAGGAAACAAGGAGTGTCATACATGCGATGCTTGACAATCCAAGAGACAAAACACTGTGAAGTCACATCCCATGTGATGGTACTCAAATCCAAAAGCTGTTTAAACTGAATAAACACCTTTGAGGGTTGAATTTGATGTCACTGACTTGGAAAGAATACGTGAAACTTGCAGTTTGGTTGAGATCATGAATGTGAGCTTTGAGCCAGGTACCTGCCTAGACCAGTACTTGATAGCTAGTTATTATTATTAAGGGTATTTTAATCGATTCTATTGTCATTATTATTTAACTGGGAGAATCATAAAAAGCTTCAGGGTGGGGGATGACATTTGCAATGGTCTTTAAGAGGGCAGGCTTTGAAGATAAAGAATGGGGCAGAAGGACATTCTAGACCATGGGCCCTGCAAGATCTAAGGCTCTTGAAGAGTGCGGCAAAGTGGCTTGGAAGCTGATTTTAGGAAGCAGGAGAGAAGGGCTTGCTGACAACACAGTGGAACAGTCTGGTTATCTACTGTGGGACAGTGTGTCTGTACGTAGGTTTAAATACAGGACGTGAAGGGCTGGGAGCCTCGCTCACCTCCCTGTTCATGGAGATGACCTGCCTGCCCTTGATGTCATGTTCTTCTGGGGGGGGGGGGTCTTCAAAACTAAGTCCACATAGGCAGGCACTCAGTTTTAGTGGTAATACCTTGATCATAGGAAAAACAGTATTTTGGAGACCTGGCGTCCCCACTCCAACGTTCCGTTTCAGTCTCTACTCCCTCAGGGCAGTCTGTGGTTAAGTGCTTGTGTGTCCAGAGAGAGAAGAGAGAGAAAACGAGTAGCCAAAGGCCATCTGGAAGTCATGTGTATCTTGGTTCTCCCTGCTCTGCTGATATTTCCGTTATGACCCAAAAGGGCATCACTGACCTAAACCCTCTCCCAGGCCAGAGACTCCTGGGTGGAAAAAAAGAGGGCTCTGGAGAGGAAATGAAAGGAGACAGATGTGGTTTTCCTTTGTATTTTGAACTGTGGGGAAGATTCATTTTGAAATAAAAGGATGAGCTTGACTGTCTGGTGCAAACGCAAGCATTTCAAATCCCTTCTGGAGAGCAGGAGGTGCGTGGGGGAGGGCGACAGTGGGGCGGAGCGGGGATTGGCTGCTACTTTGCTGGAAGCACAAGAATTAAGAATCAGATCCTCCTGAGGCTTCTGTTCTAGTGTTTTCCAAAGGGCAAGTGTTAGACTGCAACGGAGCAAAGCACTGATCACCCAGATCACCCGTGAGAAGGCTTCCCCTGTCCAAAATGCCTTTGCAATTCTGGGTTTGGGGCTAACTGTCCTCAACACCACTGGAGCCCTTGTTGATTTCTATAAACAGAGATAGGTCCTTAGGCAACTCACCTATTCCCAAGGTTTCACCCTTGACGTCCCCCTGCTGTTTCCTGGTCAAATTTTTAAGAGATTATTTAAGTCTGATTTCTTTCTTCAGGGAAGAATTCTGATTTCATAAATGCATTAGGATTTAAGTTTTTTAAAGCACATTCATTTATTTATTTTTAGTGTGTGTGTACGTGGTATACACACATGAACATACACATACCATGGCATGTGTATAGAGGTGACAGTATGGGTTCGTGGGAGTCGGTCCTTGTCTTCCTGCATGTAGGTCTTGGGGACTGAACTCATGTCATCCATCTTGGCCATCAGCACCTGAGGAGTCATCTTACTGACCCAGGCATTAAGATTTTTTTAAAAAGTTATCCAGATAGAACTTTTTGACTTAGAATTGCTTTATATTATATTTATTAATATACTTGTAGCAGGAGATGTTGGTTTTCTGTAGGAGACACTGAAGCCAACGTCAGTTAACTTCTGTAAAATCAATAAGGTAATGACCCCCACAAAAATAGTGATTAAATAGCACAGATGGCACCTGGATGTCACAGAAACAGAAAATGCACTAAATGAAGTTCAGCCTTGGGTTCTCGCTTTGTTCTGACGTTTTTGGACTTCTTGTAGGTTCAGTTTCCTCGAGAAGAAAACAAGACTAATTATCCCAGGTCACTTTTCCATATGGATCCCTCTGAGGTGTCACTGATTGTGCTTTGTTAGATCTGATCCCCGAACAGACAGGAGAAAGTAAATAAAAAGAAAACTCGGACTATAGGGATGGCTAATGGCAGCTCTACACAGAACTGGACTTGGGGTGTCTTTGACCAGGCTACTCCCTGACTCCCCACTGGAGTGATCCACTGGTCTCTACCTCTGATAACATAACCTCCAGGGATTATTTGTTAACTCCGGTGGCAGTGTGCTAACAGCCACTCAAAGTCCCATCCAGATCTCCAAGGGTTCCCAGTCAGAAACCTACCCACATAGCCTGTATTGCTGCCCAGAGCCGAATCTTCTAGATGTACCTTTGTGTGCACAGGGCATTGCCCGGCATACTGCATACCAAATCCTGCCTTTTGAAAAGTGCAATGTCTTCTTTCATAGACCCCAGTTTCTTCAACAGAACAGTGAGAGGCTTGGACCAGTTTAGAATCAGATTCAAACTCAGATGCCTTCAGCATCAACAGGTGACCCAGACCTGAGGCTCTGCCAAGGTAATAGGACCTATATGGCAGAGTAGAGAGCTCAGGCCCACAACACTGTTGCTTAGATTCAATTTTAAAAAACCAGGGTGGTGTGTAAATAATAACTAACTCATCATGGTGGAAACTGGTGGTTTCTGCTTGGGGGAGTTTACAATATTCTTGTCATGTCTAATTATATTTCTTTTCTGAGACAGGGTCTCACTCTCTATAGTCCATGCTGGCCTGGAAATTCGTTATATAACACAGGTTAACCTTAACACATGGCAATAATCCTGCCTCATCATCCCAGGTGCTGGGATCATAGGTGTGAGCCACCATACCTGACTTAAGAATAATTTTATGAAGTAAAATAAATTCAAGGCTTCTCAAAGGTTTTTTATTAATCACTGCACTGAATAATACCCAGAGGGTTTCTTGACAATAGGAGCTAACATTTATAAAAGCTAATGTTCATATGCTGGAGTCTTTAAGTTATTATCTCATTTAATCTTTGCACAGCCCCAGGAGGTCATTGCTATTATAGCAACAGTGGAAGGAAAGGAGGAAGGAGGAAATGGAGATTTGGAGAATTTATGTCATTTGCTCGAGGTCACCAGAACAAGATTGCCTAGCATCTATAAGACAAGCCTCATGGATGACATTTTGAATTTTCTAATAGTTGTGTTAAAAAATAAACAGATGAAATTAATTGTAGTATGATATTTTATATTACCTGGCCTATTTGAAACCTGATCATCTCAAAATGCAATCACTCTAAATATATTTTTTTGAGTCAGGGTGTCACTATGTAGTTCCTGACTTGTATGGAACTCACTTTGTAGACCAGGCTGGCCTTGAACTCACAGAGATCCACCTGCTCTACCCCTCTAAACCTGGCATTATAAGTGTGCACTATGATATACAGCCCCAGTACAAGAATTAACTAATGAGATATGTGACTTTATTGAGTTAAATCTTTGAAATCTGGTGGTATTTTTTCTTTTTCTGCTTAATAGCACTATTGTGATATAGCCCACATACTTTACAGTGTACTAATTCTGAGTATTCTCACCTCAGTGGTTCTTAGTGTACTCATGCATGTGAGCTCTCAATGCAACTTTGGAGCTTTTCATCAGCTGAAGATGAAGCCCTGTCCTTCAGCTGTCACCCATACAAATTCTGTATCATCCTCTGCCCGGGTAACAGAATTTCCCTGCTCTGACCTCAAATGAATATGAACTTTTAATATGTGTTCTTTGGGGTTAACACCTTTCTTTTTAAAATGTATTATTTCTATTATATATATATATTATATATATACATATATAATATATATATATATTGCATGTATATAAGTGCACCCATATTGTGCGATGCCCACAGAGGGAGTTGGAGCTCCTGGAACTGGAGTAACAGACAGTTGTTAGCTGCCATATGGCTGCTGGGAACTGAACCAGGATTCCCTGGAAGAGGAACCTGTGCTCTTAACAGCTGAGCCCCTCTCCAGCCCCAAGGTGGGCTTCTGTTGCTTAGTACAATGTCTTCAAGGTCATGGTATCTGTGTCTAGCATGCATCACACCTCCATTCACTTACAACCAGATTACATTCCATTATGTCTGGCACCAGAGTCTATGGTGCCATAGTACAACCCTCCCCAGACAATTGGCGCATATGTCTACCAATAGACGCAAACTGATGATGCTGGTACTGATAAACATACCAACCTGGTAGGGATTAGAGTTGCTCTCTCAGCATTTAGAGCCTAGGTTAGACTTTCAAAATTTTTATTCTATTTTAAATTTTGTGTGTATGTGTGTGTCTGTGTGTGAGTATGTGCATATGAGTGTAGGTGCCTGAGGAGTCCAGAAGACATTGGATTCCTTGTAGCTGGAGTTATAGGAGACTGGTGGGTGCTAGGAACCAAAGTTAGGTCTTCCACAAGAGTGGCAAGTGCTCTTAACCATTGGTCCATCTCTCTAGCTCCCTGGTTTGTGTCTGACATTCTTAGCATTGCAATCACTCCTTTGGGTTAAGATTTCACCTGTGGAAGACCCCAGTTAAAGCGCAAATATCTTTCCTGGGAACAATAAATTAACAACAATCACTATGATGACACCAGTAAGAGGCAGACAACTTCTATCATTAGGGAATAATCAAATGGAGGAAACAAATTTAAAATAGTCAGTTTGTTGGAAGGTAATTTAGTAATGTATATTCTCAAGAAATTAAATATAACAAAGATACATTTTACCTAAGCGTGATGAGCAGGCTAGCGAGAGGCGGCTTTTTTTATTGACTAAAGTACTAAGGAAGGATTTTTAGATATACATCTACTTTATTTTATTATTTAAAAATGTATTACATTATATTCCTGGCGTGTGTCTGTAGGTCTGTGTGTGTGTATGGGGGCGTACACTTGTCACAGCATGCATGTGGAGGTCGAAGGACAACTTGAGGAGCTGGTTCTCTCCTTCCACCATATGGGTCCTGGAGATTGAACTCAGGCTGTCAGTCTTGGGGGAAAGCACCTTTACCCCAGCCTTATTTTATTATTTTAATTTATTTGTTGCTGGGGATTGAACCCAGGGTCTGAACACACACACGCACACACTAAGCAAGCACTTAATCACTGGTCTACATCCCAGCCAGAACTTTAAAATCTTGGTTGTCTAAAAATCTTGTATTTGTCTGATAATCCTGGTTTTTGTGACTCTTCTATGATGATTTCCAATTATTTTTCCTGCCTACTTTTTTCCATCTTCTTTTCCTCTGAAATTTGTGTTTAATCATGTGACTTGCATGGAGTTGCCATCTTTTTAATGTGCCTTCCTGGTCATTGTTGATTGGCTCAGCGACAGGCACTTGAGCTACACTAGACCAATCAGAATGTCCAAACTTATGGTTATAGCTGTTGAGGTCAGTGATGGGTATGTGACCAATTAGATCCATTTGTAGAATTTCTGAGTTTGAGACTAGAGCTTTTGCATCTCAGTTACTCTACAGGTTTGTGTATTGTGAGATTTAAGGTCCTGGAGCTATGGTTGACTTTGGCTAGTCTCTTTTAAGAAAGGTCCCCCAGGGGCAGGATGATGTAAGAGTCAGAGGGTCAGGAGTCGGATGATGTTCTGTCTCTGTTTCCGTAGATCTTTCAGGGCTGCCTTCACGTGTTGCTTTGGTTGTTCAATCTTCATTTGAGAAACTTATGTAGCCCAGGCTGGGCTTGAATTCACTATGTAGCTGAAGATGACCTTGAACTTCTGCTCCCCTTGCTTCCACTTCCCCAGTGCTGGGGTTCTAAGTGTGAGCCACACTGCCCAGTTTGTGTTGTATTGGTTGGTGATTAAACCCAGGACTTTATGTATGCTAGGCAAGCTACCTACCTAGTAGGTGCTCCCCACCTGAACAATTTCTAATGGCCCCCTCTGCCACCATCATCTTTATTGTCTTTGGCTTGTTTGAATTGGATTTGTGTGTGTGTGTGTGTGTGTGTGTATGTGTTGGTGTACCCGCATGTGTGTATGTATGTGGGTGCCTGTGTGTACAAAGGTGTGTACGCACATGTGAGTATAGTGTGGAAGCTAGAGGTGGATGCCGGATGCTCTTCTTGATTGCTCTCCAACTTACATATTGAGGCAGGGTCCCTCACTCAAACCTAGAGCTCACCAGTTTGGCTTGTCTAACTAGCCGGGTTTTCCTGGAGAACCCTTCTCTGCCTGCAGAGTGCTAGGACTGCAAATGGGCTGCCAAGCCCAGCATTTATGTGGGTGCTGGCCTCTGAAATTCAGTCTTCATGCTTGAACAGCAAGCACTTTACTCAATGACCCATGTCTCCAGCCCCTTCAGTTAGATTTTTGTCACATGTATCTAGGTCCTAATATCTTTGTGTGACTTTATGTTATAATGTGTAGAAGAATACAGATAATCTCTTGTCAAAAAAAAATTTAGCTAAGATATTGAAAAAGATTGGGGTTGAACCAGAACAAATATTTAACCTCCTGATACTGGGAAATGTAGGTTGGTACAGGAGACGGGTCATGAAAGAGGGTAACGTGAACTCTGAACAGACTAGTTCCCCTCACAGCAGGGTTGTCTCAGCATTCCGACCTTCCATTTTGGTATCATTTTACACTGGTTTTTCTTCTCTTGTGTTGTGTTTTTGTCAGCAAAGCCTTGGCTTTTGAGGAAAAATGAGGAAGTTCAGCATTACCACAACACCCACTTCCTTTTGTACTTTAAGGTCCAGGGGTTGCCCAGAAACTAAACGATTATTATGATCTGTTTTATATCTTAACTATATAACATTGAAAAGAATGGATTTGACAAGGACCAACTTCAAAATGATGCTAAATGACTGTTTCACCCTTATTAAAACATACTCTGTGCTGTTAATCTAGGAGTACAGAAGGATTCAGAATGAAAAATCCTTTGACCTGAAGGACAAATTTGACCTAGAGAATCATATCACCAAAAATAAATAAAATAATTATAAAGAGGGAAAGAAAGAAAAGAACAGAAACTCAGGACTTAAAATTTTCGTTTCTTCTCTTATTTCAAATTTTAGATGTTATAAATAGTTGTGAACATATATAAAGTTAAAAGGAAAAGAGAAACTAAACATTGAAATGACGATAGATTAGGAATGAGGCTGATAAACAATGACTGTGACTCAGTCTGATACATTTTACAACTGGTCCCGAGTTGGCCTTTGAGCTTTCTTGGGAATGCAAATAGGAAACCCCAGTCTGTTGCATGATTTGCTACAACCATGGGCTAAAGCAGACCAAATCCTGAGGAAAAGAAGAACCGCATCTGACACCATGGCAAGAAATAATATTTCCCTGGGTTCTTAAAACAAAGCACTGTGTGGCCCAGGGTAAAAGTTTCTGGTCCTTCTTCCAAGAGACCCAAGGATGAGGTTCACAGGACGGGTTCTTGTAACAAGGAGCATTAGTTCTCAAATTGTAATCCTGGGTCAGACAGAATGCCTTGTGAAGTGGATAAAAGCACTTGCCCCCATGCCTAGTGATCTGAGTTCAATCCCCAGGACACACACACGGTAGAAGGAGAGAACCTATTCCTGCAAGTTTCCTTCTGACCTCCGCAAACATACTATGGCATGCATTCCCACCTCATGTACACACACAAAATGAATAGATAAATGGAAAAATATATTAAAATTATAATCAGGTTTTATTTTCCATATTTTTATTTCTTTTAAGTTATTACCTCTTTATATGTTTCTATCCAGTTAAAGCACCTCATTAATTCTGCTATATATACTTATTACTATGTTATAATAATTAACTAATATTTTTGGCTCTATTTTTAACTTAAGCTCACCCAAGCACGGTAGACAAGTTCATTATATTTTTCTAGTGCCCTTTAAATTGTTGATAAGTATTAAAATGAAAAAGTCTGTTATGACAGAAAAAGTTCTGAAGTACCACTTATAGTCTGTGTGCCTCATCTTGGGAAACACTGATTTAAGGGAAAAGAAAAACATGACATTTGAACATCCATGACCTCACTGAATGTTAGTATCTCTTGGAAGGCATTATTTTTCCCCAGAGATGAGGAAACTGAGGTCAGAGGATTTTCACAGAGTCCACAATAACCAAGCAGGAATGAAACCCATCTTCTGGTGAAAGTCAAGTTCTGGCTTCTAGATGAGTATGCAGGAGGCTGTTTTCTCAAACTGAAGCCTGGCCCTTTGACGGGCAGTCCACCTCTGTTGGGTCTGTAGTGATGCTTTCCTGCTGTGGGAGTAGGCTTCTAGACTCAAGGCAGCAAGTCAACCAGGCATATGAGGGACCCAAAAGAGGGACTCCACCAACCACTATGGGCCACTCTGCCACGGCGTGCACCTGTGGGCTTTTTGGAAAGTGTTTTTGTGGCTGACCAGTGTCTCATTAGGCAAGACACTTGTGCTGGGCTGGTCCTGTACATGACTGGAAAGTACAGTTGGGAGATTTGGAAGGTTGTACTTTGACTGTGGTTCTTGGTAGGTATTGTCAGCCATGAGTTGCTGTATGCCGTGAGTGAGAGAAAACAGCCAGCTTGTAGTTTGAGTTCATCTCAGAGGAAATCAGCTTTAGGGAGATTTCACCCCCTGCGACCACCTGTAGGTAATGTTGACAAACTCAGCCTTTGATCCTTGTAACTAAGCTCCACAGGGATGTCCTTGGGTCTGACCAAATGGCTATCTCACCTGAGCTGAGTTACAAGCAGGCGCCACGGGTTTAGCACTTCCCTGGTTCAAAGACCCTGCCTCGCCTTTTAGTGCCATCTTCCTAAAAGGCATACAACTTCCTGGTGGGCTTTGAAGGTTAGAGATAATGTCTTTCTGTTAATTACCACATTTCTGTATTCCTGAAACTCTGTATAAGTACCTCCTAGAACAATAAAGCACGCGGCCTGAGGAGAGACACATTGCCCAGGTCGTCATGTGTGTCTTTGTTCGTCTCTGTCGTGTGTGTGTCCGCGGCCTATCTGAAGAGCATAGGTCGTCATGTGTGTCTGTCCTCATATGTCTGGTCTTGTGTGTCTGAGCGGCCTGTAGAGCCCAGGTCTGTCCACCCTCATGTGTCTGTCCTGTCTGTCTCCACTGTCCTGCGTGTTCCCTCTGCGTGTCTCCACTCATTCCAGGTTCCTAGAAGAGTCTCATGTCCACGCTGCCCACTGGACGGGACAATGAGTATTTGGGAAGACCTGGAGAGTTCAAGTTTGTTGAAGATTGTGGGATTCTCTTGATCTTGGGGAATATGTTGAGTCCTTGGAAACCACTTGAATGGTTTCAGCATGGAGAAGATCTCTCTAGCTCCCATGGGGATAAGACTTTGGTGAAATGGACCCAT
This sequence comes from Eospalax fontanierii, assembly GCA_035773235.1. NCBI lineage: Eukaryota > Metazoa > Chordata > Mammalia > Rodentia > Spalacidae > Eospalax > Eospalax fontanierii. Next base: position 15,061,193 of record CM069546.1, read on the forward strand.
GGTTGTGATTTTTCTTCTTACTTTTTAACAATCAGAAGTAATGTTTTCTGTTTTATCCCTCTCTTAAAGTTTTTGTGTCTTCCTACAAATTAAAAATACTTGCATTTATTCTTATTTATTTCAGACAAAGTCTCATTTGAAGCCCTGGCTGGCCCACAACTTGCTATGTACCTCTGAAGAAGCATTTGTCATCTTAGTTTTATTTAGTTAGTTCTTCCTTTCTTTCTTTCTTCCTTCCTTCCTTTCTTTTTTTCTTTCTCTTTCTATTTTATGCATATGAGTGTTTTGTTTGCATGTACGTAGGTATACTATGTACATGCAATGACCACAGAGACCAGAAGCGTACAACAGAGGACTGGAGTTACAGATGGTTGTTAGCTACCATACAGGTGCTGGGAACCAAACCCAGATCTTCTGCAAGAGCATACAGTACTCTTAACTGCTGAGCTATCTCTCTAGCCCTGCATCTGTCACCTTGAGGAACTTACATCTGTGGCATCTATGGAGAGCCATCCTGTGTGACAAGCTCAGGGTCCTTCAAATGAGGAGAAAACATTTGGTAATGCCTTCCTATGAAGTGGACACCAAGTGGAAGGGTCTCAAAGTCAGACTAAAAACATTCAAACATGAGCAAGCCATGTTTTGATTAGTGATTGATTTATTGCATAATTTTTCTGTTAGGGGAATAATGCGTCACCCAGATGTGTCATTGATGTGACAGATAACCGAGAGAACCAATTGAAGAGAGGAGAGATTTGTTCTGATCACAGTTTCAGAGGTGTCAGTCCAAGGTCTCTGAATTCATTGCTTATGCATGAGATAAGGCAGAATTGCAAAGTGTTGGGAGCCAGTGGCAGAGGCTACTCACCATCTGGCAGTCAGAAAGCAGAAAAGGAGACGCAGGAAGGAGATGAAGACAATGTATACCGTTCAATAGCATGTCCCCAGTGACTTACTTTCCCTAAGTCCCACCTCTCAATAATGCCATTTTATTGTGACACCATCAGTGGATCAAAGAGCTAATTAGGTCAGAGTCCTCAGGATCTCTTTGTCTCTGGATACATCTTGCAGACATATTTAGAAGTGCCTTACTAATCTCCTGGGTGTTCATAAGTTTAATCAAGTTCACAGTCAAGATTAACCATCACAAATGTGATATTGATAATGCTATTTGGCCAGTAGGACTTGTTCTTTGGAGCAGAGATGGGAGGAGAACTTAAGATTATGCCATTTGGGGCTGTCCCGTTCCTTCAGATGTTTAAGGACCACATAATGGTTTTAATCTTGGACCTTAAGCCTCATGATGGTTAATGAGTTTTTAAGTCTTCAAAATGCTCACTGACCCTCCAAGGCAGATGCCATGATCTGAAAATTTGTGTACTCCTATAATCCATATGTTTAATTCCTGACCCCAAAGCTAATGGTGTAGAAGGTGAGGTTTTTAGAGGGTGATAAGTGTGTGAGAACAGAGTCCTCATGATTGGAATTAAGGACTTTATGAAGAGATTCCAGTTTCCTGCCTCTTTGATTTTGCTGAGGACACAGTCAGGTGCACTTTATGTAAGGAAAGAGGCTCTCACCAGACTCAGAATTCTTTATATTTTAATTAAAATTTTATTTTATTTCAATTATGAGTGTTATTCCTGCATGTGTGTAAGTGCACCCATGTCGTGCAATGCCCATGGAGGATAGAGGAGGGTGTTGGATGCCCTGGAACTAGAGTTACAGACAGACAATTGTTAGCTGACATGTAGATGCTGGGATTCAGACCCAACCCAGGTTTTCTGTAAGAACAACCAGTGCTTCTTAACCACAGAGCCATCACTCCAGGCCCTAGACTTGGAATTGTTGGAACCTTAATCTTAGGCTTCCCATCCTTTTTACCTGCCTTGATCGCTGACAACTGTGACCTATAAGCAATAAACTTCTATTGCTTATAAGCCGTCCTGTTTCTGGCATTTTGTTACAGCAGCCTGAGAAGACTAAGAAGGTTGATGTGATTATTCTCCTCACTTTGCAGCTGGGGAAATTGTAGGAAGAAAGATTGTATAGCCCAGCAAGTAGCAGTGCCGAGGACAAAGTCAGACACAGATGCTGAAGAGGCAACTGGCCTGTTCATTAACATCTGTGGAGGGTGACACTGGTGTGGTGTGAGACTCGAGGCCGGGAGGCCAGTTGGAGCTGTTCCAGAAGTATGAAGGGTGGTGGTAGGTGCTCCCCGGAAACTGTGAACTCACATGGCCAGTCGACATGGCTCTTGTGAGTAAGTATGTGTAGACAGAGGTAGAAGGCTTGGTCTGGAGGACAAATAAAATTCTGTTCTTTATAAATTACAATCTCAGTCCTTCGTGACAGTTACAGACAATGAACTAAGACAAACTTTCTCTTCAATTATGCATCTAGAAATTAGGAACAATCATTTGACCTGCCTCTCAGAGTGAGTGTAAGAATTGTAAAAGATAATAAGTTTAAGTGGGAAATGTGTATCTCCTCATCCTGAGCCAAGTGGCTCAGATTCCAAACCCTACAGGGTAAACAAAGTTGTTACATCAGCCTTTCCTTTTGTCATTGGTGCCCAGACTGTAAATGACTATACATGCTCACAGTCTCTAAGAAAGCCTGGGCACCTTCCACTGGTCAGAGCCCAAGGGACGGTTACTCTTAATTAACAACTTGACCACATTTAGAATCTCTGCGGAGACACACCTCCAGGTATTTGTATTAGGGGAGGTTTCTAGAAAGATTTAACTGAAGAGACACAATCCCATGGGCTGGGGTTCTGGACTGAACAGGATGGAGAAAGGGGGCTGAACAGCCACCTTCATCTCTCTCTACTTCCTGGCTACAGAGTCAAGGAGGCCACTTGTATAATGCTCTTGCCACCACAACTCTACCAGCTGTGAACCCAAATCAGCACTTCCTTCCCTATGTGGCTATTGTCAAGTATTTTGTCACAGCAATAAGAACAGAAGCTAATAAAGCCCATCTTTGTCCAGCTTAGTATAGAAAACCTTTCTTCCTGCCTTGCAGCATGGAGATCCTCCAGTCTCTTGCTCAAGATATAATTCTCTGTAAAAGTTTGGAATAAGTTACACTCTGTGCAGCCTGGAATTTATCTGCCTCTTTCTTGCTCCTTAGGCACTTTCTGCCTTTGGTAACAGGTCCTCATCAATTGTAGTTTTTCAGAGACGTTTGAGGAGACCATGTGGGACTGACGATTATCACATTCTTATTTTCCATTTCTTTTCTCAAGTTACCTTCCCTAACTCTTTTGGCAGGGGAACATGGGGACATGACATGTACTTAACAGGCTGTACCTGAACTTTCCTGCCAGAAACACAGAATTACCTTGAATCCTATGGACATATTTGTGAGCATTGGGTTATAGAGAATCTCTCTCCAGGAGACCTCTTGGAGAGTTACAGGTCACAATTTTTATTTCTGATCTGTCTCTAATAAGGTAAGATTTTCTTTTCTTTCTTTCTTTCTTTTATTATTTTTATGTGTATGAGTGCATTGCCTGCATGTGTGTAAGTGCACCTGTGCTGTGCAGTGCTCTGAGGAGATCTGAAGAAGGCAGATCTAAATAAAACAGCCAGGTACAGTGACACGAGCCTGCTGTTCCAACTTTCAGGAGACTGAGGCAGGAAGACGATAAGCTCAAGGCTCAAGGCTAAATAGTGATTTCAAGGATAGCCTTGGCTATACAGTGAGACTCTGTCTCAATAAACAAATATAAATAAATATTTTAACTTGAATTAAAGGAAAACAAAGACTAACTCCGTCTGTTCTCTCTTGTGATTTAGTTTCTGATGGACAAAGGTTCTAGACTGTTCAGGTAGAGGGTAGAGGTCAATAGGTTGAACTTGTATTAGTCTCCCACATTCAGAACAGATCTCCTAGGGTCATGGAGTTATGCATGGTTGTTAGCCGTAATGTGGGTGTTGATAATTGAACCCAGGTCTTCTGCAAGAGCAGTCAGTGCTCTTAACCACTGAGTCATCTTTCCAGCCCCAAGATTTTATTTTTTAACATAAATCAAAATTTCAGGTAGTGAAACAACACTGGTAAGGACAGAAAACCCTTTGTCAGATTTAATTCACAGCCACAAGTATGTGTGTGAAATCCTGGGTGTAATCACATTGCTCAAATGGTGAAGCAAATGGACAGCTGGCTTTATTTAAAAGACACCAAGAGCCAAATTACTGGTTTTCACTGTCTGTTAGCCAGAGGCCATGAAATAAAGCCTCCAAGAAATTCTGAAGGGCGGACTACAGTCCTCTATACCTTCTTTACAGAAGAAGAAATGTTACTGTTGAGTGTGTGTGTGTGTGTGTGTGTGTGTGTGCCTTGCACCTTGCTCTTTTGTGGCAAGGTCTTTCTTCTTTCCCCCACTGCACTGCACACTCCAGATGAGCTGGCCTACAAGCTTCCAGGCCATCCTCTTACCTCTGCCTCCCACCTTTCTATAGGAGTGCTGGGATTCCAGATGTGCGCCACCACATCCAGCTTCTCACATGGGTTCTAGGGATGAAACTCAGGCTCTCAGCCTTGTGTAGCAAGTGCTTTTACCCACTGAGACATCATCTCCCTGGTCTCATTGTTGATTTTTAGTGGAGAAGAGAAAAATTTCAATTTACAAAGAGGTAGCAAGGAGTGGGGCCAGGGCAGTACCCGTTTCATGGTCAGGGGTACCCTCATTCGGAATGAGCAGCTGAACGAGAATTCTGCCGAACACACGTGAAAAGTCAGTTAAAACCATTTCCAAAAATTCTTAGTACTGAGGTCCTTTCTTCAAGATGTCATTCAAGAATTAAATATACAAAAGAAAGAATATCAAATCTGTTTTGAATGTGGGAGACTAATAAAAGTTCAACCTGTTGACCTCTACCCTCTTCCTGAAGAGTCTAGAACCTTTGTCCATCAGAAACTAAATCACAAGAGAGAACAGACGGAGTTAGTCTTTGTTTTCCTTCAATTCAAGTTAAAATATTTATTTATATTTGTTTATTGAGACAGAGTCTCACTGTGTAGCCAAGGCTATCCTTGAAATCACTATTTAGCCCAGTCGAGCCTTGAGCTTGTCGTCTTCCTGCCTCAGTCTCCTGAAAGTTGGAACAGCAGGCTCGTGTCACCGTACCTGGCTGTTTTAGTTAGAATACATCACAGGCTAAGCACTTTGTTCATTGCAGCTTACATACACAGCATTGTATCTGATTTCATGATGTGAGTGGGTATACCTGTCAGGCGGCGGAAACTGAGGCTGACAGTGGCAGCCACACAGATACGAAGGGGCACATGCTGGTTTCACTAGTGTCCTGCTTTAACTCACAGACTCTACTTTCACTCTCTGACAAAGTTTTCAACTTTCCAGCAGGGGCAGAAGGGTTCAAGGAATGTTTTTGCAGAGTGGAGATGGTGAAGAGAAAAGGAGGAAGGCATTGTGTGGAGGAGGCAGAGGGAACGTGGGGGCGGAGCTAGGGATGAAGAGGAAATCCGTGTAAAGCAATTAAAACCCAGAGACCAAGTGCTAAGAAAGGAAACTCCACAGAAAATCCAAACAAAGACAGTGTCACGGGGGAGAAGAGAAGGAAGCACGCTCTTCTGTAACTTCACTGCTTCCTAGTGACCAAAATGCTAGGATTTCTGAGAGCCCTGGTTTCTAGTTTGATCAGAGTACTTAGCCACTGAGAGACAGGTGTTTGCCTGAAAGACAGGCCAAAGGAAGACACAGGACACTGGTGTGGCACACACTGTCCTACAAGCAGAGCCCCCCTCCAAACTGGCATTAGTCACTAGGCAGTCTTTTATAGACCCTTAGTTTATGAAGCCATGCCGTATGTACCCATCTCCTAACTGGTGGCTGCCCGTGTCATCACAAGGTGACTTCTTCTGGTAGACTGATGTTTTAGGTAGCTGAATGAGGTCATTGGTTGGGTTGGTCCATGAACCAAAGCGTCCAGACTGCTCATGTTCCTGAGAGTAGCATAGTATTTGCTCCTTATTTGTTTATTCAGGAAAGTGATGTGGATTTAAAAAAAATATTTTATTATTTTATGTGTATGAGTGTATTGCCTATATGTATGTAAGTGCACCTATACGTGCAATGCTCATGGAGGTTAGAAGAGGGTGTCCTATTTCCCAGAGCTGGAGTTATGATGGTTGTTAGCTGCCATGTCGGTGCTGGGAACGGAACCCAGGTCCTCTGGAAGAGCAGTCAGTGCTCTTAACTGCTGAACCATCTCTCTAGCCCCAGGATGTAGACTTTTAAGGGAAGAATGTTAAGAAACTCTGGAATCTTCTGAGAAGGAAAGAGCAGAAAATTCATTAAAGACTTCCTGTACCCCTGTCCTTATGCCTGCTCTCGTCAGAGTCTACCCCAGCTCTAAGCCAGGCACTATCAACTCCACTTTATAAGAGATACTCAGAGATTTCCAAGAGTCAGAGAAGTTACATCTGTCCAAATCTTTCTTATTGTCTTTTGCATCTCTTCTCCTTTTCTTTTATTAATTTATTATGTTGTTTTATGTGTATAAGTATATTGTCTGCAGGTATGAAAGTGCATCTGTGTTATGCAATGCCTGGGGAGGTCAGAAGAAGGCATCAGATCCTCTGCAACTGGAGCTACAAATGGTTGTTAGTGTAAGGTGTGAATGAAACCCCCAACAATTTCAAACTCAGAAAGATGGAAGGAAACCTGGAGCCAGAGTTTAAAGACTGACTTTTACAACTTCTCAGAGATCTAAACCTTGAAAATAGCTCAGATAAGACTCCAGATCCCAAATTCACAAAGGACACTGGGCTTCCTTGACAGATAAAGTTCCGGACTCAAGGAATTCACAAACAGCTGTAAAAAAGGGCTACTTCCTGGCCAGAAGCTTGCCTCAAACATCAATCAGATGTCATGGCAACCCCCCTCCCCTAGAAGCCAGGAGTGGGCTGAGGGTTTTTAAGGCTTTGAGGACTTCGATTTGAAGAGGGGGGGCTTCAAAACTCAGACTTGGGCTTTTGGGCTGAGCTCACTCCCCCGGGGAGTTTGCCTCTCACACTCTCCTGGAGGGAGCTCCTCCACCCAGATCTGGAGCCTGGCACGCCAGCCCATTCCCCCAAGATGGGGGTGAGGGGGCTAGCCTCTCCCCATCTCTTCAGGGAGGCTAGCCCCCAAGGGGGGCTAGCATTTCTCCCCTTGTGGGTGTGGAGCAGCTAGTCCCCTCTGGTCTTCTCTTAATAAAACTGGGTCCTGTTAGCTGCCAGCGGAGTCTCTGGTCCCTTCTGTCTGCTGCGTCTCTCGAACCCGGACCCTTACAGTTAGCTCCCTTGTGGGAGTCATGGATAGTTATTCGCCACCAACTAAGTGTTGGGAATTGAATCAGCATCTTCTGCCAGAGCAGCCAGTGCTCTTAACCGCTGAGCCATCTCTCTAGCTCCCATCCTTTCCTTTTCTTGATGACATATTTTGTGATTGTTTTAGATGCTTTGCCCTCACCAAAGGGATCCAGGATAGGTGCTAAAGTTCTGGCTACTAATTGTGGTATGGTCAACTCAAGAGTCAAATAGTTAACCTAATTATAAAGGATAGTCAGGTACAACAAACATGTCCCCTCATATCCACAGGAGGTATGTTCTGAGACCCTTAATAGATGCCTCAAGTCATAAATGTTACCAAACCTGTGTGTGTGTGTGTGTGTGTGTGTGTGTGTATTGTGTTTTCTGTATACATGTATGTAAGGTTTTTTGGTTCGAGAGACGTAACAGAAATAGACCAGAGTGTTGGGAGCTGACAGAACCGGTTTATTAGGGCGTAGAACTGACTTCCCAGTCGGGAGGGAAGACCAGCTGGGACTAGCTTTCTCCCAGGAGTGGAGAAGACACTAGCCCGTGGCTAGCTGGTTGGTAGGGCTTTTTATGGGAAAGAGTACCCCATGACATCTGTTTGATGTTTAAAGTAAACTTTTGGCCAGGAAGGAATCCATTTTTTACAGCTGTTTGTGAATTTTGGATCAGGGATCTTATCTGTTCAAGTCAATTCCTTTTCACAGCTGTTTGCAGAGTCTGGATTCCAGGGGAGAAGTTCTCATGTTTGTAAATTCCGATCCCAGGTCTCTGTCAGTCTTCCTGAGTTCTGAAACTGTTGGGGGTTTTCTTTCAATCATATCTTACAATGTATACCCATGATAAGTTTAAGTTATAAATTAGACACAGTCAGAGATTAACGACACTAAACAATAAAGTGGAGTAATTGTAATAGGCTGTAATAAGATTTACTTGAATGTTGTGAATTGTTTATTTCTAGACTTTTCTATATGCTATTTTTGGACCACAATTAGCTGTGAGCAACCAGTGGTGCAGAAAGTGAAACTCTGTGTGGACTGCTGTCTACAGATAAAAGAGGGGGAAACAACAAAATGAAAAGCGGGTGGAGACATTCAGATGTGTGTAAACATCACAACACTGGAAAACAGAACAAACACAGTCAGTGCTTCTCAGTGCGCAATGCCGTTGGGATTACCTTTTAGGTCCTTGGAGCTTGATGCTCATTTTGTTGTTGCGGTAAAATCCAGTGTATCCTTTGCCTCTTCTCCTTGGGTTCTGCTTTCTGTTGGTGGGAGTGGGTGGTGGGAATTAGCTAAACAGATAACCCAACTTCTACTCATGGGTAAATTAGTTAATGGGCAAGTCCTCCAGTGAGGTAATGCTCTTAGCAGGTTAGTATGTCATTGCCTCTGATAGTGGATTCCAGGATTGACAAATGGTGGGAGCCATACTGTATTTAACATTCCTGCTACCATACCAGAGCTCCATTTCCTGATCTTCACATGGCCTGAGACAGAGCTGGATGGAGGGGAAGCTGCTCAGTGACCTGGCCGATTTCCTACTAACGGTGACATTGACAACACGACCAGAGCCTGGCTATCATACTGAAAACTCCAGGTTTCTCAGTGTCACAAGGGTTCTGGGAGAAGGACAGTGGATCGTAGGATTTGAATGAGGTTTGTAGCGCGGCCCTCCAGGATTCCTGTGTTGGCAGCGTCTGTGTGGTGATGTGGAAGGTGATGGGCCTATAATGTGGTGATGTGGAAGGTGATGGGCCTACAGGTAGACAGTAAGTCACTGGGGACTTTCTCTGCCATCTGGAGAAATCAAGGTGATAAATTTCTGCTAGAGTAAGTTGTTAAAAACAGCAAGGTTGGCCTCTCCTTTGCCTTCCTTCATGTCATGTGATTGCTGTCTCCTCACCGTGACACTGCCCCCCATGAGGTCTATACCAGAGCCGTACTTCTTGGATTTTAAACCTCCAAAAATGAATACTAAACAAACTTCTTTTCTTTAAAAGTTATCCAGCCTCTGGTATTTCATCATAGTAATGAAAAAAAGACAAACAGATTAATGTGGTGGTGAAAGCTGGATCAATTTAAAAAGATATTTTAGTTAATCACATTTTAAACTCCCAATAACCAGATAAGCTGGGCAGGTGGACCAGGCTCCAGGGAATAGACCCATACTGAAGAATATTTATGGACACAAATTAAACTCAGTAGGCCTTAAAAATAATAGAGCAATGAAATCGGGTAGGAGGAGATAAGGTGGAGGCGGAGATAGGGGAGTGAGTCTGAACAGGGTCAAAATGCATCACATAAAATTCTCAAAAGCATCAATAAAAGTATTTCTGTAAACATAAACACACATGGCAAAAAGAAAAATACTTAGAAAATAATAAAAAGTAAAAGTCTTGTCCACTCTTAGCCCTCATCAAATTCCCACGCTAATTCTCCTAAAAGAGAACCAAGTTAATCTTGTAAGGTTCTGGGTTCGAGAGACCCAGCAGACAGAAGGGACCAGAGACTCCACTGGGAGCTAATAGGACCCGGTTTTATTGAGAGAGAGACCTGCACAGGGCGGGTGCGAACAACTAACTCTCTGGGTGAGTGCATCATTAGCCCTGCCTAGCTGGTCAGTAGGCAGGAATTCAAGAAGTTGTTTGACTGGAATTGCCAAGGTGTATACTGGGAGGAGGGAGGGTCCTTCAGTCACATCTTACAAATCTCTTGTGTTTACAAAGTTACAATATAAGTTAAAGAAGACCACCTGTAGCTGGCATACCATTATCTTCAGAGGAATCAAAACCAACCAACCAACTGACCAACCAACTGCCTCATCAACCAACCCACCAACCAACCAATCAACCAGTCAACCAACTGGCCAACCAACCAACCAACTCACCAACCAACTGACTAACTCACCAACCAACTCAACCAACCGACAAACCAACTAGCCAACCAAACAACCAACTGACCAACTAACCAAACAACCAGCTATCTAATCATCTAGTTAATCAACCAGCCACCCACAACCAACCAAAGAAACAAACCCATTTTCCTTCCTTCTTTCTACTAGCTGCGTGGGGCTTATACACCTTGTCATCCATTCTTCTGGCTCTGGCTCTCTTCTCACTGCTCTAGAGCCCTTTCCTTTGTCTACCTTTTCCACTTCAGAAAGTGCCTTTTCCTAAAAAACAGTCTTAAATTTGTGCTTTACACTTGAGTGTAGAAAAGATGACAGTGAACGTACAATTTAAGATTTGGAAGGAACTTTCTATCGTTAGTAGAAGCAGAGGCCAGAGAAAAACAAATACACTCGTACTTTGGGCATAGGTGATGCTTTACAATTGCCTCCCTACATTTACCTTTATCCTTGAGTTTCTTACCAGTTCTCATTTGGAGGCAAAATATTAAGGTTTTATTTACACTGTGCAGATGAAGAAATTGAGATTCCAGCAGGCTGACTTCCCCAATAGCCAATGCTTTTATCCCAGTGCCCAGGCATGGGAAGACTTTCACCTCAATGGCTTCAGCAGCCTTATGGAGGCAATCCAGTTGTGGGGAAGATTCAGCAGATATGAGGCAATTCCCGGGGTGCCTTAGCTTGCCACCCTTGGGAGGCTGGCTGCTTTGCATAATCTACTGCCAGCTTGCTCAGGCACTCTGCTGACTTCATTTTTCAGGTTAAATTGGTTCCTGGCCCTGGGTTTCCCCAGACATGAGAATGAAACCATCATTGCTTGAAACGTAGGGTCAGGTGGAGCTCTCGCCACTTAGCGGTAGTGGGTCTTCTCAGTGTCCCTAACTGACTGGAGCTACCACCCTTTTCTTCGTGGTGTCCTTTATCTCTTCCTTCCATGTCTCTGCTTCTAGCTTAAGAGCAACTACCTACTTTTCTAACTCCTCCTCCTTTGCCTAAAGGGCAGTAGAAGGGGATGTGGGAATCAAATGGCAAGTAAGTCAGGGTTGATCCATGAATGTAATGAGCAGGTGCTATGCTAGGGACATTGATGAGACAGACCAGATGTAACAGGGAGTTCACTCTTGAGGACTTCATAGCTCCATCAGACAGTAGACAGGGGTCACATACAGCAAAGTAAATTGTACTAGGCTTCAAGTTAGAGTCAAAGTAATATAAATTCAAATAAGACCTTTTATTCCAAGTTCTGTTGAAGAAGAATTGGCAATTTGCTCTTCAGCAGAGAGTTTGAATAGAAAGAGCACTTGACATGACCCAAGCTTGTCTCCATCCTTAAGTTCCTGGAAACTGCATATAATGTTCTTCAAAATATGGATAGTTAAACTCAGAGTTGGGCTGGCCTGTGATATCACCAGGAACTTGTGTTCTTCTGTTTGTTTCTGTTCAGCAGTTTGCTTCTTGGCTCTAAGATGGCTGTTTTGCATTCCTCTCCCACCAAAAAAAAAAAAAAAAAAAAAAAAAAAAGAAAGAAAAAAGAAAAAAGAACCACCACAAAATGTTAGCCGAGTACAACTGTTTCACGTTGTCTCACCCCACAATTCTGACTTACATTTCAACCATTAGCTTACCTATAAAAGAGAGAGGTGTCTGTGAATTCATTGAATTGCTATTTCTTTTTTATACTGGGCACATAACTTCAACAACGTAGGTTTTGTTATTATGAAAGAGGGCATAGGGGCTGGAGAGATAGCTCAACAGTTTGGAGCTCTTGAACTGCTCTTGCAGAGTTTTAGGGGTCAGGAGTTGAAAGAGTTGCAGGTGGAAGAGAAAAGCAGCCAACCTCATACAATCCACGCTGACCTTTATTGGTCACTGAGGGTTGACTACTAACCAGCAGGAGTCTGCAGTAGCCACACTAGTCAAACAGCAGGGAAGTTTAAGTACCTTTGTATATGTAAATAGAGTTGCAGGAGTTGGGTAGGGGATTTACGGCCTGTGGTTCTGGCCATAACAGTCTCAGGAGGACTTGTTTGTGAAGCAAGGCCTGTTTGCAGAGCTTTGTGGTTGGGGTTTATGGGACTTCTGGACAGACTTGTTTGCAGAACAAGAATTGCTTTGGCTTACAGAGGTCTGCCTTCACAGAGGACCCAAGTTCAGTTAGCTGCACCCATGTCCCGTGGGTCACAGATACTTGTAACTCTAGCACCAGGGGATCTGACACCCTCTTCTGGTCTCTTTGGGCACCTGTTCTCACATGTGCAAACCCCCCACCCCCCAGAAACACATGCACATGTTAAACAATAAAATAAATACTTAAAAATAAGAAAGGAGTCTCGGTTCATGTGAGTCACTTCAGTACAGTGTGGTGTGATGACTAAATAATTATACTTCTTGGGCTTTTAAATGGCGATGCAGCAACATCCACCACAGTGCTACGTTTCATAGGATTATTGCATGAGAGTGTGTGTCAAAGGCTTAGAGCTTAGGGAGGTAAACTGTAAGTGTCTAATGAGTGCTACTTATGCTGGAGAATACGGTAGATAGTGATGATGCTCGTGGTTCATCTCCTGCATTCAGCCTGCCTGGGTTCAAATCCCTCCTCCAGCACTCACTGTGTCATCATGAGCCTGCCAATACAATTCTGGTTTTTTTCTCCCCATCACACAGTAGGATGTCAGACTCTTCTTCTTTGAATTGTTATCAGATTGAGGTAACCCTAGTCGAGGACTTGCATTATGTTGATACCCAAAGAATGTTAATCACCATGACTGTGGAAACTCAGAGAAGGTGTGTCTAAGGCAGCTCAGTGAGGTGTGGATGGGCAGAGATGGTTTCCTCAGAAGCGGTGTCTGCATAGTGTTTGAGCACCTGTAAGAGAGACAGGCTAATGGAGAGAGCATTGTAAGCCAAGCAGGCAGCATGAAGCTGTGAACAGCATGGTGAGCCCCAGGAGCTGGGAAGAATCTTCTGTTTGCAGAAGCCACGGCCAAAGGAGGAAAGTAACAAGTTGATACAGAAAGACAGTGTTTAGAGCTCTGACTGAGGACCTGACAACTCTTGGGGAGCTAGGCCTGCTGCTCCTCTCTCCAAGGCTTGATTCCAAGGCAAATGAGATCATTTCCACAGACAAGGAGTTAGCTGGTTGGAACAACGCTTGGTGTATTAGAATCTGCAAAGCACCACCTGTTAACCAAAGGCCTCAGGCTCCTCTGGGAACAGGCCATTAGTCAACTAATGACTACAGCTTTGGCAGAGTAGGAAATGAGAATGGCTTGAGGCAGATCTTGTGACCTGAGGAAAGGAAAGGATGTTGGAAGTTCTCACAGGGATGTGAAGACAAGTTGGCTAAAGTTCCAAGAGAGCTTCATCAGTGTGTGAGCACAGATTTGTTTATTAGGTTCCCTTGGAAGGGAAGTTGTTGAGGCAGCTGGAGAGGTACATCCCAAAGCAGGGACAGAACTGTGAGTCATACTGACCTACCATAGGGAAGCAAAGAAATTGGCAATATGTTGTTCAGCAGAGAGCTTGAGTAGAGAGAGCACTTGATATGACTGAGACTCGCCTCCATCCTTTAAGTTCGTGGAAACAGCATATAATGTTCTGCAAAATATGGGTAGTCACATCAGCTCAAGGCTGTAAAGACTGAATGAGTGGTCCGTCACAACACTTTTTAAGGAGGACCTAGAATAAAGCAGAACCCTGCCCAACCTCCCAGGCCTTCTGAACGATCACAGAACATAGACGCTCCCATTCCATCTCTCTTGTACACTGACACAGAATACTTTTTCTGCTTAGCTAATTCTCCCCTTGGCTTGTTTGGTCTCATCTTATCTTACAGGCCACCTTAGAAAGACCATCCCTGGCCATCACTCCCAAGTAGAGCTAGGAGTGTACCCCATGTCTGAAGTGCAATTCTCAACTGAAAGGGTGGATCTGGCACAGACTGACTGATGGACCTTGGTGATCATTTAACCTCCCTGTGCCTCCGTTTCAACATCCATAATGTAGGAATGATCATAGTACCTACCTCACAAAGCAGTTGTGTGTTATAGGGTGCCAAACAGGAGTCATCACACGTGAAAGAAAGGCAAGGCAGATTTTATCACGGCCGAGCTGACTTCCTAACTCTAAGTGGGCGAGTTCTGAGAAGCAGTCCCGATTCACTGTGGCACCCAGTGCTTACAGGCAAGTACAAGGTGTGTAAAGGTTATCTTCAAAAATATCCAATCCAAAATTCCCACCTGAGTCCATAGAAGCAGATGTTTACATTTTAGTCATTGTGTTTGTTCCTGATTGAGACACATCCTGGCATTATATCCAATCTTGAAGACCACGAGAAAATGTCAAACTCAGAGTTCCCCTTCCTCAGAAAACAGGATGTCACTGCTGTAAGATGGGGTTTCTATGGTTTGGTTAGAGACCATTTGGTTCACCAACACAGATGTGGTCATTAACAATGATTATTGCTTAAGATGTTCTGCATAAGATTAGGTACCCTTCGTTCACACAAGATGTTTGCATAAGATGAGATACCAACCAACGAGGGTGGGGGTCTTTAAGTTCTCACAGGGAGAACTCTGGGACCTTAATGAGCTAGGTTGGATCATGAGTTCTCAATCCACCATTTAAAGAGACATATCATAGCAAGAAGCAGAGACAGGAGATTTACTCGGCGTGGCCGCATTGGGAAGAAAAACATCAGGAGGGCCATGTCCATGGGCACCCTCCCCAAGTCCATCTTTGGAACTTAGACTAGATAGCAAGAGGCATTTTCTAACTAGATAGGCTAAATGTGTGACACTGCCCAGCACTGACCTATCGCTAGCTCAGGTCCAGTCTCTTCTAGGAAGTGGGGAAATTCCAATTCTTTGAGGTCTACTGTTTCACTAATCTGCTAACCAAAGGGAGGGGGCACAGTGTGTCTCTGAAGACTGTCTTCTCACCTGTCAAGAACAGTCAGGACAGGAATAGATGTTGGCTATCCCTGCTGTCTGTCAGAGTGGTTTTTTTTGTTTGTTTGTTTGTTTTTTTTCTCATACAGTGGTCTCAAGTTAATTTGTATATTTGTCAGTTATCTGACACTCATCCACTTCTGTAATGCGATCTGCACAAGAGAACTATAGAGTCTTTTTCTTCACTTCTGGTGTGGTATGTGCACAACACAGTATGTGCCACCTAAGAGATGCTGGAGAAGCTCTGTGTTTCATTTTTGGCTAGGCTTTTGTTTATGTCATGAAACGGTCGAGAATCCCCAGGGACACCTGGGTACTTCCCCTCCAGCCAGCCCAGCATCTCATCCTAGAAAGGAGGAATTAAAATTAAGAGAGGAGGAGTTTCCGGGGAGAGACAATCAACTTCTCCTTTCCTCAGAACCATATGAGGGGTTCTGAGGGGCAGATTCCGGGAGGGGTGTTTCCTTGAGCCTGTGAGGTGAAGAGCGAAGTGAGGTCACAGTGAGCAGTGAGGAGGGCGAGGCAGCCCCAGAGAGGCCAGATGTTGAGGGCTTAAGGGCCCAGCAGCAAGGCCTTGTCCATCGCTGCCTTTATCCTGCTGTGCACTGTCAGAGTTACTTGGCCTCTCTGGGCTTCTCTTATATCAGATGGAAGGCGTTGGAATGGATGATGAAAGTAGCGTGTCATACAGCCCCAGTTTTGCCTACACAGACCTAATACAATTATTAATAACTTCTTTCATTCTCTAAGTGACCTGCATTGAATGATAAATTAGAAGATTGGTTTGTGGGGTCAGTTTCAACTGTAATATTGTGTTGTTTCTCAGCCTTAGCTCCTTCTCCTGATTCATAGCCTGAGATGCTGATCTCCCAAGATGGTCACTTGGTTGTTGTTACTCTTCTGCTGGTCAGGTGACAGTGTTAGGCTTTGGCAGGAAACTGAGTTGAGTGTTAACCTCCCATTTCCCCTAGTCCACCCTTGTGAGTAAAGGATGCTTACACCCATGGCTTCCATGTGGCCAAGTCCTAGGGACACCATCCTTTTCCTACCTGAGAGATGGTCTTAGCATCTCAGGGTGCCTTCCCATCCCGGATACTCCCTTCTTTGAGAAGTGTGTGCTAAAGAAATTCCAGTCCCTTCTCTGGATTTAGTGTTTTCAACAGACTCCCTAGCTAACCGTATGAATTATGTTCCATTCCTTGGTTTTTGCTGGATCTTGAACAGATACAGATACCTTTTGGTCTATTCTTCATCTGGGGCTCTGGGGTCTCTCATGCAAGGTGGCATTAAGTCCAGTGTAAGCAGCCCAGTGGCCTGGTTTTCCAGGATGCCAGGGAGGTCGGGGGCTGGCCTGTCTGAACCTGGCAGCGTAAGTGAAGGGGAGAGGCGTGTGGATGGCCTTTGACCCTATGACCCATTTAAGTAACACTGTAGTAGAATGAAATTAAATTTGGGAAACTTGCAGTGTGTGTCTGGCGTGGCATGGGCATTTGAGAGATGTGGATCCAACAAACAGCAAGATTTCTAACCCCCACTTTTATTATGAAAGTTTGCAAACAGTCTGAGAGATGTGGACTGTCAGATGCATGTGCCCCTCTGGAGCCCACAAACCCCACCTTGCTACCATTGCTCACATTTTCCTCTGCTTATCTAATCATCCATCCATCCATCCGTTCTTGGTCTTGAATGGTCAATTCCTGGGTTTTTATATTTCAAAGTGAACTACAAACATCAGTATATTCTTCCCGTAAACTCTTCAGCAAATAACGAGAAATTTTTTCACTACAAAAGCAATTGAAGCCAATGGTAAAACACTCTGACGACAATACATGGTGTATAAAGTGAAAGCAGAAACCTCTCTTCTCGCTTGAGTCTCATTTATAAGTGCTGCTGCCGTGGTTCCTAACAATCATACACATAAATATCTTTGATATTTATTTTTTTTTTGAGATAGACTCTCACTCTGTAGCCTGGCCTGGTCTTGAACTCATTGTGATTCTGCTGCCTTGGCTTCCTAAACTCTGGAATTACAGGTCTGAGCCATCACTCCTGGCTATCTTCAACACATTGTTTAGGTAAAATTATAGCATAATCATTGTTTTTCAGCTTATTTTCTGAAGGCGTCCTTTGAAGGCATTAATCCTTGTCAGTAACTGCAGGTCATCTGAAGTCTTTTTAAGACTGCAGAATTTTCCCTGTTATGCACATTTATTTGATGTCTTACTGACAGACCAAGCTTCTGTCTTTTTTTTGACTCCTAAATTTTTATTTATAGATTTCTCTCATTTTATTGCTGTTTTTACTTATTTTCTTCATTCATTCATTCTTTCTTACATTTATGGTGTGTGGAAGTCAAAGGCAACTTGTCTTAGTTTAGCTCTCTCCTTCCACTATGTGGGTCCCAGGTACTGAACTCAGGTCTCCAGGCTTGGTGGCCAGTACCTTTACCGGCCAAGCTCTGATCCCCATAATTGCATAGCAAGTGCCTCATTCATGGAGCCATCTCCCCAGCCCCAGATTGGATAATAAAAACCAGTCATATATCAAAGATGGCTTCCTTTGACTTATGTGGAATGGATTGTGAGCAAAACCCCAGGCATCTCATCAGCTGCAGCACAGAAGCCATGGTTTCACTCTAGGCTGGCGGGACTATGGGAAGAGAGTGGGCTTCAGCACCAGAGGGGTTCGTGTTCAAATTCCCCTTCCACTGCTATGGGCTCCTGAAGAATCAAAAGCAAAGTCTCAAAGCAAGCTATGTACACGAAGTTCATAGCAGGGCCAACCACAGTCACTGTCAGGGGTAAGCAAGCCGAGTGACCAACTGCAAGCTGTTGTGTTAGATGCATATGGCAGAATATTATTCAGCTCTAAAACTGGAGGGAATTCTGCTTCTTTCCATAACGTATGAACCTTGAGGACATTACACTAAGTGAAATAAGCCAGTCTTTATGAAGAAATACTGTTTTGACTCCACTTATATGATATAGAAGAAAAGTCAAGTTCACAGAGACCCCAGATAGAATTGTAACTACCAGGGGCAGGAGAAAGAGATGAGCTGTGCAGTGTGTGCTGAGTTTCAGTTTCACAAGACAAAGAGAAGCCTGGAGACAGGTTGCACAATACCACATGCTGGTGCTGCACCGTGGCTATGATGATCAATCTTATGTTATATTTTTTAACCACAGTTTAAAAACTCCAACTGCATCACTTGCTGGGTGTGACTTGTCCAGCTAGTCTCAAGAGCCCGAGTTTCTCTATGTAAGAGAAGAGTACCTCACAGTACACAGTGTTACCTGGCTCTCATCTTTCTTTTCAGAATTTGGAGCCTCAGGCTCAGCTTTCCCAGGCAGAGAAAAAAAAGTGCATGTGCGCGTGTGCAGGTGCATACAATTTTGCATATGTGTTGAGGCCAGATGAGGATGTTAAGAGTTTTACTCTATCACTCTCTTATTCTTAAAGGAATAAGATTCCTCTAAGACAGGGTCTTTCAGGAGCCTGGGACTGGCAGTCAGCAAATCCCACTGACCCTCTTGTCTCTCTCCCCACAGTACTGGAGTAAAAGGGACGTGTGCAGCTATATCCAACTTTTTACATGGTCCTGGGGATTTGAACTCAGCCCCTCCCACTTGTGCAGCAAGCATTCTTATTCACTGAGCCATCTCCTTGGCCCCTAAAATGGCCTTTCAATGCATCCTAAGTGAGTTTCTCTTGAACCTAGTACATAAAAGATATTCAGTGAATACCTGTGGACTTTCTGGTGATTGAATCCACCTGTTTAGACATAATCTAGAATATTGCCATAGGGGTAGGGAACAGCATGTTTGGTGTATAATGGATCGTCTGCAACTCAGAAAAAAATTTAAGTCAGCATGCAAAATAGTGGGTTTTATTATGGCATTTCCACACACACACCTGTCATTACACTTTGTGACTCCAGTGAATGACCAAAGCTGTGCTGGATAGCTTCAGTTGCCAACTTAACACCTTTGGAACAAGGGAACCTCAACTGGGGGATTTTCTTTATCAGACTGGCCTATGAGCATGCTTATGAGATACCTTCTTGATGGTTGAAGGCCTAGCCCGCTGTGGCAGGTGGTCTTGGGTTTGTATAAGAAAACAGACTGAGCACAGACCAGAGGAGCGAGCCAGTGGGCAGCGTTGCTCTGCGGACTCTGCTTCAACTCCTGTCTCCAGGTTCCCGCCCTGAGTTCCTGTCTTGGCCTCTCCTGGTGATGGACTGTGACCTGGAATTGTAAAATGAAGTTAACCCTTCCCTCCTCAAGTTGGTTTTGCTCACAGTTTCATCACAGCAACAGCAACTAACTAGGACAGAAGTGGAAGAACATCTGGGTGTGAATTGTGGCAAAACAACTGGTCTGTTCTAAGACACACACAGCCTTTTTCATACTGAACCTTAAGGGCTGCTTTAGAAAACAGAGTTCTCCACTGACTGAGTCTCATATTAAGCACTTATAGTAGTTTTCTGTTGCTAGAAAGTCACAAATTTCCACAGGTGTAGTAGATTAAACATAAATTTATTATCTTCAGTCGTGTCAGTCTTAAATGAACTGAAAGTCCCCAGTTCAAAGTGTCAATGGGAGTAACACCGTAATGAACGTTCTGTCTCCTTGCGCATACAAGTTGTAAGCAAAATTCCTTTTGTCTGGTTGCAGGACTGGTATTCTGTTTCCTTTCCTGCTGTCACTGAGAGCCATTTCCAGCTTCTGGGATCTACCCACATTCCCGAACCATGTCCACTTCCCCCACGTTCAGAGCCAACCATGTCCACTTCCCCCACGTTCAGAGCCAACCATGGTTTTCCTCTCCTGTCTTTCTGGCCCAGCAAATGGAGATCCTTCACATGCTTATGTATGTGTGTGTGTGATATGCATATGGGTGCATACACACATGTGAGTACATGTGACTGAGTGCACGTGCAGAGGCCAGAGGTCACCATCAGGTGGTCAACATGGGTGTCTTCCTCTGTCATTCTCCATCTTATTTACTGGGACATGGTCTTTCATTGAACCTGAGGTTTCCTGATCTGGTTAGACTGGCTGACCACTGAGCTCCTGTGATCCACCTGTGTCTGCCTCCCAGTGCTACAGTTACAGATGCATGCCACCATGCACAATCACTATGTGGGTGTGAGGGATCTGAACTCAGGTCCTCATGATTGCATGACAAGCCCTTACCCACGGAGCCCTATCTCTCACCTTGGTCCTCTATTCTTAAGAACTCAATTGGGGTATCCTGAATCTCCTCTGGAAAATCCTCTTTGCTGTGCATAGCGATGCCTTCGAGGATTCAAAGGATGAAGTATTAGATATCTTTGGAGGGATTATATTCTAATTACCACAGCATCCGTTATCATGTTAGGATGGAATGACTTCTCAGAACAGGCCATTGTCAGTTGCTCGGGGGAAAACGCTGGGGACTGAGGCACCGAAAGGGGAATACGGACTCCGGTGACAGAGTTAACCTCTTGCAGCCCGTGTGCTGGAAGACCCAACAGGGTCTGTTTCTCAGACTGCTCTGTTTCTCAGGCTGCTGAAAGCAGAAGGCAGTCCTCACAAACACAACAAAGAAAGTAAAACTGGGAGTCTCACAGTTTCCCCTCAGAGCAGCTTTGCCAGCGGTAAAGCGTCTCCCCGGTGAGCAACCACGATTCCTTCCTTCATGATTCTCACTAGCACATTACTGGCTTGCTGTTGGTTCGTTGCTGCCTGCAGTTGAACGATGCCATCTTCCCTGGCTCGGGTGAAGCTTCCAGATGTTATCAGGGGAGGTGATGCTTTAACACCCTGTTACTACCATCTGGCAGTAGCTCTGAGTGCTCTTATTGGCTTCTATCACAGATGGCCAGACACTCTATCTGGAACATTCTCCAAAGACCCTGTGTTTAAGGCTTGCTTCCCAGGGCAGCATTATTGGGAGGTTGTGGAACCTTTAAGAAGTGGGCCTAGGCCTGGGGAGATGGCTCAGTGGTTAAAAAGTTGCCATGTAAGGACTGAGTTTAGATCCCCAGAATCCATGAATAGCTGGACACAGAACCATGTCTGTCATTCCTGAGTTCCTCCTGAGAGCTGGGAGGCAGAGACAGAAGAATTCCTGGAGCTTGCAGGCCCCCTAGCCTGGAGTACGCAGGGGTAAACACCAGTGACCCTGTCTCATCCAAGGGGAAAGGTGAGGACCAACACCCAAGTTGTTCTTTGATCTCTGCACATACACTGTGGCACGAGACTACACTCACATGCATCAGTGCACATGTACACATGTGTAAGATTAAGAAAGAAGAAGTAGGCCTAACTGGAGGAAGTTCGGCTCCTGGGGGTGGGGCTCACTGGAGGAAGAGGACTGTGGGACTCCAGTTTCTTCCTGACTGTTTCTGGTGTTCCAGTGACAAGGTAAACAGGTCTTCTCTGTCACATAATCCTGCCTTGATGTGCTGCCTCATCACAGGCCCAAAAGCAAGGGGAGTCAAATGACCACGGACCAAACCTCTAAAACACCAGCCAAACTAAACCTTTCTTCTCTGTAACCTGTTTGTCTCAGATGTTTTGTTATTGTAATGGAAACTGTCACATCCTCTCTTTAGGGACTGAGTCTTGCAAGCTACACTGGTGAGCTCAACAGTTCAAGCTCCAGTCATCTGTTCAGGCCTTTGCCACCATTCCTGTCTGCTCCTCTTCCCTTTTGTTTTCTTCTTCTCGCTTCTGAGGTCTTACTATAAAAATAATGGGGAAAAGTACACACCATTCCAGCTTAGAACGTAACGAAAATGTGCCGATGTAGTTTATTCTGGTAACGCTAGTACTTAAGAAGTGAAAGCAGTAGACTCAGAGTTCAAGACCAGCTTCTGGCACATAGCAAGCTTGAGGCTAGCCTGGGCTACATGAGACCCAGCTTCAGGAAAAGAAAAAAAAAAAAAAAGAAATGCAAAACAAAGCAAAAAACCCCTCAATAACCAAAAGGTTTAAGAAACTGTAAAAAGTTCACCTGTTTCTTCTTCCCTGTTCTGATAACGAGTTCACAGCAAAGGGGCCCTCTCCCCTACCGGCTCTCCCAGTCTGAGGTGGACACAGAGCCTAAGAGGCTGAAATGGCAGTGACTGGTGAGGGGCGGGGCTTCCTGGTGCTCTTGGGTGTAACCAAGAAAATTGGGCATTGTCTTCTTCAAGGCCAGGGAGGTGATCGCTTGCAGGTACATGGGGCGTGACCCTCCAGATGTGGCCCAAGGCGGAAGTCCAATCTCATGGAAAACCAAGGTCTCAGCTCTTGCTACACAGGAAACCTCCTCCCCGCCCGGTCCACACCCTCCCCTCTCTGGCTCAGGTGCCCAGTTACACCATTCCTGCCAACAGCAGCAGCTCCAGGAAGGATATCTGGAAAGTGGATCCAGGAGGGTGAAACTTCTGGTGGGGTGCCACTAAGAGGCAGCTACTCCCTGGGTAACCCGACAGGATAAAGAATCCGTTGAGATAAGAGGAGACACCAGACCTTTTCCTTTGACTGCAGGTATCATGTGTATACCACCGAGTCATCATCAAATGGAGGATCCCACAAGTGTTGAGCAAGGAGCTGTGCCAATTGTGGGCCACACCAGTGACTTAGCTGTCACACTAACTACAAGGTAGGCATTGTCTACATCCTAGAAGTGTGGAAACTGAGGCCAGGGAGGTCAGCAGAGATGATGAAGGCCTAAGTACTGGGCCGAGACTCAAGTTGGGTTTCAGTGATTTTAAGGCTTACTTTCTGCTCCCGTCCTCTCCCTTTCCTGGTCCTATTTTCTCCTTCTTCTCTCCTCCTTCTCTCTTCTATCATTTTTCTTTCCTTCCTCCCTCTCTGTAGGTCATTTCCCTCCCTTCTTCCCCCTCTCTATTTTCTTCAGCCAAGCATTTATTTCATGACACACTGGGCTGATTTCTTGACTGCTACTCCATACATATAAAGCCATGATACACTCCAGACTGCCACAGGCCACCTTGATGTTTCTGAGAATGTAATGCTCTTTCTTCCTCCAAGTGCAGGAGCCCCACTGCCTGGCCTGATGCTCCATGTAGGCTTCTGCCTATAGTTTCTAGAACATGGAATTCTGTGCAAGAAATAAGTAAAATGTCCCCCCTTCTGTAGAAGTCTCTTTGTGGCCCTCGTGTCCTGTTCCTCTGCTGCCCTCTGCAGAGGCAGCCTCTGGATGGAGGTCAAGAGTCCTTCCCTTCCTTCACTTAGTGTGTCCAAGTCAGAAACAATCTGGAGTGCCCTATGTTTTAGAAATGCATACACATGAGAGAAGCTATAGCAGTCATTTCCTGAGAAACACAAATAGAGTCACCAAGTGGTTCATTAAAGAGAGTGAGGAAAACTTTTAAAACAGTTCTGTTTGCCCATGCCCAGGACATGAGTACAGTGTCTAGAAGAGGCTCCTGGAAAGGGTGTTCAAACTCTAGCTGTGGGAGTAAACTGAGATGATTTTTGTGGAGGATAATTTCACAATCCTCATCAAAATGCAAATGTACAAAATCACAAAAGAAATCCCCTTGCAGTATGTGGGAAGATATATTTGCACAAGGTTAAATGCCACGAGTTCAAGTTTGTTCACTGAAGCATTGATTGCAATAAGAAAGACCAGAAACAATCCATTTAGTCACCAGTAGAGAGTGGTTGAATACATTGCGATGCATCTTTACAATAGAATAATACGCAGCTAGAAAAAAGGAATGAAGGCTTTCTGTACTAGGAAGGAAAGTTTTTGCATTCATGGTAAATGCCTAAAAGGAAGCAGGGCTATCTTTTGTGTAACAAAGAAGAAAGTATGCCTGCCCCCCTTCAGTTTTTATGAGTGTATGAAAGAACAAAGTTTACGTAAAAAATTTAAAACCAGCTCTGTGTGGTGGAGGAGGAATGGAAGGAAGACTTTTAGAGGAATTCCTCAAGATTTTTGAACCATGTGAATGAATTATGCTATGTATTTCAAAAGTTAAACTACAAAGTTAAAGTGATTACTTTTAGCCTCGAACTTGTTGTATAGACCAGGCTGACCCTGATTTGCAGGGACCCTCCGGAGTGCTGGGATTAAAGGCTTTTACCTCCAGACCAGGATAATTCCATTCTTTATGACTGATGTAACTAAGTTTTTAAAGTCAGGTCTGTGTTTCCAAGTTCCCCTCAGTAGTTGTGTTCTTAATTTTTCCATTAATTGCACTGCCTTGAACCATAGAGTTTTATAAGCTGGAAGAGCTCTTGGAGACAGACCCCTGACCCAGGCTTTCATATCTCAGGACAGTAAGTGCAGAACTGTGAGGTGATTCACCGAGGGTAGTCCTGCGTCTCAGTGACAGAATTGGGAGTTACTCTCAGCTCTGCTTCTCTCCCAGAGTCTGGGGCTGATTTTCTCTCCCATCCCAAAGGTCTAGCCAGCTCCCAGTTTTTATTAAGAATATTGATAATGGCTGGGTGAGATAGTTCAGAGGGTGAAGGTGCTTGCCACCAAGCCTGAAGACCTGAGTTTGACTCTCAACACCATGTGGTAGAAGGCGAGAACTAATTCCCCATGGCTTGTCACATTCCCATGCCAATGTCCCCACCCCCAACACAAATAAATAAGTAAAATAAATGTAAAAAAGGTGCTGATAGCAATGTGTGTTCTCCTTGGAGGGACATTTGCCTATAAGAAGAAAGCAAAGATGAACAGCAGATATAAAACCTGGTGGTCAACACTGCATTCAACAGTGATGGTTCAGAGCTCACAAATCAGAGCTGCTTTGGGGCGAAGGATGGAAAGCTGGTGCCACAACTTAAAGATATGACCGACTCTCTACCACCCTCTTTCCCTTTTCTTCCTCAAAATAAATAAATTAATTGTATCCAAGGGAAAAAAGGGAGACAAAACCATATCAGCTAGTCTCTCTCTAGTCCGTCTAGACTCAAGAAGACATACATTTGTGCTGTGAGTCCCTGATGACGATGCTGCGCCTATCATTAAAGTACCAGGATCTTATCAGACTTTCTGTGACCACAGGGACAGTGAAGACACCAACAGGTTCCCGCTGTGAATGAGGCCTCTGCTGGCAGAGCAATCAGGTGCACCCCGCTTCATCAGGATGGACCATTAAACTAGGTGAGGGCTTTTAAGATAATGACCCGAACCCTGCTCGTAGTCAAGCCCGGAGTGAGTGGTGTGAACAGAGGACCCAGAAAGTAGAAGTTGCCATCGCAGAGCGAAGGCATGGATGGTGCTCCCTAAAATTCAACACCAGGCATTTATCACAGAGGACGGGCAGCAACAATCTGAGGACGCCCTCCTTCAGCTTGGAGATGGGTTATACTGATGATTTTAATTTACAGGACCATGCGCAAGGGAGATTCTGCTCTGTGGTATAAATAGGCTTGCTTTAATGTTTATCATCACTGTCTAGTAGCCTTATTTTTCCTCCTCAATCTCTGGTAAAAATGATGCTCCAAGATAATATGCCATTCTGACTCCATGGCCTTATATATCATCTATCTATCATCTATCTATCCATCTATCTTTATTTTATGTATACTTTGCCTGAATATTTGTTTTCATTATCAAACATGTAAGCGCATCCATGTGTGCAATGCTCACCGAGGCCCGAAGAGGGCTTCAGATCACCTGGAACTGGATTTACAGACAGTTGTTAACTGCCATGTGGATGCTGGGAACAGAACCTGGGTCTTCTGCAAGAGCAGCTAGTGAGTGCTCTTAACCAGTGAGCCATCTCTCCAGCCCTCGGCTTTGTATATGTCGGATAGCAGCCAGGGTCTTTTCATAGTGAAGTTTGAAAACCATAGATTAACTTCAAATTTGCAGACATTACTATCACAAGGCTAGAATGGATAGATCGTAAATATTTGGGCTTGGTTATCATATATCATATCATAATCATTTCTGTTACGTATTTAATTCTAGAGTTGAAGCAGAGGCAACTATAGATAATAGGCAAATAAACTGACATGTTCATGTTCCAATAAGACTTTATTTACAAAACAAAACAGATTTGGTTGATGTCCTGGATTTGGACCACAGGCTGTAGTTCATCAACATCTGAAGTAGACAATACATTTCTCAAGAGTTTTATGAAAAGGCCATAATTCACCTGGATTCAATAAAAAAGATTGGGAGTAAATATCTTGTTGACTTTTGAAGGTTGCAGAACATTTCAAAGAACAGAGAAGAAATGACATCTGTTGTGGTTTAGATGTCAAATGTCTCCCACGGTCTGTTTTGTCTGAACTTTTGATCTCCAGAAGGTGATGCTGTTTGGGGGAGTTGTGGAACCTTTGAGAACTGGTAGCCTCTCTAGGGAAAGTAAGTGTGGCAGGGGTGGGCCTTGGGATTTGTAGTCAGCCCCCACTTCCTGTCCTGTCTTCACTTTCTGGTCTGCTAAGATGTGAGCAGGCAGCTGATGCCCACTCTGCCAGCCCAGAGCTTGCTTACCCTGCCACGATGGACTGTGCTTTCTCCAACTGTAGGCCAAAATAATTCCTTCCCCCTGAAGTGGCTTCTTGTCAGGTATTTGGTCACAACCACTAGAAAAGTAACTAGTGGGACATCATTGCTGGTGGAGGACCAATAGAAACCATGGCAAATGTTTTGGGGCATGTAGGTGGAGGCCAGAGAGGATAGTTAGAATTTGGCCTAGGAAATAAGCCATGCCAAAGAGAAACATTTAAAATATGCGGGAGTAAGGCCTTTGTTATCAGTTGCTTTTCATTATGCAGATGGGTGTTGAGACAGGTATGGTGGCACATGCCTGTAACTCTGGCCCTGGAGAGGCTAGGGCAGGAAAATTGCAAGTCTTTGACATGCATAGACTCCGGCAAAAAAACACAACACAACAAAAAAGCCAGAACAGTCAATAAGATTTCAGATGTGGAACGGCCTGAACACTAAGCCAAGCAGTCTTGGCTCTGCTGGGTGGCCAGATGGCATTTCATCACTTTACTACTTGAATGCTTATTAATTAGTCCATTTCCTGTCTGCCACGCGACCAGATGTTGCAAGAGGAATTCTGTGGATGCAGTTAAGCCTCGACTTTGTACATCATTGAGAAACAGTGCCCTAGTGAGGGTGACAGTCACTTGGCCAAGCGCCAGGATCTAGACGCGCTAGCCTCTCTCCCTGACATCCACTTGCTTGGCAAGTCCAGACCAATCTCGAGCTTCCCTCTGGATTTCCCCTTGGCTAACGAGGCAGCAGTTGTCCTGGTCTATCCGCCACAACCAGTGCCGGCTCCTCCCCCACCGCCCACAACCAGTGCCGGCTCCTCCCCCAACACCCACAACCAGTGCTGGCTCCTCCCCCACCGCCCTGCTTGCCTTTCTTCACCAGCACTGAAGTCGTGATTGACAAGAGGGAACTGCTGTGTGAGGGGCTAGAACCTTGTGTGGATGGAGATACTCATTCACTGACTGGCTCCCTATTGAGCATTTACCAAGTATGAGGGCTGAAGCACCAGTAAAAAGTGTGGAGAGCAGAAATCTGTTCTCCAGAGGCTCACATTCCAGTGGGGTATGTGTTGGTAGATGGGGTACATATGCATATGTACAGGAGACAAATAAAGTAAATTCAGACAAGTGCTTGGATAAGATGGAGCAAGGCACTGTGATGGGGACTGGTGGGCTCATCTGGTGAGTCTAGTGGAAGACCTTCCTGAGAAGAGTCAAAGAAAGAGCACCCCACCCATGAGAAGGGCAAGGGGGAGAGGCACTGAGCATGCTCTGTTAGAGGAACAGAGAGCAGGACAGCCCATGTGACTGTGGGGTAGTGAGAAAGGAGAACACAGATGGCCAGCCAATGAGAGGAAGGCGGCACAAAGAAATGACTGAATTGACTCTAGTCCGTTGAGTAACTCATCTGGTTTCTATTTTTACAAGAGCATTCAGATGGTTACCTGAGTTGTTTGGAGGGCTAAAGTAAAAGCAGGACCAGGTGTGGTGATGCATTGTAGACCAGAGGCTCCCTACTCATCATTATCAATAGAGAAGAAAGGCAGAGGCTTTGGCCTTCCCCTAATGGTAGAGTCACAGCTTGCCATGTTCATAGACTCTGCAGATTAAGGAAATCAGACGAGCACATGAAGACAGCTTATTTTTGCCCTGTGATGTTCAGGGTCCTAGCTGGGGGTGGGGCTCCATGATTGCACCTGAAATTATCAAAAGGCTCATCACTCACATGCCCAGTAGTTAAGGTAAACCCTGATTTGGGCCCTCAGCTGGGCCATCTGCTGTAGCACCTGCTCATGAATCTCCCTCCATTGCCCCAGACTCCAAGAGGGAGCTTTTAAGAGAAGCAAGATGAAAGCACATGGTGTGCTTAGGAGCCAGACTTGGACTTCTGATGCATGGATTTGCCCTCTGCCTGGCAAGCCGGACTGGTAAGCTATGGACAAAGCATTCATCCCAAACTTAGGGGTGCCTGCTTGCTCAGGATTATAAACTTGTTGACTTTCCTCAAGAAAAGGAGGAACCAGGAGAGTCAGATACCCCTCCCGATCAATGTGTGTTGTATGAGCAGAGGAAGCTGGAGAGAGCCTGGTCCCCTTCGCTATCTTGGGCAGCTAGCAGCAGGTCACAGGGTCCCTGCCAAAATGTAGAATTTGCTGTAGGGCCTCAGCAGGGAAGCCCCCCTCCTTCACCCATTGCTCTGTAAGTAAGCCCAAATAAACTCTTTTTTTTCTGATACTGTACTTTGGCAAAATTATGCCTTGTTTTGTTATTAGGGACCTAGAGAGGAAGGCGGGGCTGGACGCCATTCACACCTCTTAGAAAGAATTTTAGCAATAACTTCACATTATTTCTGTGGGGTGTTCTTCGTTGAACTGATACCACAATGTGCCCAGGTTCAAAGAGAGAAAGAGGTGACATTGACCCCTTGTGCTGTTTGATGGGAGGACTGTCAAGACTGTAGTGTATGTGTGGTGGAAGCTGGGAGACTGTAATGTTCTTGGAATATAAATCAACTATACTGCTGTTTCCATGCAATATAACATTCCATTAAAATAGTCTATCGAGCGGTTGGAGCAGTTGGCTATTAAGACAGCTTGCTGCTCTTGTAGAGATGGGAGTTTGGTTCTCAACACCCACATCAGGCAGTTCACAGCTGTCTGCAATTCTAGCTGTAGATGATCCAACATCCTCCTTTGGCCTCCTTGGTTGCCTGTACACACATGCGCACATGCACAGAGACATGCATGCACACACCTAAATAAGAATTTAAAAGCAGTGTATTGATTTTGAGGATATTGCCATAGGATATAGTTAGTGAATTTTTGCGGTAGGTTTTGTTTTTTTTCCCCATCAGCTCTCCATGGGAGGAGACAGGGTGTATGGCTAGCTCCTTTTCACAAAACCAAAGAAGGGAGGCACAAAGATTGGGCAAACTGGGGACTTAGTGCACCCCAATAAGCTCTACCTGCAGTGACCTTGGCCTTGATAACTTCTGAGCCAGGGACCAGCTACCGGGTGCTGTTGTATGTAGAGGTGGAAGGGAGCGGGTAGGGGATATATCCATTTTCCCTGGATGGAAGGAGACAGAAAGTAACTGAACAACTCCTAAAACCCAGAAATAAGTAAATGGAATTGGACCAAGAAGATGCTAAGCATTATTACTAAATGTAGTTGAAACACATATTGGATGGTGACTTTGTGCTGGAATGCTGGCAAGTCCAGGCTCTTGGATAACGTGGATGGAGCTGGAGTTAGCAGTCCGCATCTGTAGCACTTGATTGTTAGGGTCCAAATGGCCTTCACAAAGAGCTGCATTCTCTTCAGCCACCCAGACCTGCCCCCTTCACAGGCACAGACCTTTGCAGGCCTGAAGGGGCAGAATCTCTGGGCCATAAAAGTCAACACTGCAGTGGAAGGACTGGGTGCAACGCCAGGAGCCCTGGCAACCTGAACAACTCATGAGGGCGTGGGGACTTGACCGTCTCATTTACTTCTTGGAGGCAGTGAAGGGTGATCATGAGTCTAGGCCTTTCTGACACATATTGGCTGACAAAGTCTTTTCTTTTGTCAGGCTCCATCTGTGAAATGTCCCCAGCCATCTGCTCCTTCCAGCAACTTTGGAGGCCCCAAATCATGAGGTCTAGGGTGGCAGTCTAATGGTCCTCATTTGAAGCACAGTTGAACCTATAGAAAAATATGAGGTTGGAAGACAAAGTAACTGTGAGGGCTGAGAGATGAGGGCATCAGAGGCTCATCAGAGAGATGAGCCTAGTGCAAATCAGACCACCTTGAATTCTATTACTGGCCCCGTGATAGAAACAAGAAGAAGAAGGCAGGCCGAAGGGGCAAAAGAGATTTTAGCAATGGTATAAAAACTGATGACAGAGGGAGAGAGATCAGAACCACAGACACAGTTAACATTTTCATTTGGGTATCATTTGATTCTTTGAAAAGTCCCTGGTCTGAGGAGGGGCTGTCCCTGGGTCAGGGGCTCTCTTCTGAATGTGAGGAAGAGCTGGGATATAAGCTGTATGGTCCCTTCCTCAAATCACTCTCCATCAGCATCCCATGATGCTGGAAATCCCCAAGGCTGGCTTCCTTTTCTTTTGGCTGTAGTTCTGAAGTTCATTAAATGCATCCCACACTTGCTCATTTCCAGAGAAGCTAACTGAGGCTTGGAGCAGTGAAGCAATTAGTGCCATCTCCCTCAGCTGAAAAAGCACAGAACCAGAATTCAGACCCAGGTCTGTCTGATCTCAAACTCCCCATCATATTATATCACACCAGTGGCTCCATCAGAGAGACACTAAATTAGGATTAAAGATCCTTTCAATCAGTTCTATCATATAGCTTCCTAAAATATGTATCATGGAGGCCCCAGCAATGGACTCTGGAGTCAGGAGGATTTGCACTTGAATTTCCCCTCCATCATTTGAGTGTGTGTATGTGTGTGTGCAGGAGCATGAAGCCAGAGGTTAATTTTAGGCATTGTTATTAAACTGTCCACTTTGATTTTTGAGACACTACTTTGGAACTTGCTCATTGAGCTAGGTGGTAAGTCTGTCTCTGTCTCCTGTCTCTGGCTCCCCAGAACACACCGTCACTCCTCACTTTTATGGGTTCTGGGATTGAATTTAAGTATCTGTACTTATGTACAGTCACTCTGCTGACTGAACCATCTCCCCAGACGTGAATTTTGACTCCATTCTCGATCAGTTGTGAGACCCGACCAAAAAAACTCAACTTCCTTCAGTCCATTCAAAAGAGGACCACACTGTGACAACAAAGTCCAGCAGAGCAAGAGTAAAGATTTTGCTGTAGAATGGTTAATTTTGTTGTTGTTTCTTGAGAGAGGGTCTCTCTGTAGCCCCGTGTGTCCTAAAACTCTCTGTGAAGACCAGGGTGGCCTCGATCTCACAGGGATCCATCCACCAGCCTCTTCTTCCCAAGTGCTGGGATTAAAGGCATGTGCCACCACACCTGGCTCACAATGATTAATTTTAAAAAGTTGGCTGTCTTTTAGCTGTGACTTAGCAATGACAGAAAAGTCTGGGGACAGATGACAATGATCAGAGTAATAACCACCCAATACTGAGTGGGTAAGATGTACCAGGTACTGTGCTCAGTACGCTCCCCTCTGAGTCCTTACAATTCCAAAAGGTCTACAACCAGCATATTGAAAGTAAACAGCAAGATTGGAACAGACTTGGGTAGACTCCTCATTCAGTGCTCATCATCTGGGATGTAGGTTCACATAGGCCTCCTTAGGAAGTTGTGAGTGGATGGTGAAGCCTGAGGAAGGTGAGTAGAGGCCTTGGTTCTCAGGGTAGCACATGGGTTTGGGGCTCTGAGGGACACAGCAGGGGAGGCAGCCAAAAGTCAATGACACAAAGTAAGTGTGGCATGGGAATCTGAACATTTGAAATTGCTGTCACTGGGAGGTGGTGTCTGGGGGAAGGCGCACTGCTAGGAAAGCTGGGGGGGGGTCTAGTCCAGAAACCTTTTCACCCTGGAAGCTCAGAGTCCTCTGAGGGGGTAGCTGGGTGGAGTTAGAAGGTAGAGGCCCAGGAAGTGGCTCATCAAGACCTGTTGTCTGATTCAGGTGAGTAATTTCACTTTGCTTTGACCTTTTTGGTTGTTGTTGAGGTAAAATTTACATAGGGTTTTCCATATGGATCTTATTAAGCTTCAGTTTTTCTAAATGTGTGTATCCCTGTAATCACTGGAGACCAAGATTAAGAACACTTTCAGGGAGCAGGACAGATGGCTCAGTGGTTAAGAGCACTGGCTGCTCTTGCAGACAACCTGGGTTTGAGTCCCAGCACCCATATGGGAGCTAACAACTGTTCCTAACTCCAGTTCCAGGGGATCCGATGCCCTCTTCTGACCTACACAGGCATTGCACAACATGAGTGCACTTAAATACAAGCAATACAAGCACATAAAATAAAAATAATGAATAAAATATTTAAAAAAGAACACTTTGAACACATTGTGTCTCCCTGCCTCCCCCTCCCCCAACTTGGTGGGCTTTCTCACGGCAATCACCGCTCTTTGTTATGTTTTATGTTATGCTATGTTATTTTATTTTATTTGGTGTGCGTGTGTGTGTGTGTGTGTGTGTGTGTGTGTGTGTGTGTGTATGGTTTGTTTGGGTCTCATAAAGCCCAGGCTGACCTCAAACTCCCTATATAGGCAAGGACAACCTTGGAATTTAAATTTTCTTGCCTCCATCTCCCAAGGATTGGATTAGAAGTACACACCACCATTCCCAGGACATGTGGTGCTTGGGGTCAAACCCAAGTCCTCATGCATACTAGGCAAACACTCTAGCAACTGAGTTATATTCCTGTTTCTGACAATCACTCCTGTCATAGCCTCTCACTGAGCTTTATTTAAGCAGAAACACTAAGTTTGGATTCATTGTGTCCAACTTTTGTCTTTCAAAATTGCATCTGAGACATGCATCGGAGACATCCATCTGTGTATTGTGGCATGTGGGGATAACCTTCTCTTTCTTATTGCTGTATAGCATTCAGCTTGAAGGCTAGACCACAATGTATTTGTCTTCTCTAATATTGATGAATATGAAAGTTGTTTTTAGGTTTTTGTGTTCTAAACGAAGCTGTTATGATTCATTTGATGGACAAATGAAGACTCTTCCAAAAGGCGTATCCCCAGGGGTGAAGTTGTTGAGGCCTGTGGTGACTGTCTGTTTAGCTATGGTGTGCTAATCTGCTCTCAAATCAGTCTTCCACAGAGTGGTGAAAAATCTCATAATATTTCACTTGGAGAAAAAGTGTGATTGTTTCATGTTTTTTTTTAGTAGAGTTTCAGTGCATCTAGTGAAACCTCTGCAATTATGGGTGGTACAATAGGCTCAGGGAGGCAAGCGATTTGTTTGGACTGAAATTGTAACATTACAACTGGAACTCAGTATTACGGTAAGAATTTCGTCTGGACTTTTGAACCCTAGGAAATAAGTGTTAAAATCTAAGTGGTTGTTAGTCAGACACAGCAAAGATGCCACACTAGAGTCAGAAGCCTGAACTTTTGGCCCCAGAACTGTCATTACTGTCATTCACACATGTGTGACCCAGGATGAGGTACTTTCTGATGTGGGCCTCAGTCTCCCAAACTGGGAAATAAATCACCAAACTTCTCAACATGGCTGGATTGAAGGAGATTATGATGTGGAAGTATGCTATAGGTTGAGAAGCACTTAACAGATTATCATTGTCACTAGAAAAATATATTCTGGGCTGGCCAGATGGCTCATCAGGTGCAGGTGCTTGCCACAGCCTGATAACCTGAGTTTGATGCCTGGGACTTATGTGATGGGAGGAGAGAACTAACTCCTGCGAGTTTTCCTCTGACCTCCACATGCATGCTACGACACATGTTCACACATATGCAATAAATAAATAAATGCCGTAAATTTTTTTTTGGTCTTTTGAGACAAGGTCTCCCTGTAGCCCCAGCTAGACTTGGACTCATTATGTAGACCAGGCTGGCCTTGAACTCTCAGAGATCTGCCTGCCTCTGTCTCCCCGAGTGCTAAAGGCATGTGGCACCACATCGGGCTATTTAAAAAATAATTTTTTAAAAAAGAAAAATATATTCTAGGGGAGGCTATGCTATGTTTCTTCATCACTATGACGAATCCCAGGGATGAAATCTGAAAAGATGGCGGCTTTGTTTCGGCCCACGGTTTAGGAGGTGTTCCATCCATGGTTTGCTGGCCTGGTTGTTTCTGGGCTGTGAGGAGGGAGAACATTATGGCAAAAGGGTGTGGGGAAGAAGGCTATTACCTGACAGTGGTCAGGAAACAGGGAGAATCAATAGGTAAGAGACAGGTTCAAAGGTAGGCCTGAAGCACCTCACCGCCTCCCGGGCCCCACCTTCTACAGTTCTACCCTCACATAGTCTATTTGATTTTTTTCCTTAAAATTTGAATCCATCCACAGATTAAAGCTGTGTTCACTCAGGGGTCAGGACCCACAAAAC
Organism: Eospalax fontanierii; assembly: GCA_035773235.1. Taxonomy (NCBI): domain Eukaryota; kingdom Metazoa; phylum Chordata; class Mammalia; order Rodentia; family Spalacidae; genus Eospalax; species Eospalax fontanierii. The sequence goes on from CM069546.1 coordinate 15,095,859, forward strand.
CTAAGTGTCTCTGTAAACATCTCACAGCTACCCTCCAAAATGTTCTTTACCAACTTTCTAGGCCCCTTCTTATCCAGTCAATGATCAAGATGAATGATCACTGAGGCTTTGGTAGGCATGCAGTTTTCTTGCAATATTAGTACTTGTTGTAATTCACTATTTTGCATTTTATTTTTAACCAGAGTTAATGATTTTTAATGAAAGTTTATTTTCTCCCTCATTAAAAAGCTAGTGTGGCAGACAGGATTTTCCAAATATGGGCACACTGACTTCTATTCCAGCCCTCACGCAGCTTTTACGAAGTGACATTTAAAAATCTTTATTGGGCCTTTGTACATTTCATACAATAGTTTCTTAATCAAAGTTAGACTCCCTCCTTCATCCATGTGTCCCCATCACCAGACCTCATGTATTCTGCCATACATGTTAAGTCCTACCCAATTAAACATCTGTACCCAGATACCCTTTGGTGCAAATTCATCCCCTGGAGTCTAATCAGCCTATCTAGAGATTTTAAGTAAGGCCCTCTCACCCAGTAGTAATCAGTCTCCAATAGTTCCAAGACTAGGGCCAGTCTACCATGCATTTCTTTTGCTCCACGTTGGGTCCTTGTCTGATTGAATTGATGTGTGTCCTGTGTTCAAGGCCACCACTGCCACAAGTTCACATGTGAAAGCTTCCAGTGACCTGAAAGCCTCTGCTTCCCTATGTTCGTGAACCAGCCCTGGCTCTTACAATCTTTCCACAGTCTTACAATCTTTCCACCCCCTCTTCCACAATGGTTTAATATAGGGTGCTATCCAGGGGCACAAACTCTGCAGTCTCATTATTTAAAACTTGACCAGTTGTGGTCTTCTGTGTGCATCACACTCTGTTGGATAAGAAAGTTTCACTGGTGAAAGTTGGGGGATGCACTAGTTTTCTCTCTACCCCTCGTTCCACTGTGTTCCATGAGCCTTAGGTGTAGAGGTTCAACTGTAGATGTGTCACCTCGGACTAAGCATCTCTCAAGCATATATTCTCTGTGTCTGATCAGTTGTGGCATTCTGCAGCAGCCTCTATCTGTTGCAAAAAGAAGCTTCTTTGATGAGTGGTACATGGCATACTTTTCTGTAAATATGAGGATTCATATATAGCACGTGGTAAGAAATTTAATTTGTCTAGGGATATGAGAGCGGCAGGGGTTTCTCTAGGATCTGTGACCAACCCAGCCATGTGTATTTGACTGTGTTTACAGTCCTACCCGTTTGCTCCCACTGAGAGGGCCGTAGATAGCTCTGATTACTCCCCAGATGGCAGTGCTACAACTGCACTAATAAAACTAGTTTGCTGTGCCCGTCATTATGGTCATTAGGCTTTAGGGCAGGATTGGACCACTGATTGGTTTTTCTCCCTTAGCAGCTTGCTTGCTATGATCTAGGACTATGAGGGCTAAAATTCAGGTAGGTTTCCAGGTTATTTCCTGCTCCATTGCTCCAAGTCCTGTATCCAGAGTATATCCCATTTTCAGCAGTAGGGTCTTATCTTCCAGTTCTGGGAGATTACCAAGAGCTATGGCAATAACCTGTGTTATTTTGGGAGTCTCTTGGATCACTCTTACTACCACTCAAAAGGACATCTCTGTCTGGCACTGTGTTCTTTGCCATACAACCCTGGGTATTCATATGCACTAATGCTCAGGCACTGTATGTGAATTTCTCCAGGGGTTTTGGAGGCAGCATATTCCCCTCTGGCCTCCCTAGCCCGCTAAGATCCGTTCATCTCTACTCTGCCTCGCTCCCATTCGACCTCCTCCTCCTTCCCCAGTCCAAGTGCTCCCATTATCCCCACGCTCCCCAAGTGACACCCACCTCCCACAACCTCCCTCTCGTGCGTCCCCTCTTCCCCCCCCCACGGCCCCCTGTGCGTCCCTCCCTCCTCTCCTCCCATCCAAGCTGCCCCATTCTCCCTATAATCCCCCTGTTTTGGGCTCTCCTTTCTCCTTTCCTGGATCCTGGTGTCACATCAGGATATATACTTGCATATTTGGGATTGGAGCCACAATCTGCAAATGAGGGAGACCAGCCGTCACTTGCTTTTCTGTGTTTGTGTTATTTCACTTACTATAACATTCTCTAGTTCCATCCATTTACCTGCAAATTTAATGATTTCATCTTTTCTTACTGCTGAGTAGAACTCCATTATGTAAATGTATCACATTTTCATTATCCATTCGTCAGTTGAGAGACAGTTAAGGTGTCTCCGTTTATAGATATTGTGAGGAGAGCAGCAACAAATGTGGATGCACAGGTATCTCTCTAGTAGAATCAGTCCTTTGGGTACATGCCAAGGAGTGGCATAACAGGATCATGCGGTAGATTCATTTTTAGTTTTTTGAGAGTGCTCCACACTGTTTTCCATAGGGGTCACATGAGTTTGCATCCCACCAGCAGTGAAGGAGCACTCCTTTTCTCTACCCCTCTGCACCAGCATTTGGCTTCTTTCATTCTCTTGATCTTAGCCAATGTGACTGGGGTAAGATGGAATTGTAAAGTTGGTTTTTATCTGCATTTCTCTAATCACTAAGGATGCTGAGCACTTTTAAAGGTGTTTCTTAGTCATTTTTCATTCTTGGTTTGAGAATTTTTTGTTCAGACTATAGCTCGTCTTTTTATTGGGTCATTTATTTATTTATTTTTGTTCTTTGTATATTCTGGATATTAATCCTCTGTTCAATGTGTAGCTGGTAAAGATTTCCTCCTACTCAGTGGGTTTCCTCCTTTCTTTCTTGGCTGCTTCTTTTGTTGTACAGAAGATTTGTAGCTTAATGAATTCCCACTTATTTATTGTTGACCTTAATGCCTGAGCAATTGATGTCTGATTTAGAAAGTCCTTTCCTATGCTTATATCTTGGAGGGTACAGCCTGTGTTTTCTTCTAGAAGTTTCAGAGGTTCAGGTTTTATGTTGAGGTGTTTGATCCATTTGGGGTTAAGTTTTGTGCTGGGTGAAAGATAAGAGTCCAATTTCATTCTATAGGTGGAAATCTAGTTTTGCCAGCACCCTGTGTTGAAGATGCCCTCTTCCCCAGTGTGTGTTCTTGGTACCTTTGTCAAAAGTCAGGTGGCTGAAATTGCATGTACTCATGTTTGGATTTTTTATTGTGTTCCATTGGTCTACATGTCTATTTCTGTGCCAGTACCATGCTGTTTTTATGACTATAGCTCTGTAATATAAAATTTGGTATGATGATTCCCAGCATTGTTCTTTGTGCTCAAGATTGCTTTGCCTATCCGGGGTCTTTTGTGATTCCATATAACTTTTAAGAAGATCTTTTTCTAGGTCTGTGAAGAATGTCTTAGGATTTTGATTGTCATTGCCTTGAATCTATACATTGCTTTTGGTAAGATGGTCATTTTCACAATATTGATTCTACCAATCCATGAGCATGGTAGGTCTTTCTATCTCCTAGTGTTTTCCTCTAGCTCTTTAGAGATTTACAGTTTTCATTGTAGAGATCTTTAATGTCTTTGGTTAGGTTTATTCCTAAATATTTTTTTTCGAGGTTATTGTAAATGGGAGGATCCTCCTTGAATGCTTTTTCTGGTTGGTTATTATTGGTGTATAGAAAGATCACTGATTTTTGTAAGTTGAATTTTTGACCTGTCACTTTACTGAAAGTATTAACCATTGCTAATAGTTTTCTGGTGAAATTTTTTGGATCTCTTATGTATAATATCATATCATCTGCAAATAGTGGTAATTTGACCTCTTCTTTTCCAATTAGTACTCTTGTAATTTCTTTCTCTTGCATTATTGCTCTTGCAAGAGTTTCAAGCACTGTATTAAAAAGGAGTGGAGATAGTGGACAGCCTCTCTGGTTCCTGATTTCAATTCATTTAGAATGATGTTGGCGTTGGGTTTGATGTGTATAGCTTTAATTATGTTGAAATATGCTCCCTCCAGACAATTCCTTCTACTACTTTTAGCATGAGTGCATGTTGGATTTTGTCAAAGACCGTTTTTGTATCTACTGAGAAGACCATGCAATTTTTGTCTTTAAGTCCGTTTATATGTTTTATCACATTTATTGACCTATGTATATTATTGAATCATCCCTGCATCTCTGGAATAAAGCCTACTTGATTGTGGTGGATGATCTTTTAGATGTGTGTCTGTGTGCAGTTTTTGAATATTTTGTTGAGTATGTTTGCATCTATGTTCATTAAGGATATGGGTCTGTAATTTTCTTTATTGGTGTGTCTTTACCTGATTTTGCTATTAGAGTGATATTGGCTTTGTAGAATGAGTTTGGGAGTTCTCCCTCTGTTTCTATGTTTTTTGAATAATTTAAGCAGTACTGGTAGTAGATCTTCATGGAATGTCTGCTAGAATTCTGCTGTGAGACTATCTGGTCCTGGCCTTTTTTTTTTAAGTCAAGAGATTTTGTATTACTGTTTTAATTTCCTCATTTGTTATTCATCTGTTTAAGCTGTTGATCTCTTCTTGGTTTAATTTTGGTGATGTCCATGACTTTAGAAATTCATCCATTTCTTTAAAATTTTCTAATTTCATGGATTTTGTATTTTTAAAGTATTCCCTTTTGATATTCTGGATTTTTTTGGTGTCTGTTGGGATATTTGCCCTTTCATCTCTGATTTAGTTAATTTGGATTTGTTCTTTCTTTCTTTTGGTTAACTGGGCTAAGGTCTGTCTTTATTGTTTAACTTTTCAAAGAACCATGTCTTAGATTTATTGGCTTTGTGTATTTGTGTGTATATTTCATTAATTTCTGCTTTTTTTGATTTTTGTTGTTTCTTTTCATCTACAAAGTTTGGGTTTGGTTTGTTCTTGCTTTTACAGAGCCTTGAGTTGTACTGTCAGGTTAATTTACTTGTACTCTTTCTGATTTTTTTAATGTGGGCACTAAAAGCTATAAACTTCCCTCTTAGGACTGCTTTTAAAGTGTTCTGGAGGTTTTGTTGTCTTGTATTCTCATTTATATTTAGTTCCAGGAATACTTTTGTTTCTCTCTTAATTTCTTCTTTGACCCATTCATCATTCAGAAGTGTATTGTTTAATCTCCATGAGTTTGTGTAGCTACCAGAGCTTCTTTTGCTATTGATTATAAGCTTTATTGCACTGTGGTCTGATAAATGCATGGAATTATTTCAATATTTTGTATTTGTTGAGATTTTTTGTGTCCCAGATTTTGTCAAAGACCTTTTGTGATCAGTTTTAGAAAAACTTGCATGGGCTGCTGAGTATAAAGTATATTCTTTGATACTTCAATGAAATATTCTGTAGATGTCTATTATGTCCATTTTATGTAAGATGTCATTTAATTCAGGTGTCTCTCTGGTTATTCTTTGGTCAGATGACCTGTCAACTGAAGACAGTGGGGTACTGAAGTCACCTCTATTACTGAGTTGGAGTTAACCTGTGTTTTATAGGACTGGAGTCCTGTTTTAATGAAATTGGGTCCACCAGAGTTTAGTGCATATATATTCATGATTGCAGTATCTTCTTGATCAATTGTTCCTTTGATTAGAATGAAGTGATCCTTTTTATCTCTTCTGATTAGTTTTAATCTGAAGTCTATTTTGTCAGACATTAGAATTGCAACACCTTCTTGCTTCTTAGAGTCATTTGCTTGGAATATTTTTTTCCCATTCTTTTACCTTAAGGTAGTGTCTGTCCTTGAAGGTGAGATGAGCCATTCATCTTTCCTGTGTCTTTTGGCAGGGAAGTTGAGGTCATTGATATTTAGGGCTATGATTGAAAGATGTGTATTGAATACTGTCATTTTAATTTCTTTTTGTTTGTATCCCTAGTTTGTGTTATTATTATTATATCTTGTTTTGTTTCTGTAGCCTCTTGGGTATACTAAATTCTGTTTTCATTCCTATGTATTGCTTTGCGTATTCTCTGTTGGGCTAGTTTGATGGACATGAATTCTTTCAGTTTATTCATGTCATGAAAAGTTTTCCATTTCTTTTTGAACATGATAGATAGTTTTGATGGATAAAGTATTTGGATTTGAACTGGGACTACTTTGGTCCAGGCTCTTCTGGCTTTCATAGTTTACATTGAAAAGTCAATTATAATTCTGATGGGTTTTCTTTTATATGTAACTTGTTGTTTTTCTCCAGAAACTTTCAGAACCCTCTCTTTGTTCTGTACATTTAATGGTTTTACTATGACATGCAATGGGGAGTTTCTGTTTTGGTCATGCCTAATTGGTATTCTGAGTACCTCGTAAATCTGTATAGGTGAGTCTTTTCTTAATTTAGGGAAGTTTTCTTCTATAATCCTGTTGAAGATCTGTTCTAATTTAATTGGGCAAATATTAAAATCTACTTAAAGTTTGGCCTAACTGAACATAATTTTCATTGTGCCTACTCTTTTCAGTCCTCTGGATTGGTGGCTAAATGAATGAAGGCCATAATAAAGAAATCGATTATAAAAACTGATTAAGTTTTCAACTTCTTAGTCAGATATTCCCATTAGTTTTCTAAGAGGGATATCACTTAAAAAACTTCAGTTGTCACTCTTATACTATAATTACTGGTTATCCTTATGAAAACAGACAAAACGCTATAGGAATCATCTCTGTAAAGGGGAGATATTATATGCTATTATAGGAACTGTTTAAAGTGAGAACTAAAGTTTCAGAACTGGTTATAGTCTTTCTAAAGTGATTTCCCAGGAACAAAGAACTAAATGAAAGAGAACTAAAACCAGGTGATTCCATTAATTAGATAAGACATCACAAGGGGCTGGAGAGATAGCCCTTCTGTTAGAAGAGCTTACAGCTGTTTCAGGGGATGGAGTTCAATTCCCAGAACCTACATCAGGCGACTCACAACTACCTGTAACTCCAAAGGCAGCAGCAACTCTGGTGTTTTTTGTTTGCTTTGTTTTTAATCAAAACTGTCCAAATACTAGAATTTTTAGGACAGGCTCAGTATACTAAAAGTAACAAAGACACCTTAGGAAAGGTCTTACTAAAAACTGGGACATAGAAACAGATGGTTGCTTTTAAAAGACACTGTGCACAGTTAGTCTAAGACACTGCTTAGGAGCCCGATGCCCTCCATTTGAGGAGTCATCAGGTGTCACATAGCATTGGAAAAACACTGAGCAACAGTGTTTTCTTGCCAATGAGAATGAAACAGGCACTATCACAAGGTGATTGGATGAGATGTGGTTATTCCCATAAAATCTATGGAACATTGATTTCTTACAGATTTGCTCTCTTGTCTCTACACTATCACTTCTGTTTGGTACATGGGGACTGGATGACTTTACTGGGAGGAAATTTAAACTGAAACTGTATTGCTAATCTGTTTGGTTTTCCTGTAATGTGACTCTATTTATTATGCAAATAGTATATCTGATATAATACTAAAATAATAGGAAAGTTGGAACTATCTCACACACACACATGCACACACACCACGAGTTATAATAATTTGCAGACTAAAGACCATTCTTTCCTAAAAGTAGAACAAGTTTTCCACATGAAGTTAGGTTTATAAATTCAAACTGACCGCGGGGAGGGGGGGAACTAAAATAAAAAATAACAAATGATTTTAAATGCTCCAAATGTCAAATAAAAATTTTCATAGGTTACGAATGAGCACACACAGAGGAAGAGAGAGGGTCAGGCCAAAAGTGTGAGGAGACCTCACAGAAGGGTTTGTGTTGGTGAAAACACCCGTCTCCCACATCTGCTTCTTTTATTCCGTTATGTCTTCCGTGTTCTTAATTACAATAATTTTAGGTATGACACTCCTATTATACGTCCATGTGAAAGAGAAAAGGGAAAAATGTCAGACCTAGGTCCTGATGCATGGGGACATTGACATTGTCCAGGGATGTCTCCTTTAATGGCTTTAAAATATTTTATTTGGGACTGGAGAGAGCACTGATTGCTCTTGCCAAGGACCTGGGTTCTGTTCCCAGCACCCACATGGTGACTAACCACCACTTGTAACTCCAGTTCCAGGGGATTTGACATCCACTTTCTTTTATTTTAAAAATATTGTATTTATTATTTTTATTTTATGTGTATGAGTGTTTTGCTCACAGGAACTTAAGTACATCCGTATTGTGCAATGCTCACAGAGGCCAGAAGAGGGTGCTGGATAAGCCATATCTCCACTCCCCTTAATAGATTTAACTGCCCTTTCTTCTGAAGATTCCCTCCTGCCCACTCAGCCTCATTTCTGTCAGATCCTAGGAATGAAGCTCTCTAGCACCATTTGCATGCACAAAATGTGATGTTTAAATAACAGGGGATCTGTAAACTGAAATTCCCAGAAAAACAAATAACAAAAAAGGCTGTCCTATGCTGGAGACTCTACAAGGCAGACTGACTGATTAGAACTCCATTCCTGGGGAGAGTTGGAATGTTTCAAATCCAAACTATCCTGAGCTATCTTTAGTGCCCTTCGTAGCTATTTACTGTGCACCTCTGTGTCTGAACTAATGTCCTTTAGACTCAGGTACAACCTTTGGAGTATATTCTATATGGACCACTAGCTCTCACAAACCCCTGTATTTCTACAGGATCCTGAAATATCAGGCGGTATTTACTGGAGATGAAAGGGGGTGAGCCATGTGAGAAGACTGAGGGTAGGAATGCCTGAGTACATCCAGTGTTAAGTACTCCAGAGAGACAGCAGTGTGTGGTGAAGCAGAACAGAACACTCCCCAGAGAGAGAGAGAGAGAGAGAGAGAGAGAGAGAGAGAGAGAGAGACAGAGACAGAGAGAGACAGAGAGAAACGAGGAAAATAAAGCTGTAAGGACCAGTTTAAGCTTAGACAACATGGCACTGACAAGGACCAAGATGGCTAAAGCTAGATAACCCGAGGGCTATGAGTCAGCACAAAATGGCTGACAACGACTGTCTGGGAATCCCAAAAAGTAAACAGTGATGCAATTGGTTACATAACTATTTTTGGCAGAGTGCCGCTTTTGGGCGATTCTGTATAAATACGGCCTTGAGGTCAGAGGCCCCACCTTCACCAGCCTGCCTGTGTACGGGTGTGTGAGCCTCTCTCCATGTGGCCTGTGTGCTAGCCTGATGCACCTTGAAACCTGGAGAGGAGCTTCATTAAAAGATGAAAGGAGATAGCTTTAAAAAAAGAGCAAGAGAAGCAGTCATCATGGACCGGGTGGGGACAAAAGAGAGCCTTCAGAGAACCCCTAACAAAGGAAAATATCTGACCTCTCTTTCCTTCGAAGGTGGCAGGGAGTTGCACACACATGCCTTAGTTAGAGATAGTCTAGTGACATGGAGCAGGAGGAGGAGAGTACTGGGTAGGACCATAAATTAGGGGCTATAAAAGCCACAGCACACAGGATTTCTTAACTCTCTCTCAAAGAGAGAGTTGCATGAGGCTATGGCTTGATTTCTTCAGGTTGTGGGATCTTGCATCTTAGAGTGACCAGTGTCTTAAACGGGCAACCCAACGTTTAACAACATCTACTCCCTTTCAGTTTTTTTGAGAATTTCCAACGCGAGCATTATATTTGCCTCTCTTCCACCACTTCTGCTCTCCTTGCTCCCTTTCTTTTCCCTCCCCTTCCTCGCCTCCCCTCCTCCCATGTCCTCTTCACTCTCTCTTAATTTCTTATCCTCTTCTTTATTATTATTATTATATATATTATTATCCTATACCTGTATCAATATGTCTGTAACACACTGAGTCCACCTAGTGGTGCTCGTGTGTACGTGTGTTTAGGGATGAGCACTTGAGATTAGATAACCTATCAGGGAGCTCATTCCTGGAGAAAACATTCCTCTTAATTCTTCATTTAGAGGTGGGACCCCGTGACATTCCTCCTATCCACAGTGTCATTAGACAGGTCTCGTCAGGCTACCGTACTGTGGAGCTCTCCTGGGTGCAGCTTCCTATTGTGTCTGGAGTGTATTATCTAACTGCAGGTGTCTTGTTCCTCTTACAATCTTTCTGCCTCCTCTTCCGTGATGTTCCCTGAGTCTTAGGTGTAGAGGTTGCATTGTGGATGTATTGATTAGGGCTGGGAACCTTATAATCACGTATTCTCTGCATTTTGACCAGTTGTAGATCTCTTTAATAGTCTCTGTTACAAAAAGAAGCTTCTTTGATGAGTGGTGAGAGTTATATTTATCTGCAAATATAAGGATAAGTATTTAGAATATCTTTAGAAGTTACATTGGTTTAAGAAAGTAGCAGTAGTAGTTCCTACACTAGCATCTATGACCTTTCCAACCATGAGGACTTGGTTATGTTTATAGTACCATGCATGAATTTCCTCCCAGGCATGCTGATTATACCCAAGATACTACTCAGGGATATTTTGATAGGCCAGTCATCATTGTGGTTTGTAGGCTTTCCCGCTAGGTAGGAACATTGACTGGTTTTAACCCTCGGCAGCCTGCACAGTGTCTTCTGATCCTATGAGAGCTAGTCTTCAGGAAGGAGGCTTCCAGATCAGTCCAGCTCAATTACTCCAAACCCTATGTCCAAAGTATGTTGTGTCTTTAGCAATAGGATCTTTCTTACCTTCAAGTTCTGGGAGGCAACCAAGGGCAGTGGCAATAGCCTGATCATATTTTTAGAGACAGGGTCTCTCACTAGTTTGGAACTCATCAAGTCCTAGGGATCCTCCAGTTTCTGCCTCCCTAACATGAGATTTACACATGTATATCACCACACCTTGTTTTTTTCTAATGTGGGTTCTGGGAATCAAGAAAGCGTAAGTCCTAAATCCCTTGGGATATATTTCGAAGGCAAAGCAATGGGGACATGGGAAAGACAGAGGTCAAGAGCAGGTCCTGTTATGTTATGGGCCTGTCCCATCAAACATTTGGAACTCACAGCCTTAAAAATATCAGGCCGTGTCCTCTCCTAAACTGACAGGTGCTTGCTAGGAGGATTAAGCACAGGCTGGATTCTGCAGATAACCTACAAGCAAACGCCAGACAGAGGAGATCTAGTCATGCCTCCCCCGAGGCCCAGGCCCTAGCAGATAGAAGATCGACAGGAAAGTGTAAACCAATTTTCTCTCACTTCTGTCTCTGGTTGAGTTGTGGTCAATTTCCCAATGCCCTCAAATCATGTACCAGGTAGCCAGACAATGTATTAAACTAGCTCCTCCACCTGATCCCAGAGACTGTTGTATGTAGAAATTAGGTTTTTCCTTTTACCCCCAACCCCTGGAGGAGATTCTATTGAGAAAAACCTTCCCATCTGCTCACTGGGAGCCAGGAGTTTTCCCATGTGGAAGTGCACATGTGAACAAGGATCCTGTTCTTCCATCAGAGTCCCACCTCAATGCTTATGTATTAAAACAGCCTGCTCTACTACTCGCTGCTACAACCTCTATTTAAGAAGACTAGAAGTTTGGCCTATGCTCCATGGTACACAGGGATAAGTGATGAGTATCTGGAGGGGACTTGGAGGCATCCAACCGCAGACAGATGTGGTCAATAGAAAGATATATAGTTGGTTGTTGCTACAATTTAAAGACCTGGGGTGGATGATATCACAAAATAAGATATGATAAACTGAAAATAGGATGAAGATCAGAGCTGTGGTCTACTAATGAAAGGTCAAGTTGAGGGTAGGTAGTTGGCAGAGGAGATGGACAGGGAATAGCAGTATGTCAGAAAGCCACCAAGACATGATTCAAGAGGAGCATGTTCTTCAAGGTGGAGATGACAACCTGGTCACAGATGCTGAATGTCTAGGACTAGGAGAGAGTCAGCCATTGTGTTTGGCAAAGTGTAGTTCACTGTTAGCTTTGACAGTCCTGTGGTGACAAATGCCTTAGACCAATCATGTGGGCTACTCTTGAAATTTTGAGTCAAATATTACAAGATAAGTTTTTAGACATAAAATCTGGAGTCCTAGGACCCCACTGATGGTACATAGAACAACACACACACAAGGCAAAAGTAACCAGCCTTTAAGTTTCACAAAAGGGTGTATTGTATCATTGAGGTCCAGCAAGCATATTTGTACTGGAAGTTTGATAGGTTTTATCATAACACAAGAATACTGTGTCTTTTTCCCATTGGCTGGTGTTCATCTGAAAATCTTTTGTGACTGGGATTGACTAGTTTTAAAAGCAGACTTCGTAGTGCAAAGGAAATGAAAGAAAGGAGGAAAGGATGGGACACTCTGGGCCTTCAAGTTCAAGTTCCCTGGGATACAGCAGAGCCTCCTCCTAAACAAGTTTTACAAGATGAGGGAGATTAAAAGATTTGAATTCCATGTTGTAAATAAGAGTTGTACAATGTATGTATGAATGACAGATTAGCATCACAAGAGTTATGTTCCTGTGATCATTCTTTTGCAAGGAAAGATTTGAATTCTAGAGCTGGAGAGATGGCTCAGAGATTAAGAGCACTGTCTTCTCTTGCAGAGGACCTGTGTTTGGTTTTCAGCAGCGACATGGTGGCTCAGAGCTCTTAGTTACTACAGTTCCAGGAGATCTGATGGATGCCCTTTTCTGGCCTCTGTGGGCACTGTACACAGAGTGCCTATCTACAGGCAAAACACTCATACATATAAAATAAAAATAAATTTAAAATATCTGAATTTTTTTTTATAATTAGGTGGTAGAGCCAATCTTCCAACAGTTCTAGATTTGAACCTTGGATCTGCAAGTAACTGTGTGACCTTGGCCCAGTTATTTTGTTATAAAAATCAGGCCGCCCCCCAAATCAAACCCTCACCTGGAGAGTTGGAGAACTCACTTTTATTAAACTAGTGGACCCAGAAGTGCTGATACTCTGAGAGTCTGGACCCTGATTACAAAAATATATAAGTTTTTATAGAGCTTTTTGCCTCATTTCTTAAAAGAAACAGCATTGGTGGGTGTAGACTATGCCTATGTGGCTTTCAACACTAATGTCTACATGTATATAAGCCACATTACAGGAAATGCCTTTCAATGTCAAATATCATGTTACAGAAGCAGGTATTGCGGGCAAGGGTTAAGATATCCTTAGCTATGTAATTTGTTGCTTCTACCAATACAGTGGTTAACAGATGCTTTACCACAACTGGACTATTTGCTTCCAATCCCTTTGTGTTCTCCGTCTTAGTGCTACCTTCTCTCTCAGCGTAGATAATTATTTACTAGGAAAGGCATTACAGAGACTATAGAGTGACTTCTAGCTGTCCTAAAGCATAGTAAAGCACAAGAAACAGTCATAAGGAGACTATCTCAGACAGACAAAGAACAATATAGAATGTATGGAATGATTTCTTTTCCTCTTCAATTGATCCTCTTTAGACTTCCCTTTCCTTCTCTGTAAAATGGGAGCTATGAAACTGCCTGTCTTAACTTATGGTGAAGCAAGGATGAATGAAACAATGTCTATGAATCGGTAAAGGTATTTGCTTTTTTCCTCTGGCCATCACAAGATGCTTGAACTCTGTCTGGTAGCCATGGCAACTAAAGCAGAACAATACAGTAGAAGTGGCACTTGGAGGTGATACAGCTGTTTGGAGCTCCTCTATGCTCCTGTAAATGACCCCTCCCCTGTGCTCTGAGAAAGCCCAGTAAACTCAGTGATTTTACCAGGTTGGATGTGGTGAAATCTTACTTTGGGTACTGTGGTCTGTTGTTGGTACCCATAGGGAGTGAACAGGCATTTTTGTCTCCCCATGAAAAGTTAATGCAACCACACTTAATGTTTTCATGTTTTAAATGTTTATTTTTCTTCACCGTCTGCTCAAAAGAAGTATCTACATTTCTGATAAAGATAGTGTCCTGGAGTTGGATGAGAGGGCTCAATGGGTAAAGCACTTGCTTATGACCCAAGTTTAATCCCCTGAACTCCTTTAAAGGTAAAAGGAGAGAACTGACTCCCAAAATATGGCCTCCCCATTGTACACAATAATAGTAAATTAATTTTAAAACCAAAAAAGAAAATTAGAGTCTTACTGTTAGATCTTGGACCTGCCCCTTTAAAATACTGGTCATGCCATGCATCAAGATCCCACAGCCTGAAGAAACAGATGCTTCATTGATGGCCGAGCACTCCACAGACACTTCTTTTCTGCACGTTGATCGGTTGTGAGTTTCTGTGTTAATTGCCATTCACTGTACAAAGCAGCTTCTCTGATGCGGTCTGAGAGCTGCACCTTTGGATAGAGAGACACCTCTTTAGAGGCAGCTTGATATTATGTCTAGTTAGCAAAATAATAGTAGTCGTTTCACCCCTGGGTCAGTGTGCTCCCCAGCCACAGATTCTTAGCTGGATCTACAGTATCAGGCATTCATTTCCTCCATGGAGCAGGCCTTGAATCCAGTCAGGAAACAGCTGGTTGCCCCCACAACATCTGTGCCACTATTATACCCATGGGCCTGTCTTGCCAGAGTAGCTATTGTTGCTTGCAAGGGTCACAGCTGGTTAGGACTGTTGATGACTTTCTTCCCTCAGTAGCCTGTAGAGCACCTTCTGGTATTATGAAAGCTAGCCAGGCCTGCATAAAGGAAGCTTCCAGGTCAGTTCTGACTTGATTTCTCCAAGCCCTGTGACTAGAGTGTTAATCTGTTCTGTGAGGGGATCTTACCACCAAGTTCTGGTGGGGAAAGAAAAGCAATAGTAATAGCTTGTGTTGTTTCGGGGGTTCTGATCAGTTTTTTATTGTTACCTGGTAAGAGATCTGGGCACTGTAGACTGGGGCTACAAGGCTCATGCCCTGGCTTTGCTCAGTCTCCTTAAGCACTTTGTTTACTGCATGCACCAGGCACTGGACACCTTACCCTCTCCTACAAACTCCCTTCTTTTTCCTCTCTCCTGTGAGAATCCCTTCCTGCTTTTCCCCTTACAATGGCACCATCCCCAAGGAGGCCTTCTTGAATGCCTGGAGCACACTGACTTTTTCTTAGGAGCTGCCAGAGTCCCTGTGCCTCTCCTTTCATGGAACCTGGTATATTTCTGACTGTACATTCCTAGCGAGGATCTCACTTCACCACTGGTCTCTAAGGGCAGTGTACACATTCAGGGGAAGTAATTTTGCTCCCCAAAGCATGCCTTGTGTGAGATCCAAGGTCTGGGACCCAGTAGGTATACAAAACAAGTTCCTTGATTGACTAAATGAGTGCATATATAATGTAAGTGAACAGATGACTTTTCTTTTGTAGTGTAGTACAAGGATCTCTGAAAGGTTGTTGGGAAAGAAAATCTGTCACCAAATCTTACTGCATTAACTTTAATTACAATATTAAGGAGTGAAAAATAAATCTTGCCCTTGAAATGTAAGCAAGTCATGTTTGAAAATCTGGACTGCTTTTTTCCACTTGTTTATGTTTTGAAATAATTCTGCCTGCCATTATTCACCTCAGATCAATGGCTTTTGTGAGGCACCAGATTGTTGGGTATGAGAACTCTTTGAAGCACAAGGTCTTCTTTATGATGCGTTATTTTCAGTCTTATTAGTAATAAGGAACAAACTGTGTCAGAGACCATTGGGTAGTTCTGCTGGGTTGACGCCACAGAGGAAAATGCAAGGCGATGGGACTGGACGAGATATATTCAAGGAAGGGGATATTTGGAAGAGGGGATGTGGGAGCAATGTGGCTGTGGGTTTACGTGTACCAGGTTGTACATGATACAAGCCATTGGTTTTGGAGCTGGGGAAGGACACCTGGATGAAATCACTATGTTGGCCAAGTTGTTTGAAGCTGTGTGATGGAGAGAAACCAAGGAAAGAAGGAAAGGTAAAGGGAAGAAAAACACCCTCCAAGGTACCCCACGTCATTGGATACAGATGATGCTGGTGGCCCCCTGGTGGCCTTCACGGGTCAGGGCCGTAGCTCTGTGGACTAGTCTTAGAGGTTGCGACCCTCCCGACAGCCTTGGGGGAGCACTGATTGCTACATTTGTCCACTGGGCAATTCGGGTGCCCAACCTGGCTCAGAGTGTGGTATTAGAATCCTGGCCCCAAGAAGGCGAGAAATGAGGAAGGGGTGTGGGGAATCGGGGAGAGAAGACGGTTTGTCCCCACAGCCTCCAGAGCAGGGCAGGACATGTGAGAACGGAGCAGCGCAGAGGATCCTGGACGCAGAGCAGCAGCCCATCGGCAGCTGCAGCTGTTGCCATGGGGAGATGTGGCTCCCATCCTTGCCATGCAGCTTTGCCAAGGGAAGCTGGGCTTTCAGCGTGGAATCCCGCCATCTGCAGAAAACCCAAGAGCAGCCAAGGAAAAACCTTTTCCAGCCAAACAGAGCACACATGATAGCTGTGCTTGGACTCTGTGAGTCCCTCAGATGCCCCATTCGGCAGCTCTGTGGCTCTATGTCCCTCAACACCAGTGGGTAGAAAAGAACATTTCCATCAACAGGAAAGTGCCTTGCAAATGTACTCAGCCCATCCTTGGTCCTCAGAAGACCACCAGGAAAAACCACACATGAGATCCTGCAAGGACATGATTCTCCTGTGGGTTACTCCAAGACCTCTGGCCACCCTCTTCCCAACCTGATAGCATTTCCATGGGTTTCCCTGGCCTCATTCATAGGTGCTAACAGCTCGGGGTAGACTGAGTAGCTGTGGGGTGCAACCCCAGCCAATGGGAGCAGGTGCATTGCTCCAGCCCTGATTAAGTATTCTCATTGTCTGCACAGCTGGGAACATCTGGCCTGCTGAGGCTGTGGCATGGAGGGGCTGCTGGCTGCTCCTTAGCAGGAAGAACAGAGTAGCAGGCCCCGATATTCCCCAGCTCAGGCAGCCTCACTAAAGGACATTGGTTAGTCAGAGCAGGCCCCCCAGCCTCAGATATGTCTCAGCTCTCCTGAGGGTTCTCTGGCTGCAATTGCTCCACCAGACAGTTACTTTTCTGGAAGTTTCTATGACATGTCTTCTTTTCCAAGACAGACAGTGGGGAGAGGGGGTTATCAGGTTTTCATTGAAAAGAGAAAGACACAAGCTCCTACCATGATCCACTGTGATCCACAAGCCTCTCCGTGATTCACAAACCCCAATCCTGGTGCTGGCTACATATTGGGGTGGGGGCGGGGGAGTGCAAAGCAGTATCAGCCAGAGGCATTGTTATGGTCTCTGAACTCAGATGTCTTTGTTTTTTCTTTTTTGATGTGATGACTGTGTTGTCTGCAGGGCCTGGTGCCTCAGTGAAGTGTTGTGTCATGCTGTAGTTGCGCTGGACATTTATCAAGCTCTCACTGTGGTCAGGCATCAGGTTAAGGCAGTGACTCTCAAGCCTGGCTGCACATGGGAGCTACCCAGGAATTCTTGAAAATCCCGTCACCAGATTCTATCTTGCATCAATTAGATCAGAATCCGGCAGCAGCATAGGAGATCTTACTTTTCGTTCCTGGTACTGAAGATTGACTAAGGTCTGAGCATGGTAGGCAAGTGCTCTCCTCCTGAGCTACGGCCCCAACCTCCTCTTTCCTCTTCTTTTTTCCTTCTCCCCTTTTCCTCACCCACTTTGTATTTTGAAACCTCACTGTGTAGCCAAGGGTGACTCTGAACTTCTGATCCCCCTGCTACTCTCCCAGCATCCTGGGGTTCCAGGCCTGCATCACCAAGCCTTTCCGTACAGCTGTTTGCAGAGCAGCAGGCCAGCCCAGTGAACTTGTGCTTGGTGGCTGCTGTGCAGTGGTGTGGCCTATGTAGCTTGTCAACTGCTCAAGATCCCTGGATAAGCAAAGGAATAGAGACCATGTATTCTGCATGTAAATATTGCTTATGTTGCAGTTTGTAAACTTGAATGACTGCATTGAACCGAGTGATGGCGGCCATTTGACAGACAGGAAGGAAGTGTCTGAGAACAGTTAAGCAGTCTGCCTAAGGTCTGAGGTAGGACACAGGAAGAATCAGGAGTCAAAGCCAGACTTTCAAAAGCCTAGACTTAGCTCTGCTTTTCCTCAAGTGTGCTCCTGGCCTTGTGAAAATAACAAGATTGGGGGAATGCATGTAAGCTTATAGATTTTGAATTTGGGAGAGCTGGCGTGACTAGCTCCTTAGTTAGGACATAAATTCAGTGAGGAGAACTCACACTTCCTAACCCCTTAGTGCTAAGAAACAGCTGGGATTTCTGACCTGAGTCATTTCCTTTAGATCCCCAGGGTCAGCATTAGCAAGCCAATTACTAACCACCAGAGGCATCTTGAATCTTTGTTGCTTGGTCCTCAAGTGTTGATGAAAACTGAGCAGCCAGAAGGCTGGCTGGCTGGGTATGTGAGCTGGTGAGGGTGAGGGAGGGAGGGAACCTCTATGCACGCATTTGGCCATTTTGTGTGGTTCCTCTGTTTTCCATTTTGACCACTAGAGGGCGAAATCGGACAAGAGAAAGGAAGTCGCTGCTCCATTTCTGAGAGTGGAGAAAATATTTCATTTGTGGCTGTGTGTTTAAGCTAAAAGGGAGGGCTCAATTCGCGGAATGATTAAAGCGAGCACTGCTTTCCACTGGGCTCACGAGCTGCAGGGGGCCCTTTTCAAGCCACACTTACTTGTGGGACCATCTTGGATCTTTCGGATGTCAAGCTGACAGGTTAAGGGGCGGGGAAGTGAACTGTAGGTTTGTCTGGAAATTGGATGTGTACAGATAATAGGAGGCTTTCACAAAAAGAACATTTTGTAGCTTCCTAGACTTTCATAGCATTGATGAGAGTTAATGTTTCGAGAAATGGTATTATGATGAAGTTGCAAGCTGAGTTAATTTTCCATAAATAAAACAGTAAATTTTCATAGCTTGCTTTTCCTTCCCTATCCTGGGGGCGTGTGCGCTCAGTGAATGAGCAAGCTTTCCTGTCTAACCCTTCTTCCCTCTATGAGCCTTGGGTGAGGCTGGCCTGGGTTTGAATGTGGGCTGTCTCCTCTGCTTGGGTGGCCCTGGGTGATTCACCTGACTTCTCTGAGGATCAGTGGGGCATGTCCTCACACTGCAGGTTTGTCATCAGGTTTTTAGGGAGGATTGCCTGAGGGTCTCACGCACTGGGCGGAATCCTCTGTGTATGCTAGCCACTTTCCACGTTTTCATTCCTTTTGCCTGAGCCCAGGGTCAAGACTGGACCTGTCCCCCTTGGAACATCTTCTGGTTCTTCTCCTTCCCCTGTCCTTCTCTCCCATCCCCTCCCTTCCCCTGGGCACCAAGAACAGCTGCCCAAAGCCCAGCCAAGAGTTTAATGAGTGGGTGTATCTCCTTGGAGCCCTCACTAACCCCCAAATTTTCATTTTAGAAGCTCCTTGAACCACAGAGGGATGGACTTCAAGTGCCTTCAGACTCCAAACTGTGAGTGCTAATGGCTGGTGACAATTGTTGTTAACCACTGTTCACGCAAGGTGTGCTAGACATGATTCTAAAGGTTTTATGTATTTTTTTCTTCTTTAACTCTTACCGTAAAGTATGAGGTAAGTGTTTTGTGATGTCCTTTTTCTCAGGTGGGGACACTAAGGGTTAGAAAATTTAAATAATTCTGCCCAGGTCACACAGCTATTGAGTGGCAAACCCAGAGTCAAAGCCAGCTGTGACTCTAATAGTTACTCTGGAGATGGGGTTAGCAGTCAAACACATGGTAACTTTATCTCAGGCTGACTTCTGTGGAAAAGCGGTGTGTCCATCCAGGAGGCTGAGAAGGAGAGAGGGCCACATGTGATAGGGTCCTGGGACCACCTGGACCTGTGCAGTCTTCTGAGCAGAACTCTGAGGACTATTTAGGGTTCAAGAGGGAGAGATGAGGCGGGAGAGGGCATGGGAGGAACCGCCTCTGGCAGAGACGTGGGGAGGAAACATGGTATTTGTTTCAGGGACCTAGATGTACCGCCACATTGAGAGAGGGGGAGGAGCTACCCCCTCAAAATGTCATGAATTGCATTTTGCAGAAGAGGAAACTGAAATACAGGGCCAGCTACTGACTTGGCCAAGGTCTTGTAGCTAAGTGCCAGGGCTAGGAAAGGAACTGCCATCCATCTGACTCCAGAGCCTCAGCGGGGTGGAGGTCACATCAGAATCTTAAATCAGTCACCAAATAAGGAAAAAATTCTGGTACCTGTGACTCCTGGAAAGATCTCAGACCCAGCCTGCAGTACAGCCATGCCTGAGGCTCAGCATGCTGGAAATGTGGGGATTGTGGGCCATGGTACAATTTTCTTCCTCCCCTCCCCTCCCTCTCCTCCTCTCCCCTCCCCTCCCCTCCCCTCCCCTCATTTTGGTGATGGATACCAGAGAAATAGGAAGGAATGAAATGAACAAAATATTTGCCCTCATTGGGTCTCTCATTCTACTGTGATATGGGGTGTGGAAGGGAATCAGTCAGTGAGCAAACAGATCAAACACATAAGCTAGACAACGTTGTTGACACTGACACAGATGCAAACAAAGCATGGAAGCCGGCAAGTGGGCTGGCGGGAGGGATCTGTGCCTGGACTGTCACCCGAGGTTCAGATGGAGCTAATATCAAGTTCCTTTTCTTCTAGGCAGATGGATCTTTATTCAGGAAAGCCAGGTTTCCTTCTAACAGATGAAATGCGGGCAAACTCCAGGACCTCACAGGAAGCTCAGAGCCAGAGTCTTGGGATGAGATTCTTCTCCCCTCTGTACAAGCCAGTGCACATTGAGTAGATGGGGTTGCAGTGAGGCTTGTGTCCAGGGACCTGGGCTCATCCTCCTGAGGTGGAGGCGGGCACTCTCTTCCAGTGATCAAGATTAGAATAGTTGCATGTCCTAGTGCCTTAGGCTGCATAGAGACAGACAGCACCTTGTTCTCTCTCTCTTGTGAAGGTAGTTAGGTGTTGTTCTGATTCCCACTGAAATATCAGGAATTCTGGGTCTCAGTGTCCCAAGTGTAGGTCTGTTGCCCACCGTGGGACTGGATGTCATATGTGGCCCTGCTGCCTGAATGGATTCTGTTTCCTTTGCTGTCTATGTGTGCCCCGTGGTGGACATCTTTTGCTTCAAAGTCTGGCTTGCAGCTGGCAGAACAGATTTAGCAGAGAAGGCTTTTGCCTTGGAAACTTGGGTCCTAAAGAGGACCGTCTTGGCTATCTCTAAAAGATACTTATGAACTTTAAAAAGTACTAAATGGGCCAGAGGAGGTGGGAATGACTCAGCTGGTAAAATGCTTGCCTGGAGTGTAGGAAGCCCTAAATTCTATCCCCAGCAAGTCATAAACTAGGTGTGGTAGTTCACAGCTGTAATTCCAACACTTGGGAGATGGAGGGAGGTAGTTCAGAATCATCTTTGCATATACAGAATTCTAGACCAGTTTAAAGCCATTCTTCCCTGACCGTTCCCGATTTCCTCTGATTTCAAAGCTGAGCAGGGCTGAGATGAAAAGAGTACTTGGTAACTAGTACTTATATGAAGGAGTCCCAGACCAGCTTGGGATGCTTAAGACCCTGTCCTGTCTCAAAACATACAAACATACAAACAAACAATCCCAAACTCACCCCCAAACAAACATTTCCCCCTCCAAATTTGAGATTATTTAAGGCTTTCTATTTACTCACTGTCCATCATTTAAAAGGGTCTTTTGAGAACCTTTTAGGCAGCAGACACTGTTCTAGGCACAGGTGTTGACAGGACAGATGTCCAAATTCATGAGTTACCTACAGCTGCATGTCAGAGACATCTGGGTCAGTAGGTAGTTGTATGGGGCTGCGAGAGAGGAACTGAGTGGCAATGCTTAAAGGTAGAAGTCAGGGATGGCTTCCTATGGTGTGTGACTTGTACTATCAGTAGTGATAGCAGATTTGTCTTTTAAGGACGCCTTTCTTGGGTCCCTTTTACAAATAACAGCTGCCATTTTTAGAATCCTCACTACCTTCCAGACAACGTGCTAAGCACCTCCCCCCTGTGCTATCCTGATTCATCTGGACAGGCAGGCTCTGGGGTTACTCCACCAGCATGGAGGAGTAAAGTTTGCCGAAGCTGGACAGTTTCTAAGCTACAAGCCAAGATGTGAACTCCCACGGGCAGATGTCAAGACTCTCACCATTAATCACCAGGCCACGTGGCTGTCTCTGTAGCTGCCATCTAATACATAAGCTCATGGAGGTAGCCCTGTGGCCACAAACCACTGGAGCTCCTGCCAGGTCTTCCCCTCGCTGGCAGCATGACCACAGGAAGTTTCTTACTTCCCTGCATTTCATCCTTCTTTTATCTGTGGGATGGGATAGCAGTGCCTTCTAGAGTGGAATTCTGGGGTGAGTTTGATGGGGATGACATATTACAACTGTAAAGTACGTAACTTCATGCTTGGAGATGCAGGAAGTGCTTGTTGCTGATGGTCTCCATCTGCATATGAGCATATCAGTGTCTGCCTCATCCTATGGGCTCCTTGTACCATGTGGTGGTGATATTCTTTCAGTGAGCACTGGGCTTAGGTTTCCTGTTCTTCCACTGGGATGCATCTTTACAACTGCCTTGGCCAACAAACGACGATAGAGATAACATGATGTGTTTAGTGATGCTAAGTGATTGAAACATCAGTCTGGCATCTCATTCTGGGGCCATGCCATCTGTGAGTCAGGAGTTGACATGTGAGAAACCATCATGTCAGAGAGAGCTCATGAGAAAACCCCCAAAAAGATGAGAATCAAGGAAATTCAGTTGTTCTAGTTCTAGCCCTTTGAGTTTTCCTTTCCTAGGCACCAACTAGAGAATAAAGCTCCCAGTCCCACCTTTGTGAGTGAGTGTGTATGTGTGAGAGAGACAGAGAGAGAGAGAGAGTGAGAGAAACAGAGAGAGAGACAGAGAGATGATAGAGAGAGAATGAGACAGAGAATGTGCATGTGTAGGGCCCATGCATGCCAGGCATGTGCTTTGTCATTGAGTCACACCTCCAACTCTAGCCCCAACCTCAGCTTTGAGCTACTACAGTTGATTCTGAATAGAACAAAGACAAGCTGTCCCTGCCGTGTCCTGTCAAGACTGCAGATCTGTGAGCAAATGCTTCTGTGTTAAGCCTGTATATCTTTGGGTGATTTTTTTAATGCAGCACCAAGGAAAACCAAGGCATAGTGAGAACACAGAATTCAAGGTCAGGCAGCATTAGTGAGAGGCAGAGCCCAAAAAATATCCTCCCTGCATTCAAAGCCTGTTTTTTTCAATATGCTGGCTATGGGACCCTTGGCAAGTCACTTAACTTCTCCATCCCTCAATTTTATCATCTCTATGTTAGGTACAAATATGGTATGACTTTAGACGGTTGCAGTGACTATCAAAACAGAATACTTCATTATTGGTGCATAGGGAAGAGCCTGGGAATGTCTGAGTTGGGTTTTCAATCGAGGTACTCTGCCCTAGGAATGCACCAAGTTCACAAGACTTTCACACACACACCCCTGTGGAGACCGGACAGCAATATCCTAGGTACATTCAGTGTTCCCAGTAGGGCATGATTTCTAGTCCTCTCTGGCTCTCTTTCTGTTCACTGAGCCTTGGTGCACAGTGCTCTGGGCAGCAGGCTGTACCAGCACTCTTCTTTTAAGAACACAGCCCAAGATTATGTTGGGTTTTTTTGGCAGTCACCTCACAATGTTGACTCATCCTTAGCTGGCAGTGAAAATCCAGAGTGGCTTTACCACATGCGCTAGCATCCAGATGCATTCTTTCCTATCCTGGATTGGTACAGTTGGAGACTTCAGAGATCAGTCTGCAACCCTGTCTTGTTCCCTGTGGCTCTCACAGCTGTACCTGCATGAGAAGGAGTCCGGATGGCCTGCTGGGTCCCCAGACACATGCTGGATCATTGGGAAATGTCTTTTCTTTTTCCTTAGGTTAGTTTGAGTGGTTTACTGGTAATTATGACAAGAGAAAAATACAGATAGACTGGCTTCTTGTGAGAATGTCTGGAGAGAGCTGAGAAAGATATCTCAGAGGCTTGTGCCACGTGCCTGTGCTCGCCCCAACCTGTAGCAACGCTGTAGTTGACCATGAACTTTTCTGATGCGTCAGCATATGACCTTGTGGTGCTTAGTTTTCCTTGTTAATTTGATACAACCCAGAATCACCTGGGAAGAAGGTCTCTGTGGCAGACTGTCTAGACCAGGTTGGCCTGTAAGGGATTGTCTTGATTACGATATTTGATATGGGAAGATGGAGCCTAAAATTGGATGACACAATTCCCTAGTTTGGGGCCCTGGAGCCTATTAGAGAAAGCTAGCTGAGAACTCACCATGATGCATTTATTTCGCTCTGCTCTGGGCTGTGGAGGTGATGTGGCTAGCAGTTTCGAGTTTCTGCGATAAGTGCCCTGTTACGATGGGCTGTAACCTGGAATTGTAAGCCAAATAAACCCTCTATCCTCTAAGTCACTGTTTTATCACAGCAACAGGTACAAAGCTTGGACAGGCTTTGACTTCGATCAGCAAGAACCTGAATAGGATAGAAGACAGGTGAAGACAGAGACCATGTTCTCAGAAGAATTAGGCTTCGAGAAGATTA
Organism: Eospalax fontanierii; assembly: GCA_035773235.1. Classification (NCBI taxonomy): domain Eukaryota; kingdom Metazoa; phylum Chordata; class Mammalia; order Rodentia; family Spalacidae; genus Eospalax; species Eospalax fontanierii. The sequence goes on from CM069546.1 coordinate 15,120,256, forward strand.
ATGGTTGAGGTGGCTCCCAATCTCCCCAGATGTATGGTCCCCAGCTCCTACTTTCACAGCATGCCCATAAGGATAAGATGATGCGTTTTTCTGTTTTTCCCTTTTAAAGCTCTGATTTCTTGATGAACTACAAATTCTCTAAGTGACCACAGTACTTGATCCTATTAGTCCGGCAGTGCTCTATGTGGTGTTTGCTCACATGGTGACTGGGTGGTCAGCAGGTCCGTAGGCCATGAGTACATCAGAGTGGGCTGAACACAGTCCCAAGGCATGGTGGCATCTCTCCTGTAGTCACTGGTGAGGTTCTGGCTCCCATGGAAGGGATTCCCACCTGAGGCCTATGCTCAGGCAACGTAAGATGCACAGTCAAATGGATGCTGTTGTAGCTACCATTCTCTTCAAAGCTCAAATGTGATGTGAAAGGACCTCTGACACCCTCAGAGGTCGAGCTGCCTCTGCATGCTCTGCCACCTCGTCCTTGAGCTCTCCAAATTCTGTCTTATTGATCTGCATCCTCTTCCTTCCGTGACTCGGCAGCCCAGGGTCCTTGCTCTATTCTAGGAATAAGATGTCTCATCTGTAAACAACCTTATTTGTCTATTCCCAAATTTTTGAAGCTTCGAGTGAGTCGTTAATGTCTTCTCTGTCATTTCTTCCTTCAGAGAATACCAACTGGTGGGCTGAACAAAAATGGGGAGTGGCTCAGAGGACTGAGGAAATGATTTTAACAAAGCATTGCTGCCTACTTTAGAAAGGTTAGACCCTTAGACAAGTGATAGAAACCTGGCCAAGCTAGCCTAAGTGAATTGGGAGAAGTGGTTACAAGAAAATAGTGGTGGGGGTGGTGTCAGCAGTAGACAAATCAGGACCGGGGTGGAGAAGCCTTACGACTCTGGAGGAGGGGACTCTGGTCCTAAGATGAACAACTTGAAAGAGAAAAGACCCCTTTGGCCCAGGATTTCAGAGAGCTCAGTCCCTGGTTGCATGGCTCTGTTGTTTCTGGGCCTGTGGCATGGAGGGCACTCTGAAGGGATGCCAGGTAAATCACACTTTCTCATTTCATGGTGTCTAAGAAGATAAAGGAGAGAGACTGGAGAATGCTCCAGTGCTTACACACACACACTGCTTTTGCAGAGGACCTGAGTTTAGTTCAGTTCCCAACACCTACAGAGCCCGGCTCACAACCACCTGTAACTCCAGCTCCAGGGAGTTTAATGCCCTCCTCTGGCCTCCACTCATGCACACACCCCTCCCCCACCTGCACATAATTAAAAACAAAGTCGTGTAAAAGAGAAAAAGAAAAAGGGAGAGAGGACAAAGTGCTGGAAACAAAATATACCCCTCAAGGGCATCCCTCCAGTGGGAGGATCTACTTCCTGAAGTTTCCGTTACCTCGCAACAGCCTATTAAGCTCTGAACACTGGGGAAGCCTTCCACCTATGTGCTTTTTAGGGGGACATTTCAGATCCAGACTACATAGGCTCTTACCACGTCTTACTTCTTTGGGAGCTGCCGTCCCCATCTCTAACTCACTTTCAATGCATTCTATACTCCCATCTCTCTTTGGGTTCACTTACTTTCTTTTCTTTCTCTCTTTTTGGGGGCCAGGAGGCAGATACAAGGTCTCATGTAGCCCAAGCTGGCCTCAAACTTATCTGACTTTTAGGGATGGAGAGATGGCTCAGCAGTTACCAGCACTGGCTGCTACTGCAGAGGACCCGTGTTCAGTTCCCAGCACCCATATGGTGGCTAACAGTCATATGAAACCCTGGTTCCAGGGAATCTGATGCCCCGCTCTGACTTCCGTGGGCATTGCGCAACACAGATGCACTTACATGAACATAGGCAATACACTGATGCACACATAAAAATAGAATAAATATAATAAAATATTTAAAAATAGTTTTTAAATTTAATTTCTGCAAATTTCATATAATGTAATTTTATTGTATTTAGATTCCCTTCTTTTACCATCAACCCCCTTATTAAACCCCACATAATTTCATATACTCATATATCTATCTATGTATTATCTATCTATCTATCTATCATCTGTATTATAGACTATAGAGTCAAATTTCTGTCCCTAAATGCCCTTTAATGTAGGTTTATCCACTGGAACCTGGTCAACCCACAAAGAGTTTCACCCATAAATGAGTCTGATTCTCCCCCTTCTAGTCATCATCAGTTGACAGTACTTCCTCGGGTAGGCTTTGGGTTTCTTATCTATGTCTACCCTAGGATTTTGTCTGGTTTGAGCTTACATGGGACTTGTGCATGCTGTCACCATTGCTGTGAGTTCATATGAGTAACTGCCCAGCTGTCTGGAAAACTGTTTCCGTGTGGTCATCTGCCACCTCTGGCTCTTACAATCTTTCCACCCCCTCTGCAATGAGCCTTTGGAGGCAAAATTTGATATTGGTGTTCTGTTCAGGGATAAGCACTCTGTAGCCTCTTATTGTCCGTACATTGTTCAGTTGTGGATTTCTGTGATAATCACCATCTGCTACATAAGGAAGTTTCTCTGCTGATAGTTGAGAGATGCATTAATCTCACTCAGTATGATTGTTTCCAGTTCTATCCCTTTACCAGAAAATTTTATAATTTCTTTTTAAAAATATTTTATTATTTTTATTTTATGTGTATGAGTGTGTTACTTGCATGTATATAAGTGTGCCTGTGTTGTGCAGTGAGCGCAGAGGTCAGAAGTGGGCATATGATCCCCTGGAACTGGAGTTAAGGATGGTTGTTAACCGCCATGCGGGTGCAGGGAATCGAAAACCGGAGTCCTCTACAAGAGCAGTCAGTGCTCTTAACCCTGGAACTGTCTCTCCAGTCCCTTCTAATTGGCTCTTTTAAAGAGCTGAATAATATTCTATGGTGAATATCACATATCACAACTTCATTATACATTCATCAGTTGATGAACATCTGGGTTGTTTTCAGTTCAGCTGGGATGAAAGGGCAGCAGTGAACACGGGTGAGCAGCTACTTCTGCAGGAGGATATAGAGTCTTTTGGGTATATGGTTCAGAGTGGTGTGACCGGATCATAGGGTAGATGCGATTCTAGCTTTTTGAGGCATCTCCACTCTGATTTCCACGGTGGCTGTAACAGCGTCCACTGCTACCAGCAGTGGATGAGAGTGTCCCCTTCTCCACATCGTCACCAGCATTTGTCATTGTTTTTAGGACCTTAGCCGTTCACCTTTCAGGAATATCTTAACTTCCAGACAACGGTATTACAGACATATAAATGAGTAGGGACCACAGAGGTTCAACGAGCCACAGCGTTTTCCTGCTAGGACTGTTGAGATGCCCCGATACTCTGGCCTCTAGTTTTCCTTACAAGATGCCAGTCAAGAAGAAACTAACAAACTGGAGTGGAGAGATGGCTCAGTGGTGAAGAGCACTGGCTGCTCTTGCAGTGTTGATTCCCAGCACCCACATGGTGGCTGACAACAGTCTGTAACTCCAGTTCCAACGTATCTGACACCCTCTTCTGACTTCTGTGGGCATTGCATGACATGTGTGCACTTACACACATGCAGGCAATACACTCATGTGTATAAAATACAAATAATAAATGATTTTTTTTCTTTTGATATAGTCTCAAGTGTATAACCATGGTTGGCCTGGAATTTACTCTGTAGATCAGGATAGGATCAAGCTCACAGAGATCAGTCTATCTCTGCCTTCCAAGTACTGGCTTTATTAAAGGTGCGTGCCACCACACTCAGCAGAGCTACCTTCTTGACTCTCAATCACCAGCAAGAAAGAAACAGTGTGCTAGTACAGGCCAGGAGTTCGTCTTCCTGTGGTTCAATTAGCTCTCACTGGGGGCATGACACCCTTGTTCAAACATTTCAGGGAAGTGGCTGTGTAAGGTGGGCAGACACCCCACAAAGCTCATAGATAGGGGCCCCACATTAGTCACTCTTACAGAGGTATATGCGACAATGAATATCTCAGCACCCTGCTTGACTGTGTGGTGCATGAATATTCATGACTGAGTGAATGTGTGAATCCTGGGGGCAGGATACTTTAAAAACACCTGTTTATTCCATGGTACCAGGTTGGTATCAGGATCCAAATTCAATTCATTAAGTTCATCAAGACTTCTTAGCATACACACCATTGCCTTTCTGCCTTGTGTCCATCAATCACACCTTGGTCTGATAGTAACGTCGGCTTGATTTCTTTACCGGTAGCTGGATGGTCAGTGTAGGTCTCCTGATTAAGAGGTGAGCTATGATTAATCACACACTGCTTGGGAATTTGCCTCTCAAAGCCTCATGGTCATGAGAAGCTGAGACAGGAGGATTGCTACAATTTTAAGGCCAGCCTACCTTGCCTCAGAACACAGCACACTGACAAGCAAAGCCACAGAAGGAATATGCCTCTCCTTTCCCTCCATCTTTTTTTCTCTAGTTAGGTTAAGTGGACTGCCCTTTGCAGTCAAGATGTCAGAAGGAAGAGCCCAGGCTTACCAGGCCTATGCAGGATGTGACTGAGGAGGGCTTAGGCTTTGCAGAAAGAAATCGAAGGTGTGGGTGCTCCGGTGGGAAATCAGTGGCCTCTCTGGGGGTGCCTGAGTCTGCCTGCCCACTCTGAGGTGAGTTAGCTGTGTAGGAAGGAGCTCTAGAGCTGTGCCTGAAGGGACATTTAAAATGAGCAGCTGTCTTTCCATTTTTCAAGAAAATCCAGAGGCCAGTGGTTGTGTCTTGTTTCTCTTTTTTTCCTTTTCTGGGAAAGTTCATGAGTTCTTGGCCCTGAATAAGCTTAGTTCTCTACAGCTTTCCACAAGGAAATTAAATTTTCAGGTCCTGTACAAAAGTTTAGTTATCACTAATGTAATCATGCGGCTGTCACTGTAGATCAGGAGGAGCCAGAGGGAGGATGAGATTCCACAACAAAGAAAAAAATATTTCTCCTCTGTCCTTTGGACACAAGCAGACAAATTTATACAAGGTAGCATGTACGTGGTCAACTGTATATACACCTATATATACAAGTGGCTTTCCCAAGGATAATTTAAAAAATACTATATGTATGTATGATGTATATATATGTGCATATTTTATGCGCGTATGTGTTTGCATGTGGAGGCTGATATCCAGGGTCTATCTCGATTGCTCTCCGCCTTGTTTTTTTGAGACAGGGCCTCCTGCCCATTGATTGGCTGGACTGGTTGACCAGTGAGCTCCAGGGAACAGACTGTATTTATGTCTCCAGTACGGGTTGCGGGTACATGTGACACCACTCCCAGCCTTTATGTGGTGCTGGGGACCCAAACTCAGGTTCTCAGGCTTGTGTGGCTGGCGCTTTACTGATTGACTAAGTCATCTTCCCAGACCATGTCAGAGATAATTTTTATCCTGAGTGATTAAAAAAAAATTCAATCCATTCATCATTTGGAGTACCTACTTCATCCAAGCTGGAAACAGGAGAGAGAGAGGAAAAAGGGGGATCCTATAAGGGTAATTGGTGCCCGTTCCTGCCTTCTAGAACATTCCGAAACAGTGAACTGGGAGAGAGAACCTACCAACATCTCATAAAAAGTAGGCTGTAAAGAGCTCTATAAGATGTTAAAAGTTGCTAGAGGCTCCTTTCTTTAGGTTTTCAATGTGATTTTGGAAGTTTTGTAGGCAATCAATCTAGTTTTTTAAGTCAACCAGTCTTGCTCTGAGCTGGTTTGGGATTTGAATCTTGGATTTGCTCCTTCTCAGTAGTGAAGCTTTCTGAGCCTTGTTTCCTAGTCTGTAGACAAGGTATTAATATCACTAAACCTGCATGCATCAATTGTGTTCTGCTGAAAATAGTGGAGATCAGACAACAAACAGTGTTTGCTAACCTCTGAACATTAGGTGGTAACCCAGAGTTGGCACAGCCAAGGGACTCATGGGGCCACGGCTTCTTCTATCTTGCTACCTGGATTAGTTATTTTTCTCATTGCTATGGCAGAACAGCTTAAGGAAGGAAGGGTCTGCTTCGACTCACAGTGTACCATCCAGCACAGTGGCAGGAGCTTGAGGCAGCTGGTGATGCTGTGTCTGCTGTCTGGAAGCAGAGAGTGGTGCATTCTGGTTCTTAGCTTGCTTTCTCCTCTTTATTCAGTCTGGCATGCAGTTGGCGTGGGTCTTCCTACCTGTTTTAGTAGTTTGCTTGTCTGTTGCTCTGATAAGCACCATGACCAGAAGGATTTTAGTGAAGGAAGGGTTTTATTTCAGCTTACACTTCCAGATCACAGCCCATCATTAAGGGGAGTCAGGGCAGGAACTCAAACAGGAACTGAAGCAGAAACCGTAAAGGAAAGCTGTTCACTGACTTCTTATTAACTCATGCTCAGCTAGCTTTCTAATACAGTGTAGGCCCACCTGCCTAGGGATGGTGCCACCCACAGTGGGCTAAGCCCCCCCATTTTAATCATCAGTCAAGACAATCTCTTACAGACATGGTCACAGATCACTGTATCTGAAACATTTCTTCAATTGAGGTTCCCTCTTCCCAGGCAACTCTAGGCTGTGTCAAGTTGATAATCAAGACTAACTAGGCCACCACCTCAGTAACCTAGTCTAGAAACTCACTGATATGCGCAGAGGCTTGCCTCTTCAGTGATCCTAGATCTTTTCAAGTTGATGGTCAATATTAGCTATCACACTGCCCAAACATTCTGGGCTGCTGATGGCTGCTCCAGCTATAGGCAAGATATAGGGCAAAGGGCAAAATGCCAAGAAGTTGAAAAGATGCTCCTCCTGTACCTGTCACCCCCAAAGAGCATTCTGAAAGTCTTACTTAGCAGTTACATCTTATACTCCATTAATCACACGTTGTATGCCCAGAGGACCAATCCTATGTACAAAGGAAGCTGGGATATCAGTTACTTAGCTTGGCATACTTTTCCCTAACAAAATTGAGCTCCTGTAAATAAGGAGAGTAGGGAGACCCCAGCAGTATCTGCCACACTATCTTGGGGGACTCGTGGGATGATTCACTGGAGAATTCATGTTAAACTCCTGGCAGAATGCCTGATGGATAGTAACTTATTATTTAGTGGAGACACCCACATCTTTTGAGAGGATCCCTCAGTGACAACGCAAATGGAGGCGATCTCCTTGGCATTCTGGGACCCCCCCTGCCTCCAGTGCCTCCTGACTGGGTCTGACTCATGCTCATGACTCACACAGTCTCATCTGCCTAGAGCCGTCTCTCACCACTGTGGTTCTCAGAGGTATCACCTGCTATTTTGAAAACCTGTAGCACGAAATGGCTCTATCATTCAGATGCAATTTAATATGAATTTCCTGTCATGAATAAGTCTATATCTATGTGTTTATTTTTTTCTCCCAACCAGGTTACACATTTCTTCAGGAGAGGTATAATATTTTATTCCTATATTCCTGCCTCGCATTCCAGATTATGGGTTCTTATATACAGAGGAGACAGCCTGCATATACCATGCTCCGTTTATATCAATTTGGATGCTTTAGAAATGGGTGTGGCCAGAGGAGAAGCCCATAGTCAGTCCTAAAGACACAATATGTCTCAGTGGAGGTTGGCAATGACTTTGAGTGGTACTTAAACCAGCCAGCATGACAGGTGTTATTTGTAACAGATAACCTTGTCATAAGGTTAGGGGGTAGGAAAAGTCTTCTGGGAACTTAACTTCTCTCTTTGGGAAAAGAGAAGGAGAAAGGGGAGGGAAAGAACTTTGTATTCATTGTAATAAATGATACACATAAAAAGCTTTGTAATCAGAGAAGCGACAGTGCTGTTCTGATGCAGAAAACAATTCAGAGATCTTTTGCCTCTTGCAGAGACACGGGTTCCAGATTTGTGACTGTGAATTTTACATCTGCAACAGGAATGTATGTTAAAAACATCTTAAAGGATTTCCTCTTCTAGTCTTCCTATTCTTGGCCTCCTTCTCAGAGGGCCTCATAATCTGTGGTGGCTGCCAGGACCTAGGTGGATATTAAAGCTATGAATAATGGCTGAGACTGAGGCTGTCTTTAGACTCTGTGTCTTCCCCGAGGGAGTTCGTATTCATATTCATCTTTTAATCAATGGAGAGACTTGGGGATGACTCATCTACTCCAGCTAGGTGGGGGTGTTCATGATGCGCTTCACTAGAGTGCCTGTAGGTTCTGTTTTCTTCTAAGTGTGGTCCAGGAAACCCCAGGGTAGCACACAGCATGTGAGGAACAGGATGGGAGGAGAGATGGCAGCTATCTGGAAAGAAGCTCTTCTCGTCCGCACCTCTATCCTCACCTAGACCTGGGCTCTAGTTCAGAAGTTCATCTCTCTTCTTAAACACCGCTCCTAGATTCACAGACTCACACACAAACCCTTCCTCATCACAGGACTGGGAATGACCCTGCCTAGAGCCTCTTTCCTCTTCCAAATGCCGAAAGAAGAAAGAATTATGAAAAAAAAATATAAACAGAAACCCTTACCCTGGCAAAACTGTGGTGGTGGGATGAGACCTTAGTGGGTACCTGGGTTTATAGAGTGTTTCACTGGGTGGAGGAGCACAGAGGATTTTTAGAGCAGGAAAATGGATATGTTTACAGATGTAATATAATACACATACAGATGATGGACACCTGTCACCATATATTTGTCAAAACCTTCAGAATATGTGATGCAAAGATTGAGCCTGACTGTGAACTCTGGTCTTTGGGTGGAAACAGTACTATATATGCAGGTTCATCAATTGTGAGGATTGTTAAAGGGAGGTTATGACAATGTGGGATTAGAGAGCGAATGGGTTATCTTTGCATCTTTCTCTCAGTTTTGCGGTGGGCCTGTATTTGTTACTTTTCTGTTGCTGTGATGAAACACCATGACCAAGGCAACTTATAAAAGGAAGAGTTTATTTGGCTTGTGGTTCTGAGGGTTAGGGTTAGGGTTAGGGTTAGGGTCCATAGCGGTGGGGATGGCGTGGTGGCAGAACTGGCTAGAGCAGAAAATCGAGCCATCACATCTTCAAGCAGGCACAGGAAGCAGAGACTGGAAAACTGACAAGGCTTAAGAACTCTCAAAGACTACTCCCAGTGACGTGCTTCCTCCAGCAGGGTGTTGCCTCCTAAAACATCCCCAAACAGTACCAGCAACTGGGGACAAATGTCCAAATACTTGGAGCCTATGGGAGACATTCCCGTCAAACTACCACAGGGTATATAACTGTTCAAAAAGAAAATTATGTCTTTAAACAACAGCACCAACTACAATAATCACCCACACCACCTGCTCTGCAGAGAGCAGTAGTTGACGTTCTTTCTTTGGAGTATAGGAAAGTCGATGCAATTCCCTCCCTCTCTCCTTCCTTCCCTCTGTTCCTCCATCTCTCCCTCCATCCCTATCTTTGTATGTATGTATGTATTTGTGAGTGGATGGGGGGGGCATGGGCATGCTGTGGCACATGTGTGGAGGTCAGAGGACAACTCTGGGTATTGGTCCTTGCCTGTCCCCTTGTTTGAGGCAGGGTCTCTGTTGTTCACTGCTGCATTAGGCAGACATGCTTGTCCACAAGCCTCTAGGAATCTTCTTATCTCCATCTTCCGTCTCACTGTAGGAATTACAGATGTGCACTATACATCCTGCTTTATGGTTCTGGGGATCAGAAATCAGGTCCTCATGCATGTATAACTTTTACTTTCTGGGTCATCTCCCCCCGCCCCAGTTTCTTTCACAAAAAAATGGGGCTTCTGAGAAATCGAAGAGGAGAGATCTCTGGTGTGTAGGGTTGTATGTGGTGTCGATGTATAGAAACTCAATGTACTGATTTACAAGCCCCATCCATTAGGAGGTGATTATTCATTGCATAGACACTGCATTGCTTTCACTCATTTCCCTTGAGCATCTAAGAATTTGTTTCTAGGTTATGAGCATTGGATGGAAGTCAGAGAGAGGCAGGGAACCCATGCTCAGATCCATCTGTTGCTATAGATTGGGTGAAGAAGAGGACCAGGATGAAGCTCCCTTGAAATCATGTAAATCAATGGCAAACAGGATGGATTTACAAAGTTCACAAATTTGCCTAGCATTATAAAACACCAGGCTTTGCAAAGACCTATTGTGTCTGCTGAACTACGTGGTTATATCCACGAATCCTTACAACAGCTGTGAGAGGTAGACAGTCTCTTCATTTAGCAGATGAGTAAACTGAGGTCCAGAATAGGAAAAGCCTTGTGAAAGTTTACAGATATAAGCCAGGCATGGTGGGGCAGTGTCTAATTCTAGCACTTGGGGGTTGGAGACAGGATGGTGAGGAGTTCAAGGACATGCTTAGTTACATAGTGAGCTGGACACCAGCTGGGGCCATGTGAGACCCTGTCACAAACAAATAAGCAAACCACAAATGAACCACAAGCAAAGTTAGAGGTGTTTCCAGTTCACGTTACTTCATAAATCAACAGGACATAAGCTGTCTCTCATATTTCTTCCTTTGGCCTGAAGAGTTAATCAGTATTCACAACTCTGTTTGACAGATGTTCTTTAAAAAGGAAAATATTTTTGGATAGAGTGAAGTGAAGAGTAAATACGAGTCTCATTAGTTTATTTATACTGGGCACACACTCCTCCAGTGATAATTCATCCAGGATGTGAACTGGATCTCACTAGAAGTCGCTGGGCCTGAGAGAAAAGATAAAAACCACGATTAAAGACATCTGAACCCTCTAGGACAATTTATTATCTTGGATTTCATTTTTAATAGGAGATGCTAATTCACATAAAAAGTCTCCAAGGCAAGTGGGGACTATAATTGCCGAAGAGCTCCCACAGGGCGTGCCCTTGCTCCTGGGCTGGCCTGGGTACCAGGTTTAGAGAGAGGTTTGAGGGCTTCTTTGGAACTGTAATTAGCCAGGCCTTCTGGAGGGACCGTTTTTTGCTATAAAACAGGAAGGACATGGCTCCAAGTTTTCCCTTAGGAATCAGCTAAATTTTTTTTGTTTTGTTTTTTCTTCTCAAAGTCTTCCCGGGTCATGCCTGTGGAATGATGGAGATGTGACTCTCAGAAAGAAGATCAGGTTCAATCATTAAAGGGACCAGCAGAGTGGCAGAGGGTGGTATTCTGAGAGCCCAAATTCTTCCTATTAGCTAAGTATGCAAAAATGATCCACAGAGGCCTCGGGTTTGTACAGTGAGGAAGTTGGATAGATGGTTTCCAAGGTCCCTCATGATAGATGGAAGGATAGAGCAGTGAATGTTCTAGACAGAGAAAGAGAGGAAAGATAGAGAGTTCAAGTCTTGTCCTAGACAGGGGATGCTGGAGTTGCCATCACAAAGCTAGAGAACAGAGCCGATCACTCACCAAATGTCACATTTCCGATGAATGCTTCCGATGCTGGGGAGGTCTGTCAGTTAGGGGCTGTCAAGTTTTCCACTCTCAGCTGAGGCAACTGGAGCATGGAAGATGAAGTGGCTTTCTGGAGATCATGTGTCTGGAGGAGATCACATATGTGGAGCTGTGAGGTTCAGATCCTGGCAGTTTAAATTCAGCACTTGTTCTCTGCTGTAGTGTAGACATATTCTAGTGTCAAGATTCATGGACTGGAAGCTTGGTGAATACTGAGCCACATCATAGACAGACTAAAGGCTTTGCACTATTCTGTCTATGTCATTCTAGAAGGGAATTTAATTTACACATGAGAAATTTAATTAAATATAAAATGACTTTCATACTGCATCTAAAACTTCAGAAAAATTATTGCAATTTGCCAAGAAGGTGGACTTCATGATCGTTAAATGAAGAGTTACTATTTGAAGAGCTCCCATGTACAATTGTGCGATGTGTGTTGCACAAAACCATGAACCACCACAAGCTCCACTTGCACTGGGGGCTTTGTAAACGGCACTCTCCCAGTTGCATAACACACAACCTAGGCTCGCCTTTGTGGAGGTTCTCTGAAGTATTTAGGTTGGAATTGATCTTGTTCCAGTTGCAGAAATGGATGCCTTTGAATGAAAGTTGAAATTTGAGATGATTATCTTAGATGGTTATCTAAGAAAAACAAATGCCTGTCTTTAGTAAGAATAGGAGTTGCCACTCAGGATTCCATGGCAGCCACAGATAACAAAGAATCATTTTCCACAACACACTCCAGGGAGTTGCTGTAAATCCTCAGATCCTTAACTGAAACACCGAAGCTGCTTAATTTAGTGGCCTGTAGCCAGGGTTAGAGTTAGATAGCTGGTTCAGATTTGAGCCCTGTTTCTCTTTCTGCTGGTAACCACAGGGAATCCAAAGGCAAGCTTTGCCTTTAATCCCAGAGCTCCAGGCAGAGTCAGGCAGATCTGTAAGAGATCAAGGCTAGCCCAGTCTACCTAGTGAGTTCAGGTCAGCTGGGACTATAGGGAGATCCTGTCTCCAACCAACCAACAACAAAAGGCAAGCCTTTGGCTGCAAATAGCAACCCAAATTAAGAACTGTCTTAATAAGAAAAACTTACCAGTGGGTAGTGTAGGAATGTATGTGAGAGAGTTGTGTGTGTATGCTCATGTGTGCATATGTGTGTGGAGGGGAGAGGACAAACAGTGTTGTTCCTCAGATACCTTCTACTTTTTGCTTGAGACAGGGTCTCTCACTGACCTGAAACTTTGCCAGGTGGACAAGGCTAACTAGTGAAGGAGCTTTCAGAGATCCCATCTTTATCTCCCATCTGTCCATTGCTGGCATTACAGGCACATGTCATTGTATCAGACATTTATGTAGGTTTTGAGAGTGGAACTCAGATTCTCTTGTCTGTCCCATTTCCCCAGCCTCTAAAGCTACTATGTTTCAAACCTATGATGTATAAGCATGTAAATACACATTGTATATTTTTATTATCTCCATAGTCAGTATACCAGGCAATTGCTGTTGCTAAGCAGCCCCTGCCCTTGTGTTTGTCACCTCTAGAATGGTCATGCATCTTAGGAACATAGCTCAGAGATCACAGAATATGTTCCTCATGGTAGAAAGGACAGTTGCATGAGGAAAAGCTTGAACACGAAGCTTTTTAGTGGACAAGGATTCAGGAGAGCTAGACTCTCAGTGAAATAAGATTTAGGAGTCCCTGAAGTAAGTGACTCCATATGTATTTATTATGAATACATATGCATGTCCTAGAATGTACAAACAAGTCTACATATACTCATTTAATATATTAAAAATGCCAAATGATAAGAGGGCACAATGTCATAGTTGACAACTTTATTCTTTCTTACACATAGTGTAATGGGACATCTTACTTCTGGAATTTTAGACTGGGAAAAATATGCCGTGTCATATTATAGGAAGGTCAGAGGGGTTCTAGTACCTTCTAGTACCAGGGGGACCAGCTCAATAGCATCTTTAATGGTATGGCTTCTTTTTTAAAAAATTGTTTTTATTGTGGATTTTATACAATACATCTTAATCATATTTAGACCGTCTTTCCTATTTGCGCCCACTGTAGCCCACCCACAGAACTGGATGCATTTTGTCATATATGTTGAGGTCTATCAAGTCAAGTTTGTGTACCCAGATGTCTCCAGTGGAGTTCATCCACTGGAGCCTGCTCAGCCTGTCTTGCTTAAAGAAGATCAACTCTCCCTCACCTAGCAGGGATTGGTTGTCAGTAGTTCCTCAGCAAAGCTGTGGCCTCCTGATTGAGGTCGTGTGGGCCTTGTGCATGCTGTCACCATTGCTGTAAGTTCATAGGAGCAATGTCCCAGGAGCCTGTGAGACTCTTGTTTCCTTATGGTCATACACCTACTTCCTCCCTCATGATATGACTTCTTTTTATCTTTTCATGCTGTCATGCTCAGTCACTTGGGCCTGTCCTTTTAGATGGCTCTTCTGATGGTCCCCCTAGCATGAGATGCTCCGTGCAGAGGAGTGCAGAGACAGAAATGGAGCTTCTCTCACGTAGCTCTTTTTTGTGTCGCAAGAATTCTTCAAGACTTGATTTGTGTCTTAGTGCTTATGGTCAAGACCAGTGGGAACCGGTTACCATTCACTCAGGCCATTTGTGACTTGTTCTTGAACCTAGGGAAGGACTCTAGCCCCTGGGCCACAAGATCCCTTGAACGCAATCAGTGTTCATCTAGTGAGACAGAAACAGGGAAGGACTGTGCTTCATGGAAGTGGCCGCCATGCTCAGCAAATAGTTTATCTTTCCTTTATATAGATCTACTTATATGTTAACTGACAATTATAAAATTAATCACTGTAAACTCATGGTTTTGAAGGTTAAGGAATACACAGGAAATACTTAGAATGGTGCCTATATACAATAAAGGCTCAAAATTTGATGCTCACTGATGCGGTTCTTATTTTAATTGTGATTACTATTATGTAATCGTAAAGCTCTATAAGTAAAGCTCTACCTGTTAATGAGGAGAAGAAAAATATAGACATGAATTGACCTTAGATATATGGTCCTGTCATAATTCACCAACAAGTTTTTTCTTGAGCAAGTTTTCTGCACTAGGTACTGCTCCTAATTTAGGAAGAATTTTATTATTTTTTTTATTCATCTGTTTGAAATTTTATTTACTTTTGTTTTTATGAGTGTGAGTGTTTTGCCTGCATGTATGTACAATGCCTACAGAGGCCAGAAGAAGGCTTCAGATTCCCTGGAACTAGAGTTATGACTAGTTGCTAGCTGTCGTGTGAGGGCTAGGAACTAAACATGGGTCCTCTGCAAGAGTAGCCAGTGCTCTTAACTGCTGAGCTATCTCTCCAACCCCTATTATCTAGTTTGAGGCATGGTTTTCCTGTAGCCCCAGCTGGCCTGGAACTTACTGTTTGCTATATAGACTGAGCTGTAGACTTACTTCATTCTCCCAGAGATCTGACTGCCTCCTCCTGCCAAGTGCTGGGATTAAAGGCTTATGTCACCACTCTATTTTTCTAAAGATTTATTTTTATTTTTAATTATGTATTTGTGTATGTGTCTGTGTGTGGGTATGTGCATGTGACTACGGGTGCCCAAGGAGGACAGAAGAAAGTGTTGGGTTCCCTGGAGTTGGAGTTACACATAGTGCAGAACTATCTGACATGGGTGCTAAGAACTGAACTCAGGTCCTCTGGAAGAGCACAACCCACTTATAACAGATGAGCCATCTTTCCTGTTTTTAGGAAGGGTTTAAAACACAACCATTGTTTATATTCATGAGTTTATGTTCTTTATAGAGGCGAGACTTGTATTTGGAAAACCAATAGGAAGTATCTTACCTTCCAACCTCTGCACACACTCTTTCTTGTTTGAAACATAAGCCATCATTGTCCCCTGGCACCTTAGCATGATGGAGAGGAGTCCTCCTTGTGAACTCAACTGATCCTTGACTTCAAGTTGCTGGTAACCTGCTTGTGCTGAAGGGTTGCTTAATCCCCATTACAACGAAGATTGGATTTCCCTTGAGGGCAGGGACCAGGTCTGTCTACTTCCAACACAAAGTGGGTGTGCGCTGTGAACTTACTGAATAAAAGAGTGAGTAAATGGATGTGGTTTACTTAGAATTCTATCAGCTATAACCTGATTTAACTAGGAAAATTAATCTGTAGGTCTCATCACTGAAATTCCAGAGCATGGTTTAATTTCAGGCTTCATCCAGGAGATTCAGTGGTGGAAGGACTGTACTTCAGATCTTTCCCAATGGTTTGGTCAAATATTTAATTAGTTCCCAGGATGGATGGGGGACCCAAGAAGCAGAGGATGAGTCAAACTGCCAGCATAGACAAATTCTACAGCCTAGTGGAAGTCCCGCAAGATGAGGGAGGAAGCAGAGAACCATGTGAAGAGCCCCAGCCTGTAATATACACATTACAAAATAAAAATATGCATAATAAAAAAGTGTCATTAATATAACATGTCATTAATGTGAAGCTTGTTGGGGTTTCACAAGCTAATTACTGCCAACAAACTTAAATGAAAACACAGAACCCTCCCAGAAGTGCTCTCAAGCCCTTCCTTCCTGTATTAGTTACTTTTTGTGACTGGAAGAAAGAGTTTATTTTGGCTTAGGGTTCCAGGGGATGGGGGAGTCGGTAATCCTGGGGGAGGCATGAGAGCAGATTACCAGAACAGGAAGCTGAGAGCACACATCTCCGTCCATATCCTGGAAGCAGGGAGGGGAGAAGGGAGAGAGAAATAGAGACAGAGACACAGAGAGACACACGCACACAGGGAGAGAGACATGGAGAGAGAGAGAGATGCTATAAATCCTCAAAGCCCTCCCTCATTGGCTACTTCCTCAAGCAAAACTCCACCTAGAAGCAAGGCTTTATAATCCCCCAAACAGCACCACCAGTTGGGGACCAGGAGTTCTAACACACGAGTTCGTGGGGAACATGTTCTATTCAAAGCCCCACTCTTCTTTCCTCCCTTTGACTTCTTTCTGCCTGAGTAACTGTCACCTTGAGCTCTCAGGTTAGATCCTAAGCCAGGGCTGCACCGTGTTGAGCTCCATTATTGCTGAAAGCAAATCAAGGCTAGAGAAACACATCTTGTGGCTTTTCTCCAGGAGGTTTCAGAGGAAACTGGATGAGAAAAAGACTTTGGTACTTTCAAACATCCCCATGCTGGCCTAGCACTCAGTGAACCTCACCGATGAGCTCTTTGTCTTGGTCTCTGACCATCTAATGTGAGGTCAAAGCCTGAGCTTCCTCAGAACCTGATATCTCTCTGTGCTCCCCTCCATCTGCCTCAAGAGTCATCTTAATAATGGAGGCTGAGCCTTGGTAAGAGCAAAATCTAATTTGGGCATTTCATTTTATGGACTGATCGTTCTTTGGTTTCCTTTCTGGTTCAGAATCAAGGGCCAAGAACACAGGCTCTTAAGTACATAGTTACTGTAGTGTGTTTTTATGCTGTGTCAAGTGACTAACACACATTGGAAGGTAAGAGGATTAGACAGCAAATAGAGTCTGATAAATGTTAATGGAAAATCCTCTGGTGCATGTGATATCGTGCATTCCAGCAGACTCAAGTCTGGGGAAGATGCAGAGAGGCTACCGTAGGGTTAAGAGCCTTTTCAAACAATAGCCAAATGAATAACAGTAACTAGATTTCAGATCCAGCCTAAGTACATGAAAGCAGGGGCCAAAGCAAAAAGAAACAAGATGCAGTCTTCATGGCCAAGAGTAGTAGAGATCGGCAGGGCGGAGAGTCCAAGGCAGAAAGTGAAATTCCCTCCACAGAACGGGGAGAGGGAAAGGAAGCCTTCCGAGTCATCCTTGGCCCTAGGCTGAGTGTCCTGCTCTCAGGGACACTGTTGCTGTGGTCTCAGTCCAGCACAACAAGTTTCAGGGTCGACCGGAAGCCTGGAGTTCTGCTGGAATGCTAAGGTATTCCTTTTGGCTGGGCTTGGCATTGCTAGAGGTGATTTTGTTACATTAGGGTGGTATTTGTTCTACTGGGCAGGGTCTGACCTATAAGGGATTGTGGAAGAGGTAGACTCCCCAGATGGTTCCCTCTCTAGTGCCTTTCCACTTGTGTTTTGTTCTGCTGTCTCCTAAAATACTGTTCCCTCCATTTCTGTGTTGGCGTTAAGGACAGGGGGAGCCCCAGTTTTGCAAGGGTCTGGCTGAGGTTTACTACCAAAAGGCAGCCAAAAAAAGCAGCTATCGCCAGAGACAGTTCTTTCAATGCTAGCTGATTTTTTTCTTCATTTTTCCTTTTGAGAAAATATATGACCACAGCTATTAAGATTTCAGAAAAGATCTTAGAAATGTTTATTTTCCTAATTCTAGTAGGAAATAAAAAGTATGTTCATCTTAACATAAGTAAACAACATAACAATAAAGATGGTCTAACATAAAAAATTAAAAGTTCACTGAAAGCTTCCATTTAAATGTGGCTGGCTGAACAGATCTGTTAATCTTGGTTTCTTCTTCAAATACAGTGTAAAATGACGTTAATTAAATGAGACACCAATAAAGACAAAGAAAGCATGATAATGACGGGCCGGAAACGTAGCTCCATTGGCAGAATGCTTGCCTAGCATCCACGGTCCTGGGTTCCATTTTCAGCACTGCATAAACCAGGTGTGGTTACTTACACACCTGTCATCCCAGTGCTTGGGAGGTAGAGACATCTGTTGATAGACACTCAGGGTGCTTCAATTGGTGGCTACTGTAAATGACACTATGTGTGACCTGGGGGTGCAGTTATCTTGCATGATAGTGATTTACTTCCTTTGGATAAAGATCCTGAGATGAGACTGCTGGATCATATGGGCATCTTACTTTCCAGTTTTTGGAGAGACTTCCTTAGCATTTGTGTTAGTTTTCCTTCCCACAAATGCTGTATACAGTGGCTTCCTTGGCTATGTGCACCATCACAAGACTTGTAATAGTCCATCCTCGTAGTTATGAAGTGGTAGCAGACTGGTACTTGGATGTACATTTTCCTGATGATTAGCGATGTTGAGTATCTTTCTGTATATTTACCAGTCATTTGTATGTCTTTCTTGGAAAACATCTGTTCAAATCTTCTGCCCATTTTTTTTTAATGTTGAGCTCTTTATTCTCTGACACAGAGTTGATAAGGTCCCTATGTACTTTAGATATTGGCTCTCTTCCATCTTCCTTTATGCCTTGATTTTTTTGTAGTGTTCTGGGTCAGTTCCTTCATCATTTTGGGTATAGATTCTAAGCTTCTGCTTTGTGTTGCTATGGGGCTCACAGACAAATCTGACAGTAGCACAGTCTCTTTTTAAGCTGTTGGTAGCTTAACTTTGAATGTGTACAAAACTCCACTCTCTCCCCCTTCATTTGTTTTTGGTGTCAGAGTTTACATCATTTTACATATATATATATATATATATATATATATATATATAACCACTTTCTTGAAACTTAGTGGTTTTAAGGTTTTTCATCTTTTAGCTTTCATAATACAAGTAAAAATGAGTAGATACCATGACTACAGTATGAGACTCTCTGAATTTGGCTACATGTATGTCCTAGTTAGCATCACCTGTCAACTTGGCACAGCCTAGAGTTACCTGGGAAGGAAGTCTCAGTTGTGGGATTTCCCAGATCAGATTAGCCGGAGGTCACATCTGTGGGAGATTGTCCTGACAATTGATGTGGGAGGGCCCAGCCCACTGTGGGCAGCACCACTCCCTGGGCAGATGGTCTTGGCTGTCTTAAGGGAGCTAGCTAAGCCTGAGTCTGCAAGAGAGTCAACAGGCAGCATTCATTCCTCCATGGTTTCTGTCTCAGGTTTCTGTTTGAGTCCTGACGTCCCTCAGTGAAGGACTGTGACCTGGATGTGTGGGCCAGGCGAACATTTTGCTCACCTCTCATTTTTGGTCAGTGCCTTGTTACAGCAACAGAAAGGAAACTAGAACAGTGAATGCACCCTCACCAGCATGTATTTTTACATTCTTTCATTTTTCTCTTTTTCACTTGGATCTTAGACTTTTTTCATATCAGAGAGCATAACTATAACTCTTTTTAATAAATTATGTCTTATTGAGGAAATAGGACTATGTGTATGTAGATTAAATGGAGGCCCCTTTTGCTTGGGGCCTTCCCATTACCTGACTAACTGCTGGGGAATCCTTTACTTAAATCCTATTCAGTTATTGACCAATGAAGGCTTAACGATGTTTGGCCTTTCCTGGAGATGTTTGCAGTCTAATAGATACTCCAGAGATTATATAGCAACTGTGCAACTTTGAGAATGAGCTACTAAACTGGGTGCAGTAATCCTGCCATCCTAGCATTCCAGGTGATGCAGGAGGATTTGCTGCAAAGTTGAGGTGACGCTGGTTTCTAAACTGAGTTCTGGACCAGCTAGGGATCTTAGATGATAAAATCCTATCTTAACACAACACAACAGAACAGAATATAGCAAACCAGAATGAACTCCCCATGAAAGCATGCCAGTATCTTCCCAGAAAGTAGAAGATATGGCATTTGCCTAGAGGATGTGTAAAACACACACATGCATCCCTCCACCCCCGTTTCCTAACCCAGTTTCCAGTTTGAGAAGTGGATCTCGCCATCCATCACATATTGGTAGGAGAAAGTATTCTGTGTCCGCAATGGAACTGCTCCCTGTATCCTCCAACTCCAAACAGCTTGACAGCTTTCTTCCCAAGATGCCAACTCTTATGAGAAGGACACAGAAACGGAAAGCAGCCCGTGTTCAAGCCTTAGGCCACAGGGGAGCATGCTCGCTCTTCCTGCCACTTCCTTGTCTGACCACCACGCTGTCACTCACTGCTTTCTCTTCTTTTTAACCACTCTCTGACCATGATGGTAGGAGTCTCTGTTCTCCTTGCCACATCATCTTAGGACTGAGCAAAACCTGGCCCTTCCTTTCTGACAAGGCCGAGAGGCCAGGGTACTGCTTCTAAGGAGAATGAAGCAATGGTGAGCAGTGTGGAACAGAACACATACTGAGGGACAATACTGTTAGAATGGACTTTGGGCCTAGGGAAGACCTTCCTGTTTATGGTTTCTTCTCCGTGACAAGGAGTGACAACTGTCTCTTCATCCCTCCCTGTCCTGGAGTGCTCCTCATATCTTTCAAACTGATTCCAACTTGAGTGTGTGAGTGTGTGTGTGTGTGTGTGTGTGTGTACATAGGTTGATATTTTTTCTGCGGAGAATGTTATTTCTTTCTTTTTTAGAATTATGTATATTATGAGCTGGAGAGATGGCTCAGCAGTTAAGAGCATTAGCTACTCTTGCAGAGGACCTGGGTTCGGTTCCCAGCACCCACATGGTGGCTAACAATCGTCTGTAACTCCAGTTCTGGGGAACCCAATGCCCTCTTTTGGCCTCCGTGGGCATTGTATGACATGGGTGCACCTACATAAATGCAGAACAAACACCATATACATTAAATAAAAATAAATAAATAAAAATTTGATTACATCTATAAGTCTATTTACTTATTTATTTCTGTGTGCCAGAATATGCATGCCAGGCGCGGGTGTAGAAGTCTGAGGACGGTTTGCAGGAACCGCTTTCCTGTTCCCACCGAGTGGTTACCAGGGGTCAAAATCAGGTCGTCAGTGTGGGGCTCCTTCTCCAGAGACAGCCGTTACGTTGCGCACCGCGGTCCCAGAGAACGGAGAGAAAAACAGGTCCTCAGATGGCTCAGGGTGCGGCGGGAAATGACACCCGGGAAACTGCGTCGGTGGGCAGATCGTTTATTGGGACCAAGACAGGAGTTTTTATAAGAAGGCATTTTGGCATTGGGAAAGTTAGAGGTGGGGTTAAGGGATTAAGGGTGGGAAGCTTGTGGAAGTTTAGAAATGAGGAAATGAAACCCAAATACCTGGTTCTGGTCTGGGGTAGGGGAAAGGAAGATTCATATCTACAGTGAATTCCTGGGGCCAGGTTATCACACCTCAGGCAGAGCAGGCCAGACACCTGCTGTCCCTTCAGGGTCTCCGGGGTTGCTGGGCTCTGCTCAATACCTTATTGCAACAAACACTGGCCCCACATCAGACTACTGGAAGGTGCTTTACCTCCTGAGCTGTCTTGATGACTGGGGAATACCGTTTTCTTCTTCTTTCCTTCACTTTTTAATTTAATTTGGTAATTTTCATATAATAGAATTTGACGGTATTTGGATCCCCTTCCCTAGTCACACCTTTCTATATTGTCCCCCTCCTCCTCAATTTAATGTACTCTATTGTATATACAAGGCCTAGAGAGTCTAATTTGTGTCCCAAATGTCTTACAGTGTGGGTCTGTCCACTGGAGCCTGTTTAACCTACCAAGAGGCCCGTTCTTTAAAGAGGCTGCCTCTTTCCTTCTCGGTAGCCATCAGTTGCCAAAATTTCCTTACTTTGGGTGTGGTTTTTTTCACCCACTTCCCCATGTCTATACCGGGAGTTTTGTCTGTTTTGAACTCGCATGGAACTTGTGCATGTTGTCCCTGCTGCTGTGAATTCACATGAGTAACTGGCCGTTGTCTGGAAAGTTCTCTTTTCTTGTATCCATCTACTACAAGATGGGGTCTTGCAGTCTTACAGGCTTTCTGCCTCCTCTTCTGCATTGGTCCCTGAGCCTCGAGAGGTGGCAGTTTGATAGGGTTTTCTATTAGGGATAAGCACTCTGTGGCCTCTTGTTCTCTGCACTTTGGCCAGTTGTGGGCTTCTGTGTTAATCACCATGTACTGCATAAGGAAACTTTTCTGATGACAGTTGAGAGATGCATTAATCTAGGGTATGATAATAAGTCAATAGGAGTCAGTTTAATAAGATAGCTATTTAATAGAATACTAGTACTGGGCTGTGATCTGTCTAGCCTCAGGTTTCTAAGTTTGATATCAATGGCAGGTATGGGCTCCATCCTGTGAATTAGACTTTAATGCTTACTCTAATAATATTCAGGCCACTATCGCACCCATGGGCACATCTTACCAGGCCAGTTGTTATTGTAGTTCATAGGGTCACACTGGGTAAGGTTGATTATGATTTTTTTCCTTCTGGTAGCCTGCATAGCACCTTCCACCACTATGAACACTAGTCAGTAGAGATGAGGCTTTGAACTCAGCACCAGCTTGACTTATCCTTGTGTGTTCTACAGCTCATGTATGCAGAATTTTCAGTAATAGGGTCTTACCACCAAGTTCTGGTGGGCAACTAAGGGCAGGGGCAATGGCCAATATTGTCTGAACTGTCCATTTCATAATAGCCAGAAATTGGAAACAACTTAGATGGCCATCACCTGATGGCTAATGAATTTGTGGTGCATATATACGGTGGAATGTCATTCAGCTCTTTAAAAATGAAATTATGAAATTCTCAGATAAATGGATGAAACAGGGAGCAATCATCTGATTGAGATAACCGAGACCCAGAATGACAAATGTCACATGTTCTTTCTCATAGCTGGATGCTAGCTTTGAAATCTTAGATATGCATATTTTAATTTGAAAATCCAGAGAGGTCAAGAAACTAGTAAATGGCCATGATAGGCGTCCTGGGAGGGATATGATAAGGAATGCAGTGACATGAAGCGGGGAAGGGGACGGTAGACTAGGAAGGGTTAAATGAGGTGGGGACTTGGGAGGGCCTGGCAGAGGAGGAAGTGTGGGCAGCGATAACTAACACTAAAGGCCTTTAGGAAAAGCCATATGGAAACCTACCACTATAGAAGTTTCTTAAAGTGCACACATATACAGAATAAAAGCAGATGAAAAGAAATTACTCTATAATAGGAGAACATTGTCCCTTCTAGACAGTATAGACTAAAAAAAGCCCTCAATGGAAAGAATAGACTCGCTCTCTGGAATACTGTTGTCTTTCAGTGGGAACACTCCTCTCTCTGGTAGGGGTATTTTGTATTGTAAGGCCTAGTAATCCCGCCTTCCTTTTCCACGTTGCTGAATGGGCCGTTGCCTCTAAGCCTGATGACCCGAGTTCAATCCCTGGGACCCATATGGTGGAAGGAGAGAACCACCTTGTCCCCTGACCCCTACATGAGTGATATGGCAGGAACATGCCTCCAACCCAAATATATTTTAGAAAGAAAAATAGATTAAATAAGATAAAGATGAGATGTAAGACAGATACTTAGAATGCTAATGCACTATCTTCCTGGACTGCCAGCTTTCTAAATAAAACACAACTTAAGAGATCTGATTCCTGGTTTTTGTCTATGTGATGGGCAGCATAGACTTCTTACATATGCGCGGTCAAGCTTGTGTGCCAAGATTATGACAGACAGGTTCCCTCAGTTCTGGGTGGTTCTATTTTATTTATTCCCACTTTGTCACCCTTACAAGAAAGGATACAATGAACAATTCTGCAGCTGGCATCTGCCACTCCATATTTATACCTGCCTAACCCTGGGCCACGAGCCTCCAGTTTTAGGTGAGAGTCACCATCCTAATAGCCACATTGGTGCCTAATGTTCACACACAGAAAACACTAGGAAACTTACACGAATATTTAGCTTAGGCTCAAGGCTACTCAAGCCTTTCCTTTATAACCTGAATCTAAGTCTTGGGATTTATATGCCCATGTATGCTTACAGGGAATGGAGACTTAGACCCGGAGTCCAACAGCCCACTCAGCAACATGGACAAGGAAGGCAGGATTACCTCGTTTATGAGACCAGGCTGTGCCCTGTCTTAAGTTACTCCATATTGTACAAAGCAGTGTTTCTTCAGACTGTGCTTTGACCTGAGAGGCTCTCTTACACTATCAGCTTTGACTTCATTTTGAGAACAGAAGACAACTCTGCACCTGAGTGGACATGTGAATGGCACCATGTGTCTTTTACCACCCCTGCAACACAGACTATGGGAATAAATGACTCCATCCTGGAAATAGAAGGACTACCACTGTATAAATTCATTAGGGTGAATTGGGAGCAGAGGAGAATGCAGTTTGTTAAAATCCCACCAGGAAAGCCAAACCCAAGGACTCTTCAGACACACCAGATCAAGGAAAAAGGGAAATGCTCTTATCAAAACCCATCAAAGAGGTCAACACCCAATACTGCAGTAGCAATGACCTTGATCTGTCATCTGGCCAACTGGCAAGTGTGTGTGTGTGTGTGTGTGTGTGTGTGTGTGTGTGGTGTGTTTATGAAGGATCCACAGGCAGAGGACTCTCAACTGTCCCAGAGGCTTCCACTAGGCCCAGCCTCTGCTGCTGACATCACCTACTCGAATTGCCATCTCCACTTTCTTCTGTTTGTCTGGACCCATTATCCATCTGTCTGTTTGCCCATTCATTCCCCTGGAGCTGGTCTTGCCTTTTTGCCTCTGCAGTAGACTCAGCTCTGCACTTCAACTCCTACAGCTTGACTAAGCCACCAGCAACCACGGCAGCCTCTCTAGCTCTCTCTAGCTCATTCCCAGACTCTGCTTTCATTTCTATCAGCTTTCCTACATCTCAGGACTTTTGAAACTGCTAACACTATGCTGTCACCTCTTAGCTCTTTATAGCCACTCTGTAACCTACATCTATAGATACAGGAATAGAAGCTACAGATATATTTACTATATGACATGTAATATGTGCTCAGAATCAATAGTAATTAAGATTGGAATAAAAGATCATGTGTTCTCATTGGTCAGGGCTGTCAAGGAAAGTGGGATTATCTGGAAAATTGCTGTCAATGCACCTGTCATGTCTTGTGAAAGTGTTTGGATCCTTCCAGAGCTTCCCTTCTTCACATCCCATCCTCTGGGAGCATTTCACCAAAGACAGGAATGTCCACTTCCTGACAAGTCACTAGCCCAGTGAAGACTGTTTGTTAAGTCTTTGTGGAGGAGATAATAATCAGTTTGAGGTGTCGTGCACAGATCAGGCTATTTCCTCTGCTATTCCTAAAGCCACGGATGACCAAGATTAGTAGGGTACTCAGGTGTGGATGTGGAGGGATCTGCCTTGGCAATGGCTGTGGTTTAGAGCAGCCTGACCAGCTTCATAAATTGATCTAAGCTGAACTTTTACTCGTTAAATAGTTCCTTGTTCACAGCCTGGGCTTCTCCTGTCTCAGGCACTTCACTACTGTGCTTCTCATGGCCCCTAAGTTCTAATCACCCCCTGAGTCCAGCCAGCTTGCTTGTGACCCGGGGCAGACAGGAGTACACAACCAGTCGCCAGAACCCCAGCAGAACACACAGCCTGGACATTCAGCCTGCAGGATGCACCCGAGTCTGGATTCTCCACTTGGCCAGAGAAAAGAATTCAGGACGAGTTAGTAGGAAGCTGAGATGGATTTTATTAAGAAGAGATTCTGATACAGATTTCAGCCCGGGGGTTGGTAGGAAGAAAGATGCTCAGGGAAAGAAGGCACACATGAACACTAAGCACCTGTGTGAGTTCTCCAGGCAGCCCTCCCTAATGTCTTTACAGTAGCCACAGTACGTTTCAGTGGCTTCTGAGGTTATATCTCAGATGGTTGCTAAGGAACTTAAGTGAGATCATGGGGTGTTTCCTGAGGTACACTGGTTAAGATTGCAGCTGGTGGGGTAAACCCCAGATCCCAAGGAAGCTAAGACACATTTTCTATAAACAGCATTGAGGGTCTTGTTTGTGAGTACCTGAAAATTGCAGGTTTATAGCTGGGAAGGGAGTAAGGCCAAATACTTAGTCTTTCAGCAGGATCATTGCTACTCTAGCATTCTAATCTGAAATATCTCCATATAAAAAGAGTACTGTGCTTGTGTAGACAGCCTCCACAACAGATGGAAGCCGTGCTGGAATTCATGACTCTCAGCTGCCCTTTAAAATTCCCTTCTTTCCTTCCTTCCTTCCTTCCTTCCTTCCTTCCTTCCTTCCTTCCTTCCTTCCTTCCTTCCTTCCTTCCTTCTTTCCTTCCTTCCATGTGTTTTGTGTGTGTGTGTGTGTGTGTGTGTGTGTGTGTGTGGACAGGAAACTTTGTAGCACCAGCTGGCCTAGAGCTTGCTACAGAGACCAGGCTGGCTTAGCTTTCCCAGAGATCTGCCTGCCTCTGCCTCCTGAGTGCTGAGATTTAAGGCATGGGCCACTGTGCCTGGTTTGCCTTTCTATCCAACTTTGACACTGCTCATGTCAAGGCACGGTCAACTGCCTTGGCCTCCCTTTTTCCTTGTGGGTAAGGAGTAGAGAGAGGGAGTGTAGGATCTTCCAGGAAGTGGGAGAAAAGATTCTCATAACATGTAACATTGTGTTTGGCATAGGGTTGTTGTCCAGTCAATATTTCCTAACGAGAAGCAGGAAGCGATCAGAATCTAACAGGAGCCAAAAGAAAAAGGTCCGAGAAGGCTTTGTTCTGGTTTGCTTCTCCATTGCTGTGACACAACACTCTGACCAATACCAACTTGGGGAGCAAAGGGTTTGTTTGGCTTACATCTCCCTGGTCACAGTTCATCACTGAGGGAGCCCAAGGTAAGAACTCAGGCCAGGAACCTGGAGGCAGGAGCTGAAGCACAGCCATGGAGGAATGCTGCTTACTGGCTTGCTCCCCTGGCTCATGTTCAGCCTGCTTTCTTATACAATACAGAACAACCTACCCAGGGGTGACACCACCCACAGTGGGCGAGGCCCTCCCACATAATTCAACAATTAAGAAACTATCCCACAGACATGGCTATCCAGCACAGGTTTCATGAAGCAGCAAGTGCTGCCCTTTGCTTCATCAAGTGCATAGGAACTTTTGTAGTGAAAGTATTTTCTTAATACACACTGAACAATACAAGTGTGGAGTATTATATTACTTGTTGAGTGTTGACTGGATATTTTGGATCAATTAGAGATTGTCACTGAAGTTGGTTATAAATAAATGATACCATCTAGAAGTCCTCAAATTCCATTCCACTAAGATTATGCCATAAAACTTAGGCCTGCTGAGGGGTTACTGACAAACAGGAAAAGAAATCTCAATAATAAAGCATCCATGTACATTTGACTAACATGTCACCTTCCAAATTTGCAATGACTCTTATCAATCACCCCCACAGAAAGCCCATATCCACATGTGGATCTTAGATGACAGATGGTACAACTGAAAAAACCTTGGCTGTCTCCAGAGTCAATGGCAAGGAAGAGAAAAGAGGTGGGGGAATGTTTCAGGAGATAGTGAACACACCCATCTGGTACATTAGTTAGTCTATTCGATAATCACTCTTCCTCTCTGACTAAAGAAAGCTTCTGACTATGTATGGCAACCTAGAGAAACTGCCTTCTTAGAAAAATAAAGTGATGGATGGGAATTTAGGAGTGTTCCAGGAGACATTACTAAATTCGTGGGCTCCTAATTTCTGAGTTCCCCTAAAATATCCCTTGTAAGTCTGTAAGGAAAAATGTTGAGGTTGATCCAGTTGGCCTTTGGAGAAGCTAGCACCTCAAGCATTGGGTAGATCAGCTGGCTTGACCCCAGAACATGACCCTCTCGTGTTACCTCATTGACCTGGTAATCCAGAGCTTTCTCACTGCGATCAATACTAGGGGATGCTTTCCAAGTAAAATAGAGCCACTGGAAGCCCTGAGAACAAGGAACACTAGTATTCAAGGGCAGGAGAAAATGGGGTGCCCTAAATGTGAAGCTAACCTATATTCAGCCTACTGATTCACATGCTAATTTCTTTCAGAAACATGTCAATATACACATACCAGGAAATATTTTACTGGCTCCATAGGCATCCCTGAGGCCAGTCAAACTGATACCTAAAATTGATCATCATTAACCCTTTGCTGGTAGGACAGGCTCTTAGCACTTTGGGACAAAGATTTATCCCTTTGACTTGGTGGTACTAGAGACCTCAAATTTGTCAATAGAACTTGACTGACTGTCCCCTCTCTCTGTATTCAACCTCCTCTTCTTTCACAAATAAGCTTCTGCCACACAGTAGAGGGCAATGGGGCACGCTGGCCATAGTCAGCTCCAAGTTCTGAAGATTGAAACCCATATCAGAGGCTGAAAAGTCTGGAAAGGCAGATTGGCCACACTTTTAACACATCTGTCTAGCCAGAGGAATGAGAATTGGCCCCACATTAATTATTTCAGCGACAAGCACGAAACTGGAATTGGCCGTCCTGTCTGACTCACCTGGAAGTCTAATGAGGGGCGGTGAGCCATGAATGGCTGAGGGGTGAGTATGAGGAAGAGAGGCTGCAATCAGAGAATCAGAGGGGAAGCAAATTAGACAAACCAGAGCAGCAGATGTCCCCCAAAGTGGGGAAGAAGGGAGGAAGCCGTAAGACCAGGACCGAAGAGAAATAAGCGGAACTTGATGGGGTGATTCTAGAGCTGAAGGCATTGTGTTTAGAAAACTTACTGGGGTATAGAAGACTTTGTGTGTGTACAGGGAAAGCCGGAAGTATCTGCAGGAGCCGTATCTTTCTCCATGTGAAGGAAAGCAGATATTTCCTGCGAGGAGAAGTAAGGGTTCGGACACTTACTGGCTTCATGGTTTTAACTTAGTTTCTCTAATTTAAGAAGAAAGATGCAGGATCTCTCTCTCTCTCTCTCTCTCTCTCTCTCTCTCTCGCTCCCTTCCTTTTTCTCTTTCTTTCTTTCTCTGAGACAGGTTGGTTTGGTTTGGAACTCTCTATGTAGCTGAGAATGGCCTTGAACTTTATTTTTTGAGCCCTAGCTTGCCTGGTACTTGCTATGTAGACCAGGCTGACCTTAATCTTACAGCATTCTGCCTGCCTCTGCCACCTAAATGCTGGGATTAAAGGTGTGTACCACCATACTGATGGACTTTGAACTTCTGATCTTTTTCCCTTCACCTCCTAAGTGCTGAGATTACAGGTATGCATCACCACAAACAATTTATGCAGTACTGGGAACAAAATCCCTGCCTCCATGCATATGAGGCAGGCTGCCAACTGAGTTCATCCCCGGCCCAGGATGTTTTCTCACTATAATGGGAGGTATCTTTCTCATGACTGATGACCATGGATCAGGAAGGAAAGCTGCCAGTTTAGACAAAGGAAATCTGCCACTTATGTTGAAGCCACGGAGATACTATTGAACTCAGAGAAGCAATCTATATTATGAACTACTTAGCTCTAATGGCACTTCATGGAGAAGATTCAGAAACTAAAAAGTAAAAAATGGAAACCACATAGAACCTAAGCTGACAGGTAGATCGTTGATTTTTGTAAGAGGAAAAAGAGTGGAATTTTTTCCTGACATAACTTCAAGGCAAAGTTTTACTGTGGTGGTATCTATCAAACTCATCAATTTGTTTTCCAGAGATGGCTACTGAGGCTGAATGGGAGCATGCTTGGGCGTATTAAGAAGGATTCTGAATCAGTACCCAGGCTCAGGCGGAAATAGAGCTATAGTAAATGATTGACTCAAACTTGCTTGTATCATAGACATGGTGTGTGGTCATGGACATATTCTATGCTATCTTTCTTGGGGACTCAAGAATCTTATTCCCAAGGATTTATCCTGTGAAACAATTATACCAAAAGAAAAAATATATACTCAGTGCTATTTACCATGTAGTAGTAATTTGTCTGTAGTAGGAAATGGTGATTATGAGAATGAAATTCTTAACCATGAAGACAATGAAGCAACAAGGAAAAATATCAGATAGAAAGAAAACATTACACGCACGCACACACACACACACATACACACACACACACATACGGAATAGATACGCCCCCCATGCATGCATGCATGTTTGTGTGCATGTAGAGACCATCTTTTTATGTTCCTAGGAGTGGTGAATGTACAGCAATTACTTTTTGATTATTTTGTTGCTAGCTTTATATATTTTTCCAATAAAATAGTTTTCCAAAGAAGGAAAAAAGATAAAACATAAACAAGTAATTTAGCAAAAGTAAATGTGCTGGCTTTTCCTCCCAGAAATGACATTACTGCTTTCTCTAGATGGCCCCACATCACACTCAGGCTTGGGCTAGGACCCAGCCACTGTAAAGATGCAAGTCTTCATTACATTCCTCTGGGTGTTTGTATTTGACAACAGAGACTTAGCTGGCCTGCCTGTGTCCAGATGGCAAGGCCTGGACTTCTGACATTCTGAAAACACCCTAGTGTGTTGTCTCAGTTTGCTTTCTGTGGTTGTGATAAAACACTGATCAAAATCAACTTTGGGAGGAAAGGGTTTATTTTTTAGTCTATCATCAAGGGACGTCAAAGCAGGAGCTTGAGTTAGGAACTGAAGCAGAAACCAGGAAGGAGAGCTGTTTCCTGGCTTGCTCACTCTGGCTTGGTCAGCCACTCTCTCTCCCTACTCAGTCCAGGCACCCCTGTCCACAGACGGCAGCACCACAGTGGTGTGCCTCCTCCACTGATTAGCAACCAGAACGCCTCACAGACGTGGCCACAGGCCAGGTGGACAGAGGCAGTGCAGCAGTTGAGGGTCTCTCTTCCCAGGTCTACTTTGTGTCAAGTCAACATAAACTAACAAGAACATTTATTTTTCTTCCAGAGATCATTGGCTTTCTGTAAAGGAAAAACTTTTCTTCTGCTGAGTGTGATTGAGAACAGCCTTACCAGCATCATGGCTTCTGATGGAGCTCAATGTTCAGATCTGAAGCCTGTGAATATTGCTACCCGGAGTGATTGGCAGGTAGAGGTGAGGGATCGTGCAGATCTTGCCTGCTGATCTTGGAAATGACCCCCGAATAGGTGGGCAAGCGGCAAATCCCTGCGTAGCTTTACCGACCTCAAAAACTCTCCCACTGTTCTCTAATTCCATTAAACAGTAATTATTCTTTTCTTTTTTCTTGGAGCCACACAAAGTACCCATAACCTTACACTAGGAAATTAAAGTTTATTTTCAATTTCCTTGGGCAAGGCAAAGGCAGGGGAAAATTAACAGTCTGTAGCTTGTCTGAAAACAGAAAAGCATTGAAAATGGGGCGAGCAGTCACAATGTAGGAAAATTGTCCAAAGACAATGCAATATTTAGCTGATGGTAATCTCAGAAGATATACTTGGAGGACGGCCACAGCATGGACAGGCAGCATCTCAGGAAGCAGAGGAGAAAGGAGATGGGAGGCAGTTATTGCAGTGATTTACACCAAGGAAAAAGCCATGTTTTTTTCTTTCTACACCAGTCTGATATACTGGACAACATAACATGTGTCCATTTCACTGGGTCCAAAACAGCCCGCTCATCACATGGAGTTTACTCATTGTAAAGCAGTAATTTCCTGTCTGTCTTTATTTCTCACTTGAAGATCTTCTGTTCCTGGTCTTATAAGATATCCATAGAATCTCCCCTCATCAAAGAAGCTTCTTTTTGCAACAGGTGGAGACTATTACCAAGTTCTAGAATGGGTCAAATGCAGATAATATGTGTCTATGAGATGCTTAACCCTAAATGGTACATCTTCAATGCAACCTCTGCATGCATGATGAATACATCTCTCAGATCTCACCAGAGAAGTTTCCTTGTGAAGCAGATAGTGGTTAACACAGAAACCCACAATTGGCCAACGTACAGAGAACAAGAGACTACAGAGTATTTACCCTGAATGGACAGCTATCTCACACCTCTGCCTCCCAAGGCTCAGGGATCATTGTGGAAGATAAAGATTGTAAGAGCCAGGGGAAGTAGATGACAACAAGGAAACAGTCTTCCAGACATGTGGTCAGTTACTCATATGAACTCATAGAAATGGTGACAGCATGAACAAGTCCTAGGCAAGCTCAAGTGACACAAAATCCCAGCATAGATGTGGGGAAATGGGTAAGAAACTTCCTACTCAAGTTAAGGAACTTTTGGCAACTGATGGCTGCTAGGAGGGACAGAGACAGTGTCTAACAGGGATGGGGCTCTTGGTGGATATACTCACACTGAAAGACATTTGGCAACACAAATTAGACTCCAGAGGCCATATACATAGATACATATGTATACGAGAGTACATTAAATTGGGTGGGGGACAGTGGGAGAAGGTGCAGACAGGGGAAGGGATCTAAATGCCATGAAACTGTGCTATTTGAAAATTCTGAAAGTTCAATAAGAATTTAAAAAAAAAGAGATAGCCATAGAATCTATGGAAGAGCCAGGAAAAAAAGAATGACGAGAAAAATGACCGGAAAGGAGCGTGCAGCAGTAGGATCCTTAGCTGGGGTAAACACAGAATTGATGTGCCATGGGGCTTTTGTGTTAGTTGCTCAATTTTCTATTTTCTGAGCAGGGGCACCTTGACCACCAAGCCTAGGTGAGATGTTCTACCTCACCTGCAAGAGGACAGATGGTGGAAAAATCTGCTCCATTTGGTTTTGTAGTAAGAACTGAGGCAGGAACTCATGAGTGTCCCCCAGTCAGGTCCTTCTCCTGAACAGCATCAGAACAGGGATGTGGTTACCATGGAAACTCAAGAGCATTCACTGCCTCCTCTTGCTGGGTGCCAGCTAATTGTTCCCTTCCCCTTTTCTGACGTACTATCGAACTGTCAAACATACTTCTGCAAAAACTTTAAGCACGTTCCTGATTATCTCTTTTAGAAAGAATTCTCTGGAAACGAACTTTCTGGATGAAAGGGTGGGAGAGTGTTGTCTCTTGATGTGCACTGCCAACACTTTCTGAAAAGTTCCGTCAGCACACGGTCACTCTTGGAGTGTGTACTGTGTGCACCTGCTTCCTCTGTGTTCCACCTACCTTGGACATGGGCACTCTTAGAAGTTTTCATGTCTACTTATGTCTGGCCTGAACTCATTTGTGAAGCCAGAACCTCATTTAAACTTTGGTTCTTTGAAGTCAAATACCCAGCGGCGAAGAGAACCATTCGGTAAATATGTTGTTTATTTTCTCGCGTTTATTTGGGATAATTACTTTCATTGATTTTTCTTCTCCATTAATTTGATTAATTCTGGGGTCTGCTTCTTTTAATATGCTCTAGAGAAGCGATTGCTTTTTCTATTCTGGAAAGATAGTGTTTACAAAGCAGGGGATGTGCCTAAAATAATGAAAGACGATTTCAGAAAGGGGGCTATGAAAATGACACTCACACTCTCTGAGCAGGTAGTTAGACTGAGGATCTCTGCGGTCTGTCTTCTAGAACCCCTGTGAGCAGGGACGGGCACATCCCCAGAAGCCAGTTGGTTCAGTGATGCAAGCCTCATAGCTCCTAAAATGAAATGAACATGAGGCCCAGAGGGATGATGAAATCTTTTATGACATTTCTATTAATTGAGATAAACATTTTAGCAACAAATAAAAAGGTGTGAAAATATTAGAGTCTAGGTTTCCATTAAGAGAGCCTGAGTGTTTTCTAGAAAGAAATGCTTCTGAGGATTATAAATAGATTTTTAGGCCAATGAACCAGCATATCACAGTTAAAATACCATGTATTAAGTAAAAGGGTGTCCTTGTTACTTTCTATTGCTGTGATTAAAATACTGACCAAACCCAACTTGGGATTAAAGGCTTTATTTCATCTTACAGATTATAGTCTGTCATCAAGAAAAGCCAAG
The DNA here is from genome assembly GCA_035773235.1 of Eospalax fontanierii. Lineage (NCBI taxonomy): Eukaryota > Metazoa > Chordata > Mammalia > Rodentia > Spalacidae > Eospalax > Eospalax fontanierii. The sequence goes on from CM069546.1 coordinate 15,154,107, forward strand.
GTAGGAACTCAAGGCAGGCACTGAAGCAGAGACCATGAAGGAACGCTTGCTTCCTCTGCTTGCTCAACAACCTTATATAGCCCAGGCAGGCCCGCCTGCCCAGGACTGGTACCACTACAGTAGGCTGGGTCCGCCTGCATCAGTTATCAATCAAGAAAATGCTCCACAGTTACGCCCACTGGTCCATCTGATGGAGGAAATTCCTCAGTAGAGGCTCCCTCTAACCAGGAGTCTGTAGTTTGTGTCAAGCTGACAAAGACCAACCGGAATAGAATTGAACTCACAGCTTTCAACCTGCTCAGCAAGTGCTCCAGTACTGAGTTACATCCCCAGTCTCACCATATGGCAGTTGGCAGTTGAAATATCATACTCTATATGACATGATGATAAAGGGTACATGATAGAACATGCTTACCCAAACTCATAGGAACGTATTATACAACGAGTGATTTCTACTGTAAGCCATGGATTAGTGAGCCACTGAGATGGCTTAGTGGGTGAGGGCACTTGCCTCTGAGCCTGACAGCCTGAGCTTAATCCCCGGAACTCATATGGTAGGAGATAACTGCTTCCCAAGTTGTCCTCAGACCTCCGCAAGGAAAGGGGCATTTGGAACCACAAAGGCATGCACACTCATAAATAAATAAAATGTAAATATAAAATATGTGAACATTGATTCAATAACCATAACAACTCTTGCAAAATGTCATACTCATGCAGAACGTGAATGACAGGGAAATCCGTGTAGAGTAGGGGATGACCCAGGAACTTTCTAAATCTGCTCGGTTCTTCTAGAAATTGAAAACTGTCATAAAAAAAGAAAGATGACTAAGGCTGGGAAGATGGGTCAGTGAGTAAAGTGCTTACCACAGAAGCGTGGAGACCTGAGCTTGAACCCCAGCGCTCATGTAAAAAATTGGTCCACAGTCTACAACTCCAGTGCTGAAGGAGGAAGAGACAGGTGGATCCCCAGCTAGCCTAGCTGAACCAATGAGTTCCCAGTCTAACATGAAACTCCATCTCAAAAACCATGGAATTTTGGGTGGCTTGATTTTGTGTGGCCCCTAATAGGCTATCCACATTCCAGTGGATGGGCTTACACCGACCAGGTACTGGCAACACTAAGCAGATTCAGGGGGTCTCAAAAAAGAGCACAGGATGTTGGGAGGGAAAAGTGGTGGGAGGGTGTGAGAAGAGTTTGCTGGATTTGATCAAAACACATTATAGTCATGTACTAAATTCTCAAACATTAAATTTCTAAAAAGAGGAAGGAAGAAAGAAAAGAAAGAAAGAAAGAAGAGGAAGGAGAGACATTGAGGAAGATATGTGACATTGACATCTGAACTCTACGTGTACAGGCACGCGCATGTGTACCCACAAACACATGCAGACACCCACATGAACATGTACACACACCATGCATACACACACATATCACTATAAGACCAGTCACTTTAAAAAAAATCAAAGGAACAAAAAGAAAAATAGATTCCACTCCTGAGAAAGAGTGTGGGCCCTTGGTGCAGGTCTGCTTTGCTGCTCACGGGTTGTGTGGCCTTGGAAAAGTCACTTCCCCCATCCGGAGTTCACCAGGAAGTCAAACTGTAGGATCTGTAGAGATCCTATTCCTTCTGAAAGACTAAGATCTTGGGATGACTTTGATTTTTTTTTTCATTCTTGCCTTGACTTCAAATGTCAGTAGCAATCAAAACAAGGCTTTTGCTTTGCTATCTGGTAGGAAATAACTGAATGAATAAACACAAATGCCTTTTCTTTGCCCCAGGCTCAGAGGCCTTTCTGGAGCTTGCAAGACCAAGAAAAAAATCAGGCAGGAGGCCAGCCGAATTCTTTCAGAGAAAGTCCCTTTTTTTCGATTTGCATAATTTGTTTCTAATGCTTTGCCCTTGTCAAGCTCCTTTCTACTTGCAGACATTTACGCAATGGGTTATAATGGTATTGTTTTATTGTTGGTCATTAACCACGGGTGAGTCACCTTTTTAATGGGCTTATGTGCCTTATTAAGTATTCCATCCAGGAGGACTAGAGATAAGTCTTGACTTGGGATCGCGGCGTGAACAAACATCTCTCTAGGTGTCTGTGCTTGGCTGCTAACCAAGGAGGGTGTGGAACTCTGAGTGTTCAGCTAGTGGATGGTCTCACGGCCATGTATCCTCACATCTAGGTGATGGTGTATATTTACAGATCTCTGTTCTTGAAGAAATGTCATATTCTTTGAAAGGTTTAAACAACACAGAATCGTTTCCAATTTCCCTAAAGAAAATATCTCACAAACCCAACCTTGGGTCATGTCCACTTCTGTAGATAAAATGTTCCCTGAATTAATATCCCCCAAAGGAAGGCTGCTAAGATGTGCACATTTATATTTGTCTAATTGAAGTGAACCTCATTACTGTGAACAGCACAGAGGAATGTACCTACCTGCGGCAGTACATAGGCTCATGCTAGTCTGCAAGGGAGTGTGTTAGGGCCCAGAAGGTTAGTACAGGCTCTGTCCATGTGAGACCTTGCTTAGACTGGTGATAGTGAAAGACACAGGACTATGTCTTAACTCACCCTCCTGAGCTCAGTCAGTGCAGGTGACATTAATGGAAGATCGCATTCTTTCTGGTCGAGATGCAGCACACATTCAAAGGAACTTGCTCGGAAGCCTTGAGTGCCTTCCTGATCAGTGGAGTCCACCAGACTCTCTGCCTGGAGTGCTTTCTCTCTTGGAGAAGGAAGGTGATTCCATTGCTTCTGGGAGATGACTGATAGAGTGAGATCTAACTTCATGAATGTAAGAGCTAAGGTATCAGGATGTTAAATTCACTTTTATTGTATTCTTAAAGGTTTCTGTGAGTGGCTAGAACAGAGCAGTGACTGACACTTATGAGTCTATCCTTTCTGAAAAAAAAAAAAAGATATTAGAGATTATTGAGGAAGAGCAGAAATCATCCCTCCTGCCTGCCACTCACTGTCAGACTGTATATGAGAAAGAAAAGAAATTTGAGGTGGAATTAAATGAAGAGCTGTCTTAGGGACAGAGGGCAGAGTAGATTCCTTCCTGCCTCCGCTGCCACTCCCTGGCAGATGGAAAGGTGAAGATGAATATACAGAAGCCAGGGGACGTATCCCCCTATCTTGAAGACTCTGAAAACCAAAGGCTTAGAACTGCCTGTGCGGGTGGACTAGAAGACAGGAGCAGGGGAGCAAGATGGCATGCATGGCATTTGCAGGGTGGGGTGAATGGGTTTTCCCACCAGTTGAGTAGGCCCCGGGGAGGAGTCTCTGAGAGAGCTGCTGCCTATCTCTTTTATTTGAGACTCACCTTGATGGTACATGGTCAGACAAGCCTTCCCTGACCACCTAGACTAATAGTTTCCCCTCCAAGCTCCAAATACCACCTGATATGTTTCCTTGATAGCACACACAGTGTGAGTTTGATTTTCAGTTTTCAGTTTATTAGTTATCCTAAAATGGCCCAAGACTTTTGAAGGGAATCAAGAATGGAGACTAAGCGCCTAAGAAAGGCCTCTCATAGGGGCCACTCTGTTCGGTGTAAAGGAATGTTATCAAATGTAAGTTCCAAGGGCCTTATTCATCTTGTTTATAACTATTATGAGTGTTTAGGACAGAACTTGGCACATACTAGCTTCTCAACAAAACTGCACGAATAAGTAAATGTTGGGCAACCCAGAGCTCTCAGAACTCAATAGGCCTCAAGTCATTCTGAGAATGGGGCTCTCTGAAGTGCACAACCTGCTTGTGGACATGTGTGTTGACAGGTGTAATGGGAGAAAACAGTAGGAACTATAAGCTAGAACAAAGCTGTGAGCTTTCTGGATTTCTGTTATTCCTGAACTTCCCTAACTGGATGACTGGGAGGTAACTCTTCGAAGGAATTCTTTCCTTCCTTCTCCATCTCTCCTAATCTACTGGTCCCCAGAAGATCATGTGGTTGTCTAGTTGGCTTTGATTGACAGGCTGACAGAGATGAGCACTGTTCAGCTCAGACATGTGCCAGGCTTCAGTGAAAGTTGAGATCCTACCTGGATCATCCTAGTACTTTCTGTTGCTGTGAATAATACCATGACTGAAAGCAACTTGGGGAGAAAAGCGTTTATTCCTTTAGCTTGCAGTTCAACCAAGGGGCAGCTCAGGGCAGGAACCAAAGTACAGACCAAGTGTTGTGTACTGGCTTGCTCCCTGGCCTGTGCTCAGCCTGCTTTCTTATAAGGCCACATGCCCAGGGGTGGTACCACCCATAGTTTCCCCTCCAAGCTCCAAATACCACCTGATATGTTTCCTTGATAGCACACACAGTGTGAGTTTGGTTTTCAGTGATGTGATCCTCCTACATCACTTAATAATCAAGAAAATGTCCCACAGCCATGACCACAGGTCAGTGCACTGGGGTGACTCCTCAGTTGAGGTTCCCTCCATCCAGGTGTCTGAAGTTGACAGCTGAAGCTATCCAGCACACAGATGTTCAGAGACCATCAAGAAAAACAGAAGTAAGGCTGGAGACTTGACTCAGCAGTGAAGAATCCTGGCTGCTTTTCCAGGCGACCTGGGTTTGATTCCCAGCAACTACATGGCAGTTAACAACCATCCATAACTCCATTTCCAAGGGAATCCACTGCTTTCTTCTGACCCTCCCCTTGGGCATTGCAAGACAGGGCTACACTTACATACATGCAGACGAAACACTCACACACATAAAATAAATATAATACATAAACTATTTTAAAAGTCAGAAATAGCAAAGGACATGCATTTGCTGGTGTGAGGTAACTATGTCCTCAGCAACCTAGACTCAAAGTAAATCAAATTCATGGAGAGAACGTAGGTAAATCAGGACACTGGGAACTCATTCATCCCTTGTTCTTCTCACTTGAAACACAGATGGAAACTCTCCAACCCTGGCCATGGTGATGTAGGAAATTACAACCTTTCCTTGTGATAAGATAATAATTTTTAGAAACATAGAAACAAAAATTTCCTACATCTGAATAGACTGTACTTTACAGCTTACCAGCACTTTTATTTATGTTATATACCTTGATTGAGGAAAAGACAAATCATCGGGCGAACTTTAAACTGCTTAAGTCATAAAACTGAAAAATGTTTACATGTTCAATAATGAATGCTTGAGTGCGATGTGGAGGCTGAGTCATGATGGCACACTCCATTTAGAGTTAGGATTCTACATCAGGGTGACCTTGAATGATGGACCACATAAAACATGCCAAGTAAGTCTGTTTTGAGAATGGAATGCTCAAAAATTGAAGTCAATTCAAGTCTTAGATTTGTGGGGATCAAGATGAGAGTGCCTATAAACAGAAACCCACATATGCATGAGCATTTCAAGTGGATAAATTAACTCAGGAAACTTAAATGAAATACTCACCATCCTCCTACATTGACAACAGAAGTTTGTGAATGCTCTGGAAGGCCCAGTTTGAATGGAACATTTATGGATGCCTTTAGGGCACCCCATGAGACTAAGAGACTAAGGGGAGTCTGACTTGGATGCTTTCCCCTCTCAACATGCAACTTCATCTCAAAGATCTTGAGTACAAGAAAGGGCATATCCAAGCCTCACATCCAATCTCCAACCATGTCTCATCAGAAGGGTGGTCCCCTGAGAAGAAGACCGCATGATCCCTGAGTAGAAACTTAGGCCATCCAGACAGGAAATTCTAGAGTGCTGGGTGCTGTGAGAGGTGGTTGCAGGCTCTGGGTTGGACACATTCCACTGTTTCCTGAAAGCGCTCTTTCCATGTGGAGAGGAGTGGTCAAAGGAGTGGTCTGAGGTGCAGTAAAGACTTCAGAAGTAAAGACCTTCTGAAGTGCAGGGTCTTTACCTGGGTCCGAGAGAAACGGGATCCAAGGAGACTTCATGTGTGGATAAATGCTACTGTCTCCCATTTTGTTGAAATCCTAACCCCACATTAATGGTGTTAGAAGGAGAGGCTTTAGGGAGGTAGTTAGGCAGAGATGTCAGTCTCTACCAAAGATGCTTGAGACAAAGTCTTGCACATTTTCCCCTCTGCAGTTACAGTAAGAAGGAGGCTGTGTGTATCAGGAAATGGGCCCCGAGTGCCTTGATCTTTGCCTTCTTAGCCTCCAGACTAGAGAAATTGTTTTCTGTGTAGACCACCTAATTTGGGGAACTTTTGTCACAGTACTAAGTGACTATTGTTGCTTCCTGCCTGCGCCTCTTTAACCTTTCTCCCCATGTAAAATGGATGCATATTATATGATTTTTAAAGGCTGCACTGATTTAGTTTAAATAAGTCCCAACTAGTCTGTGATAGTGTTGGGGGTTTATCCCAGAGCTTTATACAATGCTAGGCAAGTTCTCTACTGCTGAACTACACTCTAGTCCCTTAGTTCAGTTTTTAAAATAATTATTCAGAACTATTTGAGATAGATCATTCAGTAGTTAGAACAAGTGAATCAAAATGAGAAGCATCAAGTAGGATGAGAAGGCATGCTACTCTAGTCCAGGCAGGGAAATTAAAGGAGCAACGACCACGGTATTTCTTTAATACTGTAAAGTTTTGTTTCAAATGCTCTTTCATTTATATATATTATTGAAGCTTATAAAAATAAGCATCAATGTTTTGAGGTTTGAGAGACACACACGCTAGGCAATTAAAAAGAACATTTGACATTGTGAGAAATCAATCTATCAGCCTGAGACTATTGCATTGTAATGAGGCTTTTCCTGGGGAGACATGTCACAGAAGTCTACTTACTCCAAATAGGGAACCCACGAAGGACCAAAGTAATGATTGCACCAGAGTCCAACTTGCTAAACCAGTGAGTTTCCTGGGTAATTTACAGGAGGATGACGGGGTTACTTACAGGAGCACGGATGACTCAAAACCAACTGCATACCCCAAAAGCCCACCCAGCACAAGTGATGACTCAGGAAAGCTTCATCCCTGGAGTTCTCCACAGGACTAGCAGACAGCTCCGAGCCTCTCTCGGCAGCTCCTGTGGTCAGTCTCCACCTTCCATAGTTATTTACTGCCTCTGTTACCTTTGACAGGCCCTCCAGAATCTTGTAAGTTTCAGTTTTCCCAGACAAGTGAAACTTGTTCACCTTCTGAATCTCATGAGCCTCCCAATTTTCTCCAGGAGGGAATGCTTCAATTCAGAGGAAATTGTTATATTTCACTGTACATGAAATCAAAGGCAGCAAACGGGCTTCAACTTTGGGCCAACTGATCTGTCAATAGTAGCTGCCTGAAGCGCTTGATTGAGACCATCTCAGGCCATGCCTTGACTCAGTGAGTGGTAATGGATTAACCATGTCTGTCATGGTCAAGGAGGTGCCAATATGGCATGTGTGCCATGACTGTGTCATCTCTTGGCTGGAGGAATGTGGCAGAGAATAAAGGGGAAAAAGCAAGGGTGGGTAAGGCCATCCATACAGCTTTGTAGCTCTCAACAAAGAAGACAATATGCCACATTTTTTTTATTATTAAATTTATTTACTTGTTTGTGTGTGCATGTGTGTGTGTGTACACTCGTGCCCACACAGGCTACAGCACACGTGTGGAAGTCAGAGAACAATTTTCAGGAGTTGTTTGTTTCTTTCCACCATGTGGGTCCCAAGGATTGAACTCAGGTCATCAGGCTTAACAGCAAGCACCTTTTCCCCCTGAACCATCTCGAAGGCCCCCATCTATATTTTTATGTCCCTGAATATTTGTGTTCATCTAGAAAAAGTGATCTATTTCCAGTTTCTTTGAGGAAGATACTGCTTTCAGTTACTTTCTGGTATGGAAAGAGACTGGCTAGGCACCTTTTCAGCTATTAATTGGTGATAACTGGATTAATATTAGGCCTGGACTCTCTTTTCATTTCTGTCACTAACTAGCTGTGTGGCCTTGAGCAAATCTCCTAATCTTCACAGACCTCTATTTCCTTGTCTCCAAAACAGGGATGCTATCTGAGTGACATCTTAGAAGCTGTGAGGCTTAAAAGAGATAGAAGCACAGCAGTCAGTGGAAATATAAAGCATTTTATAGAGTAAAACAAGATGCTTTCCCTGGAAATGGGGCAAACTGGTTGAGGGGAGTGTTCCCCAGAGTGTCTTCCTTGAAACTTTAGTTCTGTGAGATATCAACAGGTATTAATAGAGGCCAGTAAAAACACAAAAATGTTCTCTTCCAAGTAAGTTTAGAAAATTCATGGGTAAATGACATTAAATTAAATCTTTACTCCAAACCTTTACTATGGGAATTATTAATCTTTACTTTTTGGTTTTGCTTTTCAGTAATTTTTGTAGACAATGTCTCACTATTCAGCCCTGGCTGGCCTGGAACTCTCTACGTAGACCTCCAACTCACAGAGATCTGTCTGCGTCTGCTTCCCGAGTATGGAATTACAGACGTGTACCAGCATGTTGGGCTAGTCCTTCCTTTTTAAAACTATGTATTCAATCATTCACTCATTTATTGTGTGTGTGTGTGTGTGTGCGCGCGTGTGTGTGTCTACACCTGCACATTTATCACAGAGTATGTTTGGAAGTCAGAGAAAATCAGAGAATAACTTGCTGGAGTCGGTTCTCTTCTACTGCAGGTGGTAGGAACTGAACTCAGGCTCTAAGACTTGGTGGCAAGCACGGTAATCCATCTTGCTATCTTGCTAGCTCTAGTCTTTACATTGTAATGTTTATTGTGAATTACTAAGGCTTGGAAACAGTATGCAGAGGTTCACACACTTATTTGAACACAAAACTCTTCTCCAAATATTAGTTATTTGACCTACAATCCTTTGTAAACTACTGAATACTTTTCCTCCATTCTCCCTTTGACTCATTCCTATCCAACAGATGATGGTAAGTCCTCTGGTATACGTCAGGCTCCTTCCCATGTACAATGCAGAGGGGAAAAACATTCTACTTTCCATGCCATGTGCATCCTAGTAAGATTTAATGTCACTTACCCAAAGTAGTTCTGTACTTAGAAAAATGACTGCTGACCCCTTAATCTCCCAAAATGCAATGATTTTTTTTTCCAGAAGGTAACACATTGAGGGAGGATAGTTTGCAGACAAGTTGAGAAGACTTCTTGTAACTCTGATTTTATCCCTGGATGTCTAAATTGAGGTTAAACCATGATCTTAGGTCTGTAGGAGATGACTGCTGCCTGCTGCCTGTTCTTTTTCTTCTAATTTTCTTTTTCATGTGTGTGTGTGTGTGTGTGTGTGTGTGTGTGTGTGTGTGTGTGTGTGGTGTGTTCATGTGCAGAGGGCCAGAGGGCCAGAGGTCAGTTTCAGGGACTGTTCCTCAGAATTCACCCTGTTTTTTGAGATGGGGCCTCTCAGTGGTTCACTGAGTGATTCACAGACCCACCAATGTAGTCTAGCTAGGGGGTGAGCTCCAGGCTCAGTGAGAGACCCTGCCTCAAAAAGGAATATAAAGAAGCAATTGCAGAAGACATCCGACATTGACCTCGTTGATACCTATACATGAGCATCCCCTCCCCCCACACATACATACACACACACACACACACACACATATACAGAAGATCTGAACCATAATAATAACTAAAGAAAAAACTTATATAAAGAGCTTCCAAAGACTTTAGCCTCGTGGTAGCATCCCTGTAGTTCGTTTTGGACATGAAGGAAAAAGACGTTCAGGTCATCCTGGACAGTTACATTGGATTCCTAATGGCTTCTGGCTTCTTGAGCAGAATTGCTTTCAGATAATGAGGAGTGCCACAATTGAGAGCATTCAAAGCAGGTGCTTCAGACACTGAAAACAGTCCCAAGAGGAGGTGAAAGTCCTTCGGAGGAAAAAGCAGTCTCACTGGGAGAAGCCCACATTCCCCAAGGTGCTGTTTTGAAGGAGATGAATGAATTCACTGACTTGAGTACAAGTTCCGGTCTTTTTCTTTCATTCTGCCCCTTTCTTGTTCATTAGAAGTATCTGATCACAAGTGCATCCTTCAAGTGCCTGATTGACTAATCCATGAGGAATGAGGTCAGGATTGCAAAATCAAGTCTCTCCCCTGCCTTGCAGATATTAACATAGGAAGGAGAAGCAAATAGCAGAGGCTTGTGAGAGATGCCAACGATAAACTGTCCCTGTCCCCTGGAGACACACACACTCTTGTATTTAAAGCACTGCTCAGGCCAGCTGTTGTCATGCACGTGTATAAATCCCAGAACTCAGGAGACTGAGACAGAAGGATTTCAAGTTTGAGGTCAGTCTGTGCTGCATGGCAAACCCCTGTCTCAAAAAATAAGTTTCATGGCTGGAGAGATTGCTCAGTGGTTAAGAGCACTGACTGCTCTTGCAGAGGACTGGGGTTCAATTCCCAGCACCTACATGGTGGTTAACAACCATCCTAACTCCAGGGAATCCAGTTCCCTCTTCTGACCTCTGTGGGCATTGCACAACACAAGTGCATTTACATACATGCTGGCAATACACTAATACACATAAAATAAAAATAATAAAGTATTTTTAAAAATAAAAATTTCTAGGCAATGTCCAGGGCCAGATTTGGCTTCAGTCCACCAGTTTACCACTCCTAAAGTGTACTTTATCCTTATGGACAGGAGGAAACTCGAGCCACTAGAGTTACAAGGAGGAAGAGTCGAGGTTTGGAAGAACTAATGAGCTAGTGAGAGACAGTGGAGTGGTTTTCTGGTGGAGGAAAGAGGATCCTATGGCCAGGAGGCCTTCAGGAACAGAGGCTGACCACGTGTGGCTCTGTGCCTGTGGCTGAAGGAGGGCCAAGCCCTCAGTGACCACTTGGGGTTGATGGCTCCAACTTCCTTTGCCCTGAGGCCTGATGGGTAGGCGACAGGTCAATGGCAGGCTGGGGAAATGGCTGTGTCTGGTCAGAGTGAGGGTTGTGGCTCTGCCGCTTCCTCCTATGTTTCACTTTCACCTCCCCACAACGAAAGTGCTCTGTGATGCCGATTTGATTTGCCTTTCATAGTTCTTAAAAGAGAATAAAAGATTTCTTTGCCTTCTCCCTTTTCCTGTGTATTTCTTACCATTCTTACCTTTAAACAAACATCCTCTCCTCTCTCCGCTCTGCACTCCTCCGCCTTCCCCTCCATTCCTCTAATAATAGCCATGAATTTTTTTAGTAAACAATTCTCAGGGGCTAAGAAGATGGCTAAGTTGGTAAAGTGCTTGCTGCACAAACATGAGGGCCTGAGTTCTAGCCTCAGAAGCCCTGTAAAAAGCCAAGCATGGTGGCAATTTCTTGTAATCCCAACACCAGAGAGTCAGAGACAGGAAAACCCCAGGGCTCATCGACTAGCTCAGGTCCTCATGCTTGTGTGGTGAGAGCACTTGACACTGACTTCGCTGTCTCTCTAGCCCAGTTCAGGTATTAGATGTCTCACAAAGGCCTGAGGGATGAAGGCTTGATTCACAACTGGTGGTGTACTGCGAAGTGGTGGAGATAGTGGAGCTGAGGCTGAGTGGAAAGATGTTAGGTCATTGGGGATATGTCCTTGAAGAGGATACTGGGACATGCGCTCCTCTCTCTCAAATAATGGCCTTCAGTAATGTAGACTTAACAATATGTGCATCTCATGATATAGCCCTGGCTTACTTAGAACTTTCAAGACTCCTCCTATCACAGTGCACTTGAAAGCTTCAGTTGTCAACATGACACCAGAGAAGAAGGAACCTCAATTCGGGGATTTTCTCTCTCAGATTGGCCTATGAGCTTCTCTGTGAGGCATTTTCTTGATGGTGGAGTGATGTGGGAGTGCTAAGCCTACTGTGGGTGATGCCACCCCTAGGCAGGTGGTCTATATAGGGAAGGCTATTGAGCATAGGCCAGAGGAAGCAAGCCAATAAGTGGAGCCTCCATGGGTTGCACTTCAGGTCTTACCTGCAGGTTCCTGCCCTGATTAAGTTCCTGCCTGACTTCCTTCAGTGACGTACTGTGACATGGAACTGTAAGTCAAATAAACTCTTTCCTCTCCAAATTGTTTTTGATCAGAGTGTTTTATCACAGCAACAGAGATGCAAACTAAAATACTCAGCCCCCCCGAGTTCTGTCCCAAGTTCTGGAATTGTAGGTGTGAGCCACCATGCTTGGCTTTTTATTTTGGGGCAGAGTATCACTATATAACTCTGAGTGTCCTGGAACTTGCTGGGCAGCCCAGGCTAGCCTCAGACTTGCTATGCTCCTTCTCTCTCCGCTTCCTGACTGCTGGGATTACAGGTAGACACCTGCAGTCTTGTCTTTCTGTTCACTTCCTTGCCACCATTAGACAAGCAGCTATCATCAACCCCCTACCATCGACCCTCTACCTCACCACAGTCCAAAAGCTATGGGGTCAAGTGACTATGGACTGATCTGAACCAAAATAAATCTTTCCTCCTTGTAACTTGCTTATCTACAGTATTCTGCCAGAGTGGCAGAAATCTAAGTAACATGTTTATTTATTCCTTTTTTTATTTCACTAACTTAATAATCAAAACCACATTAATATTTCACTGTTTGAAAGGACAGAACATGAAAAGCCCAGTTCCCCTCTTTGCCCCCAGCCACACAGTTTTTCTTTCAGTTTTGATGTGAAATCTTGAGAATCTGTGCATCTGCCTTAAATGACTGGAGAAAGCACCTCAGAGGCATTAGCAATGACCACCGCATTGCTCGAGTGCTGGTCCAAGATCACTGTGTCTAACACTGCTTTTTCCCTGATAATACTCTATAACAAAGACCAGCTCTTGGCCAAGTGTTCAAGAGATCAGGCAAGTTACTTTTTTCCCTCCCTATGAGCCCTTGTCTCCTCATCTATATTCCATTACAGAGCTATTACAGGCAAGGCAGAGATAGGGTCAGCACCCCCTTCCGAGGTTATTGTGAAGACTAAGTGAGATGATTTATGGAAATATCCCAAGGAGGACATGATGGTTAATTTCATTTGTCAACTTGGCTCGGCCACATGCCCAGTTGTCTGGCCAGACATTAATCTGGAAGTCAGTGATGTGATCAGCATTAACCGGCAGCTAGCCATGAGTAAAGCATGTTCTCTGTTCCAGTTCGCTTTCTATTGCTCTGACAAGCCCCTGATGAAAACCACCTTGGGGGAGTGGTGTTGCTTTTACCTAGGGCTTGTAGTCCACCATTGAGAGAAGCCAAGGCAGGAGCTGGAGGCAGAAGCAGAAGCAGAGACCATGGAGGAAAGCTACTTACTGGTTTGCTCCCCCTGGCTTGCTCAGCTACTTTTCCTGTACAGCCCAGGCCCACCTGCCCAGGGATAGCAGGTCTGGGCCTTCCCACATCAATTAGCAATCACCAAAGTGTCCCAAAAACATGGCCATAGGCCAAACTGGTGAAGGAAGTTCCTCAGTTAAGATTCCCTCTTCCCAGGAATGTCTAGATTTGTGTCACACTGACAAAAACTAATCTGCATACTCCCCTTTATAAGGTAGATAAAGCTCATCCACTCTGGTGAAGGTCTTAGAGCAAAATCCCAGGTCTCCCTATCATAGAGACTATTGTTTCAGAACAAATTCAGCTTTAAGACCGCAAACAGGAAGAATTCAGCCCGAGTCTCTAGCCTGCTGGCCTACCCTGTGGATTTTGGTCTCAAAACAGCAACACCAACTCTCACCTGCATTTCCAGCCCACTGCTTTGCCCTGTAGATTTGGGACTTGCCAGCCTCCATGGTCACATGAGCCAGTTCCTTAAAATAAGTCTGTCTGTTTTTCTATATAAACTCTATAAGTTCCTCTGGAGAAACCCCACTGACACAGAGGCAGAAAACAGCATATTTTAGGTGGACTTATGTTTTAACCCTGGCTTTTCCACTGACTGTTGAACAATCCCCCAGGCAAGCTTCTTGGCCTCTTGGGCTTCTAGTTTCCTCACCTGCCTGATGCCTCTCTATACTGCTGTGAGATAGATAGACGCTGAAAATGATTATCAAGCACCATGCACAAACAGGCTGTCATAATTTGGCTCTGCTATTGAATGTATGTATATCTTTAAAGTCACCCTCTGATGGCCCCAGACTACATGTCTCTAGATGGGTCCCCTTCCTAGACATTTATTATTGGCTGTGTCTGAGAAGTCTGTAGTCTGTAGGGAATGGAGGCGGATCTTTCAGTGGATAGTTGGCAAGGGGGTTGAGGGGTTCCAGACAGGGCCAGAGAGGGTTCTACATTCACTGACATAGATGCCGACGGAGGAGGGAAGAGGAAGTGGGAGGGAGGGACTTGTGGGGGTGTGCGCAGGGGAAGGGAAGACGATGGGAGAGGAAGGAAGGTTTGAGAAGGTTTCCAGGGGCCTGGGGCTGATTTGCAGGAGTCAGGCTGATTGCCACAGATTAGCTGGGACCTAAAAGGGGCCTCGTCAGAGAGTGTGTATCGAACTCTAAGGGTCCTCTAGGACTCTCACGCCAGGTTAGAGCCAATCAAATTGAAGAGGGCCACGGGGAGCAGTATGAACAGGCTGCCTCCTTTGCCGTCATGGTGCATCAGTCCCATTCCACTCGTTTAACTCTGCCAGCGACTCAAGGGCTCATGCTTGAGATGGATAGACACTGTGGAGTGTTTGAAGTGCCCCCATTCCTGTGCTTGCCCTGACCTGGCATTCTTCATTACATCTCTCAGAACTTTTGCTTCCTATCATGAACTCTGAGCTGAAATTGTCCAGTCAATTAATTAGCCAAAGCTGCTGTCTCCATTAGAATTTTTTTTTTGAGTCAGAATTACATATAGCCCAGGCTGGCCTTGAACTCACTATGTAGTAGAGGATGACTTTAAACTGCTGATCCTCCTGCCTTCACCTGTCAAGTGCTAGGATTATACCGCATCCAGCTGAGATTAGGAGTCTAGTCTGTCCTGTTCCCGTATTCTGAGTCACATATGTATGCCCCCAAATTGTTCATAAGAGAATGGGTTGATGACCATCGGCCAGAACTTCTGTGTATCAGATAGGGAGCCCAGAACTGTCTGGGTTCTCTCTGTGTCACAGTGCAATGTCAGTGAAAATGTTACTTTCCTAGTTTTCTGGCTTTCACAGACACTTTGGGTAAACCAACAGAACTGAAGCCTGGAAGCTTGGAGCCACGTATGAGAGGGAGAGTATTTGGTATTTGTCCTTTTGGGCCTTGGTTACATCATACATAATTTTTGTGTAAATTTTCATGTATAATGTATAACTTTATGTTTAATGTGTAATTTTCCCAGTTTCATCCATTTACTTGCCAATTTCATTTAGCTGAACAAAATTTCACTGTGTGTCTGTACCACATTTTCATGATCGATTCCTCAGTTGATGGACCTCTAGGCTGATTCCATTTCCAAGTTATCATGAATAGAACAGCAGTGAATATCGATGAGCAGGGATCTCTGTGGTGTAGCGTAGAGTCCTCTGGGTATATACTCAGGAGTGGGATAGCTGAGTTGTATAGTCATAGTTTTATTTCTAGGTATTTTGAAAGTTTTCCAGATTAATTTCTAAATTGGTTGCACTTGTTTACACACTCAGCAGCAGTGTACAAGGATTCCTGTTCCCACATTCATGCCAGTACCAGTTATCATTTGTATTCTTTTCTGTTTGGTTCTCGAGACAGGCTCTCCCAGTAGCCCCAGCTGGTTTGGAACTCGGTGTATAGACCAGGCTGGCCCTAATCTCACAGACAACCAATGCTCCTGCTTCCCAAGTGCTGGGATTAAAGGTGTGCCTCACCATGCCTGGCATATTTTTTTTAAAGTTTTTATTAATTATTTTAATTTTTATGTGCATGAATGTAATGTCTTCATGTATGTAAGTGCACGCATCGCAATGCCCATGGAGGTCAGAAGAGAGCACTGGATCCCCTAGAATTGGAGTTACAGATGGATGTTAGCTGTCATGTGGGTGCTGGAAATTGAACCTGAGTCCTCTGTAAGAGCAACCAGTGCTCTTAACTGTTGAGCCATCTCTCCTGTCCACCTTTTTTTAGGATTGATTTTTAAATTATGTGTGTGTTATGTGTGTGGGGAGTGCAGATGCCTGTAGACATCAAATCTCCCTGGAATTGGAGTTGCAGGCAGTTGTGAGTACTGATGTGGGTACTGGGAACCAAACTTGGGTCCTCTGCAAGAGCATTATGTACGTGTTCTCAGCCACCCAGCCATGCCTCTAGTCCTCCTTCTGCATTCTGATGGAATATTGAAGTCGGTTTAAATCTGCATTTCCCTGATACCAAAGGATACTGAACACTTTTAAAAAGGATTTCCTAGTCATTTCTATTTCTTCTTTTGAAAGCTTTCTGTGTAGTTCTGTAGCCCATTTCTTAACTGGGTTGTGTTTTCTTAGTGTTTGTTGTTTTGACCTCTTTGTATATTCTCGACGCTAATTCTGTCAGAGGTCTAGCTGGCAAATATCTTCTCCTGCTCTGTGGGCTGCCACTAATTTGACTGAGTTTCATTTGCTGTATAGAGGCTTTCTAGTTTCATGAGATTTCATTTGTGACTGGTGGTCTTAATGCCTGAGCTACCGAAGAAGCCTTGTTTAGAAAGTCTCTACCTGTGCTGTATGTTGAAGTCTATGCCATACTTTTTCTGCTGGCAGAGTTTCAGGCCTCAGTTGCAATCCTTTGTCCATTTGGAGTTGAGTTTTTTGTAAGATGAGAGATGAGAATCACATTTCATTCTTCTGCATGTTGAAACCCAGGTTTTCTACCATCATTTATTGAAGGTGTTAGCCCTTCACCAACGTTTGCTAGTATTTAAAAAAGTATTTTATTTATTTTTATGTTATGTTTATGAGTGTATTGCCTGAATGTATGTAAGTACACCCATGTCATGCAGTGACTACAACAGATACCCTGGAACTAGAGTTACAGATGGTTGTTAGCCACTATGTAGGTATTGGGAATCAAACCTGGGTCCTTTGCAAGGGCAGCCAATGCTCTTAACTGCTAAGCCAACTCTCCAGGCCTATTGTTAGCATCTTTGTCAAAAGTAAAGGTAGCTATAGTTGTGTGGACTTTTATCTGGGTCCTCTATTCTATTCTGTTGATCTGTGTGTCTGTTTCTGTATCAATCTGTTTTAATTACTATGGCTCTCTGTGGGTGAGTCTCCATCTCCAGTATGGCTGTTGTGCTCCAGCCATCCCAGAGAACAGAAGGCGGTTGAACAGGTCCGCAAGCAGCCCCGAATGCGACCGGAAAAATTCCCAGGAAGGTGGACATGTAGGTGGACAGCTCACTTATTGAAACCAAGGCAGGGGTTAATATAGGGAGGACTTTCTGTCCACTACAGAAGGCGGGAAAGTTAAAGGTGGGGTCTTTAGGTAAAGGCGGGAAGGTTGTAGGGCTGATGCGGAAATTAGCAACGATGAAACAAAACCCCAAAACCTGGTTTGGGTCTGGAGTGATCTTTGTGGGGAGAAAGAAGATTAAGCAACTGCTGAGGAATGAGCATGTTGTATCTGCATTCAGGCAGAGCAGGCCAGAACACATGCTGTCCCTTCAGGGTCTCCAGGGTCATACTGCCTGCTCAATGCCTTTACACAATAGGCCCAGGTCCCACAGCTCTCTAATATAATTTCAAATCAGGTATAGTTATAACTCATGCAGTTTTCTTTCTGTTCAGGTTGTGTTGATTATTTGGGGGACTTTTGTGCTTCCATATACATTTTAAGATTTTTTTTTTCCAATACCTGAGAAGAATGTCAAAAGGAATTTTGATTGAGACTTCATTGAACCTGTTGCTTTCTTTTGGTAGAATGGTCAGTTTCACAATGTTAATTCTTCCAGTCCATGAGAATGTGTGGTCTTTCCATCATCTAGTGTTTTCTTTAGTTTATTTCTTCTGTGTCTTAAAGTTTTATTTATATACATCTTTCATTTCCTTGGTTAGATTTATTCCTAACTGTTTTATTTTATTCTGTGTCTATTGTGAATGGGATCAATTCCCTGTTTCTTTCCCAGTGTGGTTTTAATGGGTATAGTCAGAGGGCTACTGGTTTTTTGTATGTTAATTTCGTATCCTGCCTCTTCACTGAAAAAGCTTATGAGTGTTAGAAGGTTTTTGGCGGAGTCTTTAGGATCTCTTTTGTATAGACTCATATCATCTGCAAATAGGGTTACTCTGGTTTCCACTTTGTATTTTCATTCCTTTTATTTCCTGTCTTACTGTTCTAGTGAAGACTTCAAGCACTATATCGAATAGGAGTAGAGAGAGTAGACACCCTTGTCTCGTTCCTGGTCTTAGTGAGAATGCTTGTCGTGTTTCTCCATGTAGTAGGATGTTGGCTATAGGTTTGTTATATATTTTTATTACGTTAAGATGTGACTCTTTCATTCCTAGCCTCTCACTAAGTTCATCATAAAAGCTGTGTTGGATTTTGTCAAAGGCTTTTTCTGGGTCTATTGAGATGATCATGTGACTTCTGTCTTTTGGTCCATTTGTGTAATGAATTCCATTTATTGATTTATGTATGCTGACTCCTATGCGCATTTCTGGTCTCAAGACAACTTGATTATGATGAACAATCTTATGTGATTTTGAATTCAGTTTACAAGTATTTTGTTGAGAAGTTTTGCATCTACACTAATCAGGAAGATTGGTTTGTAATTTGTCTTGTTTTGTTGTGGCTCTTGTTATATTGTCTTTATCTGGTTTTGGTGTCAGGGTCACAAAGAAAGATTGGAAGCATTTCTTCCTTTTCTAATTTATGTAGTAATTTGAGCCATATCTGTGTTAATTATTCTTTCAATGGCAGAATGCTGTATCAAATTCATGTAGTCTGGGGATCTTTTTTAGTTGAGAGCCTTTTAATTACTGCTCCACTCTTGTTGCTGGTTACAGATCTGTTTAAATTATTTATTTCATCTTGGTAGGTCACATGTATCTAGAAATTCATTTTTTTTTTAGCTATTCTGATCTAGTAGAATATAGGTTTTTAAGGTATGTCCTTACAATTTTTTGAATTTGTTAATATCTATCGTAATGTCTCTTCTTCCATCTCTAATTTTGTTAATTTGAATCTTCCTCTCTTTCTTTTGGCTAACTTGGTTAAGGATTTGTAAATCTTCATTTTTCAAAAAACCAACTCTTTGCTTCATTGATTCTTTGCGTTGTTCTTGTTTCTATTTCATTCATTTTTGCTCTGTTCTTAATTATTTTTCTTGGGTTTGTTTGTTCCTGTTTTTCTGAGGTTTTAAGGTACATCATTAAATTATATATTTGGGGGGGTTTCTCAAATTTTTGGATGTAGGTACGTAGTACTATAAATGTTCTTCTTAGAACTGCATTCTTTATATCCTATAGATATTGGTATGTTGGGTTACCGTTTTTATTCATGTGTAGGAATTTCTTTATTTCCTCCTTAATTTCTCCACTGACCAATTCATCATTAAATAGCGTGCTGTTTGGTTTTCATGGGTTTGTGCACCTCCTGTAGTTTTCAGTGCTTTTGACATCTAGTTTTACTCTGTTGCAGTTAGATAAAAAATAGAATGTCATTTTAGTTTTTTGATACTTGCTAAGGCTTCTTTATGTCTTACATGTGGTTAATTTTGGAGAAAATCTGCGGACTACAGAAAAGACTATGAATTCCTTAATGTTTGGATGGAGTATTATGTAGATATCAGTTAGAGCCATTTGGTTCATTTAACTGAAATGTTTCTCTGTTTTCTGTCCAGATGACCTGTCTATTAGCGAGAGCAGGGTATTGAAATCTCCCACCAATGCTATTTGGTATTAATCTATGGCTTTACTTCTTGTAGTATTTGTTTTATGAAGGTGGATACATCTGTGTTTGGTGCATATATGTTTAGAAATGCAATATTCTCTTAGTAGATTATTTCATTGTTGAAATAAGTTTTTTAAATCTCTTCTGGTTGATTTTGGCTTATCAGGTATTAGAATAGCTACAACTGCTTGTCTCTTCATTCTATTTGATTGGGTACATTTTCCAATCCTTTTCTCTGAGGTAATGTCTGTCTTTGATGAGGAGGTGTGTTTCTTAGAGGTAGCAAAAGAATGGATCCCGTTTTCTAATTAAATCTTTGAATCTGTGTCTTTTGTGTTGGGGAAATTGACACTGTTAATACTCAAAGTTATTGAAAGATGCATATTAATATCTCTTTATTGATTTTTATGGTGATTTTTTTAGACCTTTTAAAATGAACTGTTCTTGTGTTGATTATTTTTCCCTGAGGCCCCTTGAGTATATTTTTCCTTCTCTGCAGTTCAAAGTATCCTTCTAGAGCTTGCTTAATGGTCATATATTCCTTTAGTCTTTTTTGTTATGGAAAGTTTTCATTTCTCCTTCCATTTTAATAGATAGCTTTGTTGGGTATAATAGTCTGGGTTGGCAGTTGTGATCTTTCAGAACTTGGAATACATCCTTCTAAGTCTTTGTGACTTTAAAGGTTTCCATAGAATAATTGGCTGCTATTGTAATGGACCTGACTTTATATGTGACTTGGCTCTTCTCTCTTGCAGCACTCAATAATCTTTCTTTAGTCTGTGTTTTTAGTATTTTAACTATAATATTTTATGGGGAGTTCTTTCCTGGCACTGTCTGTTTGATATTCTGTGGACCTCTTGTATCTGGATAGGTATTTCATTCTCTCTAAATTTGGGAAAAATTCTTTTGATTTTATTGAAAATATTATGTCTTTGGCCTGGAAATGTTCTTCTTCTATGTCCATAATTTATTGGTCTGATCTCTTCATTGTGTTTCAAAACTCCTGCATATTCTATTTCTGAGTTTTTAAAAAATTATTTTCTAAGCTGGATGTGGTGGCACAGGCCTTTAATCCTAGCACCCAGGAGGCAGAGACAGACAACTGTCTGTGAGATTGAGGCCAGCCTGGTCTACATAGTGAGTTCCAGGCCAGCTGGGGCTACAGGGAGACTCTGTCTCAAAAAAAATGAAACCCCCAAATTTTATCATTTTCTTTGATTGAGTGACCCAGTTCCTCTACCTCGTCTTTCAGTCGTGGTTTTCTGTTTTCTATGTGATCCATTCTGTTGATCAGGATTTTCGCTGAGCTTTTCTTAGACATAATTCACTGCTTCATTTCAGTTTGGACTTTGTTTCCTTTTCCCATCTCTTCACGGAATTTAATATCATATCTTGAGTGGTTCTCATCTACTTCATTCAGCTGTTTGTGTTTTCTTGAACCTAATTCATTTTATTCCTGTCATCTTTAAGTTCATTCAAGTGTGAATACGTTGAATTTATTGAACATGTTTATAATTGTTCTTTTGAATTCTGTGTCTTTAATTTCTTCTAATTTATTCTCCTTGGGGAGCATTACATTAGTGATTTGTGTGTGTGTGTGTATGTGTGTGTGTGTGTGTGTGTGTGTGATATTTTCTTGGGTTATCATATTGTTTGTGTTTCTGTGAGGGGACCTGGGCATCTGGAGATGGCATGCTGGTTGTCTTTTGATGTGGGTTTTTAGCTCACCAGGCTGGAATCCTAAGATACATTCATGGGTAGGGAGACTTAGGGATGGGACCAAAGTAGAGGGTAATAGGCTAGCACAGTGTCTCATACCAAGTTCAGGTCCAGGGCTGGGGCCATGTTCAACTGGAGGAGTTCAAGTGTGTGGGTTTGGAGGTGGAGTAGGCTGGGTATGGGCAGAGGCTCTTCTGGGGGCCAGGGCTGGGGTTGCAGTGACCACATGGAACAACAGTCAGTGCAGGTCCAGAGGCAGAGTGGGCTGCAGTCTGGGATAGAATGCCTTCATTGCACAGGTCTGGAAGCAGAGCAAGCTAGGGGCTGGGATGGCACAAGGTGTCTTATTGAATGTGGGATTGAGGTGGGGGATGGGTAGTGAACCCATGGTGCGTGAGTCCAGAGGTAGAATAGGCCAGGGTCTGCCGTGGGTCTCTTCCATCCTAGTCTTTTACATTGGACCTCTCACTCTACCTGGTGGTTAACAATTCAGCTAAACTGACTGACGAGGCAAGGCCCTGGTAGCCTCCTGTCTCTGTGCCCTAGCACTAAGATTACAGGCACATACTGCAAAACACAGGCTTTTAGGTAGGTGTGGGGGATGGAAACTCGAGTCCTCATGCTTCCACAGCAGGTACTTCATGTACTCAGCCATCTCGAGACCCTCACCTGCTCTTACTGATCTCTCTGTGGAGGAGGTATAAGTGTCATAATCATCGCTATCTCACTGGTAAGAAAACTAAAGCTCAAAGAGGTTAAGAAATATGGCAATGGTCACACAGTCAGCATTGGAATTCTAGCTGAGGGTTGATGACTCCAAAGAGTATGTTTTTAATCTGTTTATGGAATAAAATATGCTTCAACTACACTGTCAGTGCCAGCAGATCAGCAGTTGTTGCAAGCTTTAATGTGAGGCAGAAAATTGAGGCAGAGTTTCTGACTTTAATGGAAAAGAGTGCTAAAATCAATTAGTTATGTCTGCAAGGAGTGAAGTGGAATGCCCAGCAGCATGCGTGCATTCTTATACTGTATTGCATGAATAAAGACGAAGAAGAGAAGTGAAGGTTTAAAAAGGAGATGGGGAAGTAGGAAATTAAAATGCTTCTTTTCTGACCCCAGAACCTGCTTCCTCTGCTACTTGTCATTTCTTCACAGTGGGCACATCTCTGTTTATCTGCAGACTTGTTTAGAGGCTATACATGCTGTCTGAAGTAGGAACTTGTGTTGAAAGCTGTTGGCAAGCAATGGTTGTACTGTTGTGTTGTTTACTTTTTTAATTTTTTATTTCATAGGTGTGAGCGTATTGCCTGCATGCATGTAAGTCCACCCGTGTTTTAATACCTGCAGAGGTCAGAAGACATGTCTGAGCCCCTGGAACTAGAGTGAAGAACAGTTGTTAGCAGCCATGTGTGCTGAGAAGCAAACCTAGGTCCTCTGCAAAAACAGCCAGTGTTCTTAACCACTGAGCCACCTTTCCAGCCTCCTACTGGTTTTTCTTAAGCTGTCTGCGTGGTACTGGGGGTGGGACTCTCAGATCACCCCTTTTGGCTATGGGACTGCCCCAGGTCTTCTGGTGAAATCAGGGATAGCAAGGGGCAGGAGATGACAGCCAAGCTGCTGAGATGGATTTGAGAACTGAGGGCTGGTTACAGATAAGTCTTTGCAATCCATTCATCATGTACTCATCACTAAGCATTTACTCAGCCCAAGCTAGACCTGGGACCTGTAGGGTAGTCCAGTGTGTTGATTAACCGTGAGGCCTGCGGAGTGGAAGCCTGGTGCTGTTTCTTTCTATGTCTTCTTGGATAAGTCATTTAACCTCTTAGAGCCTTGGTTGCTTACTTAAATTTTATCTATCTTAGGAGGGTGATACAAGAATTAAATGTGACAGTTTGAATAAGGAAATTCTTTGGTTCTAGCATACAGAAAGAACTCAATGCATGTTAGTTACTGTCTGGAAGAAATTAACATGCACAGGGCAGGGGAAACTGGAAAACCCAGAAATTATTTGAATCAATCCAAGTTGCCCAAACCAGGTTACTGTCAATTTTGTTTTTCTCTTAGTTTGTTTTACTAGGGCTTTGTTTTTGTTTTCTCTTCTTGTGATTGTTGTTTTTGGTTTTTTTGAGACAGGATCTTACTATGCAGCCTGAGCTAGCCTGTAACTCTTGATCCTCGTGTCTTTACCTCCAGAAACCTGGGGTGCTAGGGGTGAGTCAACTTTTTTGTTTTGCATCTGGAGGTTTTAAATATTTAGCATCAGGGCTTTCAGAGTGGGTATTTTCAGAAAGGTGAAGGACAGGCTGCTCAGAGGTGCTGAACTCCGAAACACATTCTGCAGTCTTTGCTGCTAGTGGGACTCTCTCTCATTAAATCAGCAGAAACCCCTCACCTCCTATTGTGTTGAAAGACTGTAAATTGGAGCTTTGCTCTGCTTGACCACAAGCAAACCCACTGTCCAGGGCTGCTGTGTCTTCTGTAAGAAGCTGTTAAGGTTAAGCATGGAGCCTTACTTGGAAGCCTCACCCCTGAGACACCCTGTCTCAGTGCTCAGCCCCCAGCAAGGCACCTACACCACCCCCAGAAGGCCCAGGCAACATTACGGAGGAGGGTCCAAAAAGACTGTAAGAGCTGGGTTCGGGGAGCGCCATAAAATGAGGGCCTCTGATACGGGGAGGCTGTCACAATCATGAGCACACAGCAGCGGTGCCTACCTGCGCAAGCCCTGCACAAACAAACAAAAGCCTGAGGATCGGAGGGAGGCTCGCTAGGAAGAAGAAAGAAGTCAGCAGAGTGGGAGAGATGGGAAAAGGATGAGAGAGGTGGGAGAGGGCAACAGGAGGTAAATATGACAGCAATAATTCTACATATGTATGGACTTGTAAAAGATTAATTAAAAAAAGAAAAGGCAAATTAGATAATGGTTTGGGCTACCATTTATTAAGCACTGGCTGTGTGCCAGGAGCTTTATACCTTGGCAACCTTAGCCTATTCTGTATTGCTGAAATATAATACTTGAGAATAGGTAATTTATAATAGATAGAAATGTATTTGGCTGGCTCATGGTTCTGAAGACCAGGAAGCCCAAGGGCATGGTGCTGGCATCTTCTCAGCGTCGGTGAGGGCCTCACTAGATCATCCCAGGACGAAAGGTGAGAAGGAGACAAGGACGGAGGAAGAAAGAAACAATGAGAGATGAGATGGGCAGCATGCCGTCCTTTTATAATCAGCCACTCGTGGGCTGGGACCTCCATAACCTGAACACCTCCAATTTGGCTCTGCCGTTCAACACTGAGGAAGCTGTGGGGGTCACGCATCAGTCCTTTTTCTTAGAGGACACATTCCTTCCATTACTACAGCTCCCATAGTGCAGATGGTGAGATGGTTGCGCAGGACCTTTAACACACTTATTCAAAGTTGCCCAACCAGAGCTGAGATTCAAACCCGGATGGGGCCCGCCCCAGCATCCTCGTGTTATCCTCTTAAACAATTAAATGGAAACCCTGGCCTAACGATCTGCAGAGAGGATAAAATGGCAGACTTATAAGGAAGACTGTCATGGACTGTTGTAGGGCACAGTGCAGGATGGACCTTAGCCAGGTCACCTGCTATGAGGACTAGAGGAATGGCTCCCATGGGCATGGCACTCCACTCTGGGTAGTTGTGAGACCAGCTTCTGCCCAGCATCTGAAAAGAACCTGTACAGAGATGATCCATCTGGGGACAGACTACTATTGGCTGCAGTTGGGACCCCACCCCATAAGGCCATTGGCTAATCAGACCTATAAGACCCCTTACACTTCTTTGAATAAATGAGCTTGCAGCAGCTTGCCCTCTACAGGCTTCTCACTCAGCTCCTGAAGATTTGTTGATTCTGCGCCTACTCACCACGCCCCCCCACCCCGCCCAGGCGGAGACCCTTAATCCCCTCAGGCTGGCCCCAAGCACAGCGACCCCTAACAGACTGTGGGAGTTTCCCGAGCCCAGCAGCTCAATGGAGCGTGTAAGAAGCATTCATGAGAAAAAGATACTTGGCTCCACCCCAAAGGTATGGATGCTCTTGATAGTGGATGGAGTGTATTTTCCAGGTGACTCTGATAAGCTCTTATGGTTGAGAGGCATGTGGTGGAAGAGGCTTAGCAAGCTTCTCGCTGTGAGCAACTTTCCAGTCTCTCCTTAGACATGGCTGATTCGCATTCCAGGTGGAGTGCCCGCTTTATCTTCCTACCCCCATTTGCAGTGTGTGGGCAATGGAGCTTGACATCATTGCAGAGTGCTGGATGGATAAACAGCTTGTAATGTGCCATTTAAATGGAGAGCATTGGGATGCAGTGTTCCTGGGCTAGATCTGACCCCATTTCTGTGTCCAAGTGGGGATGCTCTGAGCCACATACTAAGTAAGTGGGAGTCACCAGGAACCAGTGGGCAGTAAACAGCTAGTTGGCTAGTCTCATGGTAACCAAAGGATGAGGTATCTGCTCACACAGCTTGGGGTAACTGGGAAATTCTGATTGTCCCATCTCTGGTTGAAGAATAGAGTGAGTCAGTGTGCAATTAGATCCATTATGTGGCTCTCTGTGCAGTCGATGGGGTTTGCAGTTCCCACTTGTGAAGGAAATATGAAACAGTAAACACACTTCCAGTTACAGATGGGACCAAACACACCATTAATCTGAATGCTAATGGCTGTTGCCTGTTCCCTGTGAACGTTTCACCGTGGCAACCGGCAGGTGCCCTTTGCTTACCTCCACTTTCATTTTCCCATAATTCTCTTCTATGATGGCTTTTTGGATGATAATGGGCACATGCCTGAAATAGTAGTTACAAAGAGAATTAGAATTTTTAAAAAGAGAGAGAGAAAGAAAATGGGGTTGGATCAGCTTCCAGCTCCTCACGGTATCTGCTTGTATGCTGCTGCAATATCAGGACTGGGAGAGGCTGAGGCAAACCAGTTCAAACATGGTCCATACTCTGTATAGAGAAAGCATGAAATTTTTGAGGCCCAGTCAAAAAGCCGAGGGAGCAGCATCATTTAGGGCTTAACAACAGGAGTCTAGGAGTTGGACATACTTCAAAATAGTTTCCGCCATTCCTAAAAGCTGTGTAACCTTGGTTAGTAATTCTCTGTTGTATACCAATTTCTTCTGAGTCAAAACATTTCATCCTGGAGGATGCTCCTTAAGATGCAAAATGTGAACAACTCACAGATCTCCAGAAGCCCCTAAAACTTACAGATTCACGAGCACCTCTAGCCCTACCAAAGTTAGGTAAGCACTAAAGACTGCTAAAGAGAGACTCTGATCTGTTGCGTTTCCTGCAAGTCATGCAGAGAGCTCCAGCATTCGAGCTTTTGTGAGATGGCTCGCATGCTGGGGTGGGCTTTTAGTGATACTACAACTGCCTTTGAGTCATTCATACTTCTGTGAGTAATGCCAGTAATTCATTGTTTTGATAAGTTGGTCTTTGGTAGAACTGTTACTTTGATCTGTTACCACCTCCCAGTTCCTTATCTGGGATTCTTTACTGGAGTTTGTTCACAATTCCCCGAAGTCACACAACACTTTAACACTCTCCCTTTCTATGTCTAAGTGTCCTCATTTCTTAGCCAAAGATGGTAAGCACAGCCTCCCAAGGACTGTTTGGGTTGGGTGAACTGGTTACGTGCACTGTGTATAAAGCTCTTAGTTCGATGTCTGGTGTGCAGGAGGTGCTCTGTAAACAGTAGCCCCTCTGGTGGGGATGGTGATGAACAATTTACTGGGTGACATTGGGCCAATAACTTCCCTGGACTTCAAATCCTTTATCTGCAAGAGGCACGTTAATAACAGCACCTGAGTCATTTGTTTAAAGCTCTGGATAAGAACTAAATGATGAAAAGTGCTTGGCCCAGGATTTGGCATGCAATAAGAACTCAATATGAACTTGCTGAGTGACTGGGGGCGGGGGATAAATGTGATAGCAGCTGGAGAAGCTCCATCATCAGACCCAAAGCATTAAAAGCAAGACACAGAGGGAAGAATCCAAATGACCCTGGAGTTTTGGCAGTTCCATTTGTTAGCAGCTGAGGACTTTCCTCTGCTTGCCTTCTCCTCCATTCATCCACCCCTCCCAGCCTTTACTGGGACTGCTGGGAAGGAGAAAGCAGGATGCTGACATGCGAAATGAAATCCCAATATCACGCCATGGCGGACACAGGGTCATTAGTATCATAGCCATGCATACACAGCGGCTCAGCTGGCCAAGCCTGTCCAGGGAGGGCGGGGGACGGATCTTTCTCAGTCCCCTGACCTTGCCCTGTCCCCACAACCTCCTTTCCCTCCAAGGCCCCCTACAGGTGCATTCTCCATGGCAGTGACTCACTCCCTGTGAGGGTTTCTCTGTCTTCTGTCAAACTCTGGCTGTCTTGCCTCTGTTTCCAACTCTCCCCAGGAGTAAACACAGAAGGAGCTGGAAAAACCAACCTGATTACACATGTGTAGTCATTTCTTCTCCAGAGGTCACCAAAATTCCCTTTAAAACCTTTTTTATTTATTTGTATTTTTTAATGTGTATGAGTGTTTTGCCTGTGTGAATTTAAGTGCACCTGTGCATGCAATGCCTAAGGAGGCCAGAAGAGGGCACTGGACCCTGTGGAACATGATGATCCTTAGCGGCCATGGGAGTCTTGGGATCTGAACTCAGGTTCTCTGCAAGGGCAGTCAGTGTTCATCACTACGAAGTCATCTCTCCAGCTCTCCAAAGGCCCTTTAACTCTCATGGCTTTAATTTGTAGTCATAAAAGTGATATGTGTTTACCTTAGAAGATTCCTTGTGTGTGTATATCTGTGTGTTTGCATGTGTCTGTGTACATGCATGTTTATATATATATATATATATGTGAATGTGTATATATCTGTGTATGTGTGCATGTGTGTGTATGTAGGTGGCTGTGTGTATATGTGTGAGTCTGTGTATGTGTCTGTGTGTATATGTATGTGTGCTTATGGGTATGTGTGTGTCTGTGTCTATGTATGTATGTATTTCTCTATATTTGTGTGTGTGTGTGTATGTGTCTGTGTAAATCTAGGGGAAGGTAATGAGCCACAGCAGAAAACAGAAGTCCCAATACCAGGTCACAGTACAGGCCTAGTCTCTCAGCATTTCAAGAATGGGTCCTATGTCTGGATTGTTTTCTAAAGAAAACATGCCTGTACCCTAGCATTTGGGAGGCTGAGACAGAAAGATCAGGAGTTCAAAGTCATCCTTAGCCTCACATAAAGTTTGAGGCCAGCATGGGCTACATGAAACCTTGCTGTGAGTGCTGTACGTGACAAGTTAAACCATCTACATGGACACACCTACCAATCCTACTTTCAAGTTCTCTTTCCTTTCAGTATTTCACTGTATATATCATTTGAAATCTGGTCCTTTACTGACAATTTCATTAAATATCCTTCTAAAGTGGCTATGTAATTTTCCATCTTATACATAATTATTTTTAACCAACAACCTAATATCAGACCTTAAAAAAAACTCTGCTAATTAAAATATCACTGAAATGTCTCTATTCCTATCTGGGAGTACTTACTTAACACTTCTGTAGCATGCGACCATATGTTGAGCACTATTCTGAGACACGGCAGATGTTTTATGTATCCTTCACAATCAGCCTATGAGGTACATAGCCCCATGTTATCTCTGTTTTAGGGACAGGGAAACTGAGGCCCAGAGAGGTTAAAGTTGTGGCTAATATATGGTAGAGTCAGTTCATTCTCTGGAATTGAAAGTGATGTATTGAAAATTAGCAGCATTTTAAGAGGCTTTTCAAATGCATTGTCAAGTGACTATCTGGAGAGGGTGACAGCCAGAGAGGGTATAATCATTTACTTCTTCCCCAGCATACTCAGAGAGACAGTGCTGGGCCCTGGAATTGGAAAAGATTCTACAACTCGAGGGAGTCCAACAACTTAAAGACTCTCCCTGTTGGACTGGAGATGCCTAAATAAGTTAGAGTACTTGCTGTGTAAGCATAAGGACCTGTGTTCAAATCCTCAGCACCCATGCAAACGCCAAGCATGATGTTGCATGGTTCTGTAACTCCAGTGCCATGGGGTGGGGACAGGAGGACCTCTGGAGCTTGTTGGCCACTAGCCTAGCTCAAGTTCAGCGAGAGACCCTTGCCTTGTAAGGAACTGGACTCAAGGCTTTCCAAGGACTAATGGGAGAAACTTGGTTTTCTAGGAGCCGGAGGGAGGACAGGGGGGTCCAAAGACCAGAAGATAAGGAATCCCAGAGAAAGGGGAAGGCAGGCAGGAGTGAAGGGACTTCCTGTAGCCCAGTAAGAGGTTGGGGGGTGTATTACGTCTCCCCAGAGACCTGTGGGACTTTGAGCACTGCTCCATTTATTGGTGACAGTTACTCTGGTTCGTGCTATCACTCTTTTGGAAGACAACTGAAACTACCCAAAATTCTTCCTGTCATCTCCATGCCCACGACAGGAACATGGAACTCATGTTACCTACATTTCTGAGGAATTTCTTATGTATCACAAGAAGTACAAAGAACTTCCCTTGGTAGTGAACTCTTAGAGGGCGGGGGCCCATGTCATCCGCAGCAGCAGCAGCAGCAGCATCACTACCAGGATTGTTATCGTATCCATTTTCAGTGGCCATAGCAGGTAACAGATTTCATTACAATTCGCAGGGTACATGTGCTGGATAGCTTTAGTGTCAACTTGACACACCTGTGTTGAGGGTGCCTCAGCTGGGGAATTGCCTCTATTGGACTGGCCTGTGGCCATGTCTGTGGAGTAATTTCTTGATTGTTGAATGCTGCGGGGAGGGCCCAGCCCAATGTGGGTGATGCCATCCCTGCAGATTATTGTCTATTGTATAAGAAAGCAGGCTGAGCATGGGCCAGAAGAGCAAGCCAGTAAATAGTATTCCTCCATGGCCTGTGCTTCAGCTTCTGCCTCCAGGTCCCTGCCCTGAGTTCCTACCTTGGGCTCCCTGATGAACTGTGTCACCTGGGAGATGTGAGCAGAATAAACCCCTTCCTCCTTAAGTTGGTATTGGTCAGAGTGTTTTGTCACAGCAATTGAAAGCCAACTGGGACAGAAATTGGTACCAGGTATTGCTGTGACAGACCTGATCTTGGGAAGGATTGTGGAAGTGGTTTGAAACTCTGGGCTGGAGAAGCCACTGAGTGCTTAGAGTTTGTTGCTGTGGAACCTGGAACAGCTAAGCTGAAAAGAGTTGCAAACAATGGAGGCCAAGCTTGTGACGCTCCAAAGGGAAGCAGAGACAATCAGGGCTTTTGTGTGATATTTTAATTGAGAATCTGTGAATTCCGGTCAGCTGGGACTGAAGAACCAGCTGAGATTAAGTAGAGACCAGAACCTGAAGTAAAATCATTGCTTTACTGGGGCAATTAATGCTGGTTAGCTAGGGCTGAAAAATCAGCTGTAAGTAACAAGAGACCAGCACCACTGTGGTGAATTCTGGGAAGTCAGCACACAGAAGCTGTGATCCGGAGGGGGCCCAAGACCTCCATCTCAAGCTGGAAGCAGGACTTGGAATGTGTAAGAGTCTCCTGCATGGTTCTGGTGTTGAAAGCGTGAAGGGGCTGACAGACAACAGCTGAGGTTTGGCACTGTGAGAGGCCAGGAAAAGACAGTGGGGAAAGTACAACCCAAATTGCAATGAAGACCCCAGGACTGCAGGCGTCTTGGAGAGAATCTGAGGTCAGGAGAGGCCAGAACTCAGTGGTAAAGATGCAACTTTAGTTTCAGTGGAGACCTCAGCTTTTTGGAGATGCAAGAACCACAGGCCAACCACCAAGTTCAGCGGCAGGTGCCGAATGGAGCTGGGCTGGTCCTGTGAGATGAGCTGTGTGTGCTGTGGAGGGCAGAGCCAGAGAAATGGAGTCGCCAAAACCCTTTGGAGCCCCACGAGATCGTGAGTGAATCCCAGATGTCTTTGCTGGACTTAAGTTTTACTTAGGTGTTCCTAATTCTTCCCTTTGAAATAAGACAGTACTTGTCTTGGATTTTATAGGAGCCCACTTTTAAAAGAGATGTGAACTTTTAAGTGTTTGGGGTTTTTAAGGACCGTGAGGCTTTTAAGTTTGTACTGTCGTGTGTTGTAATATTAATGTTAACATATCTTGGGGAAATGGAAAGGTCATGTTTTAATAGTGATTTTTTTTGTATGTCAAGTTGACAAGGTTACCTTGTGCTGGACACTTCAGTGTCAACCTGACACACCTGTGTTGAGGGAGCCTCAACTGGGGAATTGCTTCCATTGGACTGACTTGCTGGTATTGGTCACAGTGATTTTGTTATAACCATTGAAGGCAAACTAGAGCAGTACCCCATCCTGCTAACTGAGGTTTGGATGTGAACTTCATTAGTGAGCTCTGTTTAAGTAGCCAGTTTCAGAAATGTGTTTCAGACTCTTCAGTAAAAACAAAGGAGTCCTGTTTGGAGAGCAGGTATGTGTCTGGCTCTGCGTTTTGAAGGATGTCCTATGTCTTTCTGTCCACCTGAATGGCCTCTCTCCCCTCCTGTCACTGGGCTGCTGTCACAGGCTCAGGGAAAATGCCTTTCCCTGATTTTATGTGTGGGCTGGAGAGACATGTCTTTTTGCTGAGTCGTTGTTAATCTCAGTTGATGGAGCTGGGTTGTTTTCGCCTGTCTCCAGCCCTGCGATCACAGCTCAGCAACTGAATAAAGAGAAGACAGCTCTTTCCCAGCATCCTTGAGTTAGTCTCAGAGAAGACTGGCTGACTTGGTCTGAGGCACACTGAGTCAACCAAGTAACATAAAGCATCACCGCAGCAGAACACGTATGTCACAACATATATGATCAGAAGGTGCAACTGTCACAGGAAACCTGTGTGCAAGGGAGAAAACACTCACCAAGTACTCTTTTGTGGTCCAGACTCATTTTTTTACTGTCCAGAAGTTCAACCGGTCAAGTTCTTTTTCTGTTATTAAAGGCGTTTTTGTCTAGAGCATCTTCATTTGCAAGTAGGATAAGCATGAGCTTTAAGTGCACACTGAATTTAACCTTTCTCCTCCATAATTGCTCCCTTGTAATTACAAAATATGCAGATAGTGTAGTTACTGTCCAACTTTGTGATGAGAGCCTCCCCTGAAACTCCTGTTTTTTGACAGTTGCTTGCTGCAGACCTTTAAATGCTGGGTGTGGATACACTATTCCAGGAAGAAGCCTCTTATTGGCTGCTGGAGACTCCTGTGCTGCGAATCCACTGCCCTTTCTGGACTTCATTCTGGCAGATGATGGGCAGTCTTCCTTGGCTGTGCCACCTCTATTTTGGAAGCAAAGAATATTCTCATAAAGGACCCAGAAAAATAGCTTCCTGTCTTGGTACTGCTGTCCCTCTGGGGAAGGCGTGGGTCTTTGTCTATAAATAGGGAAGAGCTCATTGGTCACCTCTCTGCATTTTAGTTGGGCTGTATTTTGCTGCGTACAGGCAGAATGGACTTATAGAAAAAGTACAGTCCTTGGAATCAAGCAAACTTGGGTCCACATCCCATCCTAGGAGCTATGAGA
Organism: Eospalax fontanierii; assembly: GCA_035773235.1. NCBI lineage: Eukaryota > Metazoa > Chordata > Mammalia > Rodentia > Spalacidae > Eospalax > Eospalax fontanierii. The sequence continues at coordinate 15,187,083 of CM069546.1, forward strand.
CTGTATCAGTTTTCTTTCTCACTGTTGTGGACAATTTAAGGGAGAAAGGGTTTATTTTGGCTCACAATTTAGTGAGAGTCTGTCACAGTGGGACAGACATAGGGAAGACAGCTGCTGGCTGTGGCAGCAGGAGCACGAGGCTGTTTGCTCACATCCAGGTGAATCAGAGAGAGCTCAGATAGCTTTCTCCCTTCTCTTTTCATTGAGTCTGGGACTCCAAACCATGGGATGTTGCCTCCCACATTTGGGGCGTATCTTTTCCCCCCAGTTATCCTCTCTGGAAAAGTTCTCACAGACAGACCCAGAGGTGTGCCTGACCGACACCCTAGGTATTTCTTAATTCAATGAAGCTGACAACCAAAGTTAACCACTACAGGGGCTATTGGTAAGATTTAGCTATTTTCTTTTTGGGAACATCTCTGAGTTTCAGTTGCTTCCTTTTTGAATGAAAGGAAATGGCAGAATGCCTTGTTGGATAGATGTTCAGTGCCATGACAAGAAATTACACCCAATAACCGTTCGATAGATGTCAATTCTCTTCCTCCTCCTAAAGATAATTGGTTTGTTTTCCATTACCATAGGTTTCACTCCTGCGCTGATTCATCAGGTGTATAAAAGTTGTAAGTCCATTAAATATTTTAAATATATTCATACTTTGCACATGACAAAGAAGCTGGATACTTGAAATGATCCTGAAGCGAAGGCTCTTGGGTAAAGGCCCTTGATCCCCTTTCTCTTTATTTCATTCCACAACAGCTTTTGCTGGTATGACAGACATCTCTCCCCTCCACCTCTCCATTTTACTCAGCATTCACTCCATTTCCCATGGCATTTACCCTCCTAGGTAAAGCCTGTTGATCCTTGACAGCTTGTGGTTCTGTTGAGCTAAGAGTTGTCATCTTAACAAAGTTTGACCAATCATGGTTTTTCTCTTGCTTCTGGCTACAGTGATTGGCTCAGTGGTGGCCCAAGTCTGGTGTATTGGTGTTTTTCTGTTGAATTTTATGTGTGGGTAGAGAGAAAAATCTTGTTTTCCTTGGGAGTTGCCGATGGTGGATGAAGCACATGGAGCTGTCTAGGCCATGTCTTCTGTTATGTGGACATGGCTCTTACACATTAAGAAGAATGGACACAGACCATAGAGGACAGAGAGCTCAGGTTTCTAGTGACATCCCATCTAGTGTGGGATGAGGAGAAAAAGATGGAATTATCATTTGATTTCCTGAAGACCGCTCTGGTCCTGCCCTTTGTAGATATGAGCCAATAAATTCTGATTTCTCCTTAGGCCAGATTGAGTTAGGAATTAAAGGGCTTTAATAAATTCATGAATTTATTTAAAGTAATGTCTGCCTTACAGGTGAGAGTTGTGTGAATGACTCTTGGATCTTGACAGTTATCTGTTGCTAATAAAGAATTGAGCCATATGTTGAATTCTTGTGACAAGAGGCTCCAATGCTACATTTATGTCATGGAAAGCTGATGTAGTCCCAGGAAAACATACAGTTTCAGGAGGTATTTGGGGAATGAAGGAGGATATGAGAGAGAATCTCATTTGTTTATCCAATCAGTTGTCATCCCATAAACGAGAGGCCCCTTGGGTAGAACACCAGCTTCCACATGGCCGACAGCCTGTATGGGACAGGCCATGGACAGGTGGGCAGAGAACTAGGTTACATAAAATAGCCTCTTTTGTATATGGGATTCTTTGATGGTGAGTTCAGAAGGTGCACTGAGTCTTACTGAGAGGGAGAGGGAAGCAGATGAGCGCCAGATGAGCTGTGCTTTTAGTGCCTGTATGGATTTGGAGAGCTACTGGGCGAGTTCTAGGAAGAGAAAGTGACTGCTGTCCTTCTGAGAGCCCTCTCCCCTCACAGCCTTTCTTTCAGAGGAAGGTTGTTACCCTGGACAAGGAGAGGGGATCCTGGCAAGTTTTGGGTGCCTGGAGCCACCACCACCAGATAAGGGGTTGGCTCCAAAGCCACAGGCAGAAGAGCCCATCCTGTGCTCTGGTGAGGTCACCTTGGTTCACAGCCTCTGCTGGCCTTGTCCAGGCCCTTGTTCCTTCTGTAAACTGACATGGACTGGGGAGGCTTATCTCCTTCTTGGGTCATGAGTACTACAGGGCAGCATGTATTCTCAGAGTGAGCAGAAGCCTGTCCAGGCTTTGGACAGAATGTGAAGAAAGCAAAGTAGGCCCTGCCGTCCTGGTGAGAAGGGCAGGGCCTTGGCAGCCTTGCATTCTCCGGGGCACTTGGCTTTGCAATCAATCAGACTTGATTCAGTCTTGGCCCTTCCGTGGTAAACAGTTAAATGGGAGGCAGTGAGATGTATCTAGGAGGCTGACAGGGGTCTGGGGGTTGAGAGGTTAAACCTCCTCCTCTCTCAGCAGCTGTGGGGCCAGACACGAGCTTTTAGGCTCCACATGGTAAACTGAGGGAGCTTGAGTCACATGTTTTTAGAGTTTCCTCCCAACTTGAGTGAGCCACAGTGTCTAGATAATCAAGCTTTAGTTTGTTTGTTTAATGAGATATCTAAGACGGAGCAGGGGGCCCCGAAGTTAACTTTGTTTATAGGCAACAAGTGCAGAGAAACAGTATTTCAAATAGAACAACCGTAGTAATGGTTATTCTAATACTAATAAAACACCCTCCATTAAGGATTTTATGTGCATGACCCGGCTTAGTCCTTGGGGTGGGGGTGTGGTGGATATTGTGATTCCTGTTCTGGAGATGAAACTATGGAAGCTCAGAGAGGTTCAGTTGCTTTCCCACTGTGAATGTGGTAGAAGGTGGCAAACCAGGCTGGGAGCCTGGGGCCTGCTAGATTTTAAAGCCAGTTAGATTATCGCCTGTTCTGTTATCATCTGGGGACATGTGGCATCCATCTCTGCTGTGGACGTCAGGCTCCATGAGATCTCTCTGGCTGAAGCACAATCCACGTGGAAGGCAGGGCTGCTTGTTTCTCATATGCTGGGCTGGCATACATTGTCCTCAGGAAGTACGGTCCAGATAACTTCCTCCAAGCTCACAGCTCTCTGTTAGGTTTGGGCCGGGGCCTGTTCAGACCACACTCACCTGCAGTACCTTCTTTCTCTCTCCATCCTCAAGGCCTGTAATTTCCACTGCTACTGGGAAACGACTTGTACCCTGCTGAACGAGTCTGCCTGTGAACATCTAGTTATCAGTCATGGAAGGAAGTTTACCCTAAGCATTGAGAGGCTATAGGTGGTACATCCCATCCGATGGACACACGTTAACTAAAGGACTAAACCTTTGCCCCTTACACAGGCTAGGAATAAGAGATAACCTGAGTGTAAGCAGATTCTATGGGCTGCTTACAACACGGCTTACAACACGGGACCTTCCACTGTCTCTGAAACCTCTACCAAGGGGCCTCCATGTAGCCTCATGGGTCTAAACTCTCCTCAGCGCGCCTGAGATGCTGCCATCTGTCTGTTCATGGTATTAAGAGCACTGAATAAATCCCTTATCCCAAAGGACAGAGCACTTCAGTGTTCCCATTCTCACAGAACTCTTAATCTCAAAGCTTACTCTGACCAGTCCCCAGCACCACCCTGCCCCCTGAACACCACATGCCACTCCGTGCGTTCCTTCTTGCTGTCCTCCACACCAGGAACCTCTGTGCATGCCCATCCTTATTCCTGAAGACCTGGTCTTCTCTCATCTCTGGTCCTTGGCTGCTCAGGCCAGGTTCAGACATTTCCTTTTGTGAGGATGGTTTCTGATTTCCAACCAGCCGTGTGGCTCTTTTGATTGTGCCATAGTGTTTTGCTCTCTGATTATTGTTTTCATCAATATTCACTCAATAAATATTCACTGACTGATGCCATGTGCTGAACACTGTACCGGATCTTGGGGAATTCTCTTGTTTAATTTCCCTGTTCTCCTGGCACCCAACAGACTCAAACTCTCAGACCTACAAAGCCTGCTTTCTTTTCTATAGAAATATATCTTATTTCTCTCAAATTCCAGATAGCTGACAAAACTTTATACACAGAAGGTTCTCCATAGCTACTTGCTGAGTAGCTACACGATCTAGATCTCCTGCTTTCAAATTACCACCTAATTCTTCCCTACATACCTTGCTGGACCCTTAGTCTCTTATGGTCTTATTTTGCTTTTACAAAATGGTCCAGAGAAGGAATTTTGTAGGAGTTTGTTGGATGGATGATTAGTGAGGAGTAGATGTCCTGCGGGTTGGGTCAATGCCAGTCCCTCAAGCATGCGCTCTGTATCTAACACTGAGGTCCCAGCTTGGTAGACATGCTGAAGAGCAGACTCCACAGAGACTGCACACCCTCAGGGGTCCAGATGGCCACTGGCCAGACTTAGACATACAAAATAGCAAGGGAAAGAGCTAGCAGAAGATGAGCTCAGGCCCTTGGCAGGTGCCCACTGTGTCCAGAGCCACTGCTAGCCACCCCTCAGTTGATCTCTATTTCTCTCAGTATCATTCCCTTAGCAGGCACTCTGTCTCTGGGGGAAATGAATCATGGGTTATGGAAGGGCTGGAACTGCTACAGGGATGCATTGCCTCTAGCTGAACACGAGTTAATGTAGAGAGATGGGAGCCCTTCCTGTACCCAGAAACAATGTTCTTATGTCTGGAAGTGGTCACAGGTGCTCACTGAGCCTGGTTCCAAATTTCAGTGTGCAGAAATAATAGTAAGTGGTGGAAAGTATACTAACACTTGGCATCAGAATTCTCTTTGCGTGAAGAACTGTCTCAAAGCCTGAGAGATAAGGTCGGTACAAAGAAAGTGAGACAGAACTTGTGCTTTGACATAAAATGAATAGGCAATTTTGGTGGATGGATCTGTACAAAGAGAGGAAAGAAAGGAACAAAAGGGCTTGCTAGGGAAAAACTAGAAGTTGGAATTTGTGTTTGCAGAACTCTTTAAGAGCAGGAATGTCTTTATACTACGGTGCATATTTGGGTGGTGAGTTCTGGAACTCTCTTCAGTAAAGACTGCTTGCCACTTTGTTTTGGAGTGATGTGAGCAGAGGGAAATTTAGGGGAAAGTACTAGGCGTACTGCTTGTCTTGGCAAAGGCAACCCACACAAGATTGGAGACCACCAGGAACAGACAATCCACTGGAAACAAGTGATGGAAACAAGAACGGCAGGGATTTTCTGGAAGGGTAAGCAGGAAGGACATTCATCTGCTGTAGGTAGGCTAGGGCTTCAAAGGACAAGGCCCTGGGGTGAACTGGAGAATCTGCCCAGCTGCTTACCCGCCTATGAAGCCTTCTACCCAGACCAAACTCCAGGGGAGGAAGCCCTAGGGACACATCTTATTATCCTCTGGGGCAGAAGATTAGGGATGTCTTGATGGACCATTTCTCAGGACCACATGGGGGAACAAGAGGGGACTTGAAAGGGAAGAAATCAGGTGCTTTGGCTAAATATCAGAGGAAGAGATGCCAGGCAACCAGAAACACCAGACTGCCATGCCCACAGGGCATCATGGGTAGGCAACATTGCTGTTGAGTTGTAGGAAAAAGGTATGATGATCTTCTCACCACCTCCTTAAATTCACTTCACAATAGACTGGTGGGTAGGACTAGCCATGCTTTATATGTGACGAGAAAACACGGAATGTGGAGGGGCTGGGATTCCAAGCCCTTCTCTTCCTCTTTCTCCTATGTGACCCTGTCTGCTTGCATGTCCCTGTACCTCCAAACCTTTAACACTGCCTGGAATTCTTTCCCCAATCTTTGTAGCCTACTGTGGTAATTTATCTTCATTGTGAGCTTGACTAGACTTAGAATAACCATAGAGAGGTTGGAACTGTAGCTCAGGTGGTAGAGTGCTTACCTCACGCACATAAAACCTTGGGTTCTATTTCCAGAACCCCATAAACTGGGTGTAATGATAGACACCTATAATCCCAGAATTTGGAGGGTACAGACAAAGGATCAGAAGCTCAAGGTCATCCTCACGTACATAGTGAGTTGAAGCCGACCTGAGATGCATAAGATACCGTCTTACCCGTCCCCCCAAAACAAAACAAAAACAAACAACAAACAAAATGAAAAATCAGAACACATAAATTCCACTATTTACTATCACTGTAAGGTCCTGCCTTTCCATCTTCTGGACCTGTGAAGGCCTTTGGGGCATGACAGCCCAGCCCAGCAAACCCTGTATAAGTTCAGTCACCTACAGTAACAGGCTAGCAGTGCTTTTGCCCAAGGAGACGCTGGGAGGGACAGGGGATGTTTCTGTCTGAGATCACTTGGCACCAAGCTCTGTGATCTACGAGTTGCTTTTAATTTCCTGTGCCTGGTGCCAGCAGCCTGATAAAATGAAGCCGATAGCCAGCCTTCCACCTGCCCTGCATGGCCGGGGCTTGTCTGGTGCTTCAGGGTCATGATCCTCAGATCCTGAGAACCAAGAGCTGAACTCACTCCCAACCTCTCCATCTCACTTCACCCCAACCTCCTAGACAAGTGAGGAGGCTGTGGTTACAAGGGTGGAGGGAGGATGCCATTTCCCCACTTGGGCTTTGTGGACAGGCAGGAAATGTTTGGGTCCTGGCTCTGTGGTCAGCTGGCACCTATGACTTTAGGTCAAGTTGCCTTGAGTCTCTGAGCCTCAGTTTCTTCAGCCATAAGTGGGGGCCAGATCTTTCTCTATGGATTTCTTACAAAGACACAGAGAATGAATGTGAGGAAAGGCACTGGACCATAATTCAAGTGTCCTTTGTCTTCTGTATTCTTGTCCTTCAGTGCCGAAAGGGGAGTGGTCTCGTCTTTTCTGGTGCATTCTGGTTGGGCTACAACCTCCACACTTCCCTCTGACTTGGCATCATCCTGATTCCAGATTTAGTGACTTTTTATGTGGACACATGAGCTGATCTTTACAACCATTGATAGTCACACTTCAGGGTTAAACACGCTTCAGATCATGGCTTCCCCCCAGATTATAGACTGTGTAGATAAAGCTAGCAATCTGGTGGTCATGATACCAAGACAGAGCTTGGTGGATTATCCCCATCACTGGATTTACTTTTTCTCAGCAGTTTTCAGAATGAAGTTAATGTTAGATAGATACGCTAGCTGCCACTCTCTCTTCCCCAGTCAGGACACAGCCCTCTGCAGTTCTCTCTGGAAAGAGTTAGTCAGCAAAGCCAGCTGTGGCCTAGGAGTCCCCCTTCTCCCTTGAAGCTATGAGCAAGCTTAGTTCCCTAACACTCAGACCCGAAGCAACTTAGCTTTTTAAATTTTTAAAATTTATGTGTGTGTGTGTGTATGTGTGTGTGCACGTACGCCCGTGCACTGATGCACTTTTGCACGCACACTGGTGACAGTGGAGGTTAAAGGACAACTTTCAGGAGTCAGTTTTCTCTTTCCACCTGGTAGATCCCTGGGAATGAAGTCAGGTCATCAAGGTCAGCTTCAAGGGCATTTACCTACTGAACTATCTTGCCAGGCAACCAAGGCAACTTTGAATGATAACTTTATCTTTTGTTTAAAATATTTTTAAAATTTATTTTAGTTTGTCTACTTTGATGTGTATGAGTGTTTTGTCTTCGGGTATAAGTGCACCATATCATGCAATGCCTGTAGAGGCCAGAAGAGGGTGCTGTTTTCCCTGGAACTGGAATTAGGGACGATTGTTAGCTACCACGTGAGTGCTGGGAACCAAATCCAGTTCCTCTACAACAGCAGCCAGTGCCCTTAACTGCTGAGCCCTAATGCCTTTCTCTGTGACTCTGGCCAGTAGGCTAGGTCACACGATATGAAACCTCCTTTGTCAAGCTCTGAAATCTACCTAGGATGGCTATCACTCTCCTAATAATGCATTGTAGAAGGAAAATTTGTGTCTGTTCCTTTCTACCTCACCTATAACATCTTTTATTAATCTGTAACAGTCATGGGGGCAAATCAAGCTGCCTTAGCAGAGTTGAGGCAGGGAGAATTTTGTCGGTGGTGGGGGACAGGAATGCTTTCTACTTCGGTTAGAGAAATAAAGCAAAGAGCACTGGCAATACCACCTGAGATGAAGATCAGCTAACCAACTCCGACTTAAGAAATTATTATTTATTTTATGTGTATGAATGTATTGCCTGCGTGTGTGTAAGTGTACCTATGTTGTGCAGTGCTGGAGCAGTTCAGAAGACAAAGTCAAATCCCTCTGAACTGGAGTTAGAGATAGTTGGTAGTCACCATGTGGCTGCTGGGAATTGAACCTGGGTCCTCTGCAAGAGCAGCCAGTACTCTTAATCACTGAGCCACCTCTCCAGTCCCAAGTCTAACCAGCTCTGACTTTTTACAGAGGGTACCGAGGAATGGGAAGTGACCAGGTTAGGGTTTCACACAAGCATAGTCAGTGGACTGACTTCTTTGGAATTCATTGCACCTAAAGTCTTCCGTGGGAATAATCAGTGCTAAATATCCCTTTCCTTCTTTTTATCCCCTCACCCCATTATCCTTTCTTATTTGCCCAGTTTCTTCCCATCGGCTCCTTTCCTTTTCCTGAGTCACCTCTTTCTACTTTCATGCTATTATTTTTTTTAAATCTAACTTCTGAATGTCTGGAGCGATGGCCCAGTGGTTATAAGAGTGTTTGCTGCTCTTGCAGGAGACCTTAGTTCTATTCCCTACACCTATATTGGATGGCTTAAAACTGCCTAAAAAAGTCCAGCTCTGGGGATCTGATGCCCTCTTCCAGATTCTACAGCACCAGCACGCATGTGTACATACCACACACAGACACAAATATGTACATAATTTTAAAATAATGCAGATTAGTCTTTTAAAAATATTTTATTATTTTTATTTTATGTATGTGAGTATATCGCCTGTATGTGTAAGTGCACCCATGTCATGCAATGCTAGAGGAGATCAGAAGAGGGCGCCAGATTCCCCCAGAACTGGTTAGGGACAGTTGTTGGCCACTGTGTGGGTGCTAAGAATTGAACCTGGGTCCTCTAAAGAGTAACCAATGCTCTTAATTGCTGAGCCATCTCTCCAGCCCCAGAAAATAAATCTTTAAGGAATATACATAATTAAATCTTTAAAAATTCTAGCCTCTGAGTGTGGGAGAAAAGGCAGATTGTCTTCAGAGTCTGGTTTATTTTGCTTGACACGATGATCTCAGTATCATTTCTTTCCTTGAAAATAACGTAATTTTGTTCTTTATGACTGTGTGTGTGTGTATGTTTGTGTGTGTGTTGCAGTTTTGTTATCCATCCATCTGCACCTAGACTGATTCTGTATCTGGGCTGTGATGAATAGCACAGTCATAAACATGAATGTGTGAGCATCTCTGTGGAGTGCTGACTTAGAGTCCTCCCGGTGCACAGCTGTATCGCGTGGAAGTTCTGATTTGAGTTCCTTGAGGAGCTCCCGTGTGGATTCCATAGTGGCTGAAAGTGCTGACATTTACACAGCACTCGTGGCTGTTCCCCAGAAGTCACCTCCTTCTTTCTCTTCCCCTTCTTCCTCTTCCCCTTCCTCCTTCATTTCCATTTTTCCTTTGCTCTTCCTCCAGTCCTCTCCTCATCCTCGTTCTCTACCTCTTCTTCCTTCTTCTTCCTCTTCCTTATCCTCTTCTTCCCCTTTCTCTTTTTCTCTCACTTCCTCCTCTTCCACCCCCTCCTCCCATTTGGTTTTCCAAATGCTTAATGATAAGTAGCTGAGACTTAGGGAGAGAACTTTAAGGGTCTGAAGTCACACTAAGTTGAGCAGCGGAGAATGGACTGAAATGCCACTAGGTCAGTAGGTGCTTCCTGTGGGTCCCCTGTCAGTGCATAGTGGGCAGTTGTGCCTCTGTTGCCGAGGAGCTGTGAGTTCTGAAGCAGGTCACTTTGTCTCTCTGTTCTTCTGCTTCCTCCTATACAGACAGTCAGGTAACAGTAGCTCCCTCTCAGGTGACAAGGTACTTAGCAAGTGCTTGATAAAAGTCACCTCCATGCTCTACACCTTCATCATCCTAAACATTGTCATGCAGCTTGTGTGTGCTCTGACATTACAAGTTGGACTTGAGGTTATTTTGTGCTTTGCAGTGCAATAGATTTATTTTGCAATGCAAATCAAAAGATAATCCTATTTTTACTTGGCTGAGATGTGAGATGTTAGAATTCAATGCTGGGGAGTATGGAGTGAACTGGGAAGTGGGTAATGTCATGGAGAGAATGGTATTTGCATCGTCATGGTAGGGTACAGTCATGTCTCCGAGGCCTGCTCGGCTCTCCTATACCAACAGGCATAGAACCTGCATCCGCTTTAGGAACAGTTGTGTGTCTAAAGTGATAGAGCGTTTAGCTCAAGATAAAGGAGGACTAGGGAAGTCTCAGTGTCTGAGGATGACAAGACGTGACCTGTAGGGAGTTGGTTCTCCTTTCACCTTGAACTCAGATGTCAGGCAAGCGCCTTCACCTGCTGAACTATTTTGCTGGCTAGAAGTTTCTTGATTCCTAATCAGCAGGAAAAAGCAAACTGACCCCAGAAAATGCGGCTTCTTCCCCTTTTCCTGTCCCCCTAATTTCTCCTGTCATTCTATCCTTCCTCACAACCTTTTCTCGTGGCACCCACTAGCTTGATCTCTGCAGTTTGCCCACCTCTGGGGTGACAAGTGCTTAGGCTCCCGTGCACTTGCCGCAGCACATTAAACCATCAGGGGCAGGCACACTGTGGGCACACCTCTGTACTTGCCTAATTGCCTAGCCTCCTTGATGTTTGGGGGCTGTGTGGAAATAGGACACTGCCACAGGAAGCCTGGTCTGCCACGTGCAGGGTGACTGGCTCCAGTCCTCCACTCCACTGTTTACTTTGGCACTGAGGACTCTGCAAGAGGCCTGCCATGCTTGCATTCTTCAGGACAGCAACAAGGAGAGAAATCAGCACAACTCTTGCCAACTTCTTTGAGCTCCAAAGGAGAGAAACAGAAACAAGTAATGCGAGGAAGAACATTAAAATGGGGTTGCAGGTAGGGTGGGGACTCCAGAGCCTCTGAGGCATGCTTCAGGAATAAGCTGTTGCCCGTTTGCTGCCTGGGGTTTTGTATTATGCTGGGTGTCGTCTGTGAGCTGAAGGGAGGGGGAACTTCACCCGTGGAGGGACAGAGACCAGCTCCCTAGAGACAGGCATGTGGGAGAGTGGATAATTTTGACAAGACCAGAAAGAGAAAGCAGTGATGTCGCCAAGAATGATGGCGCCAGCCTGGAATCCCAGCTCTGAGGCAGGAGGATTGCAAGTTCAAGACTGCTTGGGCTTCAGAGTGGGTTCATTCAAGGACAGCCTGAAAAACTTTGTGAGGCAAAAGTGAGGAAGGAAGGAAGGAAGGAAGGAAGGAAGGAAGGAAGGAAGGAAGGAAGGAAGGAAGGAAGGAAGGTTGGTTGGTTAGCTGGGGAGCATGGCTATGGCTCATGTCTATAATCCCAGCACTTGTAAGATAGAGGCAGGAAGATCTGGAGTTCAAGGCCAGCCTGGGTTACATGAGACCTTCCCTCAAAAATCCAAAAAGAAAGTAGTGGGCTGGAGAAATGGCTCAGCAGGTCAAGTGCTTGCTGCTTCAAAGCCCCAGAACCCACACAAATGCCAGGTGGGCGTGGTGGTCCACCTGAAAATTCCAGCAGTCAGAGGGCAGAGACGGGATCACTGGCGCAAGCGTAGTCAGATACGCCATATAAGCAAGCTCTGGGTCCAACTGACAGACCCTGCCTAGATGATTAAGTTGGAGAATGATCAAAGAAGACCCTGATGTCAGCCTGGGGCATGCACCCACATATACGAGAGCACACACACACATGCCTACATACCATAGACATAGACACATACAAGTAAGAAAAATAAGTAGCAATGTCAAAGATAGGTAGGTCCAGCCCACTGTGGGTGGAGCCACTCCCTGGGCAGAAGGACCAAGCTGTATAAGGAAGTTAGCTGAGCGTAAAGCCTTGAGAGGCAGAGGCTATGCACCTCAAGGTTTCTGCTTCAGTTCCTGCCCTGAGTTACCTCAAGGGTGAACTATGACCTGGAAGTGTAAGGCGAAATAAACCATTTCCTCCTCTAAGCTGTTTCTGATCAGAGTGTTCGTCACTGGAAGGAAACTGGGGCATGAATTCAAAGCTGACTTTAGCCATGGGCAGAGATGGCCAGAGGACACTTAATGATTTGGCCCTCATGCTAGGGCACTGTTGGGAGGGGGTGGAGCCCTTAGAAGGTAGTGCCTAGTAGGCGGAAGGTCAGGGGAGTGTGCTTGTGAAGGACTCTGGCCCCTTCTTCCTCCCTTTTTACTTCTTGAGGTAGGCATGCTGCATAGCTTTGGTTGCTGACTTGACACACCTCAGAAGAGGCAACCTCAAATGACGTCTACCAGATCGCCTGTGGTCATGTTTTGTGAGGCATTTTCTTAATTGCTGGTTGATGTGGAAGGGCCCAGCTTGCTGTGGTCAATGCTATCCCTGGGCAGGCAGTCCTGTGTTATATAAAAAAACACACTGAGCACAGGCCAGGGGAGCAAGCCAGTAAGCAGTGAGAGTTTGATTTCAATATGGAAGGAATGGAACCTGAACAAGGTGGGCTTACTGTGAGGTGATTAGATGATGGAGATGAGCTCTTCAGAGAGACTACTGTAGTTCTCACAGAAACCTGGTTAGTTTCTATAACAGGAGTAGATAAAGAAGAGCGAGCCTATTCTGAGTCCCTGTGATATCCTGTCTTGCTTGCCATGTGATAAATAAATCCTTTCCTCCCCAAGTAGGTTTTGGTCAGTGTTTTCATCACAGCAATAGAAAGTGACTATAGGACAGTGGAAAACGACTCTCCTGCTCCAAAACGAGAGAACAAGTGTCCATGGACTCTGTGAGCCGAAACAAGCCTTTCTGGTAGAAAGCTGATTTTCCTCTGTGCATTTTATCACAGTACTGTAAAGCTAACACACAAACCCTCCAAGTATTCATTACTACTTATAAAACTGCTGTGATCTGCTACATATGCAGAGCTCATCCTCCACCTATAATAAAATTGTATCACAGGACAAATGCACACATCATTATGTTAGTATGAATTAGTACAAAAAGCTGATTGGCATAAATCTGTCTTCCTCACTTTTACCCCCTGGGAAAAGAAGGAATATTACATAACTAAGGATGAACCCATAGGGGAATTGTATCAGATCTTTCCAAATGTGGGGGGAGGAGGAAGAAGATACTCCTGAAGGGAAATGCTTCTGTCTGGGAGACAGAAGTCATTGATACCTTGGAACTGATATTTTTGTTATCTGCTGCTGCTTTAAAAAATACCCCAAAGTGAGTGGCTCAAAACAGCTACATTTATTTTGCTCATGAATTGGCAGTTTGGCCAGGATTCGGCAGGAACGGCACGTCTCTCTCAATCCGGCTGGGGCGGCTGGGCTGGATCCTCCCCTGCTCTGCTCACTCGCTTGCCTCACAATTATTGCTGGCTGTCAGCTGGAGCCCTCGCTGGGGTTGCGGCCAGGATTCTTCATGGCCTGCATTTCCTCTTACCACGTGATGGCTGCAGGACAGGGTGAACACTTGAGGAGAGGGTCAGGCAGCCTTCTCACTTCTTCAAAACCAGTCCAGGAAGTGCGCACCATAACTCCGCACCCTAGTCATTAGCGATGGGCTCCCATATGTCTTGGTATACTTGGGTCGCCACAATGAACTGCCTTAGACTGGATGGCCTAAGTGACAGCTTGATTTTCTGTTCCGGAGGCTGGAAGTTTGAGATCAGGTTTTCTGCACGTGTCTCCTCTCTAGTTTGTATGTGGCTGTCTTTCCCTGTGACTTCTCACAGTCTCTCTCTGTGTTCTAATTCCTCCTCCTCCTCCCCACCCTCCTTTTCTATCCTCTTCCTCCTACCGTGGAGGACAACCATTAAGCCATTCAACATTGAATTCTAGCCTCCACATGCACACTCACACACACGTGGACAGACATATGTACATGCACACACAAGAAATGGGCCTTTCAGCAGTGGAGCAACTTCTCCTCTTCTTCCTCCTCCTCTTCTCCCTCCTCTTCTTCCTTCTGTTCTTCCTCTTCCTTCCCTTCTTTTGAAGCAGGATCTTTTTACACACCCAGGCCTGGCCTTAAACTCAGAATTCTCCCGCCTCAGCTCCTGGAGTGCTGGGATGGCAGGTGTGCACTGCCACACCCAGTTAATCTCCTTATAAAAACATCAGGTCTGAGGATGTAACTCTGTCGGTAGAGGGCTTCCTCAGCGTGCACAAAGCCCTGAGGATCTGTCCAGCATTGTATAAACCAGTTGTGTTGACTCTGTGCCTTTAATCTCATAACATTGGAGGCAGAAGTAGGATGATCGGAAGTTCAAGATCATCCTTTGTTACAGGGAGAGCCTGAAGCCAGCCTGGGCTAGAGACCCTGTGTCAAAGACACCAGTCAGATTAGTTTAGGAATCCTCCCAGTTTGCTTCGTTTTAACTATAATTATCACATCTCTAAAGGTCCTGTCTCCAAATACCATCACATTCTGAAGATGGGGGTTTATTTAGTGTTTCAACAAATGAAAGGAGGAGACTGGGATAGCCCACATTCAAAGAGCAAAATAACAGAGAACTTACAGGTGGATTTTAACCACCACCATTACTGGGGCAGTGCAGGGGCTGGCACATGTCACTGCCTATAGCATGCAGGGCCCTATGTCCCGCCCCAGCCAGCACCTCAAAACAATGTAGAGTCTCGGAGAAGAGGATCCTGGTGTTCAGAAGAGACCCAGTAACCCAAAGGTGGGAGCAGCCCAGAAGGGGCTGAAGCTTTCAGAAATGGCATCTCAGAGAGAGTTCTCTAACATCCATTGTAATGCCAAGCATTTTCCACAACAGTTACCATGATACTTGTGTATTGGTTCATTTTCTGTTGCTGTAACAAAATATCTGAGGCTGGGTAGTTTATGAATAAAAGCAGTTTAGCTAGTTCAGAGTTCCCTAGATTCAACAATACATGGCATGAACATCTGCTTGGGTCTGATGAGAGCCTTCAGGATGCATCATGACCCAGTGGGTGACATCATAGTCAGAGTATGTGTGTGAGAGAGAGAGATCACATGGCAAGCAACACAGGATATCACAGGGACTCAGAAAAGGCTCGCTCTTCTTTATCTACCTCCTGTTATAGAAACTAACCAGATTTCTGTTGAGAACTACAGTAGTCTCTCTGAAGAGCTCATCTCCATCACCTAATCACCTCACAGTAAGCCCACCTTGTACAGGTTCCACTCCTTCCATATTGAAATCAAACTCTCAGCAAGTGAAGAGGTAGATGCTGTGGTGGTTCGAATGAGAATGTCCCCCATTGGCTCAGGTATTTGAACACTTGGTCCCTAGTTGGTGGTGCTGTTTGCAGTGGTCTAGGAGGTGTGGCCTTGCTAGAGGAAGTATGTCACTGAGGGAAGAACTTGGGAACTCATACCTCATCCCACTTCTAGTCCCTCTCTCTCTCCCTCCCTCCCTCCCTCTCCCTGTTTGCTATTGAAGATATGAGCTCTTAGCTTTCTCCTCTGGCTGTGCCTCTCTCACCATTATGAACTCTTTCTCTAGAACCATAAGTCAAAATAACCTTTTTGTTCTATAAGTTGCCTTGGTCATGGTGTTTCATCACAGCAACAGAGAAGTAACTAAAACAGAAGATATGCTCAAATAGTCCTCAGGCTATTGAAATACACCTTTAAAGAGTCAAATCAGGTCTGGAGAGATGGTGAAAGTAAAGAGTAAAGGCACTTGCCACCAAGCCTAATGATCTGAGTTTGATCATGGGACCCACATGGTGGAAGGAGAGAGCTAACTCCAGGAAGTTGTCTCTGACTTCATTTGCGTACCATGGCATGCATGTATCCACACACATGTAAAAATAAATAATTTTTGAAAATTGAATCAAAATGTCGTGTGATTTTGAAGGTCCAGATGTGTTGGAAAGTGGAGGACATCCAGGGAAAGTGGGTCCTAGGGCAGAGCTCTGGGCAGGGTGGCCGTGCCCGGATACCATACCTGTCTTTTCATCCTGCTCAAAAGCTTCCTTTCCACAGACTCTGAATGTTTCTCAGCCTCTTTCTTTTTAAAATTTATTTATTTTATTTTATATATACGAGTGCTTTACCTGCATGTATGTAAGTGTATCATAGGGATGCAATGCCCTCGGAGGCCAGAAGAGGGCATTGGGTTCCATGGAAGTGGAGTTAAGGACAGCTGTTAACTGTCATGTGGGTGCTGGGAACTGAACTCCAGTCCTCAGCCAGAGCAGTAAGTGCTTTTAACGACTAAGCCACCTCTCCAGCTTCATTTGCCTCTCTCTTTATACTTCTGGGAACACTGCAAATTAGAGATTTGGTTAAGTCAAGATATTCCCCTGGGAAGTTTCAGGCATGATGGCTTGGCTCAGTTAGGACACTGTGGCTGAATGGAGGACTCCTTGTGTTCTGGCTCATTCATGAGAAAGACTTTGGTTTCAGAGATGGATAAGCCACTTGCAGTTGTAGGAGGATGGTGGCCCCCTTGAGAATACAGAGACAAAAACTCCAGTTTGATTCCTTGGAGGTTCAGAGTTGTGACACTTGCCTGAAAGCCTACAGGGACCTCACCAAGGCTGGGTTTGGGAAGAAGAATGAGGACTAGAAGGACAATTCTCCATGAGAGTAAAGGAAAAATGGGCTATCCTGTGCACCACAGACAAGTGGAGCAAAAGGGTCTGGGTCTGTGTCAATGGCTGGCCAAGCAAGAAGACAGCACAGCCTTCTTTCCACTGTCACCACAGACTGGTGCTGGCTCCAGGCCTCTGACTTCTAGAAGGACAGCATAGACAGGCCAAACCTCATTGTCTGTTATGCCCCAACCTCACCAATCTTCATAAGACAGAATATTAATAAGTGGAGCTGCATAAGAACTCAAGTATCTTTCTGTACACAGTTTCATCAAGTCAGGGGACAAATGATGATCTGGCCCATGATACCTGCAGCACATATGGTAGACAAAGACCTGATTTTCTTCCTTCATAAAGAGCTTATGCAAATAAGTAGGAATAAATATGAAAAAGGCTAACCAAAAAGCAGACAGGATATTGAAGGGCAGCAAAGGCAAATAGTCAATAAAGTTATGAAAAGATGTTCAATTTCCTCAAATTAAAACCACACAAATCCAAACAACAAAATATGGTTTTTCTGTTATCAGATTGGCAAAATGAAAAGGAGTTATTCCATTCAGTGCAAACAAATGACCAGCAATGAGGACTCTCATCCATGGTCAGTGTGCCGGTAACTGGGCACAGCGCTGGAGCTCAGCACCTCAGCGCCTTGGTTGCACAGGCTGAGTATCTGTGACATCTACTGCTTGGGACTGAAAATGTTTCAAATTTTGGAGTTCTTTGGCTATTCTTGACCTAGTGTGTCAGTACGATGTTGTATTATGGCAATTCCTGAATCACAGTTTGAATCTCAGCATCCATGTTAACCAAGAGTGGGGCCCAAACTACTCCAAGAACCTGTTCATTCAGATTTTTTTCCAGAATAAAGGCCATGTTCTCTCTCTTTACTGAAACTGTACATCCAGCATGAAACGGGGACGTAAAAGCAGACTCTTATCTTGTCAGACAAAGACTTTTGCCCTTTCTGAAACCCAGTCCTCTGCAAGAGCAGAAAGAGCTCTTAACTGCTAAGCCATCTCTCCACCCCTCGTGTGAAGGAGTTTAAATCCACCCTTAACTCCTCAGAACTATATAAGATTTTAAGCACAAGAATTTATTGCAGCACAGTTTGGGAAAGGGCAAATAGGAAGAGGCAATAATTTGAGGTTCATCATTATAATTATAGCATATTCTTACAATGAAACATTAAGCAGTCATGAAAAGAATGAGCAAATGTATTTTCCCAATATTAAAAGAGAAAGTCAAAGTGCAGGATAATATACATAAAATGGACCCATTTGCAAAGGTAAAACAAAATTTACATATTGATGTATGTGTAAAACAATTCACAAAATAGTCACAAACTATGAGGAATGAGAATTCAAGAGCAAGAGAAAGAAATATAATAGGCACTTAGAAGATTCTGTTGCCAGGAACTCGGGAGATGGCTGTCGATAAAGTACCTACCATGCAAGCATTAGGGCCTGAGTTTGGATACTCAGCACTTGCACTCATGTAAAAGGCTGGGCATGGTGGTATGGCTGAGTCAGGGGGTGGGGCAAAGGGTCCTTGAAGCTAACTGACCAGCCAGGCCAGCCAGCCGGTGTGCTCTGCGTTCAGTGAAAGGCCCTGTCTCAAAAAGTAAGGTGGAGAGTGACAGAGAGACACCCAGTGTAGACTTCTGAATGTGAGTATACCACATGATAAGCACATACACACAAACCAAACATACACACATGTGCATGTACACACACACACACAGAGAGAGAGAGAGAGAGAGAGAGCACACTGACTCCTCACTTGGCCCAGAAGAGGGTCGCCTGGCCCCTGTCTTTACTTTGGCTCCCACATGACCCTATAGGTATGCTGCTCACTTGAGGGGCGCTTCTTTGCCTGAGTGATCTCATCTACCTTCAAGACTGAAGAAACAGATGAAATCACTATATTAAACCTGAGGTCACCTTGCATTCCAAGACCACCAAAATCTTGTGGGACAAACAACTCAGAGGGGCAGTTGTCTGTGATAGATGGTGTGGCCACATCCCGAAACACATCACTGTACAGGAACTGGGTTGGTCTCCTCAAGCGATAGGGATTTCCTTGGTCCACCTTGAAGAACCAGAGCTGAGATGATGCTCAAGGCCCACACCTTGACTACGACTGTTTTATCGTGCATATCTCTTGCCTTATGCCCAGTCTTTCCTCTATTTAAGCCTAAAGCTCTGAAGACAAACCTGGGGTCACTTGGTCATTTCTTCCTCTTCCCATCCTTTCCGCTTCCCGCCCTTCTCAGTCTCTCTAACTGGCATATCAGGATAGGTATCTGTTGGGGTTTCGCCAGTCAGGATTTTGCTCTAAAACACGACTTACAGAAAGTTTGCATCTTATTCCATTCACTTTTAGAGAGAGAGAGAGAGAGAGTGTGTGTGTGTGTGCACGCGCGCGTGCACGTGTGTGCATGCAGAGGTGAGAGGACAACTTGCAGGGTTTGCTTCTCTCCTCCCACCATGTGGATCCCCGGTTTGAACTCAGGCTGTCAGCCTTGGCAGCAAGCACCTGTACCCACGGAACCATCTCACCTGGCCTCATGTTTATATTTATTTTAAAGTCATTCACATGTATTGCCTTTAATTATCTATTTTTAAAGTACATTTACAGAAATCTTCTTGTAGTAGATAGCCAGCCAGTTTCCATGTGTGGGACACTGAATTAGTGACTAGGTAGAGCGTCGCCTAGCACAGGGTATCCCTGTGGATAACTGCATTTGTGAGCATCGCACGAGACAATGGTGCTTGTGGAGGGGAGGCCCTCTCTGAAGAAAGGTATGAGAAGCAGTGAACTCAGTGGGTGAGCACAGAAATATCTGCTGCTATTGACCTGTGGGATCTTGGAAACCTTGATCTCTAGTACAAGTTTTTCTACAGCATTCCAGCGAATGCTCAGCTCTGGGTAAAGTTTCAGGTAGGTTATTGAATACAGTCTGGAGCAGACGGTTAATGTGTCATTCATTATTGAGTGAAAATACGACTTTCAAATATCAGCTTGTGCCAGGAGTGTTAGCACGTGTCTACAATCCTAGCACTCAACACTGGGGAGGCAGAGACAAGAGAATTAGGAGTTCAGGGTCATCCTGGGCTATATAGGTAGTTTAAGTCAATATATGAGACCTTATCCTAAAAGAATGCAAACAACCAACCAAATCAAACAGCAGCAGCAACAATAAAACAATAAGCTGCATTGGTTTGTGAGCAGAAAATCTCAAGGAATGTCAGGTGCAATCCTACTCATCAACGGGAGGCGTTCCCTCCTTAGGCACTTCCACTCAGTTAAAGTCAGGGGTCTTTACTATGCCAAAGCAAAAAATTTCAGGGTGAGCCAGAGCGAAGGAAAGTTAGTGAGTTTGTCATGGAGCGGTAAGAGACAGAACATACTTCAGATTTAAGTAAGGGCCTGAGAGAAAGAAAGAGGAGATGAGAAGAGAGAGGGCATGAGACAGGAGGGGAGAGAGGAGAGATTTACAAAAAGAACAATTGTATAGAGAGAGAGAGAGAGAGAGAGAGAGAGAGAGCCCTCAGTGTGTTTAAAGTAGCTTTATATAGATGTTGGTTTGGGAGTTGAGTGCTTAAAGAACATAATTTATAATTAGGTTCAAAGATTAAGTCAAGTTCAAGAATTAAGTACAAAAAGATAAGCTGGATTGCTCACTTTTCTTGCAGAATTTCCTTTTAAGGAATGAAATTGTAGGGTGTCTTATGAGGTCCATTATTCAGGTTATAAGATGATGGAGGAGGAGAGATGGTTAAGGTTCAAGTCCCAGGTCATAAAGCTTCTAGAGCTACGAAGCATAGCCCACTGGTTGCTTTTGCCATTCTTCTCTGAGATCCTCTTGGAAAATGTAGCATAGCGTCTGTAGGTGACCAATTCTGTCAGTCATGTTAACATTTTGACTCAGCCAGTGGGGAAACCGAAGTAAATTTCAGAGTGAAGAATTTATTTCCTTCCCTCGTCCCTCAGTTCTTCCTGACCTGTGATCCTGACTCAGAATGAAGGACCAGTCCTTGGACTTGACATGCAATGTGTGACTTACTTCACAAGCAGCAGGGCTGGCCTGAGCATGCAGGATGCTTGGCTCTCCCAGGGTGATTTTGTGTCAGAGCAAAGTGCCAAAGCCACTTGCCTTCACACCACTCTCCCATGCCACAAAGATCAGTAAGAAAAGATGTGGCCCGGAAGGAATACAGTGGTTTGAAAAGGCTCAGGTTTTTAACCCCTATTTCTCACTCACTGTGGAAATAATAGTTGATGACAGAGGCTCTTAAACTTTAGCAGGCACCAGAGTCACCTAGGAAAGCAAGGTCCAACCCCTGGGTGCTGGTTCAGTAACTTTGAGGTAACAAAGAATTCAGAAAATGCCCATGAAATTGATCTTGGGTTCACGCTTTGAAAACCATTGGTTTATAAACACACTGCATGAACGTTTTTATCTCTTTCATTAACAGCTCTCGCTTTCATGCACTATTCTAGGACTCTTCTTAGAACTCACCTCCCAAATGTCTTCTTTTGTGATCACAACACCTTGGACCCCTTTTCTCCTTTCCCTAGTGTAGTGGTTAATCTTGACTCCCAACTTGATGGAATTCATAATCACCTAGGAAACGAACTTCTGGGCATACCTGTGAGGGAGTTTCTAGGTTAGGTTCAGATGAAGTAGACAAACCCACTCTCAGTGTGGACGACACCACCCCATGGGCAGAGGTCCTGGATCAAATAAAAGGAGTGAGTTAAGCACTAGAATTCATCTCTCTCTGCTTCCTGAGTCGGGGTGTGATGTGACCAGCTGCCTCCTGACTTCTCTACCATGATGGACCATGACCTAGACTGTGAGGTAAAATAGTCCCCTCTTTCCCTACATTGCTTCTGTTGAATATTTTGTCACCGCAATGAGAAAAGTAACTGTGCTCCTATATGTCCAGATGTGTCAGACTCTACCTCCCTCAGTGTCCTGGAAGGGTGGGTGGCAGGCGAGAGAGGGGCCCAAAGCAGACGAAGCCACCAGCCCTTCCGCAGAGAGGGCCAGAGCAGGGAGCAGGCTAATTTCCAACTTTTCATAGGACATATGGCTATTCATTTTCTGTCGGGCTCAGAGGGTGCCAGTGGTACTTTGGTCTCTGCCTGTGCCCTGGGGCTGCCTACGGACGGGCAGCACGGAGCCCGGTGGCCCTATTCTCAGAAGGGGAATTCTGGCAAGTGTCAGGGACACTCTAAACAATATGTATCAGCTCTGTAGTATAGCCTGGTTTCCCACAGAAACTGATACAAGCTCCATTTTTAAAAATCTTTTTTTGAGGCAAGGTCTACCTATAGCTCCAACTAGCCTGGAACTCACTGTGTAGACCAGGTGTCCTGGAACTCACTGTGTAGACCAGGTGTCCTCCTCTGTCACTCTCTGCCCATTCCTTTGAAGCACGGTCTCTCTCTAAACTTGAGACTTGTGTCTTTTCTGATGAACTGGAAGGCAGTAAGCCCCAGCGCTCCTCCTCTCTTCCTTCCCCTCAGAGCTGGGGTTATAGCAGCTTTCAGAGGCCCCTGATTTGTTCTGTGGATGCTTGGAACCTAACTCTGGTTGTCATGATTGTGGAGCAAGCTCTTGCCTGTTGAGTCATCTCTCCAGCTCCCAGGAATGGAGAGATTCTAAAGACAACCATGTTCCCCTTTTGGCTATCAGACTGCTGAGACACGAGCCCCAGGAAATTGGAACTTCTCTAGGAATGTCTCAAAGTTGTGACAAATTGTCAGATCACCTTGTAGGAGAAACTGGAGCCCAGAGGATGATGATGGGTGAGACATCTCCGGCAGCATCACACCTGGGGCAGGATCATACCTTGGGTAGGATCACACCTTAGACAGGATCATGCCTTGACCAGGACTGCTTAGCTATCTGTGTATACCTCCTGCCTTTTCTTTAAGACTAAACCTCCTGTAGGACCCTGCCTTCTGTCCCAGAGCCACGCATAGAAAGCAGAATTCTTCTTTCTCAAGGGAGGCCATAGAAACTACAACTCCTTTCCACTAAAGCAGCCAGAAAATCTAGAAAGGTCATTCTTTCCCTTCTCCCTGGAAGACTCTTGTTCTAAGGAGATGCTGCCGCATGCTGGGAAGAAGACGTGCATCAAAAGAGGCCAAGAAGAACCTGGACAGACCTTCAACGGTTTCTGCTCAGTCTGTCTCCACTGACTGGACTGTTCTCTTCTGTTCAATCACATTTCTTCTGTGTGGCTGTCTAATTCCTCATCAAGCCTAATCATAGAAATAAGTTTCCCCTGGATTTGGAGGGCCTTCATTTCTGAATGTTTTCATGTAATAGAAGATTTGTTTAAGCAATTCATTATGGTTTTTCTTTTTTTAGTCTTTTAACCATAAGAGTGTGGTCTCTATAACACACTGAATATTTAAAGTAGAATATTTAAATTTAGCTAAGAACATTTAAATTGGAGCATTTGTACTCAGGGAAGTGGTACCCACAATTCTGCCAGGGGACCCAATACTGCCACCCTGGATTGTGAGAATTATTTGCTGCTGACCAGTTACCCAACAGATGTAGTTTGGATAAAAGAAACATTGCTTTTCTTTCAATCCTGGTTGGGCCTGGTAATTTATAGTGATTGTCAGATTTGAGTTAGGATCTTAAGCAGACGTGTTTATGCTCCTTCAGACAACACTAAGAAGACTATGATCTCCACAATAAAGGGGCAAAGTGAGGCAGGATAAACCCTCAGAGAAAAACTTGAAACAGCTAAGTGGAATACTGGAACCCCAACATATGATACATGGTTAAGGGGCCTTGCTCTTCCCAACCTATTTGTCTTTTACATTGAAACTCCTCCTTGCTTTGATGATAGTAGTTATTATTATAACTAATTATGTAAGAAGGAAGACTTTCTAGAAGATGCCATGATTGAACTGAGTTCTGCAGGAAATGCGGGAAGAGGAGGGGGAACAGGAAGAGCCCCCTAACAGGTGAACACATGCGTTTATTTCAGAGCCTTGAGGCTGCACAAACTACCAGGAAGTCTGCAAGTTGTTGAGCATATCGCGCCACACATCCCTGGTGATGTGATATGAATGGGGTCATACCATGAAGGTCTGTGTGTGGTTAGCTGAGGCCAAGCTTCAATTCAACAAATCTTGGAAGGGAAATGTACATAATTAGTTTTAATAATAATCACTATCATCATCATAATACCTACATTTATCAAGCCTGTAGCCACCATTTTGTCCTCACAGCAGCTGCAGACATAGGTGTTAATGCTAGACCTGCCTATACAAATGCGGAAATTGAGGTTCAGAGGTCATGAGCTACTCAGAGCTATAAAGCCATAGCTCTAATACAACAAGATTCCCAAGCCAGTCAACCTCTAACCCACCCCTTTACAGCAGATGTTTAAAAATCTCTATCATAAAATGAAATTCAAACACAGTAACCAATTTCTCAAGGCTTTATTTGTTTAAAGGGAGATGCTTCTCCTTTACATGGTATTGGCTGGTCACTTAGATACCAGTTGGTCAGGCCAGTGGGTGGTTGGTCCTTTATATAAACCTCTCAGCAGAGAATTTTTGGTTTACTCATGATATGGCTGCTAGGTTTCTAAAGGAAGCCTTCTAGGTGGCCAAGGCAGAGGCTGTAGGTAATGGCTTTAAAGATTTGCTTCTTATTTTTATTTATGTGAATGTGTGGGTGCCTGCGTGAGTTTATGGGCACCATGTATGTGCAGGTGACCATGGAGGCCAAGGGACATAAGATCTCTTGGAACTGGAATTACAGGCAGTTGTGAACTGCCTAATATGGGTCCTAGGAACCAAACCCAGGTCCTCTTCAAGAGCATTCTTAACTACTGAGCCATCTCTTCAACCTTAGCTGCAGACCTTTTAAAACACACATTCACAAGTCAGTGTCATTTCTGCAAGATTATGCCCAAACAAGTCATCAGGCCATCCCACACCCAAGGGAAGGTGCAACAAACTTTACAATAAGTTCAAGAGAATTTATGACCATCTACACACCAGGATCTACCATGTATCAGGCACAGCGTTAGGTTCATGATGACATTAAGGATGAGCAAACCAGATACAATTTTTGTAGTCAGGTGGTAGAAGTCACTTGGCCACACAAGTTAATATATAAACAGAAAGATATTGAAGAAAAGCCCTTGATGACGTAAAAGCATTAAGCAGAGGAAAAAATCAGAGCCAAGAAAGTTAGAAACTACCCAAATGAAGTAAAACACAAGCTGAAATCTGAAGAATCAGTCAAGTTAGTTTATGATTTATTTATCATTGATATTTTACATGTAGGAATGTTTTGCCTGCATGTATGTAAGAGCACCATATTTGTGCAATGTGCCTAGAGGCCAGAAGAGGGTATCGTATCCCCTGGAACTGGAGTTAGAGATGGTTGTTAACTACCATGTGGATGCTGGGAGCCGAACCTGTGTCCTCTGCAAAAGCAGGCAGTGCTCTTAACCATTAAGCCACCTCTCCAGCCCCTGAGCGAGTTTATGTATATACAGTATAATGGCAGAGTCTCAACCAATATTTGTTGAATCAATGAATGAATGAATGAACACTGAGCATGTGCAACCTTTTGCCCCCAAAAGCCAGTGGTGCTAGTGGAGAACTGTGATTTGAGAGGTAAATCCAAGGAAGAATGAATGGGCATGTCTTTAAATTTGTGTTGAATTTTTGGTCTTCAGTCTCAGAGCAATAACCGTAAGCCAGGGCAAGTTGGTTTAGCAGGGTTTAGGTTTTGAGAAGGTTACTCTGACTACAACGTGGAGAATCACATGGTTTTCAGGGGTAGGCGGTGGGTAGACAAGCAAAGAAAGATGGGAGAAGAGAGGGAAATTGGTAGATGGTATTCCATAGATGGTCTGGACGGTAGAGGTGGAGTTAGAGAAAACCTAAAGGCAAGCTGTCAAGACCTTGGGACAGAAGTGGTTCTGATTTGGTGGCCAGTTCCTCTTCTGCCCGCTCCTCCTGCCAGAGGAGGCTGTGGAACCCTCAGGTAGCCTGGACCAACCTGCAGGTTCTGAGCCCTTTATCGCAACTTGCCTGGGAAGCACTGAGCAGAAAGGAAGGCTGCAGTTCAGGCGAGGGACCCAGCACTTCTCTCCCACCCTGAGCTCTGCAGAGGATCATTGATTTCTGCTGCTGAGAATATAGCTTTGGCACCTGTTTCCAGGCCTCTCGTTTTGTGCTGTTACCCTGAGGTGCAGTGAGACCAAGCTCTGAAGATTGATGTTTCTAACAGCATAGAGAGGAGGAGACCAGGCTTGTTTTTTTTTAACTGAAGCCTGTGTTGTTCAAGGGTGGCGTATGAATCACTGTCGATACCATGGACACAAAAGCTACAGAAAGACAGGCTGTGGGTTCTTCTTCATCAGTGGCACAGAGAGGGTTTAGCTTTTACATTTTTAATGTATATATTTTAAAATTCTTATTCTGTGTATATGAATGGTTTGTCTGTTTGCATGTAAGTATACCATGTCCATGTGCATGTATGGTCCCTTGGGGACCAGAAGAGGTTTTCAGATTCACTGGAACTGGAATTATGGACAGTTAATTGTCATGTGGGTCCTGGGAACTGAACCTGGTCTTCTGCAAGAGCAGCCAGTGCTCTTAACCGCTAAGCTATCTCTCTAGTCCTGGGTTTTATATTTTTAAAGTATTTCCTTTTACAATTTTTATTTATTTATTTATTTATAGTGTGTGTATGAGAGAGAGAGAGAAAGAGAGAGAGAGAGAGAGAATGAATATAGTTTAAGGGAATCAGTTCTCTCCTTCTGCCATGTGGGTCGTGGGGACCAAAACTCAGGTCATCAGGCTTGGCAGCAAGCACCTTTATCCAATGAGCCATCTCAGCAACAAACTTACTCTAAAGGGGAGCCATGTAATGAATCTACCATTTGATCCAACAGTTGCATCTCACAGTCGGTCTTGTTTCCTTCATAACCACCCCCACTCTCTCCTGTATTATTGTGAAGAAAACCTGAGACATCCAAGAATTTCATCTGTAGCTATTTCAGGATGATTTTCTGTAACATAGGGGCCCTTAAAAATGAGTCGGGCAATAACATCATCAACATACTTAAAGTATTAATGTTTACAAAAATGCCTTTGATCAATGACAAGACTTACCATTTGTATGATAGTGGTCTCACAAAGTTATAGGGGAGCTGAAAAATTCATTGACTAGTCGTATCATAGCTGCCTTAGTTTCATTTCTGTTGTATAAAATACCCTGACAAAAGCAGCCTAAAGGAGAAAGGGCTGACTGTAGCTCATAGCTAGGTTCCAGCCCATCACTAAGGGACATCACAGAGGCAGGAGCTCGAGGCAGCTGGGCACATGGCTTCCATGGTCATGAAGCAAAGTGGGCTGAGTGAGTGCATGCTAGTGCTCATCTCTCTCTCTCCCTCTCATTTAGTCTAGGGCTCAGCCCGTGAAGCAGTCCGGTCCACATGCTACGTAGGTCTGCCCACCTCCATTAACATAATCAGGAAAGTCCCCCAGACACGCCCAAGGGCCAACCTGGTCTAGACAGTCCTTGACTGAGACTCTCTTGCCAGCTGATTCTAGTTTGGGTCCAGTTGACAGTTAAAAATAACCGTCATGACACTCTTCCTCCTGTCAAAGTGCTCTAAAGAGCTCAAGAGTTGTGGTAATATGCTGGTGTAAACACATCTGCATAAGAGTCAGTGTC
This sequence comes from Eospalax fontanierii, assembly GCA_035773235.1. Classification (NCBI taxonomy): domain Eukaryota; kingdom Metazoa; phylum Chordata; class Mammalia; order Rodentia; family Spalacidae; genus Eospalax; species Eospalax fontanierii. The sequence continues at coordinate 15,214,465 of CM069546.1, forward strand.
CTAGTTAACTTTAGTTGTCACCTCAACACAACCTAGACTAATCAGAGAGATCGCTTCATTGAGGGATTGCCTAGATCAAATTGGCCTGTGGACATGTCTGTGGGGATTGTCTTGATTATTTACTGATAAAAGAGGGCCAGCCCACTGTGGGCGATACTGTTCCTAGGCAAATGTTCCTTGACTATATAAGAAAGCTGGCTAAGTCTGAGCCTGTGAGCAAGCAACACATGCTTTCCATGGTTCATGGCTCCACATTCCTACCTTGAACTCCTGAGCTGATTTCCTTCGAGGATGGATTATAACCTGTAAGCTGAAATCAATTCTTTTCTTTCCTAAGTTGCTTTGGTCAGAGTTCTACCACAGCAACAGAATGAAGCTAGGACAGATAGGAATGCAATGTAGTTATGTCTGTAGTGTTCTATAATTGCACAATATAGAATATAGTATTTGATGCTGATAGTAAATGACTGTTGCTAGTTTATGTATTGTCCATACTACAATTTTTCTCATCATTTTAAAGCATGTAGCAATTTTCCTGTAAAGCCATGCGGCATATTACACTGCAGCAACCTCATATATCTCATTATCTATCAATTTGCTTTTTTTGTTGTTGTTTGGTCTTTTTTGAGACAGGGTTTCTGTGTAGCCCCAGCTGGCCTGGAACTCCCTATGTAGACCAGGCTGACCTGGATTTCACAGAGATCTGCCTTCTCCGCCTCCCAGGTGTTGGGATTAAAGGTATGTGCCACCACACCTGGATCACCACCAGTTTTCTTAACCGGTAATATATTCTGGATCATACACACAAAATGGTTTCAGAACCCACTTATTCCACTTACGAGCTGTTAACCTTGGGCATGTGTCTTAAACTCTCTGTACTAAGTTTTCTCATTTGTATCATCAGCAATAATGCTTCCCTCCAAGGGTTGTTATGGAAGTTACCTGTTAAGTCCTAACACAGCAGACACATATTATATATAATAGCTCTAATGGTTTTAGATGCCATAATATCTAATAATTTGTATGCATCTCTCATTCCATTGCCCATCAGTGTCCCACACTGAAGTCCAAGAATGATAGGCAGGGAATTTGAGAACCAAAAAGAATTAGGATGTTAATACTGATGAGAAGCATTAGAAACTTGGGCAGGCAGACTCCATATTTCACAAGGAGAGAAACAGAGAACCATAGAGATGAAGTGATTTGCCCAGGGTCACAAACAAGGATGGCAAAAATCTGCTGGAGATACCCAGTCCAATTATTTTTCAAGATAAATTTTCTCTAAAGCAAAGTTCATCTTTTGTAACTGCTAGAAGTTTCTCTGCACACTGCTGCCTTCTCTCTGCAAAAAGAGAAATGGGGTGAGGGACGGGTCAGGGCAAGTATGCCTTGAAGAATTGTCCTCCCTCCCTTGGTATGCAAGCATAGTAACTAGGACAGGCAGCAGACCCTTATCCACACACAGGGTTCCCAGTGCACCCAGTTGGGGGCTATGGAGATAAGGAAGTTCAGGGAATAGCTCCTTGTCCTCAGGGGGCTTCAAAACTATCAAAATAACATCAAACTTGTTTGAAAACCAAATAGGGCTTAAAATTATTTGTCAGTACTTAAAATAGTGATGAGTTTGGATGGGGCATTTTGTTTTCATTACTTGAACCCTAGGAGATGGCTGCTGGTATTGCTTCTCTCATATACATATATATGTGTATATGTGTATGTGTGTGTGTGTGTGTGTGTGTATGTACATGTATATAGGAAGGTCTAAGAGGTATTGTGAGTTTTGCACTGATGAGCATTAAAGCTGAGTTTATATTCTGCACAGTCCAACTCCAGTTGAGGTATGTTTCATGAGATACTAACACCCATGTGGTGCATTTCCTTTTAACTCCTTTGTTGGGGACAGACAAGGAAAAACTAAAACAGAATGGGGTGCAGTCACTCAATAATAGAGTTATCTTTCATTTGTTCTTTAAGGAACCTGCAGAACTGACCTTCAAAGCCAGTCAACCTAGGTTTGTTCCTGACTCTACCGTGTTACCAGATGAGAAAGTGACTCACCGCCTGGGTTGCCTCATGACTATGATGGAAACACTGGCACTTATGTTATAGACTTTTGTGAGACTGAGATGAGTTAGAACTGTGCACAAGCTTTGTGATGGCCGGTTGTGCGGTTGCTAAGCTTCACATTGAGTGGTCTGTGTTGTAGTAGAAGCCGTCATGGATCTGTGTTCTGGTTTAGCTCTGCCTCCAATGAACCAAGTGGATCCAGACAAGCCTCCTGCCTCCTGCCATCTGCTGCTTAACTTTCTCTCAGGTAAAAGGCAGAGCTTTGACCTCCTGACCTCTAACATCCCTCCACCACCAATTCTCACAGTGTCCAGGGTCTGCCCTTTCTCCATATCACAAATGTGCAGAAGCACAGTCTTTCTAAACTGGAAGCTTGTTTTATTTTTATTCTCAGGTCTGTGATTTACTTCTGGATTAGTTATTTCTCTATTGCTGTAGTAAAGTACCATGACCAAAAGCAACGTGAGGAAAAAAGAGCTTCTTTTGGCTTATGGTTCCAGAGGGAGGGTCTATAACGGTCAGGAGGCACGGCTGTAGCGGCAGGAGCTGGAAGCTGGCTGATCGTGCTCCCATCAACACATAGGAAGCAGAGAGAGAACAGGAAGTGGGGTGAAGCTATAAATGCTCAAAGCCTGCTCCCGGTGACATACTTCCTCCAGCAAGGCTCCCCCTCCTAAGGGTTCCATAACCCTCCCCAACAATACTACACACTCAGGACAGAGTGTTCAAATACATGAACCCATGCGGGGCAGAACTTAAAGCACAGCACCATACAAGGAAATGGGCTTCAATGTGACATTGTCTATTTTGTTTTCACAGCACTGAATATTGAACCCAGGCCTTTAAGCACACTAGACAAGTGCTCTACCACTGAGCTGTATATCCAGTCCAAGAATATCTTTTTAAAGAAAGATTTACTTGCTTTTACTTTTTGGGTGTGTTTGCCTGCATGTATGTATGTGTATTACATGTGTGCCTGATGCCTTCAGAGGCTAGAAGAGGGCATCAGATCCCCTGGAACTGGAGTTACAGGTGGTTGTGAACCACTGTGTAAGTGTTGTGAACTGAATGGCTCCTCTGCAAGTGTAGCAAATGTTCTTAACTGCTTAGCCATGTCTCCAGTCCCTAGAAGCTCATTTTTTAAATGTCCCTTTCCATTCTCAACAACAAGGAAAGCACAATTAATCAACCACTATATTGGGTTTCTTCAAGTGTGGTCCTCAGACCACTGCATTGGCTCCATCTGGACCCAAGGTTATAATATAAGTTCCAAAACCTTCAGTAAACCCTACTGAATCAGATCTGTATGCAGTAAGGCCCAGTCGATTCCTGTAGGGATCCATGCTTGAAACACATTGGGCAAGAGAAAGAAAAGAGAATGGCAGCTTGGAGTCAGATACATTAAGGCAACTTGAAGATGTGAGACTGTGATTTAACCAACAGAGGATCTTGTTACAGTGCAGATTTGGGTTCTACATGTCTGCGGTAGAGCTAAGAGTCTTTGTATCTAACAAGCATCCGTGAGACGCTGAAGTCATTGGTTCATGGACTTCGAATAGCAAAGCTTTTAGAGCTCCACTAAGGAGCTGCAGGACCCTGAAAGAAGTCTTTCATTCTATCGACCCCTCATTTCTTTATCTTTATAGAGAGATGAAAGAATTACCTCTTCATAGGTCTGTTAGTTGAATTAAACCAAGTAATGCATATAAAGCTGCTTGTGATGGCCCCTAGCACCTAGGCAACTATAAAAGATACTATGAATAAATATTATTGTAATGAAATGTCTATTAACTCAGACTCCCAGGTAGAAAGAGGTTGGGAATATGCGTTTCTAACTAAGGTCTGTGGGTGACTCTTAAAGAACTTGATCCGCCTATACTGCATCTTTGTCAAGGCCAAAATAAAATAAAAATCAATCAATCAATCCCCAACCTGATCTGACTTCTCCAGATCCCATAGGCATCTGGTTTGAATTTTTTTTGATTCAAGAAGTGATAGAGCACAATGTTCAATAAGACCATTCCTCCCCAAACAGCACAGATAATGAGAGCTTTGTGAGACTGCTCTCACTGCTTTCCAGACAAATGAATGCTGGAAGGCTCCTATTTCCCCCGTGTGTCAGACACCCACACAAATCACCAAATACATGAGCATGAAAACCTAATGCTGCTATCAGCCGAGTGTGCTAGGAGACCACTGGGAAGGGATGTCTGGAATGGAATGCTGAGTCACCTCAGAGCTCCTGAAGGTGGCCAAGGCTCCCCTGAGAGAGAAAACTGGTTGCAAGTGGAGCCATTTCTCTTTCTTTGTGGGCCTCTGGCTACAACCTGACCTGGATTTAGATTCTGAAGCTTTCATTTATTGAGTTTGGAAAATGCAATTCAAGGAATCTTTGTTGAACATCCATCATGTCAGGCTCTGGGCTAGGTGCGGGGACACAAGAATAAGAAAGTTTATATTGCAGGTACAGTGGTCCCTCTTTTGTCATGAGGGACACATTCAAGAGCCCTGGTGGGCGTCTGAAAGCTTGGGTAATACCAAACTCTACACACAGTATTTTTTTCCTAGACATATGCATTAGTTACTTTTTACATTGATGTGACAAAACACCCAAGTGAAAGCAACTTAAGGAAGGACAGATTGATTCTGGTGACCATTCGCAGAGGTACAGCATACAATGGTAAGCAAGGCACTGCAGCAGGAGCCTGACCCAGCCGCCCACGTTGTTTTTGGAATCAGGAAATAGAAAGAGATGAATGCTCGTACTCAGTTGGCTTTCTTCCTTCTTTTTTTGAAATACTGGCACTACAGCCCATGGGATGGTGCCGTCACAACACTCTCACAGACACACCCAGAGGTGTGTCTCCTAGGTGACTCCAGATTCAGTCACGTTGACAATGAAGATGAAACATCAAAATGTACATACTTTTGATAAAGTTTAACCTGTGAATGAGGGACAATGATTGACAGCAGTGACTAATCGTTAAGCAGAATGTTTAACAATGTTTTTGAATATATACTCTCAGTATATAAATTGAACTTTTACTTTTTCATTTAACAGAAGGCATTAGTTTCATTTTGGCACACATGAATTTCCAGTGTCATTGCTCTTGCACTTCTGGGGCATTATTAAGTAAAATAAGCACATTATTAAATAACACAAGCACTAGAACAGTTCAACAGTTGGTCTGGTAACCTATAGAACTAGTAGGTGATTGAGGGCCAGTAGTTTAATATAGCATGGCTACCCGGAAGAAAAAGATAATTCATATCCCAGGTGGCATGGCAAAAGATTTTATTATGCTGTTCAAAGTAGCATGCTTTTTTATCAAATTTTCTAATATTTTCAGACCACAATTAACTGTAAATAACTGAAACTACAGATATCAAAACTTTGGCAAAGAGGGAATACTGTAATAAATGGAACCGTCTGGATTGCAATGAGGGCTCGAAAGGAAACCGGAAAAACAGGTACAATATAAGACACAAAGGGAGGCTCAGTGGAAGAGAGTCACGGAAGACCCCTCAGAAGAGATCATAGTTCAGTTAAGGGTCAGATATGAGTCTGAATTGAAGGGAGGGGAAGCATTTGTGAAGACTCTAAGGAGGTCAGGACTTAGTGAGTTTGCTTCTTGTTAGAAGAAAACCAATACAGTTGCACATTGTGTTTGTATGTATGTATACACATGCTGAATGTGCATGAGCAGGAATATGTGTATGTGTGTATGTAAGCAGGATGAGTGTAGTTATGTAAGCCAGAACTGTGGTTGGAGAGACGGTAACAATAATAGATACTGCTTCTTGAGGACTCACGGTGTGCATGGGCTGGACTAAGTGCTTTGCCTGAAATCATTTCTTTAAAGTCCACACAACTCTTCTATCCATTTTACAGATCATGAAACTGAGGCATGGAATGGTAAGCAGAGTGTAATTCAGGTGGGTTTGGAATTTGCAATGTCTATTCCTTGAAAGATGTGAGGTCTGAGAACTCAGTTTGCTTTCTCTAATCTGTCCGGCGCACATTTCATTGCCAGACCTTCCGTCCCCACCTCATCCCCCACACCACCACCACCCCGACTCTTCTACAGAGTATTAGAAAGCTCAAAGGCGGAGAACCACAGAGGTGGAGACGCTTCTGCTTGCTGGCTCATGCGCACAGCCAGCTAAGTTTTGTTAATATTTTTCTTCATTTGTAGTGACATTTAGTAGAAATTCATTTGGCCCAGCACGGAAGAGTGGTTATGGATAAGGAATCAGGTGGAACAGAAGTGAATGTCAGCTTTGCTCTCCATCATGTGTCCTGGCACCTTACAAAGTCGCCAAGTGTGAGCTCTATCACTAAAGTCATAAAAGCAGGTCAGGCGAGAAATACTACACTAAAAATGTATTTCCTTTGTGAGATCTTCTTTATTCCAGAAATGTTGAAGTGAGAGAGGGACTACATATGCTGCTTTAAAACTGAGGCAATAGAATATGGTGATCACATCAAACCTCAGGGGTCTTACTATAAAAAGAATCCAGTAGTACCTGCCTTGCTGTTTACTGAGAACAAATCTGGATTTGTGAATATTAGCAAACCTAGTGTGTGCAAGAAGACCTAATATGTGTTTACAGCATCAAGCAAAAAGGAGAGATTGTTAAAAGTTCCCCTTTCGTGAATGAATTTTGCAGTGCCTTATCTAGGAGAAAGCTGTTTTAATTTCAGAGTGCATGCAAGTTTTCAGATTCAACCCAGCATGTAGTCTTCATGCTGAATGTTGGAAATGTCAGCTGAGGCCTGAGGAGGAATGAGCGATGTAGCCTGTGCTAGGTGTCCAATCCAACATGCTTTCAGCACACAACAAGGAAGGCAGTTTTCACTGGAATTACTCAAGGTTGGGCCTTGGGTGTGGATTTCATATATGCCCCCAAGGACTAGTGAGATGACTCAGTGGATAAAGGTACTTGCTCCACAAACCTGACACCTGAATTCAATCCCCAGAACCCACATAAAGATAGGAGAAGAGAACCGGTTGCATAAAGTTGTGCGCTAACTCTATGGGTTCCTCTCACACATGTTCCCATAAAGATACTTCATGTGCACACAGATACACACAATAAAAATGGTCCCCCAAAAGCCCATGTGTTAAAGTTAATCCCAAGCTTGGCACTGTTGTAAAGGGGAGGCATTATGTCATTGAGGCTATGCCTCTGATGGGATAACAAGACCTCAGACTCTTCCTCCTCTTTCTTCCTTTGCATCCTTGCCATAGGATAAGCATCTCTTTGTTCCACCACGTTCTTCATGCCAGGAGGTGCTGCCTCACCACGGGCTCCAAAGAAACAGATTCTGGGCTAAGACCTCTAAAGTCATAAACCAAAATAAACTTCTCTGTAAAAGTCAGTTATTGCAAGTATTTTCTTAAGCTTTGAAAGTTGACTGTGATGTCTAATGTGGAATCAAGTACTATGCAAGCCGCTGAGTGCTTCTCTGGGAGACTCTCTTGATCAGTTTATTTGAAGTGGGAAAACCCACCCTAAATGTCACCTTCTGGTGTCAGTGCAGATCAAAAGGAAGAGAAGAAGGAAACCTTGCTCTTTGCCTTCACTCTGCCTTGTGGGTTCGTCTATCTTGTTGCTCTGGCTTTCTTTCACTGATACTAGGAGCAACTTCTTCCGTCTTCCGCTGTAGACTAAAGATCAGTAGCTCTCCAGGAATCTTCCAGATTGGGACTACTGAGATACTCAGACTGGTAGACTGAGTAACTACAGGATTCTTGTCCTCTTCAATGAGGCAGCTGTTATTGAACTACCCCTACCATAATATGTAAGCTAGTCTAATAAATTTCATATATATGTATATATATGTTTATATATAGTCTTTAAGTTCTGTGCCTTTAGAGAACTCTGACTAATATATTGTCTAACAGATTCTGTGCTCAGGAGACAATAAAAGCCATGACCATATAATTTTTCATTCAAACTGACAATTTTTAAGAGTATGAAGATGATCTGTTATTAATGAGTAATGATGCTGATGACCAGCATCAAGTGGAATTGTCCCCAGCAAGCCAGGGCATGTGGTTTCTGTAACCAACAAGTCCATGAACTTCCCATTAAGTGAAGCATTATTAACAAATACCACATCCTCTCATTTCACCGGTCCCAAAGCCTCCCCAAGGCATAGACAATAACCCTCCTAGTTAAAGATTTCTTTTTATTATTGAAGGCAAAGTTTCACATAACATAAAAACCTTGACTTGCTCATGTGATTTTATTATAATGGAATTTTTTTTTTGCTAAAACTGAAGCAGCCTTGGGGATACAGTTCTCTCTGATGTAGTAGTGAAATTCCTCTCCCATCTACGAAGAGAAGATTTACTTTGTAAATTACAGTGTCAGAAGGAGAAGAAAGCCAATTAATTTCAAACGCCACTAACCTGGGATTTGTATTAACTTGAGCAGAGACTGGAGCTGATTTTTTTCCCTTTTGTATTAACTACTGGTAAAATATATTTGCAGGAATGCAATTTTTTTAATGTGTATGAAAGAGAGGTCAGATCCAGAGTTTAGAGGATGTGAAGGTCATGTGATGATACTATCTAACATGTTGTGAGTACTTACTGTGTCTCAGGTACTAGGTACTTTTCATATGTATTATCTGACTCTCACAACAAAAATATTGTGAGGACTCAGGTTCAGTTCCCAGCACCCACATGGCAGCTAACAAGTGCCTCTAACTCCAGTTCCAGGGGTCCGACCACTTCTGGTCTCCACAGGCACTGCATATATGTGGTATGTGTACAGACATGCAGGCAAACACTCATACACATAAAAATTTACAAAACAAATACTCTTGAAAAGAGGAAAAAACTGGGGCCCAAGAAGCTTGCTGCACTTTGTAAGTATTAACACCTACAGTTTGGACATGGTTTGGCTCCACTAAAGCCCATCTTGCAACTTGGTTTCTAGAGTGGCGCTGTCCAGAAGTTGAGCACAGTGAGAGGTGCTTGGGTCGCTAGGGACCCATGTTCATGAACAAGAAATGGGTTGGGGCTGTTGAGATTGGTCAGTGAGGAAAGGTGATTGCCACCAAGGCTGATGACCTGAGTTCAGTCCCTGGAACCCTCATGATGGAAGGAAAGAACTGACTCCTACAAACTGTCATCTGACCTCCACATGTGTGCCATGGCACATGTGTGCAGGCATATGGCACAGACACACAAACACACACACACACACACACCCCTAAGTGTAATGAAACTTTTTTTTAAAGAAACCAAATGAGTTAAGCTTTCTGTTTTTTTCTTTCTTTACACAAACTCGGCTTCTCTTTTGCCTCTCTTCCTCGCAAAAGAGCCCTCACTTGAAGCTGAGCAGATTCCAGAGCCATGTTCCCGGACTTCTAGCCCAAATATATCCTCTTTTGTGCTTTATAAATTGCCTGGTGTCAGATATTCTATTATAAAATTAGCAAACAAACCAAGACAATATATTAGGGCTCCCCAGAGGGACAGAATATATATGTAATTATAAAAAGGGATGTGTTGGATTGTCTTACATAGTGGAAGGCTGGATCATCCAACAATGACTGTCTGTAGACTAGGGAGCCAGAAAACCACATAGCTGCTCAGGCTAAGGAGCTGGAGGCCTCAAAATATGGAGGGGGTGACATTCAGAGGCTAAAAGTTTGAAAACTCCCAGGAGAGATGTGGGTGTAAATCTATGCTGAAAGACTGAACAAGCTGAAGTCTGATGTCCACAAGCAATGACAGCAGCAACAGTCACCTTCAGAGGGGAGAGTAGAGCTTGCACGCTGGTTGGCCTCTGCCCTCTGCCACTTTCCCTCTGTCCAGGTCCCAGCCTGCTGAATGGTGCCAGCCACACTCCAGGAACTAGTCATTGTTCTACATATAGTTCCTCTCTGGAAACACCCTCATTGACATACTCAGAAGTGTACTTTACTAGTTTGTTAGACATCTCTCAATCTAGTTGACAATCAAAATTAACCATTATAGATGGTCTGAAAATGAAGGGGTCAAGGGGCCCGTGAGATGCTTCAATGGGTAAAGAGACCTGCCTCCAAGCCTGAAATCCTAAGTACGATCCCTGGAACCATGGCATGCATGCACACACATGATAAATAGAAGATGGATGGATAGATAGATGATAGATTAGAGAGATAGATGGATATATAGATAAATAGATAGAGATGTAACAAAAAGCAAAAGATGATGTCAAGGAAGAAATTCCTATTCTCTACTATATTATTTTTATTTTATTTTATGTGTATGAGTGTATCGCCTACATGTATGTAAGTCACCCATGTCATGCAGTGCTCACATGGGTCAGAAGAGGGCATCAGATCCCCGGTAACTGGAGTCACGGATGGTTGTTAGCTACCATGTGGGTACTAGGACTCGAACCCCGGTCCTCTGCAAGAGTAGCCAGTGCTTTTAATTGCTGAACCATCTCTATAGAGTATAGCCCCTACTATACTCTTAAGAATATCTCTTAAAGGGACTGGCGAGACGGCTTGGCAATTAGGAGTACTGACTGTTTTTGGAGGACCTGGGTTTGATTACCAGCACCCACATGGGGGCTAACAATTGTCCCTAACTCCAGTTCTGGGGTATTCAATGCCTTCTGACTTCCATGTGCATTGCACAACACTGGTACACTTACATACAGTCAGGCAATACACTCATACATGTAAAATAAAAAATAATAAACAAAATTTTAAAAAATATCTCTTAAGGAATATAAACTTTATTGTTTAGAGAAATTGATATAGGTTACCTGATTTTGTGGAGAGATAAAGAAGAAACAAAACAACCAATAGTGGAAATTTTCCCTTCACTCTGAGGTCCACTGCGCCTTGCCCATGTAGCTCATATTCGACGTTTTCATTTTGTTTTTCCTCCCATATTTGAACAACTTATATATACAACCACCATTATTTGCTACCTAGAGCATTACTTGGTACTCACATAAGTGCTCATTCACTTCTTACTGGGAAATATTTATTGTAAGCATGTGTCAGGAACTCTACGAAGCACCAGACACAAGCTCTGAGGACTAGCTACATGGTTCTGTCTTCCCTGGGCTCACTAGCTCACCCTGCAATACACTGTCTTACGATGAATAGTCACAGGAAAGGCCAACTGAGCTAACAACACAGAGGAGGCTAAAGTCCCCTGAATTTGCCCCATATTCCTGGATAAGACGAGCCTTTAAGTTGTGGCTAAGGGAAAAGACTGCTGATTCAGTCCGTAAAAATAGTGCATTGTTTCTAAGGCCCCTTGGCTGAGGCATGTGTGAAAACTGCAGACCCCTGACACTGGAGTTATGGAGTCCAGGCATGCCTGCTGATTTATATATCCATGAATATTTACTGGGCTCCTGGTATGGATGCCGCACTGCTCTGAAGCCTGGGTTGGGAGGCTAACCTAGACATGTCCTTCAGCTCAAAGAGTATGCACTGCAGTGAAGAAAATAAAGAAGCAGATGTGAATAAGAAGTGGGACGTGTTCTCACATAAGTGATGGGGGTGAAGAATGGCGGGCAGGGAGGAGGAAGAGGCTGACTCATGTCTGAAGATGGGGGCGACCAAGGGAAGAAATGGTATTCAAGCCGATTATTTAACCACGGGATAAATGAATCCTGGGGAATGCTGGGAAGAAGGTCCTGGGCAAAGGTTCTGAAGGCTGGCCATGACCAAGGAAGAGAAAAGAGATCAGCAGTGTGATAAAGGGTGCTGGAGTATGAGGTCCACTGGGAGGCACAGCCTTGGGCTGTCTTGTAAATCACAGTATGATCACAGTAGGGAGTAGGGCTCTTAGACCAGAGGGAGGCCTTGAAACCAGTCATAAGCCTTGAACTCCACCTTGAGCAATTCTGAGGCCCTGATTCAGTCTCAGACAAACACAGGCTCCTCCACTCCTGCCCACCTCACATGCTTTCTTTTCTCAGGGTGGTCGTCACATGCAGTCGTGACCATCTTCCTTGTCACTCTCATCACGAGGAGGGAAGTTTTGTGAAGAGCTTTGACAGTTGAAACAATCACCTCATAAACTGGTTGTAGCAGACTCCGGAAGGGCTTCAGTATCCTGAGGAGACAAAAGGCAGCTGTTCCCTTAGCTCTCATTAAGGATTTAAGCCTTCTTCATATTGAAGAGCTTTCATAAACAAAGCCCAAGATTACTGGATGTTCCCACAAAAACTGTTTGTGTAACTGATGGCGTCTATGTAAAGGAGAGTCCTTGGTGTTGGCAAACGGTATCAAGAATGTTCTATTCCGAGGTCTGAGGGGCCAGAGAGCCTGGGCAAATTCCCAAGCTGCATGAGACTGTCTTTCCTGAATTAATTTATTCCTGAAGAATTAATTTGATTCTTGGAGATGAGTCCTGCACAGGAGGAAGACATTCAAGCGGAGATGTTTCCAGCCTCCACCTCTGACTTCTGAGTTGGAGGTTTTCTGGCATGCTGTCTTCATGGCGCAGCCCAGGGCTCTTTAGAGTTAGGGACACGTGCTTGGCTTATCTTCCCCACGTGGCATCACATTCTCTTGGCTTGTTCCTGCCTTGCGGAATTTCTCTGTTGTAGCTCCCAGATGCAGGTTCATTGAGAACTTCTGGATTCTTCCAGGGAATGCAAGTGAAATACATGGCTCTTACAAACAACTCTTCAGCAAGCATTTGGCCCAGGCAAGGTCTCCAGCCTCTTCTCTGAGACATGTTCCTTGTAACTTACATTCTCTGTTCTGGAAGCTTCAAATGGATTCAGTGATGTCAGCCTAATTTCCACTAGGTGCTAAAATCAAGGATATATGAACTCGAGATCTGTGATACTCAGACTGATAGCCTCCAAACACTGGCCATTAGAAATACAACCAACCTATGTTGTAAGACAGTATGAAGGGCAAATTCAGAGCACCTTCTGAAAGTGATTTTGATATAGAGCTATACTTCATTCAAGGACATTTTGAATACATTTGTGAAAATGCATCTTCATCTCAACTTTTGCCTTTTGCTTTATCTTTTTGAGCTGTGGCTACAAGATAGAAAAACCCAAATTTCTTTAGTGACTCACACTATGTTTCGGTTGGAATGTGTTGCTCTTGATTTTGGCTTATGTTCCTAGAGAGATGAAGTCAATCCACAGAGAGAGAGGAACCAAGTGAATGCAGATGCAGACAGCGGGGAGTGTGTGGCTCCAGAGAGAGTGAATGGGGTTGGGGTGAGGGCATGGGAGTCAGGTAGGTGGGGAGGAAGAAGAGTTAGAGAACCAGAGATAAAGTGACAGAGTCTCCCTGGGTTCCAGATGACATTTCAGTTCTTGGTGCCTGTCCATAGTGAGGCCTGTCAGCATCTATTATTGGGTTCCAGGAGATACCTATATGTTAAAATAAGTCCTTCTTTGATTGGCTAAAGTACATTTGAGTTTACCTGTCATTGGAAGAGATACTTTTGAGACATAATTATCTATGGATTGCTAAAGTGTGTGTATACAACTAAGGAGCATAGACATCATAATACGGTGTGGGATGGGAGGTACCCAGCATGCACATGGTCACTTTCTTATCCATCAGACATTGGTGACTCATTACAACCCTAGGCATCTATTCCTACAACCCTGGAATCTTTGTCAATGCTAAATCTCTTAGACACCACCAATAGGCTAGAAATGAGGAATGACGCAAATATCGACTTCCTTGGGAAAAAAAAAATCATTTGAATCAGAATTCATAGGAGACAGATTTTAACTCTAATGTGAACCTCTTCTGAAGTTCAGTTTTCCTTGTCTATGAAATGACAGTAATAACAGTGCCTACAGATAGGATTGTTGTGAGAAACAGGCAGGCACAGTATAGGATAGAAACAAAATCCTGAGAATCGAATCACAGATGTAAGCTGCTGTTCTCCCCTAGGCCCTCATGTGCTCAGAGCCAGAAAAGGTCAGAGTTTGTGTCTTTGAGCTCAGCTGAAGAATAAGAAGACGTGAGAACCTAGACTTTGGAAACAGTGCCCTGCGAGTGTATTAAATTAAATGGGACTGTTTCTAGAAGCCAGCAGGACCCATCCATTTCATATCTTCTCATTTTATTTTATTTTTATTTTATTTTCAGCACAGAGGAAATTGGCACTAAGAAGCAGTACTGACAAGGGAGATTTGGGGAAATGACTCATTTGGAATTTGCTGGAGGAGTCGGAAATTGGTGAAACTTCAGCATTTAGAAGGGAAAGAAAAATGGCGTGTGCAGTACGCATGTGTGTGTGCACACGTCGAGCCCTGTGGGTGCTGCTTCTCCTCTGCAGCATATACAAAGTACTTCACAGACAGTGAGTGCACAGCATGCCCTGGTTTGGGCTTAATGAAGGCCATGTTTTGTTGAAAGGAAGGGCTGTGGACTCAGGTAAACAAAAACTACTAACGATAGCAAGAATGCACAGAGGCTTTTGTTTCAAATGACCTTTTTTGCTTGCCTAACAAGTGTAATCAGACTATGTAATAATATGGTCTACTTGGGGAGTTTAAAATATGGCCTCCGTACTTGCCAGTCATAACTGTTACTGTGTTTCTTCAAGCCATTGCCGAATACGTGTAAAATCAAGGGGATGCATTTGTCAATTAGAGTCTCCATCTTTTCACATCCTGGCTTCAGTGGTCTCTCATCCTAAAATAAGATGAGAAACAATGCAGCTAGTAATTCTGATAATAGCTAATACTGGAGTTGCACATTTGAATGTGCTTCTAGTGTCCTAAACACTTCAGATTCATTTTAACCTAATCCTCATGAAGCGGTAGGAGGAACTGCTATTATCTCTGTTTTACAGGTATGGAGAGAAGAACTAACTCACCCAGGATCCCATAGCTGTTGAGTTGAATAAGTTACCAGCTGTTAGTGACTCTGTGAAGAAAACTCTACTGGACAGGTAGAAGTGAATTCCAGAATGATTATGAAAGAAGGATTCAGCTATACTCAGATCAGAGAGATCAGTGCAGAATCTCAGAGTGGAAAAGGAGATTGGCGACCATGCAGCCCTCCTGGCGTATTTTAGAAATGAGGAAACTGAGGTTCAGAAAGGCAAAATGATTTGTCAAGGGTCAGGGTTAGGGATAGTGACAGAGCGAGGAGGTAACTCAAGTTTCCTGACTCCTGTTCTGTTGTTAATCCAGTGATCTCATTTCAATTCTGTCCAAAGGCTGTCAGTACCAGTCAGGACTCTCCAAAGGACCAGAACTGATAGAATGTGATGTAACTGTAAAGGAATTTATTACACTGGCTGACATGATCAGAAGTGGGGCATTCTTACTATGGCATCTGCAAGCTGGAAAGCCAGGAAAATTGGTGACCGCTCTCAGTCCAACAAGCTGGAAGCCTTAAAACAAGGGAGAACAGTGATGTAGCTCAATTCTGAAGCTGAAGGCCTGGAGGGCCCCCTGGAGCGTGCCCTGGAGAGCCACTGATACAAGCCCATGTTAATAGACTGAGGAACCTGGAGTCTGATGTCTGCAGATAACGACAGCAGCAAAGCCATCAACTGCTCATTAGGAGTCCAAAGTGTATGAGTGTCGCTTTACTTGTTCCATGTGGGTCCCTAGTTTGCTGAATGGTACTACCTCCATTCAGGGTGGGTCTTTCCTACTCAGTGTGATTGTCTCTGGAAACACCATGACAGACAGTATATTTTACCAACTGCCTCTCTAACCCAATCAACTCTACAACCAAGTTAAGCATCACAGGTCCTGTGCACTTTCATTTTGGGTTTCCCAGAATGCTTTCTGATCCTCTTTTTTGGCTGGTCTTTCTTGCAACAGGAAGTTTGAGGTCCTCATCTTCAAGTTCAAGTGCTATTTCAGACTCTGACCCCAACTTTGTCTAGTATTGTCATCAAGCAATACCCCACACACCCATCAGACTGTTTTTCTCACAGCACTACTTGATTATTCCTATCTCTTCTGTTCAAGTCATAGTCCTCCATCTCTTCTGGGATGTGGGACACAGAGGACTAGTGTGATTAGCCCACGGATGTACTTGTGAACCCATATGAGTAAATGATGTTCAGTTCTACAACTAGTAGAGTTACTCTCTCTAGTAAGAAGCTACTAAATATATTATATAAGCCTGCTGGGCAACCTGATACTCTGTCTGAGAGGAAAAGAGATTTTCATTGAATTCTGAACAGCTCATAGAGTTCATGAACCTGTGTCTAAAGTCTAGCATAAGTATAGGTAACAAGACCAGTAAAGATGCTTAAGACATGGTCCTTGTCCTTGAGTATTCAACATGCCTAGTAAAGAAGCCAAGATTCGTATACAGTTGTCTATTATTAAAAGCAGAATATAGCCAGAAGTGGCAGTATACATATTTAATCCCAGCTCTCAGGAGGCAAAGGCAGGTATATCTGTGAAATTTAGACCAGCATGGTCTACATAGAGAGTTCCATTCCAGCTCCCTGTATCAAATAGTCACCCAAAGTTGAATATAAGGAGAAACTAAAGGAAAAACTAACTGTATGTTTTCAATTATATAAATGAAAAAGAATCCACACTGTCTTAGAAAATAGAGTGTTTTCTTATAATACACAAGATCTTGAATAGATTTTGAAGACTTGGGAGGAACAAGAATTTCAGACAGATAGACCAATATAAACTAAAACACAGAAATGGAAACTTCTGAACATACAAAGGCAATAAATGGTAGTCTCGTTTATTCAGAGCATGCGTTTCAAGAGGAAGAACAGCAGGAAATTAAATTCATTGTGTCAAATAAGACACATTGTGGATGTATTAATATTACACTGATTAATGTCCTTATTCTTAGAATGGATTAAGGTCATGTCTGGTGAATATTTGAACATTCAAAATATTAAATACTTTTTGAATGAATGAATGTTTATGCCCTCTACCCTATACAAATGCAATTTGAAGACAGGAGGCATGCTCAAGTTGCTCTCTTTTTAACACCAACAGTGTCTGGTCCAGAATGGAGATATATAGATATAGATGTATAGATATGTATTAAACATATACTTTTATTCAGTGTCAAGTCAGGGATATTGTACCTAACACAATAGATAAGAGAGAAATCTCAAAGGTTTTCAAAAGTCCAATGTTTGAAGAGTACCTACCAAATGCCACCCACTCTGCCTATGTACGACATGACCAGGTCTGGCTTTCAGAGGAGAGACTCAGTCGTGGTAAAGAGGAAAGAAGAGAAATTGGAGTGAGGAGTCAGCTCACATCACCTTAACCTGCATTGGCTGCTGTTTGAATGTGGTCTTCAGTTTGCAATGAGAACAGATTGCAGGAACTGATCAGACTCTGCCAGGCACAGAAAAGAAGCTAGGAGGAGGAACTCGAGGATGGTATCTCAAGTCCATGCTGTCCAAAGATAGCTAAACCATCACCTGCATTCCAAGTACATCCCAAATAAAAACCTTTGGGTCTAAGAGAGCTCATCATAAACTTGAAACCAAAATCTGACTTTTTGGTGACAAATCATAAAAAGTAACTCAGCCTCAGCTTTGCTGTCTAGAGTAATTTCACCCTTTATTCCTTTCATCACTAAGTAAATAGTCTGACTGTTCAGGGACAGCCATGTCATGAAGAAGTCCAACTTTACCCCATGGAGATTATAAATAAAGTCAATGACCATAGTGAGGAACTGGGGAGCATCCAGAGAGCACAGTCCTTCACTGTTCCAGAACCAACATCATTAAGAGACCCCAGAGAAAGACCTGGGAAGGTGGTTCAGTCAGTAAAGTGGTGAGCAAGTATCCAAGTTTATTCTCCAGCACCCATGTAAAAAACGTAGGTGTGATGATGTGCATCTATAATCTCAGGGCTGGGGAAGCAGAGACAGGAGACTCCCTGGGGCCATCCAGTCTAAGCCAAATGAGAAATTCTGTCTCAAAAAATAAGGCAGAGAGAAATAGAAGACATCCATCATCAACCTCTGGCCTTTATATGCACACGCACACACACACACACACGCGCAGAGAAATACTATGAAGAGCCACCAATCAAGCCCTTTATGAATTCCAGACCCATAGATACCTAAAAGATAATAGATGCGCTCAGGCCCAGTCCTGTGGAGTCTGGGTCCTCACATAGGTCCAATCCCATCATTCCTACCTGACTTCTGGGAATATGAATCGAGCATTTGTGTGTGAAGGCCACACCAAGAAATAGGCTTGAGAGAGATGTGACAAGATATGCTTCTTGAAGCCACGAGAGTAGATGGAATTGTCAAGGAACAGAATGAAGCCAGAAACAAGGTGGGTGGAAGGCCACGTATAGTTAGGTGAGGAAGAGGAGCTGAAGTAAAAGGAAGAGATGTTAATCTATTAATCAGACTTGCTACAGTTATACACTACCCAGTCAGCTCAGTGGCTTTCAAATACAAATGGTTCTGTCTTCACTTCTGAGACAGTCATGTTCCACAGCAGGGCAGCTGCTGCTCTGTTCCAGGCAGCAATCTGTTCCTTGTGCCTTTGGATTCCAGGATCTGATGGGAAAATGAGCACAATTCTCAGACAAGAGAAAGCAAGACTTCGTCAGAAACAGGGAGCCTCTAAAAGCTGCTCTCTAGGTGCCTACCTCATTCCATTGGCTGAAGCTTGACATGTGACCAAGTCACATGTCAGTGAATTACAGGGGTGGTGAGTGAATGCGTATGACGAGAAATCACGACTGGTGAATAACTGCAAACGTACCGTGCCTCGAGTAGTGCCTAGCACATCCCTGGCATCTAAAAGCCACTCAAATATTTGTGAGTTGAAGGAAAGAAGAAAGGAAAAGAAGGAAGGAAGGAGGGGAGAGAAAGGAGGGAGGAAAGAGGGATAAAGGAATATGGTCAGGGAAAGATCAAAAATTAGGCAGAAAATTCTGGCATAGATGAGGGAGGGACTCTGAGGCTCCATCCCCTACTGAAGAGCTATTGGCAGGTGACAGCTGTGGGGGACGGAGATCCATTCTTTCTGAGGTGTTGCCTCTGGTAAATTTCTCGTGATCCAGTGAATGACCCCAATTGCACAACGCACAAGCAGCACTGAATGGGCTTATTGGGATATGAAAAGAAAAAGGAAATATGAACTTAAGAGGGGGACGTGCTGTTGGTGAGGCCTCGGGCGAGGTGCCGGTAGGCAATGGGGTGGATGTTATCATTACATATTTCATTGTATGTATGAAATTCTCAAGAAAAAAGAAAATTTTGATAAAATCACAAAGATAGGCAGTGTTGAGAAATCAAGGAAAATTTGACTTCGCATTTGCAAAGAAAATCTGACCATGGACAACTTTATAGATTCTTATGAATCTAAGGAATTCATACACGTAGACAAGACAGTATTCTCAGTCTTTCTTGCAGGAAATCTCACATATAACTATGTCAGTTGTCGATCTTGTGCGAATCCTCCTGCAGCCAAAGTTGCAGGACACATCTATTCTGCATCCTGCCTTAACTACTTTTGTGTCTCTGCTTGCTTAGATGATTTAGATGTCTCAAAAAAGGAACTCTTGGGTGTGAGTTGAGGATACAGACACTCTCTGTCTAGCTCTCAGCAAATCAAAAAACTGCAACGATAGGGGCAACTATAAACACCATGTGCCTCATGGTAGGGAACAAGCCATTATGCACATCTTTGGCTTGGAACAAGGTCAGGCCATGTTTTTCCGGGGCACAGAGATGGCATTGCCAAACTGAATGTGGGTCTGGAGGGGTTTCAGACTGGGAGAGAGAGAGAAGGGAGGGGTGGCTGTGCACACTGCAAAATGAACGAGAATGCTTCAGCGATAGAATTTAGAAATATCCATGCAAACCATGCTTGTTAGTTTAAAAAAAAATTTTTAATTCAAGCTAATGAAAAATTCTAGAGAAATGAGATGTTCCATGAGATTTAGCCAAATCCCGAATAGGTCTGGTGGAATCTGACTGCAAAATTAGTTAAGGATGACTTTGGGCAAAGGCAGTTACTGAAATTAAAGTAACTGCTCCCTGCTTTCTTAAGGTGGAATGTCTGGTAGTGAAGCCTTTGGGAAACTACTATAAGATTCGTGTTACTGTCCCACTCACAGTTACCCAGCCGGTGAGATTTTTTTTTTTAAAGTAACTGTAGTGTCTAGAGCTAGTTCTCTGAAAGGCTATCTAATCCCAAGTAGGCAGTCGTGAACACAGGTACAGAATACTGACAAATGGACTCAGCGCATTATATGTGTATATATTTGTGTATGTGTGTGTGTATGTATATGTGATAATCAAAGAGGAGGACAAGAAGTTGAGATGGTGTGAGAGACCCATGGGAGGACCTGGAGGGGGCCCTGGAGAGGGATGGATATAATGCAAAATCAGTACTCATGCTTGACATCCTCAAAAGTATTCCCCCATAACATTTTAAAAGAGAAGCTGTAGTATATAAACTGTGCTTGTTTTTTTATCCCCCAAACAAATAAGACAACAAAGCAGTCATCAGATGCAGAAAACTAAATTAATTCTGAAATATTTGTGTGTATATATGGTATGTGTGCACTCTTCAGTGTATATACATGTATACACACATGTACACACATGAGATGCAATAATTTGTGAGTTGCAAACAATGAGAAAAGCAATCACTAGTAATATTTTGAAAAAATTTGCATGGTTCTGAGTGTCTTGTACGAAATTTCCTATCTTTAGTGCTTGAAATAATTGTGGATAATGAAGTCTGACTCCCAAATATCTGTATTTAACATTACCTGTATGAATAGAAAGACATCTGAGCTTCACAGACCCTTCCTCCTGGCTGAAATTTGGTAAAATTCCACATTAACACAACAAGAGGCTGTGGATTAAATTCAGTCAGTGTTTTGTCATTTAGAGTTCTACATGACTGCGGATTGCCAGCCATCTTGGAACTTTGGAGGAAGGATAAACGTAGATCTGTGCACCCGCTAGTAAGCCTTCTGACACTGGTGCCCAGTGCTCCATCTACCCTGAGCTTGCCAGATGTCGCCATCCTCAGGACTTTGTAGAACAGTCCTCTTTGCCTGGTATATGTGTTATTTTCTGCTTTCTTTTCTTAACCAAATTCTCAGTTTTCAACTTTAATGTGTCATCTGAGGTGACAACTTGCCTAACCCTTCCCAGTCCATCTGAATCACACTTCTCCTCTTTGCTTCTCAGAGCACCCTGTTCTCCCCTTTTACCACTTAAATTCTATGCTCTGCTTGCCTATTACATATTTTCTCTTCCACCAGGCTGCTATGGCAGAGACAGTGTCCACTTAGTTCACCACAGCTTCTAAACACCCAGCATAGGGAGTGGTGGTATGTGGGTGCTCAGGAGATACTTGCTGAGTGAATAAAGATTAATTCCCAAGGGGCTCATAACATCTAGGTATGCTTTTCTTCAAAGATGGAAGGAACTTAGAGATGTTAGAAGCAAGGTCTTAGAAAGGGTGATCGAACTCATGATGACACCAGATCTATGTTAACCAAGAGCACTTGAGTTATTTTTATTCTGTTCCATGAATATTCCAGGACTTATTTATTCTTCTGTCATTGGGCTTTTGATTTGTGTCCAGCTTCTTTCTAGAATAAATAAATAATGTAGCTTATGAACATTTGCATTTATCTTTGTACAAATTCGCAGTCATATCCCTGCAGATTATACCTAAGAACAGAATGGCTGGATCAGAAGATACGGGTGCGGTTATCTTACAAACAAGCCAAGTAACACCAGTCTCTTTTCCAGAGTGGCTGCTCCAGTCGCTACTCCCAGAAATCTCACAGCAGCCTTCCTGTTGCTCTAACTTCCTTGGCAACATTTGATTTTATCAGATTTCTTAACATCTGCTAATCTTGTGGGTGCGAAACATTGGTTTCAATATCGCAAGACTAATCTGTTTAAGCCAGAGGTTGTAAACCAGCTGTGCATGGCTGGACGAGGTCTGCAGTCTGGATGCCAAACACAGATGTGTACTGTTCGACCTGAAGGGTTATTTTTATGTTTTGACTTGAAAAATTGAATCAGTGGCCAATACTTAAAAATTGGAAGATTTTACTTTGAGATTTGGATTTCTGTGTTTTCTTGGGGGAAACAAATCACAAGAGAGGCTTTTATTTGCACACAACAACCATGGGCTGTAGCTAAGGAACAGCTGTCTCTCTTTGCAGGGCAGGGAATGTGTCTGGAGTCAGTCACAGTCCCTCAGCAAACCTATATCTTTTATTTATCTTAGCCTCTTGCCCCAGCAGTCTTTCGAGCGATCCGTGCTACGTTTAGCATTTATGAAACAGAGAAAAGTCACAAAAGTGGTCTGGTGGGAAGTGGATATCTTCTCTAGCAAATATTTTTAATTTTTTTATGCATTTGAGCATTTTGCTTACATGCATCTAAGTTAATCACATATATGCTGTGCAGACCCTTGGAGGCCAGAAGAAGGTGTTGGAACCCCTGGAACTGGAGTTACAGGTGGTTGTTAGCTGCCATACAGGTGCTAGGAACTGAACTCAGGTCCTCAACAAAGGTAGGAAGTGTTCTTAACCACTAAGCCATCTCTCCAGCCCCCTCCTCAACTAAGCATGATTGACATAGCATGGACACAGGACCCTCAGAGAAATACTGGAACTGTTACTGAGCTCCAGCCACTTGAACCTAAAACCCGTCACCATACCTTCCCCGGCCATGATCTTCCTTAACTCCCAACTCTGCAACCTCTCTGTGCTCCTCCTGTGTCACTGAGTTCTTTTTCAGTCTTATTTTATTCTGTGTGTACTTGGCTCCATTTTTCTCCTTTGTTGAAAGCTCCTTGAGCATTGGGACCATATATTTATGTGTCTGGCTTTCTGTTGTTTTTCATTTATTTCTTCTTGGTCTTTCACAGAACCTTCAAGTAGCAGTCTACACTTGGGAGCTTCGTTCATTCATTCAACGAACAGTTACTTATGCTCACATTCCAGGGATTATGAAAGACACGAAAGATGTGAGATGATGTCATGGCCTTCAAGGCTCTGACAGAACCCTGGAGTGGGTCATGCAATCATTCATTCACACAAGAAGGATATACAGACTGGTTCCTTTGGGCCAGGTATTACGTTCAGTGCTGGGAAGCTAAACCAGACAAGATTCTGGCCTCATGCTAATTATGGATTAGCAAAGAGATGAATGTTCAGTAGTCTGTGATGTAGAAGCTTCACTGGGGTGGGGTTTTGCATTTAGAGGGGCAAAGTAAGACTTAGGCTGAGATGCAAAGAAAGAGGAAGGAACCAACCGATGAAGAGGAAGATAGACAGAAATAGTTTGCGTGTCCACCTGGTGGGCAGGAGGCCTAGCCCATCATCTCAGACAAAGAAACAATGTGGCTGGAGCGAAATGTGCTGGGAGCAAAGCAGGATCAGAGGAGGGAAGGGGCCCAAACAGAGAGAGTCTGGACGCTAAAACACCTGTGAATACAAGAGAGCTGCATAGTCACTCGCTGGATCAGTGCACCCCTACGTGAAGATCCGGAAATCTGCTCTCGAAGCTTAGCATCTGTAAAAAAGACAGACGGCACGTCCCACAGACAGGTTGCTGCTCTTTAACCAGGAAGGAGATAAATATCTATTAAACATGTCAAAGACCTGCGAAGTCCATTCTTTCTAGCTCTAGTTACAATACAGAATCCTATGAGCCTAGAGATTTATTAAAGATGAATGACTCTTCCCTCTTAACCTGACTGGAGAAGGAATGGTCTTTCCCAGGCTCTGAAAAAAGAATTGTTGCCTGCGGAGGATTAGCTGAAATAAGCCTATAATGAGCCAGCCCCGAGTCATTGACAGCACTTGCACTTGACTATAAAGAGCAAGTCTTATTTCCTGAGCTCGTGCCTCACTAGCTCACCTCAAGGCTTCTGGGCGATCAGTCCTAATAAGCACACTCTTCCCACACCTTCTGCTGTGCAGAGGCTGACTGAAAGTTTCCTGCCCAGGGTTGATCATCTCAGCCACACTGGTTGCAGGCCTTTTCCAGGCACACAATCAAATTCTAAAACATCCTTGGGGTCAGCTCCTTTTTGATCCTGTGCCATTCTTTATACCGGAGCAGTTTTGTCCCTCAAATAGTTTATTATAATTGATTCCTGAAAATTATCACTCAGAAGGGTGAGGCCTTGCTGCTGTGTGGCCTGCTGTTTTGTTTGCTTGGTTGTTGCTGTTGGTAACTTGTCAGGAATGAAGAGAGAGGGCCTTCTGCTCTCCTAAAGTTTGGTGCCGTCTGTGTTCCTTCGTACACTGCCATTTAGCCTGGACTGCCTTCTCTCTTTTCAAGGGTGATGCTCTCACAAAACCTTCTCTAATGGTGCTTCCCTTCCTTAACCACCCTCACTCTTCTTGCTTACTCTGTACATTTTGGTAATCAACCATATCACTTAATGTGAATTTTTTCATGTGCATGTGTCTTAGTTCTTCAATAAGATTGCAGCTTGGTAGTTGGCCAGTAGCTATTTGTGGAATATATTAGCGACATATGTAATTCAAGGGCAAGGACTGATTTAGATCCTTCTTTTCTTGCGCCCAACATCCTGACTCTGTTGATAGACTCATGAAGAATGATCAAGAAGTATTTTTGTACAAAATTAAATTAAGTTAGAAATAAAGGCAGTATGTAAAACCAGCTAAGAAGCATAAAACGTGAAATCAGTAACTCTAGGTTACTAGCTAAAGACAGACAAGTTCGGTAAATTTTCCGCGCCTTGATTTCTGCGTTTGTAAAATGTGCATTGTAGCAGTAGCCACTCAACCAGGCATCACCAAGACTGGATGAGTTCATGCATCTGCAAAGGGCTGAGCTGCTGCTGGGTCCCAAGCAAGACGGAACAGCCAAGCTGTGTGAGGATGGGAGGTTTCACCTGAACAAAATAGACAGTTTTCCCAACACTTAGGCTCCAAACTCAAGGCCCTTAAGGACCATCCAAAAGTGAGTGACAGGACATAGAAACCAGGAAGGGTACAAAGTGGGTGGAGCAGGCTGACGTCCAGTTCACACTCTATACCTGGCTCATGCAGCTGGTCCCTATTTGGTTTCTTTTCCTCCATCTTCCTAGAGAAATGTTTGGTGGAGTCTCCATGTAATGGATCTTAGGTAGGTGACTGTCCATCCTTGTTCACCCCTCTGAAACCCTGGACCTCCATTTGTGTGGATGGCAGTCTTTACTTCAGACTCTTGCCTTTGAGAGATTCCTGTGCCCTTTAGCTGGAATTTGGCACAGTTGTTGGCCATTTGTCATTTATTCTACTTTTAACTTATTTTATGTGTGTGGTAAATGCTTGTATGTGCACATGTATGCAAGTGCATGTATCCACATGCAGGCTTGCAAAGGCCAGAGGACATCAGGGGTCCTCTTCTACTACTCACCACATGATTACCCTGAGAAAGAGTCTCTCACTGAATCTGAAGGTGGCCATTTTGAGGAGGACAGCTGGCCAGATAGCACCTGGGATCTACCTGTCTCTATCCCCCAAAGCTGGGGTCGCAGGCACACATGACTACACGTAACTACTTCTGTGGGCTCTGGAGATCCCAACTCAAGTCCTCATGCATGTGTTTTTTTGACCGACCGAGCCATCTCCCCAGCCTGCTGCAATTCATTTAATGATGATGATCTTTTACTTAAGTAATACGTAGTGTTTTTTTCTGTTAATGCTCAATCATGTAGTTTCCTTTTAAATTTGGTTTAGTTAAAAAATAAGACCTTAATTAACAATTAGGCAAATAATAGGATAGGAGGCTGTACTGTCAGCTTTCCATTACCATGACAAACTATCTGAGGAAAATAAGCTTAAAGGGAAAAAAGGTCTATTTTGTCTCATGGTCCATTGTCAGATGTTTCTGGTGCCTTTGGGTCTGTGAGCCAAAGGGTTTGGTGGAGAAAACTGCTAGTCTCATGACTGCCAGTAAGCAAAGAAAGAGAGAGGAAAAGACAGGAATCCCACAATGCTCTTCTAGGACATGCCCTCGATGACCCACTTCCTTCATGCAGGCTTCCCCTCATCCAGTTTCCACCACCTACTGATAGTGCCAATGGCTGGGGACCATACCTCCAATAGTTTGGAGGCCCTGCCTCCAATGGCTTGGGACCACACCTCCTGCACGTGAGCTTTTGGGAGACATTTTAAGGTTCATGTCATCACACAGGTTCATGGCTAAATCAATTGTCATGGAGGTGGACTACAGAAGACTGGTTTGAAAGACTTGTGGGCTGGTAGTTAGAGACAACCAGGTTCCACACACACCAATTTTATACTTAAGTAGCTATGCAACCTAAAAGTTCACCTCCATTGCTGTGCCTCCCACATTCCAGTCTGTGTGGTGAATGAGTCCAGCTTGCATGCTTTGACATTTGGCTGAGGGAAAAGTTCATAAATCGTCTTTGACAGTGATGGTGGAGGATTGACTTGACTCTAAAGGACCAGCTTCGCGGAGAGGTGGGCAGTGTTGAGGCTGAGCAGATGTACAGTGCCAGGGACACACAGCAGACTGTACTGTCTCTGACTGTCACCATTCATGTTCCCATCCCCAAGCTGCAGTCCTTGGACTGAAAATGTCCACTTGGAGTTGGCAAGAAACTGCCATCAACATGTGGTCATTTCAGAGTCTTCTTTATTTCTCTTGATTCCCTTTCCTTCTGACCTTGGAAGAATAATGTTTTCGCCCCTCTTAAAGAAATGCTTTTTGTAGGCCTGCTCTCTCTGCTATTTCTGTTCTGCCACTAGCTGTTACATCCTAAGCTTTCAGCATGCACCGAGGACTTTGCAAAGAGCTTTAAGCATATTATATTGCTTAATATGGCAACACTTTGTAGAGGGAGATATTGCTGTTATAACCTTGTTCCACAATGAGAAAACTAAGATTTAAACAGATCAAGGTCAAGGTCACATAATCTGTGAGAAGTAGAAATGGAATTCAAGTACAGGTCTGTTGGATTTCAAAGCCTGTGATCTGAGAGTGTTTGGTTTACATGGTTCACAGTTTTCATATCATTTTTGAACCATATGGTAAAAATGAAGGACTCAAGGACCAAAAACTGAGTGTCAATTTTTAAACTTAAATTCATTCAAGATATATTAATGGAATGGAATAATATTAGCTTATTAAAACAGCAAGTATGTCCCATCAATGCATAAAACTACTCATGGAAAGTGCCATTTGTGAAGACAAGTGTCAGAGGCATCATCTTATGCAAAAGCATTGTTTACATATTAGCAAAGAGTATAGAATCTGAAAGATGCAGACAAAGGGTTTTAGGTACACTGTTTCTTTAAGTTTCCGCCTAAATGTTCAGATTATTGACAAGCCAGGAAGTCCTGTGAATGTGAGTAAGCTTGAGCCAGTTCTTAAAAGAGTCTAGAACTCTCGACTGTCAGGTCACATCATGACACCCAAAGTAGTCTGTGAAGAAGAGATTCATATATTAACCAAATTGAACTGAAAATCTTGGGCTGGGTAAATGGCTCAGTGGATAAAGTTCGTGCTGCATAAGCATGAGGACCTGAGTTTAGATCCCCAGATCCCATGTAAAAGTTGGCTGTGCTAATGTGCATCTCTAACCCCAGTGCTGGTTAGAGATCTCAGATCCCTGGGGTTCACTGGCCAGCCACTCTACATGAGCTCCAGGTTCAGTGAGAGATCCTGTCTCAAAATCCAGGTGAAGAATGATTGAAGAAGGTATTTAATATCATGTATATAGAAGGCAGTGTCCACATACACACGCACACATGCGTACACACACATGAATATGTACAAATGCCACAAATACACAGGTCTCCTCCTTTAGCCAGATGTGGTGGGACATACCTGTAATCCCAGATGCTGGGAGTCGAAGCAGGAAGATCAGGAGTTTAAAGCCAGTATGGGCTCTGTAGCAAGACCCAGGCTCAAAAGCAAAACAGAACAAAACAAAATGGTCTTCTTAGTTCCCAGTTCCTTAGCATCTCGAGCCAACTTGATTGAATCCTAATATGGAAAGATTTCCCTTCTCAGAGGCTCTTAAGCATTTTGAGTAACCAGTCTGAAGGAAATGTTCATTGGTACACGCATATAATATTTCCATATGATTTCAGTTACCTCATGGACCCCTCACAGGTGAAGCATTCTGCTAAGATCAATCTTTCTGAAATTATGACTGCCTCGCTGTTTGGAATGAGGTTTGAGTGAGCTTGAAAGGGTCTATATCGGAAAGCCAAGCTATTTTCCCTCCCAGATATTCATCTGTAATTAGTATGAGAAGCTGCAGGTTTAACAAAGGACTGTTTCAACTTCATGGCCATCTTACAGGTTTTACAGAGCAAATGTTGCCAATTTTAACAGAGCAGATTCTAGGGAGAGCTTCTAGGGTTCAAGTGTCAGGCTTCCTGTTTACTGCCCATGTAAACTTGAACATGCAACTTGGGATTTTTAGTCTCTGTCTTTTCTTCTGTAAAGTGTAGATGATCATATTGACCCTGAGGAGGAGGTGGCATGGTTATGTCATGGGCTAGCTGTGAAAATTCAATGGCACATGCGATGTGAGCACTTATCACTGTGCCTGGCATAGAGACAGCTTTAAATAACTAGTCATTAGCAGAGCTGAGCCTCTATCTCAGGCCATCCATCAACTCCAAGTCCTTTTCTTCTGGTAATTTGTTTTACAGTATAAAGCACCTATTTATTTGTTCTATGTAACTATATATAACTATATATTTCATTTCTTTCTCCTTCATATAAGTTAAGTACCCTTTCAGAGACTAGTGAAATGATCAGGGACTATACTTGTCAATAAATCTTAAGTCAAATTAATACTACAAATTTTATCGTGTGTGTGTGTGTGTATGCCTCTTCATGGGGGGTTGTATGTGCACATGTGTGAGTGTCCATATGTGTCTTTCTCAATCACTCTCCACCTTATTTTTTGAGATAGGACCTCTCACCAAACCCAGAGCTCACCAGTCCATCTAGACTGACTGGCCAGCAGACCCCAAGAATCCTCCTGTCTGCCTCTCCAGCCCTGGGATTATAGGCATGTACTGCTACACTTGCTTTTACGTGGGTGCTGGGACTCAAACTCAGGTCCTCATGCTTTAGTGGTAAGCATTTTACTAACTAAACCATGTCCCCATCCTTTTAAGTTTGTGCTTAAGAAGTACTTGCAAAATTGTGTCCTTCAAATCACAGGCATATTCCTATCTAGAATAAAATGTTAAAATCTATGTAAATTTGCTAGTGATTAATTCACTTACATTTCTGTCACATGGTCCCTTGCCCTCTCTAGGGGTCCCTTTCCCTGGTCTACCCTACAAGAGTTACAGAGTAACTCCCCATCCCACAGCATCTCTCCAATCCACATTCAAATGTTACGGTGTCTCCTCACGCCTTGATCTTTTTCCCTCTTGACCCCACCTTACTGTACTTATCTCTGTGAGCGGTTATTTGACTTGTATCTATTTTCCCACCACAGACAAGTGACAAGTAAGGAGGGCCCATGTAGCATATGCAAGCTCTTTCTATTCCTTTCTGGCAGGGGCTAGGCTGGGCCACCATCCTCACAGCACCTGTAGGTAGCATTTTACCCATTTCACACTCAAGGGAAAAAAGGGTCAGGGAATGAATAGCTTGCCTCAGATTATAGAGTAGGCAAGTGACAGAGGACTGATTGCCTCTGTCAGAACTCTGCTAGGCCCCAGTACATCAGATAGTGACAGGCAGAGGCTCTGCAAACCCCTGGAGGGCTGGAGATAGGAATCCAGGAGCTCTCCCCCCAGAGAGCAGAGGCAGGCCTGCTAGCAATTAAAGGAGCAATCATCAGAAATCAAGTCCCTCTGACTAATGAGGTGCCTGAAATTGAGATGTCATTTACACTCTTCTTCATCCTAGTCTACTGGGATCAAAATTCCAAGGCATTTAGGAACAATTTTTAGGTTTATTTTTTTGGTCAGGGAAATCAAAACACTTGAATGTTTCAAAGCATACTTTATCATCTGGGAGAAAGTTAAAATGAGTTTCTGTATTAATTTCTTAATGATTTTTGAAATCTACAGATCTTGCTGGAGCAGATGTGCCACAAATGGATGGTTTCCAAGGTCCTGCTAAAATCTGGGATGCCTCAGAAGCTATAAAAATAAAATTCTGAACACAATTTCATCCTGGCAGGAACTGGGTAACCATTCTAGATTGGACAAAAATATCTAATTGGCTCAAGGACAGAGAACCAGTGCTTCTCTCCAATTGGTGAGCTTCTTGTGTGGAGATTAAATGGAATCATGAGATTATCATTAGTCATAAGTATAGAAATAGTATCTTCTGATTTCTCTCTCTTTGCTGAGGTAATAATCACCTGGGATGGCTTTGGAATAACTTGTTCCTGAGGCTGGAAAACTCCAGAAAGAAAGTTTCCTGACTGGTGATCTACTTAGGCCTTTGAACAAAAGATGAGTTAGAATTATTCATTTCAAAACCTTCCCCTCTCTTTTTTCTCAAACCATTCAGCCTTGCTGGGGGGCTGTAGACAAAAGGAGGCTGCCAGGGACAGATTCATCTGAATTCATCACTGATGGAGAACCACCATGCTTAAAATGGGGACTCCAACAGAGCCAGAAGGGGTCCATGCTTTTGAGAAGGTGGGGATACAAACCTACTGCTCACACATCTAGCTCATCCTCTGACCACCTGACTCGTCCCGTGATCACTTTTTTGCTGTTTTCAACCTATGGAGTTTTAATATAAGACGACTCTACTACAGGTTGGGCATCCTTCATCTGAAAAACTCGAACATGAACTACTCCAAAATCTGAAACCTCTCAAGTCCTGACATGATACCATAAACAGAGGATCTCACTCACTGAGAGAGGGGGAACAGATCAGAACAAAGTATAATGATGCATATATATGAAATTCCATTATGGTACTCAGTACTTAGGTGCTAACTTAGAAAGTTTTAAAAGGGAAAGAAAATTCCACACTAGACTTGTGATGGTTTGGTGTACACATATGTTGTTACAGGCGAAAATTAAAAAATATACATTATAAGAAGAAATGGAGGCAGGAGGTTCAGGAACTCACATCATAGTAAATTTAGGGGCATTTGGCTTATATGAGACGTTTTCTCAAAATAAACACACATACACACACAATATGTATATATATATATGTATATATGTGTATATATGAAATTATCCTTGGGCTATATAAATATAAACAAACTTGTATATAATATATAACAAAACTTGTGTCTTGTCTTAGTTTCATATTACTGTGACACAATACTCTGACAAAAGCATTTTAAAGGAGAAAGGGTTTGTTCAGTTCACAAGTTCAGGTTACAATCCATCATGGCAGGGATGTCAGGGCACCAGGAGTTTGAACCAGCTGGTCACAGCACATCCTCATTCCTAAGAAGTGAGTAAAAGATAATGTATTTCAGTCCTCAGCTCACTTTCTCATTCTTACACTGTCCAGAATCCCCAGCCTAGGGAATGGCACCACCCATAGCAGGTGGGTCTTCTTACCTCCATTACTATAACCAAGACAACACTCCACAGACGTACTTTGAGGCATGCCAGGTGAGTCTAGCTTTTGCCAAGTTGATAATTAACACTAACCATCACAGATCCCAATAATTCAATAATCTAAAGCCATATTTTCCTAAGTGTCTCAGCCCGGAGATACCCAATTTTGCAGAGCATCTAAAGCACAGGCACTCCTGAATGCTGGCTTTCCTCTTACCTCACCCATCAGGTTGACCAGTTGCTTTATTCTATTACTTCTCTCCATTAAGTATGCAAATTATTTGGTGGAAATACCCACTTCTCCTTTTTGTGAGTCCATTATTCAAAGCCTGTGCATGGAAAATTCTAGAAATTTTACCCTAAGCAAGCTTATATCATTTTCCAGATCATAGTTTCTATTGAAGTTTTGAAACACAGATGATGGGGTTGGAGCATTTTTATTTAGTGCTTGTCTTGGAGCCCTCCAGAAGGCAAGGTTGTCATGAGACTTTTACTCCTCTGAAATGATAAGAGGAACAGGGCCTAACAACGAGACAGCAATTACTCCATGAAAGACCTCTATTGTATGCACGACAAGTTGCAAGTGCTGTTTGAACTGGAAATTGCTGCTGATTCCATCCTGCTCATGTGGCATTTCCATTGACATGTGAAGCAGGGATTTTGAGTGACGGACATTGTACAGAGTAGTAAAAGAATTAGACTCGCTCAATCATTCTTTGCATCAGAGCCAGGGAAGAAAAATGGAACCTTTAGATTGAGGGTGGGTCAGGCCAGTGGTATTTTCAGTGTGGTCTAGGCCTGTAGAATCAGCAGCAGCTGAAACGTACTGAGTCAGAAACTCTGAGTATGTCCCAGCAAGGTACATTTGACAAACACAGCACTGATTTCTATCTGTATCAAAGTCAGAGAGCATGGTTTGACATCAGAGAGAATGCTTTCCCGGTGAGCTGTCATGACCAGTGCGGTAGTGTTCTCATTACTGGGTGTGCACAAACAAGACTGCCTGAAAAAGAAACAAAGAGACTGAGCTCCAACTTTAGCATCTCCTAACTGTGTCAGGCAGTTGTCTGTCACTATAACAGAATACCCAAGAAAATGAACTTATAAAAAGTAAAAGATCACTTTAGAAGTTTCAGTCCATATTCAGATAGATTCACTGCTTTTAGTCCATCAAATGAGGAGGCAGGATTGCAGAGGGGGGCGGGGTAGAGAAGGGAGCTGTGTGGTAACAGCAAAACTGCACTCATCAGCCAGACAGCAAGCAGACAACAGCAAAAACAATAGAAAGGAAGCTTAGGGGCCACAGTCCCATTAGGAGCACAAAACCAATGACTTAAGTCTCTCCTTGCTACAGGTTCCACCACTTCCCCAGTAGCTGACATTACCCCAGGGACCAAGTCCTTTAATGCACAGACCTCCAGGGGATCTCAGATCTAAACTATAGCACTAAGCTTATTTAACCATGAAATACTTTTATAATTATGAGAGACTGATAGGGTACCAATGGGAGTTTGTAAAATAGCACATAATTGCATTAAGGAGATGGCGAAAAATACTTCAAATGAAATGATTACTGCCAGAGAACCTCAAAAATTGTTTCTATGTTTTATAGCATACATACAAAACAAATGAGAGTAATAGATCATTTTAACTTATTAATGTATTAATGTGAATGTTATTAACATAAACAACCCCACATACCTGGTACTACAGCAAGGACAGGAAAATAAAACGTTCTAGTTTTCCTTCTAATCCTGGCCAGTGAGCTCTAGAAAAAAGCAAGAGGCTGGGGAGCATCAGAACTCCACTTCTCTCTCTCTACTCTTTTCTATATGCTCCTCTTCTCATCCTGTTTTACTGTCCAGTGCCCCATCCTTCCACCAAGCTTCCGTGGAACTGGCTATTTTGGTTCCCCATCTCCTTCCTCCACCACATCCTTCTCATTATTTCCCAACATCCTTCCTCCCAGGAGGCCTTCCTGGCCCCTCAGCTCTCATCGACCTGTGCTCTTCCGGGAGAAAATAACTGTACCTCACACGCCTGTGCAGATGGGATGGCATCTGTCAATGAGTTGTTGGCTTCTTAGGAACCAATCTGTTTTTCTCACAGGTGCTTTCTAGTGTTCATACATGTGAGCGGGAGGGTTGTAGAATCAGCTTGGGGGAGGGGCACGATGTGATGAGACTTCCTCAGCCAAGGCCAGTGTTGAATGGGTTTCTGTTTCCAAGAGTGCCTTGATTCTGCATTCCATGTACTTGGGAAACTGAAAGTGAAGGTGACATGCAGCCACTGGCTGAACTGGAATCTGATATGAGTGAGGAGGACAGAGGACCCTGACTCTGATATGTGTGGGGAATACAGAGGACCCTGACTCTGATATGTGTGGGGAATACAGAGGACATTTCTTGTACTCATCATTTAAAAAGAGTTTCAGTCAACTTCATCTTGAGGTCATAACCGCATTAGCTTTTCTACCTTAGGTAATGAGAAGACAAGTTCACAATGGGTAGCGAGACAGGAACACTTCATGGCTTTCCACTCCAAAACCACAGTGTGAATGGAGGCATGCCTGTGGTCACTTAGCCAGTGTAATATTCTGTCCTCATTTACGGTAGGGATTAGCACGATCCAGAAGCAGCCTGCTGACTTTCTTTGCAATAATCTAAAAATAAGCAAAGCCCAGAGGATCCATTCCTTCTTGCCATTAATTTGAAGAAAGGCAGATGGTGCCCAATAACCTGATTTGAATTGCCAATAAAGCTCCTCATCTTTTTGCTCAAGCACTCGCCATGAAATTTTAACTGACTGTGTATCAGGTGGTTACAAAATGAGCTCCAAGAAATGTTACTCTGAGCCTGGAAGGGTGGAGGGATTTAGGGAAGGAAGTGGTTGGTGACCACACAATCTTCCTGAGAAAGGAGACCTCAAGGGATGGGAGAGGCTGGCAATGGCTTTGAACTGTTAAGCTTGGAGAACAAAATGTGGCAGAAAGGGGTTAATTGGCAGGAAAATTGCATTTTCCAAGGACCTGGAATAAACTGGACCTTTTTTTTGCATGAACTGTGTCTCACTCAGTGCCACCTGTATACCAGTCTTGGGTGTTCAGGAAGTAATCCATAGATGCTGGCTAAGTAATGCAAACCCCTGATAGGTAGAAAAGACAATCATAGTCAAAGGAGAAGAAACAATGACCAACAGACAGAGTGGAGATGACGTCCCACAAAGCCATAGAGAAGAAGAAGAGGTGTGGGCCTGGGGACTTGAGTTCAAGTCCTGACTCTGATATTGCATCATTGAGGAAAGGCTTGTAAGTCAACAAATAAGAGATGGTATCACACTGCTGAAAAGATGTTCTTCCTTCGTTGGGTACCAGAATTCAAGACTCTGGGTTTTCTAGTGTAACTTCCACAAATGTCAACAAACTTGTTCCTTGCTTGTGTGCTCCATGAATAGTTTATTGATTTTTTCTAATTCTGTTGATTTTTTAAAATGTCAAAATTAAGTGGCTGAACTGGAAGATCAATAAGGTTCTTTCAACCTTAAAATCCTATGATGTATTCTCTGACGACACTGGGTAGGGTTAAGTTTTGCTTTGTTCCTGTAGAATATGTTAATGTCTTCAAGCCAGACTCTCGGTAGTGAGAATGGGGATAACCTAAGGGATCATTAGTACTAGCGAAGAACAAATTGTACACAGCCATTTCTCTTCCAAGAATTAGCAATCTTGGTAGAACCTCGTCATTCCCCAATTCCTTTTAGACACGATTGGGCGTATTGGGGTAGTATGGCCACAGATCCCAACCACTGAAGCTCTTCCTTTCAAAGAACCATCTTTTTTCTGTTTTCAGCCTTGAGGATATGATTGAATGACACCTGATGATTTCTAGTTAATCAGGGTAGTCTACACACAGGGCCACAGTGTCAAGGACAGAACTTACCGCAGGGGCAGGGCATCCTGATGAATACCAGTTTTGAGACTTTTGCAAAATCAACTGAGAACGAGACTCTTTCACTGGAGTCACTAATAGACAGATCGGAACTTGAGTCATGTGTGGGCTTGTCGCTCCTGAGGGGAGTGTAGACCCAAGGGTAGAGCCAGAATAGAAGAAACAAAACCAAAAGTGCAGAGAGAATTGAATCCCTGCTGGTGCTTCTCGAAAGGTAGATTTATCCCTGCAATTTTCTATCCTGAAATGGAACGGATTTCTCGTTTATAGTGTTTTCCATTGTTCTGTTTGTTTTTATATTATTTCTGTTTCATATGTATGAGTGTATTGCCTGCATGCATGTAAGTACACCCTTGTCATCCAATGCCCTCAGAAGTCAGAAGAGGCCATCAAATTCCCCTGGAACTGGAGTTACAGGTGGCTGTTAGTCACATGTGGGTTGTAAGAATCAAACCCAGGTCCTCTGCAAGAGAAGTTCTTGCAATGTGCTTAACCACTGAGCAATCTCTCCACACCCTGTTTAGTTTTTTTTTTTTTTTTTTTAATTTAACTTGCCATGGGAGATTATTCCAACTAACAGCCTGCATGGTATTGGGGGTGATATTCAGGGAGAGGACAAAGAGATCCTTATGATCTAGTGAACAAACACAGGGAAGAAATCGTATCTAGTCAATCATGTTTACATGTGCCCAGCAGGCTAAGGAGAGAAGGCTTCAGCAACACTGCTCTGTTACAGCTGAAAACCAATTGTCACCTGTCCAGTTTGCGTCTTCTTTTGTAGTCATGGTGACTGCATGGAGCAATGGGACCTTGGTAGAACAGAGCCTTAAAATAATAGCATCACAGTCATCTAACAATTCAGACTGAGATCTACTATTCTGGATCTGATAGTGGGGGTCCAGAATTTTTTCCTCTCTTAACAAATTCCAGGGTATTTTAGCTGATTTTCACTACTGTGATCAAAATATCTGAAATGCAACTTGAAAGAAGAAAGATTTATTTTGCTTCACAGTTTCAGAGGGTTCAGTCCTCAGGTGATGGTTGGGCAGAATGCTATACGGGCAGGGCTTGTAGAAGAAAGGTCTATTCACCCCATGGCAGACAGGAAGCAGAGAAATAGAGGCCACCAGGGACCAAGTCTAACCTTCAAAGCCATGTCCCCAATGACCTACTTCTCCAACTACGCCCTCTAAGGTTTCTAGAAGCTACCAAAATAGCATTACTAGCTAGAGACTAAGCACTCCACACAATGATCCTGTAGGGGGACATTTTATATTCAGAACATAGCACCAGGGTGTATATTAAAGTGGAGATCTACTGTAATAGTAATGAGTGCCTGAACTCTGAAGTTAGAAACTGAATCTAGTCTCTGCCATTTATTACTTATATAACCTTGGGCTAGTGACTTAACCTCCTTCAGCCTCAGCTTTCTAATTAGTAATTTGAGGTTAATAATGTCTGATAGGGTTATGAGAACAAATAATGTCATATATACATACAAAGTACTTAACCCATTCTTTGGTGTAAGTATTCAGCAGCTTTTGTTATTATTAAAACTATAAGAGAAAGGGGTGACCTAACAAATCCCACTTTGGGACTTGTATATGGTGGTTTGAATAAGAACCCCCCATGGGCTCAGGTGTTTGAATGCTTGTCCCCAATTGATGGCATTGTTTGGAGAGATTTAGGAGGTACAGCTTTGCTGGGTGAAGTTCATCACTGGAGGAGGGTTTGAGAGTTCATAGCAGTCCACTCACTGTCTGCTCCATTTGCTGTTGCAGATGCGCTCTCTTGGCTTCCTGCTCTAGCCACCATGCCAGCCCCTAGCCACCATATCTCCCTGCCATGATGCACTCTCACTGCCCACCCCCCAGAAACCAGAAGCCAGAATAAACCTTTTCTTCCATTAGTTGCTTTTAAGCAATGAGTTTTATCACAGCAACAGAAAGTAACTAACATAATGTATGTCTCTGGGTAGATGGCAGAGCATGCACATACATGGGGATCAAGACTGGAAGCTCTAAGAGCTAAGGCTGTTGCTCAGTGTTAGTCTAGCATGCATGAGGCCCTGGATCCAATCTCTGTCACTGCAACAGTCAACCAACCAATCACCAATCAACCAACCAAAGACTGGTAGCTGCAGAGCCAGAATTCCTTATAAAGGTCTGACTCTGTCAGTGACCAGCTTTATAATATCCTGATGCTTTATGCCTCCTTTTTTCCCGTCTATAGCATAAGACTTACATTGGTACTTGTCAAACAGCTATTTCTGTGTGTGTGTGATAACGAGTACAAAAGAAATAGCTGTCAGGCACGGTGATGTACACTTTTTCTCCCCGCACTTGGAAGGCAGAGCCAGGTGGATGTCTGCGATACATGGTGAGACCATGTCTCAAAAAGGAACACACACACACACACACACACACACACACATTCACACACACAGGAATAAATAGTTTCATTATGTCTGTCTTCCCCTTTTCCAGTCATGTTCTCTTATGTCTTACTTCTACATAGCCTTACTTGTTGAGACACTCTCCCAGTGGTCCCTGCCTTTAGTGTGTGTGTGTGTGTGTGTGTGTGTGTGTGTGTGTGTGTGTGTGTGGCCAGAGGACAACCTTGAGTGTTATTTCTCATTTACATCTTCTATTTTGAGACAGGGTCTCTCATTGGCCTGGAACTCATCAAGCAGACCAGGCTGGCTGGCTAGGGAGCCCCAGAGAGCTGCATGTCACCTCTTCTCAGTGCTGGGATTGAAGCTGTAATGTCACCATACCTGAATGGTTTTGCAGTTTTGTCTGGACTGTTTGTTTTGTTTTGTTTTATTCTGTTTTGTAGCATCTGGGAGTAGAAGTGTTTTATACTTCTTATAGAAGACTCAGGTCTTCATGTCTGGAAGACAAGTATTTTATAAACTGGACTATGGCCCCAGCCCCCCTGCCCTAACTAAATATAGAAATGATTTGAACAGAGGGCCTACTG
The DNA here is from genome assembly GCA_035773235.1 of Eospalax fontanierii. Lineage (NCBI taxonomy): Eukaryota > Metazoa > Chordata > Mammalia > Rodentia > Spalacidae > Eospalax > Eospalax fontanierii. The sequence continues at coordinate 15,252,942 of CM069546.1, forward strand.
TTCCTGGCTTTAACTAGACTGAATCACTGAGAAAGGGGTCTGGGTAGGGAAAGCATGGAGGTGTCTGCTTCGTGTTGTGGGGCCCTGGTCTCTGTATTGTTTGCATAAATGCTCACAGGAATGTCTGATTGACATCCGCAGAGTGTCAAAGCCAGAGTATATCCTTAACAGAGTCCCAGGAAGCCTCGAGGCCCAATGTATTAAGCAAATGAAGAAAAAGCCACCATCTTTGGACTATAAGTCATGCTGATGGATGGAGCGTATGTGCTCACTGCTGCGTCTGCATAGATAGATATTGAACACTCAGAACCTGTTCACTGCAACTTCTTATGAAAAGACACGAAAACAATCTAGCACGTCACACAATGAGAAAATGAGTGCCGGAGCTAAATGGCTGGTGCGGCAAACATCCGAGGCGCAGTAGGAGGAAGTGTCTAGACCCGGCAGACAGGTTTGGCTTCATCCTCCTTGTCTATCAAATCAGAAGTTGACTGTCAGGATTGTTTTTAAGCTCAATACTTTAATATTCTTAAATTGCAGGTCCCATACTGTTCTCTGAAGTTGCTTCAGCATCTCAGTCCCTTCGGCATTTCCAACAGTGAGGGAAGTGGGGGTGACATCTGCAGTTGAAACCAGGCCATGATGCTGAGCAGTTGGCAAATCTGAGTGATTGTCTTCTCTCTGGAATGGGTGCAGGGTTGCATATTAATTTACAATTACTCATAAAGTAGACAGCAAAGGTCTTTCTTTTGTCAACACTTGGACATACAAATTAGGTGATATTGAGTGGGTGATGAATATTTCATTTCCACCTTGCAACATGGTGCCAATCATCTTAAATGAGACTAGATTAATATCAGAAGTGACTCACACATGGTGAGGTATCCAGGTCTGGTCCCCTCTTGTTCTGTCTTGGCTCAGTTTATTGGCTGAAGTCTGTGAGACGGGAGCAGGACAGACCCACAAAGCTTATCTCTGGTTTCTGCTGGGCATGAGCTTTACTGTTTCAAAGTGATCTTTGGGTCTTAAAATATGGCAGAGCAAGCTTGTTGCACAAAGGAAGCATTTTAAAAAGAGAGAAATAGAATTTTTAAATACTCTGCCATGAAAGAAAGAAAAAAAATCCCAGATGTAAGAAAGAGTGAGATTAAAGCAAGACAGTAATGGAGTCCTAGAATTGCAGCAAAACTTCGGACACAAATATAGTTCTTTGGGCACTTACCCCCTGGGTACAGGAAATGTGCTCTCAAGCTCTAGCTAAACACAGAAACTGGGACTGAGCATCAGCATAAAACCATGAGCCTTGGAAAGTACACAAAAGGGTAGCCACAAAAATTCCGTGTTTGAATACAGGAAAGAAACAAGAAGCTTTGCCACCAAGAAAGCTTTCACCCTGGATAAAAAGAAGGGGAGAAAATCTGTATCCAAGAAATTGAAACTCTAGGCCTGTGTTACATTTGAGTATAGTATCAAATAGGTAAGTTAGCACCAACTACTCAAGCCCATGGAAGCCTTGGTTTGTAATAGAAACAACTGTAAAATTTGGGGGATACTTCCCCAAAAGGCACAATAGACTCACACAAGGAAATTTAACACCAGGAAGAAGACCAAGCAAGTGTAATGAAAGAATAATTGGTACTGAGGAATATGAATAACAGGAGTGTATTTAAGATATTCAAGATATTTTTCATCTTTAAGTTGGTGAAATAAGTCTCTGACAGTCTGGGAGGTCTGAAGGAGTATGTGATAAAAGAAGCAACAACTTGGATGAAATAGGTAAAAAGAACTTAAGCATTGGTTGACCACCTTAGTTACTTTTTTCATTGCAGTGACAAAATGCCCATCAAAATCAACTTGAGGAAGGGTTTAGTTTGGCTCACAGTTTGAGGGGTACAGTCCATGGTGGAAGGAAGTCATGATGGCAGGAGCTTCCCGCAGCTGCTCACATTTGCACCCACAATCAGGGAGCAGAGAGATGAATGTTGGTGCTCAGCTCACTTCTTCTCTGATTCAGTCAGGATTCCAGCCCATGGGATGGTGACAACCAGATTTAGGGTGAGTCTTACATCAGTTTATGAAATCTAACTCATAGACATGCCCAGACATCCATCAAGCTGAAAAGCAGGATTCACTTTAACACCAACCATCCCAGTTTTCCCAAAGCAAAGAGATTTTTCTACATAAGATTTCAATATCAAAACGGGAAAAGTCTTGGACAAACCAGGATGGTTGGTCACTTTATTTCAACTGAGCAAGAGAAGAAACTTAATAAAGGCAACATCTCTAAATCACCAAGAATCAGTGCTACCAAGTGAGCCTAGCAATGGGAAAACAGGAACCCCTCCTAGGATTTTACTCTCATTCATAACACAACTTAAGAGTGCATTCCAATGGAACCTTTAGGACAATTTTATTAGAAGCTAAGGGGAAATCCCCAGGGCAGACAAGCTGTAAATACCAGTAGCTGTCTTGAGGAGAACAGAAGAGAAAAGGCCATAGAGCCATGCTCATTTAGTGCTACCAACTGGGGCCTGACACATGGTGGACTAGAAGCTGAATGGTGGGAAAGAAAAGAAAGCTTTAAAGAAAAAGTAAAGAAATATAAGATATTAGATCAACCCAAGGTGTTAGGGAAAGCACAGTTAGAAGAAGAATAGGAAGAAGACAAGGACATGCTCTGCTTCTCTGAGGAGCTCAGAAAAGCAGAGGCTTATGGAGAGCCACATGCCTATGACCAGATCCAGAAACCCTGCACCAAGGGGTGAGGATTCTGGGCAGGAATGTCACCATCTCGTTCATGCATTCAGTATTCTGCCCATCGCTTTAGTATGACTTAAGGTGAACCCACCTTCCTAGGTGGTCCTGTGACTATGTGATCTGGCAAAACTGGAAAGCTGGGTCTTCATCCAGGCCAGAGATTCTGCCCCTCAAGATTTCTCTTAAGGGGTTTTTATGCTACTGTAACAGTAATACTACTCCTAACCCTGAAGGGGAAAGGAGAGAGTATGTTACTGAACTCAGAGGACTGAGCACCATGGATTATGCTGATCAACAGGGCCCTTTGGTTGGCAGAAACTAGAAGGGATTCATTAACTACATTTTGTTTTCACCCCTCCTGAGAGCTACTGTTGGCTGCAGTCAGCTTAACACCAGAAGGTAAGACAGACCATCAGACTGATCTATACATCTCAGCCTCCTGAGACACAGGATGAAGAAGGGGGCAGAATGGACCCTGAGGGGCAGGTGAAAAATAGCCAGGACAAACACAATGAAACTGGCCACTTGAATACTTGTATATGAAACTTGGCAAGTTAAAGGAGGCCATGAAATGCCTAAAATAGGAAGGGAAAAGTATTATCAGGCTGAAGGTTAGGACAAATGAGTCCTGGAGACACCTTTGCTGTTCACAATCTGTGTGACTCTGACGAGGTTTTTTTATACCCTACATCCTATCTATTAACTAATAAATATTAGAATTGTACCACAACTATACTCCCAAACCTCAGGCCCATGAATTGAATCTTGTAGATGCCTTCATTGTTTGGCCAAAGCAATATCTTAAAATAAATTTTAATCACTCTATAACATCAAAAAAAATATGAAGAGAATTCACATAAGAAGCTAGAGTATTCTTTGTTTCCCTGTATGGTCATAATTGCCTAAAGGAGCCCATTTAGGCCACAGCCTCACTCCTATTCTGTAGGGTCCCATCTGGCCCACTCCTTTATTTATTTTACCTGTCTGCTCCCTGGAGGAATTGGAATTTGCAACCCAATTTGAAATAAGTTCTTTCAGCTTTAACAGCCCATGAAATTTAAGGCGTCCATCAGCATTGCTGTATGTATATATTTTTGCATCTGAACATAGGCTTTTTGAATGTTCTAATGGAGGTATGGTGGAGTTGGCAGGTGGTTATTTTTGCATCTCTTATTTTATATCACAAACACAGCACATATGCAGTTTCATGGAGCATATGGTTTTCCATGTGAACTGCTACATTTTGTTGATTTTTTTTCTTCCTTTTCCCAAGTTCTCCAAAAGCCCCATAGAATAAACACAAGCTGCCTTTTGGGAAACAATTCTAAGGAAAAACCTAGTTGGGGAGAAAAAATAAGGGGCTCTAAAAAAGTTTCTAAGTGACCATACTGCAGGTCCAAGATGCCACAGATCCTTAGGATCATGGCTCTTCCTCCCATTTGCATGGTGTGCAATGAGCTTGGATGTTACATTAGTTACTTTTCCCATCCCTGTGACAGAATGCCTAGCAAATACAATTTAAGGGAAGAAGGATTTATTGTGCCTCACAGTGCAGAGAACACAGGTTTTCATGGCTAATATTGATTTTCAGCTTAAGGTTTAGAATCACCATGGAATGAATCTCTAGGCTTGTCTACGAGGGAGTTTCTAGATTGTGCAAAGTGATGTGGGAAGATCTGATGTGAGCAGTATCTTTCTGTGGGGCAGCATCCTTCCTGGACTGAGTCCAAGCACTCATTTTTTCCTACCTCCTTACGCAGTATAATGTGATCCGTTGACTTACACTCCTGCAGTCATGACTCCTCTGTCATGATGGACTGTACCCTCAAACTGTAAGCCAAAGCAAACCTCTTCCTTCAACTGCTTTTATCAGGTATTTTGTCAAAGTGAGGAGACAAATAGCTACTATGCAAGTCCATCACAGTGGACTTGATTATGCTGTTTGCGTGGCTGGAAGCCAAGAACATGGCAGAAACCAGAGCCTGACTGTAACCAGGATGACCCTCAGCAACCCATTTCCAGTAAGGCCCCGCCTCCTGAAGGTTCCACAACTTCTTGAACAATGCTGCCATCTGGGAACGAAGAGTTCAGATGCATGAGCCTGTGCTGGGTATTTCACACTCAAGCCATAGCAGATGGGAATCCAGTCCTGGGAGGCATTTGCTATTCAGGCTTGTGGCCAGGAAGGGACACAGAGGTGAATTCAGCCTCCCCAGGGCAGCTCTTGATTGGAAACACATGGAAACATGTTACTGAGTCATGAGCTCTGGGTTTTCCATCTACTGACAACAGCCATGGCCAACGGTGACAGCAAGAAAGCAGATCTTTTCAGACTTAGGGGAAGATAAATGTGAAATGGAGCTTTGCTTTGAAGACCAGCTTGCTTAAGAGAGGTTAATAGGAAGCTTGCCAAGCCAGGGGAGCTTGGGGAAGGGCAATAACAGGAATCACACTAACTTTCCATGAGGAACCAAAGAAACTGATATTCTCCAGCCAACATTTTGTTCTGAGACTGTCTGCTTGCTGGCTCCAGGGGGATTTCCCCTTCAGCCCATCCCTCCGGGCTTACTAACCCTGAGCTGCTTCATCAACTGCCGGATAAACTTTCCACCAAACAACCAAGGCATCCAAAGAGAAGCTCCTACCTCCTTTTCCAAAATAAACAAGGTTCTGGTGTTCAGTATAAATTGGCACAGTGTATTAATTTTCCTCTGGACAGGGCTGGCACTAATCACCTTGTAAATGTATTGTGAATGACACAGCTTCAGTGGCTGGCACCCAACAAAATTACCAGGGAACAAAGTGTTACTGGGTGGCTCCTGACCTGCGACAACTCCTGTTCCTTCTTTCTGAGCCTTTTATGTTGCTCCCCGTTCCCCATCCCCACAGAATCTCTCGTGCCTGGCACTTCCTATTTGTTTTGTGAAGCTGCCTCACCCCCAAGCCTCTCAGGCCCACCTGTGTTTACTGCTCTGGGTCACTATGTCAATGTGGTTTCCTGAAGGGAAGAGTGACTGTAAACTAGTGTACAAACTGGGGCACTTTTGAGAGTTAAAGATTACTATTAATGATTGTCTGGGCTACTACAACAAAATGCTATAAACTGAGTGGCTTGAAAAATGACAAATATTGAGGCTGGAGAGATGACTCAGTAGGTTAAGAGCACTGGATGCTCTTGCAGAGGACTTGGATTCCATTCCCAGCACCAAATGGTGGCTGACAACCATCTGTAACTCCAGTTCCAGGAGATCTGATGCCTTCTTCTGGCCCTCTTGGGCATTGCACACATGTGGTGCACTTACATACATGCAGGCAAAACACTTAAAAAATATACACATTAAAAAATATACCAGTCCCATCCCATGAACCAGGAGCTGCGGTCCTCTCTCATGAACCTGGAGCTGTTAACCCCTCTTGTAAGCTAGAGCTGTGGTCTTCTCTCATGAGCCTGGTACCACAGTCACACATCCCTCTGGTGGTAGACTGACCGGGGAGCCATGGAGCATGGAGGAGGATGCCGATGTTGAGAAGCAGTCTCAGTTTCCTCTGAGTGACTGCCTTCTCCACAGACCCCTCCCCTGAAGCTCCAGGTTGTGCATGGGGGAGGCTTTGCCTCTTATGCTGGGGGCAGGGGAGGCCCCTACTATTTGAAGATTCTGGTCTTGGGAGGACTGATTCTCTGCAGTGGACCTCCCACCTCCCCTGAGGCCCAGCTATGGTCCTCACTCCACAGGTGGGTATCCAGACCTTAATACTGGACTTCTCCTATCACCAGGCACCGAGAGATTTTCCATTATTTTCTGTGACTCTTCTGCAGCCCCAGTGTGCGCCCACCTGTGCCCTAACTGAACTTCTAGAGATAAAAATCACAGTCTGGGAAGTTTAAAAAGAAAGAAATAGAAAGTACTGTAAAAACTAAACTGATATAATTCTCAAACTAAAAGTATATAATTACATTTTAGAATATAAATTTGAAACTTTGCGTCTGCTATAAAAATAAAAATTAATTAATTAGAAAATAAATATTTATTATTCCCAGTCCTGGAGAACAAAATCCTGAGATCAAGACACTGGTGGATTTGGTGTTCGCAGAGTTAGTTTCTTGATTTGTGGAAGGGGTCTCTGTTGTGTCCTCACATGATAGACCCGGTTCCATTTAGGCTCTTTCATCAGGGCACAAATCCCAGCTGTGAAGGATGGTCCTCAGGAGCTGTTCACCAACCCAAGACCCCGTGTCCTAGTGCCATTATATTAAGGGTAGGACTTCAAATACGAATGCGGGGACGGGAAGCTTCAGCTAACACATGCATGCTCTGCTGTTGCTGCCGCTCCTGAATATCAGATTCCAGATTCTCCAGCCTTTCAACGTGGATTTACGCCATGACTTCTGAGGACGTTTTCAGACCCTCTGCCTCAGACTAGGGCTGCACCATTGATTTTTCCGGTTTTCAGCTTCCAGCTTCTTGTGTTAAGAAGCTACCAGTTTCCGCTTCCCTCCATCCTACAGATACCACCATTGTGGGACAATTCAGGCAGCCTTTGATTATGCAAGGTGATGCATACAATCCACCGCCCACTCAGTATGTAGACATTTTAATTGGTTCTGTGCCTCTGGAGAACACTAATCTAGTCTGTGTGAATGCTGGAGTACACCTGGAACACTCAATCAGGCAGCTGGCAACTCCACCTCAACCCTAAGTTCCTGCCTGCACAGAGCCTCATGGTCAGCCTGAGGTGACAGCTTAGGGTCTTCTCAGGTCTTTCCTGGGCTTGTACATAGGCCCGTGCATGCATGTGGTCTTTTGGATATTGAGGATAAGTCAGAGTGTCTCCAGAACACTATGGATATTTCATTCCCCAGATTTAAACTTTCTGGTTATTCTGTCGTATTTGCCTGCTGTTACCCACCACCTCGGACAACTCTAATACTAAGCAGTTGCCTGTCATGACTGTTGACAGACGCTCACAGAGAGGTACCATAGGAGTTCTGACTTGTGTCAAATGGATATACTCTTTCAACTGGCACTCTTTGGAAACTACCAGACCTGTCAAATAGTGGTACTTCCACTTGGCTCCTTTGGTGGCTCCTAGATTGTTAGTTTTCACTGATTTGCTACTGTTAATGTTGCTACCCATGATGATGGTGACTAGGGATGGGAACTGAACAAACTAAAGTGTCACAAACCCATTGTCTCGAGTTTCTCTCTCTTGCTATTCCTGAACAAGTGCTGGGTCCATGTGGCTCGATATTCCCCAAATTATAAAAAGTTGCTTCTGACAATTTTTTCTCAATTTATCATTGTTTGGGATGAGGTTACATTTGTTTAAGAATAAAACATAAGAATTTAAGAGTTGAAGACATATAAATAATGTTACATGTGGTAGGCCTAACAATTATGAAATAAAATAAAGTCGAACCACTTAAGAATATACTTTTTTGTGGTGCAAACTCTTTTTGTGCATATTTTAATTGAATTTTTGGGCATTTCATACCAAAGTCTTTATCATCTTTATACCCTCTCCTCCATCCAGATGCCCGCCCCCACACACACCACAGCCTGCCCCATTGGATTTCATGTGTACTGTCATATTTGTTAAGGCCTATGGCGTCAAATTAGTGTACCCAGACGTCCCTCAGTCCAAGTTCATTCACTGGGGTCTTGTCAGCTTATATAGACTCTTCGTTTATCAACTCTCCTTCAGTCAGCAGTAATCAGCTACCAATAGTTCTTTGGCTAAGACTGGGGCCTGCTGCCCATTTCCACAGTTCTAAACTGGGTTTTTGTCTGCTTGAGTTTGCCTGGGTCTTGTGCATGTGGACGCCATTGCTATAGGTTCATATGAGCAGGGTCCCAGGAGCTTGTCGTACTGTTTCCATCTGGTCATGTACCTCCTCCCTGGCTCTTACACTCTTTCACACCCTCTCTGCGATGTTCCTGAGCCCTGGGTGGGTGAGGTTTAATATGGGAGTCCTGTTTAGGGATCCACATTCTGCAGACTAATTTTCTATGCTTTGGCCATTTGTGGCCTTTTGTGATCATTGCCCTCTGTTGCATGAGGAAGCTTCATTGAGGAGATCTGAGAGATGCATTAGTGCTATCTCTACCCTTTGTTCCACTATGTTTCACGAGCCTTAGATGTAGTAGAAGTTCCATTGTAGATGTGTCAGTTACAGATACTCATGTTCTAGCACTTTATTTCTGTCACACATCTTCTGTGAAGCTTTAAAAATGAGGGGTTTGTCTTTTAACTATTTTTGTGCAGCTTTTATACATTCTGGATGCATGCATGTATACATGCACAATACATTTGTTTTGTAAAACGCTTCCAGTCTAACACTACTTTTTTTGTTTTTTCATTCCTGTGTTGGTTAGTTTTTGTCAACTTGATACAAGCTAGAGTCACCTAGGAAGAGGGAACTTCAGGTGAGGAATGTCCTCCATCACACTGGCCTATAGGCATGACCATGATGCATTTTTTTTTATTGCTAGTTGATGTAAGAGGAACAGCCCACTGTGGGCGGTGCTATCCCTGGGCTTGTATGCCTGTATAAAAAAAGTAACTGAGCAAGCCAGAGGAAGCAAGCCAGTAAGAAGAGTTCTTCCATGGTCTCTGCTTCAGTCCAGCTTCCAGGTTTCAGCCTTGAGTTCCTTCTTTGGCTCCCCTCAATGATGGACTGTGAACTGTAAGCCAAATAAATACGGTCCTCCCCAACTTGCTTTTGATCAATGTTTTATCACGTCAACAGAAAACTAATGTTTTCTTATGATTGTAGCTTTAAATATTTTCTTTATTTTTAAGAATTTCATATAGGTAGACAATGAAATATAATCACACCTATTCCCTATTTCTCCCCTTCAAATCCTACCATATACGTTCAACATGCCTCTCTAACTTCATATTTTCTCTTCTTTGTATATGATGCATTAAATACAAATCAGGGATACCTAAAAGTGCAGGGGCCATGCAGTTGGGTCATCCAACAAAGTATGGAAGACCTACCAGTGGCCACATCCTCAATAAAGAATGATTCTCCCTCCTCCAGAAACTATGCACTGCCTATAGCTGTTCAGTATGGGATAGGGCCTAGATTCTACCTTCTTCTACCCTATCCTGCCAGGACTTTGACTAGGTTGATCTTGTACAAGTCTTGTACAGGCATCCACAGCTCCTGTGAGATCATGATTATGATGATAGTCATGTCATGTCCAGCAGATATCGTTTCACAGAGCTCCTCCTCATCCTCCAGCTTTTCATTCTTCTCCCTCCTTTTCCTGAGCCTTGGTGATGGTTGGGGTATGCATACAGATGTTCTGTTTAGGGCTGGGCACTCAGTCTCTTTTTCTCAGCACTTTGACCAGTTGTACACCTCTCAGAGCCAAAAAGAAGCTTCTTTGACCAAGGTTGAGAGAAACCCAGGTCTATAGTTATAAACATAAATATTTAGAAGGCAATTTGACACGATGGCCATTTACTTAAATGGTTCTATCCTGGCACCTATAACCCACAAAGCCATGGGCTTTTGACCAGGATTACAGTACCAGGCATGAATTTTTCTCTTGTGGAGCATGCCTCAAATCTAATTAGAAAGTGGCTCATTACCCATAACAGTCAAGTCACTATTGCACCAGTAGGCGTGTCTTGCCTGGCAGGTCAGTACTGCAACATTCAGGGTTCAATGCTGGGTAAGATCATTGACATCTCCCCTCACTCCTCCCAGCAACCTCCATGGTCCTTTCTGGCATTATGAAAGCTAACCAGCAGGGAGGGAACTTCCTGGTCTGTTTGAGATCAATTTCTTTATGTCCTGTAGCCAAAGTGTCACACCATGTAGTTATGATGGGTAACCAAGGGGAATGGCAGTAGCCTGTGTTGTTTTGGTGACTTCCAGAGCCCCCCTCACCAGTAACTCTTAGAGAGACATCCCATGCCTTATACTGTGGTTTTTCATTTCATGACACACATCTTCGGGGAGCTACATTGTCCACTCATTCAGGGTAATTGATAAACCTGAAGTTTTAAATTTCCATTTGCTCTTTCAGTTTTGGTTAGTGTCTGATTGTATGTAAAAAAAAATCTTCACTTTTCCAATGTTTTGAATGATTTTCCTCAGTTTCCTTGCAAACTCTGTCCAGTTTCAGTTTCTATGTTTAGATCTATGTAGCACCTTGAATTAAATTTTTAACCATTTAATTTTTTTCAGTTGTTTATTCAGTCATTCCAAGTTCAGCTCTTATTTTTCTTTAAATAATCTTGGTGCTTCTTTGAAGCACTGTAGGCAGAAAAGGTGTTTGTTGACCCTGAGGACAAGGACTAGAAGTGGGAGGGTCAGGTAGGAAGGGATCCAGCTGTTCAGATCCAACAGTGGGAGGAGAAGAAGAAGCATGGTTTGTTGAGATGGAGACAGGTTTGTGCTGCTTTTGTGAGCTTCACACTGTTAACAACCTACTGCACAGAGAAGAGGGCGGTATATTTTGATAGAGGATGCCACCAATGATGAGTCAGGTGTTAGAGGTTTTAGTTTAGGTTCTACTACTAAATTTTAAGCAATCTTGTGAAAACTGCTTTTTTTCATAAAAAAAATGAGATTGAAGGCTAGAGTTGTAGTTCAGTGATAAATCACATGCTTACCTTAGGCCTAGGGGTTTGAAAGGTTCTGTGTTTGATCCTTAGCATCATGGGCACATAAAACAAGAGGCCATGAGTCATTTCATCTTTTATCCTAAAATTCTATACTTCTTTGCTGTTCTTCAAATGGTCTGGAAAGGTGGTTAATTAATGCCTTCTATCAATGAACTGTTCTCATTGCTTACCTTATCTGAGCTCTCTGTCACTGATAGGCACCGTGTGTGTAGTACCTGCAGAGGCCAGAAGAGGGCATATGATCCCCTGGAACTGGAGTTCTGATAGGTTTTAGCTGCCATGTGGATGCTAAGAAGTGAACCCAGGAACAATGCAAGAGCAGCCAGTGCTCTTAAGCAATGAGCCATCTGTCTAGCCCTTCTCCATTTCTTTCATATTTCATAACTCCCAAATTTCTACCACCAAACTAAAGACTTTCCTGAGTTTTGACCTTATATGGTTAATCTTTCCCCAAGCAGCTGCATCTAGCTATCTTATGAGTCCAGACTTTACTCACTGACATCTTTCTCCAAATTGTCTCCACTTCTAGAGTCCCTGCATTGATGACTACACTATACTAGACTCCTGAGTCAAATGTCTACCCTTCCTTCTAGACTCTTCTGTCTCTTTGACTGTCTGTACTCAATCTTTAGAAACTTTCCCTTACCGTTTTCCCTACTCTTAACAAAACTGGAATTCTCATGACAATGAGATAGCACTTTTGGCAATTATGTTAGGACAAGTATAACGAGGGCTGCTCTAGGGAGAAAAGTAATGTGGGAAATAGAAAGAGTTGCAGAGTGGAGAGCACATGAAGTTGCTTTTAAAGAGCATAGATCATTGAATTCTGCATAGCCTAGGTTCCCCGCACATACATACCTGTCTGTCTGTCTCTGCCTCTGCCCCTTCTCTCTCTCTCTCTCTCTCTCTCTCTCTCTCTCTCTCTCTCTCTCCGCCTTCTGTGCATTTGAATATGTGTGTGGTCCATGGTAACACAGTGAGAGATTAAACCGGAAAGATCATCACTGCATCATGTTCTGCAGGTATAAAATGTCCCATACCTTATTGGTTGCCTAATTTAGTAGAACCTATCTCCCCTCCTTCTTTCCTAACAAAAGCCTTCTCCCATGTAGCCATGTGCTTGAAGAGAAGCTAACTACCCCTGGCTCCAGAGATGAGGGTAATTGATCCACAGGTCATCTCTCTTTGTAAGAGATTGGTTCATCAGGGGAAATGACCCAACGCTAGTCAACAGTGCATTCCAAGAATGTGCTGGGGGTAGGGAGTGGTTTGAAGGAAAGTTTGCTCATTTCTAACAGAAAGCCACTAGATAAGATTGTTATAGCAAGATGCCACACCTGTAATTTCTACAGCCATTCAGCCATTTCAATTCCGGGTCTGAGGCTGAGCAACCTTTGGAAGAGGGAAGAGATGTGGAAAAGGCAGAATTCTGGATGCCTTTGTGAGCTGCTAGGCAACTCCCTGCCCTATCAGCAATAATACTGAGGTATGCCATGAACTTTAAGAATGTGAAGTAGCTCTTTGGCTAGGATTGGGGCCTGCTGCCCATTTCCACGTTCTACACCAAGGATTTTGTCTGCTTGAGTTTGCATGGGTCTTGTGCATGCTGACACGATTGCTGTAGGTTCATATGAGCAAGGCCCCAGGAGCCTGTAAGACTCTATTTCCATATGGTCATGCACCTCTGCCCACTTTGCAATCTTTCCACCCCATCTTCCTCAATGGTCCTTGAGCCCTGGGTGGGTGAAGTTTAATGCAGGAGTCCTGTGCAAGGATACACACTCTGCAAACTCTTGTTCTTTATGCTTTGGCCATTTGTGTCCTTTTGTGTTCATGGCTCTCTGTTGCATGAGGGAGCTTCATTGATGAGAGAAGAGATGCATTAGTGTTCTCTCTACCCATTGTTAGGTGCAGAGGTTCCACGTAGATGTGTTCCTTGTAGATGTGTCAATTAGGGTTAGGCAATTCACAGGCAATCTCAGTGGTGACCTCTTGGGGAACTCTATAATACTCTGTCTCAAAAGAAACTTCTTTGGTAAGTGTTTACTAGGATAATTCTCTGTAAATATAAGGATCCATATTTAACACATAGTAAGTTAGGTGAGGAAGAACTGATTGCCTTAAAGGGACGGACTTTAGATAGGCTGAGTAGACCTCAGTAGATGAACTTGTACTGAGGAATGACTGGGAACACTAGCTTGACTGGATAGACCTTAACACAAATGACAGAATGTCTGAAATCCAGTGGGGGACGGGGGGCCTATGGGAGGTGCCAATGGGGAAGGTATATAAAGATGAGTAAGATGTTCTGCATGAAATACATAAAAATTCAATTAAAAATTTACAAACGATCAAAAAAGAATGTGAAGCAATGTCCTCCACTTTACTGTGGTAATTCTGACTAAAGGATCTGGAGGATGTGTGACCTTCATGTCACTCTCGCTGTCCTTTATTTGACAATGAGGACTGCTACTTATTTTACCATGTGTTATTTTTACCTTTATATGTGATTGTTTTGAATGTCCTTCTAGCCCAGAACTTTATAATTCAAGCACAGGGATAAACCATTTGCATCTTTGTAACTCCATGACCCTTTACATAATCCGCACATTTTGGTTAATCATTAATTCCCCATTCATCCCACCCACACAGAGTCTTCCAAAAATGGCCAAAATGTTATCTCTATTTGGAGATAATAATTAGTATCATCTTCACTGGCTTCCTCTTGAATGTATCGGGAATTATCGGATGAATAAATAGGAACATGGTGGCCATGTGGCCTGTTGCTCCCAAGTACTACTTGGAGACCAGCCTGGCATGGAAATGACCAGATGTTTGAGACTGAGCCACTGGTGAGTGAAATAAATAAGTTAGCTGTCGCACTTTCTGTCTGCATGAACGCTTTCTGCATTGCAGAACTGCGGGTGCCTGGAGTCTCACAGGCAACAATTGATCCGTTAACCCCTTCTTAGACTAGGAGCTGGGAGGTCCTGGAAGACTATGTGCATGTGTGAATACTCATAGTCATCTGTTACAGGCATTCCTGTAAGCAGGGTCTCAACTCAAATCACAGCCCTGGTGCCCAGGTGCTCCTGACCTAACAGAGTGACCTGAGGAAAAGAGGAGTTACTGAGTAAAGTCCCCAAGAATGTAAGTGATGGGTGATGTACCAAAAATAGGATAGATTTGCACGAGTTCCCTTCCCCATCTCTCTGTCTCATCTCCAGTGATAATTTCTCTCTCTGTCTATGGGTTTCTCTCTGTTTTGGTCTCTCTCTCTCTCTATCTCTCTCTCTCTCTGTCTCTCTCTCTCTCTCTCTCTCTCTGTGTGTGTGTGTGTGTGTGTGTGTAGGCTAGGGGTTGACATCAAATGTTTCCCTCAACAACTCTTCACTTTGATTTTAGACACAGGCTCTGTCATTGAACCTGGAGTTCACTAGTGAACTCCAGTGATTTGCCTGTTTCTGTCCTACCACTGCTCAGGTTAGAGCTGTGTGCCGTTCCACCTGTTTTTTAACATGGGTACTGGGGATCTAAGCTCAGGGTCACATGCTTCCATGGTAAAACTAAGCCTTCTCCAGCTCTATTAATGTTTTTTATAAGTATCCTAACAATAAATGCTTGGGTGAAACATCTGAAAAATGGGGATGTTTTATTATATAAGAAAACAAATAAAAAACACTGCATACTTATTTCCTAATATTTCTCTATAAATCTGTAAAGGGTTTTCCAGTCTGGTGATGATTTATTCAGGCAGCCCTTCCAGCAACACATGGAAAGCATCCTGTATGCATTAGGCAGCATACCAGGCCCTGGGAATAGAGCTGTGGTCAGTTATAGGTGTGATCTCTTATCAAACTTTGGTTGCAGCAGAAGTGATATATAGACACAATTACACTAAGAATTATTTAATCTTATGTTCAAATGACTATGAACAACTGTTGAGCTTTGGGGATGACAGGGAGCATTAGGGAATGACTCTGGTGGAAAGATAAGTATGGGAAAACTCATGGAGGAAGAAACGGTTTGCCTGATATCCTGCTGTGGATGCAGGTAGTGACCAGACAGGGAGAGAGCCTTTGCAGAGCATGTTGGAGAGGAAAATAGTGGCCAGATCCTATGGGATAAGTGTTACCAAACTGCAGCCAGTGGCCCAGCCAGCACCTTACCTCTTTTGATAAAGTTTTACTGAAACAGATTCATGCTTTCTCATGTATGTAATGCCTGTGATTATTGCCACACTTTGATGGCAGACATAAATAGTTTCTATAGTAACCATATGGCTCACAAAGTCCAAGATATTTACTGCCTAGTCCTTTACAGAAAAGTCTGCTAATCCTGCTACAGATTCTTGCAGCTGGGCAAGTGGTAAAATTCTGCTCTCACAGTACAATGGGAAGTCTGAGAGAGGGAAGCAGGGAGAGACCTAACCATACCTGCTGTGAAAAGAACTCTGACACAGCTCGGGAGGCAGATTAGAAAGGATTCAAGGCGGAGATGGGGTGGTGCTGCAGATTTGAGACGACTCAGGGTGATAGCTTTGCAATGTCTTTAGATCTGTATTACGTGAGACTTGAAGACTGACTGGGTGGGAAAGAAAAGGAGAGAGAGTGAGTATTCAGGATCATCTTCCAAAATTTCTGCCTGGCACACCTGGATGGATGATGTTATCAATCAGAAGAGATAAAACATTGAAAAAGAAAGTCTGCAGCTTTTTAGTGCCTGCCTAGCTTTCCAGATTGGGTTAGTGCGGCCAAGAGATTGTATTTTCTTTTGAAACAGTGTTGTGATGAATTCATGCCTGTGTATCGCTGAACGCCTCCATAAAACACATGAAAAAGGTCATGCAAAACCCTTCTGAAGCTCATTGTTCTATATTGCTAAATTGTCCTCCAAAATATTATTCCAATTTATATGTCTACCATGAGCTGCTGAAGCTGTTTTTGGTTCAGTAGGCACCAAATGGTCCTGTCTGACGTCAGAATCTGTCCAATCCCTTTCTTTTTTAAATCTCCATTACTTCCAGATCAAGATGTTACCACTTGAAAGCTTTTCATGTTTGAAGGGTTTTTTTTTTTTGAGGATGCTGGTCTATATGCTGACCTTTTTGTGGTGGAAAAGGACCATTCTTCAAACATGTGGTTGACATCTAAGGTAAGAGCCTTTCCGGTCCCACCTCTCTTCAGTGTGATAAAAGGTAACTTAACAACCCAAGTCACATTACATCTATAATATATGGTAGCTGGTGTTCCAGGCCACATCTCTTCTGCCTCTAAAGAGGTTTCTGTTTTATGTGGTACATCCATCTCCTGCCACTCCTGACAGCCTTTTCTGCAGCCTGGTGGGTTCAGCTGCCACCCAAGAAGCAGCCGAACTAATGAAGGCTTCCGGCACAAAAAGCAGATCTTTGGTATTAAGGAAGTGTTCTGAGACTGCAGCGATGGAGGGAGAGGTCTGGCTCTGGACCTCTGGAATCTTAATTCCATCTGTTGTGGGTTGTCATCCCTCTGAGGTCACATGCATGCTCTGACTTCACTTTCTCTGCATAATGAGTTTTAGGAGCTAGTTCATAAACCATCGAGTCATAACTCAGCCAGAGCAAGGAGCCCCTGGCACTCAAGGCTGTATTGGATAAATAGAAATAATGCTTGATGAAAAAGGAAGTGGGGAGTGTGAAGTCTGAGGCCCTGTTGCCCTCTGTGCCTCAGCTCCCTAAGTTTGTCGATGTTCTAAGCTCTCTTAACACACAAAACTGATGGCAGCTGATTTCTTTGACACTGAGGACAAATACCAGGCAAAGAAAAATAGATCAGTGCTGTTCACTTCCCAGTTCCTGGGCTGGGTAGTCAGCTCTCAAATGCGCAGTAAGACAACCCCGTCTGTTGGTCCTGTGGGTGAGGTGCGCTGTGTGCGTGTCTCCTCCCCGACTCCCAGGTCTTTCTCACCACATGTGTGAACAACCTGAAATTCTACCACGTACCTGCTGCAAAAGTCAATCTCCACAGTGCCTGTGTTCAACTACATATACCTTCAAGGGGAAGATAATGGACATTAGCACAGGTTCTGGAGTTGGATGACTGGGACGGGGAGGGGTGTACACCCCAGCCCTGTTGTGTCTTTATTAGGTATATTACCTTATGCTTCCTGTCTTTATGCCTTAGCTCTTTTACCCAGGTAATGGGCATAATGATAAAGTTTGGAGAGGAGCTCATAAAATCATCCCAAGAATACACTAAGTACTCAATCAGAATTAGTTCTTGTTCGAAGCTGTCATTAACCAATGGGTGTGTAGTTATTTGAAACTCCCTCCAGGAATAAATTTTAGACTTTCCTCCCCTAGACTGAGTGCCCATCTCAGACAATAGGGTTTTGTTCACAGATGAAGTAACAAAGTATCAAGGGGGATAAACTGGTCCTGAGTAACATGGATGCATCAAGGTGACCTCAAGTAACGAGTGATGAACAGCCAGGGGAATAGCTCAGTTGATAAACTGCTTGCACTGCAGCCATCAGGACCTGAATTTGATGCCCAGAACCTAAGTTTTTAAAAAAAGCCAGGTGTGGTGAAAAATATTTGTAATTCCAACCCTGGGAAGGAAGAGAAAGGTGGGTCCCTAGGGCCATCTAACCCAGTCTGCCTAGCAGGTTCCATGATAGCGAGAGACACTGACTCAAAAAGGATAAATGGGGGGCCAGCAAAATGGCTCAACAGGTAACAGCACTTGCTACCAAGTCTGATAACCTGAATTTAATCCCTGGCTCCCAAATGTTGGAGAGAACCGAGTCTTAAAAGTTGTCTTCTGATTTCCACATGCAGGTAGGGCATACACTAAATTAAATGGAATTTTAAAAGAAAACCCAAAGTGAACAATTGTTAAAGAAACAGCACTCAAGATTGTCCTCTGGATTCCATATGCATACATATGTGCACCTTCATGCACAAGAACACACACACAGAGAACATATTAGAGCTGGAGATGAAGCTTAGTGTAGAGTATTTGCTCAGCACATGCAAGGCCCTGGTTTCAAGAGATGGGGGATGAGAACACAGGATCTAACACACACTCTCTCAAATAGCTCTTCTGCCGTCCTCAGAGAGGCTAACCATGGTAACCCTTGAAATTCACTTGTGCCCTCTCTCCAAGATGGTCTATGTTGGAGAGCCCAACACTCATTTGAGGAAAAGACAGGCTTAGAAGGCAGTGTGCAGACACAAGGCTACATTACTAACTCAGAGGCTGTGAGAATGTTATACTGTGGCTCTTATGGTGATGACGTGGCATTTCTAAATGAGAAATCACCTCTGAAACAACACAGATGACGTGCTTAAACAACTGGTCCTGTTGAGCACTGCAGCCAAGTCTCTTCTGGCCATAGTGAAAATACCACAGCTGCTCTGTCTTAGGTACGTTTCCGTCTGTGGGTCATTCTCTGAGTTCTGGGGGTGAGTCAACGGTCTGTCAATACTGTGGATGTAATGTCCTGGTATAGATTTCAATGCAGTAGTATTTTTAACATAATATTTCATACAATCCCTAACCCCACCAGCTACAATCATGATGTCAGAACCAGAGGCTGAGAGCAGCAGTCCTTGCTTCGCCTGCTGTAGACATCTTATCAGATAGAGTCAGGCTCTTTGTATCATTCAGTGTGGATTTCATGTATGTCCACTCTATATCCAACACTGGGCCAGAATAGAAGGGAAAGTTCCAGAACGATCCAGATGATGCTGGACTTATACAATAGTAGCTATAAAGACACATATTTGTCAGGTACTTTTAGTTTATGCGTTGCTGTGCTGGGATGGTGATAGCTTATCTCCCTCAAAGTTACAGGTCTTAATGGTATCTGTCTTCTTCAAAAGCAAGGAAACACAAAGAGACCATGAAGCTTTCTAGGATGGTACAGCTGGGGAAATGGTAGAACTGAGTTTTAAATCCAAGTACAGTCAATCCTCATTATTATTCATAGCAGTTATGTTCTATTACAAGACTGTAAATATTGAATTAACCAGTACAAAACCATTGTTCCCAAGGGAAACACAGAGTTAAGTTCCTGTGAACTTTTAATCCAAACGCTTTAATCAGCTGAATAATACCTAACTTTGTGCCAGATGTGTTTCTATCTAGACGCCTTTATTAATATATATTGTGGACTCATTATCATTGACTTATAACCAGCAGCTCTATGTGTCGTGTCTACATGAAGCTTCTCTGACCCACATCATAACCTTCTTTGTTTATGACTATCAGCACACTGGAGGGAAATTTGAAACAGAAACATCACCAACAAAAGGCACAAAAATGAGAAAGGTGTGGCACTAAGAGACTGTCAAAGGGACATCCATTTGCAATATGAGAGCTGATTGTCACACCTCAGCTTGGATGCACGCTGGGAAATTCCAAGTTTTTACTGCTCTGAGAATGTCTATCAAGGCACCTTTAGTGTTGATCTGGGATAACACATTTTATAAGTAGGAAAATTCGCAGGTGTAGAAGTCACACCTGATGAAGATAGACTGTCATCTTTTCTAGAGCGTGCCTCCGCCCTCCTTCAGACTTCGTTGTGATTAACAGTCTATTAGATGACTTCCAGTGATCCCTGCCTCCTGGCCATCATGCCCATGGCATTGATCTTGGTAATGATAATCCTCTTGAGTGGATTTTTTTTTTCTTTTTCTTTTTGACAGGGTCTCCTTAGTCCCAGCCCTCCTGGAACTCACTATGTAGACCAGGCTGGCCTTGATCTCTCAGAGACCCACCTGCTTATGCCCCGTTAGGCTGAGATTAAGGCATGTGCCACCATGGCTGGCATAGATTTTTTTAAGTATTAAATTTTTGTGAAACTTTGTACAATATAGTTTGATGGTATCTAGATCTGCTCCCTCACCATATAGTAGCCTATACAGTGGTATGTGTCCTGCAGTGTGGATCCATCTACTAGGCCCACCAAGTGACACATCTTCAATTCAACTTCACTTGGGATGAATGCATTTCTTAACTCTCACCAGAGAGATGATGGAAAAATGATCCCTTAATACAACAACAGCAACAAAATTGAATTCTACCAACAACCAGAGGAGTAGCAGACCCTCCCCAGCCAAGACTTCACTTGACTCTACAGCCCAGGCCAACATGCTCATTGTAGCATTACAAGAAACCTTAGAACAAGAGGCAGAAAGACAAACCAATGCACAGATTCTTAACCCAAAGAAAATATGAACTATGAACGGATGGATGGTTTTGTATTAAGACGTGTAGTTTGGGGGCAAGTTGTGACAAAACAAAAACCAAGCTGTGCAACGTCCTTCTCATGAGCCATATGCATATACTGTGGCATTATGAGTGTTCTATTGTCTTTAATATTCACAGTGACCTGGAAAGTTACTGGTATTATCCCCATTTCATAGACAGAGCAACTGTCCATCAAAAAGTTTTGGTAACTTGATCAATACTACTCAGCTAAAGGTAGATTTTGACCTCAAACATGATCAGCTCCAGAACTTAATCGACACTTAATTTTAATAATACCATGGAACGGAAGTAGGAATGCTGAGCGCTCCCTCAGATGTAGGAACAACAAACCCACAGCCTGCAAAACTTAAGATGCAACTGAAGAGACCGGAAACAGAGATGACACGACAGCAGCCTGCATCTGCCAGCCCTTCCTCCCTCCTAATCCCACCCGCAGAAGCCATTTAGCTAAGGATCTCACCAAGGCTGTTTCTCAAGAAGTCCTAGCTCTAGTTAACTTCTATTGCTGTGATAAAATGTCAACCACAACCCAGTTGAGAAGGAATGGGTTTATTACAGTTTTTCCTGAAAGGGGACCAAGAGAGGAGCTTAGCGTAGACACCTGGAGGCGGAAGCTGAAGGACAGACCATGGAGACAGCTCCTTACTGACTCCCTACTCCACAGACCATGGAGAGTGCTCCTTACTGACTCCCTACTCCACAGACCATGGAGAATGCTCCTTACTGACTAGCTACTCCGGCCCGTGGTCAGCCTGCTTTCTTTTCTATTAATTTTTATTTTATGTGTATGAGTGTTGTGCCTGCCTGTGTAAGTGCATCCATGTCATGCAGTGCCTACAGAGGACAGAAGAAGATGTCAGATCCTCTGGAACTGGGGTTACAGACAGTTGTTAGCCATCATGTGAGTGCTGGGATTAGAATCAGGATCTTCTGCAAGAACAGCCAATGCTCTTAACCACTGAGCCATCTCTCCAGCCCCTCAGCCTGCTTTCTTATACAACTCATGACCACTCCCCAGGTGTGGCACCACCCACAGTGGGCAGAGCCCTTCCACATCACTCAACAAGCAAGGAAATGCCACACCACTAGAGAAAATTCCCCAAGTGAGGTCCCTCTTCTGAGGTGTGTCAAGTTGCCAACCAAGGCTATCTAGCACAGTCATCCAGTCTGGAATCCAGTTATGTGAGTGTGCTTGGACTGCCATAACAAAATGTAGGGCTGAAAGGCTTAAACAACAAAAATCCTCTTTCTCATTGTTCAAGAGACTAGAAGCCCAAGATCAAGGTGCCAGCATGATCAGATATTGCCAAGGCCTCTCCTTCATGATGGATGCATTTTCACAGAGTGCATCCATGGCAGAGAGAGTGTGAGAGAGAAAGAGAGCGCTCCAGTTCCTCCCTCCTCCTCTTATAAGGGTGCCAGCTCCAGCGGAGCAGGGCCTGACCCTTAGGACCTTGTTTAACTTTAGTCATCTCTATAAAACCCTATTTCCAAACACCAGCACATCAGAGGTTTGGGCTTCAACATGGGAATTTCAGAGAAGGGTTATAATTCAGTTGATTTTTATAAAAACATGTCCCTCTTGGCTATGTCCAAGGCTATGCAGAGATTAAGAATGCTCGTCGTCGCAGGACCTGACTCTGAAACCAAATGCTGAAGGGATTAAAGGGATGCCTAGGAATCCGTTTAGTCCTTCCCTGCCTCCCTTCTTACATGTCTAACAGACCTGCACGGGAGGCCTGAGTTTACAGTACACATAACTTTTGTAAATGACCCAAACCAGTCAAACCTTCTCACTTTACAGAAGGGAACACAAAGCTCAGAAAAACACATGACATGCCCAGGGTCACAGGGCTTCTTAGTGGCAGACAGCATAGGTCTAAGTACCATGGCTCCTCTCTCTCTGGCCAAGGCAAATCTTTGTCCCTTCCTGGGTATACAGGGTGGGCTTGTAGGGGAGATGACATGGTGTGTGTCAGTTTCATGTTCCTACCATGTAATAGCTAAGATAGCTAACTTATAAAAAGAAATCTTTATTTTAGCCCGTGGTTCCAAAGGTTCCAGTCACAGATCAGACAACACTTTGCTTTGGGCCTCAAGAAAAGGTGACATTACCAGAGCTGTAGCAGAACAAATCATTCCTCTCATAAGCCAGGAAGCAAAGTGAGAGAGGAAGTCTGTTATCCCATAATCCTCTTCACAGAGGCACCCCCAGGGACCTGAGCATCTCCCACATGGCCCTACCTCTTTAAGGTTCTGCTGACTTCCAGTGGCTCTGGTGTAGTGTGTGCAAGGTGTATGTGGTGTTTGATATGTGTGTAGTATATGTGGTTTGGTGTATGTAATATGTGGTATGTATGCACATAGTAGTATGTATGCATGTAGTATGTGGTGTATGTGGTATGTGGTGTGTATTTGTTTAGTGTTTGGTGTATGTGGTTTGTGTGCTATGTGGTGTTTGGTGTGTGTGTAGTGTATATGGTATGGTGTATATGGTATGTTTAATGTGTGGTATATGTGATAATGGTGTGTATGTGTGTAGTATGTGGTATATGTGGTATGTGGTATGTATGCATATAGTATATGGTGTATGTGGTATGTATATGTTTAGTGTGTGGTGTATGTGGTTTGTGTGGTATATGTGTATATTTGCATTTGTGTGTGGTATATGCAGGAGGTGTGTGTGTGGTATGGGATGTGTGTGTGTGTGTATGTGTTTATGGTTGTGTTGGCCACACATGACAATAGAGCTGGCACCTCTGCCTTCATTCAGTTTCTTCTCTTGTGCCACTTCTCTCTGGATAAAACAAAAGAATTTTGTGGTTCCCTAGGGTAGAATTGGCCAACTTTTTCTAAAAAGAGCAAGCTCGTAAATATTTTAGGGTTTGTAGGCCAGATGGTCTGTGCCATGACAGCTCAACTCTGCCACTGTGGTTTGAAAGTAGCCTTACACAACATGTAAACAAAGGGGTGTGGCCAGGGCAGTTAGACATCATTTACAAACCGATGGAGGCTGGATTTGACCCTAGGGCTGTGGTTTGCAGACCCAGGAACCAGAAGGCTCCCTTTGTCTGAGACACCCTGGGCGAACATCCCATCCCCGTTCTTATCTCACTGTGTCAAGGTCTGAGGCTCTACAGCCAGGACTCCTGTCAGGTTCTATCGGTCCCTGTTCTCCCATCCTCCAGGCTCAGGGCGTCTGTATCACCACCACTGCCACCTTGTTATTATCTTGTTCTACGCCAATCACTCTGCTAAATGCTGCAAAGCTCATGCACGGATCATGTTTAATCCCTTCAACAACACTGAGAGGTGGGTGTTGTTCCTCACCTGACAGGAGATGAAAGAGGCTTAGAGAACAGCAAAGTAACTTGTTCAACATCACTGTAACTCCTAAGTGGTGTGTTTGGACCTGGGACTCCCGATTCATAATTGCCAAGTTCTTAATAAATCCCCTGACCCCTAAGTAGATGGTTTTAAACTATGGTGAGAACAAAAGTCACCACAATGAGGACCATGTTGAAGTCTTTGATCCCAAGGCATAGATCTTGAGGACAGGGCTCACATGAAGGGTAAGCCTCAGGAGCTCGTGAGGAGACTGCTGACTTGCATGTTCCTGGGTTTCTAAGTTTGAGCGACTAAGTTTGTGGTCTCCAGAGAATCAGTCTGTAAGTCAACATCCTGAATAGCTGGTCCAAGTGCTCTAGTGCCAGCGGGAGCTAAAGTCCTGCTGTAAGCGTATGTGATCAGACCTGTGGGTGTTTCGGGATGCCCGCCTCCAGGTCTCTAGCCCTGTGAGTGACTCAGAAGCACTCCAGTGCCTGCTGATTCTGTACTAATAAATAATGGCCTAACATTACTCTCTTTAGAAAGCATACCTGCTCCACTTGAGCTCCAGCCCTGGGAAGATAAGACTTTTTTCTTTCTTCTTTCTTTCTTTCTTTCTTTCTTTCTTTCTTTCTTTCTTTCTTTCTTTCTTTCTCTTTCCCAATTCCTGGCGTGCATACCCATGCATACTAAGTGAATGAATCTCATTAAAGAATCTCAGAAATCTTTAATATCTTAATGTGCACATTTAAAGCTCTGCATTTGAACTTCCAATACTCTCCACAGTACAAATAAGTAAGGGATGGCTCTGCTTACCACACAAATGTCTCGCATTTATGGGAATGTGGAGCTTAATGCAGACTCCTGCACCAATTATTTTTTTGTGCCTGGTGGTTTAGACACTCACCGCCCACCCTTGTGGTGACATTTCAGCTTCTGCGTGAGAGGCCGTGAGAACTCTATTTTAGAAGGTCCTTTCAGGATGACGATTTGGTTGCTTTTATGGTCAGTCCCTGGTTGCCTGCCCCAGACCCGTTCTTTCTAGAAGTGCCCAGTTCTCCCGGTGAATGAGAAATGAATGTGCCATTGCCGGCTTACAGGGGCAATGCATCATGCTGAGAGTGAGCAGGCACCTTGGCTACAACTCGAAGCATGCCTGGAATACTCAATTGCAGTCACTGGCTTTCCCTAACCTAAATTTCCATCAAGTGGATATTGTTTATGCGAGGGTGGCCGAAAGTGAGTAATGCCCTATAGTTTCATGGGGACACTTCTAATCAAATATTTCAAGGTTCGGTGTTCCAAACCTCATTATAATTTTGCTATGAGAAGCAATTGTGTGTGTGTGTGTGTGTGTGCATGCGAATGTGTGCGCACGATTGAACATGTATGTGGGACAGATTAGTTTATCTCCTGAAGTGTTAGAGTAACTGAAAACATAGCTCAGCAAAAAAAAAAAAACGAAACAGAGATCAAGACAGTTCACCGGTGACACAGAAGAACCTGTGGCTGAGGCTATTTCAACGAATGACTTGAGGTCACAGTCAAATCTCAGTACTTAGCAGGTAGTGTCAGACCCCTCAGCCAGGTCTGAGTTGGCTCCAACACTCTGTCTCTCTCTTGGGAATTTCCATAACCTTTCTAAATCTCAGCCTCCTTATCTATAAAATTGGATCTTATATTATTCTCCTCCCTGAGTTACTTACTGTAAAAGGAAGAACTAGACTCTATAAAGGTACTTGAATGCCTGGCTCAGTAGACTGAAGTCAGTGTTAACTTTCTGTTCATGAGGTTTCAGCAGGACATGTGTATGGAGTGTCTTTTATGTGCCGAACATCGTTTTCAGGCACTGCAATAAAGCAGTGAGTGGATAGATGGGAATTCTCACCTTCATGCCTAAAGAGGTCAGACAAGGAAAATTCAATTGCTATTAAGCAGTGGTGAGTGTTTGGGGGAAAATAAAGCTTGGGCTAGTGCTTGAAATAACAGGGTGGTTTTTCTGATCACCCTTGAGCAGTGTACAGATTTCAGCCTCAACATAGGAGAGGCAGTGGAAGCCTCTGTCCCTATAATGACCTTGGAAAGATAAAGTAAGAGGCATGAAGACATAGGCACTTATCAAATGACGGAACGGCAGACAACACTCGGGGATAAGATGTGAGTAAGGTTCTTCCCAAGAGCTCGGGGAATTCTGGGACCCTGTTTGTATCTATGTTAATCGTGGAGGCTGGGAAGGTGGTGTATGTGCAGACTGTTTGCTGTTTGCTTGCAATGAAAAAGTCTCCTCGCTTGGGATCTATGGTTGGGGAAAAGGGGGTTTCTGAAATTCCTGACTTCTTGTACAAATACAAATTATGTGTGTGTGTGTGCTGGAAGGCGGTCCATCAGTTGTATCCCATTCTCAGAGATCTGTGTACCAAACAGAGTTGGGACTGCATCTCTTTGATCCCTGATATGAATCACAGGACAGTGCTGGCTTCTGCTGTGGCCTCTTAAAGCTGGAGTAGTGCTTCCTTTTGACTTTTCCAAGTGGTGCAGCTTATTTTAGGGTCTCCCAAACGATAAGGCAGATCTAAACATAGATGGCTTTCAGTCCTCAGCTGAGAAACAAGTGTGATATTGGGGCTGCTGGTTAAGTGCTTACTAAACTAAGGACCTCAGGTATCACCTGATCATAGAGGAAGGACAAGAGCTCCTACAGCAGGAATTGGGATAAGCTTCCAGGAAGCTTCCACCTGACACGTTCTGCTCTCTTAAGTCCCCTTTCATACATTCCCTTATTCTCCAAACTGAAACTGTGACACTGTGCCTATTTCCAGCCAGGGGCAAGATCAAGTAGAAAATAATACTACTGGATAGTCAATAAAATAGATGATTAGAGATGATAGGCCCTGGCACAGGAGACTTAGATAGCAAAACTCTTGGATCACCTTCCATTGGACTGAACTTGAAATATATGTCTGTGTGTCTGAGAGGCTTATCAAAGATAGCAGCTAGAAGACCCTTCCCCTACTGAGCACTTCAAATGTCTGACATTGGCTTTCTTACCAGCAAAACAAGCAGTGATACATGGAAAATAAATGTTAAGCTACATAAAAAGTCAACAGAATTAAATATAGATGAGTGACCACTGGACTCTGTGCTGCCTACCCTGACTTTAAGGCATTAGAAGAAAGACTTTTGTTAATGGTTGTTGACTCCTTTGGGTCTTCCAACCTTGGAACACTAGGAAATAGAGTTGTGTTCAGCATGCAGAAAGAGAAAAAGCAAGTGACTCGGAATGAGTATGTCCACCGAGACACGTAGCTTCATTTGTAGGAGGCTCACTGTTTAGATTTGGAGGTCTAAGTTCTTCGGTGAATCATGTTCTCTCCCTGACATGTATTATAACAAGCAAAAACCCAAGAGAGACTGACTTTCCAAATGATTCATGTTTATTATAAAATTGCTAAATATAACAGGGTCATTCAATACAAAATTAACTAATCTGATTAAAACATACTTCCTTATTAAGAAAGATATCCTACCATATCGGTAGATACACATTCCTTTGGGGAAAGCGAAGGCCATGATGACCCAGGCTTTACACAAGAATTTCAAGAGTCCATGTGCATTGGAGCTCTGCATACGTACCCTCAGAAGCCACCTGGACCAGTGCTGGGGATTGAATCTGGGATGAGATCCAGAGCTCTCAGCTGGAGGCCGGACGCTCGGGCACTGGGACAACAGATGCAAGTGTCAGTGGAAGTCAGGATTCTTACACTTACCAAACCACAGTTGACAGGGCTAGTAACTGCTGGCTCTCCTACCCTGAATTCTTTAGGTGTCAACAAATCATGCTGGTGCAATATATCGATCCTGACACTATACAGCAGTCCTCACTAAGACATTGGCAGCTCTAATGGATTCGTATGGCAAGGTATTCTGGGATGTAGAGTCAAAATTCAACATATACATCTTACTGTGCAAATGTCATGGGTGGGATTGGGACTGCAAGCAGAGTGTCGTGCTGTGCTGGTTTTTCATTTGTTTTCTTTTTGACGCATTTTAGTACAATGAGATTCAATAGGACAATGTGATTTCTGATGTTTTGTTTCTTTGATGGGGTCTAGGTTTCCTAGGACCTCATTCTCACACCCCACACAGGAGCAGATGTTTGCTCTCCTTTTGGCCCAATTGTACCTGGCACATTTCTCTGTTCCTGCAAGCATGCCACTCTTCTACACTGATTTGGAAGCCTGGATTATTCTCCCCAGAAATGTCCTGGCTCCCCCTCCTACAATCTCCAGTCACTGCCCGGACCCAAGGCACCATCTAGACCACAGTTCTCTGCTGCGACTGCCACCTATGGAACTTTGCAAACCATAGAAACTTGTGATGGCTTTTTGACATTGAAACAGGAAAGCCCATGACTCCCTTGAGATGAGGACACAAGCAAAGAGTACTTCATGAATAAAGAGGACCTGTCATGATCTGTTTGTACTGCTATAACAAAATGTTTTAAACTAAGTAATCGCATATGACAAAAATACATCACTCATAGTTTTCTAGGCCAAACAGTTCAAGTTAAAGGTATTGGTGTATTAGGTATCTAGTTCCTTCCATGTATCAACACATAGTGGGAGGACAAAGCATCTCCTGGGATTGACTGACTGACTGACTGACTGACTAAGTTTCTTATAGCCCAGGCTGGCCTCTAACTCACATAGAATTTCATGAGAATGACCATAAACTTTTTGCCCTCCTGACTCTGCCTCTCAAGTTCTAGGTTTACAGATGTGCTCCACCACGGCTGATGTTTTCAGTGCTGAATACGGAACCTCAGGCCAAGCATTCTAACAACTGAGCTACATCTCCAACTCATTTTGAGACTCCTTTGTAAGGGGGCCCAAACCATTCACAACAGCAAAACCTTCATGACATAGTCACCTTCCCAAAGCCCCACCTCCTAATACCATTATCTTGGTGATTAGGTTTCTTATGAATTATGAGAGAACATGAACATTTGGAGGGAATAATAAAAGGAAAGTTCATCTGTTCCAGTTCAGAAGGTGGTTGATAATTTCCCCTCACTTCTTTTAAATGTTAAATTTTATTTGTTGTTATTTTATGTGTATGAGTGTTTTGCCTGCGTGTGTGCAAGTGTACTGTATGCACGGAGGTCATAGAGGGCATCAGATTCCCTGGAACTGGAGTTGTAGCTAGCTATGAGCCACCAAGTGGGTGCTGGGAACCAAATTCCAATCCTCTTTAAGAGTAGTTAGTGCCCTTAACTGCTGACTACCTCTCTAGCCTTGTCCTCTAACTTCTTTGTAGATAAGTAAACATAAGACTAAGGAAGTTCCATGGCACCCCAAAGTCAGTGCACCCATGTATCCTGATAAAGATCTAGGTCTTCTGATCCTTGAACACCCTTCCTCTGTTCCTTCCTCCTGCCAGCATTTGAAGTGTGTCAGCCCAGGGTGAAGTCATCACTGTGTCTGTTTCTCTCCCTCCCAGCAGAGGCCCCTTCATTTGTTTTCACTTTCTTCCTCCCTGCTGGTCAGTGGACTTGAATTTCACAAGTACTGCAAGTGTGAATTGCCTCGGGTTACATCTCCTGGTTAGGGGCTATGGCAGTCAATACTTTCCCTGGGATGGTATCTCTCAGCAAGACTTAAGCCGGTAAGTGTTAAGATGGCAATCAACAAGTACTCATTAGTCCTCTGGTCTTTATTTCACACTGTCAGATTTCTGAAAGTATTATTTTTAATTCTTTCTATAGCAAGTGACAGACACCCTTCCCAAAATCATTAAAGCAAAGAGATAATGGATTAGGCCCTGAATACAAGCAAGAGCATCATAGAAAGGAAGAGGCCACAACCACAGCCAGGGCTTAGGAAAACTGAAGGCCAAAACTCCAGCAAAAAAAGAAAAGAAAGGAAGAAAGAAAGAAAGAGGGAGGGAGGGAGGGATGGAGGGAGGGAGGGAGGGAGGTTGGGAGAGAGGGAGGAGAGGGCAAACACCTGGCACAGAGTGGTTTCGGTTGAAGTGTTTGGCTACCAGGGAGAAGAGCATCTTGCATTTCCAGTTTGCTTCTCTGTAGGCTCACTGGCCCCTCAGGCAGCCTTCCAGCCTCCACTGACCTCATCCTAACACACTCAGTCTCTTTATTCTCTCTTCCTGTGTGTGGTCTGCTTCCAGCCACTAAAATAACACTCATCATTTGCATTACTTTAGGCAGACCTTACTAAGGGTAATCTGTAGGTCCCAAGGACAATTGATGGATCCCTGAACTGAGGAACTGAGGGGAAAGCTGTAATTAATCCCCAGTCATTCAAAATGAAGCAAATGTGCACACAGTGCTATTCAGGGCTCCCTCTCTACAGCCTGTCTCATCCCCTCTCACTCACCTGAAATTCCTAACCCAGAGAAACTAAGTAAGTACTCAGAGACCACACACCTTCAGGACAGATAATGCTTAAGAATTCCCAGTTACCCTCCAAACTTTTTAAAATTTTCACCAGTTTGTTTGATGCAGTAGTTTAAGGGAGATTTCTAGAGTCCTGGCTCAAAACATACAAATTCTTTGTCTTTTAAATTATACCCTTATTTCAGGAGTCACTCAAATTTTGCATTATACCCCATAATATAGCTTTGCTATATTTTGGGTTTAAGGGACTCACTCAAATAGTAAATATAATCAAGGAAGCGTCTCTTAGCATCGTAGCCCAGCCAGAGGAAATCAGCTCTGGACACATTCTTGATAATAGCCTGGGCCTCACGCCTCCTTTCTGTAATCGTTCCATTCTAGGATCCTCTAGGAACATGTTCTAGGTACAAAGCTTAGTCTTCCAAGGCCTCTCTTTCGTTCTCATTTCTAGAGATTTCTATAATCTAGGGTCCAAAAAGTCTAAACTTGTGTATTCTTTGGTAATTTCATGAGTGTATACGAATTGTACATCTCTCTAAACCCCTCCCACTGCTGCTGAATCCCTTCTTCTTTCCAGACCTCTTTCTACATTCGTGTCTTTGGACTGTTTTTTGTTTTGACCTATTGAGTTTAATTAGGGTTGCATGAATGAACATGGGTAGGAGGTTATTTGCTGGAGCCTAGGCAACTCACCAGTGGTTACACCACTGACAAAAATAACTCCCCTTACTCTGGCAGCTGTTAACTGCTTACACGTCCTCAGGGAGGAGTGAGGCCTCATGAGCCCCTCCCGCAACACGATGGCATGTGGACAGGCCCCATGTGGTACAGGTAACCACAGCTGCTGTACATTCACGAGTACAATGACAGTGTTTCACAGCATGCCTCCCCATCCCCCAACTTCCATATTCTGCCCCTCTTCCGTTATGTTTCCTAGACTCTGAAGGGTGTGATCTCACGTCCCATTCAGGGATAAATACTCAGTAACTATTAATTCTCAGCATTTTTACCAGGTCTTTGTATTATAAACCACGCCTCTTTGAGAACTGACCTTCAGAAATTCACTCCCTCCACAAGCTTATGGTAAAAATGCTCCAGTTATTAGGAGTTAACCTAGGTCACTGTTTATTGGTCCATGTTGGATGAATATCACCTCTACTCTCTCCCAAACAGCAGTTAATTGGTTCAGGGAAAGGCACTTGAACTAAGTCCAACCCATCTGAGAATTTCTATATGCTTTGAGAGTCTGTTAGCAATCTGAACTCCCAAACCACTCATAGCCTGTTATCCTGTCATTTATGCCTTTATCCTGTCATTTATGCCTCTTGCTTGCAAAGAGATAGAGCCTGGGCACTGATAACCATACAAGTCAAGGGCAGAGTTTTTACAAGATGGCCCCTATTCAGATACCAGCCCCAAGTCCCTAAATCGCCCTTAAATGTACGCCTAAAAAGTAACTAAATTTGGGTGGTCCCATGACTCTTTCAGGTTCAGTAATCTATCAAACCAACACTTAGAACTCTCTGAAAGTGTTAACCTCATGATTACAGTTTAATTATAAAGGATACAACTGAGGAGCAAATAAATAGTAGGCACACAGGGAAAGAGCTTGGGAGGATGGCAAGCACCCCGGACATTTTACCTTCTTTTCATGGAACCCAGGTACATTACCTCGCCAGCATATCCATTCATCCACTAACTAGTAAACACTGAGTCCTCAAGTCCAGGGTTTTCATTGGGGCTTCATTGTACAGACATAATTGACTACATCATTGACTGTGTGATTTAGTCCCATGTCCATGCCTGCTTCTCTCACAAAGTCCCAGCTCTCTGATCACGTGGTTGGTCTTTCTGATGACCAGTCCCCACCCTAAAGCTATCTGGAAGCCCACCATGAGTCATTTCAGTAGCAGAACATAGAAATTTTCATCACATAGGAAATCCCAAGGTTTCTGGAAGCTGTGTGACAGCAACTCGGGCAAAACCCACATATATCCTTTATTGTATCACACACATACATATGGTTGAAACGCAAATTTATATCTCAGCTCATATCTCTCCTGAAATTGAGATTCTCATATCTAACTGCCACTTGGATATCATTTTCAGGAGGTAGCACCAATCTGTTAACATCCAGAAATAAACCCGTATCTCTACCCCACAATGCCATCCAACAAAAATACACTTTCTATATTTCTTAGCAAATGTCATCATATTACCATGCCAGCTAAACCTAAAACCTAGCTTTACTCTTGGTCACATACTACTCCTTCCTCTTTGAATGTTATCTCCCCTGCCACTTCTTTATTTCCTGCAACTTACAGTTTCACCAAGTTCTAATGTCCAGTAAACCTTTGCTGATCTCCCATTATTGGTTAGGTGACTTGTACTTTCATAATCATGGCACTTATCACACAGTGTGATAACTTCCTGTTTCTATCTCTTATCCACTAACTTGGTGAGATGAATTACACCCATCTTCTTGATTTATCCTTGTACTTGGCACATAGAACTCATATTTCCATATTGAGTACATGGGTAAAATGCTCTGAAATTCAAACTTTTCAGGACAACTTACACAACTGTTTTCTATTCTACTGATGTATTGGTTTTCCTATTGAAGATGCTTGGGTATGTCATCTTGTTTTGAGAGGTAAATTATTTTACTTATTTATTTATTTTAGGTTTTGGAGACACAGTCTTTTCATGTAGTCCAGGCTGGCTTCAAATTCATGGTCTTCTTGCTTCAATCTCCCAAATGCCATGATTATAGGAATGTGTCACCACACGTGGACTGAGATGTAAATCATTTACTGTACAGACACAATACCAGACACGTGCCCATGCATAGATTCATTGAGGAAATTTTTATTGAGTATCCACTGATGTGACAAGGAGTGATGCCATCTTTAGGACTAGAATAGAGACCTAGTGACAATCTATTGGGAGAATTCCATGCATAAACACAATTGCAATAAAATATAATAGGTCCTATAAAACGAAAGGGTGCATACACTGAGAAATCGTGGTTGTGGTGTATTGGATTATTATTTCCAACCCCTTGTATAAATAACTATACCTCCATCTACCCTCTGCCACATACTTTCTGGTACCAGCTACAATCATAAGTGATATATACATCTGCCCTCCCTCACCTGTACTTGCCTGTGTGACTTACTTTGACCTGTTAATAGTTAAAGACAGAAGTAAAATGACAAAGTGTCAGGTCTGAGAAGAAACTGAAGAGCATAGGAGTTTTCTGTCAGGCATACCGAAGTATTGCCCTCAGCCATAGATATGTCTTCCAGGTAGTCATCACTCATTGAATTTGAGTTCTTGGATAAAGACATACAGAGAAGACCAAGACAAACCACGACTTAGACTCTAACCTAGTCCAGTGAGCCAAGCCAATTCCTAGACATCAACATTCCCAAGAACATGAGTGCTGTTACAGTTTGGCTGTGAATTGTCTCCCAAAGTCTCATGTGTTGAAAGCTTGATATACAGTCATTTTCAAAGGTGCCTGGATCAGGAGGGCTCTACCCTTGTCAATGTATTTGTCCACTGATTGATCCTAAAGTTCTTTTATTTATTATTCTATTTTTATTTTATGGGCATGAGTGTTTTGCCCACATGTATGGAAGTGTACCCATATGTGCAGTGCCTGCAGAAGCTGAGGAAGAAGCTGAATTTCCTGAAACTGGAGTTACAGATGGTTACTAGCTACCATATAGGTGCTGGGAACTGAAGTGGGTCCTCTGCAAGAGCAGCCAATGCTCTTAATCACCCAGCCATCTCTCCAGTCCTCCACACCCCCACTGGTTGATTAATAACTCAACAGACTTTGGGAGGTCGGACTTAGTAGGAGGAAGCTGGTCACTGGAGACCTGCCTGGGAAGGGTATGTTTTCGTTCCTAGCCACCCTCCCCTTCCTGACTGTTATGAGGTGGGCAGCTTCTCTTCACCCTGCTCTCCCTGCCATGGTGTTATACTTCACAAGCTCACAGCAATGGGACCAAGTGGCCAGGGGCTGAAATCATAAGCCAAATAAAACTTTCCTGCTTAAAGATGGTTTGCCACAGTAACAGAAAGTTAACACAAGCAGATGCTTTCTCTCACTAGCTATTGAGATTTAGAAGGAGTTGCTGCTGTTTGACATTTTCCCAGCAGAATTCCATGAATATTCTGAATGTCTCTAACTACTGGGATCTTGGGTAAGAAGCATAAGAAAAAGGCTCCGTGGCTGGGGCTGTTTCTCAGGACATTATCTCCCCAGTTCTCAGCTGGTTGAAAACAATTAAGTAAAGAATCAATATAGGAAGATCAATGGCTTATTGTACACATGGTGGAACTTAGCATCCAGACCTGGCAAAAAAAGAAATCCAGGACCTCCTAACAAGAGCTGTCCTATACACAGCTGGAAAACAGGTCATATACTTACAAATATTTCTCCAGCAGGTTTCCATAAGCTAAATGTGGTAGCAGGAACCAATTAGGACATGCAGCTTAGGTGTGTGAATGTCGGGGTTTCAATCCATAGTGGACATGGTACTACCAAGAAAAGCTGTTCTTTAGACATCAGAGAAGCACACTGCCTTCCTTGGATTCCTTTCATTAACCATTCGTATTTGCAAACTGTGCAATAATTTATTTTCATTTGGTACTAAGACCAAAAAGAGATAAAATTTTATGACAGAAACTCTCTAATCAGAGCTTGGAGATGACTTAGTGGGCTAATCACTTGCATGAAAGCATGAGGACTTGAGTTTGGATCCCCAGAAATGATGTCAAACTGGATACAATAGAGTGATCTATGTTCCCAAAACTCCTATGTGGAAGTGGGAAACAAACATAGGAGCATCTCCAGCAGCTCACAGGCCAGATTCTCTGCACAAGAGAAGAAGACAAGGGAGACCCTGTCTCAAGTCAGGTGGAAGATGAAGGACGACAACACTCGAGACTGACCTACACCCATGCTGTAACAGATGTGCCAACATTCACACGCCTCACACACTCATGCATACACATGTATACATCATACACAAACACACACATACATCAAACACAGACACACACATATATGCACACACAGACACACACACACTTTTTTTTTAAGAAAAAGGGAACTCTAAACCCAGCACTTAGCGAAGTTGAGACCAGAGAATGAGATGAAAGTAGTGATCAAGAAAAAGTACTGTTGAGAGCCCGAGTGGTGGTGTGCACCTTTAATCCCAGCACTCTTCGGAGGCAGAGGCAGGCAGATCTCTGTGAGATCTAGGTCAGCCTGGTCTACATAGCAAGTTCCAGACCAACTGGGTCTAGAGAGCAACCTTGTCCCAAAAAGACCAAAGAGAGAGACAGAGAAAAATAGAGACAAAGACAGAGACAGAGAGAAAGACAGAGAAAACACTATGAACTAGATTTTTTTGAATTAGACTTTGAAGCCGGGTTCCATCAAGAATAGTAAAATAGATTTTAATATCTAAGCCTCAGTTTCTTCATTTATAAAATGAGGATAACTCATCTTCTAATGTGATAATGAGCCGATTAAAGAATCGTGTGAGGCCTCTACCAATATACAATGTAAATTATTGCAGGGTGAATTTTGTTGGTGCCTTTCTTGGGAAAGCAGCTGTTCATTATAGAAAGACAGACTGTGCCATGGCATTTACTATGACCTTTTTACTACTAGGAAAAAACCACCTCAGGACCCAAATCATGATTAATTGACATGCTGTTTATGAATAGCTAAGCTTTCTCCACTTGGTTCTCTGAACGGAATGAGGGTCAATGACACAGAAAAGTTGGACTCACCACAAAATGAACACTTCCTGAACCTTAATTTGGTTGAGATCAAACAGATTGGCCTCTGACAATGAACTGTGGGCCAGTCTAGCCGCCACGCAGCGCTCCCAGATTCTTCCTCATACCAATCGGGAGTAACAGCCACTGTGATTGGAGCCGCCAAGGGAAAATGTTCTTCTGATAAATTTGCCAGGAAGATAAGGAGAATATTCCAGCAGCTAACACATTGCTTGAATAGCAGGCCAGTTGATTCTCAAATCTCCTCATTTCCTGATGACAAAGGGCAGCAGTGTAGACAGCCTTGGGTTGAAGGAGAATGGGGCTGCCTAGGAGGGCTGATTCCTCAGAGGCTGCAAGTTGATATAGGTAACGACAGTTCTGACTTACAAGAAAGAATTTGTCATGCATTGTACTCAGCTGTTTACCTTGAAAGAGTTTGAATTGTGTGCAGTGTGTGTATGTGTGTGTGTGTCTGGACATGACCACAAATGCATTTATATGTACATGTGTTCAGGAACCTAGGCAGGTACATCTTGCTTGAAATGAATAAGCAATTATAACTTTCAAATTATACAAGGCATCCATCTGAAATACATCTTCAGTTCATCCCCAGGAGAAACAGAATAATTTCCCACCTCTAGGCATTCTGTTTCCTAGTCCTTTTAGTGTTCCCTGTGCATTTTGGAAGGTGCTGAACTCATAGATGAAGTTAGACAAGTCTACAAGTCTAATTATGTTATGCAGTACAGAGTTTGGAACTTCACCTCCATTCAAAATATGCATGCATATTCCTGAGCTCAGCCAGAAGAGAAGCTATTAGCTTGTTGTGTACTTCTAAAGCACAGATTGCGAGAACACATGAAAAATTAAGGAAGGATCACACACTGAAAACCGCAAAGTTATATAAAAGAAAATATAAAACAATTCATTTCACCTGAGGAAAAAATAGAGAATATATGCCATCATTCAACAAATAAAATAAATAAGAAAAACAGACCCTGCAAGTACACATTGTAGGCACTGTGGGAAGAAAATTCACAGAAGAACAGAAATGGAAAAAGATGAGGGGATTCCTCAGACACAGGTTTGTAAGTGTGGGTGGGACACAGGTGTGTAAATGTGGGTGAAACAGATGTGTGAAGACAATAGTGGCACAAATACTATGGAGTAGCCAACTACTTTATGATTGGATTTAAGCCAGATACACAAGATGAAACACACATCTGGCACCATGATAGCGGTCAAGAACCTGTGGCTAGCCAGGCTGTAGGCCTTAAGAGAGAACCTACTCTGCTAAAACAGACATAGTACTAAATTGACTCTTAATGACTTATCTTTATTCCTATAGATTAGTGCATCTCCCAACCCTCATCAGAGAAGCATCTTTCAGTAGCAGATGGTGATTAATACAGAGACCCACAACTGGTCAGCATGCAGAGAGTAAGAGACTCTGGAATGCTCAGCCCTAAATGTGACATCTCTATCACACCCTCCCCCCAAGGTTCAGGGATCATTGAGAAAGTGGAAATAGAGAGACTGTAAGAGCCAGAAATGTTGGGTAACTATAAAGAAACAACGGTTTCTGGATACAAGAGAGCAGGTGTACATATGAACTCATAGCAGCTGTGACAGCAAGCACAAGACCTGTGAATGCTCAAGCCAAACAAAAATCCAAGCATGGAGGAGAGAAGTAGCCAAAATCTCACCCGCCAAGACTCTGAAAACAGAGATGAACTAAACTGAGCAACTATTGGCAATTGATAACTGCTGGGAGAGTGAGAGTCAGTCTTCCTTAAGTTTCCGGTGCCTGGTGGGTCAACAATCCTCCAATGATGGTCACACAGCCAACAGTATATGGAGCACACAAACTGGACTCAATGGGTTTAAAAAAAGAGAGGACAAGTTTGGTGAATAGAGATGGGAGGTGGGATGTACCTTGAAGGGGTTGAGGAGGTGGTAGTCTCATGGTGGTAGTCTTGGTTCATCTCTCTTTTAAGAGTTTTGGGGTAGGATGTATGCATTTTAGAGGACTTGGGGCATGGACACCATGAGACTGAGGTCTCCTTTTAGTTTATAGACCTTGTTCTAGACTCTCTGATTATTCCATTTACAGAGTGCAAATCTATAAGGAAAAACTGGTGGGTGGGGAGGACCAACAGACTCCAGTCTGTCGTGTGAGCTTAGGTCTGGCTGATTTTTCCTGTTCCTATAAAGTTCTTCAGTTCCCATCAGTCTTGCTTCTCTCTTAGTCAACTCTTTCAGAAATCAAGATGGTATCCTCTCATCTGCAGTCACCCAAGAAAGGCCTTCTGGGGCTGGGGTTATGCTCAGTGGTAAAGTCACTCTTCTCCCTCTTGGGATGTTAACTGCCTGGGATTATTGTTTGTCTATATTATCTTCAATGGCTGTAAAGAGAAATAAGTTATTGATTAGTTTTGATGTTTTCCTTGCTGTTGGGGCAATGATCTTTCTGAAGCTTGTATCCTGAAAGCAGAACTTGAGTCTGATTCTATTGAATGAAATGGTAAAGTCCTTCAGCAACTTGCTTTATTTAAAAGACGGTGACTAATGATTCATCAAATTATGATGCATATGCAGATTTTTTTCTCATCTGTGGTACCCAAAGCCAACTCACTCAAGAAACCTCCAAAGCTGTTCTTTTCTGCCTTCTTGGAGTTGTAAGATAGAGAAGGAATGAAAGGCCTTATTTATAGATGGAAGGAAAGGGCAATTACTATTTATAAAGTAAGAATGTCCCTAAGAACTCTTCTTGGTCCTTGACATACATCATTTAAAACACCAACATACTTATTATATTTATTAGGTAGAGAGAGAGAGAGAGAGAGAATACAGGGTTAAGATCCCAACCAGGAAACATGGGGCAAGAATAAAAGTCTCCCTGAAGGAGGGAGCAGAACATTTAAGGTGCTGGATTTGAGATTAATTGACTTGTGTTTTAGTGTGTGGCTGAAACAAGGAATGAGGCATCTGGACCCCATTTGTGAGGCACACACTTGTATGTTTGGTTCAGGTTCTCTGCTTTAAAAAGGACCCCTTAGGCACCGCTAGTGTGGGAATAACCAGCAGAGCATCGTCTCACAAATGTGGACTGCTTCGCTATCCTGAGTGGCCTTCTACTTCATAGTCATTTCCATTCCACTCTCTGTTCCCTTACCCTGGGAAAGACTTTATTTGTCATGGAAATACTAATTCCACATGGCAGCACCCCGAGCGAAGGGGAGGTTCCATACTATAAATGTAGCTTGTGCATAACTAATCAAATTGGGGGTGAGCCACATTTTACTCTGGGAGACGGTACTGTTTGGATGATGCTCCCTTAAAGCTACAGTGATGGAAAGAAACTGCAACGCTGGTCTCGTCACTTAGCCTGAGTCCCACTCCACACAGTTCCACCGTGTGCCACAGGCTTCCTCTTCCCCTTCCTATACTGTTCCTCTTTCCTCCTCCTTGATCTTTCTTTTCTTCCCCTACATTCCCATCCTTTCTTCTTTCATTTTCTTACATCTTCTTTCTTTTTCTTTTGACCCTAAAATTGTTAAATCCTGCTGGTTTCTCTACTGTCCCTTCATCCTAACTTGGGGTGATCAATGTTACATTGTCACTACCTTAGGCTTTCATGCAATGAATGCATGTCAACAGCCCTTTCAGAGATGATGGTCATGCTGCTGTTGCTGCTGCTGCTGCTGCTGATGGAGGTGATAACACCAGGATAGTTCTTTGTAGGCTGTGGTTATCCATGCTCTCTATGTATCAGGCCATTCTATCCTAAGAAAGCTCCTGTGAAGTGGGTATATTATTTTTATCCTAATTTACAGATGAGAAAGCTAGACACGAAGAGGTTAAGTAATTCACTTATGGTCACTCACTCACTAAGTAACAGAACCATGATTTTTTACCCAGATTGCCAAGCTCCAAGCACATTTATAAATAATCTCTCACTTAATGCCTTTAATTGTCACCCTGAGCCCATGAGATGGTGTGCTAGTTAGATGGTGGTTAGTTTTTAGTGTCATCCTGACGCAACCTAGAGTCACTTGAGAAGAGAGAATCACAATGAAGAATTATCTAGATTGGTTTGGCCTGTGTGCGTGTCTACAGGGAATTGTCTTGATTTTCAATTGACCCAGTCACTATGGGTGGTACCCTGAACTGTATAAGAATGAAGGAAGGGGTGGAGATGTGGCTCAGCAGCTAAGAACATTGACTTCTCTGGCAGAGGAGTTGAGTTCAATTCCCAGCACCCACAGGGTGGTTAATAACTGTCCATAACTCCAGTTCCAGAGGATCTGATGCCCTCTTCTGACCTCTGCAGTCACACAAAACAAGGGTGCACCTACGTACATGCAGGCAATACACTCATACACATAAAATAAAAATAATAAAATCTAAAATAAAAAAGAATGAAGGAAGCTAGCTAAGCAGAAGCATGAGTTTATTTCTTTCTGTTCTTGACTATAGATGCTCTGTGACTCGCTGTTTGAGTTTCTGCCTTGATGTCCTCTCAGTGATGAACTGTGACCTGGAAGTGGAAGCCAAACAAGCCCTCTCCTCCCCTACGGTGCTTTTGGTCCAGAGGCTTTATCACAGCAACAGAAATGAAACTAGAGCAAACTGCCATGCCATGGAAATGCTACTTTTCTTGTAAGGTTGAAAAACTTAGGACCAGAGCTGTTTTGCATCTAGATCTCATAGTTGTCTTCACTCATAGACCCCAAATTCCTCCAAGCCCACCCTCCCCAAACGCTCACATGTCTTGTTGCTCTAACCCTCAAAAATTCCCCTGCTGACAGGATTTTAGAAGAGAAGGCAGGTGGCAGCTCTGAGTAGCTGAATTCTTAACGTCTAATTCTGGTGTAGCAGGAGAAAGCAGAAAGGGCAGGGTGTTCTATAAAAGGGGTGCTGGGGATTCGAGAGCACCAGCTGGCTCCA
Source organism: Eospalax fontanierii (assembly GCA_035773235.1). NCBI lineage: Eukaryota > Metazoa > Chordata > Mammalia > Rodentia > Spalacidae > Eospalax > Eospalax fontanierii. Next base: position 15,294,090 of record CM069546.1, read on the forward strand.
GGTGCTGCCTCTTCCCAGTGGCTGCAGTGTAGGATATTAGCAGGAGCATCTCAGACTCACCATCCAGAAGCACAAAGTCCCGCATTTCTATTTAGTGGTGGTGGACACTGGAAATACCAGCCATGGCACCCAGTGCCGACCTTTAACCATGTTGTAAAAGGAGAAAGAAATTGAATTCCCTAAGTTGTTGAGGATAGCCCTGCTTTAGGAGTGAGAGGGAATGTGGGCAGGGGGGTATGACTAGGAGAGAGAGAGAGAGAGAGACAGAGAGACAGAGAGAGAGAATGAATCAGATGATTAGGAAGATTTCTCCCTTACATCTTTATCATCTTTATCCTGCAGGGGCCAGTGTATCGCTTGGGACACTTTGGGCTGTAGCAATAGAAAATCTAACACTGAGTACAATCGTAGGTATGGTTACTTATTATTGGAAAAAAAAAAAAAAAAGCAGAAACCCCTTTGGATTTTGCTAACTCCAGCTCTGGATGGCTAATGTTTGGATGGTTAATGGTTTGAATGTCTGTGTTCCACCAAATTCATGTGCTAGAACCTAAACTATTGGTGTATTGGGGAAGTGGTTAAGTCATGAAGGCTTTGCCCTCATCAATAAAACTGGCACTCTACAGGGGCTCCCAGAATTAGCTAGGCTTCTTTTACTCTTCTGCTTTGAGCCAAGCAAGGATCCAGCAAGAAGTTGCCATCTTGGAGGCAGAGTAACTCTTTAGACAGTGATGTTTAGATCTTCCAGTCCCAGAACTGTGGAAAATAAATTTGTATTATATATAAATTACTCAGTCTCGAGTATTGTATCATAATGCAGATAAACTAAGACTAACTCAACATCATCATCAAAACCGAGAACTTTCCACCTGTCCCCCTAAGCATTTTAGTCTCCCATCCTCATCCTAGAGGCCTCATGAAAACAAGGTAGCTGCCTCAGCTGCAGGACATCACATTTTCTCCTAACCACATATAAAGACAAGGAAACAAAAGCTGCGGCAGTGTTGAGAAGTTACCCCGTGTGTGCCTACTTTGGGGAGTGGGGCGGAATAAAGCAGTGAAGTTCCTCTGCGTTTTTACAGTTTCTTCTTCTTTATTATTTTTTGTTGGCTTGCTTTTTGAGATAGAGTTTTTCTATACAGCCTGGACTGACTTTGAACTCACAATTCCTCTGCCTCAGTCTCTCAACTGTTTGGGGGTTACAGGTACATACCAGAATACCGGGCTTTCCCCTTCCTTTTCATAGACCAGTACTCAATCACATGGATTCCTATGATCACAGAGAAGGCTAGAAAAACATCTGCTGGCAGAAAGATGCCCAGCTTGTCATGATTGAATTAGCAGAAGCAAACACCGTTCATCTCTAAGGGCTGTGTACTGAGAAACCCAAACAAAATCAGAGTTCTGTTAACGCCATAGTGTACGCGCGGTAATTTCCTTTCAAACACTTCAGTGTAAGTGGTGAAGCATGTATGCATGCAAGTTAAGAGTAATCAACACTCTAGGAATGAGTGGGTAATTAGTATTTCAAGAGTCCTTAGCTGAATCAATACTTTGAGGTTAGTTAATTAGCATATGAAATGTTAGAAACCTTTTTTTAATTGGCAAAATTAGTTGTATTTAAGATCAGCCAAGAGTGGGGTAGCAGACGCCACCCCTTGCTCACAAGATAGAAGAAACAAGTTTGCTCAGTCGTCAACAGCAGAGGTGGAAGTTCTGGAGCCCACTGGCCCTTTATCCTCTTGTTTCTCAGAGGATCCCACCAGTTGCCCCATATTGAGTCCTCTCCTACTATAAATAAACCCATTTCTGGGGAAGCTACTTCTGCTAGGGGCTTGTTAGGGAACCAGAAGGCACAAGATAGATGGGTGCCTTCCAAGACAGAAGTCCCATGTATATTTAGAAGGAAGAAGAAGACTTTTCTGAGGGGCGTGAAGGAATCCTCTCCTGTTACCTCCTTGTGTCTCTCGACTCCTCTGTCTGAGTTTTCTCCTGTTTTGTTATCTTGACTTCTGTGTCACTATCTGTTGCTGCCTAAGAAGTCACCACAGAAGGCGGCATCGCACAGTGTCTGTGGGTTTTTGTTGTTTTGCTTTGCTTGCCAAATTGTGTTCCTTGTGGCATTTTGGACTGAGGTCCTTGGTCTTGCTGACTTGCAGGCAAAAGTGTTTTTAGTTAACACTGGCGTTACAATCTTTTGTTGTGTAGTTATACAAAAGCTCTATTGCTATGTGCCATTGATTTGAAGTGAGACATAGATCCTTCCAACTGCAGGACATGAGTACCAAAAGGCTGGGATGACTGGGAACTGTCTTAGAGTTGGACAACCACAGCCTCTGACCTCCAATCCATGTCCATCTCTGGTCTGGGGAACAAGGGCAGGTCTTACTGAAACAGTATCAGAGTGAAATGTCTGTTGGAAAAAATATCGATCTAATGTTGAAAGGAACTAAAGTCACGTAGCACAGCTCCAGTATGAAGACTTTTAGATCTTTTCTTACTTCACCTAAACCCTCAACATCAACGTAAAATGTATCAAGACCTGTAAGAAGCCAGGCATGGGCCACAAAGAAAGTGCTGCGGAGAAGAGCCTTTCCAGCACACTGATTGCCATGAGGCTTGTGCTGAATGCCAAGCCTTGTGTTCACTGTTTCGTATGCCTTAGGTGGAGTTGTCCTGACCACAGATTCATGAGAAGCTATGCTCATTTGCCCAAGTTTACCAATGGAAAACAAAAGGCCACTTGGAAATTCAAAATAACTTGCCCAGCATCTGAGATCTGTCTGCCTCCGCGTCTGGGCCTTTTCACTAGTTCAAAGAAAATATATTCATCTAAGTAGTGGATGCACCATGTAAACAAAGTTCCATCTGTAGTCAGGAGAGTGAGGTTCAAGTGTCTCTCAGTCATTCAGAAGCTGTACAACTTAAGAGATCTTTAACCGGCCTCCTTAAGCCTCATTTATTCATCTGCAAAAAGAAATTATGCATGATCTTGTTACCTACACATGAGCAAAATGAGCCTTGATTGATACTCACACAAAATTAAAATGGATTACTCTGATACATGATGACAAAGCTTAAGCAAAGATGTCTTAGATAGGCTCTGAAATGCACAATCTATAACTTAGTAAATGTGACTTTGGAAAAATTAAAACAATTTACATTTTTAAAGAAATGCCATTATGAAAATGAAGACAAGAGCTGGAGAGATGGCTCAGCACCAACAGCACTTGTGGCTCATTCTGAGGACCCAAGTTTAATTCCCAGATTCATCTATGTGGCTTACAACTACTTGTAACCCCAACTCCAGGGAATGCAGTGCCCTCTTCTGGCCTCTGTGGGTACTTGCATACATGTGCATATACTGACACACTGACAGACTACACAAAAATAAAAATAAGATAAACCTTAAAAGAAAAAAAGAATGAAAAGAAAAGTCCAGAGTTTGGGGAAAATATTTGCATACTATGTCTGACAAAGGAATTGCATCCAGACTATGTATAATGACTGCACTTACTTAGTAATATTGCAATCAACTTTCATAAGTGATGAAAGATTGGGATGGATCCACCACTGAAAAAGAGATGGAGCTGGTGAGTGAACACAAAAGACGCTTAACATCATCAGTCATCAGCTACATACAAATTACACACAATGAGGTTCCACTGCATCCCCACCATGCCATTGATGATGCCTTTGGATCTTTACCATGATCCTTTGAGTAGAGCTCTCATTTTCCCATTTCATAGATAAGGAGTCTTACTTGGGATACTGAAAGTTAAACAGCCAAGATGTGGGCATCAGGCTTCAAACTGAGACAGCCTGATTCCAGTGCCTAGGGGATCACGATGACTCTATCAAACTATTCCAATGTTGACTCCTTGAGGGAAGGGAGGATTTGACTATTCTATGCTCTGCTGCAGTTCCTAACACATAGTAGGCACTCAAATATTTGCTGGGCTCTGTGGGCTCTGTCAGCACGTTTTCCTGTTAACGCTGAGCCTTTGTGTGAGGGTGAGTCATGCTTTAGAGTTTAGTATGACCATTTAGGATAACTTTTGTTTAATATCAGGAAACTTAACAGGTAGTCTTGGGTAGGTTCTGTCTACCCTCCTTTTCCAGTTTCATTTTACTTTTACTTTTCTCTGATGGGCTTCAGGGGCATTGCCTTGCCTTGTCCTTTGAAAGAGTACACACAGTAAGTCTGAATCCAGAGGAAGCTGGCTTTCCAGTACAGCATCTCCTGGACTCTACAACTCTCTACCACTAAACAACCTCCCTTCCATATATAAGGGAGGCTACCAGCCCATTGGAAAGTCTTCTTCCAAAGAGAGAGCCCAGAGCATCTAAGAACAGACCTTGTGGAGGAGAGAGGCAACATGCACGTGTGGCTGGCTGAGACCTGCCTTCCTCAGTCTGAGGGAAGAGGCGGACAAGTGGGTTTACCTCCGTGGCTGCTGAGGAGGATGGGGCTGAACTGCATTTGCTTTCCACTCTTAGATCAACACTGAGCCTGCCTCGTCTGCCAGGCCATATGGTTTGCAGAGAGGCAGAGTCAAACCGAGTACTGGCAGATGGAGAGAGAGCTATGCTGAAAATGACAGAGTCTAGCAACTGGGGAGGTAGCTGCTGGCAGACAAGAACCTAAGGAGAAGGCTGGATGGGAATGGAGGGAAATGAAAGGGGCCAGGAGACCAGGCAAATGGAAATACTGTTCAGTAGAGAATGGGAGTGGTGAGCTTTGTCTTGGAGAAGAGAGTGCTTAGGCGCTTCGAATGAGGGTATGCACATGATTCACCCAGGGTTTCCTCGGCTTTTAATTTTGTCACATTTGTGTGTTATTTACATTGTCTTTAGTTAATATTGCTCTCTGTGCTGATTTTTATAAAACATAAATTGATTTTAAGAGAAGGCTTTATCACTTCCACATGTAGGAGGTTTGTCATAGTTGAAGAGCCATCACACACACAAGTAGAAAGAAAACAACATGATAGTGATAAATTCTAAGTAGGTCTTCCTGTCTACTGAAGACTGAACTTGAGCCTACACTTTCATTAAAAACACAAACAAACAGAATTAGTGCTTTGAAGGCCGAGTGGTATCCAAGTGGGACTGTGGCATTACCAAACCACGTTATAGTTATATGTGAATAAATAGTTCTGACTTTTTAAAGTTCAGTTTTAAGAAGGGGCCTGATTCAGAGGGCACTGATTCCTTCAGCTGTCTCCTGGAACTGTGCTCCTGAGTCAGACCTCACTAATAATTTTATCCAAAACCATTTTTCTAGCTTCAGTCAGGGAACTACAAGTTTGGACCCACACTTGTGTTAGCAGACAGTCTTGCCCTTCCATCCCTAGGCCTGAAACCTCTCGTGCACAGTGTCAAGCATGCTTCCGAATCTTCGTTTTTTTCAATGAAGATGCGTGGACTTTCAGCCCTTTGATTTGTTGATTCTCAATTATACCCACATTCATTCACTATCTTGGGTGGAGCAGAAAAGTGAGGTTCCTAGGAGTCAAGGTCAGGTACCCAGGTCACAAGAACACATGGCTCAGAGTTTTGGTTTTTTTTTTTTTTTTTTTTTTTTTTTTTGGTCAGTAGTCCAAATTCTGTCCATTTTATGAGTCATTCCTTCATGGGACTTTTTCTGTGATACGGTGAAGAGACTTGAAAATGGAGTGATTTTTCTTGTTGTGTGATTCAGCATTGCTTAATGCAATGATACATTAATGAAGTAAGCTTTACAGGAACGTTTTGAGAAGCACTGGGAAAAAAGCAGAACAAACATGTACCTAGAGATCAGGACACGAGGCTTCTAGTTATCTGTCATCATCTCCTCAGCAGCTTGGACACAGTCCCTCAATTTTTCCTCTGTTGGAAGGCATGGAGTTGAACTTCCTAAGAAATAGCAAATCATTTCCATCTTTCGGCATGACATTCAGAAGGATTCTGAAGCTGTCTCCCAGCTTGTTGGGAAAGAATGCCATAATAGATTAGTGATGTCTGCCACAGGTGCGCAGCTCTGAACAGTGAGATGCATGACGGCCTCCTGCCACTGCTAGATGAGGAAATCTCTGGGGTATCCTGGACTCTGACAGACCATGATTGTATCATTTACACAGTCAGTCAACGGTGTGTTTGGCATTTTCAGTTCATAGACTTGCCAGCCGAGTGAAGGAAAGAAAGCAAAAAGCCAGATTTCCTTTTTCAGTACCGGGCAGGACAATTTTTGTAAGTGATAGGCAAGTCATCCAGTTCAGACCAAGAAATGCTTACTGCGTTCCTATACTATAATAAACCCTGAGTCGAATGACTGAAAAGACTCAGTCCCCTGTCTTGGTTGCTTTTTCTGCTGCTGTATTAAAATGCCCTGGAAAAAGCAACATAAGGAAGAGTTTATTTTTGTTTCATTGTTTTAGTTATGATCCATCGTGGCAACACAGTCACAGCAGCAGGAGCTGGTCACATAGTATCCACAATCAGGAAGCAGAGAGTGATGAAGGCATGATGCTGCTCAACTCTTTCTCCACTTACACAGTCGAGGATCCCAGGCAGGGAATGCTGCCATCCACAGTGGACATGTCTCCCCTCCTCAGTCAATATAGTCAAGATAATCTCCCATAAGCATGCCCAGAGGCCGATTTCTCAGGTGATTATAGATTCTTCCACAGTCCCTATCCTGGAAGACCTCATTATCAGGAACCATATGAACCATGGGAGGGGGGTTAATGACAGGCACATAACCAAGTTTCAACATGTATTGTGTTACAGGTACAGGTGGGATCCTGGGAAAGCTCAGGGCATGCTCAGTCACAGTTCCCTGCAATCATATCCAGACATAGCAGTGAGTCAGCACTGTGGCAGTTCTCAGAGCTCATAAAAGCTAAATGTTGTAGGTTGACTTGTGCACCTCAGAAAGTTAAGTTTCAGTCCTGACTCCCACTACTTGGGAATAAAATCTTATTTGGAGATTGGGTCTATGACATCACTATTGTTGTGATGGCTAACAATAAGTTGCTAAATTGACTGGATTCGGAATCAGCAAACCCTCAAGCTGCTGGACACTCCTGCAAGGGGCTTTCTTGATCAGATTATTTGAAGCAGGAAGACTCACTCGAAATGTGAGCAGCACCTTCTGATGATAGTCAAGATAAAAGGACATGGAAGAAAGAAACTTCACTTTTTGCCTGCTTGCCCTTACTCTTGCTGGCAAGCCCATCTGTACTGCTATTGTAGCATTCCTTCACTGATATTTAGAGCCAGGCTTCCTACACAGACTGAAGACCAACAGCTCTCCAGAAATCCTCCAAGTCTTCAATGCCAGATTGGGACTGCAGGGACATCTAGCCTTGTGGAATGAGCAACTACAGGATTCTTGGCCTCTCCAGTGTGAGACAATCAAAGTTGGATTACCCAGACCATAGCATATAAGCCAATCTAATAAATCCCCTATAATATATAGTCATTATGTCAGTTCTATTTCTTTACAGAACCCTAATATAGCCTGAGGTACCAGGAGAATGTCTGTAGAGTAACAAAATTATGAGGATGAATTTCTCTAGCGGGGTTGGTGAACTAACTGTATTGTATAAGGCAATCTAATGACTCCTCTTTCAATAGAGAACCCTGACTAATGTGTGTGTGTGTGTGTGTGCGCGTGCATGCGCTCAATCATAACCTCTTACACAAACAAAATACTGGAGCCTTAACTTCAGAATGTAGCTAAGTTTTTACAGAGATGATTGAAATAAATTGATTTCAGTAGGATGGGCCCCAATATTATGTGATGAGCATCCTTATAAAGGGGAAAATACAGACACAGAGAAAGACATATACACAGAGATGGTGAAGTGAAGAGACAGAGCGAGGAGATTGCTATCTATAAGCCAAGAGGAACCCTAAAACAGTTCCTCTCTCACAGACCTTGGGAGGAACTAACCCTGCTGACAGCTTGAACAGGGACTTCGGGTCTTCAGAACTACCCCAAAATGAACTTTGTTGTTAAGTCACTCAACACATGAAGCTTTGTCATAGCACACTTAGCAAACTAGTATGCAATGTAATTAAGCCAAGATAAGCTTATACCGGGTCAAGGCATGCACTAACTCAGTGACTAGTATCCTTATCTGAGAAGGACTTTGGACACATGGAGACACATGCATAGGAAAACATGCCAAGTGACAATGCTGTGAAAGGTTGAAGTGACACCTCTGTAAGCAACGGATGCTAAGATCTGCCAGCAACCCCACCAAAAGCCACAAGAAAGCTATGGAACTCCCTTGGAGCTTTCTAGAAGAAACCAGCCTTGCCAACACCTTAACTTCATACTTGTAGCCTCCAGGACCCTGAGAGACTTCACATGACAGCTCGTTACTGTGGTAGTCCTAGGAAGACAATGTAACTAACATTTTATCTTCTCCTCTCCTTGCAGTCCAATCCCACCCTGCATAGCCTCTTGTTCCTCCTTTGAAAAATCTGCTCACATAATAGATAGTATGTATCATCTACCATTAGGAAGGCCATGTTTAGCAGATAAAATGAAGAATTTTCTATAACTATCACCTTCCCTCCACAGTACACTGATGTTGGTTCTCATTGTTTCAAAGAACGTATGAGTCATGTCATGGCTTTGAATTTATAGAGAGATGGAGGAAGAAGAGGAGGAGAGAAATAATGGAAGAAGAAACCAGCCACCTTACAGTGGGAAGAAGAGGAGAAGCAGTAACCTAGGTAGGCAAGTAACAGAGGCTGACTTGAGCAGGGCCCTCTCAATTCATCATACCCGGGAGGACAAGCTATGGCATCAGCATAGCCCTCTCCAGGCCTACTCTGGCCTTTCCAGGACCTCTGAACTCCAACAGCATATGGGATGTACACAGAGAGAGGCTAGAGAGAAACACTGACTTGACTGACATCACTTCTACCATGAGATCTGAGCAGGGAGACAAGGGTGAGAAGAAGCATCCGGACTTTACCAACGAAGTTCAGTTTTTAAAAATCACATGAGGCATTTTTTTCCACACTGAGAGGTTGAGCCGAGATATGTACTTTCTGGAAGAATGTGGCTCTTCTGTCCTCCGGGGAGACATAAGCTCAAAACAGGATTTGCATATTCAAGCCTTTTTTGCAAATTCATTCAAGTGTAACATTTACCAAATTGAGAAGTACACAGCTCAATTGATATTCACAAAATGAACTCACCTTTGTAACTCACACCCACAAAAACTGCACTTTCAACCACTGCAGATTACTTCACACTGCTCCTTCCAATGTTACCCTCTCCTGAATTCCCACAGACCTCTTCCTGTTGTGCTTAACCTTCACAGAGTGGAGCAAATATACTCACATGTCGGATATTCTTTGCTGTACATACCTGTGAGACATGCCTATGATTCCATAGCTGTAGTTTATTTTGTGCGGTGGCTATAGTGTTTCATGGTAAGAACATACCAAGATTTATGTAGGTACTTCATTCTAAGCAAACACATGAGTGGTTTCCAGTTTGGGATTACTGCATATAGTGCTTCTACAAATAATCTTGTATAGATAGATGAGTGTAAGTATTGGGGGTTCCAAGATTCCCCAAGACTTTTCTACAGTCACGTCCTATTTTAGGTGGCTTAATCCTTTCTTATTATCTTGCTAAGGAATTTTGGAAAAGCTATATTTTTACCATCATAGAATATTGGAACTGAAGAGTTCTCTAATACCATCTACATTTCCCACTATACAGATGATAAAACTAGCCAGGTGGGGGAAACTGAATTTATAGAAATCTTCTATACAGTTAGTAAGTAATACATGGCCTAGGAATTAAGGCTCATCATAAGTCTGATGCATCTTCGGCCTCCCTGTGCAGTGTGTCCCCTATGTAGTATGTTCCACTACAACTTCTAAGCACGCTGCCAAACTTGACAGAAGGTATTCTTTGCAAAGTGTAATAAATGTGTGCCAGCCTGCACCTCCACCAGGAACTCACCTCTGCAGCCCATCCCTTCACGTGGCAAAGCCCATCTGGGCCAAGGGTTTTAGATAGAATGGGTGAGCTGAATTCCCTAGCCTAGCCTCCTGCCCTGCAGTTTGAGATGAGATACTATTTCAAAGCTTTCAAAAGATTTTCTAATCTTTATTTTTCGTCAGCTTTGGCATCTGCCCTCAAATTCTGTGTTACCAGACAGAGCCATGGCATCACATTAGAGTGGATTACGTTCATTTCTCTCTCTCTCTCTCTCTCTCTCTCTCTCTCTCTCTCTCTCTCTCTCTCTCTCCACTACAGGGTTTCACTGTAGCCCAGGATATCCTTGAATTCATATCCTCTTGCCTCGTTTGCTGAGGGCTAGGATTACAGGCATGCACCTAATATGTTGTTATGTCAATAAACCAATAAGAAGGTGTAGTCACTCTTTCATATGTGTTAGAATATTGAACCTAATGTGTGCCTTTAATTAGACATGCATTAGGGCATTTATTTGGTGCTCACAACAGCCCACACAGTCAATACTATTTTATCTATTTTTTTTAGATGAAACATGGACATTTTTGAGAAATCATTTGATCTAAAGACCCAAAGTAAAGTGACTGAGTCATGACTTGGACTCAAGTATTCAAAGCCACACTCACAACCCAGGCTGTATAACCTCTGTTACTTCAAACTATTATCACACCATCAAGAAGGAGGAAAGCGCTGGCTCAGGGCATTCTGTTCATTAAGAAAACCACATAAAGGAAAGTCTGAAGCTGTAAAGAAGATGTGTTTCCTTACAGAAGGAACATGGCAGTGTTTAAATCAGTGTTTCACTGGGAACACTTAAGTGTTTGATTGCAGAGAATTTACTACGTGACTTGGGGACTTGGCAGAGTCAGAGAAATTCAATCAGAGTGATAAGGAATGTCTAGTCTTCAGTGATGACTGGGAAATTGGGGTATGGTAGCTCTTCAGACCCCTTATCAGGGCTAGGGAAGAGCTGTGTGATCAAGACTTTGGAACTGGTTTGTAGTAGAAATGTCTATAGGTGGAAAGTAAGTGGGGAAAGACAGACAGACAGCACAGAACAAACTGAAGAGAACTTCCTGTATAGAAATAGAGGTAGCCCCGCCTTCTCTGCTTGGGAATCAAAAGAATTCTATGGAACTTTAAACCAGGAGAGTCAACAGGAAGAAGACGAGTGCACAATTGACCCTCATGGCAAATCAGAAGAGTTAGATGGCTCATGTCAAGGAACGAGGTCAAGAACCCACAAAAACTTCTGCAGGATCTTGGTGGAGCGCACAGTTCATGGCTTGAAATTTGGGGGGTAAACATTGGAAGTCTTCCTCCTGTGATATTTGTCCTGTCACTGCCCTTGATCTTTGTTTAAAACCTTCCAGTGGTTTTCCACTGCACATAGACTAAAGTGCAAACCCACGGAAGGCCTCCATTTCAGTCCTGGACCTGGCACCTATCTCCCTCCCAGCTTCTTGCACCTCGTTCTTCCCTCTCTTCCTCTGGCCACAGCGGTTTTGATTCTGTTCCATGGACAAGCTGAGCTCTTTCCTGACATGGTTCGTTTCTACTCCCTGCCTGGAGCCCTCTTTCATGGCTCCTTTCCCGACTGACTCTGCTAACATTTCCGTCCTTTTAAAAAATATTTCATTTATTAGTTCTATTTTATGTGTATGAATGTATTGCCTGCATGTGTGTGAGTGCACCCATGTGGTACAGTGCCTTCAGAGGTCAGAAGAGGGTGTCAGATCCCCTGGAAATGGAGTTATGAATGGGTGTTAGCTGCCCTATGGATGCTGAGAATCAAACCTGAGTCCTCTGCAGCTCTCTTAACCGCTGAGCCATCTCTCCAGTCCCAACATGTCCATTCTTGACACCTAGAGCATCATCTTAAACAGCCTCACATTTGTCCTGCCTCCTCGCAGCACTTACCAAAATCTCTGATTGCCTTATTTATGTATCTTTCCCTTGTTTATGATGTACCATCACCCACTAGTTTTCAAGTTCCAAAAAGTTGGCTCTGTGTGTGTGTGTGTGTGTGTGTGTGTGTGTGAGTGCACCTGTGTGTTTACATGTTTGATTTCAAATTGTCATCACCTCTTAACACGGTGCTATGGATTTCTGCACATTTGACAGGGATTTACTGAATGGATGAATAAACTGCTATTAGAACCAGATATTTAAACAATGATACAAAGAATATCTAGACTCTTAGTTCCTACTAAAAGACACCGGCTTTAAATCAGAATAAAATTAGTTATTTGTAAACCAATCTATGCCTAGACTATCAAATGCCCCAGATCTAAAACCAAAAAAAAAGGAGAGCCAGCAAATGAGACTGACTTATAAACAGTATAATGGTTTTCTTGACCCTTTTCAGTGAAATGGGTGAAAATTATTTAAAACAGACATTTAAAATTTTTCATTTATTTGTTACTTGTATGTATATGTGTGTGTCTGATTATATGTGCAAATGCTCTCAGAGGTCAGAAAAGGGCATAAGATCACCTGGAACTGGAGTTACCAGTGGTTGTGAACCTCCAGATATCGGTGCTGGAAATCAACCCAGGTCTACTGCAAGAGTGGCAACTGTTCTTAACCCTTAAGCCATCTCTCCAGACCCTAAAACAGACATTTAAGTAAAATCAAAGAGCAAGTGAACAGACAGTTACTATGAAAATTCAGTAAGAAAAGTTAGATGGAAATTAACTTCACAGATATGCAATGATTAAATAATACCTGCCTAAAACTGGTGGGTCAAGGAAGAAATAAAGAAAAAATTCAGAAACTATGTTGAGATGAATGAAAATGAAGGCATTCATTTATTAAAACTGAGGAGTTGCCCCTGAAGCAGGACTCAGGGGGAAAGTAGAGCTGTAAATGCCTGTCGCAAAGGAGAGAAATCCTGAAGTTAATAAGCTGACTTTGTACTTTAGAACACTGGGGGATAAAAGGCAAAGTAAACCTCCAAAAAGCAGAAGGAAGAACACATTAAAGAGGAGAGGGGAAATTAATAACTCGGGCAGAGAAAAACAATAGAAAAAGCTGCGAAACCAGGACCTTATTCTTTGAAAACATCGAAAGACTTGATAAACTTTTACCTGGGTTGATGGGGGAAAAGAGAAAGACTGATTACTAGAATCAAAAATGCAAAAGGGGACATTGTTACTGACCTTAACAATCAAGAGTCAAAAAGAATACTATGAATAAGAGTACTAAATTAGATAAACATAGATGAATGAACAGATTCCAGCAAAAATAGAAATGACCTGAACTATGTCAAGGAGAGCCGGCAATCTAAATAGATCTTTAACAAGACAGCAGACTAAACCATACCAGTTGACATGTCAACACGGGAAGGGGAAAACTCCACAAAGTCTCATCTCTGCATGAAGACGTCTGGGCAGTCTGCAGCTGCCGAAAGAAGGAGAATCGGTTTTCTCAGAGAGGAGCTCCCTGATAAGTTATCTAATCCCAAGTGCTCAATCCTAAACACATGTACACATGTGCCCCACTAAATGGATTCAGTACGTTGTAGTGTAGGTAGGTAGATAGATGAGGGATGGATGGATGGATGGATGGATAGATAGACAGACAGACAGGTAGAGAGATAGAATAATAAAGAATAGACACAAAATTGAGAAGGGGGGTGTGGAAGGAGTTGGAGGGGGAGAAAGAAGGGTGGGATTGGTGTAAATACGTTATGCCTTTAGCTATAGAGGAGAAACGCTCAATAACTTAATCTTCTACTTTATACTTCATTTATTACTTTTATTTTATACGTATGAGTACATTTCCTGTATGGATGTAAATGCATCCATGTCATGCAGTGCCCACAGAAGTCAGAAGAGGACATTGGATCCCCTGGAACTGGAGTTATGGGCGGTTGTTTGTCACCATGTGGGTATTGGAAACAGAACCGAGGTTCTCTGCAAGAGCAGCCAGTGCTTTTAACTGCTGTTCCATCTCTCCCTTATTCTACTTTTAAGATATAAAAGATAGAGACTAAATTAATAGTTAAAAGTCTACAGAAAGTACCAGGTAGATAAGCCCAGGTCCAGGTGGTGTCACCACTGAAATCTGCCAAATATTTAAAGCAGAATTAATAGTAACTCCCTTCACACTCTCAAAAAAAAAAAAAAAAGAAAAGAAAAGAAACACTTCTGAGCATCATGGTATGATACCAGTATTATCCCAAATGACAGCCATACAAAGACATCACAAGAAAGGAAGAGAGACTGATACCTTTTGCAAATACAAAGGTAAAATTCTCAACACAACTCAAGCAAAACGAATCTAGCCACAAAGGCATTCAGAAAGTCCGATTTTATAGTCAAAACAAGGAAACCATTCTCCATTCAGCTCTGTCTCCTTCTCTGATTGACAAGCACACCTGCTGAGAGGGAGGCCTCCTGCCAGGGACCTCCTGGTGGCAAGCATTCAGCCTGACAAGTCAGCTGTGTAGAGAGCCAGAGCAAGAAAAGTTTCCTGAGAAATTCAGAGGAAACAGTAATTGGAATGTACATATCATTTTCTTCAATGGCCCTTGGCCTCAGAAAAATCATAGAGCAGGCACATAAATGATGTGGAGAAAGAATACTGACAAAATGCATTTTTCTTGGTTCCTCAGGCTTTGCGGGAGAAGACACAGCATTTTGTCCCTCTTATACCATATATAGTAAATAATCTTAGGCTTTCTCGAGTACTCTGGCAAGAATTCACAACTGCACAGCAGTAATTTGCAGATATCACCAGTGTTGGTTGAAAAGGAATTAGTACGGAAAATTTGTGTTAACTAGTTCTTTTCTTGGTGCAGAATCAAGTCGGGATGTTTTTTGTTAATAAGTTTCAGAGCACCGGATGGACAGTTAGGGAGGCAATAAAGCTATTTATCACTCACCTCAGAAGAAGCCCACAAGAAGACAGTTCCTGAGCTAACTTATCAGTTCAGTGCTGTCACTACAAACTTGCTGTTTCCTTCTATTTAGACCATCATCTTTAACTGTCAGAGCTCTGTCTTCTTGCTTAGTATCGCACCATCACAATACAGAAGCTCTAGCTCTAGACATCACATCTGTATTCCAAGGCAGAAAGATAAAAGGCAGGACTAGGATGTGTTTTCCAGTTATTTATATTTTTTAAGAAAACAGATTACTTCCCTGAGATCCTGTTGGTTTGAATGTGAAATGTCCTCCTAGACTCATGTTTAAACACTTGGTCCCCAGCTAATGGTACTGTCTGGGAAGGTTGTGAAACCTTTAGGATGTGGAGCCTTGCTGGAGGAAGTGGGTCACTGAAGTTTTGTAGTCCAGGCCAGTTCCTGTTCATTCAGCTGACTGGCTCCTGATTCCATGTGATGGTTCACCTCACGTTCCCACTACCAGGCTTTCCCTACCGTGATAGATAGTCTTCCTTAAAACTTTAGGTCAAATAAATCCTTCCTCCATTAAGTTGCTTTTTGTCGGGTAATTTGACATAACAGAGAGAAGTAATGATTGCAGACCACAAACAGACTTCAGAGACCATGAGCTTGAACTGGGTCTCTCAGGACGACCTCTGGATAAAAGCGAAGCTGGTCATGAAGGGTAGTTAGTAAAAGTGAAAGGATACCCAAGTTATATTAAAACAGCACTGTCTTACTTTCTTTTCCTGTAGCTGTGATTAAAAAAAAATAATTCCAATGAACAGAACTTAAGGGAGAAAGGGTTTATTTTGGCTCATGGTTCAAGGTTATAATCTGCATTAGTTACTCTTCTGTTGCTGTGATAAAACATCATGACTAAGGCAGCTTATAGAAGGAAGAATTTGTTTGACTTATGGTTCCAGAGGAATAAGAGTCCATCGTGGCAGAGAGGCATGGCAGGAGTCAACCAGAACAGAAAGTTGAGCAGTACTTCTGTCCTCACTTAACATAGTCAAGATAATTGTGCCAGGTGAGCCCGCTGGCCTGTCTCCTGAATGATTCTAGATCTCATCAAGTTGACAGTTGAGATAAACTATCACCCTGATATAATTATTTAGGGAGGGATAAATGCATCTTTGAGTCAAATATGGATTCTATTAGTAAAGGGGGCCCTTCAAGTGAATGCTGAGTGGGTTCCTCGAAGCATCTACACAATGAGATGTAACTGTTCTTTTCCTAAACCATTTTCCACTCACAGTGAATCCTGTTTCATCCTCACAACCTCCCAGGGAGTGGAGAAGGCTCTGTCTTTTACAGATAAGTCATGTTAGACTCTGGTAAGTGAATGGCTTAGATGCTCAGAAGAGCTTTCTAAAATGTGATTCTCAGAATGCCAACAGTTCTATGGATAAGATCTTCTAGAGAAATACCATGTGTGAGACATTCAGCCCTGAGGAGCACTCTTAACAGACAGATGTCTCTTGGGGGCCCTATCTCATTTAAACATCCTTACCAGGTCGGGCCTGTTACAACAGGTAGACGGTACAAGAGGTTGAGAGGTTAAGTTGCTGTTCCTCTGATGGATAGCTAGAAACTGGCTGAATCAGGATTCAGATCAAGAGGATTTCTTTTCAAAGTTTACACGCTATCAAGAGTGCTATAAAGTAAAAGCATTCCCCTGCCCCAAGATATCTCAGAGCCTTCATTCTGCTTAAATGTATTGTAAAAATAAAATGCATAAGGATCACCAAGAAAAGGGTGACTCACTGACCACAGAACTCCCTTCGTGGGATGTCTAGTAGACCTCTGAGAAACTAGTGTCCTGAATGACATACTTCAGAAAACACTGAAGAGGTGAACAAAACTCAACCTACACGCCAGCAAACAGAGTTCTCTGCCATTTGGAGGCCCATGGGCCTTCTAGCCATTTCCCACCTGTCCTTGAGAATATCATCATTTTCTTTCAACCAGTCTTCTCCAAGAGCTTGCTTGGACCACCAGGCATGAGTTTTGGGTCGCCCTTTGTGTTCTGTGTTACCCTATTCAGTGGTTTCCATCAGAGAAAGATTGTGGCAATCTATGGGAACATTTTTGTTTAATAACTGAGACTGGAGCAGTGTATCATTAGCATTTGGTGGGTAAAGGCCAAAGACGGCTTGAGCATCCTCTGATGCAAAAGTGAAGACCTCATCCCTTCTCCTGGCCCACGACAAGGAGTTGCCACCTCCAAATGCCACGCTTGTGAATTACTTCCCTTCTCCTACTGGCCACATTCCTTCAATCTTACATTTTCTTGTCTGTTCTGGTCCCTCTTCCAACTTCTTTGTCTTTTTTTCTTAGAAATGATGCTTTTATAACTCATTTTTTAGTTTTCATACAAAAGAATGGGTTGCATCATAATGTTTTCATATACATACAGTCATTGCATCCTGTTCATAATTCCTCTATCACAACCCTCCCATCCCTTCTCCTTCCTACTGCTTGCTGATTCCCTCTACCCACCCCCATCAGAATTATCTCTCTCTGCTTTTCAGCTTTCTCTCTTTCTCTCTCTCTCTTTTTCTCTCTCTCTCCCCCCCCTTTTTCTACACACACACACACACACACACACACACACACACACACACACACATTTAAATGAAGATTCTGCATATGAGAGAAAACATGTGACACTTGCCTTTCTGAATCTGGCTAAATTCATTTGACATGATGATCTCCAGTCCCATCTATTTTTCTACAAATCACATAATTGCATTCTTGACTACAGTTGAATAAAACTCTGTTCTGTAGACACACCGCATTTTCTTCATTCATCTCAGGCTCCATATCTTGGTTGTTGTGAGTAGTGCAGTTAACATCACTGTTTGTACGTCATGACCATAGCTGTGGGAGCAGAGGTAATGCTAAGCCCTACCTCAGACCCTCATGTCTCCTTCTACAGGGAATTTAGTTTGGTCACTGAACTTGAGAGCTACAGAGCAGCCGTCTTTGGCATGGCCATTGCAAATATCTAATCCAAGAAGGAGGCAATCCTGCTTTCTGTTCTCAGATAGAGAAGGCAGTGGCTACAGAGGCTAGCCTTGGCTTCCACCTGTCAATCCACTGAGCCTGTGTGTCTCCGTCTTATGCTTTTATTTTTGGATTCCCTTCCTGCACCCCTATAGCAAACTCTTTTTCATTGTGATCGGAACCAGAGTCACAATTAAAACACAAGTTTAGAAAGAACCTGGTTTTCTTAACCTCTAATACAAGATTCTTTCTTCTCCCCAAACCTAAAAGTTTAGAGAGAAAAGAAATAGATCCAGAGAGAATCTGTGAGATGGACATAGACCAGTACTTCTGTCAGCCTTCTACAGAGGACAGCTGGAAAGGCCTTCCTACTTTTGGATGATTACCCAGAAAAAGGGTCTAATGCCTGGGGTCTTGCTTTGGTCTCTAAACTATATAACATTGTAAAATGTGAGCCCTCATCTCAGTGAAAGACATTAACGGTCTACTTCAGTTTCAACACATCAAAGGAAGATTGTGAAGACAATTATTTGCTGAAGGGGCATGCGGCCTTGTTGGACTTGACGTTTATTTTATCTTCCTTTGAAAACAGTTAAAATTGCACAGTTGATATTTTGTACTTCTAATCCTTTGCCTCTAAATGATTACCACAAAGAAATAATAGTAAGAAAAAAAGATTAGATCTGGCTGTTGACTTGGAATAGACTTTGGAATTGTTTCTTTCCAAAGAAAAACAAGTACAAAACTTTGGCTATACCACAGGCCCCCACACTGTGCTCCTGATTGCCTGTGGCTGTGTCAGCCTGAGGAAACCGCAGCTACAGTGGCTGGTCTAAGCCCTGCCAACTTCAAGTTCAAGTTCTGTGTCTGGCTCCAAGTTGGCAGGAGAACAGTCTGTCAGTGATGGTGTCTGCTGCAGGGCTGGACATTCCCTGAAGTAGACCTGCCCTCTCTTGCTTGCTCCGTGACCTCCTCCCACAAATCTGGGATGGTTTTCTGCTGCACTCCTCCACCTATCCTGTCCTTGCTCTACCCAGCACCGATGCCAGGGATAGTCTGCAGGGTGGATTCCGACACTCTGAGATCAGAGCTGTGCTGTTCCAGGTATGCTGAGTGTTAGCAGAAGTTTTGGGACACTTGTCAACACCGTCATTTGTTCTGTTTCTGTTTTTTACACTTTTATTAAAATGTGTGCTTGTGGAAGTCAGAGGCTGACGTACAGTGTCTTCCTCTACTGCTCTCCACTGTATTTTTTGAGACAGGGTCTTTGCTGATCCTTGAGCACACTAGGTTGATGAGACAGCTAGTCAGCAAGCCCCAGAGATCCTCTTGTCTCCGCCCTAACCAACACTGGGATTACAGGTGTGCACTGTCTCACCTGGCTTTTTAAGAGGGGGTGGAGATCTGAACTCAGGTCCTCATGTACTTTTCCTACTGAGCCATCTGCCAGCCCCTGATATGTTTCTTTACTTACAAAAGTTCCGCTCCTGATAGAGTTATCCTTTCCAAATATACTCAACATTTCTAAATCTCCAAATAATTTTTCTCTAATCTGTATTCCTAGGTGAATCCTCACCTCCAAACACTTTTCTTCTTGGCTTTGGTTGAATTATAATTTTCAAAGTAATTTATTCTTTTTAGATTTTTAAAATTTTATGTCTATAAGTGAATTCTGCATGTAGGGCACCTGTGTGTGCAATACCTATGGAGGTCAGAAGAGGGAGTCGGATTCCCCAGGAACTGGAGTTACAGAGGGTTGTTAGCCACCATGTGGGCACTGGGAATCAAACCCAAGTCCTCTGCAAGAGCAACCAGTGCTTTTAACCACTAAGCCATCTTTCCAGCCCCCAGTTTGCAATTAATTTATTTTTAATACTATCACTATATGTGGTACTGGGTGCTAGAGATCCAACCCAGAGTCATGAGCATGCCAGGCGATGAAACTACATCCACAGCCCATGATTTTAACAAATACCATGTGTTATGTGTGTGTGTGTGTGTGTGTGTGTGTGCATGTGTGATGTATGTACGCACACATTTGTGTGTGCATGGCAAGCATAAGGAGGCCAGAGGACAACCTTGGGTATTAATCTTCTCCTTCCGTCTTTTTTGAGACAGGGTCTCTTGGTCTATTGTCTATGAAAAGCTAGTCTAGTTGGCCCATGAGCTTTCAGGAACTCTCCCATCTCTGTCCCATCTCTCTGTAGAAGTGCTAGAATTACAGATACAAGCTACCTGTCTTTTTTACATGGGCTATGGGGATTCAAATTCATTCCCATGCTTGGGAAGCAAGTGCCTTTCCCACTGAACCGTCTCCCTAGCCCTGATTGTTTTGAAATGCTGTCCCCTTATATCTGTCTTTCAGGCTATGGATGTTCCTGCTACAGCATGTATCAAGGCTTGCTTTATGTTCTGCTTTCTTGGCTTCTGGTGATATTATTTCCAACCAACTAAAGAGTTTAAAGCAGTTTATGAAATTGGTCGTCAAACAGTAACCTCAGATTCAGGAAATGCTTTATTATTCATGTGAAAGAATTTTGTACATTGATTTTTTTTTAATGGCCAGAAAAATAAAAATCAGATGATTCCTTGGCTGTAAGGTCAGTATCAGTGTCTGGGTTCCTTTGACTCCGGAGAAAAATCCCACGCCAGCGCACTCACAAGTTCCCCATCAGAAGCCGGTGTTACAGTGTGGGAATCGGAAGCCAGAGGCAGGGACGCCTATGTTAATGGGACTGCAGAGACCACTTAGAGACACTGAGCATCTCCAAGAGAAGAAACGCAGGGCTGCTCTCTGATGTCACTTGGTGCAGGCAAGCACACAAGCTTTCCTGACTGACGTACAGTGTGACAGGGCCCTGAGGCCGCTGCAGGATGTCACTCACAGGTCAGGTTCTCTGATCTGTGACTCTTCCCAGGAGCCCAAGCTCTGGTTGCAATGATCCTCTTTGGAAGCCGTGGCCCTTGCAGTTCAGAGTGACTCAGGCAGATGGCTGCGGGTGATGAGCCTCTTCTCATTGGTCATAAAATACCAGAAGCCACTGCATTGTGTACAAATAAGTGAGACTATTGCTGAGTCCTTTGCATTTCTGGATTCTATTTTGAGAATAGGTCTCTCTTTCCTATGCAGAACACTGACAGAATGAGCCATCATGTCAGGTGTGTGTTTGACACATCTACTGGAGTTTGTTTAATTCAAGATATGTTTTTTAAATCCGACTTCAAAACCACACTTTTACATTTGGGTTGCTTATAGAATACCAAGAGTTGGAGACAGACGGGGAGGAAAGACTTTTTAATTTCTTTTTACAAAAATTATCAGAGGTAGTCTCAAATTGAAAGACATTTAAATTGGGCTGTCACTCCCTACCCTTAAGAGATGTTACTATTAACCTCCTCCCACAAAAAAAAAAAAGAAGAGAAAAGAAAAAATTGAGGAAAAAAAGATTAAAAACAGGACTGGAGATATAGCTCAGTTGGTAAGAGTGCTTGCCTAGCACACAGGAAGCCCTGGGTTCAATCCCGGCACCCCATAAACCAGATGAGGGAGTGCACACCTATAGTCTCAGTATTAGGGAGGTGAAGGAAGGAGGATTAGAAGTTCAAGGCCATCTTTGTTGAAAAAACCAGTTGGAAGCCGGTCTGGGGTACATGAAACCCTGTCTCAAAAAATCAGAAGAGGGGCTGGAGAGATGCATGGCTCAGCAGTTAAGATCAATCACTGGCTGCTCTTGCAGAAGACCTAGCTATTAATGCAGAGAACCTGGGTTCAGGGTTCAAGCACCCACATTGGGGCAAAGGACCACCCATAATTCCAGTTCTAGGGGATCCAACACTCTCTTCTGTCCTCCCTGGGCATTGCATGTACAGGTGCATTTACATGCATGCAGGCAAAACACTCATAGACACAATGTTAAAATAAATAAATAAAGTTTGTAAAAGAAGAAGAAAAAATGAAGAGGACAAGGAAGAGGAGGAAGGGAGGAGGGCAAGAGTAAAGGAGACAATGTAGAAGAGGAGGTAGAGGTAGAAGGAAGAGCTAAATCTGAACCTGAGTGTTCCATCCCCTGGGTAATAAGTCCCTGTGTCACTGAAAGCTGACTCTGGGCAAGGGTGCTCCTATGGTAGCATTGCTCTATTTGTGACATTGGTTCTCAAACCTTTGACCATCAGAATCATGTGCTGCAGCTTCCTAGGCTCCACCTTCAGAGAGTCTATAATTCAGCACACTTAGGCCAGGAAATCTGCAACCTGAATACCAAGTAGTGTGATTCTAATCCGCAACCACTGCATGAAGATATGGTATTCATAATCATTAAAGTCACAGGGCCAATGACAACTCAAGTCACTAACTTGTAACTCTATGGCCTATGTCCAACTTTAGAAAAAAAAATTTGATGTGTTTATTTTTTCGTATATGTCTGAGTGTTTTGCCTGCATGCATGTAAGTGCACCCATGCGTGCAATGCCAATAGAGTCCATAAAAGAGCATTGGATACCCTGGGACTTGAGTTACCAATGGTTGTTAGCTGCCATGTAAGTGCTGGGAACCCAACCCAAATCCTTGGCAAAAGCAGCCATTGCTCTTAACCTCTGAGCCATCTCTCCAGACCTGCCTCTGTCCATCTAGAGAGTTCTGCCAGATGGGCAAGTAGCAGGGTGAGAGAGAAAGAGAGTATATGATCTGTATTATAAAGATCTGTATTGGAATCCTTGCTCTGTCATTTATTAGCTACGTTTGTGGCCCTGGGAAAATGTCATTAAGAGGTTGAAAGCCCCATCTGTGGAATACTGACTATAATGACTGCCTTGCTAATCCCATGGGCTATGAAGATCAGATGAGAAAGAGCTTGTGATGTTAGCATGCTAGAAGTCAGAACTCTTTAATTTTATGATGAGCTACTCACACCTTGAAGCTCCAGATCCCAACATAGTTATTCAATGAGCCACAGGCAGTGTGCTGTATTTGGGGACGAGTTCCCCTTGTGGTCTTGAGGCTTCAAAATCACCAGCTGCATGAATGCAGTGGGAATACCCTGGGCTCCCTGATGAATGCGAACCTCAGGTGGGGTGTGGTAAAGATGCAGTGCCCACTCTGAGGATAGTGAGTGCTCCGAAGTTACAGGTGTGCCGGTCACACGGACTGGGGACTGGGGATCTTAGGACAGAGCTTGAGCTGGGGGCCTCTTTCCTACTTTTAACCGTGAAAAGGATACCCCTTTTCTCCCTGCCCTTCCCACTTATCCAGTTTACACATTTGACTTCCTCTGGCTACTTCAACCACACACCCCGAAGCCTTGCCCACCGCCCACGGCCTCTGCCAAAACTCCTTCCCTGCTTGCGGGTTCTAAGACTGTTCTCTCCCAGACAATGTTCACAGGGACCTGTTTCTTATAGATTCTGGAACTCTGTAAACTCAAATTTTATCATTAATTTTTAAAACCTTTTTGTTATTTATTTTTATTCTATATGTAAATGTACCATCACCATGCACGCAATGCCTGAGGAGGCCAGAAGAGGGCATCGGATCCCCTGGAACCGTAACTGAGGTTGACTGTTAGCCACCATGTGGGTGCTGGGAACTGAACCCAAGTCCTTAAGCGGCGAGATAGGCTGGAGATAAAGCCCAACACATGAGCCTTTGAGGAACATTCAAGTTCCAAAGCACAATGCTTTCTTTCCTCTACATTCAAAACCAAAGCAACCGGGTGTTTCCTTTCTGCTGTGGATGCTCTCCTTCTCCTGGCCCTTCATTTTACTACCTGGCTCCAGATCGTTCAGTTTGGCTCTGATCTGACAAAGTTGCCACAGATTTCCTAATGTCTCCAATTCCTTCTCCAGGCAGCTGATAGCGTCCCTCCTGGGCAGGGCCTGTCCCACACAGACTTGTTTTTCTGTTTCCTAACTTCTGGTGTGACTTTGTACTTCTAATAACAGAATTTTCAAGGCCAATGTTTCCCCTGAAGTGCCATTAATGTGTTTTGATGAGGGGTGTGTCTTCAAGCAACATTTGTAAGCGTTGTTTTTGTTTGGCTTGAGAAATGGTGTTTTAAAGCATATTTCTTTTACATTGAGAGGGAAAGCAAAATAAAGAGCCAGTAAAGAAGACAGCTGTGCAAGGCAAACCTCAAAGACTGTCCCTTGCAGCAGGCATGAGAGGTGACCACTATTCCAGCAGGAAAGACATCCAGTCAAGCAGGCAACAGCAAAAGAATACTGGGAACTAAGCAAAACAGACATGGGCCAGAATGTAGATCCTCTTTGATGACATGCCGTGAAATATGGCAATCCTTGGGAATTGTGGGACAATAGGCAGAAAAGTTCCAGCTGCCACTCAGAGATATCCAGAATAGGAATTAGCAACTATAACCTGCCTTCCGCTCTTGCAAATAAAGTTTTATTGAGAAAGAGCCACACTCATTCATAGTCTCCACAGCTAATTTCACATTACAACAGCGGAATAGCTGTAACAGAGACACTTTAGGCTGCAAGGTCAAAATTCTCCACTGTCAGGCCCTTTACGGACAAAAGGTTTGCCAAATCTGGTCTAGCAGGCCGTGTCTGATAGGATACTACTTTACAAACCTCCTTATCAACAGAAGGCATTCCTGTGAAGAATACGTTAAATTTTAAATTTTTAAATTATGTGTATGAGTGCTGGTTTTTGCACATCTACATGGTATCCATAGGGCCAGGAGAGGACATCAGATGCCCTGGAGCTGGAGTTACAGGCAGTTGTGAGCTGCCTGATGTGGGTGCTGAGAACCAAACTCCCATCTACTGGAAGGCCAATGTATACTCTTAACTATGGAACCATCTCTCCAGCTCTCAGGAGAATATTTTGAATGTATAAGTCCATGCAAAGGATAGCCCAGGGGTGATGGATGGGACCAGAGTCACAGAGCCCAATAGCTCAGCCTTCTCTTTGGGCCCCTCCCTAAGGGTGTCTCTAGAACCCAGGATTCCGTGGAAAGCAGTTTGAAAATCAGTCCACAGCACATGCTTCTTGAGGGCAGGGCACTGCTTTATTTCTTATGCATGTGCTCAGTAATGGGTGCAGAAAATATGCTCAAAGCATGATGGGTAAGTAATGGGATGCAGTTCCTCTAGGCAAGACCCCAGGCCTCAGGTCCACAGCAGAATCTCTGTGGGGTTTATCATTCAGACTCCCCACAACAGCCATGTGAGTCCACTGTCACCTCTTCTCGGGTCCTTATGCCTGTGGTTCGTGACTAAAGTCCCCTCTCTCTGCCAGAACTGCTGTCACTGAGATCCCCAATGACAGCCTTTACTGCATGCCATGGGCATGCTTTGGGTTTTCTTTCTTATCTTCAGGTGGCCCTTTGAACATTTCCCTGACTTTGTGTGTGTGTGTGTGTGTGCGTGTGTGTGTGTGGGAATGACTTTTTAATTGAATTTTTATGAATTTCATACTACATATGTTTACACTATTTAGGCCCCCTCTCCTATCAGCACCCTTCTTAATGCCCCCACCCAATTTCAATTTCGCATACTCTGTCGTACATATATTTGTGTCTCCACATACCCTTCAGTGTGGGTTCATCTACTGGAGCCTGGCTAGCCCATCTAGTTTCATATTTCTTTTACTATTTTTATTTTATATGTATGAGTATAGTATTGCCTGCACGTGTCTTAGTAGACTCATGTCATGCAATGTCGGTGGAGGTCAGAAGAAGGCATTGGATCCCCTGGAACTGGAGTTACAGACAGTTATTAGCTGCCATATGGATTCTGGGAATCTAACTCAGGTCCTCTGCAAGGGCAGTCAGTGCTCTTAACCTCTGATCCATCTCTCCAGCCCTTAATTTCACAACTTTAAAGAAAACCAATTCTCCTTCTTCCAGCAGTTAGCAGTTGCCAATAGCTCTCAGATGAGATTGAGGCTTCTTTCCCATCTCTCCACTTCTGTGCTGGATTTTGTCTGGCCTGAGCTTGCATGGGTCTTGTGAGTTCATAGGAGTAACTTTCCAACTGCCTGGTATCAACATCTCTGGCTCTTACAATCTTTACACTTCCTCTTCCACATATGTTCCTGAGCCTTGGGAGACAGAAGTTTTGATTGATAAAGGTGCCCTATTCAGGGATAAGCACTCTGCAGTCTCTTATTCTTTGCACTTTGGCCATAACTTTCTGGGTTAATCAACATCTGCTACATAAGGAAAATTCTGTGATGAGAGTAGAAAGACGCATTAATATTCTTTTTGCTCCCGTTCCATGAGGCTCCCTAAGCCTTAAGCATAGATACTGCATTGTAGATTGTCACTTATGGCTGGGCGCCTCAGAGACACTTATTCCCTGCATTTGACCAGTTGTAGAACTTTGTTATAGTCTCCATCTATTATAAAAATAAGCTTCTTTGATAAGCAGCGAGACATACATTTGTCAGGCTTGTTGGTAGCTCTCCAACAGCTCGTTCCAGCCTAGTCCCAGAGCAGAAAGATGGCAACCACTCTCGTGGCTTTTTAAGAAGAAAAGCAAAAGAGGCTGGGAGATGGCTTAGCAGTTAAGGGTGCTTACTGTTCCATCATGAAGACCAGAGTTCAGATCCTAACACCCATGAGAGCTGGCTCACAAACGCTGTGACTCCGGCTCCAAGGAAATCTGATACATGTATGTAGGAATGACTTTTCTAATTGAATTTTTGAGAATTTCATACAATATATTTTTTATCATGTTTATACCCTCACACACACATATCACTCACACAGATACATATATACAAACACACACAGACACATAAATTAAATAAATATTTTTTAAAAACATGAAGGAAGGAAGAAAAGCAGACCAATTTTATGTTTTTTTTTTTAAATACTTTTATTAGTGGTACTGGAGATTAAACCTGAGATACTGTGCATGATAGGCAACTACTCTGCAACTGAGACATATCCCCAGCCTCGAGTCTTATTTTTAATTGAAAATTCACAATTGTATAAATTTATGTGATACAATGTGATATTTTGTTATGACTACTCATTGTGGAATGATAAAATTAGATTGATTAACTTATCTGTCACCTGAAATCCTTAGCATATCTTTGTGGTAATAACATTTAAAATCTGTTCTTTCAACTATTTTGAAATATACAATACTTTATTATTAATTGTAACCACCATGCTGTATAATAAGTCGCCAGTACCTCTTCCTCCTGCATAATCAAAATTGTGTACCTTTGAACAACATCTCTCCTTTCCCATCCACACGCTCCAGCCCTTGGTAAACATCATTCAAGATAAGGGGCTGTTATCCAACATACATAAGGAAGCACTCGATAATAAGAAATATCTACTAAAAACGGGCAAAGGATCTAAAGAAGAAATACAAATGGCCAACAGCTATATGAAAAATGCTCAGCATAACTAACCATTAGAGAAATTCAACTAAAACCACAGTGAGCTAACACCTCACCTCTTTTTACCAAAAAGCTGAAGGCTAAGGGCTGTGAGAAAATGGAGAAAAGAGAGCTCTTACACAGTGTGGTGGGATTGTCCATTAATGTAGGTAAGTTGGAAAATAGTATAGAACTTCCCCTGAAAATTGAAATTAGAATTAACATATGATCCAGAATATCCCCCTTTTAAGTATATCCCAAAGAACTGAAAGCATTGGCAAAGAGATTTGTATTTCCACATTTTAATGTTAGTCACTATAGTCAACATATGGAAACAACCAAAATGTTCATTAACTAATAAATGCATTTAAAGTGTGATATATATGTATATATATTCTACATATAATCACAAAATGGATACACACGTAATGGAACACTGTTTAGTCTTTCAAAAACAGGAAATTCTGTTAATTTTGACAATAGACCTAGAAGACATTAAGCTAAATGAAATAAGCCACGAACAGAGATACAAATACCACATGTAGCCCAGGCTGGCCTGGAACTCACTATGTAGCCTAGGGTCTTGAACTCAAGATCTTCCTACCTCTGATTTCCAAGTGTTGGGATTCTAAGTGTGAGCCACTATGTCCAAATAGTCTAAGGATTTCTTGATTCCATGTCTTTTCTCCCTCTCCGATCTGTCTTTGGGTGGCTATTGCCATCCCCTGAAGTCTCCACTGTACAGCAAGAAGGGCTATGCTGCTCATCACCCCAACACTCACAGAAGCCCGGCATGTGTTTCCAGGACACATAAGATAAAAGCTCAAATCCATTGACAAGAACCTATGCAGGCTTTTCTGTGATCTCACGTGCATACCCACTTACTGCTTACAGCTACACTGGCCTCTCCAGGGTGCAAACCCAGCATGCTCTTACTGACCAAAGAAGTCGTATCCATGCCGGGCCTGTATATGGCATGGGCTTCTATAAACAGTCTATCTTCATCCTAGGAATCTCAAATAAGTGCCATCTTTTCTGACTCGAAATCCAACTCAGCCGTCATGGGCACCAAGGCGCCATGAAGGCCTCCCTTCTTACTTAGCACAGTTGTGCTTTCACACCTGTTTTTATTATCACTTGATGCACAGCTCTACTCACTAGACCCTGTTCTCCAAGAAGGCAGGAACCAAGCATGACTTTGGTCTTCCCCGTATCCTAATAGCTCCCCATCTCCAAGTATCCCCGTCCCCTAATGTTATGCTAACAGTAAGTTAACTTACTACTGCTGTGATAAACCAAAAGCGACTGGGGAAGGAAAGGGTCTATTTGGCTTACATCTCCCAGATCACAGTCCATCACTGAGGAAGCCAGGACAGGGACTCCAGATGGGAGCCCCGAGGCAGGAACTGAAGTACACACCATGCTGAAACACTGCTTACTGGCTCACTCCTCTGGCCTGTCTGTGCTCAGCCTGCTTTCTTATATAACCCAAGACACCTGCCCAGGGGTGGCACCACCCAATGGGCTGGGTACTGCCACAGTACTCAGTAATCAAAAGGACTCACAGGCCAATCTGATAGAAGGAATCCCCCAGTTGAAGGTCCATCTTCCCAGATGTCAAGTCAACAAACATGGCATTCTAACCCAGAGCTGTGTTATTTATGGTCTCAAGCACAGGGCTGGCTCTTGAATGTGCCTGTCCCTGGAACTGCCCACACCATTCACACATACCTGAGATCTTCATTGCTTATATGTACTTAGCCATACACACCAACCATTAGTGTTTTAGCACACTTGTTTTTCTCCCCACGCCCTCCATATGTATAGGAGACGGCAGGAGGATCGTTGAGAGCAAGCTGCCGCCCTGTCGCAGCACCTCTCCTCTCCTCCAAGCACATCTTCAGAAGTCCTCTATGGCTATTCTTTTTTTTACCCACTGTCCAAATCTTTTTAATAAGATAATAAGATCCAAGGTTAATTTTTGTAGCCTCAGTTGGCTCTTTGGCCTCTTGCACACTCAAACTTCAGCCCTTGGATTGGACACAGGGTTTGGTATGACTGTGGGGAGTTCCTGGGGCCTTGACAAAGTTCCAGTATAAGTCTCAGTCCTTCTGAGAACCTAACAAGCGCACATTGCCGTGATCCTTAGGAGATTCCAGGGCCAGATGGTCAAAGGCGAGGATCTTACCTCCAGCCTTGAGGATGCGGCTTCAAACCTGGCTGTTCACACACAGGGTACACACTTTCAGCTTGGGAACATCCAGAATCCGCAGGTCATCTTTGATGGTCCCTAGAACCACAGCTGTGTTGTTCTCCCCATTTAGAAGCTTCATCTTTCGGATCATCTGAGACAGAGACAGAGGCAGCCAGTTAGTGTGGCTCATAAACAACCTTTTCAGCACAACCTGGTTGAAGGTAGAGATGGTTTGTCTGGCTTGCACAGCTTGACCAGCAGTTGTGGGTGGATGTCCTGGGTCTTAGGCTCCTTGGGCCAAACCCTTCAGTCCTTGTGATGAATATCAACTCCCATGATGGCACCTCCTGCTCTACCAGGTCTGGAAAGTTGGCCATTCTTTTTTTTCACAGCACAATTATCACACCTGGGAATTCAGCAGGAGTATGATGCCCTTACATCAGCTATGCTCACATTCCCCCAGGTTATGCTTTTCTATTTGGCGTTCTCTTCTTCTCCGGTACATCTCACCCCGTCCTTGCCCACCCGTCCTCGTTCTCAATCTTGTTTGCTATCTTTATTTCTTCCTTTCCACACCAAGTTTGGAAAGGGCAGTGATTACAATAGCATCCAAACCTTTTGTTCATCCTCCCAAGTACAGCTCTTCACCTCATTACTTAGGAAGAGTTTGTGACTGTGTGAGCAGTTTCCCATGGTGCTGTGTGCAGTTTGCAGGCCAGGGGTGTAGAGCATTTGGGAAATTGCACTCTTGGCGTCTCTTTTAGCATCTCGGTGTAAGCAATGAAGGAAAGTGAGCCTCCAAAGAATGGCGGAGTCGTCACATTGAAGGAGCTCTGGATCACTGAGTCACTGACTGACAAGTCTTAGGCCAAGCAGGGCTTATAGGAGGGCAAAACACACTTCTGTTATGATTGAGCCTTTGCACAATTGGGAATCCACTCTGAGTTACTTTTTGCTGTGGGAAAATACTTAACAAAGGCAATTTAAGGAGGGGAAGGGTTGTTGTGAACTTAGTTTAAAAAGGTCCACCGTGGAGGAGAATGCATGGCAGGAGAACACAAGGTGGGTGGGTCATATTTGTGGAAAAGACCTTCCTTCCAGAACCTTCTCCTTCGGGAGAATGAGACATGGAGTCAAAGGCTTGGCCATCACTAACTGAAAACCAGTACTCCAGGAGCTAAATGTATAAGATTAGGAGATGTAGACACTCACTCATAGAGAACTATCTTCTAACATGAGCGAGTGTGCTTGTGTTTAATCATGCCTGTGTGCCAAGAAGATCCCAATTAAACCTTAAGTAGCATCAGAGAAACCAGGGGCAGAGAGGCTTTTTATAAATGCAGAACTAGCCAAATAAAGAGAAAATCCATGAAAAGTTTGGTTTGACAGTCTAAAGTAATACGAATAAATAATTACAGCCATTATGCGAACTTCTCATTTTGTCTAATTACCATGCGGCACAATAATAAGATTTGTCATTAAATATGTCAGATTCATTTTGCTGTTCATTTATTTGATCCCAACTTCAAACTTTGTTTTGAATGCACAACCCACACTGTCTGTTGTTCTGCCGCTCGGGGATTAAAATATTAGAGGACAAGTAAGTCACCCGCCCTCTGGTCATGAAAAGATTTATGGCTGAGCAAATTTGAAAACATTTCATTGATATCTAAATTTCATGATTCTTTACAATTTAATTTTTGATCATGTGTACTCAATTATAAGGAGGATGCCGAGTAAGAAACACTGCAGAGCCAGGGCTCTGAGGCTTTTCATAGGTCCCACGGAAGCCTAATGGCTTCATGCCATGCTTGTGGTTAGTTAGATTAGGATGTGGTTTCCCATTCAGAATATAACTTGGCCTCCAAGACTTGGGCATCTTGGTACATTTAATTAATTCCATCTATTATTTGTAGTGTTGTTTATATATATATTAATTTCATACTAATATACTAATGACATGAAAGTGTTCTGGAAGAATTACTCTGGATGAGTAGAGATAGAAAATCCCGAACTCCATCAGCACATGCGTGATGCTAAGAAAATGACAGCACAGAGCACTCAGTGGGCACGAACTATGTATCAAGCGGGATGCTGTTGCATTCCAATGAGTCTTTATGGTAATTCCTCATGGCTGGGAGCTAGGCAGGCTTATGGCTTCCTGCCTAAAGTTTGAGAGGACCTAGAGCTTACCCGAGGCCATAATAGCGGGAGACTAAGGCTGTTAGATGAGGACATTAGCCTCATTTGCCTCTTTCAACTTCTCTATTTTCTTTCTCCTGTCATTTTTTTTTCTCCTTATTATACCCTGAGAATATCAATCCTTGTTTAGGCAAAATTACAAGACAGAATTCACATTCTCTGTGCCCACATTGCTCTGTTGATTTGGGCTTGGGTAAAAGAGATTGCATCTATTTTTTTTTCAACAGTTACATTATTTTTCAAAACTGTATGCCATATATAAATATATATATATTACACACACACACATATATATATAATTTTGATAAGCATGACTCAGTTTTCCATTAGCATTGATATAGTTGAAAAAGGCTAAAGAATCAGTAAGCAACTGTGACCCAGTGAACTAAGTGCTATGGTACAAGACATACAGGAGATTATGGGAAATTCTAACCCAAATCTGGGGTCAGTTAGGAAAGGTTTCCTGGAGGAAGAGGCATCTATGCTGAGGCCTATAGAACAGGAGGGGAACAAACAAAGAGTGAGAGAGAAGAAAAGTGATTAACAAACGCAACACAGTTGTTGGTGAAAGGAGACCCGGCCTGTTGATAGTACAGGCTACCCTGCAATAATTCTTTCCAGAAAGTTCCCTGCCTGCTCTACACCTAGTTTTTTTCAATATTAATCCATCAACAAATATTTCTATTAATAAATCAATATGGTTCATTAGTTATTTAGCACACAGAGGGCATTGGGTAAGGCACAGAGAATTCACAGAACAGAGACCTTACTTTCCGTGTGTCTGTGTATGTGATATGCCATATGCACATGTGTGTGGATGTATATGTCCATCTGCATGTATGATGCCATAGAGGCCGGAGGTTAATGACAGCTGTCTTCATCATTCATCACCTTGTTTTGGGAAAGAAGGTTTCTTACTGAGCCTGGAGCTCACACACTGGTTAGACTGGCTGGCCAGCAAACAAGTCCACAGAGCTCTCCTCATCTTCACCTCCAAGCACTGGGATTACAGGCTGGCCCCACCATGCCCAGCTTTTCACATGAGTGCTAGGGATCTGAACTCAAGTCCTCATGTTTGCACAGCACGTACTTTATTCCTGAGTCATCTCCCCATCAGAGAGTCTGTACTTCTACCTTCAATGAAGACTGAGCTTGGGCTTCGAAACTCTCAAAGAAGGGAGAGAATGAAGGGGATTTAATAGTAATGGCAGGTCTTAAGTAAAAGCAAGAAAAATGTTGGATGAAACCTCTGGGCTTTGCAGTCAGACCCTGGCTTCCCCATCGACTAGCTAGGCCACTTTGCACAAATTACTTAACCTTTCTGAGATTCTGTTCCTCCTTTATACAACTGGAATTTTAAAAGGTCCTTGTCAAGACTGTAGCAAGGATTAACCTGGTAATGCATGAACAGCATTTGGCCTGCTGCTTGGCACAGAGCAGACTCACAATAAATGGTTTATATTATTATAATTAATTCGGATCATAAATACTCCAGTGCCTGCTCTGTGTTGCCTTTCACACATTTGATTTCAGTCTTTTCTGGCTTTGTGCCACACTGACAATTGCTACCATACTCATCTCTCTTCCATTGGAGGCTTCTCTTAAGTCAGTGTCTTGACAAAGAAACATAAAGCATGTTCTCTGGGGAAGCTGGTTGGCCCATGCCATTAGTAGACCCCTCTAAATCTCCCTGGACTATTGGTCTCCCTGCAGGGGAGACCCTGTCTGTCCTGGCCGTGTGCTGTTCTCAATTATGTGGGAATCTGTACCCTGTGGTGATGTTTTCTGTGTTTTAATATCCTTCTACCTGGTAATCATTCTATCAGCACCTAATGTTTGCTGAACTCACACTAAGTGCGTGCAGGATTTAGCAATGGCCTTGTCTTTAAAAGGGGATAAGGGATTATTAATCTTGGGTGATTCATCTTACCCCAAACCATTCTAGAGTAGTACATGCTCAAATAGAATCAGTATCAAATTCATATTTGTTTAAAAAGAAAGAAAGGAATTTGGTCAAGATCCAATCTATTTAAACATTAAAGAACAAGTGAAGAGCTAGGCTCAGTGGGTAAAAGGTTTGCTGCACAAGAGTGAGGACCTGAGTTAAAATCTCAGGACCCATTTAAAAAGCTGTGTGTAGTGCCAGGAGTCTGTGAACTTACCACTAGAGGAACGGGACAAAGGCAAGCAGAGCCTGGGGACTTGCTAGTCAGTGTAACTGAACTGGCTAACTCTAGGTTCAGTGAGGGGACCTGTCTCAAAAAGGTGGAGCGTGGTCAAGGAAGACACTGAACATTGACCTCCGGCCCCCACATTCACATGCACATGCACACACATATATAACACATACAAACACACACATGTGAAAAGGCTTATGTGATAATTTTGAAATATTAAAAATAACCATTTGAGGGGCTGGAGAGATGACTCAGTGGTTAAGAGCATTGGCTGCTCTTGCAGAGGGTCTAGGTTCAGTTCCCAGCACCCACATGGCAACTAACAATTGTCCAGGGAGTTCTGATGGGCTCCGTGGACATTACATGAATGTGGTACACTTACATTCATGCAGGCAAAGCATCATACACATAAAATTTTTTAAAAATACACAACTATTAGAAACAAGAAAAAGGACATCTCCTGAAGGCATCTCCTGCTTCCAAACCTAGCACCTATGAAATCAGGAGCGTCATTCTGAGACACTGGGTCTGCCGGTGCTGGGGGGAAACAGTAGGTTTGGATTTGTGAATGAGTTAACCTCAGGGCTATGCACAGCAGAGCATGCAAGTGAAAGTGCTCCATTACACACTTGGCAACGGATCAGAGGAGAAAGGCCAGGCAGGCCTACATCTGGACATCCTTCCCAGAGGAGTCAGCCAGGCCTTCAGAGTTCTGTGGAAAGGTAACACATCTCTAAGTTGCTTAGCCTTCTACCCAAATGGGGAAAATTAACTGACATCCAGAGGTCGGGGGCTACAGCCTCTAACTGCATACCTTTGAGATTGAATATGGATTTTCCATCCTACCCTGCAGTACACAAATCAAATTTTAAATTATCTTTCATTGAAAACTGACTCAGCAGCATGACAGGAAACATTTAGCCCGTGGCTTCACAAGGACTAATCACCTGGGCATCCATGCTAGGAAGGGCACTCCCAGTTCATCTTGAGAAAGACCAGGCACAAAGCAAGCAATCAATCATCAGATCCACAAGTCAGTCAACAGGGGAAGCCCTGGCCTGGGAGGGGCCCACATGCGGAGGTTTGGGTGAGAGTGACCCCACCAAGATGCTCTGGCATTCAGGAGAGCATACAGTGGGAGGTTGCCTAGATAGCCATCAGGTGGTGACGCTGTATAGGATGGGTTGGAGAGCGTTGGAAGGCATCAGAAAGTATTGTCAAGGGAGTTTGGTCGTGTCCATGTACCAAGGGCTTTAGTGGGAGGGGAAAAGGCCGCTGGCTAGGGAACCAGAAAGCTTTGCTTTGGAACTCTGCAGAGTGGGGACCTTTGATAGTTCTAAGTAGGGTTAATGACAAGCTGAGCTTTCTCTCCTGAGTGGAAACAGGCTATCAGAACTTCCCTCCCAATGCATCTTTTCTTTGACAGATTGGGTGTGATTTTTCCCTGACATGGGATGGGGGAGGGGCTGGTGCTTCCAGAAAAAGAAAGGGAAGCTTGGGGGAGAGGCAGCCAGCTGTCAGTCCCAGTGTGATTATAGGACAGCTTCTGCAGGTGTGCATCAAGTGCCAACTGCCAGTTCCTCAGCCTCAAGCTAGCCACTAAATCCAAGCACAATCGATTATGTAGGAGGGTCCCCACAGGCTTCGAGACACAGCGCCTAGCCACAGGGTGGGCTCGGCTCTCATGTGACAGGAGCACTTTCCATGCACCAAATTAAACCAATTTTGATCAAAATTTGTAATGCAGAGGAGTGTAATTAGATTGAAGATTTTAATTAGGCAGGGTTTTGATGGAACTTAACGGGAGCCGGCAGGAACAGGCTTGCTGTCTATTAAACTTATCTTGTCTGGCAAAGAGCTCTTTACTTGACTGTCTTTAAGGGTTGATGGGTCCTCAGCTTCTGCTATAGTGTTCCAGTTAGTGTGAAGGGACAGGAGTCAGGGTTGGGAGGAGGTGAGACATGGGAGCTTTATAAATGGGGAGGTGTCTCTTTGAAAGGAATGCTGGTGCCAAACATTCAGGGTACCCAGTTAGTTGTTTTTTATCTTCCAAAGTGGGGAAACAGCAAAGCTCATGTTTAGGGCTGCTTTACTGTAAAAGAAGGTCAAGTCAGGGCTCCCTGAAGGCTGAGAGGCCCCTCAACAGCCTGCTTTGCTAATTGCTTTGAGGCTCACAATTTCACTTCATAAAAGTTGAATCTTTCCCTGGTCTCTTAATTTAAAAAAAAAAAGTCAGAAAGAAAGCTGGGAGCAGACATCTGGGAAGGGTCTTCCCACAGGGCTGGAACAGAGATCTGAGAAGTCTTTCCACAGGGCTGGTTGTTCAAAAGGGCTGGGATAGCTCCCAGTGTAAAGATGAGACCCAAAATAGGGCCTTACCACAAGAATGAAAGAATGGGCAAAGCAATGGCTGCTTAAGTGACTCATCCTAGAACTCTCCTGACGTAGAAAGTATGAGCCTGCTACGGCTGCTGCTGTTTTATAAGGAGTGTCTTGGCTTGAAAGAGACATCTCACCTCTTCCCTTTCTCCTCTCCCTCTACCCAGCTAATGTTCCCTGAAACCGCACTGTGCAGCAAGCACTGTACTGGGACACTGTACATTTTGACAAATACTTGAGAGCTCATATTCCCTTCTGCTCTCAAGGGTCTCCTCACAGACTAATGCAAGAGATGGGCAATGGGCATGTGACCTTGAGAAGCTGTGGGAAAGAATAACAGAGGAGTCAGACTTAAATCAGCAACAACCACAGCTGAGACACCAAATCTTGCTCATGGCTTATTTTTATAAATAAAGTTTTATTGGAACCCAGCTATGCAAGTTCATTTAAATGTTCTATACAGACTCTTCTGTTTCAGCATAATTGATGGGACCCACATGGCCCCCATCGTCTGAGATATTTGCTATGTGGCTTTTATAGAAAGAGTACTGTGAACTTTGGTTTAGGTGGTAAGGGCAGGTCTCTTAGGAGGTTTAACTCAGACTTGGGAGGGAGAGAGTTTAGCTAGGGTAGGAGTTCAACATGTGAATATAGAAGACAGGACAGGCGTGCATTGAGTCAATATAAGAACCTGGAGTTTCTTGTGATTGGAAGATAGGAGGCCCTGGATGAGCCAGAAAAGGGAGAAGGCTGTTTAACCCAGAACTTTCTCTTGAGTCCTGAGAAGGAATCTGGGTATATCCTAAGTACCTTGGCAAACCACTGGAGCTTTTAATCAGGAGTGTGATATGATGCAGTTGCTAAAGAGTACCTTCGCTGTGGGGAAGGTGGCTTGGAGGAGAAACGGTCCATAAGTTTGGCAGTGGGTTGGGTCAAGTTGATGTCAGTACAGGTGAAGAACTGTGGGCAGATTTGTGATGTGTTAAGGAGGTCAAACTGATAGCTTTTGAAAATATTTTAAATGTTAGAGGGAGTGGTTGCTGAGAGAGAGAAGTCAAAAATGATCAAACCATGATTTCTCTCCAGAGTGAGGGGTCAATGGGGGTCCCATACACTAAGGCTGAGACTGGGAGAAAAGTCTGAGTGGGAGACTTACAGCTCAGTACAGGACGGGGATGTACCTCAGCTGGCAGAGTGCTTACCTAGCCTGCCCAAGGTCCACAGTTCAATGCTCAGCACTGCATAAACTGGGCACAGTGGCACATACCTCTCATCCCAGTGTTCAGGAAGTAGAGACAAGAGGCTCAGAAGTTCAAGGTCATTCTTGGTAACATAGTAAGTCTGAGGACAGGCTAAATGAGACCTTGTCTCAAAACAATGAATGAATGAATGAATGGATGGATGGACAGTATCTTTTGTTCTTAAAATTGAGATGCAGGTGAGCCTCCAAATAGAGATGACCGGGAGACAGCCAGATGGATGACCTGAAGCACAGATGACAGGCTCAGGCTGAAGGTAAAAGTTGTGAGTCATCGGCATATAGATGGCATTTAAGCAAAGGGACAGGATGAGCTCACCTAGGGTGGGAGGCAAAGAGGAGAGGAAATAGGAGGCATAGCTGATGATTTTCTGCAGTCTGCTTACCCTCAGTCTGGCCTGTTACTCATTGCTATTTATCAAAGCATTAGGCAGAAGGTAAAATACTGAAGAGACTTAATTAAGGAATAGGCTTTAAGAAACACAGTGAGTTATTCTTAGACATACACAGCTATTTTGAGATGACTCCCCCAAAGATGGTATCACATCAATGGCCATGTGTCCTTTCCTAGAATGAAAACATAAGTAGCAAATGCACTGACTGACCTATCAGGAGGTTTAGACATTTAGACATCATTCTTTTTCAAATGGATTGATAAATGAGCTGTTTAAAGTGCAAGTTTCCAATCATAGCTCCTTAGCAGAATCATCTGACTAACTGATTAAAATCAAGGATCCACCTGTATCAGTTAGGGTTCTCTAGAGGAAAAGAACCAGTAGAATGAATATATATATATATTCACATTGGATAGTCCAAGAATGGTTGGCTGCATACTGGAAAGGCTGAGAACCAACAACTTGCTCAGTCTACCAAGCTGGATGTCTCAGGAGCCCCAATCCAGTGCTGAAGGACAGGAGGATTCCTAGAGAGAGACTGGTCTTCAGTCTACAGTAGAAGGTTAAAGAAGCTGGGTTCTGACATCAGCAGTGGCCACAGGGCTGGCAGGGATAGCACCTCACCAGAAAGGGGAAGGCGGGAAGGCAGGCAGGCAAGCAGTGCGGCTGCCCAGCGCTCGGAGGGAGGTCCTTTTCCTGCAGTTCACCCTCCCTGGAAACGTCCTTCAGACCTACCCAGACGTGTGTTCCTTAGTTGATTCCAGAGCCAATCAAGCTGACACTCAAAGATCATACTCAAGATTACCTAAAGAAATTTGTAGAGTCCAGGGTAAGGTTGTGGAATCTTTCTTTAAAACCTCCAGAAGGTTCTGATGTGGGAAACCCATGGCTTGTCATTTGGTATACTTTTCCTGGCTATTCTAAAGGCAAACTTAAGATCTGTCCCACTCAGATAACCACATCTTCTAAAGTGACAAGGATCTGAATCTGTGAGGCTGGGGTATAAGATGTTAGCTTTATACTTTTTGCCATAGTTGGACTGGAGTGTCCCCAGAGGCCCATGTGTTAAAGACGTGTTGCTGTTGGGAGGTGGTGGGGCTTTAAAAGCGGGGCCTAGTGGAACGTTAGATTGCTGGGGCATGTTCTTGAAGGGGATTATGGAATGCAGATCTTTTGTTTCTCACTTCTGCTTCTTGCCACCATGAGGTAAGCCTTGGATGACTGGCCTGTTCTCCTTCCTGCTCCCTACCATGATTGGCCTTCCCATAGGCCCCAGAGCAACAGTACCAGCTAGTCACAGACTGAGCCTCTAAAACTATGAATTCAAATAATCCTTTCTTCTTTATAATCTGACTACCTTGGGTATTTGCTATAGTAATTAGAGTAATATAGAGTTGACTAACCTATTTATATATACAGTGTAATTACTGGCATGTCACATGCTAACTTCTTTCTTCTTCTTTCTTCCTTTTTGCTCACCAGGGCTTGAGATCTTAATTCATGAACATTCCCACATGCACACACATACACACACACACACACACACACACACACACGGGCACGCACGCACACAGTCATATGCACAGAATGCCTCTCACTTCCTTTCTCTTTCTCCTTTCCACATGGGCATAGTCCTCCTCTTCTCTGTCTTCCCCAACACTGCATGAGTCAAACTGTCATCATCTGTCACCCTGGCCACTGCCAGAGTTTCCTAAGTGTTTTCTGTATCAGCTCCAACCCACCTTCCAGATTTCTGCAGGAGTTCTGAAGTGAATCTGATTCTTGCAGGCTTCTACACTGAGAAAACGCCATTGACTCTTCATTGCCTTGCCGGAAGACAATGAAGACAATGACAGTCTTGGCCGGTTGTTTTAAAGTGACACTGGTCTGTTCGTAAACAAGGCTTCTTCTCTTCCTGAATGGCTGACTCCAGTCACATTCACACCGACTCATCCACAGCTGCTCCTTCGTCTTTGCACTCTGGTCCAACCTCTGCTTCTCCATATGTCCCCACCTATACCTACCTGTCTACACTTGGTCTGAAACTCATCCATCCCTATAGCTACAGGTCAATTCTGATCCTTTAAGTCTGAACCAACTCAGATGTTCCATTTGCTCTAACTCCTTCCTCGGCATCAAAGGTAGAGCCTGGTATTTCTTTCTTTCTTTTCAGCTTAACAGTTGCACAGATCTTTACTGCAGCATTCATCACATGGTGTTATAATTATTTGTTTCTTTCTCAGTCCCTAATCAAATCCTGAAATTTTTCATTTTACATGCATAGTGCCTAGGTTCAATGTCAGGCTTGGAGTATCCTCAGTAAATGTTTCGGAAGATTTTTTTTTCTTCTTTCTTGCTGTGAAACTTTCAACAGCTGTGTTCTTTGGGTGATTGGTACACCAGTCTTCAGTATCCCATCTTCTGAGTTCTGTTGAGCTGGGCACTACCAAGGCAGAGAGCTAAGCATAGAATCTTGTTAAATGCAAGAATTCATAGGATTCCGGAGAGCAGTACAGTGACTCTCTCTGAATAAAACACATCAGTTTTACTGTGTGGTCTTTTACAGTCCTGCGTCTCAACAAATGGCCTCTTATATTTTTCTCCTTTAGGCTGCTGGGTACTGTGTGTAGTCAGACAAGATGTAGGTCTTAGGCACACACCAAGTAGAGTCACATTGTTGATTATCTTAATTATCAAAATTTAAACGGAGAATAATGAGAACAAAAAGCCATGAAAACCATAGTAGCTGTCTGTACTGTTTCCTGTTGGCTGCCAACATGACAGGATCCAGAATCACCTTCGAGACCAGCCTCTAAGGCACACCTGTGATGGGTGATTTAGCCTCTGGGCATTGCCTGGAAGGGGCTGTGATGACAATGACATGGGAGTACCATCTTAAAAGTGGGTGGCATCATCCCCTGGGTTTCAGTCCTGTGAAGAACAAAGAGAAAGTGAGCTTTCTGCTTCTTGACTGTGGAGTCAGTGTGATCTATAACTCACAGTCCTGCTATCATGACGGGCTGTACCAAAAACCAAACCCTTCCTTCCTTCGTTTGCTTTACCAAAAAACTAAGCCCTTCTTCCTTACCACTAATTTAGGAAGTATCTGTGTGTGTATATGTGTGAGACTACGTGGGTGTGTTAATGGATGTGAGTATCTTTGGAGGCCAGAAGAGGATATCAGTTCCCCTCTGGAGTCAAAGACAGTTGTGAGGCACCCGACATGGGTACTGGGCTCTGAACTTAGGTCCTCTGCAAGAACAACAAGCACTTAGCCACCTGGCCATCTCTCTAGCCTGTGGTTTTCTTAATGTATATATTTACAAATTAACATATGAATATGAATCTTAATCTCTTTTGCACTTTTATATTTATTTATGTGTATGTCTTCTTTTGTGTATCTGTGTGTGTGCATGAGTGTGGGAGCACATGCCATGGCACACATGTGGAGGTCAGAGGTCACAGTTCTCTCCTTTCACCATGTGGGCTCCAGGGAACAAGCTTCTTTGCCTGTCAGACAACTAGCCTGGAGCTTGCTATGTAGACTAGGCTGGCTTTGATCACTTAGAGACCCACCTGCCTAGCCCAGCCCTAACATGAATCTTAATGGGAATGTACATGATTTGAATGTTACATATTGAATCCTATATCCTCCTATCTTTTCAAGAATCTCCACACTTGCTTTTTATGCCAATTATGTTAGCCCCAAAACCAAGAAAGAACAAGTGAGTATCATTTCCAATAAATCCTGTAAATAAAAGTGGCTTCTGCTATATTAGATCACTGTAAAACAATTCCCTGAGGCCCAAGAGATTAAATAATAGAAGATAATGTTTTCCACTAAACCATGCAGATGATAGAAAATATTCCCGCTATCATAATTTACACAGATTACTCCACAACAAATTGGTTGTTTGAGCTGATCCTGCTGATCACTAAAAGGCTGTGCAGATTTTCTCCTGGGTTTGGAAAAGTTGCAAATGCATCCTGAGGCCCTTGTTACTGATTCACCAGCTTGCAAATGTACCTTAAGAAATGCTTGATGGTCTTGAAGCCAGAGCCAGCGTGTTTTGCCTGCAAAACAGTTGTCTTCAGTCTTTCATGTCAACCAGTAGAAATGGTCAGGGTTCGTGTAATATCTTTTGACTACTGCTGCCACCGCGGTCGGCTATGAAAAAGGCACGAGGTACATGTGACAGCGGCCTCTCCGGCTTCATCTCTCCTCCGTGTCCATCTCTTTCCAACCTGTTTTTCTTTAGGTATTTCCATCTCCTTGTCTGATACCCACAGAAACACTGGAGAGCCAAAGGGGGACACATGGGCTCCACCCTCCATCCTTGGCTCCCCTCTCCCCATCTCTAAGTCCTGCTGAATCACCACCACCTTTGACTCCTCTTACCTATCTCCTTCCTTTGGTTTGAGACACTGAAGTCACTTTTCTGGATGGCCGCAATGTTCCCCTAGCTTACGTCCTTATTCTAGCCTTGACCTTCCTCCAGTTCAGAGAAATTTCAAGGTTTTCCCACCCTTATCCTTCTCCTTTTTTCCTGTGTTTTCCACCAGCTGAAAGCCGAGTGAGCGTCAGTGGGAAGAAGAGGCTGTGGATACCGTGGTGGGGACACACTGGGGCTCTGTACA
The DNA here is from genome assembly GCA_035773235.1 of Eospalax fontanierii. NCBI lineage: Eukaryota > Metazoa > Chordata > Mammalia > Rodentia > Spalacidae > Eospalax > Eospalax fontanierii. Next base: position 15,336,579 of record CM069546.1, read on the forward strand.
ACAAACTCTTATGCATTCCTGTTATATTCTTTAGCCTCCATCACTACAAAACCTGAGCTAAGCACCTCACCAAAAGAAAAGGGGCCTGTGGGCTCACAGCTTTAGAGGTTCTAGCCCATCGTGGAAGAAATGTGATGAACACCACTCACCTCATGGTCAGGAAGTCAAACAACAAAAGGAAGGGAGGCCCCACAATCCCCTTGGAGAGCAGACCCCCCGGGCCGCAAGGCCCTTCTATGAACGGAGCTCCCACCTCCCAATAACTCCACTACGTGGACGAAGCATTTAGCCAAGGCCCTTTGGAACCCATTCAGGATGCACACGAGGACAGCTGTTGATCTCCCTACTTGCCTGTGCACTCTGGGAAAACAAGAGCCCGGTTTCATTTACAGACGTTACCACTTTCTCCCTCCATGCTTTGCACATGGGAAATAATCAACACACAGTGAATGGCTTGATAAATGGCTCATAACTTGGAAGCAACAAAAATATTTGATGAGTAACATGGGTAATAAAAAAGCAGACATCTTACAACGAAGGCAGGGAAGTGTTGATGGGGCGGAGATGGCGCACACAGTTCTTTTCTGACGCTGACTAATCCTCATAAAGCTCTATAATGCTCTTCCCTAGTTTTCAAACAGCAGCAGGGATACAGCTGGAACTTCAGCCTTTACTTCCCTTTCTAACTTCTTGCCTTTGACCTATGGAGATGCACTACACACAAGATAACTGACAGGGCCACATTCGCCAGTTCAAACTGTATCTAGGATTAGATGGAGTTTTTTTCAGTCCAAAAGAAAGAGATATTATATAATTATCATAGTCATAAGATAATACATGTCTGGCTAAGGTTGTTATATTAGCTTTAAAGCCTAAATAACTCAGCACAAAATATTGGTCATTCATCAAGGGCTAAAAGGGATAAGTCTATATATCTTGTCTATCAAATCTTTTCTGTTTTTGAACTGTGGACAAAGTGAAGAAATCTTAAAATAGTTCTTATCTTCTAGTTAATTTTCTTAATTCTGCTGTTTTGTCAAAATTATAAGTTTAATTCTGATAAGCAAGTACTTCTATCCTCTTTGGGTCACTAGGTACACAGGGCCTCTTTATGTAATGGGCACAAGATGGATTAGGACCATTAGGCAGTATTACACAGACTTGTCCTTTTGGCCCCTGCCTGCCTTTTATAATCCATTCTGGCATAGAATTCATTTCCCCGCTCCAAGTTATATATGAGTCTATGGATCCCAGGTCAAGGCTAGTTCTAAAGGCTCAATCACTGGTTTCTATGACAGCAAGAGGTTTAGGACTTCCAAGTCGAGAAAGGCCACCTCTGACAGCAATGGTCTTTTGATTGCTTGACCTTGTGATTTTTCCCTCCTGGGGAATTCTTATGTTCACTGAGAACCTGGTAAAGATGTCAATCATGGCATTTCTGTTAGTTACTTTTCTCATCTCTGTGACAAAATGGGTGGAAGAATTTGATTTGGCTCACAGTTTCATAGAGATTTTGGTCCGTGGGTTCAGGAAAGGCAAAGCAATGGGAAGGGTTGGGGCGTGGTGACCAGAACCTTCATGTAGCAGCAGACTAGGAAACAGAGACCTTAGCTGGAACCAGAAGCAGGAATGACCTTTAAAGGCTGGCTGCTAGTGACCTACCACCCCAAAGGAGCCTCTGCTTCCTGAGAACTCCACCGGCTTCCAAAATACAGCCAGAAACTAGAGACTGAACACTCAAAACATGATACTGTAGGGGACAATTCAGATTCAAATCATGATAGTGTCCCAGCTCTACCACAGGAGCCCGATCTGTGTATCTACCTTCCTAGGCCAGTGAACACAAAGAGAAACCACCTTTTATGAGGACATAAAGTGACCCTCCAATGGTTCATGTGTTAAAGGCTTATGGTCTACTGGGCAGTGAATGGATTCTGAGGGCTCTGTCTAATCTCCTGGTAGTTTCACAGCATCGCTGGGAGATGGTGTGAGGCAGGAGGTGGCTGGGAGATGTGCCTGGCCCCCAGGCCTCTCCTGCCTCTGCTCTCTGCTTCCTGGTTTCCAGGAACAGCTCTCCTAAGGCTGCTTCCCTCTGGCATGACATGTAGCAGTCAGCTATGGATTGAACTTCTGAAACCGTGCACCTTTCTCCTTTGAATCTTTGCTGATAAGGTTTGTCATCCTGACCAAAAAAAAATCTAATCTTAAACACAAATACTAAGTTTAAAAGTCATAGGTGGGGCAGGTAAGATGGCTCATCAGATATAGGTAATTGTTGCAATGTCTGGGGACCTGAGTTAATTCTCCAGAGCCCACACACCGTGGAAAGAGAGAACTGGCTCCTGCAAGTTGTCCTCTGATCTCCATGTGCATACCCACACCTATCCATACACACGTGCATACATACACAATAAGTAAATAAATAAAGGCAATAAAAATGTTAAATTATAGGCTTCTGGCTGCCCCTTTGCTTCTAGGGGCGGTCTTATCTGAAAATGATAATGGTATCCACAAAGACAAGTGAGTGATATGGTGGTAATGATGACAGAGGACATTTCCAGAGTGACTTATGTAACCAAGAACTATTCTAAGTGCCTTCTGTGTAGTAACTCATTTAATCTTCATAAATATAATTATGACCACGATTATCATGCTATTACCATAACATACAACGTAAGCCCACGTGGCCTGGCTCCCTGTTCCCAGTCCTTCTATTTTGTTGCCTCTGGCAGGGGTGTGGAAAGGAGTCAGAGAGGGAAAGGCAGAAGACACAGGTCCTCAGGATATTGCTGGGGCTCTGGGCTCCAGTCGTGTCTAATCCCCAGGTATCTGGCGTCTCAGTGAAGTGGCCCAATACATTTTGTTTGTTATTTAGCCAATCTGAGCTTGATTCCTTCCTATTCCTTGAAACTTCCTGAAATACTCCATCCTTCCCACCACCTTTCATTCTGACTGTCTCGCTTTACAGCTTTGTCATAACCCATAATAATTTATGAAACAATTTTAGAAGACTGTAGAAATTTTTTAAATGCAAAGAAGATATTACAAAGAAAAACATTGTATGTAATCTAACCAACTTGAGATTATTATTTTCATGTTTTCCTCCAATCTTTTTCTAAGCATTTATGTATTATACATGTCCATATCCATGAGGTTATATATATATATATTTATTCTTATCTTACCTTTGTAAATATTATATCATACACATGTTAAATACTTCGAAAACATAATTCTACCGACAGTTTCATTTGTGTGTGTGCATAACTGTTTGTGTTCATGTATGTGTTTCTGCGTGTCTGTATATGTCCAGCCTCCTTCTCACTGCATGACCTAGTTCCTGATTTAACCTTCTTCTCTGGAAAGAGAAAGGATACCAAAAGCTGGGGAAATAGGCGTGTTCGGGACCCTGACCACCAGTCCTACAACCCACATTATCTCCGCAGCATCTCATTCTCCCGGGCAGGAAGGAAACTGAGTCAGAGATACGAGAGGCTGTGCTCTACACCCAGTAGGCTGGAAGCTGACATATTCGGAGGAAGGCTCAAGCCTCTGTTGCAGATAGGTAAGCAAAAAGCTGGGAATGTCTTGGCAGCTCCAGGTGTGATTTATCCCAAGGCTTATAGCGTTACCAGTTAGCACAGTGAGAAACCTCTTGTTCCTGCCTTTCTAACTCTGCACATCAATAACAATTTGTTTGGCAAAGCTCTGGGTCCCGGGCCTCAATATTCAAACCACTCAGTAGGAAATATAAGAGTAATGTTGAGAAATTAGATTAAAATACCAAATAATTCTTTTCACCATATGCCTCCCAGTTACCACTATACAAAGACTCATAGTGCTTATGAAGCATTAAACATCGAATAAAGGACTAGTTATTGATGTGCATGAGTTTCAAAAAGTAAATGGAAAGAGTAAAAATAACACAACTGTGCCTGGTGCAGACAGCAGCACCACATTTGACAGAGCTCAGGATGTGATGGACAATTGAGGTGACACACTTCTAAATACCAAGCAGGCACTGGAGACAAAGGTCAGAGACAGGAAGGGTGCTCTGGAGTCCACAGTCAAGGAGAACACAAAGCCAGAACTGGACGGGTGGCCACTCCAAGTCCAGAACCATCATGAAGCAGGAGCGCGCCCCATATTTGCTTTCAAGCCCTTTATTCACTGTCAGCTACTCACTGTGACGACAGCTGTGTGCCACACAGCTTGAGACGTACTACCATTTATTGTCATGTATTCCCTCCTCAGCACCCTCCTGTAACGTGGATGTTTCTATCTCTACCTTACTGATAAGGAAACGATAGCTCAGAGAGCCAAGGCAACCCAGGGAAGGTCGTGAAGAGAGCACGTGGGAAGTCCATGAACCCAGCCAGGCAGCTGTCCTCTCCTCTGTTCTGCAGCTGCTCAGTCTTCCCATGAACCAAGCCTGGACTGGTCACAAGGGCCACAAAGGAAACTCAAGACAGTAATTCCTAGGGGAAATGAAACTGGAAATGACCACAGGCCTTGGAGTCAGAAGGCTGATGATCCTCCCAAAAAGGTGAAATATACAAGGTCTTAGTGACTTCAGAAAGACACCTAGCTCTGCTTGGGCAAGTTGGAGAGAGTTCAGCTTAGATCTTAAGGCTGACAGTACAGTTCCTGAGGTAAAAATGAGGGATATGTTCCGGGTAGCGAGACCTGCAGAGAGATGTGAGACATTCAGCGGAAGGGCCCAAGGGGGTGATTCGGAGACCGCACAGCAGAAGTCAGGGTCTAGGTCCACCATGTGTCTGACCTCCACGCCGGCTCTAAACGAGCATGCCTTGTAGCTTTTTTCCTTCCCCCTTCCATTCTCCTCCTCAAGGCAGCTGCCGAGATTCCCAGCTCCCCTGCATTAAGAACTTTTCTTTAAAGTCTAATAAAATTGTCCTAAAGCTTTGGTTTGAATGCACTCTTAAATTCTTTTATGAATGACACTAAGAATCCTGAAAGCAGACCCTGTCTTGCCCTGTTTCACAACTATGAGTCCCTCAGGGTCTCTCTATCACGCCCTGTCCGATGCGTCCACCGCATCCTGGGTGCTTCAGGACCCTGCTCTCCCGTTGCGCTTGCTTTTCACAGTATGTAACATCGAAATGCTCCATCTGATTGTTCCTTTCCCGCTACTGGACTGCTTCTCTCCACACTAGAATTCAAGCTCTGTGAGAGCAAAGATGTTATCCACCAGGTTCTCTTACCCTTTCTCACTACTTAGAATGACAATGCTAGGTGCATGGTAAGCCCTTGTTGTTTGCTGAATAAAAGAATGAAAGCCAGAGGAAGGTCTTGCTGCTAGTTGGGGACAAGCACAATAGAAGTTCTATCACTCACTGGAATTCTTGATTTCTCTCTAATCACTTTTAAGTGCTTTGGCGTCAAAGTCACTTTCGTTTCCCTTCAAAAGGGTTTGAGCTCTTAAAAAGCAGTGGCTCTATACCTGTAACTCCTGTGTTCCTTTGAGCTACCTTCAAATGCTGGCAGGAAGATTGCTTGTGCTTAGCCATTACTTCTTCCTGTGCCCGTGACAGACATTATAAATCAATCATAGCCATTTTTCCTGTAGCCTTGGAATCTTTGTCAATATCACACTCCAGGCAGGCAGTGCTAACTGATAGAAGGTACACTACAAATGGCCATTTTCATTATGAATATAAGTAAGTTCATCAGTTGTGAGAAATATCCCACGTAAGTAGATATAAGAAGGTTATTCCAGGGAAACAGTATAAGCTTTGTGACTTCAGGTTTACCTAGTAATGGCATATGGAACTGCTTGGAAACAACATGCATGGTGAATTATGAGGCTGAACACTGAGGTCAAGCTGGTTGGATCCAGTCCTGGTGCTCAGGGTTTCCCAACTTGCCCATGTAGCTGGGGAATTTACTCAATCTCCCCAAGCCTTAGTTTTCTCCTATATAAAATAGGAGGTGTTTCCACCTGCATCATCAGATGGTACTGTAGAAAACAATGAAAAGCTACATAAAGAACCCAGGCCAACTGTTCAGAACACAGTAGGGCCTCAGGATACACTCGTTGTATTTTTTCAGAATGGACAGATTTATAAGAACATACTTTAGTTGAGCCAAAATTGGTTCATTCTGTATTAAAACATAAAAGACAAGTTCACTTTTCACACAGTCTCCGAAATGTCCATTTTCTGTTTCCAATTTTTATTCACATTTAAACCACGATTTTAAAAACATTAAAGAAAATGCTTTAAACAAGAAGCCATCACCATAATCACAGTCCTCCCCTTTAACTTGGTTTGTTTTTCTGTTTCTGTCTAGTGTTTTCTCAGAAGTAGGTTTTAAAGATTATAATAACCTTGCTCTTCATGACTTTTTTTCATTAATTATCTGGGTCAGACGCTTTCATTTCTTGCTCCTTTTCACAAACAAGTGACTAATTCTCTCTTGGGCTCAGTGTCCCTGTCTGTTAAATGGGGATATGGCAAGGCGTCACTGATTCCATGGACTCACTGGATGGAGCAGATAAGGAAATGGATATGATATGACTGGAGAAGTGATTGACTGGCTAAGAGCACTTGCTGCTCTTTCAGAGGACTGGAGTTTGGTTCTAGCACCTATGACAGGCAGCTCACAACCACCAGTAATTCCAGCTTCAGGATTCCAGTGCCCCTTCTGTCCTCTGCAGACACCCACATGCACCTGTGTGTACATGCGTGCATACCAATAAATAAATAATTTAAAATCTTGTAAAAACTAAAGACAATGGATATGAAAATACAAAGTAAAACAGTAGTAGTTGTCCTTGCCATTCTGAGGGTTGTCTACAGGAACTGGAAGATTGGCAGATGGGAAGGAACTTAGGTGGAGTGCTGTTAGTACGTGAGCAGGGAGAAGAAAGTTGAAATGTGAAATTTAAAGGAAATGAGGAAATAATGCTTTCAATTGTGGAATTACTTTGAAGTTCTTCCAAAAATGATAATAAATTTCACTGACGTGAATTCTCTTTGGCAATTATGGTCAATTGTTGGACTGTCTTGTTTGGTTTTGTGAGGGTTTTTCTCTTTTCTGCAAAAACCAAAACTTAAATTTAATGGTGATTTGTCTCTGCCTTCATATAAATGATGTCCTCTGGGGTCCTTAAATATTTAAAGAACATATTAAACAAAACTATCTATGACTTATGCTAATCAGTAAAGAAAAAAATAACAAGCTGGCATGATTGGCAAACGAAGATACAGTAAGTACTCAGACATGTATGAAACCCAGATATCAACAAGTTCTTTATCTTCCTGGATATCCCCAAAGCCATTCCCTGGACCAAAGGCTTATTGAGCAATGCTGAATTAACTGAGAATCTGATGAGGTGATGACCAGAGACATTTCCACAGTCAACAACTTGAAATAATTTTATATCAATCAGTACAGGTTAGGTGATGCTGCAGCAACTACACCACCCAAAATTCAGAGCCTTACCACAACGAATATAAATTTCTCACAAACTGGAAATTCCCAGCACGAGTGGGCACTGTGCTTATTCACCGGGGCTGGATGGTTAATGTTGACTCAGGACAGGATTTAGAATCATCAAGGAGATGCCTCCAGACACACTTTTGAGGAACTATTTAGATTAGGTTAGCCTCTGGTCATACCTGTGAGAAATTATCTTAACTGAGGTGGGTAACCTAAAAGTGGACAGCAGAATCCCATGGACTCGGGTCCTAGAGTGAATAAATAGGAGAAAGCGAGCCGAGCACGGCATTCACCAGGCTCTGCTTCCTGACTGAGTATGCAATGTGGCCAGCTTTCTTGACCCCCTGCTGTCACGCTTCCCAGGTTTGGTGGACTGTACCCTCAAACCATGAGCCAAAATAAGCCCTTTCTTCTGTAAATTGCTTTTCTCAGAGTATTTTATCGCAGCAACAAGAAAAGGAACTGAGAGGGCATTATCTTTCTCTGTGCTCCCATGAGCACCTGGCAAGGGGTTGAAAACATGGTTTAGAAGTGATTCCTCTGCTACATTGTTGCCCAAAGCCAATCACACATTCCTATCTAGGTGCTGAAATCGAATCTACATGTGCTGAGAGAGTCTCAGAATCAGAAATGTGCAGTGGGCAGCGATACGACAGAACTCACGCTCCTCAGATTCTTATTCAGCTCTTCGAAGACCTAGATCTCGTCTTAACTAAATCCATCCTAGCTCGCTCCAAAATACAATATTTTTCTTTCCCCAACATGGCCAGTTTCAAGGAGCACTATAGCCCCAGGAAACAGTCTACTTGAGTGCCGCAAAAACAGTTTGGTTCATGTCAACGGCTTGTTTAGCTGACAGAAGGAAGAATTCAGAGTGATACATGGAGTGAGAACGCATCCTACTTCCCAGGGGAAACGCAGATATGCAGCGTGGGGAATTTAACCACATCCTAACACAAGCTTGTCCCCGAATTTCTGTTTATCACAGACTTCTCTCACACTCTAGGCGGGGCAGGTCACTCGGCACATGAGGCCCTCTGTGGAACATTTGATTCCTATTGAAGATTAACCACGAGAGAGAGGCTTAGCTTCCCAGGAGCGAGTGGGGGTCAAGGGTGGGCTGATTGTTTACACGGACACCATCAGTCTTGGCTCCGCCCCATGGCTTGAAGATGCTTTTGAGGGCGTCTCACTGAGACTTTGGAATCAAGGAATACAATGCATATCCTGCATCCTGTAAATAACCTTGAAAGCATGCCACTATGTATGTATGTGGGTGCTGTATGCACATGTATGAACATGCATATGGAGGCCAGAAGTCAAACTTTGAGGCTGTTTCTCAGGAGCTGCCCTCCTTATTTGGGAATCAAGTTTTCTCCCTGGGACTGTACACTCCGTAAGTGTCTACACGGATTGGCCATTGAGCCCCAGAGATCCATCTGTCTCCCCAGTGCTAGAAGTGTGAGACCACCCATGCCTGGCTTTTATTTTCTTTATTTTTAAAACTTTTCCATGTATTAGTGTTATGCCTGCATGTAGGTATGCGCACCCATGCAGTGTCCATGGAGGACAGAAGAGGGAGTTGGATATCCTGGAACTGGAGCTACAGATGGTTGCTAGCCACCATGTGGATACTAGGATTTGAAACTGTGTCTTCTGCAAGAGCAGCCAGTGCTCTTAACCACTGAATCATCTCTCCAGCCCCCCATGCCTGACTTTTTATCATGAGTCCTGGGGCTGGAACTCAGGTCCCCAAGCTTGCAGGGGGACATAGTCCACAGTACCATCCCATCGTCTTGTAGCTGCTTAAGTAGCCTTGTTTTTTCAGCTGTGCCCCTCCTGTATTTTTCCAACAATATCATGTACTTTCCAGTTCCCTTTCTTAGTTCTGCATTTTTTCCTCCTGGGTGTGTAGGCTTCCAACATGGGAGAAGTGGTGTTAATCACATTATTACATCCATTGTTGTTATAAGTAATTCCAGGACCCTAAAGAATATCGTCATAATTTTTCTTTCACAAATTAACATGAGATTTAGACAAGCCAAGAGACCCACACACAGGGCAGAGGCAAGACTCCAACTGTCCTAGATAGCTTTGTCACCTTGACACAGCCTAGAGTAATCTATGATGAGAGCTCCAATTGAGGAAGTTCTTAGATCAGACTGGCCTGCAGGCATGTCTGTAGGGGACTGTCTTGATTATTAGGTGATGTAGAATGGCCCAGCCCACTGTGGGCAGCTCTGTTCTCTGGGCTGGTGATCCTGAGCTATGTAAAATGCTAACTTAGCACAAGCCTGTCTGAGAGCCAAACAGCAACGTTCTCCACAGTTCCTGCCACATTTCTTTGACTGTAAAGTGAGCTCCTTGGATGGAAATACTGCTCTGTAAAATAGCAAGAAGGCCTTCCTTTGAGTTCCTATCTTGACTTCCCTCAATGATGGACTGTGACCTGGAGTTGTAAGCTAAATAAGTCTTTCCTCCCCTAAGTCTTTTGGTCAGGGTACTCTGTCACAACAACAGAAAAGAAGTAGAACATCAGCCTAGTGCTGATGACTTCCAATGTACTCTTGCGCCAAGCTGCCTGGCACTCAGCTGTGCCAATCCTTCCCTGCCATTGGGTAGTTCCAGGCAGTGATGGAGCTTTGCTCCATGGTGCTGGCCTTATGGGAGAAGTAATACTATCAACCAAAGACTTGTCGTCAGCTAAATATCTATTTGTGGTCAAAAGAAATGATCCAACTCCTGCGCTGGATCCAGAAGCAGCCTGGGATGTGCTACGAATGCTTCTCATTAGGTATCACTAGACTCCTCCCCCAAAGTCTGTGCTGCCTCAATGAGGGATGGAGTCCTTTGAACAAAAGCACCTGGTAACGCACCCAGACAACGGTTTGGGAGTCTCCTGTTGCCTAAGGCAACTTCACCATCATGGCCAAAGATACAAATGTGCATCTACACAGGTATGTGGACCAGGGATTTGCAGCCAGGCCTGAGGAAGATATCTAGTGAGCCCTGAGCATGATTTAAGAGGCAACAGAAAGGCCTCTAGAGGCTGGAGAGATGGCTCAGTAGTTAAGAACACTGTGTGCTCTTGCAGATGACTCGGGTTCAGTTTCCAACACCCATATGGTGGCTAACAACCATCCATAACTCCAGTTCCAGGGGATCCAATGACTTCCACAGGCATTGCACAACACAGGTGCATTTACACACAATCCACTCATACACATAAAAATAAATAATAAATAAAGTATTTTTTTAAAAAGAAAGGTCGCTAACAAAACTACAGCTTCTGGGGGTAGAGTATGGGAAATAATTACATAATGGATGTAAAGTCTCCTTTGGGGATGATGGAAATGTTTGAAAATTAGATACAACTGGCAATTGCATAATATTGTGAATTTACTAAATTCCACTGATGCCATATTTTAAAATGGTTAATTTTATGTGATATGAATTTTGTCTTGATGAAAAGATAAAGTTAAAAAGACCTTGCCTTTGCCAAGTACCATGGTTCCCAAAGGGCCACTGTACAAAGTAGGACTGACTGTCCTCTCTAAGCACCTTTTGTTGTCCCTTGATCCCCCTGGGATCTTCTACCTTGCCTGGAGCCACAGAGCTACAGGGATTCCCTTCCTCTCTCCCTTGCTTTTCCCTGTGGGAAGAAGTTTGTTTTCCAAGTTTGGTAAAGTAGAAAGGAAGCTTTGGCATCTGTCTCAGGGTATCCCAGCCTCCGGCCCATTGTTACCAGCTTGACAGCCCTGTAAGAGCCAGCAGCCTCCCTAGTGGGGGCCTGCAGGCCCCTCCTCCCCGCCAGCTGCTTGGAGTCTGTGCCCATTGGCTGATAACAGTGCACCTTGCACGCTGTTCACGCTCCTGTTGCAGAAAGCAGTATGTCTTGTGTCTCTACCTAAGGCTCTTCTTCAGATACTTCTTACCCTTTCTTCTTTCAATTTGAAATTCTTAGTATTCAGCCACCACCCCTTCCCAAAGGACAGGAAGCTGTTTTTACAACCAAGACGCATCTGCATCTCTTGATTCTTGATTTCCTTTGTGTCCGTTTGCTGTTGAAATTCAAGGTGCGGGGCACTTCTCGCTATGGGTCACCAGCTGCCTCGGCCCCTTCCCGCCTATGCTTATGGGCACATTGCGGCAGTTAGGAGAAACATCTGCATATTCGGAAATCTAGAACTTCAAATACACAAAAGGAACTTTCGCTCTCCTTTCTCCATTTGAGTTGCTTCTTTCGAAACTGATTTCCATCTGAAATTGCAGAAGAGGTTTGCACAATCAGGCCTGGTGTCTGATCTGCCAGAGCTTTGCCGGGTAGGAGGGCTTTTCCTCAGAAGCTGGAATTTTGGCCAAAATCGTGTGGGAAACTCTCCTCCTTTCCTAAATGATTCTGCCCATGGAGACTTGTTACCGACCGATACGAAATGTTTCCTATTTTACCATTTTAGAATTGTTCCAAACTCCTGTCACATTAATCACTCCATTTGATCATCACAAGTCTCTTGGGAGATGGGTAGAGAATTGACAGAGAGGAGAGTCATTCATTACAGAGGAGGGATGTGACCTGAGAGAAGTTAAGTGACTCACTTAAAGTCACACAGCCAGCTAGTGGAGAACCAATCTAGAGACTGTCTTTCATACGTCATAACTGTAGATGTGGCCTGTCATAAACCCAGATCTCTGTTCTCAAAAACCCTATCTTAAAAGACCCAAGATGTAAAATTCCACCTGTGGATGAGTTGAGTGAGGCCTCTCTCCTGATTAGTGTTTGACTCTTGCCAAGGTACAATTCGCATGCCGGTAAATTCTCTATCTGCTTACTGAAACAAGAGGACAGGAGAGGCGGCCTGGCACATCTCCCTTTGATCTGTTTTCAATAAAATCCTATTTACAAGATACACTTCACTTCTTTTGATGTGCAGCTTGTTAATTAGCTCACATCTGAGAGCAGGTTCCCCGGGAGGAAAAAAATTAATTAGCTCATTCCATCTCAAAAAGACACAATTCTTGAACTAATTATGGTATTTGAATGATTAATCTGCTTTAAATACACATGTGTTCAGGAGTATTACAGTTAGGAAGAATGCATAATGAGAAAGAAGTCAGAGAGCTTCGGGAAGGCATTGGGCTAGGTATCTGCAGTGAAAGTCTCCTCTTTGACAGCCAGAGAGAGGGAAAGTTTAGAGCGTCTTCCTTGTTGGGGGATCTAAGTGACATCCTGGGCAGCGTTCCTTCTGGAGCCTTCTCAAGTCTTCTGCTCTTTACATCTTTACCACCCATGTTTACCCTAGTAGAAAATTTATAAAAATATTTTATTATTTTTACATTTTCTGTATGAGCGTATTGCCTGCATATGTAAGTGCCCTCTTGTCATGCAAGGCCCGTGGAGGCAGAAGAAGGAGTCAGATTCCCTGGAGCTGGAGTTTAGGACGTTTGCTAGCCACCATGTATGTGCTGAGAACCAAACCTAGGTCCTCTGTGAGAACAGTCAGTGCTCTTAACCACTGAGCCATCTCTCCAGCCTGGCAAATGTTTTAAGATCATTCAAATGACACCTATAAGCCTGCTACCAGGAAGTAGCAAGGGAAGAGTCATCTACTTCACACTAACATATTAATGACTGCTATCATTTTCTATTTAATCTTGCTTCTTTCAAACTTAGGCAGTGTCTTATATAGCCCAGGCTGACCTGATGTAGTACTGACCTTGAACTTGGATTCTCCTGTCTCCACTTCCTAAGTGCTGGCATTACAGGTGTGTGCCATCATATCCTGTTTCTGTGGTGCTGGGGGCTAATCCCAAGACTTTGCACATGCTAGGTGCGCACTCTTCCAATTGACCCACAGTCCCATTATTTACTTTTTAGTAGGAGTCTGATAGTCTATGGCCCTTTAGCAAATGGCATGTAGATTTCATTCAGGGTCCCTCTCTTACTGACAGTACACTCTGAATACAATAGATTAGTGAAAATAATAAAAATAATCCTGGAGTCCATTAGTGATACTTCCCCAAAGCAAATATATGTGTTGTCCATATATTTTGTGTGAATTTTCCTGGGGAACTAGGAACAAGCATGCACACAGGTTGTGAGGACTCTCAGAGACCTTGTCCCTGGAGATGCCTGTGCAGTCAGCATCACCGAGGCATCTCCTCAACAACTGCTTGCAGCTTTAGCAACTTCGGAGAGGTGACGTGTGAGTCTTGTAACTTTCTTTTTATTTCACTTAATTTACATATCTATTTATGTAGGAGTGGATGCACACATCCAAATGCATGTGCCACAGTGTGGCACCCAGAGGTCAGAAGACAACTTACTAGAGCCAATGATCTCCTACTATGTTCCCAGGGATTGTACTCGGGCATCAGTCTTGGTGGCCACACTTTTGCCTACTGAGACATCTTGCTGGCCCCAGTCTTAGAACATTCTGAACCTCCTAACTTTCAGCAGCTTCCCAAGCCTATGAGCCTCCTTGCCTCTTCTGGGAGGGAAAGTTTCAATTCAGTGGAGGTGTCTATACAACATATAAATCAGTTTCTGTTGTCCTGATTTTAGCTTGTGGGAAAGTGATACGTGGATTACTGGGGAGAGTCGTGAGGGTTCTTGAAGTTCCACCAAGTACAACCTTTTCATAAGGTTGACTGCAATTACTGACTGTACATGTCCAGAAGGTAGGTATTTTTCTTCACTTCAATATTCATATTACAGGGTAGTGAGACGGTTCAGCAGGTGCTGACAAGTCTGAAGACCTGAGTTCAATCCCTGGGACCCCCATGGTGGAAAGAGGGACCCGGCTCCTGCAAGTTGTCCTCTAGCCTCCACACAATCAAATAATTATTCTGCAAACTCTTTTTTCTTGTATTTCACATGTATGGTTCTTATTTGACTCCTTGAAAATTCTGTGGAAGAAATAACAAAAGAACGAATAAAGAAAGCAAGAAAGTGAGGTCACTAATGTGAGCCACTCGACAGACATCCAGGCCTGAGTGAGCGCAAAGAGCACGTGGCGTGGACTCGCTGTGCTTTGGGAGAAGTGCCGCATCCCCCAGGTCCCAGGGTAGCAGTGTCTAGAGGTGCTGTGCCCCTCTGGGAGGTGGGGACTTGTGGAAGGTCTGTGGATTATTGGGAGCATGCCCTTGAAGGAAAGGGTGGACTCCAGGGATTCCTCCTTCTCTTTGCTGTGAAGCAAAGAGTGGTTTCTCTTCACTGTGAGCTCTGGTTCCATCTTACTACTTCAGAGACCAGAAGCCTCTAAACCATCAACTCAAATAACCTTTTCTCTTTATAAGTCAGTTACCTCAGGTAGTTCATTATAGTAACAGAAATTTTACAGACACATGGTGAACTAGTAGCTGAAAGTAATCATAAACTTACCTCTAATCATCTTCACACTCAACACAAAATGAGCAATACATTTGGCTGTACAGTTCTCATATAATTTTAAAAGCTATTCAAATCGCCTGAATGGATCCCTTTTCTCCTGGCACTAAATCCTAGGAGAAATGTGTTGTGTGGCTTGTCCTTATTAAAGATCACTGAGCAACCTAAGAGACAATAACTTTGGAAGAGACTTTGCAAAAGATTCAGCAATATTCATTTTGTACCAACTCTCTAAAAAGTAGTGATGAGCGCATGAAATTATGACCCAATGAGGACAGCTCCGAAATAACATATAACAAAGTAGTGTCATAAAAAGGTTACCGTAGCAACTCTCCCCTCCACTTTCCAGAGTCTCCAGCTCTTCCCTGCACTTTCCCTGTCCAGAGCCTTCCCCTGGCCTTTGAGGTGGAGGCTGAAACTTTCCTCGTGCACGGTGCACCTTCCTTGGTGTCAGGCACATTGGGTAAACAGAGGCATGCATGACACAGTGCAAAGAGACAAAGGGCACGGCCTGGTCTTGGCATGCTGACATGCCCTTGGATAAGTCATTTTCAATCTTTTTCTTCTGAAACATATTGGTAGTTGGATCATCAAAGACCTGCAAACTCTTTTTCACACTTTGTAGAAACTGTATATCAGACCTCGAAACACCAACAGTCTCTTGGGTAGTTCTGCTACTCTGCCATTAAAGCCTGAAAACACCCACATACAGGTGGACATGTAACTTTATTTGCTAAAGCCCATGGGCCACAATTCACTGACTGTTCAATTAGCTGATCAAGCACAGAGCTATAAAATAAAAGCAAAGTGCAATACGTGAGTTAAAATGCCCAGGTAGCTACTTCTATAAAATTGTTTTGATGTATTTTAATTTTATGTGTATGGGTATTTTACCTGCATGTAAGTACAGCCATGTCATGCAATGCCCATGGAGGACAGACGAGGGCGTCAGAGCCCCTGGAACTGAAGTTATGGGCAGTTGTTAGCCTCCATGTGGGTGCTGGGAACCAAGCCTGCATCTTCCTCAAGAGCAGTCAGTGCTCTTAACCCCTGCCTCAGCCATCTCTCCAGCCCCTTGGTAGCTATTTTCAGAACGCTTTCTTAAGGCAATGGGGAGATGGCTCAGTTGCTTGACATGCAAGCCTAGGAACCTGAGTTGGGATCCCCAGCATCCATACAAAAAGAGGGCACTGCAACGTGCACGTGTAATCCCAGCCAAGGAGGCAGGCACAGGCAGATTCCCGCAACTCGCTGGCCAGTCAGTGTAGTCCAGCTGGGAGCTCTGGGTTCAGTGAGAGACCATCTCAAAAAATAAGAAGGAGAAAATTAAAATCAGTGGGCTACAGAAACAGAAAAGGAAAAAGAGGACAGGAAGATGGGAGGTGGTAGGCGGATCTGGGATCCTTCTTGGTGGAGAAGTGGAAGAGTATGCTCAAAATTTATTGTATGTACTGTGAAACTCTCAAAGAATTAACACCAATATTATATTTAATAAAGGAAGAAACCAAACATCAGCCTCTGTTCTCAACATGCATGTGCACACACACACACACGCACGCACACACACACACACACACACACACACACAACGTTTCCTAGGGCTAGAGAGATGGCTCAGTGGTCAAGCATACTTGCTGCTCTTGCACAGGACCCAGGTTTGGTTTCCAGTACCCTCATGGCAGCTAACTGTAACTCCAGTTCCAGGGGCTCTGGCTTCCCCTTCTGGCCTCCATAAGCATTGCATGCATGTGGTGAATTTACATACATTCAGGCAAAACATAAGATGAAAATTAATTAATTTTTTAAGGCATCCCAAAAAACATTAATTTCCATTATACACTTTATTGATTTCAATCTATCCCAAATGTTATTTCAAAATGCAATGGATACAAAACTTAGCTATGAATTATTACCTCTCTTTTTTTTTTTAACTGGGTCTTTGCAATCCAGCCTGTATTCTATACATCTCAGCTGAACCCACCGCTTTCTTTGTATTGTTTGTTTTTTGAGACCAGATCTGTATCCTCAGCTGAGCTGGAACTCACTATGGAGTCCAGGCTGGCCTCCAGCTCACAAAGATCCGCCTGGCTTTGTTCGGATTGAAAGTGTGCAGGACCACACCTGAGCTTATCCATCATATTTTAAAGGCTCAGTAGCCCAGTACCTGGAGCTGCTCTGTGGTTCTAAGAGGTTCTTCCCCAACCACACATCTAGCCTTGTATTTCATCAGAAAATACAAAACAACGGGCTGTTATTTTATCTCCTGTCCCCGATAATTTAATATGCCTGCAAAAGGTCCTAATAAATGTCGGTAGGTAAAGACAATGTCTTAAGACTTGATCACTGTCCTGTGGCAATATGTGAACATCCTCCCCCCTGCTCCAGCAGTGTGCAAAGGGGAACAAAGTGGGATACTCGAGTCCTAGCACTGACTAGAGAGCAGAGGCATTCTAGAGACTTGGAAAAAATGAACACAGAAGAACGACTTCTATGTGTGTTTCACTGGGATGGAGACGTCACAGCATAATCTGTTTTTATTTTTAACTTGAACTTTTAAAAATTTTATTCTTTATATGGTTTTTAATTTTTCAAAATATTTTATTTACTATCTTTTAGAGGATGAGTGCAATTAACTGCATGTAGGTAAATGCACCCATGTTGTGCCATGCCCATGGAGGTCAGAAGAGAGCATCAGATGCCCTGGAAGTGGAATTACAAACAATTGTTAGCTGCCATGAGGGTGCTAGGAACCGAACTTGAATCTGTGTAAGAGCAGCCAGTGCACTTAACCACTGAGCCATCTGATCAGCACCAAAGCTTTTATTTTTATCTATGTATATGTTGTTTTGGGGGGGAGTCAACTCGGGTCTTCTAGAAGAGCAGCAAGGTCTCTAAACCACTGCATCTCTCCAGCCCATAATTTGAACTTCTTTACTAAGGAAACTATCAGATCCCCTGCCCTGGCCATCCCTATTTCAGTAACTTTGTCTCGTCACCACCAATCTGTGACCAAAATTCATGCTCCGAGAAGATGGTGCCCTGGGGGATAGGTTTCAGTAACAAATGTTGAACTAGACATTTTAATGCAGCTTCTAGACACAATGGATTTCAAATGCTAAGCTATTCCAGTGAGCTGCAGCAGATCATGATGCAGAAATTTCCCTGGAGAGTTGGCTATGTGACTCAACGGCTCCCTCAGAATGACAGGATAAAAGGGAGGGGGGTGAGGATGTGTGCAGAGGATGTCTTTGGAGAGGGCTGTGTAGTGTCTCCCCACCCTGCTTCCTGTATGTTGGCAACAAGAGCCTTCAAGGATGGGCAGGGCTTTGACAGCTGTAGAAGGACTGACAAGACATGGGCTTGCGAGGTTCTGTGCTGAGTTGAGTAAGGAGCGGGTGGCTGTGCTGAGATTTTGCTTGAATGCCCAGAAAACTCCAGAAGGAAGATTCTAGGGAGTTCATATGGGCCAGATGCAAGGCAATGAGTGATGCAAACATTGGGGAAGGAAGATGGTTTCCTTCTCCCGTGCCCTCCCCTAGTCGAGGATCAGGTAGGAAACAGGAGTGAAAGCCAGAGCTCTGACTGTCTGGTACCTGAGGACCAAGGGAGACTACAGGGTCTACAGTGACCAGGGTTGTCATAATGTCAAAGAATAACCGGGGAGAGGGGGCGGAGAGGTGGAAGAGGAAGAGGAGGGAGAGGAAGAGCTGAAGGAGAAAGAAGAAGGAAGTGAGAATGGAAAAACCAAACACCAAGCATGACTGCGTAAGGTGCTGGTTTAGGATTCTTGGATTTAAGATGTGGCTACATCTTCTTGGGTGGTGCTGTTGGACTAAATGAAGGGTTTGTAACAGCAGGAAGTGCACAGCCTACTAGATTAATAATGCCAGCGGTGGGAACTCCAGGACCCTCTCACTAGGTGATCAGGAAGGTAGTGAAAGAGATGGTGGTCTTTCTGACTCCTCAAATGATGATGATAAGCTGGAATCTATGCTGTGTAGCAAGTACTGGTTCTTAGAAAAATGGAGCATCCCATCTAGAAGGAGGAATAACATTAAAAATAATAAAACTGGGGTTGGAGGGATGGCCCAGCAGTTAAGAGTAAAGAACTGCTCTCTCTGAAGACCATTGCTCAGTTCCTAGCATCCACAACAGGTCCACGGAATCTTTTGCCCTCTTCCAGCTTCCCAGGGCACCTGCACACAGGTGCATGTGTGTACACACCTCACAGAAACACAAACAACATGAAAAATAAATCTTTTTTAAAAAACAATAAGTCACCATTTATTGAGGTATCCTGTTCACTAGGCTTTTTAACAAAAATATGAATATAATTTTTCCATTATGAATTTAAATTTTGACAAGTTCATACATGTATACAACGTATTGTGAACCCAATTCACCTATTACTCCCTTTTAACCGCTGCTCCTCTTTCTCCTCTTTTTCCTCCTCCTCCTCTCCCTCTCTCTTTTCTCTCTCTCTCTCCTTTCCCTCTCTGCTTTCTCTTTTCTATCCTTGGATTTCATCTTCAGCTAGCACAGAGATTCTCCTCCTCCCTTACCTAAGGCCAATGAAATGAACAGAACTGCCAAGGACACCAATTTTGAGCCAACGAATGCCTTGGCTCCAGAGATCTCACATTCTTGTAGGCAAACACTGGCTAGCCAGGAAAAATGAAAACAGAGAGAAGCACATTCCCAGTTCTTGGTGCTGTCTGGTCAGAGTTCTATTAACATGGGGTTTGGTTAAGGATGAAGAAGGATCCTCCTTGGGCACCAGGCACATCGTATGAATGTAATTATCAGATAGAAGCAAAGTTGTTACAGTCTCATTAAGTCTCCAGTCCTGCTGACCATTCTGAGGAAGGACCTACTGGATGTCCACCCAGGGGAGTGTCTGTCAGTAAAGAATGGGTCAGCAAATAGGCTGGTACACATTAGGCTATATGTGTGCCCAGGCAGCTGTTGCTAGCTGTTGCCCTCCAAATAGATATGCTCCATATACATCATGGGTGAGACACTGCCTCATCCTCCTTCTTCCTTCCTTGGGTTCTTTTCTTGTAGGCTTCCATCATACAATTATAAAAATGAGAGTTCAGAACACCAATGTGGTCACCACATCCAAAGACCTCTGAGCATCAGCTTTCAGACTGTCATGGAACTCTTACTAGAATGTTTCTTCACCTGGGAATAATTCAGAGACAGAGTTTCCACCAGGCTCTTTGTGTGGACTACACTCTTAAGTATCCACCTGAAGAAAGGCTAATAAAAGTTTCTCTCCACAAGGCACTGGGATGGCCCCTGATTCCAGTGTGTTCAACTCTGAAATTCATTTAAGATTAGTGAAAATCAGTGAAGGATAGCTTGATTCTAAACACCGGAGCATCACAGCTTGGAAAGTGTAAGTCCCAGGACAGGAAGACACAAGAAATTAGAGTAGATACAAAAGTAGACAGGAAAAGTAAGGTCTACTATGAATTCTTTGGTTCATTTGTTAATTGAGTACTCCAAAGAAGGCTGAAGGGAAAGAACCCAAACAGTTCTCTCTTCCATGGTCACTCTGTTGCATAGATGAGCAGTTCTCTCTCTCTCTCTCTCTGCTGCAAGGGATAGGCTTCCAAATGTGATCGACAGTCAACTAACCAATAACTTAAGTGGGGAGGTCTGGCGGAAACTCAAGGAAGGCTGGGAAGGAGAGAGGCAGGTGCTGAGTGAGGGTGCCATTCTGGCACGTGTTCCAGAGGTGGGGGGGTTGGCTTATGATCAAAATGCAATCTCCACCATACAACACCTCCATGTGTCTCTCTCCCTGGGGATGAATCCTTTGTAAGAAACCTGGAATAAATTAACTTCTCTAAAAGAGCATTCTCTGTCTGCTCAATCAAAACTTGGGGATGGGGTGGGGCTGAATGCCGGGGCCTCACTATGAGATTCTTGATACACACTCAACAAGACCCCTCTGCATTGATACTCTTTCCATTCCTAGGACAAAATAAGATTATCAAGTTAAAAGAGGAAAAGTTTATTTTGGCTCATGGTGTCAGAACATGGTCAATAGGTCTTGTTAAAACTGGGCCTGTGGCAAGACAGAACACAGTGGTGGAGAACTCATGGTGAGCAGAGCCAGAGAGCCAAGAGAAAGAGAAGAAGGGTCTGGTCTCCCAGCATTCCCTTTGAGAACACACCTCCAGTAGTCTAACTTCCTTCCATGAACTCCCATGCCTTAAAATTTTTACTATTTCCCAAAAGCAACACAGGTTTTAGCTTCTGTGACCAAGGATGGGACCAAGACTGTAGCATACAGACTTTGGGGGCTGGGGGAGGGAGTCATTTTATGTCCAAACTAGAGTCACAAGCAGATACTCATTGTCATTTATTTTAACTCAGTTCTGCCACTCTCCACTTGAGATAGCATCAGATCTCACAGGATAAGGGCTCAGTCCCTAAAGACTGCACACATTTCGGTGGTCAGTTGGAAGTTGCAGGACATGACCCATGCTTCTCACTGGCCATAAATTGGAGCCCACAGCTCATGCCTCCAGTTAGATTAATTTTTTAGAGCTTACAGAACTCAGGGGAAATCTTAACTCACATTTTCCCATTTGTTACAAAGGGTATTTTTAAATGTTTATTTGATTTTTAATTATTTATTTGTGTCTGTGAGTGTACACACATGAGAATACTCAGACGAGGGTGTAAGATCCATTGACGCTGGAGTTACAAGTAATTGTGAGCTACTTAACATGGGTGCTGGAAACCAAACCAGGGTCTTCTAAAAGAACAGCAAGGACTCTTAACTGCTGCGCCATCTCTCCAACTCCACAAAGGGTATTTTAAAGGACACAAGTGGTGAACACTCTTTATAGTTTCCTTGCTATTGCTGTGATAAAACACTGACCAAAAGCAAATTGGCAAGGAAAGGGTTTATTTGATTTACTGCTCACAGTCCATTATCAAAAGAAGCTAAGGCAAGAATTCAGGGCAGGAACCTGGAGGCAGGAACTGAAGCACAGAACACAGGAATGCTGCGGCTAGCTTGATCCTCTGGCCTGTGCTCAGCCTACCTGCTTATACAACTCAGGGCCACCTGCCCAGGGGTGGCACCACTCACAGTGGACTAGGTCTTCCCACATCATTCAACAATCAAGAATATGCCCCACAGACATGTCCACAGATGAATCCAAGAGCGGAAATTCCCCAGTTGAGATTTCCTCTTCCAGGGTGTGTCAAGTTAACATTGGAAACCATTCATGACAAAGAGATACACAGTGCAAGGCAGAAGGATCCCCAGCATGGGATCTTCCATCTTTATGGGTGTGCCACCCTCCTGGCACATGAGTTTGCTCTTGGTCACCAATCTAAAGGTTCTCTGAACCCAGAGCCTTTGACCTGTGTGACGGTTAATCTTTTCAACTTGTTGGGAACAAACCTCTCAGGCATGTCTGTGACAGTGTTTCCAGAAAGGTTTGTCTGAAGTGAGAAGACCCGCCCTGTGTGGGGGCAGCATTGTTCCATGGGCTGGACTGAACAAGAGAAAGAAAGAAAGAAAGAAAGAAAGAGAGAGAGAGAGAGAGAGAGAAAGAAAGAGAGAAAGGAGGGAGGGAGGGAGGGAGGGGGGGAGGGAGGGAGGGAGGGAGGGAGGGAGGGAGGGAGGAAAAAAGAGAGAGAGAGAAAGAGTTGGTCACCAGAATCCATCTTTCTGTGTGTGCTGACTGGAGACATAACACTACCAGTCACCATATGTTCCTATTACCACACCTGCCCCACCATGAATTGTACCCTTGAACCATGAGACAAACTCTCCTAGCCTTATGGCAGCTACATAGGCATAATTGATTAGATTACTGACCACTGTCAAGTCAATAGTCATCAGTTCAACCCTCAGCCCTGATCCCCTCCTCAAGGACAGAAGAGGGGACTGGAGTTTCCAATCTTCTAATCACATGGTTGGCCCTCCTCCCCAGCTGCCAGTCATCTCACTGGTATATCAAAAGGCTCTTATGGGCTCAGCCATTCCAAGAGTTTTAGAAGCTATGTACCAGGAACCAGGGCTAGAGACAACATCACAAGAACCTAGCAGGTTTGGAATTTTAAAAAATACCGAGATCAACAGTCACAACAACAGAAAACACTTTCTGGGTTTCTTCCTATGAGACTAAGTTTCGAATACATTGTTGCACAGTCCATCTAATAGCCTTGTGTTATAAATAACATTATCGCTCTCATTTGATAAATGAAGTATTTGGAGCCCAGGGAAGTTAAGGAATGTGGCTAACATCACACAACTAGTATGCATCAATCTATGACTGGAACGCTACCTATGATTCTTATCACCTTGCAATTCTGCCTGAGGAGTAGAAGCTCAGACAATGAATTGAAAATGTAAGTCAAAGAGGAAATGCAAAAGAGACATTCTTGTCTTCATCAATATTTTTTTTTTGGATAGTATTCTCTGAATAATGCTGTCACTATAATCTATTGCTTCATGGCACACCATAGAAAGTTTATCAGCTTAAAACAACAGGGATTTGTTGTCATCCCGCTACAGGTTGGTGGGCCTCAGGGGATATTTCTGCTCATGCATGTGGCTTAATTTAGCTGACATCTGTCTACAATAGCATCTCTATTGCAGTATGTTACCTCACAGGTAGTTTAGTGTAAATGTCTCAGGTGGTAGATCTTGGCTAACTCTCAAAAAAACTGCTATATTTTAGAGGAAGAAAAGGCAAAGCATCCATAATAATTTTAAAAATATATAACTTTAACATAAGAGAAAGAGAAGGAAATTTCCCTAACCAAATAAAGGTTATCTATGAAATCCTTGTTTCAGCCTGATCCTTCATGGTGTTAAAGTAAAAGCATCCTCATTTGGAAAGGAAGATCCAGACAACACACTTTCACAGCCAGATCCTACAAGAAGCAGAACCTGAACGTGAGGGTGGCATGCAAAATGCTCAGGAAGGACTCTGGGTTTTGACCTAGGCAGAAGGGATGGGAAGGAAACTGGCTTGGCCACAGGGAACTGAGCTAGGAAATACCTCCAACAAACA
This sequence comes from Eospalax fontanierii, assembly GCA_035773235.1. NCBI lineage: Eukaryota > Metazoa > Chordata > Mammalia > Rodentia > Spalacidae > Eospalax > Eospalax fontanierii. The sequence goes on from CM069546.1 coordinate 15,360,480, forward strand.
CCTCAGCCCAGCTCATGGAGGTCTGCACTTGGGATGGCCCTTTGGAATTGTACCTCATTAGAAGGCAGAGGTTAGCCCTTTCTTTACAGCTCCTCAAAGTCTGCCATTGGATATGGACTGGTTCCATGAGGAGCCGTACCTATCATTAGAACCATTTTCCATTGAAGTGGTGCCCTACGAGGACTTAAAACTGAGGGTCATCTTCAGGTACCCGGCACCAGGGACACCAGTTCTTCTAGGGGACCTGGGAACTGCAAAACAGCACCCACCAGATATGCCCTTGCTCACAATTTCTATTCATACTGCCTGGAATACCAATCAATGCAGGAAGACAAGGAAAAATTATGAGTTATAAGAACTATAAAGAAAACCTGTCATTATTCATAGAAAACTCAACACACAGGATAATAATGAGAATGAATAAAAGGTGATGAAGAAAGAGGCTGGAAATAAGATTGATGTGTACAAGTCAAGTCGATTGCCTTTCTTAACAAGGGCAGAGAGAGAATTCTTAGAGAACTTTGCAGGTGTGTGTAGGAAGTATGTGGGAATGTCCTTCAGTGTGTGGCTTATGTAGAAATAAGCCTGCTCATGAAAGTGAATACATTATTAGATGACCGTACACAAAATCACATGCAGCAGTGAGCATTAATGAACTATATGTTTAAACACAGAAACCCATTTGAGTCTCAGAAAGAAAATCTGGAGAAAAGACAAATTCCAGATAACAAAATACAATATATTTATTTTTGTCTTTACTGATTCTTTGAGAATCTCATACAACATATTTTGATCATATTCACCTCTAACTCTTCTTCCTAATATCTATCCCATCTCTCTCCCCTCCCCAACTTTTTAAGTTTTTTATTTATATTTTATGTGTACGAATGTGTTGCCTGCATGTAAGTAGGTGCACCTTTGTCATGCAATGCCCAGAGATGTCAGAAGAGGGTGATGGATCCTCCTGGAACTGGAGTTACAGGCAGTTGTTAGCTGCCATGTGGGTGCTGGGAATCAAACCTAGTTCTCCACAAGAGCAGACAGTGCTCTTAACTGTTGAGTCATCTCTTTTGCTCCCTTTTTTTTTTTTTTAAATAAGCGATAGATTCTAATCTGAGCTGCCCACATACATCCACTGACGGATGGTTGAACCACCAGGAGCCACACCCTCAAGAAAACAGAGAGCATAATATTTTCCAATAAATACAAATTACACTGTAAATTATGCACGATAAAATATTTTCAGAAGCAAGGAACACATAAAGAAAAATTCAACGTAATGATTGCTTATGTGAAAAAGGAAAAAGAAACTGGAGAAGAAAGCATATAACCTCATCAGGAAGAGTTCTTGCAAGAGAATTTATTTTATAATTACTGTGTAAATTGCACATATATCACAATTTGTTTATATATATCAATACACTGTATTTTTATAACTCCTATATGTATCAATAACTTTGAAATATAAAAACATCTTTTTAGAGAAAGAAAACCCAGTATCACAAGATATAATGAATTATTCACAGAAACGTATTACAGGGCAAGGAAGGCTTTATGAGGCATTGTTGCAAAAAGCATAGAGACCAGTGCAATGAGACGTTTCCAACAAGAGGAAGAGATGGGGCTCGGCTCCAATATGGCGTGCACAAGAGGGAATGTATAGCCAAGGCATAAGGCAGAGCTCAATGGATAGAAAATTAGCAAGAAGAAACTGCAGGACTGAGAAGCCTTCTCGTAAAAATGGCCTAACAGTTCCTGCTGACAGCAGACCAGCGAGATCCGACACAGTCTGGAGGACAGACATTGAAGGGTTGGTTGTTGAGGGTGGGGAAGTTCTTGATATACTGATTTAGAAGGCCTGTTACTCAAAATGGATTTTCTAAGGAACCGGTGACAGGTTCAGCAGAATCTGGTTCAAGAGCCTCACTGAAGCTTGGTCAAGCAAAGCATCTTTGTCAGTTTTATAGGGAAAAAGACAAGAAAGGGCCTTATGAAGAGGTGACTGAGCATCTGACCTTGAGTTTCAAATAGGACTCAAAGAATAATGAAATTCATTCAAAGATAATTCATTCATTACATCACCTAGTCTCGTGATATGGTGTAACATAAAATTTGAGGGGGCAAAGGGAGTCTCTTCCAAAATAGGGAGGGAAACCACTCTAATTCTATCCATGAAGGCTGCAGAGCCTCTGTAACATGCCAGCTATGGCTGGAAAAGGATGAACAAAGAGATTGCTCAGGATGACAACTGTAACATCTTAGATCCTGTCCAAGCTCAAGTACCTGAGATTCTACCAGGATAAAGATTCTGATAACGAATCTTTAACCACAAGCTAGTTCTTCAGCTACACTGTGTTGCATAGATAAAAGTCTCTTAAATGAGTTTCTACTGGTTTGCTCACCTAATGATATCCATGTACTTTTCTTCAAGATGCTACGCCCAACTTTTGGGTAGAAGATTATCCCATCAAGGTTGGGCCCCTGTGGTTTGTGTGGTTTTTTTTTTTTTTTACATTTCCTCCAAGAATGGGCAGTTGACCCAGGTCTGCAAAATGAAGTCATTTCTTTCCAGTTGGCCATGGTAATGACTCGGGGCTGGGCGCTTAATGCAGGCAAGACCAAAAAGACCTAACACCAGGCTTTTGTTAGGCCTGTGGGGAGAGAATCCTTTCTCCTATTGGATGGCAGAAGGTACAGGGTCTAAGTTGGGTGATGGAGATCATCTTGCTGCCATGAAGCACTGTCTTGAGGCTGGAGCTGATAGTACAGCCAATAGAGAGAGGGATAGCCATACAGACATCCACACTAGAAGAGAACTTTGAGGAAAGTCCTGCAGCAATGGACTGGGAGATCAGTGTGAGAAAGGATTCTAATTTTCCTCTGCTATAAACTCACTCTAGGAATCTGGGAAATTATTTAACCCACTGGGGCCTAAAATTCCTCACCATTAAGATGGAGGTTAATAATAGGCTATCATAGGTTGTCATGATTAAGCATGATGACACAGTACCCATGTATAGAAATTATCCACTGAATATCATTTATTATTTCTTCTGGTGGAATTCTTACAAACCTCTCTCCCTGCTCTGACATCTGCTCTACTTTCTTTCCCCAACTGATTTATTTCAGATCCACTGGCAAAGAGAGACACACGTAGAAAGATAGAGACTCAGAGATTGAGATTATTGATCCAGCCTCTAAGACAAATAAAAGCAATTTTGAAACTAGACAAGAAAAAGGAGTTTCTTGTCCAAGAAGTTGCTAGCAATGACTGCTTAAAAGAGACCAGCCCTGTAGGCTTCCTTTGACAGTGTGAGCCAAGCTTTACTTGGGTCTAATCTGATTGTTCTAACCTGATGAAACCTGTCGAGAAACTGGGCAGGATTAACAAAAGATACATCATCATGACCCGCAGTTGTGTGGACACCTAAGGCTGATCGCACATCTGATGCCTCTAGACATACTCAAGATCTCCTGAACCCTAATGTGTTATGAAGAAGCCAGAGCCTTGGAGTTGCCATGTCCCAAGATGCCCTCATGTCTCTCAAAAGTAGACAAGAATTTCTAGACTTCTAAAACAGACTGCTTAAAATTGAATGGCCTTGGGAATCCCGTCTATAAATCAGCACTCCAAACAGGTAACTTGCCTAAGGTCCCTTATCTGTTTTAAATTACAAACCTCTTTTTATTACTTTTCTCTACTTGAATCAGGAGGAAATTTGAGCTCAGGATGGCAAAAGAGATCTCAGCTCACATGCCAACTCCAATCAAAGGCGCGGAGCTGGGAAAGCTCCCCAGTCGGGTCTCAGAAGGAAATGGTGCTAGAATCAATTAGTGACATCTGCCAGGGACAGCAGCCAGGAGTGAGAGGTCTGACTAACACACGTCTGCAGGTGGTTGTAGCAAGGGAAGGGGATTACAGTGAAATCCTAAATTGTGTCTCGTACTCTCTGGCCTTCTTTTCAGATAGGCCTTTGGAGTGTTATTTATTCTACTGTACTATTTTCAAATGGTAGAGATGGCAATTAAAGCAGTTGCAAATCATTGCTCCATCCTATAAGAAATAAGAAGATAAAATGTATTGTTAGGTCCTGGGCCAGCCAGGTTCTGTTTCTCCTTTTCATGGGGTTCCCTGGCCAAGCATATTCTTCCCAGTATAAAAGCAGCTCTGAGACAAAACCCTATCGTCAACTTTACTTGATTTTTTTTAAGATAAAAATATCACAGAGTCTGGGACATAGGAGAAGCTTGCAATCAATCCAAGGAGATCTTCAGTGTGTGTGTGTGTGTGTGTGTGTGTTCATGAATATATGCATACATGTACATGCAGTGTATGTGCATATGTGTGTGTTCATGAATATATGCATACATGTACATGCAGTGTATGTGCATATGTGCACATGGCATGTGGAGGCCAGAGAGTAACACTGGGTGTTTTCTTCAGTTACTCTCCAGCTCATTTTTATCTTTCATTTTTTTAAACTTCCGTTGAGCTTCTTCTTTGACAACTGCATACATATATGACATGTATTCTGATTATTACAACCCTCCAAGCTCCCTCCTGCCCTGTCACTCTTCCCTTCTCCCTACAAATTCCCTTCCTATGTGCATAACATTTTTTGTGTCTTTTGAAACAGGGTCCCTCACTGAACCTGGAGCTTAATGACTGTCTAGACTGGCTTTAGTGAGCTTTGAGGATCTACCTGTCTCTGCTCCTCATTCCTCAGCACTCAGCTTACAGACATGTGCTCCACGCCTAGCTTTTACATGTGTGCTTGGGATTCAAACTCAGGTCCTCATGCTTGTGTGGCAAACACTTTACCAACTGAGCCATCATCTCAATCTTCAGATCTGCTTTTATAGATGAGGAAACTGAGGCTCACAGGAGAGAAATGACTGTCTGAAACGAGAGAGGGAAATTCCATCCACCAGTCTTCCCGTAATGACTCACACATGTGCTTTCTTTTTCCATTCTTATTTTGTTATGGCAATTAGACTTCCCACCCAGGAATCTTTTGAAAAATAACAATTAAATCACTGGCCTACAAAACCTTAGCAAAGAAAAGTCAACCTAAATAGAAAGTGGCAAATGACTAGTCTCTGTCTCAAAGGCAAGTGAAAAAGAACAACAAGGAGATTTGAAACACTGGTAGCAATGTTATTTTTTCCAGAGAAAAGCAGCCTTTACTAAGCATATCTGAGATCTTTCCCTAAGGTCCCAAGTGTAACAAATTCTTTTGCTTGTAATTTCTGCTAAAGATAATATGTGCATATTGATTGGCTTGCATTTTGATAGTTTTGAAAGTTTTGAGAGTTGAGCATTCTATTGAGCCCCTATGCTGGGCTTGGTTTGTTCCTGGGCACCACTAAGACACAGATGATAAAGCATAGTTCCAGTTTGCAAATCTCACAGTCTGGTTGGAGAGTCAAAAAAAATAATATATGGGGCAATATAAATGGAATTATAAGTGTGTTCATAAGACACAGAAAAGGAGAGATTAACTTTAGAAGGCAGTAGGAAATTTTTTACAGAAACAACATCTGAGCCCAGCTTAAAGGGATAAAGAACAGCAAGCAGGCTACTAGGTCTGTGCACTCCTTCACTGCAGAAACGTGAGGGTGCACCCAAGCTATGTCATAGCCTGACACTGGAAGTCAAGAGGCACAGAAGATGGGCTGAGGAATGGATCAGTAGGTAAGGACACTTTCTGTGCCAGCATGAGGACCTAAGTTCAGATCCCCAACACCCACATAGAAAGCCAGGCATGGCTACATCTGCCTGTAACCCTAGCGCTGGAGGATGAGATGATGGAACTGAGGCCTGCTGGCCACCGGGCTAGTCAACAATAGTGAGTTCCAGATTCAGCAAGTGATTCTGTCTTAAAGGAATAAGACCAAGAGCTTTAGAAGTACATGTCTAGCACTCTCCTCTAGCCTCTGTGAGTGCACGTGCACACACACACAAAATTAAAAACAGAGACACACAAGAAAGGACCCCTAAACTCACAGAATTCAGAGACTAGACAAAATAGTCTTACATGAACAAAGAATGATATCACTGTGTTGGAAACCACAGTCAGCAAAGTCTCATGGATAGTCATAGGAGGAATCTGAAAATATCAACAAAATTAGCAAGTCCTTGGCCAGACTAACCAAGAAAAAGAGAAAAGCCATATGGTCAAAACTGTATATAAGCCAGGCATGGCAGTATACACCTTTATTGTTTTAATACTTTATTATTTTCATTTTATGTGCATGAGTGTATTGCCTGAATGTATGTAAGTAAACCCATGTCATTCAATATCCACAGAACCAGAAGTGGGTGTTGGATACCTTGGAACTGAAGTTATGGGTGTGGGTGCTGAGAATCAAACCCTGGTCCTCTGTAAGAGCAACCACTTCTCTTCACTACTGAGCCATCTCTCCGGTCCTGTGGTATACACTTTTAACCCCAGCACTAAGAAGGCAGAGACAGGAAGATCTAGTGAGATCAAGCCCAACCATTGAGTTCCAGGCTAGCCAGGGCTACAGGGAGACTGTCTCAACAAAACCAAATCAAACCAAGACAATAAATAAACATCATTGCCCTTTTGCCCTTCCCTGCTGTGTATCTGAGTGGGCGTTCTGGGAGCTCCATCATTTTACCTGTCAGTGTTTGCTGGTATGTTGCAGAAATGCCATTACCCAAATCCCACTGTTGCTTCTCTTGATCCCCACCAACCTACGGAATCATTAAAGCTCATTCTTTTATTTGATATCTTTAAAACTTCAACATGGCTTATGTTTCAGAGGGTTACCTCGTGCACAGTTCGACTTAAATAGAATCCGTCTGTTCACCAGAAGGTAGTGGAGGAGAAGGTCAAGCATTACAGTGACTTCTTCTTTTCATCCCTGAACACTTCTTGGATTCCCAACTTTCCCATGAAAGCAACAGGGTGTGGGTAATACTGGGGTCCCATCCAACACAGGGGGCAGAGAAAGGGGCAGAGTGTCCCTCCTTCCTTATAGAAAGAAAGTTCCTGGGACTGATAGCAGCCGCTGGCTTCCTGTCCTCACCTTCCTAGAGTCATAACTCAGAGACAGTGTCGTCTCAAGGCCCAGCTTGGATGTTGCATTCCAGTCCGTGCACATGCTGGCACTGAGACCCTTCCACTCGTTACTGTGGCCTGAAACTGTTTTGACTTTTCTCCATCTTCTGTCACTGGTTTGTACTCTGTTTCAATAACAATGCCTTGCTCAGGGACTGGCACTCAGAGCTCAGTTGCTGGGAATTTTCTTTACCTCCCTAAGACATCCATTTCCGTACCTCTAAAATAGAGTTCATGTCATTTCCCACCTCCTAGCATCAACGTGACAGTTAAATTGAATGTGGTAGCTAAAGATACTTAGTGCCAGGCTTCCAACATGCTGTTATTATGGCAATTATCTGATTTATCTCATAGATACCAATTCAGTCCTCCATATTAATCTTATGTTATGGATGAATTGAATTTTCTGCTCCAGTTGCTAGATGATGATGAAAACGATAATGATGATGGTGATGGTGGTGGTGGTGGTGATGGGGAGGAGCAGGAAAAAAGAGAGAGAGGAAGAGGAAGAAGGGGAGGAAGATGAGGAAGAGCAGGAGGAAGAGGAATAGGAAGAAGAAAAGGAAGAGAAAGAAGAGGAAGAGGAGGAAGAGGAAAGATGATTAATCACTGTGAGTCCCAGTAGCTTCATATGTAAAGTGGTGGGGATTTTAATTTATTTCTTTTCCTTTTATCTGTATAAGCGTATTCCCTGCATCTACGTAAGTACACCCATGTCATACGATGCCCATGGAAGTCAGAAAAGAATGTCGGATTCCTATGGAACTGGAGTTATAGATGTTTGCTAACTGCAATGTGGGTGCTGGGAATTGAACCCAGGTCCTCTGCAAGAGCAGTCAGTGTTCTTAACCACTGAGCCATCTTTCCAGCCTGTAAAGTGGTGTTTTAACATGTTTTCTGAAAAGGGTTTGTGTGTGAATTAAATATAAATGTGATTGTAAAAGTGACGCTTAGAGTATCTGACATGTAAGCAAATAACAAAGACTTGAGTGTTAAGAGCTAGGATCCAATCATTGCTTGGGGTGGAGGTATCTTTCTCACAGGGTGAAGAGATGTACTTGTCATTCCTCAGGTGGGCAGAGAAAATCAGGGAAGCTGTATGTGGCAGTATAAAGTGCCTGTAACAGGTCACAAGCAGTTAGTACTTATTATCCTTGTGGACAACTTGGACCCAACATACTGTTATCTTCAGACATGGAGTTATTTGAGCTAACCTGGAACATTTTATAAATATTAAAACTTTCCAGCATCCTAGTCAACCTTAAGGGAGGAGGCTCCATTAATTATAAGTCCTCTCCAAATTTTTACCATAATTGATTTTGTCCTAGAGCTAGGAAATCAATCCATTTTAGATCATGAATGTAGTTCCAGAACTCAGTAGCCTTTGTGCTACTAAACCCAGTTGAACAGGCCCCCTGGGATGACGGGTTGGGAAGGAGACAGCACTATAGTGGAAAAAGTGGTTTTAATTTTAACTTTTATTCTGCATTAACCATTTTCCCACACTGTTTTGTAACTCACAGTGAGGAAAGAGAGCAAAGCAATAAAAGCAAAATATATTCCAATAAAGCCCCATGGCACTGCTTAGTAGTAGGTGGTGGTGTCCTTGGGGACTCACGTGTTTAGCTGTCTCTCATTTGCTTCTGAATCTGAAAATTCAGAAAAGAGAAGAAAATCTCATTTTCTGACTGATTTTGAAAAGTAGGAGGCTGGAGAGATGGCTCAGTGCCTAAAGCACTCACTGCTCTTGCAGAGGATCTGGGTTCAGTTCCCGGTACCAACATCACCTGAAACTCCAATTTGAAGGGATCTAACATTCTCTAATGGCCTCCACAGATATTTGCACACATGTGGTACACATACAGAGAAGCAGGCACACACAGAGACATAAAAAAATGAATTAACTTTTAAGTGAAAGTTTAGATTGCCATTGAGTCAATGCACACAAAAACTGGCCCCAAACTCTCCATTTCATTCATGACACCAATCTCATGATAGCGTCCATTTGTAAGTAACAAGGAAAATAGGAAGAGCTTGGTCCCCTCTCGGGTGATTTTTAGGGGTATCTTGTTATCTATCTCTGTATACGGTGGAGTTGCATCATATACACAATGACCTGTAGAAATTCAGGTCCATGCATTTAGCAAAAGAAAAAAGATCTAGAAAGGACCAGAAAAACAGACAAGTCCACTCAACATCCCACTTGCCCCCAAGCAACTGTTTGTATTTTTCAGAAAATGCTCTAATTGGAAAAGTACTTATCTAAGTCCCAAGTCCAAGCACTGGAAATTCAAGGGTTTTTAATATGGTGTAGTTCTAAATGTCTTCATTTTGTGATTAAGCAAAGAACCATCAATGTCTTTCAACTCGTTGTGGTGAACATTCAGGGATATTTTTGTTGTATACACCATCTTTAAACCAACCTCTCCCCTTTCCTTCTGAAAGATGTGACTTGTACAGGTCAGATGCGGGAGACACGAATTGGGATGGCTGCCCAGATCACAGTGGTTGTCTCTGTGGCACCTTCTGTCCTGTCTCCATACTGACTGGTTCTGGAGCAGAGATATCTGACCTAAGCCAGGGCAATCAAATTCTCCCTCTCAGGAGCTGCGACCTCAGAAACAAAAGGCAGACAGGAATGTCTCTATGTCCACTGTTCAAGTGACATTTCCAGCAACTCTCAGAGTCACTCAGATTTCCCAGGCTCTTTGTTCTCTAATTTTTCAGCAACTTGCATTAGTCAATGGCTTTTCGTAATATCTTTATGTTAGTCAGACCTCTTTTTGTGTTTACACAGAACCTTAAACAATACATGAAGTTATTATTCCCTTAAGTTAAAATTCTCAGAATCAGAACTGAGCTGTTCCCAAACCTGAGCCCAGGGAATGCCTGCTGTACGAACAGCTCTGAAGATCACAAAGGAAGAAACAGAGTAGTTGGGAGAGACATAGGCTAGCATTTCTTAAAATGGGCTTCATGCAACCCTCATCCAACAAGATGATCAAGGGTTTAGAGTTCCAAGGCCAAATGAGTTAGAGAAATGAAGTGCTCTGTTTTCCACCCAGAAAGACATTCAAATGAGTCCTTCACATGTGCATAAAAACAGTAAAGACATTTCATCTTGTACACCAGAAATTCTAAAAGATATTTAAAATAACTTTAAGTTTGCCCTTCCCAATTTCTCTCTCCCTCCTCACCATTGCTCCAAACACTTTAGAAACATGGAGAGTTTGCAGGGCAAGGACTTATAGGGAAGCATTTCCCAGGAGCCTTGTCCCTACCCTTTAATTCTCTACGACAAAGATTTGATCTCCTTGCTATTCCTCAGGTATCTGCAGAGAACTCTCATGTTCAACCCCTGTTGAATGTCCTAGGAACTGCCATCGTGCTGTAGAAGAGTGAGAAGACATAGGTGGGATCCCAGCTCTAGTCTGGAACTCAAAACTGACTTATTTTGTGGGGAGACCCTGATCCTCCCATCAAGTGGGATTAGTGACATCAGCCTCACCTCCATGCTAAACCATAAAATAGACTGGGAGCGATAACGGAATAATCATCATGGGGATAGTTTATAACCTTCTAGGTATTAAATGAGCTATAACTATTAGAAAGAATAGATAATTTAGAGAATGATGCCAGAAGCTATAATGTGATGATGTCTGCTGCTGTGAGGTAATGATGATGAGGTCTGCTGCTGTGACGTGATGATGATGATGATGTCAGAAGCTGTGACTGGTGATGAGGTCTGCTGCTGTGACGTGATGGTTCATCTTCATTGTCAATGAGACTGGATGGGGAATCACCCAGGAGACACATTGGACTTGGCTGAGGGTGTTGCTGGAGAGGTAAACCTGAGAAGGGAAAACCCACCCTGGATGCTGGCAGCATCATCTCATGGGCTGGACTCCCGGGATGGGTAAAAGTAGAAATGGAAGAGGCAAACTGAGCACCAGTATTCATCTCTCTTGACTTCTTGGCCACAGATGTAATGTGACCAACTGTCTTATTCTCCCGAAGCCACAGCCAAAGCCACCCTTGCTGCCAGGCTCTCCGCACACTCCGTGATGAGCTGTACTCTCAAACACTGAGCCCAAATAAAACCCTCTTCCCTTACGTTGCCTTTGTCGGATGTTTTATCAGATCAACAAGCAACTAATACCTATGGAAAGAGAGGTAGCCTTAAGATCACAGCCTTGTGCCTTATGATGCTTTAATATAATTAATATTTTAATAGCAGCAAGTGCATCAAGATGAACTTTCATTTTGTGGAGTCTGCTTAGTTATTTTGTAAAACAAACCATCAAAAAAACTCAGTGTCACATTTATTTATCAATAGCTATTTCTTGATCATGTGTTTAAGGATTGCCTGAGTGTCCACTGACCTGAGTCAGGCAGTCCAGGTCTGTTCTACTTGGTATGTGACAGTAATGAAAACAGAGGTTCAGTGGACACCCTCAAGCACTGCACTTTCAAGCCCCAGTTCAGACATGATTATGTTCATTATTAGCGCACTGGCCAGTGCAAGTCATGTGGCAGAGCCCAAAATCATGGACAGAGGAAGAAAATGGTGGACATGGAGTGGGAACAGATAAAGAGAACACAACAATCGGTCTCCAGTCTCCAGTCTCCAGACTGTTTTCTTCTTCTATTCCAGAAGGGAATTACCTCCACAGGGATTATTTTGTTCAGAGGTGAAAGTTGAAATTATCTGCAGACAACGCTCCCGATGTTTCACAAAAGCCTTTGTGTCAACCAGAATCGAAAGAATGAATTTGACGTTAGCCAGAGGATAAAGAAAGAAAGTTCAGGGGTTGGAGAGATGGCTCAGGGGTTAAGAGTACTGTCTGCTCTTGCAGAGGACCCAGATTCTATTCCCAGCAGTCACATGTCACTAGCAACTGTCCATAACTCCAGTTCCAGGGAATCCAACGCCCTCTTCTGACCTCCATGGGCATTTCATAACACAGGTCCACGTCACACATACAGGCAATATACTCATGCACATAAAATAGAAATAATAAATGTAAAAAAGAAAGTTCAAAAATTTTAAAAGAAAAATGAACATTCAGATGAGTTCTTCAGGCAAAACACAGTTTTTAAGACCTTGTTGCATGGTCAAAAGAAAAATCAGGCTGGCAAGAAACTCAGCAGGTAAAGCCTGATGAATGATCTAAGCTCCATTCCAAGGTCCCGCATGGTGGAAGGAGAGAACTGACTTCTGCAAGTTGTCCTCTGACCTCTACACTTGCTCTCTAGCACATCTGCTTGTATACACATGTACATATATACACAATACATAAATAAATGTAATAAAATTATTTTAAAATAGTAACGGAAAAATTCATCTAGATCCAACAAGGACCTCAAAATAGAGCCCCATTGCCTAAGTGACTGCTGAGCTTCAGACTGTGAGCACACCTGGCTGGAGTTTGGAACCCTGTTCATACTCTGGCTCCTAGATTGACAGAGCCCTGGAAGGTACCAGCCCCTCTAACAACTGAGGCTAAACTTCCTGTTGCCTCTGGGAAAGAATAGATTTCACTTTTTAAAAAAATCAAGATGATACATTCTATACACCTGCCTTTATAATCCAATATTTATATCTGCCACAAAGGGATCCCAGTGCTCAGGGCCAGCAGGAGCAGGACCGAGGGATCTCCGCTGTAGTTGGGGGTGAGTAGGCACAGAGTTAACACACAGACCTCGGGAGTTGAACAGAAAGCCATCAGTGGTGGTCTGCTGCAAACTCATTTATTCAAGAAAGAGCATTGAGTCTTATAGGTCTTGTTAGCCAATAGCCTTACGGGGTGGGGTCCTGACCACAGCCAATCACAGTTTGTTCCCGGGTGGATTAGGTTCTCTCCAGGTGCTGGGCAGACTGGCTTCACAACCAACTGGTATGGAGCACCACACCTACGAGAGCCATTCCTCCTGGCAGGTGGCCTAGCTAGGCCCACCCTGCATTATGCCCAACAGCTATTATCTCATTTTTCTTTATTTTGGGTACTGTAAATGATGTTGTGGCTTCTGTAGGTGACATGAAATTGACCTCCAGAGGTAGAAAAATAAATACAGGACATCTAGTTAAATTTGTTATATAGCTCAGGCTAGCCTCCAGCTCTAGAGCCTCCTGCACAGTCCTCCTGGGGTAGCTGAGATTGTAGATGTACACTACTATGCCCGACAGTAAAGCTTTTTTTATTTATTTTTTTTTTTTTGGTGTTTTGAGACAGGATCTCCCTGTAGCCTCAGCTGGCCTGGACCTCACTACTTAGACCAGGCTGGCCCTGATCACACAAAGTCCTTTGAGTGCTGGGACTTAAGGCATGTGCCTTGTACCCAGCTGGTAAAGCAGTAAAGGATACTGACAACCTAGTTATTTCTGACCTACTCTACATCAGTCTGAGGACTGGGGTTACTCCAAAGTTATCATGGGAGAGGCAGAAGGTAGACTTCCCACTGGAGTCCCTGAGAGGCACTAGCTCTATCCCTAGTGAGTCAAAGGTTTCGCCCACGGCGTCTCTGTTTAGAAGACATGTCAGGCAAGAACAACAGGAATTCTCACATCCAGCCCACTTCTTCCCTGACCTTACTAATTTAAGATGGTTTCCATGATTTTCTGGACATAACTGCGTAATCTAATAAAGGTAGATTAAATTACAACTGAGTATTTTCAGATCTGAACATGGGAAAAATATATCCTGTTTCAAAAAACGATGAACTCCCCACACTTCTTGTTTTTCTTTTATCTGGGAACTGGTCAAACAGGAACTATCTTGGGTTATTGTGAATGATGTTGTGGCTTCTGTAGGTGACATGAAATTGACCTCCAGAGGTAGAAAACTAAATACAGGATATCTAGTTAAATTTGTTATGTAGCTCAGGCTAGCCTCCAGCTCTAGAACCTCCTGCACAGTCCTCCTGGGGTGACTGAGGAGGACTGTGAAAGTCTTCACAGCTGTGTTGGTTTTCCCTAATTTAAAAAAACAGGAAAGATATCAAAGAAATCCTTGAATACACAACATTGTATTTTACCAGAGAGCAAAGATGTGAGGAAACTTTACAATTTCAGAATTAGATATTTGATAATAATATTACTGAATAATATCATTTAATAATAAAAGACTAATCCTTTACACACACCCTTCTAAAGACTCTTTAAGTGAGCAATGCTGGCTACTAAATCAGTTAGGTAATTCTGCAAGGGGGGAAAAAAAGAACACGGATCTAACCCAAATAAAATACTGGCCCTGTTCTGGTTCAGCTAGCAGAATGTTTAGATGCAGATGATTAGAAGCTAATAGGTTTCCACTATTAGTGTGGAAAACTCCAACTTTCTTTCACATTGGAGGCTGAGTCCCAAGGGAGAGAGCAAGGTACTTTCTGAGTATTTAAAACAATTTTGAGTTCCCTTTATTTGTTGTTTGGCAATATTATTGCTTGGTCTAACACAGGATTGCACAGCTCCGGTAATAAGCTTAACACATGTGGATACTTCTTGGCCCTTTTCTCATGAGCAGGGAGGTGGGTGTGACTCATGGCGAGGCACACAGGCCAGTGTTGACCAGAAGATTATTGGAAGTTGGATCTCTTCCAAGAATTTTCTTTCTTGTCTTAGCAAATGGACTTGGAGCTTCCCAGAACTCAGCTCCGCAAGAAGAAATGCTCAGAACTCTAGAAAGTACAGGAAGCTTTCCTTAACTCAAACAACACATATCCTCAATCTATTAGCTGGCATAGACCTTTCTACACTTTAAGAATAAAGTATTTTAAAACAAATTGTGAACAGATACAAGAAAAATGAATAAAAGTAGAACAGAACCCATGTCCAAGAACACGGACTGTCTCCAGCAAGAAAGAACTCTTTAGAACCTTCCTTCTTTTTCTTCCTCTCTTCCTTTCTTCCTTCCTTCCTTTCTAGTTTATGTGTATGAGTGTTTTGCCTGCATGTAAGTAGGTACGACCCTGTCATGCCAGAAGAGGGCTTCAGGTCCCCTGGAACTGGAGTTACATACAGTTGTTAGCCACCATGTGGGTGCTGGGAATTGAATCCAGGTCCTCTGGAAGAGCAGCCAGTGCTCTTAACCACTGAACCATCTCTCCAGTCCCTAGAACCAACTCTTTATGTAGAATATAAATTACAAAGGTTGTAAGCCATTTGTTCTTAATGTTTCTTTCAAATCGTTTTATGTGTTTATTTTTACTATGTATTTTTAAAGTGTTTTTAATGTGTATGAATGTTTACCTGTATGTTTGTACATGCACTGTGTGTACCTAGTGCACTGGATCCCCTGGAACTGGAATTAAATCCAGTTGTGAGCCACCATGTGGGTGTGGAGAGCAGAACAGAGGTCCTGGGCAAGAGCAGCAAGTGCTCTTAACCACTGAGCCATCTCTCTAGACATCCCCCATAAAATCATTTTAAAAGAAATTGGCGAGTATTTAGGGCTACCACTCCACATATAAATCCATTGCATTCAAAATATACTTAAAGAGTTGATGGGGTGGTTCGATTATAGGCTCAGTCTAATATCCTAAAATTGCTCTAAGTGCAGACCTTAAAATTTAGCCATTTCAAACTATACTGGACCACAGTCCTGCGATCTTGAAGATGAGTAAACTGTGGTTCAGAGAGGCAACTTACCCAAGGTCACACAGTTCATGGTTCACAGAAGTAGGACGAAATCTTAAATCTCCTGTTCAGGGGTCAGAGTACACAAGGAACAGAAGCTCCTAACACTGTTACCAAAGCCCCACAGCAATGCAAGCCATCTCAGCGTGGCTGGCCCTTCACCATTCTTCATTTACTGGGTAGTCTAGCTTGCTTCTCTGTTGCTGTGATAAAACACTGACCAAAACCAGCTTGGGAAGGAACAGGCTTTTTTCAGCTTATACTTTCAAGGTCAGTCCATTTTGAGAGAAGTCAGGCAAGAATTCAAGGCCAGAGCCTGGAAGCAGGAACTGAAGCAGAGACCATGGAGGAGTGCTGCTTATGGCCTTACTCTTCCTGTCTTACTCAGCTACCTTTCTTACATAACTCAGGCCCCCCTGCCTGAGGACGGCACTTCTCACCATGAGCTGGGCCCTCCTGCAATAATCGGGAATCAAGAAAATGGCCCACAGGCAAATCTGCTGGAGGAAATTCCTCCATTGAGGCTCCCTCTTCCAGGTATCTTGAGCTTGTATCAAGGGGATAAAAACTAGCCAGCACACTAGGCAAAGGGGAGGCGTCAATTGCACTGTGGAGCAAAGATTTCCTGCCTATGATAGTTAATCTCAGAATGAAATCTAGAATCACCCTGGGAGATGAGCCTCTAAGTATGTCTGTGGGGGAATTACTTCGACTAGGTTGACAGATGTGGGGAAACCCACATGCTGCATATAATACCATTCCTTGGAAGAGAATCCTGGATTATATACAAAGAAGAAAGCAAGCTGTTCAGAAGCCTTCATCTCCCTCTCTGCTTCCTGACTGCACTTGTTCAATGACCAGCGGCTTCAAGTTCCCGCTGCCCTGACTTTCCCTCTGTGATGGAACGGCACCCGAGAACTATAAGCAAAAATAAACCCTTCCTCCTTCAAGTTGCTTTTGTCTGGTTATTTTTATCACAGCCATAGAAAAGTAGCTGAGACACCACCTAACTCTTAATTGTAAAATTTCAGAAAGAAGCATTTTCTAAAGCATTACTGCTAGTTTGCATTTGTGCGGGCGGAGCGGGGACTTACAGTCTACGTATTCGTTTGCCTTGTCAGGAAGAGGGTTTTTGTTAACTCAGGCTTAAACCATGGAGTTTTCTAGGCCTTCCCCAGAGGGTCGTGACATATGAGACACTGCTGTTAATCATGATGGGATGATTAATCAGCACTTTGCCATCTCTCTCCTTCCAACCCTGAGGACACAGTCATTCCACTTCCAGTCTACCTTCGGAGCAACCACAGCAAACCTGACTCTAGTTTGACAAAGAAGAAGAAGGTTTGTAAACATTCCAGGATTTGATACTACTGGGATCTATTGGCAGGGCCATGCTAATGAAGTGTGAGACTTCCCTCTGTTCATCATCTTTATTTCCTCAGAGACACCAGAAAACAGCCTTCCCTCACAAAGTGGAGTGAATCTGATGACCACAGAGGCTTGGCATCCCCAAACCTTCATCACACCATCAGGAATAAAATAAGGAGGTGGGGACTTGCAGCACCAAGTGCCTGTGTGACCTTTCGTCTCCCGTCATCCACTGTCTCCAGCCAGATTAGCATCTGAGGCAGAGAGTGTAAGGGTCTGACAGTCAGCTCTGTGTTTTTGCTGAAACTAATTTCCTTTCCAGCATTCAGGCCCTCAGCCACAGGGCCTTCCTGGCAGCTTGGACTCCTTTGCCAAAGCATGAATATCAGGGGCTTTCTCATCTGGGAAGGGAATGTGCTGTTTCACTGGTCTGCAGCAGGTTCCGGGAGATTCAAACACCAGGTCAGAGCTCCTTTGGCAGGCGGTGTTGATGGGTGATGATGAAGACTAGCCAGAAGCAATAGCAAGACCCTCAAGCAGGTCTTTCCTCTTGAAAGAAAAGAGAAGAGTGGGATTAGAGAAAGAGAAAGGCAAAAGAAGTCATAAAATCTAGACACTATTAGGTCCCCTGAGAGCCCAAGACCTTCAAGTCCCAGCATGGCTGACCTGTCTCACTTCCTAGCTTCCTTTCCTGTCACATCTCCTTGAGCTGTGTCCCCACATACTATGGTCTTATTTCAGGGTTAAGTTCTTTTGTTCAGGCTAGCCTTGCCTCTAGAACATCTCTCATCCTACAACTAATTATAGCCCAATTATCTAGCTAGTTCTACTCAACACTCAAAGTTAATTCAAATATTACCCTGGAGTTGCCACACTGGGCTTTCAGGTCCCCTGTATGATGATTCAGACACCGGCTTCCTCAGAATTTCACATTTATTTGTGAGATCTTCTAATAATGCCTGTTCTTTTCCTGTAATGGTAATCTCCTTGAAGCTAGCTTCTGCATCTTGTTTCCATGGTATCTGCAGCACCCAGAGCACTTGACAACACTTAGGAAAGATGACTAAGGGGGTATCATGAGCAGCACCTTTTACCAAAGAAATCAAGCCATGGCTATGGTAAGCCCAAAGTCTAATTAACAGTGGCACAGAGGCTGGAAACCAGGCCTCTTGCCTTCTGACACTGTATTCTTTTTACACATAGAAGTAGATAACTCAGAAAACCTGGACTTCACTCCTGACTATTACAGTCTCTTGCCCTATAAACTTAGCCAAGTTACATGGCCATTCTAGCCTCATTTTTCTCCTTTGCAAGGGATAAAAGCACATACTCATGTCATTTATATAACTAATGTAACAATTCTCCGCTATTATCATTCTAGGAGTAACCCCCAAAACCAGACAGTAAGAAGTACAAAAACTGGCTGATATTGACCTTTTCAGAATCTACAAACAACGCCAAAAGTCTAAGAGCTGTTTAGAACTTCTTGGAGGTCATGAGGGAAAGAGAAGTATCTGGGAATGCAAATAGAGGCCTTAGCATTTTGGAGAGAGTATGTTTAAGCTGACTAAGAGAACAAATTGTTCTTAAAATGTCAAATTAGGCATTTTTAGAAGCATTTATTTACAGACAATCCTGTTATGATAATTACTAATAGCTCTCTATTCATCAAGGAAGGTTCCCTAAGGATTTCTTGGTATAGATACCTATTAGCCTTCTTGCAATTAATATTGGTGATTAAAAGTAACAAAACTGCATTTTTCTTCAAATATTTCATAATTGATCTTTTACTGGTTCCAGAAAGCCTGTGTTTTCCAACTCCTTTTTTGCCTTACACGGAGCAAGCTCCTCTTCCTGGACTCTAGACCTTCTCAGTGGCTGCTCCCTTTGCCAGGGGCACCTTCCTTGACAGGGGCAACTCCTTCTCACCACTCCGGAACCAGGCAGATTTGCTCCTTAGTAAGCACTTTTCAAAAGACGCCTTCTCTTCTTTAATGGGACTTTACTTGGCTTGATTTAATTTCCTTGGGGGCTCTCACCACAGTTGGGAACTACACTGGAGCCATGTGGTCTTATTTAATACTCTATCTCTGTCCTCTAGGTCCCGGGATTCCCAAGAGACAAGGTTTCTCCTATTTGGGGACACAGAAAGGGGTCAGATATCATTTGCTGAATAAAATGTGCATTCTCCAGACCAAGTTGACTGAGTTAGGAGAAGTTGATTAGAGAGGTACTCCTCGTAGACTCAAACAAATAAACAGGAAGTCCTAAGCATCTCCCGCAGGAGAGCTCTCTTCCTTTCAGAAGTAGGAGACAATTTTGGAAACTTGACAGGAAATCAGCTGCAATACTGGCAAACTTCCGGTAGTCAGGAAAATAAAAACTACTTAAAGGATGATTAAGACTGACTGATGTTCTAATGAAACCATCCACAATAAAACTTGCCTTTCTCTCTCCCCCACCACTCCCACTCAAGTCTACCATCTTTTATGAAAGCTTAAACCTGGAAAAACTTGGGATTAGGTACCCACGTTGCTTTGTGAGGTTAATATAAGCTGGAAGAAGGCAGAAATGATGTCATTTATATGGTACCAAAAATTCTAGGCTCAATAGATATTCAATCAATCATCCAGGTAAGCCAACATAAACAGTGCTCTGTTGCTGCCTGATTTATTTAAGGATCCCATCTGATTTATACTCAGAGAAGTCCCTTGGAAAGCTCATTATTTGATGATGAGTCTGTTGGTATAGTCTTATGCTCATGAGGAGAGTTGCTGATCCAGAAAGATTCCTTGTTGAAGGAAGCAGAGAGGCCAGTTGAGCCACCAGGGAGAGCAGAATTGGGATTCACCCTGTCCTCCCCGTCCGCCTGCCCTCCCCGCTTCCTTGCCCTGGATTTTTCTCTTCCTTTTCATCTTTATTTCCCTTCTCCACTCTTCTTCCAAAACCACCTTCCAGTTATTGCCTTTGTTTTGGAGAGCACCTGGTAAAGGAAAAGGTGTTCTGATCCTAAAATCATAAGCAAGCTCCCAAACTAAGGTCCATATAGGGCATGGACAGAGGATTTAATTGAATGAAGTGGACAGTGTGATACACTGTGGTGGGGACTGGGACTGTGGTAAATTAGAGCATTGGCTACCCAGTAACTGCCACTGTTGTCATAAAGAAACATTAACCGCAGATCAGATCTTTCAAGTGAGAAATTTGGCCTTTGGGGAAAATTTCTTGTATTTTAAAACCCCAAATGTAAGTCCTAAATTAATGTCTGATGCGACTCAGCCCATAAACTGCCCTCTCCTAACTTGCCACCCCTAACGCTGTCCCCGGATTACTGTCCTTAATACGCATGGCTGAAATCACTGCCCCTTGGGAATTCTTTTTTTTTTTTTTTTTTTTTAATGTGTACAAGCGCTTTGCCTGCATTTGTATAAGTATACTGGTGTCATGTAATGCCCACGGAAGCCAGAAGAGGGCGACAGATTCCCTGAAACCAGAATTAGCTTAATAGTTGTTAGCTGCCATGTGGGTGCTGGGCATTGAACCCCGATCCTCTGCGAGAGCAGCCAGGGCTCTTAACCGCGGAGCCGTCTCTCAGTTCCTGCCCCAGGGCTTCCTCTCACCCGTGTCGCTTCTAATCTTTTTCTCTCTTTCTTCTCTTCTCCGCCTCTCCCTCCATCCTCCCCGTCTACTTCTCTTTTCCTTTCACTCTGTGCTCTTCCCTTTCTCTCTAATGTTTTCCAATCCCAGTTCTCCTTGCAACGATGATGCTGACATCAGCAACAGAGAATTGGTAAGAACAGGAAAATGGAGTCAGACGGACTGGGACTCGACCCTCAGGTTTCATAAGGTAGGTGTGGTGAGGTGTAAAGGTATGCCACCTGCCCATGCCCTCTGAAGATCCAGTTTAGAATACAGAGAAGAAACATCAAGCAGTCAGGATCCCACACACAAGCCTCTTCTCTCAACCATGTTCAGCTTCAGTGGCCCACAGACAATACTGTCTTAGGATTTTAGAGTGCTTTGATTTCAAAGTGTTTTCAAAATGACCCAAGGAAAACAAATAAACATTCAAGAGAAAAACTTCACTAATGCTTTCTAAAGCAACAGTATAGTATTCTAAACTGATGTTGTCCATCAAAAGAGGCAACAACTGCTTCCTGTTTCAGTGGGAGATAGTTAACAACTATAGGATCCAAGATGGGCACTGCAACAAGAGAGTGGGCCAAGGCTATCACCATGTCTCCGTGTCCCAAGGCACCAGGGTGGAATTGTCTTCCTGAAATGAAGACTCAGGTTCCCATAATGCAAAGGTGCCAGTCCCCATGGGTGGGCTTTATGGGTAGTATACCCATTTGGTCTGATTTCTCCGTGTAGGAGCTATAGTGAACTCTGCTTTACAGGGGTAACTGATACACAGAGTTGTACTGTATATCAAGGTCATAAACATACCCTTCTCAAAATTACTGTGAAAATTAAGTGGGATTCAGCATGTACTACATTAATAAGAGGTGCGTTGTAATTTTAAACTAATTTACACAAAACTATTAACAGTGGATAAGATGTTAATACGTTACACTTCCCAGGAGGCTTATTCACTCAATAAATACTGATTATTAGCCACTGCACTGTAGATACAGGGATGCATATGGAAGATTCTAGAATTTTTCATCAATCCATGAAAGGTGTCATCAGTCATGATAGATGCCTCTTACCACATGGCTCTGGATTGCCCATACTACTTGGTGTTGTTTTAAAAGCTGGACCGTATCTTCTAAAGAAGAAACTATTCAGTGGGGAAAGCCTGGCCTGCTGGGTCAGGACTCTGCTCAGGATCTCTGCCAACTCATCAACTGCCTCTGAGAGGACGATCCATCTGCAGGCCCTTGTTCTCCTCAACGCCACTTCTCTGCCTTTGCCGTGATTTGCACCAAGGCTCTCCAGCTTCTCTCCTCCTCAGCCTTCCCTCCTACCTCTCATTCCCAGTGGTCATGACTCCAAAGTCAAGAACATGCTATGTCACCTTGACTTGATTATTTAAGAAGCAAATTTCAGGAGAGGCCCTTGATGGACCTTCTTTCCTTCCCTTTTTATAAAAGAACCTTTTTCTCTTAGTCTCGGTTCTTTCGAGGGCATGCAGGAGGAATGGGTGATGGGTGGTACAGTGGCACATATGGGAAGGTATTGGGAGTTAGGCTAGCTAGTGCTTGTCACGGAAGTGATGAAAGGAAGGGAACTCATTTTCTCCGTTAACAGGCTGGTAAGACCAGCCAGAATCATCTCTGAATTTCCTTTCAGTTCTCTGCCATATTCAAGTAATCTTGGACACTTAGATAGACCAAGGGGATGATAGGGTGCTCTTGGTAAAGCCAGGCTTTCTCACAAGCAAGGTAGGCATCTACCTGTATCATGTAATTATAAAACCTTTCTCTAATACCAAGAAATCTGTTGTGTTACAATTTGGGGAATCTTAATTCTTAAAATGCAATGTCATTTCAGAACCATAGCTTTAAGGACCCTGAGCTCAAGAGAGGAATGTACCTCGGGATTTCACAGGAAAACTTTCCCATTGATAGGAAACTGGCAGTTGCCAGAGGCCTTAAAGAAGAGAATTTAAGGGAACAAGGAGAAAACATTAGCTTACGTCTCCAGCGGGGAGAAGTAGCATTTGTCGGTTTCTTTGCTGTATCCCTTATATGCTCACAGTCCTCTGTCTCCAAGCGTACCTTCTCTGCTTGACAAGTGAGCCAAGGAGCAAGCCTCAGCTCCACATGATGGGTTACCTTAGGATCTTGTGCTGGGTGGCTTTAGTTGTCAATGTGACACACCTGGGTAAAGAGAGTTTCAGTTGAGGAATTTCCTCTATTGACTGACCTGTGGCCACATCTGTGGGGCATTTTCTTAATTGTTGAGTCATGTGGCAGGGCCCAGCCCACTGTGGGTGGTGCCACCCCTGGGCAGGTGGTCCTGTGTTATGCAAGAAAGCAGGCTGAGCACGAGCTAGGGGAGCACGCCAGTAAGCAGCGTTCCTCTGGGGCCTGTGCTTCAGCTCCTGCCTCCAGGTTCCTGCCCTGACTTCCTACCTTGGGCTCCCTCGGTGATGAACTGTGACCCAGGAGAGGTAAGTCATATAAACCCTTTCCTCCCCAAGTTGGTATTGGCCAGAGTGTTTTGTCATAGCAATTGAAGGCAAACTAGAACAGCTTTCCAGAGGAGAGGGAACAGAACCTACTCACAATGAGCTCTGTGAGCACAGACAAGGTAGGACTGAAGGTTGGAGAAAAAGCCTCATCTACGTATCTAGAAAAGGGAAACTGAACAAGGTAGAGTGGAGCAGCAGAGTCAGTCACTTCTCAGTTTCTAGCCTCCTCACACCGGAGGGGATTCTGCTAAGTGAAGCCATCTACTTACTGTGTATGGGCAGCGGCCTGGGAATCGGAAAGCGTTGACCTTTGATCTCAGTGCTACTGTTTACCAGCTATGTAGTCCTGAAAACATGATGTCACCCTCAGTGCTTCAGTCCCCAATAGTGGTAAAGCAGGTTGATCATCGGTAGCCCACAGAGCTGTACAGGTTAAAGCCGTGCCGTTTACGAGACCCACAGTTCACTGCCTGTCACCGAGCGATTCAAGATTCAATAAATGATAGTGACAATGTTGATGGTGGAACAAAGCGGGAGGAACTCTTGGTTCCGAGGAGCTGGATTTGCAAATGCCTTTGTTCCTTGTGGGGGTGAGAGAAATTAATCACACCATGTGATCTGATACCACGCTCAGGACGTAGATAGGTTATGGATTGTTTTTATGCCTCGTGTTCCTCTGCTGTATAGTGATCGAAATAATTATACTTACCTCATGGAATTTGGGGGGAGGATGTATTTATTCATCAAATATTTATCAAGCAATTATTGTGTGCCAGGAAATGTTCTGTGCTCTTGGGGATACATCTGTGATCAAAATAGGCAAAGATGTTAACTCAATGAGGCCAATATATAAGGCTTTTGGAACAAACCTTGGCATCGAGGAAGCCTCCCGGAAAAGAAAATCAAAAAAGGTGTCTGAGATGGAGGCGTGTCACTGCAGCTTAGTGTACTTACATAGACTCAGAGCCCAGCACTACCATCCCCTGCTTTGTGAGTGTGGAGAAATTCTCTTGGTTTGTTTGAGTCAGAGTCTTACCGTGTAGCCCTGGCTCACCTGGAACTCATTATGCAGGGCAAGCAGGCCTCAGACCCACAAAGATCCACCTGCCTTTGCCTCTCAAGTGCTGGGATGCCCAGCAAATGTGTGTATAAACCAATCTCTTTCTTATTCTTTCTGTGATGGGGAAATCTTCATTCTCAATGTGACTTAGAATCACCTAAAAGACAAACCTCTGGGCACGTTTATGAGGGTATTTCTAGGGAGGTTTAACTGAGGGGGGAAGACCCACCCTAAGTGTGAGGAGCACCATAAACATGGGCTGGGTTCCCAGAATTAATTTTAAAAGGCAGAAAGGAAGCCAACCAAACGGGACAACTCATCTCTCTGATGTCTGACCGCAGACATGCTGTGACCAGCCGCCTTGGGCTCCTCCTTTTCTGTGTCGTCTTTGCCTCAAGGTATTGCAACCCTCTCAAACTCTGGTCCAAAATAAACCTTTCCTTTCTTAAGTTGTTTTTGTCACAGCAACAAGAAAAATAACGGATATACTTTCCTGTCTGTGAAAAGGGGATCATAATTCCTTCCTTGAGGGTTACTTTGTGACAGAATCAAAGCACCTGTTCTGTGTGAAGGCCATCTGTGCATGCTGATTCCTATTTTAGTTTTCTAGGACTGTCATAGCGTGCTTGGTGGCTTAAAGCAGCAAGAATGTATTCCCCCACAGATTTGGAGACTCAAAGTTCACCATCAATGCATTGCCAGGATTAGATCCTTCTAGAGGCTCTGGGGGAAAATATTTGCTCCTCTCTCCTAGTTTCTGGTGCTGTGAGCATTCCTGGTTATTCCTTGACTTGTAAATGCATACCACCAGCCTCTACCTCTGTCTTTACCTGGTGGTCTATTCTGTGTGTGTCTACATGCCCTCTTCTCTTTAATAAGAATATCTGTCTTTGGGTTTAGTGCCCATTCGAATCCGGTATAACCTCATCTGAACTAAATTATATCTGTAAAGGTCTTAATTCATTCTGAGGTTTCAGGCGGACATGAGTTTGAGTGGAGATTCTTTTACATCGTATCCTTTTGAATCTTTGTCCTTATCACCCGGTTTCTGAGCAAAGGTTTCTGTCTGAGCTTCAGCCTGCTCTGTGGTTAGCACAGAGGAACAATGTATCTTCTCTCTTCTACTCATAATACATCCAGATCCAGAAAGACCTTGAGGCCTCTTTGTTAAGAAGGATTATCACAAATACAGGCTACACAGTGAGACTTTGTCTCAAAAAAACAAACAAACAAGCAAAAAGAATGTATCCACATTCACAAGGCTGAAAGTGGTAGTGCTGGGATCTGAGTCTATGTAGCCACACTAAGCTACAGGGTCATGGATCCTTTATAAATTAGGGCTGGGACCCTACCGCTGCCAGGGACTCATTGCACTAACAGACGCATGTCTGAGAGCTTCCTGACATGTATCTACATTGAGCAATGAGGCATTACTCACTTTGGGAAATGAGTCCATTTTTTTTCCAGACTACTTGGTGATTTAACTCTTCATGCTTGAGTAACCCTAGTACTAATGAATCCATTAATTTAAACTCCCAGTTATACCTGTATTTAAGCTAAGACCTTCTGGAGGAAAGGTTTTAAATCAAGGAGTTCACTTAATAGTACCAAGTTCAAGTGTTTGCTGGGTTTCTATGGGAAAGTATTTGGAGAAAGCTTAGGACTTGTGACTATTCCATGATATTCCACTGTCTTCTTGGGCAGCTCCCACATGCACCTGTCTGACCTGAACAGAAACCACGATGAGAACTCAGTTCCTGCCTGTTAGAGGTTTACAGTAAAGTCACCAGGCACACGTATGAGTAAGACCAACTGGGAGATGTGTCATGAAGGCGACGGGGAGGACATACGTGGGAGAGGCAGAGAGAGATCTGGGCAGGAATAAAGTGAGAGAGGGGATTGAAAGTCTTGGTAGCAAGGCAGATTTCAAGAGGTGGGACAGCAGCGCACAAGCTACAAGTACATGTTGATGGTCACCCCTGGTCTGACAGTCAGATTGTTAGGTACTGTGCGTGGTGAAGACTCCAGAATTAAACCACGTCTTGGTGGCAGAGGGCCTGGTCTACCGGAATAAGGCCATGGAGTTTTGTTCTGAAGCTGACAGCTGATGTGTGGGTGCAGGCGGGTGCTGTGCTTAAGAGCACTGGTTCCTGGCATTATGCCATTGCTTTTGCTTCAGACATCCCAGAATGTGCTTCACTTATCTAAGGTCCTGTCTCCCTGTCTGCAAAATGTAGATTAGCAGGGGATGTGGCTCAGAGGCTGAGTACTTCCCTGGCATATGCAAGGTTCTGGGTTCCATCCCCAGCGCCGCAAGGAAGCAAGGTGTAGATGGTACCAGTTCTGCTCTACAGCCGCCTCATGAAGACGCAGGGACAGGTGCCAAGCACACAGGAAACATTCGTGTGTTCCCACTGTTGGCTTTCAAGATTTTAAAAGGCAATATGACAATTTGAGGGCTCTAGTAAAATCAGGATGCCAACTATATGTCTACTCAGACAAGCCAGCTGCCTAAATGAAGGACTGAGAGATAGATACAACTGGACCGGTCTAGGGTTGCAGCTTTTCAGAGCAGCAGGTAGGAAGCATGGGGACAGGTCTGTAGCTGGGAAGAGGTCTAAGTAGGGCACTGCAGTAGAGAGTCCTGGGCTCCAGTAGGAAAAGAAAGAATAGTTTTCTCTGCTTGTCCCAGAAGAAGCTCCTCTTTTCAAGGAACAGTAGAAAGGACCTCAGAGTTTCCAGAGTATCCTTTGGGAGCTTCTTAATCAAAGAACACAAAGATAAAGGCAACACATTAGACAAGAACCAGTTGAGGGTTCCTGGGGGAGGGCATGAGCTCCTGGCCCACCTCCTTTTTACCAGGCCCTTCAGAGTCCTCCTCACTCCTTCGCTGCTGAAGATTCTCAATACTTCTTACAGCCCTGCTTAGTTCTTAGGCCCTCTACTAGAGCCTTGTCCAAGAACTCCAGTATAAACTGGTCTCTCCCTCCCTGAATTCCAGACGTACTGGCGATAGCCTCACCCTATTCTGTAGTTATTCTTCATCTACAAAGGAGAAGGAATTGCATAGAAGCATCTCCTGTAGATGAAAAGAAACAGTGCTGGTGGTGATCCATTCAGCACAGCACCCATTGGCAGCTTCCTGGTGCTTGTCTTCCTCCCGTTTCACATGGACACATATGGTGGATGGCCTCTTTGGGAACAACATAGTTCTTGAAGCAGGCCTGTGTGGGCATTAGCTGGTAGGCCACTCTTTATTCTTGACTCAGGAAAACATCCTGCAGAACTAATTGAATAAATACAACATGATGATGATGATGATGATGATGATAACTTGGATCTACTCTAATTCATGTTTATTTTTTAAATCATCTTCAACATTGCTACTTTAGCTTCATGAGTCACAGATTCCTTGGGGCACACCTCATAATGTATTGTGACTCACCAGCACACTGTAACCCTGGAGGGATGAACCTTCTGGAAGTGTTAGCTTGCGTGAGTTCTGCCATCCTGGGTAGACATGGTGAGGGGAGGCTCTTGACTGTCTTCTCACAATGGTACCCAGTGCAGTTTGGCAGATAGGATCCTCAAAAATAGCTGTGCCCAGAGGAACTACTTGGCGATGCATATGCAGGTTGTTCCAAGCTGGAGTTTTCAGTGCTGAACCCATATCCAGTTGCTATGAAAGTCTGATGAGGGCAAAATTTTCATGTAAACTTTTTGGTATCTCTTTCAGGACTTTTTGGGATACAAGTGACAGAAACCTAACTCAGTGCCCTTAAGAGGACAAAAATAAGGGAACAACCTAGGCATGGTGGCATCAGGAGGTTAGGCAGGAAGAGTCAGAGCTCCAGGCTTCCCTGGGCTACACAGATCCTGTCTGGAAAATTTTATTTCAGGCCAGGTGTGGTCTCAGCACTTGAGAGGCAGAGGTAGATAGATCTTTGTGTGAGGTCAGCCTGGTCTACATAGTAAGTTCCAGGCCAGCCAGGGCTACACAGCAAGACCCTGACTTTAAAAAAATTATTACATGTAATTGAAAGGCCTAAAGGTTTCCTTAATTTCAGCTAAGGCTAGATCTTGATGCTAACCTTTTCTCAAATTACAGCAGCATGAATTTGCTCCTCACAGCTCTTGGCTGCTTTGTCTCTAAAGTGCCTTTGTTTTCTAGCACGCTTGACTTTGTGTGTGGCAAGAACAGACACTAGAAGCTTCAGGCTCACATTCCATTGGTTTGACAATGGCCAACAAAATCCCGTCTCTCGCTAGGCCATTTTAGCAGAACCCAGAGCTGTCACTTCTGAGTGCACGAGGGGCCACACAACTGTTACTAAATAAACCCCTGAGACTTGCTTTGACCAAACATGGATTGAAAGTTCAACTTGAAGATGATGGGGGGTAGATACTATCCAAAATAGTCAATCTTGGAGTTCAGAGAGGATGATTTTCCCCAAAATAACCTCAATGCTGAGGTAAAAGAAATGGATGGTGGGCAAACAGATAAATCTTTCTGACATTTAATAAGCCTGAATGAGGTACAATGGTTATGCATAGAAGCAGGAAAAATAGTTTCCATGTCGACTACTGTCACCATGGTGAAGATGGCATCCATCCATTGCATTGTCTTTGGACAGAAGGGGTCTGTAGATGGCTCTGGACCACTGATGGTGCCAGCACTGCAGAATCGCCGTGCCTCTCACAGGTAGTACCCGTCCCTATCTGAATAAGCCGTTAACAGCCACTTCTGTAGAGAGGGGCTCTGGATGTGTGTGGCATGGCTTCCCTTATGCCTAGCATGAGGAAACACCTGAAAACAGCAGTTAGCCTGTCAACAAAAAAGCAAATGCCCTTTGTCTTGGTGTATGACTCTGTCTCCAAACTTGTGCTCTCATAGTCATCCCATCTCATCCTGAACAACTCTCACACACCACTCCCCATCCCTATAAACGAGAGTTGATCTGGCCTGGGCTGCTGTGTGACTGTGGAGACTGTGCTAGCTTCCCATGGAGCACTTTCAACAAAATGAATTGTTTCCTTGGCCAATGTGCCCTCAAAGAGAAGCACACACTCACATACTCAAACTCACATGTACACACACAGTTGCATACTTATACAACTGCAGATATGCACATACATGCATGCACTTCCATGCTCGTACACTGACACACAACATATACAAATACGTTCACACTTGTACACATTCACACACATACTTCCACACACATACATACAGTCACACATAAACACACAGTCACAAAAATATACTCACATTCGTGCATACTCACACACAAATACACTCATACACATTCTCACACAGTTGTGCACTTGCATGCACACTCACACACATAAACTAACATACTTGCACACTCACGTGTAGTCTTACACAGCTGCATACTTACATAGGCATCCAGACACACTCAGAAACTCACAGACACATTCATACATATGCTCATACAGTTGCACACTCACACACTTGTGCATTCACATACAAATGCAAGACAAGTTTTACTTGCTATGCGGGTGTCTTTTACTGGGTTTTTCTGTTGGAGAATTGGAATAAGTGGTCTCAGCTGATGTTCCGACCTAGTTTGGTTTGTTTTCCATTATTATAACTGACTGACACAAAATGAATCATTTTAAAAAGTAGAATTCTATTTTGATGGGGCGACTCTGGAGGTTAAACAGTCCAAGAGCATGGTGCCAGCATCTTCTGAGCTTCTGGTTAGGTCCTTCTGTCATCAGGTGATGAAGGCCATCACCTGATGAGATACAGCCCCTATGTCTGAGAGAGGAAGGTCATTTTTATAACCAAGCCACTCTTATGGTCATCCATTAATGCTCAAACACCCCTCATGACCAAATTTCTTCCCAAAGATCCCTCTTGTCCTCACTGCTGCATTGAGGAATCAGGCTTCCAAGCCATAACATAATAGAAATAGAACCCCTCAAACTATGCTGTGACTATTTTACATTAACCCGTTAGCAGTAACGAGTGTATAGAAGCAGGAGTGAGTGACAGGGGAAGCATAACATTATGGATAATAAAACAAGTGGCCTCCAAGTCATTCCCACTCTGTAAAAGTTGTAGGTTCATTAGTGGGATTTGTCCTGGTCATGACTATATTCCCAGCACTGGCA
The DNA here is from genome assembly GCA_035773235.1 of Eospalax fontanierii. NCBI lineage: Eukaryota > Metazoa > Chordata > Mammalia > Rodentia > Spalacidae > Eospalax > Eospalax fontanierii. The sequence goes on from CM069546.1 coordinate 15,390,905, forward strand.
CACTGCTTAACAAATGGGCCTCCTGATTGTTCATGGCAGACATCACTAATCGATGAACATGCTCTTTGTGATCAATTGAGGGCATGGCCTCAGATTAATTCTCATCATAGGATCCTAAGAATGTAATGCCAGCCAGATGACAGTGGCACATAAAACGAGATTGATTTGCCATTTCTGACTAGGTGGCTTGTCAAACGATGGAAATGTAGGCAGTTCTGTCATCCCACATGGTGACTGCTCTGGGCTTTGATGCTAATAAAGAACTATTTCATCTTACAACCTTTGCATCATTTCTCAGAAAATCAAATTTTAAATTTCAGCACTGAAAGAACATCCCGGAGTTCTTTTCCCTTCCTTGGTGCCGGCCATTTAGCATTTCAAGGGACGGAGAAATGATACTTGGATTGAACTGCTCACCCAGGCTGCACACTCTTTCCCTTCTGTTTTTAACCCAAGTGGCATTAGGAGGGAGTCAATCAGGAACAGTTTGGGCTCCTGCAAGTAACTGTGGAAGTTAAAGTGACTTTGTAGGTAAGAGGGACATGTTCCTGGAAACCTCCATCTGAGTGAACCCATTGTATAGAGCCAGCGAAATCATTAACAAGCAAGTCAAATTGCTGTGGTAATAGGAGTGAAAAGGAGGACTGGATCACTTGGCTAATTGGAGCTGTAGATGATCAAAAACTCTGGTTGAATTGGACTAATAGGCTCCCTGATTAGCATCAGTCCCAGTAAACAAGGACTGTAGCCACGTTTATTAGCAATAAGACCATGTTTTTAATACCCCATAGTCAAATTCAAGAGAGGAGAAAGGAAATGGTGATTTCCAGCCAGGTTGACTTGAAAACTATTATGCAAATTCAACAAAATATAAGTAGAGCCTACTAGTTTAGATGGCGCCCTCATCAGCCATCAGCCATCCTCTGCTACCTGCTGCGAAGAGGAAAGACACCTGATGCCTGCCTGTCTTTGTTCTTGGGTGTTACAGTGATCTAGTATTGAGTGTCAGTAGCAGAACTCAGCAGCAAGTTTCTGAGTGAGATCTGCAAAGTGGCTTTGTACCACCTCTAACTAGCAGACAGAATTCACCATAATGTATACATTAGCCACAGAAGCATCCTGTTTATGAAAGACATAGACATTACAGGAAGAATATAGACCAATATTCTTCAAGAACACAGCAGAACCTCTTAACTGAAAAGTAAGCCTACAGACATATACCACTGATAATACATTAAGACCAGATAATAATGGCATTGTTCTGAAGTATGTACAAGAAATGAAAAGTTGACTTAATGTGATAAGTCCGCATGTGAAAATCATCATATTAATAGGTTAAAACGGAGAAACTCACATAGTCCTAAGCACACATAGAATAAGCGTTTGACCAAGACGATTCATCCCTGAAAACAAATCCCTTAGCAGAATAGGAACACAGTGCTTTCTGGACTTAATAAAAGCCATCTGCAAAGCATGGCCATTGTACGTACTAGTATGATCATACTTTGTGGAAGGAGGTAGAGTTTATTTGGAGAAGTTAGGCCACTATGGCATGCCCTTGAAGGAAACAGTCCCCTCTCTTTGTTTATATTACTGTGAACAGGCCTTCTCCATCATTCCCTTACCATGGGCCCAAAGCAATGGGCCAACTTGAGCATAGACTGAAATTTCCAAAACTATAAGCCAAAATAAACCTTCTGTCTTTTTAATTTGACTACCTCAGGTGTTTTGGCAGTGATATGAAACTAACACACAGTCCCTTTCATACTATATTTAAAATTAACTTAAAATGAGTATTAGACCTAAACATAAAGTATATTTAAAATTAACTTAAAATGGGTATTAGACCTAAACATAAAACCTGAAATTATAAAAGACCTTTTACAAGATCTTTGTGACACTTAGTTGGACAAAGATTTCTTAAATATAATACTAAAAGCATAATTCATGAAAGAAAAAAACTAAAAACAATACAGTGTATTATATCAAAGTTAAGGACTTCTCTTAGAATCGTATTGGTAAGAAAATGAAAATAAAAGCCACAGAATGACAGACAATATTTGTAGATTACATATCTGACAAAGGAGTGGTATTCGGAACATGTAAATATATTTTTTATTTTGTATGTAAGATACACATATAATTTAGGAGACACAGGTTTGAACCAACACTTCACCAGAAATACGTGGATGACAATTCAGCATATCATGTAGAGGTTCAATATCATTATCATAATTTACATGCAAATAAAATAAGGAGTTTCCACTGCATCCCTATTAGAATGACTACATTTAAAGAGTCTGACCATACTAAGCATTGCCAGGGACATGAAGCAACCTGCTGAAAAAACGGCAGGGCTGTGTCAGAAAACAGTGGGACAGAGTCTCAGCAGGTTAAATACACATCTTCCACACAACCCCTGCAAAGGTGTGTTCATAAATGTTTACAGCAGCTGATCTTATCTTTCCAGCTTAAAACTGGAAACAACCTAAGTCATCCTCAGATAGAAGGTTAAGACCATGATTCACGTTGAAATCTTAATAAAAAGAACAAATGACCGGTACACACAAAAACAAGGTTGAAAGCCAGGTCCACAGTGACCCCACTGGTCAAACTCTGATCCACTGGTAATGGCTGCCTGAAGCATTGTGTTGAAGCATATAAGCATGATACTTGCCCAGTATTCCATTATCTGCTGCTATCATGAAACAATCAAGGCCAAGTAATTTATAAAGAGCAGACATTTACTTAATGCACAATCAAGATGCTGTGAGATCTAAAAGCCTGGTGCAGCATCTGATGAGAGCATTCTTACCACATCATAGCCCTGTGGAGGGTATCAGGCGGTGAAACAGAGTCATCATGCTAACTTGGGTCACTGACTTTTCTTAAAAAAAAAAACAAAAAACACTAATACCATCATAGGACCCCACCCTCATGAACTCGTTTAATTCTAATTGCCTCTTAAAGGTCCCACTTATAAATACCAAGTTGGGGGACAACTTCAAGCCATAGCATCCCGAATCAGGAATCACAGGACTTTTCATGGCAAAAGGGACTTTTCCCATATGTGGGATATGCAGATGGAAAGAGGAGTCTGGCTTGTCCAATGGACTCAACCTAACCACGCAGGTCCTTACCGGCAGAGGACATTCCCCACCGCATTCAAAGAGGGGTATGGTGAGGACTCTACACTCTTTTTGTGGCTCTGAGTTATGGGGAACTATGTGCATATCCTGGATAGAGGCTTCCAGATTAGAGAAAAGGGAGGGAAATAGATCTTCCATTGAGGTTCCAGCAAAAGGAAAACCATTCTGCTCATACTCTGACTTTCTTTTTAATGTTTTGAATGTTTCAAAATCATAGCAATATTGCTCACTGAGCAGTTATGATTGACAGAGAGAAGCACAACTCTCAACTCAAAGAGATTAAGAGGTAGTTTATTCTGGAGCCAAATAGGAGTGACCATGGCCTGAGAACACAGATTCAATTTACCCCAAAGTCCATGTTCAAACACAGAAACAATTTCATGAAGTTCTTGTAGTAATAGAACAGAGAAGGCCACGTATCAAGACACTTTTCAAATACATTGGTGGAGACATCCGAGAGGCAGGTTATACCAAAGCACAGAGAATCCTGCTAGAGGCCTGAGATCTTTTCTGACAGGTTTCTTCAGCCTGAGGTTGGTGGATGTTATGTGGTCTACTGAGTTAAATACATTCCAAAGTGTTTTTCCCATTAGTCACAAGAAGTTAAGTCAGACACAGAGGTGAGCAAGGGAAGACTATTTAGAGGGCTGAGGATGGCCCATAGTCTATCTGAAAAATGGTAATTAGACTCTGGACCTGCAACATTCTAAGCTCTTCAGACTGAAATCACTGAAGTTCTAAGCAGCCGATCAGCCTTGCAAAGCATCCTGTTTGAAGATGCTGTTTTTTTCTGGAACTTTCATTCACATTAATGTTTTGACCAAAATGTGGATTTTTTTTATATTTATTATTTTTTATTTTTGTGGCTGAATGTATTGCCTTTGTATGTAAGTGTCACCCGTGTTGTGTAAGGTCCATGGAGGTCAGAAGAGGGTGTTAGACTCCCCTGGAACTGGAGATATGGATGGTTGTTAACTACCATGTGGGTGCTGGGAGTGAAACCCCAGGATTCCTGTAAAAGCTCTTAACCACTGATCCATCTTTCGAACCCCTGATCAAAATTTGTAAAGACCTGGAAAAAATCACTACTTTTCCTAATGATGAAAAGCTCAGTTTGTGCGGTTACAGCTGTGTGGTAGACTGTTTTTCTGTTTTTATTAATCAGATTTGTTCTTCGACGATCTCGTACGCACAATGATGCATTCTGATCACTCTCCCTCTCCCTCTCTGGTCTCCCTCCCTCTCCTGTCTACACCCACTTCCCTACTAATCTCTTCTCCACATTCCTCTCTTTTTGTTTTGTTTACATCCCTCTGGGTTTGAGGAGAGGCTTCTGTGTGGCCTTGGGATTGGAACCATCCATTGGAGCCTGATAGGTTCACCAGGGTGTGTATAACTGAAGATTGTGGCTCCCCTTTTCCCAGGATCCATCAGTAGCCAATAGTTATCAATAAGGGGTAGGGTTCCATGAGTCTCTCCGTCATCCATCACTGACTGTTAAAGGATCTGTCTCGTGCAGTTCATGATTACATTGGCTCTGCTGTGTCTAGCCACATGTGGGTACATCTCTCCTGGTGGTTTGGTGTTGTAGTTAGTAGAGTTCACAGCTACATTAGTCCATTGTGTCTTTGTTCTGCTAAGAGACTGTGCCTCACCTTTCAGCACCTTGAAAGCTAGCTGGCAAGGAGGAGGCTTCTAGCTCGATTCCAACTTGATTTCTCAGTATCTTACAACCAAGATCACACCTTGATTTTTAGCTCAGTGAAATCTGGGCTAGATCTATTGTGCTCTAAGGAAGTAAAGCTGCTAAGTCTATGGGGATTTGCTACACCAGCAGTAAAAACTAATCCAAGCAGTAAGGATATCATGCTCAATTAGTAATGTCTGTCATGGACTTCACAGAGGAAAGAAGCATGTATGCTAAGCATCTGCCATCATGACTCACTCTGAAGGCATATTGGAAATTGTAGGTAGAGAAATGCCTTCATTTATAGTGTCACTGGGTGCCAAAGTCTACATGAAGCTCTTTAAAGATATGCAGTCAGTCAACTGCATAGCAGTCCTTTGTCAAGATAAACAGGACCTACACCCCTTTTGAAAAATCAGGATAGCAAGTGAGATCTTACCTAGGATCTGAACTCTAAATGCTGGGTTTTTATTATTATTATCATCATTATCATTATTATTATTGCATCCAAACAAAACTCAGAGCACCAATGCATCATAGGTACACTGGGTTCAAGGCACTGACAGAAACAGGGACAAACATAGATGAAGAGCCTTTGTCTTGGAACAGTATTTCTGGCCCTAGAAGTGGGGCATGTAGAGTTATTAGCACAGCTGGGGATCTCAGAAGTGTCTTGGGAGCAGAGAAGGAACAATACATTTCTAATATTTAGTAATTGCTCTGAAAAGGACTTGCTTCTTGTTTACACTTAAACTTCAACACAGAGGAATGCCACTTATTTTCTCTTTCAGCATGAGGTGTGAGGCATCCAGCCAGCTGCCTCGCTGGGCTCCTGGCCTCTTCTGGGAGTGGGGACTTGTTTATGCCTCTGATGAAGGAGCTCAAGGCCAGGCATCCTCCTTGTCAGTGCTGCTTCTTCCGAGAATGCTTTAAGCCACTGTGCTTTGACTGCCCTGCAGGATTCATTCTCCACGTGTTGGGACAAGAGAGGGAGCAAGAACCCAGTCAAAACAGCTGTGAAAGTGGGCCAGGGGCAAGGCCATGTACCACTTCACCATCTTTAGAAGAAAGTTAACAAGTTGTGGAAACATAAGATTGAAAGCCTGGGTTCAACAATAATTGTTGACCAAGTTGTAGAATAATACTTTACCTCCATGAACCTTAGGGTTTTTTTTCTACTTATAAGAATAATAACAGCACCATACACAGAAGTAACAATAGTTAGTGATTAGGCACATACCATGAGCTAGGTATTGTGTTAAGAGTTTGTCAAGCACACATTACTCCAACAGCCTTGAGAGTACCACTGCTCCATTTGGCAGGAAACAGAGGATCATGGAGAATTAGTTGTTTGCCCAGTCAAACAAGTAGTAAAGTCAGCCGGCCCTGTGACGCTGGACTCAGAGCATCTATCCACTCTAATAAAAACTCAGCACAGAACTTGAATAAGATACGTAGTCAATAGATGTTAATTTGAATCATATTGACTTAATATTCAGTGTTAGCTGAGACCCAGGGTCTGCTTAACCTCCACTTCTCTTATTGCTAATCTATGGCCAAACAAAACGCAGACATAGAAAAGTCTTACTAAGCTGCTAGACAGCACAGTAAGACACAACACTGTAGCTACCGCCAGCTTAAGAAGAACTCCCCAGGCCTTCCAAAGCCCGTAAGGGGCCCTGTCAATTTAGTGCATCAAAATAAACATGAGCTTTGACTTGCATGGGAATAACTTTGTTGACCTTTTTTATCCTATCACCCAATGTTATGCTCGGAACCTACAGTTTATTCTCTGACCTGTATCTTGAATGTCTCTAAACTCCAGGCCTCCATCCCTACCTGACCCCCAGCTCTTTCTGTTTCCTTAGGAGATTTTTTTTCTCACTCATCTCTGCCCCCAAACTTTTAGCTGGCGCGTGTTTTTCTTCATCTCTATCGTCCTTTGCTCAGTTTTTATTCTGGACCCAGCAGTTTCTCCTCAGTGTGGGCTTCTGTCCTGGAGGGGAGTCCAGGTGGTCAGTCCAGTGGAGATCAAAGGGGCACACTGCCCCAGCTCCTCCACCCTCTTTGCATATGCCACATGCACCTCCTCTGCTGGCTTACATAGAAGGGCTGAGTGCCATGCGCCCTTCTCACCCTGTCTCACGTGTTCTTCCTTGTCTACAGTCTGTCTGGGGTGTCTCTTGTTCTCTTCTACTCAATCCCTCCTCGTTTACCTTACACAGACACATCATGTGAGTTGTGGAATGCTTGCTGGTTTGTCTCAGTAACGTGAATTTTGTGATTGATTGCAATACCTTGACATCAGACTTTGCTTTTGATTTTATTGTATATTTACTCTGCGTTTTCTTATTATTCTTTTACTTTATTACTTTATTTAGTGTGCGTGTGTGTGTATGTGTATGTGTATGCATGTATAGCTAATATTCCTTCTGGGAAGTGTAAAGAACATCCACTGACTCCATCCTTGGTCCCTACAACAACCAAAGTTTGATTTCCCCAAACTACAGTCTGGAAAACCAGTGAGTTTATTGGACTTAGAACAACGGGTAAGGGCTTACTTACAGGAGTGTGGGCGCTCCCTCCTAAAGCCAAACTGGAAAGTCTTCATCCCATCATGGATGGCAACTTCCCCATAGCTGCACAAAACAGCAAATGTGCCTCCCCTCCACTTCCTCAGTTGATATACTTAGACCCTCCCCTTCCGGTAACTAGGGCTGACCAGGTTGTAAGGTGTGGTTGGTTCTTCCTGCCTCGCCTTTTCTGCAGAGCATAACAGTCATTAAGCTTAACTGCGATGATCCTAAGCAGGCAGATACAACTACCTTGGGAAGGTGGCATCTGTCTATGATCTGTCTGTTGGAGGACAGTCCTGTCCAGCATACACATGCCATGATACATGTGCAGAGGAGTCTGTTCTCTCCTTTCACCATGTGAATTCTGGGGAATTAATTCAGGTCATCAACCTTGGCAGCAAGTGCTCTTACCCACTGAGCCATCTTGTTGGCCTAGTATTCTGCCTGTTTTTATGTGTCTATTTATTGTGGTTATTATGTGGTAAACAAGAAAAGGACACTGCCACCATTCTCATCTTCCAGAATCTCCTAGAACTCTGGGCCCTTTGAGCATAGAATCCTATCTATTTGTACTCCATATTCATAGATGGCCAGTAAACTTACCCTGTAGGTGCTCGCCTGTGATCCACCCAACTCTGCTGTCCCCAGTGGAAGAAGCAATCTTGTTTGGGCAAGATAGGCCTAGGTTCCTTCGTGATCGATTTCACTTCAGTGGAAGGGACCATTCAAAACACAGGAGAAAACGCTTCTAAGCAGAGAGGTTATCCAGGACAAAGCAAGTCTTCTTAGCAGGAGGAAAGTAGGCTAGAGAATTTAAATCCCTTCCATCTCTAATATCTTGGGGTCTCCAAGAGAACAGGAAGAAGCCCTTAGACATCTTTAGCGTTCCTTAATTAATCTCGAGATAACAGGTCCCCGGATACTAGACCTCTAACCCTTTGAAGGGAGAGAGAGCCATCTGGAGGTCACCAGAATGCTCCTCCTTTTTATTACAGTCATGCAGTGTTTTCATAAAGAAAAAAAATCTCCTTTTTTGCCTTAACTATGTTAGGAAGAATCCAAAGTGGCATTGTTTCTGCCTCCATGAAGTCATAGCCTGGGGCAGTGTCAAGAACTACCTTGATTTTATACTTATTTTACCTAATATTTGTAAGTAGCCCCCAAGAGAGCATTCGACTCCAGCAGAAAATTTCTAAGTTCTTAAGATTTGCATAAATGGTTAGCTAATAACTTGCTATCTTGAAAATAAAAGAAGGGGAGAAAAACCAACTTGTGCCAAAAGAGATTTTAAATTTTTGTTTCTGTTCTTCTAGATACTTCACACTAACTATATTTGGTAAAACTAGAGTCAGAGCTTTCAGAATGCTGGTGTTAGGGAGAGAAAGAGATATTAGCCTTTCCCTCCTAGTCACTTCCTGGTCACCGTTTTCATCTGCTAGATCCCATTTGAGGGTGTGATTGGGTGCTGGTAATAGTGGGAAGGTCATTATAAAAGCAGTGTTTTATTGTGACAGCTAAAGAGAAATGTCAAAGGCCTAGAATATTCTAGAATGTTTCCTGTTTCCTCCATTAATAGGTTTTCAACTGCATTCTGAGAGTCAAAAGGGATCTAAAGACTCATAGAGATCCTAAAAATATTTTTCAGATTTTGTTTTCAAATACATATAAATCACTTTGAAATGTGCAATATGAGAACATACCTTTGCACATGTTGTACACCAGGTTTTAATCCTTTTAGTCTAGCTTGGCCTACATTTTCATGTGTGTTTGTAAATCTTAGAATAGGCCTTTTGCTGTCTTGCCTGACATTACAAGATGAAGTGCTTTTAAAACCATTATTGCTTCCAACTGTTTTTCTGAGTCACATTTTCTTAATCCTGGATATATCAGATTCATTTTGCTTAAAAATGACAATTCCAAACCAAACTGGCCTGAAATACCAAAGGGCTATTGCTTTCCTAAAAGCCTGAGAGTGAGGAGTAACTGGAGGTAAGCTCCAGCTAGATACAGACAGAAAGACAGGGAGCACCGTGGGCATGCGCAGGAAAGGAATGCCTCTCACCCCGCACCAGGAGTCTGGTTGAAGCCTCTAGACAGCTTCCAACAAAGAATTTCAATGCAGCCATATTTGCACAAGGCCTTTCTCCCCTCCCGGCTGTAAACCTGCAATTTTCTAGTACTCTCCTTTAAAGTGAAACTCCTTTAGAGTGAAGCACGTGTCTTAACCCAACCCTGGGGGGCAGGGGAGAGGCTAGTTTTATCTTATCAGAGTGTAACTCATCCAAGGCACCCCTGGAGCAACCTTATAATCTCATTTATTGAAAAAAGAGTGGCTGAAGAGATGCTTCAGCAGTTAAGAGCACTTGCAGAAGACCAGGGTTCAATTCCCAGCACCCACATGGTGTCTAACAATGGTCTGTAACTCCAGTTCCAGGGAATCTGATGCCTTCTGCTGTCTTCTGTGGGAACTGCATGACATGGGTGCACTTACAAGCATGCAGGCAACACACTCATGCACATAAAATAAAATCAAAAAAATTTTAAGTATATAAAAAAAAAAAGAGGGGAAAAGTTCCTTAGCAACTGTTTTGAGACATAACTTCAGACCGTCCAAAATAGTCCGTAAAGCTAATGCTAGGATGCCTACGGTTCTCTGAGAAGCCCATACCATGGAAGCAGGTGTGCTTTATTCTTCCTCCACTTATCCCTCCTCCCTCCATCTTTCCTTCCTTGCTCCCTTCCTCCCCCTCTTTCTTTTCTTTTTCTGTCTTTCTATCTTACTCTCTTTCATATGTATGCACACAGGTATGCTAGTACAAAAGTATGTGGAGGTCAGAGGTAAACATAATTACTCTCCACCCTATTAAGACAGAGTCTCTCTCTGATCTTGGAGGTCACATGTGTGACTAGATTGACTCACCAATGAGCTTTAGGGATCCACCTGTCTCTACACACTCTGCCCCTCCAGTGATGGACTTATACACACATGATAACATGCCTGGCTTTTACATGGGTGCTGGGATCTGAACTAATGTTCCTGTGCCTGCACAGAAGACGCTTTACCAACTGAGTCGTATCCTCCACCCCACCCCAGTCCCTTTCTTCTGTTTTCAATAAATTCTAACTCTGCTTTATATCTGCAACATCTATCTATCTATCTACCTGTGTAGATAGATATAGATAATAGATATAGATAATAAATATAGATATATGTGTGTATTTTCTGTGTTAAAGCCAAGAATCTGGTTTTACCTGAGATGAGGACCCTAAAGATTAAGTTAAGTCCTAGCTACTGTGTGTGACAGCCGAGTCTCTGTCTCTGCTCTGGCTGCTGCTGCTGACACTTCCATACAGTGCTGTGACAGCCCCCAGCAGCTCCAGGCTGATAGCCTTCCTGCTTCAAGGCTAGTCCCACCTCTGGGGCTGAAGGGGAAACAGCTCCCTGAGCAGGAGACATGGTAAGAATGAGGAAAAAGAACTAGGAAGCAAAAGGACCGAATACACTGGCCCTGAGGCTACGTGGTCCCCTCTTCAAAGTCCCTAAATCACACCCCTGAGCTCTAGAATGGTCTCATACAGTGATTTGGTAATAGATAAATATCAAACTTTGGAACATAAACATTAGACATATGCTATTACAGAACCTTTATCCATTTAAATGCCTGGAGCTTAGAAAGTTAAACCCCTCACAGTTCCAGCTGAGGGCAGGCCACAGAGACCTACTAACTACAGAAGCTTGTGGTTATTCACCTCCATTGAGTCTTTCGTTCAGTCAACCTTGGATCTAGGGGACCCTGAGGGAAGGGGCTCGTGAAATTCAAATCCAGGCCTTACTCCTTAGTGTCTGTGTGACTTCCCTTATCTCCATGGTCACCAGCAAGAGCCACAAAGCTGGATTCTCCCTCAAAGTGCCTGCTCTTCACCCTGGTTCTGTCTCCACCACGTTTGATTGATTGCCTTACATCATTCCTCCAAGGATCCAAGTCACCCAAGATGACCTTTTTCTCTAGATGCCTCTGGATCTCCAGTGGTGTTATATTTGTTGATCTTGGATCTCAGGCCTCGCTCAGATTTTTTTTTCCAAGAAAAAAATATATTCTGGGGGATGATATATGTGTTGTGACAGGAGTGTAGGAACGGGAGAAAGCAGCATCAAGATTAGCATGTGAAAAAAGCCAGTTGGCAAAGAAAGACTGGAAACCCTTCCCCACCTGGGCTCCATAGAGCATCTTCAAGAAAACCCCAACGTATACAGATGTGGGAGCGCAGATGCTGTGTAATGACCTACAAAGGCACCCGAGACTTGTGGCCCAGTGCTTTTAGCACACAGGCCTTTCATGCTTCCCTAGCCCATCCGATCTCAGGCATGCTTTGCTTTTCTTAATAAATGGTCTCTATTTCTAACTGTGAGTCCCTGATGTAATTCTTTGTCCTGGAACACAAGACCTTGGCCACCTTAGCAGACCCAAGCCAACAACAAGGTTGCCATAAAGGTTTGATTCCTTAAAAATCACCAGTTGAGGGACTGGAGAGATGACTGAGCAGGTAAGACCGTTGGCTGCTCTTGCAGAAGACCCAGGTTCAGTTCCCACACCCACATGGTAGCTAGCAACCACCCATAACGCCAGTTCCAGGGGATCCAATGCCATCTTCTGACCTCTGTGGGCATTGTACAACACAAGTGCACTTACATACATGCAGAAATACACTCATATACATACAAATAGTAAATGAAATATTTTTAAAATCACCAATTTTCATTTGCGTCATGTGTATTCATTGTAATGAATAGGGCAGGGAGTTACTTTCTGAATGTCTCAGGAGTCCAGCATTAGCCCAGATTTGGCCTCACTTCTCACCCCAGGGCTTCCAGGCCTAACATTTTAGCAGCCTCCACACCCAACAGAAGTTACTTTTAAGTTGTAGTTTCATCCAAAGAACTCTTCTCACAGAATGCCTTAGAAGGTCCTGGACTTTCTCCTCAGTGAAGAACTGTCCCTCAGCTCCATCCTTGCAGCCTGGGGAATTTATTTTTGTCTATGCAAGAATTGTATGTTTTCTTTTGATGAAGCCATGGGAGTACTCAGTTTCTGTGACCTTGGTCCTAGTTCCTTGAGAAAGGTTGGTGTGTTCATGATCTTCTGGAGCACAGAAAGGGCCACTGTTTATTTATAGTTAAGAAGAATCGTGGCCTGGGGAGATGGCTGAGTAGGTAACATGCTTACTGTGCAAGCATGAAGACCTGAATTCCATCCACCCAGAAGTCATGTAAAAAAAACAATGTGCCAGAGCTGTGGAGGCAGAGAACGGAGGCTCCTTGGGGCTTACTGGCTAAGAAGTCTAGGCAAATTGGTAGATTCCAAGTGCAGTAAGAACCCCAGCCCCTCATCTCAAACAATGAGGTTGGAAGTGATCAAAGCAAGCATCTAGCATCAACCCCTGACCCTTCACACACACACATACACACACACACACACATACATACATATGGAGGAAGAGGAGGAGGAGGAGGAAGAGGAGGGGGAGGAGGAAGAGGAGGGGCTCAGGATAATATTACTTTTCTATGAATGATCAGAGAACCTTAAGCAGTGGATTGTACAGTTATCTATGGTGTACATACCCAAGCCAGGCTCTACCCTCAGCACTTACAGGCTACCAGAGATAATAAAACCACTAAAGATAGATGCAGAAGGCGACCACAATTCTGAAAACAGGATAATGGAACAAAATGACTAGAGGGATTTGTATCATGGAGAAGAGGTCTAGGAAGGTGGATCCAGTCTTTCCCTTGAGGGCCTAGTGAAGAAGATGGTGATGCAGAAGCTACTTGAAGGAGCTACCCAGTATGCAGGAAGGAAGCCACTGTGCCTGGAGCAGAGCTGAGAGGACACTGGTGAGGGCAGGACTGGAGAGAAGGGAGGGGCGTGCTGAGTTCACCAGGGTTTGGGTTTCACTGTAGATACAGTTGAACTCTTAGAGGATTTTAATCATAGAAACGATGGAGTAATGTCTGTCAAAAATAGCTTTGCTGTATAGAGGTCAGGTTGACTTAGAAACAGGGGAGGTGTTGGTTATTCTCAGAAGTAAGAGAAATTTGGATCAAGATGGAAGAAAGTCATTGTGATTATTTACCAGGTTTTCCTGCATGCGATAATCTCCCATGTCTATTAAGTCTATTTACTTATGAAGGTAGACTGAGTCTTGTATTTTGCTCACCAGAATGGAATTTGGTAGGTACTTAGGTATTCCACCATCTAGCTCTGTTTAGTTTTATGGCAAGGTGTTTCAGTTTGTCACCTGTATACTCTCAAACTACCAAAATTAAACTTGGAATATACCTTCAAAGTCTTTAAGTCTTTAAATTTAAATTCTATTTACCACTTAAGTTTCAATATACCACTTGAGAAGGCTGGAGAACTGTCTCATTAGAACGAACTTGCCCTACAAGCAGGAGGATCTGAGTTTGATACCCAGAACCCACCTAAAACTAGCCAGGCACAGTGGTGCAAGCTCGTATTCCCAACACTGGGGAAGCAGAGACAGGAAGGTCCGTGGGGCTCACTGGCCAACCAGTCCAGCCTACTTGGATAGCTCCAGACCAGCGAGAGACTGTCTCAAAAAACAAGGAGGATAACCTCTGAAAAACAGCACCTGAAGTTGTCTTCTGGCTTCTAAATGTATGCACACATATGAATTTGCATGCACATACACATGCATAGAAGATGACAATAGATAGATTGATAGATAGATGATAAATAGATAGATGATAGATAGATAGATAGATAGAGGTAAATAGGTAGATAGAGGTAGACAATTAGGTAGATAGATGATAGAAGATAAATATAGATGATAGATATAGATGATAGATATAGATGTAGGTAGATAGATAGATAGATAGATAGATAGATAGATAGATAGATAGATAGATGTAGGTAGGTCGATAGGGCTGGGGAGATGGTTCAGTGGGTAAAGCTTTTGTCAACCAAAGGTGAGAAACAGTTCGGATCACCAGTATCCATGTAAAAGTCAGGCAGGTATGGCAGCCACCTGTTATCCAAAGACTCAGGAGGCAGAGACAGGAGATCCCTAGAGGAAGCAGCTAAATGGAATACCCAGAACTGGCAAACCCAGGTTCAGCGAAAAACCCTTCCTCAAGAAAATAAAATGGAGAGTGTTGGAAGAAGACACTCAACATCAACTTCAGGCCTTACATGTACATACATACATGCACACAATACACCCTGCACACATATGTAAATATGTATACATACCTGCACACTACACACCCTCAAAGAAAAATAGATTTATTGATATGTAGATAAAGACTGCCTAGGAAATCTCCCCAAGCTAACCTTTTCCAAACTGCATCCATGTCAGAAATGCTCATTAAACTGATATTAAGAAGCAGTTGGCTACCCCCTGGCAGGAGACTGGTATCTGGGCATACACCATCATGTGCAAGCCCTTAGGTCTGATGTCTGTCCTTTGCAGCCACTTGCAACCCTAATTAATATAATTGGTCACTTGAACATTGTTCGGACATGCCTCCACTGTCTTGCACTCGGTGAGTAGCATATGGTGGGCGATTTCTGGGACTCTGCCAGACACGGCTCCCAGGCTTTCACACATTTATAAGACAGCAAATGACACCTGCCAAGACTCGGGCATTTCCAGAGAGCTGTCTTCGGCTGTCTCCTCACGCACACTGTCAGAGCTCACATCGCACCCACAAAGCTTATTATTCAAGACGGCTAAACTTCTCCAGGGGAGGTGGGAATATCTGGCCCCTTCCCTGGGAAGCATCACTCTTTCTGTAGACTTAAACAGTGCTATTAATGGGCGAGGCAAGGTGCCAAGCACTTTGCTTCAAGCAAATCTGGCCCAGGTACTTGACTAGACCGAAGAAATGCCAACCAAATACAGCCACAGAGGAAGCTAAGAAATAGGGTCCTTTGGGGTAAGGGGATATTTGATTCTTTAGAGTACATTTTTTTTTTTTTTTTTTTTTTTTAGAAAGAGGATTTGGGAGCCAGAAAGAATCTTACAGGCCATCCAGGTATTTGGCAGAAGTAGAATGTGGAGCAGACAGTTTAACTCCCTGTGATCATGACGGCACACATTTTCAGCAGCAAGGCAAAGCTATCTTGTACAGTAGTCTCCTTATCTATGAGCAACATGGCCCAAGACACCCAACTCTAAACTATAAGACAGAACCAAACCCTCTATATACCATGAATTTCCTGTACCTATGTATGTGATAAAGTTTAATTGGTAAATTAGGCTTAGCAAGAGATTGATAGCAACCACCACACAATGGAACAATTACAATAACAATTATAAAATATATTATAATACAATACAATATATTACAGTTACGATAATTACACTGTAATAAAAGTTCTGTGAATCTGGTCCCTCTGTTCAAGACAATATTTTATCCTCTTTCTATCCTTCCTGTGCTAGCAGATGATATTTATTCAAAGCACTTTATGACTTTTCTTGGCATATCTGAGTTGTCAACAGCACTATTTTCATTCTTTCTGGCTGTTATTAAGTACAGCAAAGGGAATTTGTGCGCCGGCACAGCCAAACCACTGCGGAAGTCCTGATAATCTAAACAGTAACTAAGTGACTCAGGTACCACTGTGTATGCGGCTGGATGTGCTGGAGAGAGGATGATCCCAGCCCAGGCAGCTAGAGCAGGACAGAACAGGATCTCATCAAACTCCTCGGAGTAGAACGCAACTTAAAACCGATGAATTATTTATTTCTTAGATGTAGTTTAATGCTTTTTAGATTATTTTTTAAGTTAGCACAAAAATAATGAGTCTCGTTATGACACTTCCTACATCTGCAGCAGCATCATACCTAGCGCACATTTGAACCCCACCACCCTCCCCAATCCCTCCACACTCCCACTGGCCTCCTTTCAACCCCCAAATCATTCACTTCTGTTTTCATGGTGTGTGTGTGTGTGTGTAAATCCAAACTGACCTATGAGAAAAAACTTGACATTTGTATCTCTTTCCCCATGACCTTCTCTTGTCCCCTCTCCCTCCTTGACCCTCTCTCTCCTCCCTGTTTCTTCCTTCTCCCCCCTCCCCATTCCCTTCTTCCCCCTCCCTTCCCTTTAGACCTCTTCCTGTCCATAGTTTCCTACCTCTTTTCATGTCTCATATATGGATATATATATATATATATATATATATATATGTTCAGATATATTCTATCTTTGAGAGGAAAGATCATGTTCATCCTTCTGAGTTGTTTAATATTTTTGCACGGGAGTTGATCTTGAGTAATTAAAACGTTGAAAAGTGAAACTGAAGCCAAGTGGGGGAGATGTGTCTACTTTTTGTATGAAGCAGCATTATGTGCTAAATACTAGCATAGGTTTTACATAAACATGGATCGTACTCTTCCAGTGATTTTTTTTTTTTAGACTAGATGCTGGTGTCACCAAATTGCACGAAAGAAAACTCCAGCCCACGGAGCTGTAGTGACTTTCCTGAGTTTCACCATCTCTGCCTATTGTAAACACTCTTTTTCATCCCCTGTATCGGTGTGCCTCTTCCTGCCCATAGATAATGAATTTGGCCATGTAACTTGCTGTGACCATTGGGACATGAGCGAACACAGCACAGGCCACATCCAAAAAAGGCTTAAGACAGGATTCTACAGTGCAGCTTATATTCTTAAGGTCCAGTCTTCTCTGTCAGGAAATGTCAGAACTACAAACTCCACTCATCTGGACACTGCAGTAAGCAATAGACTGACCCCTACCAATGCCTGAAGAAAAGCGACAACTGCCAGTAACCTGCATGTATACTGTGAGAAAGAGAGAAATCTGTATTTGGAAGCTCTTGGGGTTTGAGAGCTATTTGTTACACAGAAGGCTAGTGAAAATGATGAACACAGCCAAGATCTGCACCCAGGACTGTCTGCCTCCAAAATTTGATGCCCTAACCCATCATGTATTGCGATCTGTTCACTACAGTCTGTTTTAGCCTCTGTCCTCAGAGACTACTTTTTCAGTTCCATTCTTTCACATTTTCTCCTCTCCAGCACCCAAGACATGTTCTTTCTACTATTTTCTTCAGCCTCAGGGTCCCAATACCCACAAGTATCCAACTCTCATCAACTGATGATTGATGACCCTGGATCTTAAAGCAAAAAGGCCACCAGCATGACCTATTCTAGCTTTGCTCCTACAGCCTCCAGACTATCCCACAGCACTCCTGGTCCCTGCCTCTCAGCACCCTGCTGAGCAGGCTGCTGTGCTTTCTGACCGAACAGGACTTCTCAGCTCTTCTTTTAATCTTCCTGCACTAAGACTACTCTTTTTCTGTCTCCACAAAGGGTCTCCTGCTTTGATCTGGGTCATGCTTGTTGGTATCTGAGCTGCCATTTGAGTTTGGCCATGTGACTTGAAGTGGCCAATGGGACATGAGCAAACTTGGCACCAGCCAGATCCGAATAAAGGCTTAAAACGTGACTGCAGGGTGACTTGAATTTTCAGTTCAGTGTTCTCTTCCATGAGACGCCAGGCCCTCAAACTGCAGTACACCCCCAATGCTTCGTATGGCTCCAAAGCTGTTTCTGGCATCGTTCTCACTATCTGAGACACAGTCTACATACCATTTCCCTTCCTGCTGACTCCCAAATATCTGCTATCACTGTTATCTTGTCTCTGGAGCATGAATCAGATGGGCATGACAATTCACTGGACATCTCCGCTTGCCTGGCATCTCTACGATCGATCCCCAGCACTCTCTAAGCCACACTAACTCCAGTCATGAACACATTCCCTCTGCTCTGCCTTCCATCTCAATTAAAAGCAAGCCCAGACACTTGAAAGGTTTCACCAATTCTCCCCCTTTCCTTTAGGTATCTCATAAGTTTAATATCTCGATACTCTGTGTCCTCGTCAAACACCCTCATCTCTGCCTCTGCTCACCTACTCATTCAGTGGCTTCTTTCTGCCCATCCCCCTGCCCTCTGGTCTTGTATCTCCTCCTGACCTTTTCCCTCAGTGTAACTAAGTCAATCTAGATTCCAATTCATACTCTCTCTTGCTTAATAAGGTGATGAACATCCTGGTATTCACAGCACAAGTCCAAATTTCTTAATATGACTGTTTCTAAGGCATGTTCGCGTAAATTGATGTATTTCATCTGCATTATATACATCAAAGACAATCAGATGCAGTTGTAGGTTTAACTCTTTTAAGACCAGATGGTAAAGTCAGCGGGATAAGTCTAGAGTTCTAATACACATCATGAAGACTATAGCTATAATATAGTACACTGAAAAAATTGCTCAAAGAAGAATTTAAAGTTCTCTGACTGCATTAATCGTTTACTACAAATATGGATGCCAAAAGATCATGTTTCACATCTTAAAGATGGTCAATAAAAACTGAATATGAAGAAATGAAATGCATAGTTTTAATGTATGGATCCAAGCATAGTGACACACAACTATAACCCCAGTATTCAGGAGGTGGAATTAGGAAGATTAGCAGTTCAGGGTCATCCTCAAATATATAATGAGTTCAGTGCCAGCCTGGGCTACATAGACCCAGAAAGAGAGACAGACAGACAGACAGTTTAATGTCACTTGATTTGGCTCTGTCCTGTCTTTCCAGGAGAAGTAAACTACACCTGAGCATCTTGAAGCTTCCACTTGATCAAAGAATGCTGCCACTCAAGAGAAAAGACAAAATGTCAGGGCAACAAATGAGCCTCATTCCTGGGACGGTGCCTTAATCAATTACCAATGCCCTCCTGAAATGTAGTGCTAAGATACTGGTTCCAAAGCCACATTCCGAATTAGAGAATAGAGTAATGGGACTGATTGGTTGTGCCTGCTGTAGGCCTGGAAAAATGAGTAGCCAACCCTTGTGTCCTGATTTTATCCTGTCAAGGGTGTTTGGAGAGCTGCAGCACCATTCTGTAATCACAAAATAAGCATCCGTGGCTGTGTCCAGTGTGAAATGCAAACCCTTGCCTGAAGTTCCACTGGTATTTGCATCTCCTTTAAGGGCAGGTTTTGTTTTTTTTTTTTAATTAGAGTTTGTAGCTCTGATGAAAAATGTTTAATTAGAATACTTAAAGAAAACAACAAATATATTTTGAACATACAATACTAGTCAAAGAAGCATGAGATACAGTTTCTGCCTGTAAGGAAATTGCTATTTGGGTAGAAGGCAAACCACAAACTCATTAAAAGGCTTTTTTTTTTAATTATGAGAGTTAAAACAATACAAATAAGAACGCAAACGAGATCACCATCATTGCATGACTAATTGCCAAATGAGCGCTATGGCTTACAGTGATAGCGGAGAAGGAAGATATTTCTCACAGCTTTGATCACTCCCGTCAGGAGAACGAAAAGACTGGGTTTAAGTCTCTACCTAAAAACGCACATCCGTGGGATGTGAGCACCTTATCAAATCTGGAGAACAATAAGACCAAAAGGAGTTTTTGTTTAAACAGAGCACTGTTTCCTGAGAGGCATGACTTAGATTTCTTTTTTATTTCCCAGAGACTTCCTCAATGGTTCGTGGATATCTAAACGCATGTTCCTAAATGTCCCTATGTGGATCCTCGTAGAGTTCCCTAGTCCTTCCCCCAAGAATAAGACTTGTGTTCTGACAGCAAAGCAGAACCAGCCCCATTCCTCGACCCCTGTTTGGTTGGGGATAAACACATGACTTACACCCGAGGACTCAGACTCAGATCATGTTAACTGAGGGACTTTGCTTGCAAGGCCAGGAAGAAGGAGCTATTTCCAGGGTCCTATCAGGCTTGGACTTGAGAGGTTGTACTTGCTCCTTTGCCAGCACATGAACCCGGGAGTGAGGCCGCACAGAGGGGAGGAGGGCTGAGTCAGAGGCAGCTCCCAGTGGCTGCTTTTGTTGAATTCAACTGTGCAAGGTCTAACTTTGGATTTACCAATGACATTTACCAACCAAGTCCTTTTTCTTGCTTAGTCCAGAGTGGGCTTAGTTCCTGTCATGTATAACGAAGTTCTGTGACTTCTGTCATTCATGAGTCCTTAGTGTTAAAAGTCCTTCAGCTCATTTCATATAATGTCTTGATATACTATCACTACAACCTTTTAATAATTCTTCCAAAGCTTCCCCGTCAATTAACTCACTTAAGTCCCACCACAATTTTCTGAAATAAAATAGAACAAATATTATTGGTTCAAGCTGATAGACACATTGACTTGAACCCGTAGAGGGAATCTCCAAATTAAAATCACAATTCCAGGCAGTGGAGATGGCTCAGCAGATAAAGTGCTTGTCACGCAAGCCTGACCTGATTTTGATCCCTGCACTTCTGTAAAGGTGAAAGGAAAGAATAGACTCCACTTAGTTATCCTCTGACCTCCACGTGCATACTATGTACATGTACTCACACACAGAATAATAGATTTTTTTTATTAAAAATAAGATCAAACTACTAATATAATATCCCAGGCTTTTAACTCTCAGCCCAGATTCTTTTTACCTAGATATTTATGCCCGCTTCCCTAGAATCATTTCTGTACCTGCCAGCTTGGGCACCAGAATTTGACTGTTACTTTAATATGGATAAGATGGAAATATCTTCCTTACTAAGAAATCCTATGAAGGCTTTGGGACCAAAAACAATGTGTTGATTAGGACTTTTCCACTCAGAAGATTGCATCTATTAAAAGATAATTGCAAACCTATCTGATGGGCTTTAATCTGTGCTAGTGGTGATGACGTTGGAGACGCTGATGAAAAGTGCCACAGAATCAGTGTGAAGAACCTTCCAAATGAACGTACAGCAGGGGAAGCAAGACCCAAAGAATGACCATGCATATTTGCAGCCTGCAGTGTCCGTCACTGACAACTTCTTGCCCTTAGCATTGGCAGTCACACCTTAGCTAAATTGAGATGTTCCGCAGGCTGGGTATGGCATATAACTTCACAGGATATCAGACCCCCAGGTTCTGGAAGCCACTGGAGCCTGGCACATAGGCAGAACTGTTTGGCAGTATAACATCCCCCCTCAGGGAGGACACTGGCAGAAGAAGAAATGAATTTGACATCATGTGCCATTGCCAAGCAAATAAAAAGAAAGACTTCCCATAAGCAATCATTTGTATGACAGGAAGAGAATTCTTCAAGACAAGAAGGAGTCTCTGAACTTCCTGGTGGATCTCTCCAAGTATTCCAGGATGTAGAATAACCTGACTCTCCCTACTTAAGTCAACAGAAATCACCAGCCATCCTCTCCCTCCTTCCATGCTCTAGTGGGTCTCAAACAAGGAAGGTTCCGTCTGAGCCTCTTGGGCATCTTCATTCAGATGCTCAGAAGTAGCATCCAAACTACATCCTTCCCCTCCCAACCTTCCTGAAATAATAGTTATTCTCCCAAGAAAGACTAATAGAATGGAATTCATCAAGTGACTTTGCTATTTTCTTAATTCAGTCTGCCATGCTCAACTTCAAATTCACGGTGAGTTTCATTCATTTATTCCTTTGGCACAAATGTATTCATCATCTACTATTGCCAAGAACCGTGTCAGAGCCTCAGAGTTCAGTCTGCAAGGTTCCTGTCACATCAAAGAACCTCATCCATGACTTGGCACATGGAGTGCTACTTGAAGAAAAGGATCTCAAAGTTCCGCTGCTCACTCCAAAATGCTGTGAACCCTGGCTCTTGACAAGAAGACCTATTTCAAAAGGTTGAAACACAGATTTCACCAAGTGCTCAGTAATTAGGGTCATATAAGAGGAGGAATTAAAGGGTTGGCAGTGGTAAGAAGAGGAAGAGGTTGTGAATGCCTGGGGAGGGAAGCTGGAGAAACTCACATAGGACTGGGCCAGTAAAAAGTTGCCAAAGCTTGGACTTATTCAGATGGAGCGGAAGAGCTTAGTTTTCAGGTTCTCCGATTGGAGGAGTAGGAAGAAAAAGCAGGTAAAAGTGACCCTGCCATTACTCTATGTGAATTATTTCCTTGTCCAATATTATTTCTAAGTCTTCAGTATTATTTATTGAGCTCCTGCTATGTGCCAGGCCCTCTCCCTGGATGTTAGGAACACTGAGCTGAACAGAATGGACAAATCCTATGGCCCCATGGAGTCCCTGTCTTAGTATGGAAAGTAGACAGTACCCAAAACCAGAGAGTGAAATCAAAGTGCTGCTGGCCTGTGCCGAGTGCTGTGGAAAAATAAAGCGGGGAATAGGGAGAGATGTTTGGAAGACACTAGGAGAGGTGATTTTAAGTCAGCTGGTCAGGAAGTTCTCACTGGGTCACAATATTTAAGTGAAGACTTGCTCCTGAACTGCAGTGAGCAGAGAGAAGACAGCCCAAGGTGCAATATGCCCCATGGGCCTGAGGGCAGTGGAGACCAGTGGGTAGAGCTGAGGAGGACAGAAGAGATAAGTAAAAAGGTCAAAGAGTGAATAGGGACCTGCTTAGATGGACCCGTAGCCTGTTGTGAGCTCTGATCCTGTGTTGACTCCGGAGCTGTCTGCCATTTATTGTCTGTGCTGGAGATGAAGCTCAGCGACATGACCTGGCTTGACCAACATGATCCAGATGACGAACAGCAGATCCAGAGCTTGGAGCTCAAACCCAAACCTACTTGGACTTTCTGCTTTACCTGATGCCACCTTCCCCTCTCTCCTCACATCCACCATGACTTGTGCCCAGTCATTAGCACAGAAAGGGTGTCCTGCACAGGGCCTTCACACGCTGTTCTCTCCATCTGGAATGATCCCTCCCCTGCTGGTGATCTGACAGGTTGATTGGCCGTGGCCCAAGTGGAACCACCTCAGAGACTTCTCTGGACCTTTTGTTGACTGCACCTTCACTTTTGAGGCCGTGATGCCACCTCCCATGGTAACTGTGTGTTTGCTTGTGTTAGTTAACACAAATAGTTTAACTTCTTCCTTCCCTCCATCCTTCACTGTGTGTAAGCTGCTCCTAGCCCAGTGCCTGGCATGGAGGTGGTTCTCAGCACACACACTGCAGGAGGAGCCCAGACAGGCTTCTGTAGAAGGGACACCAGTGGCTTCTCTGAGAGGGATCAGAGATGATCTGTTCCTGCTCAATTTTGGAATGAGACACCAGTCTGTCTCCAACTGCTCCACGGTCATGTGACTCACCATCCCCCCAGCAGCCTCTGGAATGAATGCTATTTGTAATAATTGGCCAAGCACTTAGGAAATGCTAAGGTTTATTTTTAAATGTGATTAAGACCTGTCTCTTGCTTTCTGGAAAATCACATGTGCTCCTCAGAGATACAAAACACAACTGCACCCTGAAAACCAAATTTTTTTTCTCATCTTCCATATTCACTGGGTTGTTTTTGGGAAAAGCACATCCCCATTTGATTGGTAGAAAAATTGAGACCCAAGGAAGATTAAATGCATCATCAAAGGCCAACTATGTAGATGAGACCAGAGGTACTGTGTCTGCCTCCTGCCTTCCTAGTCAACAAATAAGAACAGTCTAGAAGAAGAGAGTCACTGCCTTCTTAACTTGGTGTTTCATGCGGTGAAGAGGACCACCAGTCATTCTAACCAGGCCGCAGGAAGCCTGTTTCTCTGTAAGAACTAGTTAACAAGCTGGCAAGAAGCCCATTCCATGTCCATGTAAATAAATAAGGGAACATTCCCACCTCAGTCTCCCAGGGCCAAACCAAAATTCTCTCCCTCTGCACATTTTTGATAACCTGCTCATTCTGGAATACTTCACAGTTAGAGATAGTATGCTCTGGAAGTCAATAATTCATTGTGGAGGGAAAAAAATGGAATGAGATAATTAGCATTCTCTGGATAGCTTTGGCTGGGAAATAGCTTAGTAAGCACAAGGACATTTGGGAGGCTACATCTTTCACAAGGGTGGAATAAATAAGATGGATGCTTTCATGTACTGGGCCTGAAGGGTTCATGTCAGGTTGCCTGGTCCCCGGGCTGTGCTCAGACCTCCACTTAGGGGAGGGAAGCAGAAGAGCTCCTCCAGTCCTGAGCTGGGAGTGAGGTGGGATAGGGGCTGAAGGAGGACACCTCTGTACTGCTCCTTCTTGAGCATCTAGCCCTGTTGTGGTTTGGACCTGAAACATGTCCCAAAGGACTTATGCTGTAGGCTTGGTTACAGACGATGCATTATGCATTATTATCGATGGCGAAAACTTTAGGGTTCGGGGCCTAGTTGGAGGAAGCAGATCCTTAGGAGCAGATCCTTGAGCTAGCTTTCTATTTCTATGACAAAACATTCTGACCAAAACAACCTGGGGAAGAAAGTTTATTTGGCTTATACATCAGGATCACAATTCACCACTGAGGGAGGCCAGAGCAGGAACTCAGGGCAGGAACCTGGAGGCAGAAACTGAAGCACAGACCACGGAAGAACGCTGCTTCCTGGCTTGCTTCCTCTGGCCTGTGCTCAGCCTGCTGTCTTATACAACCTAGGCACCACCCACAGTGGCCCGGGCCTTCCCACATAAATTAGCAATTAAGAAAATGCCTCCCAGACATGGTCACAAGCCATTCTGATGGAGGTAGTGCCTCAGTTGAGGTTCCCTCTTCCCAGATGTGTCGAGTTGACAACTGAAACTGTTTAGCACCGAAGGTATATCTTGTCCTGACCCTCTTTTCTTCTCTTCTCTCACTCCTCTTCTCTCCTTTTTCCTCTTTCCTCTCCCTCTCTCTCTGCCCCTTCTCCTCTCCATCTTTCCTATTCTCTCCTCTCTCCCTCCTCTGGTTCACCTGGAAATAGGCAGCATTTCTTCAGTCCATGCTTGCTGCTATAATGCTCAATGTTCTGAGTCACCTCAGACCCATAGCAATGAATCCAGCCAACTTTGGACAGAAACTGTAAGATAAACTTGTGCTTTTCCATGAGCTGACTTCAGTTTCTTCTTGCTGATCTCCTTTACGAAGTCCTGCATCTCCAGCGGGCCCTCCTCAGCACACCCTTCTGTGGAATAAAAATGCTACCGAGGCCGGAAACAGCATCGTCCTCTTCATCTTCATCACCACTAACCTTTATGAACTGTCTGATGCGTTAGGGTTTATGAGGCGCTAGAAAGACTTCATTTGCATTATTAAGTTTGATACCTCCTGGAATAAATGGCCGTTCTTTGGACCTCACAGTATGCTAGAAATAGATGTTGTGTTACAGAGTGGGAAATAAGCTAATGAAACACACAACCCCGTGGGGAATGGCTCAGGCAGTTGGAGAGGAATTGGGTATATTTATGCACCACAGAGCCATAAATGGGTGCTGGGATGTACCTAACCTTTCTGGTTGACGTCATGGGGCAAATGGTTTCTCTGCCTATTAACCAAGATCAAGGAAGGGTACGGCATGTCTGTGCTGTCTGGGTGCCCATCCCATGGGACCTCTGCTGGCAGTAGACTGTCAGCCTATGTTGAGATGGGCTATGGGTCTATGGGTCTGTCTCTGGATAGCAGTTCCCTTTGTAACAGTGTGTAAGAGAAATTATTTTTCAGCCCTGACTCTTGTTTCTATGCTGATCCACTGACTGTTATCCCAGTATCTTTGCTCCAACTTCTGCATTCTTATTCTAAGTAGTGAAAATGTCACATTTTACTACCATGAGAGGAATTATCCTGGCTAAGAAGATTGCTCAGTGCTGTGCAAGCACTAAGATGTGAGTTTGATCCCCCAACAAGCCATGTAAAATGCCTAGTTTGTGCCTGTAATCCAAGCCCTGGAGGGCAGATACAGGAGAATCCCTGGAGCTTGCTGGCCAACCATTCTAACCAATCCACAAGCTTCAGGTTTAGTGTGACACCCTGTTTTTAAAAAAATGAGGTAGAAGGGCTTGGAGAGGTGGTTCTGAGGTTCAGAGCACTTGCTGCTCTTCCACAGTTCAGTTCCCTACACCCATGTCAGGCAGCTCACAACCATCTGTATCTCTGATGCCCTCTTCTGGCCTCTATAGGCACATACATTCACACACACGAACACATAAATAATAAAAATAAATTGTAAAAAAAATAAGGTATAGAAGTGACTGAGGAAGATAGCCAATGTTGACATCTTCCTCCACATGCACATACATGTGCTGCATGTGTAGTCGTATCCAATCATGAATGCACCTACACACATATGAATACGTAGTACATACATACACACACACACACATAAGGACTTAGTGTGAAGTGTAAACTGTCTGGACATTTTCACTAGCACATGAAACATTGTTCCCCACACCGCTTCTTCTTGTACAACTGAATGTCCCCTTATCTGCATCCAGTGTGGCCTCCCTTCCTTTATGCCTGAAAGAAAAGAACTCCTCTTTCAATCTAGACTGATCTGGTCATGGGCACTTCACTTTGACTCCCTGCTCCAACCCAGATGCCTCAGATTCCTGACCTTGTGCATAAACTATGTCTTCTCAGCCGTGCCCCGACCTCATAGAAACCACCAGGCTTCTTGGTCTTTCTCACTCTCTCATCTTCTAATGTCCCTCAGTCTTTCCCAGCACTGTTCAACCTCTTCCTCCTCATCAAAGCCAAGGATCTAAAGGAGCTGTGCACCTTTGCACCTCCAACACTCACCTTCCACTTCTCCCTGTCTACTCCTCAGACTGCTGTCATCAACGTCTCATGGGATGGGTGGGTTTTCTGGTCAGATTCATAGGGCATGTTGTCTCTTGGGACAGTCTTCACTGTGACGATCTACCCTTGACATTCCAACTCCAGACTTCAATCTTCCTTGAATTTCTCCAGGTTTCCTCTTTCCTTGCCCTCCAACGCACCCCCTGGATTGAGCCCTCTCACACTGCATCATCTTCCTGGAAGATCCAAGGCCATTATCTAGGTACACCTGTGTCTGAATCTCCAGCCTGGGTATTTTAGTCTCAGCTCAGGTACATCCCTTCTGGATTTCCTATAGTCCTCTTGAATTAGTTTCTGATTTGCGTCTGTAACAGGCCTCCACCCGCTCTTTAGCTGAAAACAGCGCAGGCTGCTATTATTCAGTTCTGAAGGCAGAAGTCTGAACTCAGTCTCAATGGAATGAAATCGAGATTCCCACAGAGCTGCAGCCCCTTCGGAGGTTTCTAAGAGTCCGTTTCCTTACTTTTCTTCTGGCTTCATCCCATTTGCTGTGTAAGGTTGTACATACACTCACAGGTTTGGGAATTAGGGTATGAATATCTGGAGTGGCCATCATTCAACCTATCATGTACCTCCACCTCAGAGTATGTCTAAATCTTGAATGAGCTTTCCCATTGAGCACCTCCATGTTGTGATAAACCACCACCCACCATCCACTCAATTGGTCAGTCAGAAACAAAGCACATCCTTTGTTGGGGGTCCCTGTGTTCGATGCCAACCTGAGCAGGATGAAGGGTCTCCGCTTTCGTGGAATCAACACTCAGACTCCGGGGGCTGAGTGGGAGGCAGGCAGTGGCAAGCTGCTGCAAGCACCGTTTATTCAACGAAGTGCAAAGGGTCTTATAGGTCTGGTTAGCCAGTGGCCTTATGGGGTGAGGTCTCGACTGCAGCCAATAGTGGTTGTCCCCAGGTAGATCATGTTCTTTCCAGATGCTGGGCAGAAACTGGTCTCACCACTGGCCAGAGCAGAGTGCCACACCCATGGGAGTCATTCCTCTATTCCTCATGGCAGGTGACCTGGCTAAGGTCCACCTTGCATTGTGCCCTACAATCAATCCTTGATCCCTTTTCTCCCCTCTCTACATCTAATCAATGACCAAATCCTATCAATTCATTTGTTTTGGCAGGCAGAGAAGGCTGAGACAAGGTCTCTCTGTAGTCCCTGCTGGTCTGGAACTTACTTATGTAGACGGAGCTGGCCTTGATCTCACAGTGATCTGCCGGCTCTGCCTCTTGAGTGCCGGCTTATCAGTTCTCCATATTTGGCAAATAAACTTATATCTCTCCACTCCAACTGCTGGTGCTTTGACTTGTGCCACCACCGTTTCTAATGCGGATTACTACCATGTGCTGTTCTCTCCTGTCCTCCAGCCCCAACTCTTGTCTCCATTCTGAATGCTGTCCACAGAGTATTCTTCTAAAAGCACATGCTGATTTTCTTAAAGCTCAGAGTGTCCCCCAACATCACTACCACTAAGATAACATCCTAGCATCTTAGTTATGATATTGTAGCATATTTGTCTTCATCCCTGGCTCCTCACATAGAGCTCCTAAAATGTTTCGAACCTCAGAGTATCAGGAGTGAGAAGAGTATTTTGGTATTTACCGTAAGGTTCTTCTGACTACACCTGAATTCATGCTCATGGGGTGGGAGAATGGGGGCTGGTTGGTAGAGGAACCAATCATGGGATTAGAGGATTGGTTCTTTCTGCTCCAGCTTCAAGTTTCTGAGAGATTGGGTTCAACCTCCAAATGACCGGTTATTGGATCCATCTCCATAAAACTAGGAGTCCAGAGAGCTTCCAAACTGACAAATGAATGGAGACACCCAAAAGGTGGCGTACTCACATGGGGCATGAAAGCACCATGCGATGCACCACCCTATGCCTTGCCTTAAACATTCCTTATTTATGCAGAAGTGATCGGTACAGTGAGGACTTGTGCTCAGGACTTGTGATTAGTGTCTGAAATGGAACACTGAGGCTTAAAACTCTGGATGTTACCCAACTCCACATAATTAGTGATTTAATTGAATTATACAACATCCAGTAGGTGATCAGAGAGCCGAAGAATTGCTTAATGAGGGGCAAAACTCATGCGCTGATGTCAGAAGTGTTCTGTGAGAACACAGAGGAAGTCTGTCCCTGTTCTCGCTGTGATGAGACCCTTCATTATCTGAGTCCTTACTTTTCTGGTGTCGTCTTCTGTTCTCCTCTTGCACGCTTAGACTATAACCTCAAGGAACCTCTGGTCACCCCCAGGTAAGGTCTTAGATGCTTGCACATCCTGGGCACCCGCCCTGAATTACCCCCCACCAATTCTTACCTGTCTGTGGTCTTGTCTCCCCACGAACTCCACGCTATTCTTTACAACTAGCTCCATTATCCCCTACTTCAGCAAGTCTTCCCTGGTGCTGAAGAAGGCAAAACTGATCTGGATTCTTCGCTCTTCCTGGATCCTTGCCCTCTCCAGGGTGGTTTCACAGCTTTTCCCCTGAAGAGGTGGAATCTGTTTCCCTGACTCCTTGCTTCTGAGTTTTCCCAGGTGTCTTGCCTCGGCCCATGAGGTTTATACAGTTTCACACAAAGATAGGAATTGAGGCTTTGTGTTTTGTTTTGAGTGTGTGTGTGTGGTGAGGGTCGGTTTCAGCTTGTTTTGGTTTGCTTTGCCTGACAGTCATTTCCTCAGTCTCTACCTCCTTTGGTGGCCTCATTCTGGACTGTAGTTTACAGAGCTCTCTTCCAGACTACTCACCCCACAGGCTGTTTGTTCAGCCCACTGGATAATTTTATGAACTATTTAGTAATAATGCTCTAACAAAAACAAATATAAAATGCACTTTTGATCTATTATTAATAAATCCCTTGCTACTCAAACTCAGTAAAGTGGATTCTGGTATCTGCAGTCAAGACCTCTAGCCCAAATGGAGAAGGGGATGAGGAAGAAAGAACAGGAATGAGAGGGACACAGCTGGTAGGTAGAAGCTTACATTGATTTTATGGATGTCTTTAAGTATAGGAATCTAAGCCGTATTACATTGTTAAACTGTTGTATAATATGATATGGCCAACTTTTTGTAAAAATTCCATATTTATTCATATATATAATGAGAAATCATTTCAAAAACCAGAATCTAAATAGCAGTGATAATAGATGATGGGGTCATGAGATTTTTCTTTCTGGTGCTTTTTAATTGCCCTATTACAAGCATAGAAGATGATCATAAAATAGGTATGTTTGGGGTAGTGGAGCACAGCTTTAATCCCAGCACTTGAAAGGCAGAGGCAGAGTGATCTCTCTGAGTTCAAGGTCAGTCTTGTCTATATAGTGGGTTCCAGGCTGACCGGGCTACATAGTGAGGCTCTATGTCAATACATACATATATATAATATATATATATATATATTAAATATATATGTTATATATGTTTAATTTCCTCTGGACCCCATTCTTACTGTCATATCACTCAGTGCGCATGGACTCAGTGCTACATATTTTTCATTATCTCTGAGAAGAGTCCCTATTTTTAGAGAGGAAGAGTGAGGCTTAGAGAGAGGGCATTGCTGATCCAACTTAACTATTTTTTATTTTATTTGTGTATGTGTAATGTATGTGTGTTCGTATGTGTACATGTGAGTGTGCATGTGTGTGAGAGTATGTGTGGAGGCCAGAGACCTATGATGGACATGTTTCCTTATTGCTCTCCACCTTAGTGTTGGGACAGGGTCTCTCACTGAGCCCGGAGCTCACGGAGTGACTATACCAGGTGGCCATCTATCCCTGGGAGCTCTGGGAATCTACTTGTTCTCTGAGGTAATGTTACATGCACTCCACCATCCTGGGTTTTTACACTTGCCAAGCAACTTGACTGACTAGTCATCTCCCCGACTTCTCAACCTAACTCTGTTTAATGTCTCATCTCCCTCAATAGCAAATGCCCTCCAAGAAAGCGGCTAAAAGCACCAGCTTCAGAGTCCTGTCCTAATCCTGTTTGGGCGCCTAAAAGCCGTGCACTCGGTGGAGTCTGTTAACCTCCGTGAGCCTCTGTTTCTTTCTTCTACACTTTGGGCATAAAGTAGTACCCAATGAGCATTTTTAATCGGAAACCCCAAATGCTCTAAAATCTGAAACTTTTTGAGTAATGCCTATTCCAAAATCTAAAAAAAAATCCCAAATTCAAAGCACCTCTGTCCCCACACATTTCAGATAAGCAACATTCAGTCCCAGGACCAGATTATGTCTCCAGTAAACTATTTTTCTGGGAATAGCTTAGAAACTGCTTAGCAAATCACACTCAGTGAGCATTAGTTACTGCTACCAGCCAGACTATTATTGCCCCGCTGTAATAGGGTCGCTGCTATCACTATTATTATCCTGCTTTAGTTAGTTCCAAAACTGCCATTTCACCCACCTGTGATTGCTTTTATTATCATTATCATCCTAGGCTTCTATTGTATCTATTTCTTTAATCCAGACAGGATGGAGTGAATTCTCCCTAATGTGTTCTCAGCACCAAGCAAAGTGGGTGCTGATTTGAATGAATGAATGAGCGGAAGGCTAAATGGATGAATGGATAAACTAAGACAGGCAGGTGGGAAGTAAATCAGTGTGGGGGTTATTGGTGGGTGGACAAGGGAGAAAGAGCACCTTGGGTGACTTCAGTGGTCCAATGTTTTTCAAGGCAAGGCAGAGGGTTGTGCAGAGTACATAGCTGGAGAAACCATGGACCAGGTGGGAGAGTGAACAGATGGGTGGATGGGTAACAGATAATGACTAGACTCAAGCACACGTGGCAGTTTCCTATGGTTTTCTACTCCCATGGCCTTCCCTTCCCAGTTCCAAGGAGCACAATGTAGGGAGCTTCATGGAGAACATCCCGGGTTCATCCCTAGCTGGCAGCTCTGTAGCCCAGAGGATCCCTGGCCAGGTCATGGTGCAGTGGCCAGCCTAGACAGTGACCTGAAAGTTAAGCACATCAGGGTTGCTTCCCCTGCACCCTGATCAAAACCTAGCTCATTCATGTTGACTGATTCTCAGGAATCACAGTGAATTATGATGCAGAGCCAACACAGCTGTTTAAAAATTGATGACTAAAAGGGCTGTGACTCACTAGCCAGTGAAGAAACGTCCAGGATCTCCGGCTGCACAGAGAGGGGCACAGGGCTGCAAACAGATGTGTCTAGAAAGCACAAGGATGAGGAACAGGGCACCAGGTCAGGGGGAAGTGCCGAGGGCCTGGGCTCGGCCACCAGCCTGCAGGCATTGAATGGCTTGAAGCTCAGGGCCAGAAAGAAACCCTCAGGTGCAGCAGGTGGCAAGGGGGTGAAGCCCTCTGGTATCAGTGTTGTTCATTCGTGCTATGTGCTCTTAGATCACAATTCACCTAACCCTCAAACAGCCCTCAGCCTGAAACAAGCTCATCCCTTTCTGCCGCTTTATATCCTAAGGCTAAGAAGGGAAGGGGACTTGCAGCTGACACAGGTGGTAGGTAATCCTTCCACACCTCCCAACAGGGGCAAGAATTAGTGACATTACATACTTGGTGGCACTCTGTGCGCATGTCTATACTGTTGGCACAGGGCTGGATAAGAGTGGCCCCTGCCTGCTGGGGCTTGCTATACAGTGCTGTCTGGGGTCCTCCCCAGCCGGTCCACACATATCCCAGGGTACCCCACTTCCATCTCTTTCCATTCCCGTAAACATTCTGAGCCCCGCTATGAGCACAGCAGCGTGGTAAGGGGACACACGGAAGCTTGCGAAGGTGACTTCTAGGTGTGTTCATTCACCAAGTAATTACTGAACACTTGCTCATGGCTGGGTGAGCCCGGCAACCCTGCCCCATCCCTGGACTCAGGGAAGTTGTATCCTCACAGGAAAGACAGATGAGGGAAGCAGGAGAAATGCTGCATCCCAAGAAGTCATTACAGAGGGAGCCCTCCTCCATGACCCATGCGACTAGGAAGTGTTTTCCAGACGGAAGTGACTTTGAAGTGAAGGTCTGACAGATAATCAATTAGGGAGATGTAAGTCAGGGAGGTGTAGAGGAGGTGAGACGGCTTTCAGACAGGAGAGCAGATCATGTGCCTCAATCTAGAGGTGCCAGAGACTGCGGATGGTCTGGAGGATGAAGGAGCATTCAACACACTTGTTGCCCTGAGGGCCCAGGAGAAAGCACTGAGAACAGCAGGAACATTGGGGACTGTGGACTAGCTGGACGGAGATGCACTGTCACCTCTGCACAGCCTTCTGTGTTTTCAATCAGCTCTGTTGGTACCTAAGAGGACAGAATGAAAACCACACTGATGGGAGACCACAGAAGGCTTCCTGGTCAAAGAGGTGTCGAGCTGGCCCCACTTGGGGAGATTTTCTTAAAAAGAGAAAGGAACCAGCCTAGGAAGGTGGCATGGATGGTACAGAACTCATCCAGTGATTTATGAACCTTTTGAAAGGCCAGGGCGCTAATGGCGTCCTGCTCTCTTAGGGCCTGGCGTGCAGATGAAGTGGCCTACAGTGAACACAGAGGAAAGGAAAACATGGCAGCCTCCACTCACTGGTGTTGGCAACTGTGAAACAATCTGTTTATTATCTAACAATATGTATTGAGTACAAGGACTATGCTCTAGGTGCTGTAGTAGACACTAAAAATTCACCAGAGAAAAAACAAGCATAGTATTGCTCCTAGGGATCATTTCTGGAAGGGGGGCCATTAATGAAAAAAGAAAGTAACTATGTAATTTCCCCCATGAAGGTGCCCATGAAGGGAGGGACTGACTGGTACTAATTGATCACCTACTCTGAGTAGTCACTTCATATCAATATTCTGAAACAAATTTCAGGCTCCATGTCAAAAATCACTTCAGTGGCAGAGGGGAAGACACATATGATCAAAATACCTTGTATGAAATTCTCAAAGAATTAACAAAAATATTATTTCTTTAAAGTACTTAGCTGGACATGGTGGCACAATCCTAGAATCCCAGCCCTCAGGAGGTAGAGTCAGGTCAGTCTCTGTGGGATCAAGGCCAGGTGGAACTATAGGAGACCTGTCTCAAAAAATATCACTTAATCTTGAAACAATCTGCTGTTGACATCTGACCATTTAGGGACCACACTCTGCCTGCACGCCACACTCACAGACAGCAAATTCTCGGTAAGTTTTAACTGAGTGCCTTCAACTCGCCCAGCCCTGCCTAGGCTGTACAAGGGAAAGAGATACAAAAGGCAAATAAACCGGGGCCCTTTTATTTGCCAGAGCAAATATTTTGATATTGCAGGATTTGGTGAGACCTGAGAACATTCACTCAGAGTGCTGTATCTCCTAACCAAATGGTACAGTGCACTATGGTGTGAGGACATTAGGCTCTTAATCATGGAAACACTGGCATCTGCTTTGAGCGGAAGCTCCCTCCCAGATGGTGCATCCCACTGTTTCTGTCGTCTGGAACAGTGTGAGGTTTCTTAAATGGCTTTAAGCTTCCAAATCATCCTCCATACAATGGCAGCCTGTTAATTAAGTGGTCCCTTTGAGGCTGCATTGGATAAGTAGAAGATGAGATGGGTTTATTGAGATGCGAGGGGGAGCACAGGAAGGAAGGAGCTCTTCCGGCTCAGAGGCCTGTGTGTGGGCATCATCCAGTGAGCTTCAAGGAAAGGGGAACAGCTTGGGATACACAGTCAGGTGGTATAGAGTCACGGAGTCAAAGCTGCCACCTCTATCCAGTGGACAGCCAGTCACATGCAGACTGAACGTGAGGAGCATTCCAGATGCCTGGCGCATCTCTTTCCAGCAAGGCAGGCAGGGGAATGGAAGACTTCCAGCTCATTCTTGGGGTGACTCGTGCTGCTCTGGGATATGCAGTTGCCACGTATGCTGCCAGGCACTGTTTTGACTCCAGTCGGCAAGATTTGGAGAGATGGAACTCCAAAAAAGGTCTCTGCTTTGGAAGCAGTGATCTGCGTTCTTGGCACAGAAGATGTCTGGTGACAACACACAATTAAACATAAGTGCTCAGGCCTAAGAACTTGACTTGGAAAGCTGGTGAAGTCTCAGGTCTGACTTGTGAAACTTGGCCTTCAGAGACCAGTGAACTTTCTCCAAAAACAACACCCCGTGGATCAGGCCCCCAGATAACTGGAGTCTCCAGCAAAACACAGATCTCTGACAATCCCAGTCCAGTCTCCAGGAAGAAATAAACCAGGCCAGGCTGGATTACAGGATCTGTGGTTTACCAGATGAGTTGGTCTTTCCCACTGGTGAAACCTAGCCTCACTCATTCATGCAGTGAGACTCTGTTAGTCATCTACTGGGAGGAAGGCATGCTGGATGGGAGGTAATAGCCTGACTGGTGTGCATCAGCCTTTTAGAGATATCTAGTCCAGCAGGCTCATGATTCTGTGAGTCGACTGGGACCAGAGCCTTGGCTTTTCTCTTCACACTTCCAACTTCTACCAGTACCTGATGCATAGTCGATGCTCGACAAATGTCCGTGGCTGAGCATGGTTGAATGCAGATTCCTCCAGTTTCTCGTGTTGTTCTCTTCGTTCACTCCTGCTGATCGCTGCTTGTTTTTCTGGCTTGAATAGCTGTAAAGTATAGCTGCTTCTCAGTAACTGTCCCGTAATGCTTCATAGCCTCAAAAACTTCATCATTTACCTTTCAGCCTTGGCTTCTCCATTTCTTGGTGTCAGTATCTGTTCTTGGTCTCCTGGACTAAGAAAACTAGTTCCTTTCCACATCTAGTGGTCCTTTGCAGCTTGCAAATGTTTCACTTACATGATTTTGAAGGATGACCTGAGCACTCCTTAGGAGTCCCCCAATATTGCCCCTAATTCTGAGCCCCACCCCGACCTGTATTCTCAACGTTAAACTCCAACATCACAGATTTAAACTTTCATAATACTATTAAAATATGCTTCAAAGAGCACCTCCCCTAACATAGGCATCACAGGACATTTAAAATTTCTCACACTAGAGAGTAAATCACACCAGATCCTGGACTCACAGAGGGTGAGGACAGAGGCGGCAAACCTGGAAAATCAAAGGATTTAGGAAAAATTTCCCCTGGCCAGATTTTTATAGCAGCAAATATTTGACCTTCACAGACAGTCAACAGCAACTAACATCTTTTTTATTATTATCATCATTATTATTACTGTCTTTGCTGTTACAACTATTACCATGTGTTGAATCTACTTTGCAAACACTAGGCCAACAGATAACTGTTTCTTCCCTGAAATGTAATCTCTACTGATTATGTTTTCATGACTATCCACAAACTGAGCTCATCCTTTGTTTTCGTTCATTTTAAGTGTCAACAGATGTTCTCTTAAAATATTCACAAGCTGTACCAAAGAGAAAGGTTTGGATGGCTAGTAAATGAACCAGGACTAAGCGGAAATGATTTCT
Source organism: Eospalax fontanierii (assembly GCA_035773235.1). Classification (NCBI taxonomy): domain Eukaryota; kingdom Metazoa; phylum Chordata; class Mammalia; order Rodentia; family Spalacidae; genus Eospalax; species Eospalax fontanierii. The sequence goes on from CM069546.1 coordinate 15,427,360, forward strand.
TTGGGGCAATGGGCACAGTGTAGTCATGGGATTTCATGAAAACATTTCCTTCTTAACCAGTTTTCTCCTCTCAGTGAGGAAAACTTGGCTCGGCAGCAGACTTCCTGGGGGACTTAGGGGAAGCTGATTTAACTCTCTGTTATGTGATCAGGTGATGAGCCAGTGGCATCCTGAACTCCAAGCATGCATTTTTCAATTCGGGTATGTTTCCTGGCATCTCTTTACTGCATTCCTACCACCAAACACCAAGAATATCAGGACTAAAGACCAGGTAGCTTTCTCCAAAAACATTATACCAAAGAGCACAACTTTAAATGATGTCTTCAACAGAACACAGATCTTAGCTGCATGCTAACTCCCTCTGTGGAAAGAAGCTACTGTGAAATTTTTCTATTGGTCAGACGTTCTGTCTTGCACCCATTGCCCAGATTATTCACCTGATCTCTGGTCTCCTAACTTTTGAATTCTACGTATTTCTTGACTCTTTCCTACAATCTGTTTTGACTTCTTATCTCCAGACTTTTCTGAGGCATACGCTGCTCCAGTGCCTGGTTTCCTCAACATCTAGCTTTCTTCCACCATGATAACACCCCAGCCATCCCGTTATGATGGTAGAGTGGAGAAGTCTGGCTGTGAATCACTGGTTAAGAAATAGGTCACAATCTGCTGTAAATAGGACCCTGATTGTCCTGATTATTCTGGTCCACAGCCTCTGTGCTTTCCCACGCACTAGCTACACCCTGACCCTGCTTTTCTCCTGATTGCCCTTGCTTCTTAGATGGAAGGCATTGAATGGCAATTGGCGAGTCCATACAGAACTGAAGTATTCATCTTCTCCTCTTAGCCGTGCTTGCAAGAAGACATAATTTCCTCCAAAAGCATAAAAGAGAATGTTGAGGGGTTCCCCACCCCTGCAAATAGACTTTAGTTTTTAGAGCACTTATAGGATAGTAACACAGTCAAGCAGAAAGAACAAACTCTTTCCTTACAGCTCTTTCTCTTACAATCCCCTAACTACCCCGAATGGTACAGTTTGTACAGCTGATGAACCTATATTGACAAGTCACAATCGCCTGCGGTCCACAGTTATATTAAGGTTCATTCTGTATTGCACATTCTGTGGATTCTGATTTATATCATGACATTTGCTGCCAATATAGTATCATGCTGAACAGTTTCATTGCCCTGAAGTTTTCCTAAACTCCACATATTCATTCTTCTCTCCCTGCACACCTTGGTTGCCACTGATCTCTTCATTTCTCCAATTTTGCCTTTTCTGATACATCAGATGATTGAAGTCATACAGTCGGCATCTTTCCTGGTTAGCTTCTTGTGCTTAGTAACCTGGGTCTAAGGTTATCCATACATGTCATTTCATGAATTGACAGTTGATGTCTTTTAGCACTGAGTGATATTTCATAATCTAGATGCATTGCAGTTATTTATCTACTCACCTAGTGGAGAGGATTTAGGTTGCTTCCAGGTTATTTTAACTATGAGTAGTCACTACAAACATGTTGAGGACTACAGTTTGAATTATGTTTCTACCTTTATCTTTTATTTTTATGTATATTTTTGTTGAGTTTTTGTGCATCTCATATAATATCTCTTAATCAAATTTAGACCCTTGCCCTATGCCCCCATTGCTCCCCCTGCCACACTAGATTTCATACGTTCTGTCATGTATGTTAAGGTCTATCTGGTCAAGAATTTGTATCCAGATGTCCCTCGGTGCAAGTTCATTCGCTGTAGTCTAATCAGCCTATCTAGAGTTATTCCCTTAAGGAAGATCAACTCCCCCCGCCAAAGTAATCTGTTGCCAATAGTTCCCTGGTGAGGGCTAGGGCTTCCTGTCCATTTCCCTAATTTTATGCTTGGCTTTGTCTGATAGAGTCTGCGTGGATCTTGTCCAATTTGTCACCATTGTTGCAAGTTCATAGGAGCAAGACTTTCTCAGAGGCCTGAAAGTCTCTGTTTCCTTATGATCATGCACCAACCCTGGCTCTCACAGTCTTTCTGCACCTTCTTCTGCAATGGTCCCTGAGCCGTGGGTGGCTAAGGGTTAATGTAGGAGTCCTACATCATCACTTTTTTGATGAATATGGGTAAGTTATAGTAAAAATAGTGTTTGGCTCAATATGTAAGGTACATAGCCAACCCAAGACTCCCCAGATGTCTGTCCTCAATAGTCTGTAGATAAATTGTTCAGAGAACTTGGAAAATGACACCTACTTTTTAACCCAGCTCTCAAAGACTGATTCAGTAGGTTAGGCAGTCACTAGGTTCAAGGAACATAAGTCTCACCTGCAGAAGAGAGAAGGGAAAGGAAGAGGAAGAGGAAGGGTGAAATTTTCCTTGTAGGGAGGAGTCTACAGATTAACATCCCAAACTCATTTTATGGAGACATTTTGTTCTTCTCTGAGCCTCTTGGGGAAATGACATGGTGGCTAAAAGAATTGTTGATATGTGTTATCCTCCCCCATTAAAGGATCTTTAAAAGCCCTGGGTACCAAGATGTGAACTATTTCCTTCAGGGTAGAATGGAGCCACTAAAAATAGCCTTGGAAAATAAGAAGTTATAGAGGTTCAACAAGGAAAACAAATCAGAAATAAATTTGGCACTGAGAAAGAGGAGGAGAAAGAAGACAAGCTCACAGGCGGTAGAGGAAAAGAGGCCATTAGCTTGGACACATAAAAGCAGGTACATTTTTCCCACCCACAGAGCTGCTGGCTGGCATTCCTGCCGCGTAAATCAGTCTCTGGAGGAAAGGAGGATGAGTCAGAGTCAGCCAGAACAGACTGGGTTGTGCCAGGGTAACAAACAACCCCCAAGATCTCCACAGCTTAAAAGCACAAAGGTTATTTTTGCTCCCTGGTGCTGTGCGTCCAGTGTGGGTGGATGGCGCCTCTGCCAGGGGCCCAGACTGTGCAAGGTTCTATCTCCATCTGTCCTTCCAGCATCCCTATGGCAGAGGTCAAAGGCGATGTAAGGTTTTAAGCCGCCACCCTGGAAACGATGCCTATCATTTTCCCTCACATTTCATTGGCCCGTGCAGCCATGTGACCTAGTGCTCACAGTGGGATTAGAAAGTGAAATCACACCATGTTCCTAGACGGAAGAGACCGGATGGGTGTAGAGTTCTACCAGAGTCTAGCCAGGTAAAGGGGCCCAGGAAGAGTAAGGTAAGCAGAGAGGAGGCACCAGATGCAAGTTTGGTTTTTAGCGCTCTTCTAACTAGTTCAAAGAACAGCTCCATCAGAACCCTAAGAGCATCCAAGACTTTACTTCCTGTTAAGGATGGATCAGGGTGAAATAGCCTGGACTGTAAAGTCAGGCTGTTCTTTGGTCATGTAAGGGACATACCAGTTGCATGACCTTGCCTAAAGCAAGTTATTTAATCTCTCTGGCTCTCTTTTGAGCTGGCTAGGTAGGTGACAGGAACAGCTACCTCACGTGGTTGTTGTGAGACAAGGAAAATGCTTCAGAGAGCAGCTGCTCAGACTGGGCTGTGCCAGTAAGCTTGAGAAGCTTGTAAACCCACGTTTCTGACTCAGCAGGTCCCAGATGCAGCCTGAGATTCTGTGTTTCTAACAAGTTGGTGCCAAGGTTCGTGCACTTTGGGATTAGAGAAGACAAGGCTGGGTGTGGATGAAAATGCTTCCTTAGACCTAAAGAAGAGGTTCCCAAGTTTCTGCTGGCCTGTGCCTGAGAATGAACGTTATAGCTGTTTCTTGGTGCAAATGTCCGCATCAGATGCTTCCAGAGACAAACGTTCCATGAGGGCTGTGTGGTTAAAGGCACAGGTGCTAAAGTGAGGAGGTCTGGGTTCTAACTGAGCCTTGTCTTTCGGCAGCCATGTGACTTGGATGAGAAAGTCCCTGATCTTCTGTGTCGACATCTGTAAATGAGCATAATAACACAAACCCATCGTTTGTAATTCCCTAGGCCAAAAAGCTCTGGAAACTACAAATTTCTTCATCCAGTTGGCATGTATTTGGGGTGGGAAAGTTGACCTGAAGCTGTTTATACTACTTTCTGATTCTCTGCTCCGCTTCTATGTTTTAACACAGGATTATGAGCGAATTTTCTAACAGAGACCACTATGGACTATGGTGAAGATGTTAGGTGATGTAGGACATATATACCATGTGATCTTTCTAGAAACTAAAATCAAATACAAGTCAGAAACACATCTAACATTGGGAAACTGGGGCGGAAATCATGGATCTAAGCATGTGCAGATGAGTTACCTTTTTGTGTGGTGCTGGAGTCAAGTGAGAAAAAAAAGGCTAGCAAAGCTCTTAGCAAAGGGTGAGCGCCCAAGAAACAGGTTGGGGTTATCAATGAACCGGAAATTGATGCTATTTCTGGAAGACAGGGAGAATGTGAGAGATGGTGCCCTTGCTCCCCACTGCCCCAGATTAGACGAAAGCAAGTCTGTCCTTATCCATTTTCAGCGTCTTGATTTGTCTGCTACTTTCTCAATTGAAAAAACAAAGTCAAGAAATACATGGGATTGAATACACACAGCAGGAATGCAGTGAAGCAGACCGAACACAGGCAGGGCTCAGCCAGGTGCACCGCTCTCACCTCTGTCTGCAGAAGCAGGCCAGCATGAACTCCGGCTCCGCAGTCAGCCAGGACAGGGGCTCCTGTGATGTTCTTTTGAGTGCACTGCCCTTTTGAAGAGTCTCTCTGGAGCCAAGGACTCTGAGGGCAGCGGTGGGGTTTCTGCTCTCTCCTCTGCTGGGGGAACTTGGGAAACCCTTCATCTTCCTAGGTCTCTGTTGTCTCAGGTGAAGACAGGCCAGTAACACTGTCCCTGTTATGACTACTTTCACTGAGAAGGGCACATGAAAGCGATCGAGGACGGGGATGCATTTTGAAAGGGGAAGCATGTGTTCCCAGGCAGAGGGTAATGATTCATTTGACTGCAGGTAGGAGAGAGACAAGAGGGCTGACACCTCTGCTGGCAGCTTTTTCAGCACTGCTCACACTGGGCTCCCCACCTTCCCTGGACCCAAAGCCAGCTTGATTGAGTTTTCACAAGAGGTGAATTAATGGAACCACTCTAACCTCACCATTGACAGACATCAAAGCAAGGCTTTAGGGTATGTTTTTAGGCTGATAAATGATAATTATTCAAAAGTAAACAAATAGGGTGCACAGATTTGAGAACTTCTTTCCCACTCCTCCCTCTGTGGCTGTCTACAGACTATTGTTAATGGCTTTCTTACTGTCTGAATACCCCGTGTTAAGAGCACTGAATCTGGGACTAAACAGACCAGAGAATCGATCCAGACTACTCCATACTCCAGTCTTTCTGTGTATCTTTTGGCAAATCTCTGGCCTCTCTGAGTCTTTCTAATATGGGTAATGAGTGCTATCTGACATGCATTGCTCTATGGTATAGGTATATAAATAGGATGTCAAACCTAAATTCCTATTGCACATAAAGTTCATTTAAAGTCCCTACCTAGAATCCAATCATAGGTAAGTAGCTCTGTATGCTTCACAAAGGTACTAGCTCCCTTGGACACATTTAGTAAAAGACAGTGTAGCAGAACCAGTCTAGTAACAATAAGTACTGTGTTACTGTTGTATCGAATACCTGACAAGAAGCAACTTCAAGGTGGAAGGATTTACTTTTGACTTACAGTTCACAGGATACATTTCATGGCAGGGAAGGCATGGGGACAGGAGCTTCAGGTGGCTTGTTATATTACAGAAAACAAACAGGAAATGGGGCCAGCTAAGAAACCTCTAGGACTGCCCCCAGAGAACCACTTCCTCTAGATAAGTGCCACCTCAAAGGCCACCCCAGCTGCCAACAAATGCTCAAATGAAGTCTATGAAGAGTGTTTTACATTCAACCCACAACAGTCCTCATTAACCAGCAGTAGATTCATGTTTGGGGCTGGAGAGATGGCTCTGTAGTTAAGAGTGCTTGCCACACAATCGTGAGGACCTGGAGTTTGGATCCCAACACCCACATAACAAACCAGGCATCCTCCAAATATCTGTAACTCTAGCTCCTAGGAATTTGATACATTCTTCTGGTCTCTATGCACACACAGGTATGCACAGTCACACATTCATGTGCAAATATACTCACACACAGATAAGTAAATAAATCTAAAAAGATTTTACATCTTCCTAGAACAAATATATCAACAGACTATGCTGCCATCTCATTCTAAAGATGGTTCTAGCGAAATGAGAAAACTTTTTTATGTTTTAATATTTTTATTGATTTGAGCGTTTTCATACAATGTATTTTTTAGTTTATTCTTGGTATTAATGCCTGCACTATTGAGGTCTTGGCAAATCTCTGACGTCTCCCCCTCTCCAGGCTCACCTTACTACACCCAACAAATTGATATCCTCTATTATTTCTCTTTTCTTAAGGCCTATCAAGTCCAATCCATTTCCAAAACGCTCTTGACTGTGGGTCTATCCCTTGGAGTCTGGCCAACCTACCAGGTGACACACCAGTGCGGAAAACTGCCTCTCCCTCTCAGCAGCTATCAGTTGCCTCAACTAAGACTGGGGCTTCTTCCCCATCTCTCCCATCCATGTTGGGTTTTTGTCTGGCTTAGGGTTGCACAAGTCTTAAGCATGTTGTCACAAGCACTGTGGCTCATATGTGTATCTATCCTGTGGAATCCAGACAGCAGTTTCCTTGTATTCATAATGCCATGGCTAGCTCTTACCATCTTTCTGTCCCTTTCTCCACAGTGATCCCTGAGCCTTAGGAGAGGATGGAATGATACAGGTGTTCCATTTAGAGCTGAGCCCTTTGCGGTTGTTTTATTCCACGCATGTTGACCATCTGTGTATCACTGTGTTAAGTGCCCTCTGCTGCAAGAAATGATGAGGGTGAGAGATGCACTAATCTATGAAACTGGATCCCTATCCCTCTATATAATAATCATCAGTTCCAAATGGATCAAGGGCCTCAACATAAGGCACGATTCCTTGAATCTGGTAGAGGAAAAAGCAGGGCATCCCATTCTGTAGGTTGCCTCTCTCCTCAAATGCTGATGATCTTTACTGTACCAAAGCTTTCTAGTTTTATGAGGTCCCATCTGTTTGTTGTTGGTCTTCCTTCCTTCCTTCTATCAAGGTCTTGTTCAGAAAGTGTTTTCCTGTGCCTATAAGTTCCAGTGTGTTCCTTACTTTCTGATTCTAAAATTTCTGTAGGCTTGGTGTTTGACCTGGCCCATTCCAGCTCTATCCAAACATTACTGCTTTTAAAAACAATTTTATTATATTTGTGGAGTGTGTGTGTGGAGATTAGAGGACAGCTAGCAGGAGCTGGTCCTCTCCTCCACCATGTGCGTCTCAGGGATGGAAATTAGGTTGTCAGGCTTGGTGGTAAGCACCTTTATGCACTGAATCAACCTTGCTGGCCCTGCTGCATTTTAATATTATCAAAATAGGAGAGCTCTCCAGAATATTTGCCTTCTTTTATTTTTCAGACATGATTTCCCTAGAGTCCCAGCTGGTCTAGACCTCACTATGTAGACCAAGTTGACCCCACTCAGTCTCACAGGGATCTACCTGCCTCTGTCTCTGGAATACTCCCTAAGCTAGGTACTATAACATATATTCTATGGCTCAGCCCAGACCTCTGTTTGCATAAAGTATAGTGTCTTATTTGATTGTCCTCAGGAGGCTTGCCTCGGCTGATGGCCAGGTCACTCACCTGTGCTACACTTTGACCTAGCCCAGGATCTTCTAAAGAAATGCCTTCTTTGCTGTTGACAAGCAATGCAAGGGCTCTCAAGCCAAGAAAAACATCTCCATGAGGCCCCAAGAGGTAAAAAAGTCCAGTTGTGGTTCCAGACCAAATCAAGCAATTAGATCTGTGTCTGCCCTGCCCCAAACCTCAAAAATGCTAACATCTTGCACGTGTCAAGGGGCTTATTTATGAAACTGTTTGCTTGTCAGCCCCAGCAGGACATTCTGTACTGTTTTCGCTGAAATACTGTATATTTATGAGCCATGGCTCAAAAACTAACTTTGGCAAGAGTAGTCGTCAGAGAAAAATTCTATCACTCTTTCATGGAGTGTGGGCCACACTCCATCGCGGTCTCCATCGCGGTCACCATCGCGGTAGCTGGGCAGGTCCTGGTAAAGGGCTGGAAGTCAGCTCACTGCTGCAGAGAATGAATTCCAGATGTGTTTCCAGGGAAGGGTTTCAAGTTGGGATAAGATACTTCTTTTTTTCTTTTTCTCCCTTTCTTCCTTGCTCCTGAAGCATGCTCAGATAACGAGCCTTGAACCAGGTAAAGGCAGCCTGCCTATCATCTTCTGTGGTTTGCTTTCCTGACCTTGTACAGTCCTCCAGCTTGGAAAGCTGGGCTTCTGATCACTCAGTTTTAGGATCTGGTTATGTACTGCTAGCATGTAGTATTCCGCGGGCCAACTGCTTGGAGAATACTCTGCTCAGTCCAAGATGAATACACTCTTATCTAGGATGGTAAAACACCTACAAGAGCTGTTGACAGCTGCTATTCCAAACACGGCCCTTATCAAGCTAGTGTACCTCCAACACGTCCCTGTGATCTGCTCCATTGACCAACAGTGTCATCTACTGACAGGATCTCGGAGCCTATCCATCATCACAGTTGATTTCTTGCTTTCTCAAGAACATGGCCAATGAATTTATAATCATTTTTTCCAATCTCTTCAGGACTGAAGGACCCAAGGGAGGTGTAGTCTGTGAGTGGGTCTTGTTCAGCAACAGATCGGAGAAGATAGGATCTACACCCAGGGACCTGGAGAAACCCATAGAAACTGAGAGATCGTTACACTCAAGGTAGCTTGTGGGATAAATCCTCCACTGTAGATTATCCACGTCTCTGCAATATTTCCCTGAGCTGCAGAGTACATGCTTATCCTTAAAAGCCTTTTGAGCCTTGATTAAGGGCTTATTCCTGAAAGTCTCCACCTGTAGAAACTCACCTGGTATTAACAGAGATAAAGTAAAATCCTTTATCTAGTTTCTTTACCTTGCCATAGAATAATACAGTGAAGTACTGTCATTACTGCCATTTATTAAATATTAGGCATGTAGTACACTCAGTATTTCTGATTCTTAAATACTGTAAAGATTTGGGCTGGGGAGATAGATGGCTCAACCACTAAAGTGCTTGCTGAGCAAGCAAGAGGACTGCAGTTCTGATCCCCAGAGCCCATGTAAATGCTGGGTGGGCATGATTGCCCACCTCTAATTCCAGCTTCAGAAGGCAAGAGAGGACAAGAAAAAGCTAGCTACCTAGACTAACCTATAGACTCCCACTCTGGGTTTGATCGAGAAACCCTGCTTCAAAGAATAAAGTAGAAGAGTGATAGAGGAAGATTCCTGACATCAGCCAGGAGCCTCCAAATGTGTATACACACATGTATACACATACCTGAACACGTATGTGTACACACACATTTGAACCTACAGATACATGCACACCAGATACACACATAGGAAAAGGAAGTGGGAGGAACTGCAAAGATTCCTCCTCTCCATTTTTATGTTGAAATTGAAAAAGTTGAGGCAGGGAGAGGTTAGGTAGCATCTCTGCAGTCATAATGCTGATGATAATGGAGCTGCTGTTTGGACCTGGAATTTACTGGCTTTGGAGGGGAAGAGGAGAGAAAACAGATGAGAAGTGGAAGGAAGGAGAAAGGAGGAAAAACTGGAGATTAGACAGAATGCTCTTAGAGGCTGGGTGTTACTTTCCCCAAGCTGCCCATCCAGCCTCAGTTGACCTTCTGCAAGACATGACCCTGGGTGGAGGACTCGAGTGTGCATATCCAAGAGGCCTCTGGAGCTGAAGGTCTTTACAGGGAGGAGGACTGCATGTCATTCTTGGGCCTTTTGGCAACAGTAGTACCAACAGCTCTAGCAAGGGGTCACTCAGAGCCAAGTCCAGATCTAACTCCCTGCAAGTTACAGGCTGCTCTCTGGAATTCAAGGTCCCCTGAGTGCTTCTCGTTGCCAAAACCAGGACACACAGTCAAGCTGTCTGCATTCATCCTTCTCTTGCCCTGCCCTTAGCCCACCTTGCTAATAGGGAACAAAGCCTTCTGGGAAAGCCAGGACCAAGAGCCTCAGGTCACAATCCAGGTTGAGAAGGCTGTAGTAGGGCTTCCCCAGAGTGGGGAGGGGGCCCAGCTCGAACCCCCAGATCTGGGCATGGACACAACTAGCTGACTCAGTTAGCAGGGATTTAGGAGAGAAGACTGAGGAAGATCTTGGCAGCCTTCAAATCTGAACAGGGAAGGGGAACTTTGCCTAGAGGTTCTGTCAAAGCAGAACTTGTTTCTTGGTGACACTAGAACTGTATTTCTGAGTTTCCACATTCTTGTGAGTTTGAGCAGTGACATAGACCGTGTTGTAAATGCCCTGTCCTTAAATTAAGTAAAGTCTACCTTGGTTCTTTTTTTTTGCAGTTTATTTTATTTGTATTTATGTGTGCCCCACGTTCAGGGGAGGTCTTCATCTCAATTAACAATCAAAGCAACAGCCCTTATCTAGATAATTTTTCACTCTTTTTCCAAATGGTTTTAGGTTTTGCCAGGTTGACAGCTAAAACTAACCAGCAAAGACCCTGTCTCAGAAATTAAATGGTGAATGATTGAGGAAGACACCCAATGTCACTGACCTCTATCCTCCACACACACATGCAAACACATGCGCACAAACACGCATAGGAAAAATTAAAGTTTTGAGGCTCATTAAAATGCTCCCAACTTCATCTCCAACTGATAAAGAAATTCCAAGTGACTGATGCTATCAACAGAGCAAGGAAAATGCCATAAAATTCACCTCTGAACCCAAGTGGCATGGCCCAAGTCAATCACTTCTTATTTCTAAAACCAAATGGACCCACTTATAAAACAGTGCCCACTCCATCAAGAACATTTTAAAAATGAAGTCAAATTTGTATTTTATGTATTTTCTTTATTTTTTTATGTGTATGAGTATACATATGTAAGTACACTGTGTTGTACAATGCCCACGGAGGGCAGGAGGGGGCATCAGATCCTCTGGAATTGGAGTTATAGGAGATTGATTGTTGGGATTCAAATCTGGGTCCCCTGCAAAAACAACCTGTGTTCCTAACCACTGAGTCATCTCTCCAGCCTTGGAATATATATATTTGAGTATTTATTGCTGAGGGAAAGCTGATCTTATACCCTGGCAAAATGGCTGTGGTTTTGATTAGGATTATCAACACAATGTCAGAGCTGTTTTCCCAAGATGCTACTGCACCGTGACTTTAGATGCTTGGCAAATTTGAACTTGTAGATATGGCAGTCAAGTGCAGAGGCACTCTGGTTGCAGGCAGCTTGAGATGGGATCCGAGGTCTGCTATTTACCAAGAACTGAGCTAGGATATGTAATGTAACCTAGCTTACATAATGAAACCCGTGCTCTTTTCTCTCATTTTGGACGGGGGAGGACACGTGCGCATGCGTACATGTATTAGTGTCGGTGGTACCAGAAGCAACTTCAGATGTTCCTTGGGCCTGTCCACCTTTATCTTATTTATTTCATTATTTAGTTAGTTATTTTGGTCTTTTTAAGAGAAAGTCTCTCTGTAGCCATAGATGGTCTAGAATTTGCTATGTAGACCAGGCTGGCCTCCATCCTACAGAGATCTGCCTGTTCTGCCTCCCAAGTGTTTAGATTAAAGGCACATGCTGCCACATTCAGCTCTGCCTTTATTTTGTGACAGAGGGGCTCTCACTAGCCTGGAGCTTGTCACGCAGGCTAGGATGGCTGAGCACCAAGCCCCAGGGATCCCCGTTTCCACCTCCGCCCCCCCCCCCGCTCACTTTATTTCTTTCTCTCTTTATTGTTTGTTTTTGCATTCCAATATAACTTTGTTTTCTATTTAAATTTTTATTTCTTGAGAACTTCACACACGAATGTTAAATTTATACCATTTCCGCCCCTCCATCTCCCCCTTCAATTCTTCTGTGTCCCCACCTCTCAAATCCATGACCTCTTCTTTAATTATCATTGGTACACACACACACACCCCTACTGAGTCCATTTGGTGTTGTTCATACTTACGTGTATTTAGGGCTGAACACTTGGGATTTGATAACCCATCAGGGAGCTCCACCCTGGAGAAACCTGCTTCTCCCTCTTTCCACAGCCACTGGCTGCCTATAATTCTTCATCTAGAGGGAGGTGGGACTTTGTGAAATTTCCCCCATCCACAAGGCACGTCAACTGGTGTGGTCTCTATAAAGTTCTTATGCAGACAACCATATTGCTGAGATTTCATGCATGCAGTTTCCCTGTCTTATAGAAGACACTCTTTCTGCAGGTGTCCTGATTCTCTGGCTCTTACAATCCTCTGCTCGCCTCTAATTTTCCCTGAGACTCTCTCTGAGGTACAGGAGTTGTACTGTAGATGTGTCCAGTGGGGCAGGGCACCCCATACTCACCTACTCTCTTCATTTTGACCAGTTGTGGATTTCTATAACCATCTCCCTCTGTGGCAGAAGAAAGCTTGTCTGAGGAGGGCTGAGAGCTACACTTACCTATGGGTTTAAGAACCTGTGCAGGGGTTGGAGAGGTGACTCAGTGGCTAAGAGCATTGGTTGCTCTTGCAGGGACCCAGGTTTGGTTCCCAGTTCCCACATGGCAGCTAACAACCATCTGTAACTCTAGTTCTAGGGGATCTGATGCCCTCTTCTGACCTCTGCAAGCACTGCATGACATATGCACTTGCATGCATACAGGAAATACACTCATACACGTAAAGTGAAAAGAACCTGAATAATGGAGATGAAGACTGTCATAGCATATTTTCATAAATGGTGCATACTGTTAACTTTTTAAAGAACTTTTGTGTTTTTAATTATGTTTATGTGCGTGGCTATGTGCACCTGCACACCAGTGTCTGTGCAGGCCGGAGGCATTGAATCCCCCTGGAACCAGAGTTAGAGGCAGTTGTAAGCTAACAGTTTCTAGGAATTGAACTCAGGTCCTCTGGAAGAGCAACACCAAGTCACCCCTCCAACCCTGTTTATTGTTCATTTTGAGATTGTGGATATATTGGGAGGCCAGACCCAAAGGGTTACCCCGTCTCTTTTTTCCAGATTTTTCCTGTTTTGCTCCCCATTATTAAAAGGGAGCACAATGAGATGACACCTCAGCAAAGCCACAGTCCATACCTAGACCCTCTTTCAAGCACCTCTCAGATACAAATGGCACTGCCACAGCTAGTACTCAGAACCACTGTGCACGTCCTCCTCAGTGTAAGGACAGCTGAGCATTGGCAGCTGAATCAGAATTCATGTCATTAGGGGCAATGAAAAGAGGGGGCCACACAATTACCCAAGGGTAAAAGCAACCTTCAGTAAACAATCCTAGCTAATTGTCCAGAAATGGGAAGCTTCCGTCTGCCTACCCGCTTCTCCCACTCCTTTTGAAATCCAGTTCAGAAAGACAGACACATAAACATAGATTAGCGCTCAAATCTGTGGCCAGTGAATCAAAACATTTGAAGGGAAGGAGCCTCTGATTGCAGCTGTGATTGCTCCCTTCACACTGAGAGTGCTTCCCAGGCACGCTGGGAAATTAAGAAGTCCGCAGACAGAGCCTGGTGCAGTGCTCTCTCTCCCTCACTAACCGGGAACCAGCCCCCAACTCAGCAGCAGAGTGCCCAAAGCCACAGGAGGACGTATGGGCATGCTGGCTGGCATGTGGGCTGGCATGCTCGGAGTTGGAACACTGAAGCCAGAGAACAGCCGGGGTTAGACCTCAGGGTGGTTTAGGACCCATGCTATGAAGAAGGACAGATCCGGTATCTATTCCACTATTGCCTATGAAGCCTCAGACAAGTGGCTAAAATCTCTTCTAAGACCTGATCTCCTACCTATGAAATGGCACAGGACTTTAGGGATGATTCAGTTAGAGCACAGATATAAATCATGTGACAAAGGGCACATTCATTCAACAAATGCTTCACCACCAATGACGTGACAGTTTAGATGGAAATCTCAGGCCAGCAGCTGTGGAGGGTGCAGGACAGAGAAAAGGCTACTGAGTCCTTGTCGAACCAAAGAATTTCATCAGCTCATAGTGACGGAAAGAAGAAAAGTTGTGAGAATGCCCTGATGCAGGGAGGGAGGGAGAGAGGGGGAGATAGAGTTTCCTTAGGCCCAGGGGGAGCAGGTGCTCACCCAGGGTGATCTACCTAGTTAGTAGAGGCTGGGTGTCCCAATTCCAAGTCCAATCTGTTTTACCAACCTACACAGTACATATCATTCCTCCAACCCTTAGGCCAGGCTAGCCACAAGGAATCACACTGATCCTACTTTAGAGGCAATGTTCAATTGAGTCATCTCAAGAATACCATGAGAATCTGGGTGTCCCTGAAGACACCCTCGTGGACTGTCCTCTTCTCCATCCTTCTGTGAAATTCTCCATTCTGCCTGCATTAGGCAATAAAAAGGAAAGTGCTGATGATGCTGAACTCTTGTATGTTCCCAACACCATTCTTGCTCTGTTTCTTCTTTGCAACATCTCTATGAAGTAAGTAGTATTATTCCCAATTTACAAGTGAAGAAACTGACACAGAGATGTTAAGTGACTACTCTGGGTTGAATTCTAGCCTCAAAATTCTGGTTGAAGTCCTAAATCCCAATACCATACTGTTTTAAAATAAGTTTTCCAAATAAGTTTGGTCATTGTAGGTGGAATAGAGAAAGAAGATGAGCTCAATGGGACAAACTCCCATTTGATATAGTTAGTGCCGTGATACACATGGAAAACTTGGACACAGAGACATGTCCAAGGGTGAATGTCATGTGATGATAACAGCAGACATTGGAGATAGAACTACAATCTAGGGAGTGCCAAAGATTTTCAGTAGGCTTCGAGGACAGAAACTACGCAGAGGCCTGGAACTGGTTCTTTCTCGTTCCTTCTTCAGAAGGACTCAACCCAGCTACCATCTTGATATTGGACTTCCAGCCCCCAGGACTGAGATAGCTTCTGTTCTCAAGCCATCAGTAAATTGTGGTGTGGAAGCCACATGTGTACACATAAACAGACACTTGCAAGTCATTATTGCTCACTGCTTTTCCTTCTGCTCTATTCAATCCATGACCAAATTCTATTGATTACTTTCCTCAATATTTTCAACCTTTTTCCATGTTCTTTGTACCACCATGGTCTGAAACACCACTATTTTAGATCACCACAATGACTCCAATCAGGTTTCTCTGATTCTTGCCCTATCCCAGCCCAAATCCATCCTCCTCATCTTTCCCACCACAGCCAGGGAAATCCTTGGTAAATTAGAAAGTAAATTAGATTTCAATATTAATTGCTTAAAATGTTTGCAATGGCTCCCAGGTCCCCTTGGGATTAAACCTAAGTGCTTTGCCTGGACCAATCCAACCCACCTCATCTGTGGTTTCTGTTCTTCGTGCACACTCACTGTAATGGTTTATATAGCTTGTTACCTTGACAGAATCTAGAATCACCTTGGAGACAAATCTCCATGCATGACTGGGAGTTATTTTTTTCTAGATTAGGTTAGTTGAGGAAGGAAGATGTACCCTAAAACTGGAAGCGCCACTCGATATCTAGGAGAAAGTGAGCTGAGCCCCAGAATCCATCTCTCTCTCCTTCCTGACTGTAAACACACCATGACCAGTTGCCCTCTGCCCCTGCTTAGAATACTGTTGAAAGGCAATACCCATTTATTGGATTGAATAGATGGCCAGTGAATAAGTCAACCCTTCCACTCACGCTGGGTTCTACATGACAGGCTCTTCTTCCATAGCATGTTGGCAATTACCTCTTGAAGTCATGAGTAAAATTGAGCCATCACATAACTTTTGTTTCCAACTATGATGCAGTTGTTTCAGGCCAACCTGCATACTGAAGCGACTATACAACCTGGATTCAAGTCAAAAAGCAAACTAGAATCTGACAGCATCAGAGAACAACCAAGGCAGCCAGGATTTAAGGTCACAAATTCCCAGAGAAGGAGGCACCATTTAAGGGAGCCTGACATTTTGCTGTTTTTTGTGCCTCAAGGTATTTATTAAACTGGTGAGGAGTGAGAGGCCAAGAAAATAGGCAGATGAAGATGCTCAGTGAACAAAAATAATATAAGCATAAAGTCCAAAAGACAAAAATCACAGTTGCTGAGAAAGAGAGGTCCTGGTGAACACCCAGACTTCCTGTTAGTACCAAGCATAAGGACAAACTGGAAACAGACAGTACTCATTACCTTATGAACCACTTCAGATCCTGATTCGACAGGCACACTCTACTCCTACTCCAACTGCTGGCCAGAAGGAAAGTCAGTCCTCTTGGGAGAAAGATGACATCACTGAGAACCTTTACAGGTTTTCATCCACAGCATCCAGTATTTTTCTCATCAAGGCTCTGAAAAAATCTCACGTCTTCAAAGAAGACCTAATATGAATTCCATCTAAAGTCTGAGTCCTCGAGGACAGGCCTGGGCAGATCCCAGGGGCAGAGGACAGAGTAAGAAAAAAGATCTGGGTGACCAGACAAAAGCAAAGAATTTGACCCTGCTCTCTAAGAGCTGAGCTGGGCTGAGCTCCATGTTAGAAAAAGAAAGCTACATACTGCATAGTCAGCACACAGACACAGGAAGCCCAGTGCAAAGGACACACAGAGCATGTCACCAAAGGGACACCTCCCCATTGTACCAGCTGTGACATAGGCTTCTATTACAATAATGCAATGCTCCATCTGGAATGGCCTCTAAAATTTATCTAAGTTTCCAGGCACGGTTGTGCACACCTTTAATCCCAGTGCTTGGGAGGTAGAGACAGATGTGTCTCTGTGAGATCAAGGCCAGCCTGATCTAAATAGCAAGTGTCAGGCCAGCTAGAGCTACAGGGAAACCCTGTCTCAAAAACAATTTTCTTTATTATTTAAGTCATTCCATTTCATCCTTTGCTGCCATTAACTGATGCTCCAAAATAGGCAATGAGACTCTCTTGCAGCCATACAGAAACTCCATTTTGTTTTTGTACCCAGATACCAGAGCTGTCTGTTCCACCAGGCTCCTGCCCGACTGCCTCCTGAATGCTCCATTTCAGATGACTCTAGCCAGCAGACCTTCAGCTCTGCAGTCAGTCTCAACAAGACTATAAATGTAGCCTTAGACAATGATGAATTGGATTCCTCCCCAGCAAAGAGATCCCTAATGGGAGACCACAATGGGACTCCCATGGAAGTAAATTCTTCATCTCCCCAAGGATGCCACAGTTCTTTCCCATTTGTAACACTGTAATGCAAAGGAAGCCATAACTCACTGCGATTAGTTAAAATAGTCATGAAGTCCTAGCTCTAATAACTCCATGTTGAACAGGATGTTTTTGATCAAGTAGCAGCTGGGCTTTCACACACAAAGCTGGTACTTGGGTCTGTGTCATTACCTTGAAAACAGTAAGGGAGCCTCAGAGTATAGGTACTAACGGGCTGGATTCTAGCCCTTGCTTTGGCCCTTTCTAGTACAGGTGCTTGGAATACCTTGATTAACTTTGCAACAGTGACAAACACTAGTCGTGATCTGTGCTCACCACGACCAGCATCCTCTCTTGATGTTCTCCTAACTCCCTGAGGTTGAGACAGGAAACAGACACTCGGGGGCCTTGGGCAGGCTTAGCGCTGTCAGACTGCAATGAAGGCCTAACTTCAAATTCAATTACAGGGCATTGGTTCTAGGAAAATCCTTTCGGTTTTGTTGTACAGTGTTTGTTTTGGTTTGGTTTTGCCTATTGTCCCTGTTGCCTCGGTTACCTCAATTACATATAAACCCCAGTTTCAGATGAAGCCTCTAACCCTCAAATACCCACACAGTTCCGGCGTGGCCATGTTGCCCTCTGCAGCCCACAGTACACTATAATGTCTGCAAGTGGAGGACGTGTCTTACAGTAGGCCTCTTTGACCTCACATCTGCAGGCACAGCCTCTATGCATCTCAGGGCAATGTTCCCAAATGAAAATTTCAGGTCCTGTGCATCCAAAAAAAACAGAAAAAAAGAAAAGTAACCCTATGGGTTTAGAGACTTTCAAAACAACTTGAGAGGTCTCGGGAGGACTCACCTAGCGCTCAAGATTTCTCCTTCCTTTCCTCCAGCATCCCAAAAATATATTGAGAGCACAGGCCTTAACATTCCCGGAACTGCAGAGACCCACCTGCCAAGCAGGCTCATCCACTCAGCATTGTCTCGGCAGTATGCAAGCTCTCCCTAGATGGGCATCACAGGCTTTTACTAAGAAAATTAATCTTTTTTCTATATCTCACATGCAAAATGATGGGTGAGCCAAGATTCCCAAAATGGGTTCTCTGAACCCATAGGACCATGAACTATTGTGAATGTCTCCAAATGTCAGATAAATGCTGCAAATTCACAATGAGGTTATGAGGTTACATACAATGTCTGATGTCTTTGTTTGGGGTTAAAAATTATTTCAGTTCTGTACCATGTACCTGTGATTCCCTCTTGCTAATGAGAAACCCTCATAGACATCTATTTATGTTTCTGGTTAATTAAAGGAACGCACATTAATCCCTCATTAACATTTGTTCATTCACTCATTCAATAAACATTTATTGGCTAATTGCTCTCTATGCCAGGCTGTGCATTCAGTAGTAAATAAAATGACATCCCCAGCTTCAAGGTGGCAGCACAGTAAATAAAGACAGTTGCATAGCAGCGTTGAATAGTAGCTTGGACACTGAAACTCAGAGACGTGGGCCTTGGTCTCCCACTCAAACCCAACTGAAGATTTCTGCTTAATCTTACAAATCTTTCTGTAATGGTTTTGACCCCAAACACATTTTAACTGCGTATGTGAGGCCAGGTGAGCTTGGTGTCCAGTCAGCCCTGCATTATGAAGAGGAAAATATGCATCTGGGGGATCCACAGAAGTTACTTCTGCAGATGGTACAGGCTACATTAGAGTGTTAATGTAATATCTCATTTGCATACAATACAACTTGGATCTTAATTTAGATCTGGGTGCCAAAGCCTTTTCCACTGAAAGGGAAAGAGGGCAGAAGAACCAGGAGCCAGGAGCAAAGTGCGTGCAAGTTCCTCGCTTGCTCTTTCATCTCCACAGAAGCACAATTAACCAGGCGGCCCCTTCCCACCGCTTTCATCACCCTCTCACACAAATGAGCTTTTGCGGGGCACAGTCAAGTGCTTTCAGAGCTTAAAAGTCACAGCTTTTCAGCAAATGCCTTGTGTCCATTTCCATTTCGTTGGGAACATGAAGAAAAGAGATTGGTCTTTCTCAGGTCAATAGGAAGTCGGGGTAGAAGGGAAAATGAAAGCCCAAGAGAATTTATATTCCAAGGGCAGAGAAGTAACAGGACAAGGGAGCCTTGCCAGTCTTGGTAGGCTCATTGCAGGTAATGTTAGAAGGTGGTGGAGATGGTAGAGAAGTGAGAATCCAATTATGCATTAGCATAAAGGGAAACTAAGTCCCAAAAGGAAAAGTCCATGGTCAGTCATAGAATTGGGTAGAGGCAGAATAAGAACTGAACCCTGATCGTCCATCCGGTTCCTTCCTGTCACCTCATGCTGCTTCCTCATTCTCTTTCCACAGTTACTGTCTTCCAGGCTGTTTTGGTTAATTTCTTACTATATGTAAAGTCCTGCTTGCTGCACTGACATGGATAGCCTCTAATTTCCAAAGACTAGTTTCTAGTTCGTGTGCTCTCAGAAGCTCTCCTAATCACTGTATGGATCGGATCCTTTCTACTTTGTTTGCTGAAATCACCACATTTGTAATCTGAGTCATGCATTTGTTTATGTGGTATTTTGCAAGTGACAATTTAGAAGTTAAATTGTGTTAGGCAAAAGGGGGGAAAAAAATGAACATTTTGTTAGCTGCAAAACTGAAAAGCCAGGGCCAGCTCTCCCTCCAGGCATGGCTTGGGTATTGGGAGTCATCTTGTGTTCCCCTACCTCTTTCACTGGACTGGTTCCTCACCTGAGGGTCTCCACCTCAAGATGGCAAGATGGCTCCCAACAGCTCCATATAGCATCTTGTCCTCTCAGTTGCCAGCCAAAAGCACTTTGTCATTATTCCGTGGTTCTTCAGAATGTTCCAGTAGGAAGTCATTGGCTTTGACGGGGTCCCATGTCTCTTGGAAACCTGGTATGCACCTCTCCTCCTAGACTCTCGAGATACTGTCATGATTAGATATCGTGCTGGCATGGGGACACCTGGTTATCATAATAAGACCTGTGCACAGTCTTGGAACATGGTGTTATCAGCAAAACAAGTCACTGACAAGATATGAAGAAGTCAGTCTTTCTAATCAAGGCTAGAGTTGAATATCATGATGCCTCAACAGGAGCTTCCTGAAATCTGGTAGCACCTCTTGCCTGACAGAAACGACTTCATCACCACCAACCCAAAAGCATCTTCTATGGGGGAATCCCTTACAGCCATGCCCAGAGGCTAACCTAGTCTACATAATCTCTTACAAGCTAGTCTCCTAGATAAATCTAGATCCTGTCAAGTTGACAATATTAATCATCACATTGCCCTTAAAGTACCTCATATAACAGAGTGGATAGTGCAATACAAGCATTTTCTAAGTATGTATTTTGTGCCTATATTAGAATATATTAATATTTTTTGACAATTTTCTTATGTGAGCACTATATTTATATTACATCAAGTTCCAAGGATAGCTGAGATGTCAGGTAACATGGAACGCAACAGCTAGGAATGGCAGGCAGTTCATAGATTCTTTCTAAAACAGAATTGGCCCTTGCCACAAAGCCAGCAAGCACTTTTACTTTAAAAGGGGAAAAAAAAAAAAAAACCTGTAGAGGCCAGCTAGACAGCTCCGTAAGTACAGGTGTTCGATGCAAAGCGTGAGGATTGAGGGTTCAATCTCTGAGGCCCACAGGGTCATAAATCTTAATACAGCTGTTAATGTTTGTATATGAAGCATTTCCCCAGAAGGTTCATTTATTAAAGGCCGGAATCAGTACTATTTGGGAGGTTCTGGCATCTTTAGGAAGAAGAGCCTACATAAAAGACGACAGTCACTGGGAACATGTCCCTTGGGACTGTATCTTGTCCCCAGCACCTCTCTGTCCATGGAGAGGCAGCCAAAAGCACCTTGTCTGTCAGAAGGGGAAAGGCCTCCATCGTATTTAGCCTTGCCCAGGCCTGAAGTAATGAGTCAGCGAACCATCAGCTGATATAAATCTTTTCTCTCTTAAGTCGTTAATATCAAGTATCTTGTCACGATGATGCCAAAGTCACACAATAACCTGTGCGAGGCATGATATATTATTTGAATGTAGTTATACCTAGAGATTATTTAAAATGTGATCATCAGACTCAGAATAAAGCAAAGTGAGTGTTAAGAATGTCTAAAGTCTAGCCAGGCATAGTGGTGTACACTTTTAATCCCAGCACTCCGGAGGCAGAGGCAGGCCAATCAATGTGATATCAAGACCTCAAGGCCAGCCTAGTCTATATAGCAAGTTTCGGGCCAGCTGGAGTCTCAAATATATGCCACATGGCTAATGAGTTCAGTGTTGAGAATTCTGGCTATGAGATGACTCAGATTTGATTCTTATAGGGCTGGGCTGTAACTCAGTGGTAGAGAACTTGTTTAACATCATACGTGCCCCTGGCTTCTATCCCTAGTACTGCCTAAACCAAAAAGAATTGGTTCTGATAATCTAGGTAGGTAGTTATTTTTTTTTTAATTTTATGTGTATTAGTGTTGTGCTTTCATGTATATAAATATCTCGTGTCATGCAGTGCCCATGGAGGTCAGAAGAGGGCATTGGATCCTCTGGAACTAGAATTATAGACAGTTGTTAGCCAACACGTGGGTCCTGGGAACTGAACCCAGAATCTCTGCAAGAGCAGCCAGTGCTCTTAACCACCATCTTTCTAGCCCTCTAGGCAGGTATTTTAAAATAGGTTTTATTTTTTCAAGTCCATTGCACAAGTACTTTAAGTACTCTTCCTTTTTTGGAGAATTCTGGAATTCCCTTAAAGAACTTATTGACTGCCCCTGACATACATACACCAAACATACACTCAAATAACCCTTTAATTTTACTTTTGAGTAAATTATATCCAAACCCTTTTCTATGTGAGTGTCAAAGCCATTCAACCCATTATAAGAGTCAGATAAATACAATGCATTATAATTACCACTTTGGTCATAATTCTTTTTTCTTTTTCCTTTTAATGGAACATATTCTTTGTGGCCACTGAACACTGCTTCTGGTTGATTAGGCTCTTAGTATTTAATAAGCTTCAATAAGAAATGAATAGAATTAGTACAGCATTTTGAATAATGGGTTGTTAATGCATTTTTAATGACCAAGATGTTCCAACAAGAAATTTGTTGATTTTTGTCACTGTAATGTTATTGAAGAAATGTGGTCTGCACTTACACTAGATGGTGTTTTATTATTTGAGGTGGGATGATGTTTTAGTGCATTCAGGAACACTCTTTTAGAAGCCAATTTGGTTTAGGGGAGCTGTCAAAGAAGAGAGAAGGGCTTTGCAATCCAAACTGAATATGAATTGTACAGTTGCATAGCGTTTCATTCATATGAAAGATTTCTTATACAGGTTCTTACTCTGTCTCCTTTGTTTCTTGATCACTAGTAGCTAGAAACCCATTTTACAGATAAACAAAGGAGAAAAACTTACTCTCCTTTTCCCTCTCTCTGTAAGCTAGGACCATTTCTGTGCAAGTTTGACTTTCAGCACGATCCTCCTTTTGTTCTTGTAGAAGAGATCATATAACCTTCCCAGATCTCAGTTTCTTCATCTGTTTAGAGGAGATAATAACCTGCATATGCCACAGAATGTTGAAGAATCAAACAAGAGACCCCACTTCAAGCATCAGTAGCTCTTCCCTCTCTTCCTGCCTTGAACATGTCAATTAATGTCTCCGCTGATGATACTGCTTCAGGGGGAAATTCTGCATCATAGCAGCATTAAATACTCTACTTCACTTATGGGCTCCCTAGGGGCAAGGGTTGGCTCTCACTCATTTTTATTCCTTGCATTTAGCACAATGTTGAGCTCTGTTACGGCTTGAATATGATGTCACCCACAGGCTCATGTGTTGGATGCTACGTGGCAGTACTTAGAGATTCCAGAAACTTTAGGAGGTGAGGCCTAATTGGAGGAAGGTTGCTGGGGATGCCTTTGATGGTTACACCTGGTCCTGGGTCCCTTCCTTACTCTCTGCACCCTGTCCACCCATGCTCACACCACCATGTTAGTCTACCTCATTATGATCCAGAATCAATGGAGTCACAGATATGGACCAAAACTGTGGGCCCAAATAAATCCTTCCTCCTTTGAGGTATTTTCCCTCAGATATTTATCACATTGACATGAAATGGCTACTCAGAGTCGGTGATCAATAAACACCTGTCAAAAGACAGGACTCATGCTCTGACAGCTTCCAACAGACTTTTCAGGGAGATGCCAAATAACACACAGTAATATGAAGAATCTTGCTCATTTCTGTAGAATTATGGTTCAAGAATCTCAGACCCTAAGTTTAAAAGTGTGAAATCAAGTCATTCAATGATCCCTTCACTGTGGCATCAAAATTTTGCCATTCCAGGCTGGAGAGATGGCTCAGCAGGAAGGAGTAACTGTTGCTTTTATAGAGGACTGGATGTCAATTCCCAGCATCCATGTCAGGCAACTTACAACTGCCTGTAACTCCAGCTCCAGGGGATCTAACATCCTCTGGCCTCTGTAGGCACACACACACAAAACATACAAACACACACACACATGCATACACAGAGACAGACACAAACATGAATAAATCTTCTTTAAGAAACATGAAAGAATGGGGCTGGAGAGATAGCTCAGTGTTAAGACTTGGGTTCGAATCCCAGCACCCACACGGTGGCTAACAACTGTTCATAACTCCAGTTCTATGAGATTTGACACGGATATCCTCCACGGGCATTGCTTACATCATTGCTTACATTGCTCCCCGGGCAATAGACTCACACACATATAATAAAAATAAATAAATCAAAAAGAATTAAAACTAAGGAAACTAAATGTGTAACAATTAAAATAGCCTCCACTGGCTTCCAGAGGTGAAATGACTGAGGAGCAACTATGAATATAGGCCATGTTTCTACTGTTGCCATTCCATTTTGTTTTCCTTTGACTTCTTCTGAGGTGATTTTGTACCAGGAATATCTGCTCTATAGAAGGAGCAGAGACAGCCAGCTCTATTTCCTAAGTTATAAAACTTGAAGAGGTTTTCATTCATTTGTCATTGGGGAGAATATTAAAAAGCATCTCTCAAATGTTTGGGATTTGAAAGAGGAATATCAAAGGATGCTTGTTCTCCTGAGAATCCCTTCTAGTAAAATCTCCATGTGATTTCAGGGACAATCTAATCCTTATGTGTCTGATTCGCTTTCCCAAACTTACTGCTATGGTTTCCGGGGCCACTGGACTTTTACAGTATCTCTGAGCTACTTGTCTTTAAAACAAGAAGTCAACTTACCACAGAGCAGAGGATTTGGCCCTCATGGAAAAGGGGATGTGAGCCAAAAGCTAAGCCACTGGGTGCATGTGGTTTCCAAACTTGGCTGCTGTCTGTCCTCCACCTTCCTCCTGAAAGACTGTGTGCTGACACTCAACGCCCAGAATGACATGTGGGTTTTGTTTCCTTTTCTGTTCAAATTTCAGTATAGCATTTGAATACTATCTATACTATATATACTGATAAAAGAGCAATGAGACAGGAAGATTAAATAAGGGGCATTCAAACGACAAAGGAAGTGTGAAAGTATGTGTGTAGATAACATGGCCCTATATGTAGAAAAATATATATGTGCAAAAATATGTTTGCACAAGAAGTAAACAACTAAGTAAGCAAAAACCTGTTAGAATAAATGAATTCAGTAAAAGAACAAGTTACAAGTTTTTTTTTAAACATCAGAGCTGGAGAACTGTCTCAGTGGTTAAGAGCACTGGCTGCTCTTGCAGAGGATTTAGGCTTGGTTCTCAGCACCCAAATCATGACTAACAACCATCCATAACTCTAGTTCCAGGGATTCTGACACCTTCTTCTGACCTCCATAAGCATTCATTGCACGACATGGGTATACTTACATACATTTAGACAATATACTCATATACACAAAATTAAAACTAAATAAATAAAATAGTTTTTAAATCAACATTCAAAACTGAGGAGTGAGTCTTATAACAGTAAACTACTCCAGAAGAATGAAAAAACATTCCCAGGGCTGGGAATGTGGCTCAGTGGTTAGAATGCTTGCCTAGCATGTACGAAGCCCTGGGTTCAATTCCCAGCACAATGAAGAAAACAATTCCATTTTCAATGGCACCCAAAAGAATAAAATGCCCACGAATAAGTCTAACCAAAAAGGAAGATGATATATATTAAAAACTATAAATGTTGGTGAAAGAAGGTAAAGAAAGCAATGTAAATAGAAAAATATCCCATTTTCGTGGATTTAATGAAGATTTAATATGACTAAAATACTCCATACTACCCAAAGTGATGTGCAGATTCATTTTGATCTCTATTGAAATTCCAAAGATGTTTCTCATAAAACTATAAAAAAATATAAAATCCATATGGAACCATTAAGAGCCCTAATCAACATACTTTTTTTCCAGAAGTATGGCTTTTGTTCTTTGTCCTTTACTCATTCTTGACTATTTTCTTTTTCTTTCTGTTATTGTTGTTGGTTTTGATTATTTTGTTCTCTTTTACATTTTTAGAATTTTATACCTATATTAACATCACATCTATCCCTCCTCTTCCTTCTTCAGTTCCTCCAGCATTCCCCTAACTCCCTCCCAAGTTCAAGATGTCTTTGTTTATTAGTTTTGCTACAGGCACATATGCATATGTGCTTAGAGCTGACCACTTGGGATTGGATAACCTATCAAGAAGCTCATCCCTGGAGGAAACTGATTCTCTCTGCAGCCATTGATTACCTGTAGTTCTCTTCGAGGGGCTGGGCCTTGTTCAGTTTCCCACATCCACATCAACATGTGTATTAGTCACTTTTCTGTTGCTGTGATAGAAACACTGACCAAGGGAACTTATAAATGGAAGAGTTTATTTAGCTTACGGTTCCAGAGGGGTAAGAGTCCATCATGCTGTGGAGACATGGCAGCAGAGGTAGCTAGAGTAGATGCAGCAGCTAAGCGCTCACATCTTCAAGCAGGTACAGGAAGCACAGAGTGACTAGAGATCAGGCAAGGCTTAAGAACTCTCTAAGTCCACTCCCAATTATGTGCTTCCCCTGCATGGCCACACCTTCCAAGGCCTCCCAAAATGGCACCACTAACTGTAGACAAAATATCCAAATACTTGGAGCCTGAGAGGGACAGTTTCCTTCAAACCACCAGAGCATGTAGGCTGGTGTGGTCCTTATGAAGGTCTTGTTCAGATAACCATATTGTTGAGATTTCATGAGTGCAGCATACATGTCATAGCCATAGCAGGTGCCCTGGTCCTCTGTCTCTTACAATCATTCTGCCTCCTCTTCCACAATGTTCCCTGAGCCTTAGGCATAGAGGTTGTGTTATAGAGGTACCAATTGGGCTGGACACCTAATGGTAACATTTGCTCTGCAGTGTGACCAATTGTGGATCTCTGTAGCAACCTCCATCTGCTGCAAAAAGAAGTTTCTTTGATGGGAGATGAGAGCTACACTCACCTATCCATACAAGAAATACAGTTAGAAGCTATATTGATTTAGGAAAATGACATTAGTAGGTTCTCCTCTAAGGTCTATAACCCCTGCAGCCATGGATACTTGACTAGGTTTATAGTACCAGGCATAAGTTCCCTCCTAGTGAATGACTGTAAATCCAATTAGACAGGATATAAGTGCTACTATCGGACCATTAGGAACAACACTGTTGAAGTGCACAGGTTTTGCAGCAGCGTAGGACTATTGATTTTTTTTTTCCCCTTAGCAGCTTGCATAGCACCTTCCAATACTATGAGAGCTAGCTTTCAGTAGAGGGGCTTCCAGGTCAGCACCAGCTTGATTCCTCCCAGTCCTGTTAATTAAGCAATCTTGACAAGGGAGAACAAAATTGGAGATAAAATGCTTTCTGATTTCAAGTTCTATTCCAAAGCTATAGAAATGAAACCACAAGATAGTGTCACAAGAAGAGACACACAGACCCATGGAATAGAAGAGTCAAGTAATAACCCTAACATAGAAGGTAAACTAAGTTATGAAACGAGGACTACGAATATACAAGGGAGAGCCAGACATGGTGGTCCTATGGAGCTGAGGTAGAATGATTGTTGTGAGCCTTGAAACCAGCTTGGGGTACACAGTGAGTTCCAGGCCAGCCAGAGGCAGAGCGAGACACAGGCTCAAAAGAGAAGAGAAGAGAAACAGAGAAAGGAAGGAAGGGGGTACGGAGGAGAGGAGGAGGGCAGCGGAGAGGGAAAGACAGGGTGGAAAGCATGTACAGCTAGAGCATATGGTATTATGAATTCTCTCCCGGTGAGGCCTGGCATTCAGCCCCACTCCCTCCACCCCTAAGTTTAACCGATTGAGCAGACAGAGTTTATTCCAGGTTACTTACAAAGGATTCAATCCCGGTAGCAAAAAATGGAGATTTCATATGGCAGAGCCTACATTTTGATCATAAGTCCCCCGGACCTCTGGAACATGCGCCCAAGGTGGAGCCCAGGCACCACACCGCCTCTCTACTTCCCAGCCTTCCCTCTTTAGTCATTGTTTAGTGGGCTGTCAATCACATTTGAAAGCCTGTCCCTCACAGCAGAGAGGAAACTATAGATCTATCCAACACATATGGTCAATCAAGTCTTACTTTTTTGAGGAATCTCCACACTGATTTCCGTAGCAGCTGCACCAATTTGCACTCCACCAGCCTGGATAAGAGCTCTCTTTTCTCCACATCCTCACCAGCATTTGGCATTGTTTCCTGGATTTTAGTCATTCTGATTGAGATGAGCTAGCCTCTCAAGGTGGTTTAATTTGCATTTCCCTGATAATTAAAGGTGTTGAACATTTTTAAAAAGCATTTTTCTGGGTCTACAGAGATGGCTCAGCAATTAGGAGCACTGACTGCTCCTGTAAAAGACCTGAGCTTGAAGCCCCGCACTCACATGGCAGCTAACAACATCCCATGTCCAGTTCTAGGGGATCTGGTGCCCTCTTCTGACCTCTGTGGGCATTTCATGACATGGGTACTGTTATGCCCAGAGAACAGCTCCTCAAGAAACCACCACGGAGTCCGGAGTGTATGCAAAAAAAAACAAAGAGCCTTTATTCAAGCTTAAGCTTGGTCCCCCAGACCTCACCAACATAGTGGATCCGTTCTGGGAGCCCCGAGCAGAGAGGTTAGGAGTCTTTTATAAGTTTGAGATAAAGGAAGGTGGGGAGTAACAGTGTTACATTCTGTTTGGTTATAGGAGCCCACGCACCAAGCATATTTTAAATTAACTGGTTGTAATGAACTATATACCAAAATTGGTTAATAGAGGTTTGGAGGTTTCTTATTGGTGGGTGCTGCCTTCAGGGCAAAGGAATGTGTTGATTATTATTCAAACCTTTTGCTAGTTTCTGTTTTAGCCTTATTTAATCTTGTGGCCTTGTGACTGCTTAGAAGGAACAAAGAATAAGATGGAGTTATATTTATCCATTTTCTGACATCCTATAGCCAAACATTTTTTACAGAAGCGGAGAGCAGTTATTGAGTTGAAAAGGGGTTCCCACATTCCCCCCTTTTTCTAGTACATGGGAATAACCCAATCATGGGTTATTGTAGGGGGTATGGCATTGGAGATTTTACATAGGTTCTAGTCCCAGTTGGACTGTGTGCCCTTAAACATTAATGCAAACATTAGAAGAGTTAGAAACTAGATAATCTTAGCTTTAGGGGATTGTCCATGTCCTTGTGAATTTTTCATTCTTTTGGGGGGCGGTGCAGACTTAGGCGATGGCTCCTGGAGACCTTCTGGTTTGTCAGGGTGTGATGTATCCAAGTAGCGATTCCATCCGTTTTAACCGCCATCCAAGTAGTCAGGAGCTCTGTGTATGGACCTTTCTAGCGAGGCTCTAGTGTCTCTGTGCGATGCCTGCAAACATAGACCCAATTTCCTGGCCCATAATGGTGTGGCGTCGGGGGAGGTGCTGTTTCATAAATGGCTTTCAGTTGAGGCCATATGTCTTGGTGGGCACGAGCTATGGCCTCAAGAGAAGCAAGCAATTGGTGATTATTAAATTTAGCAATTAAATTAGTTCTTAGATTAGGGAATATAGGAGGAGGTCTTTCAAACATAATTTCATAAGGGGTTAATCCTAGGGTGAGTTTCGCCCTAGGTGAAGGGAAGGAGAGCTATCCAGTTCCTGTTAGTCTCCATGGTTAATTTTGTAAGGGTTTCTTTTAGAGTTTTATTTATCCTGAACTCTGAGGTCTATAAGCATAATGTAATTTTCGTTTTGCCCCCAATGTCTTAGCTAACCCTGGGTTACCTGAGAAGAAAAAGCTGGTCCATTGTTTTAGCTCCTCTCAGCACCATCTTGCTTAGATCATGAGGTGCCAGCCAGTCAGTTAGGATTTCTTAAGGCCCAACATGTTCCCCCTTTTTTATTTTATTTAAATGGAGCACAAGTACGTCTGTCTTAGGTCATCAGGAACTTATCCTACCTTACCGGTCATTGGCATATTCAACCCTTATCGCTGAATACCCTGTCTTAGGTCGGTTAGGATAATTCCTGAAGTTGTCCGTCATTGACCATACTTGCCAACCTGATTCTCATTTTAAGGTTTGAATGATTCTAACTCTTTTTGAGGAACCAAACCTCCAGTTTTTGGAAGCAGGTGTCTTCTCCCAGAGTACATCATTCTTAGTCCTCAGCTCAGCCTGAGTCTTTGACTCCAGGTTCAGGTACGGGGTCATATTTCAGCCTCAGGGCCATTATTTGTACATCTTGTATCTGTGCCTTTACTATATTAACTAGGCACTGGAAAATATATGGTCCTACAGTCAAGGCTAACAGTAAAAGTAGAAGTGGTCCCATTATTGTGGATATTAAAGTTGTAAACCAAGGGGATGTTTCAAATCATTGTTGAAACCAGGAGTTCCAACTGCAATTTCTTTCTCTGTGATTTAAATCTTTTTTTACAATATTTAGATTTTGTAGCATCTTCCCAGAATGATCTATTTAAAAGCAACATTCTTTTCCCAAAGCTTTACATAGTCCTCCCTCTTTCAGGAATAGTAGATCTAGGCCTCTTCTATTTTGCATTGTGACTTTAGCTAGGGATGATAAGGATTGCTGCATTAAGCTTATGGATGCCTCTAATTTGTCCACCTGTGAGTCCATTGTAGCTTGGAGAGCTTGTAATCCAATTTGTGAGGTTGCCAAAGAGCTAGCTCCCAGTCCGGTACCTGTTAATCCCAATATTAACATTGTTCCCACATTGTAGCCCCTACATCTCTTTGAGTTCTAGTCATAGTTGCTGTTTACATTAATACATGGTGTTAAGCCTGTTTTTGCATATTGATTTAGCCTCTGGGGGTTTAGGCATTCTAGCCTCCCCCTGCCCCCGCATCTGTCCAGTTACCAATGTCCCAGTTCCCTCTGGTCAAGTTACAAAGATCCACATATAGGTCAGGCCATCAAGTGTTCGACGTTGTGAAGGCAGTTGTTTGGTTGGCTATCCGTGAGGTGCTGCCGGACTTGATTCTCCATTGGACCGTAGCCTGTTGGTAGGGGTTGGTCCTGTCCAATTTTAAGTTGAACTCCACATCATTATCCATAGTAGGTCTTTGGCAGTCATGGCAACCTGTGAAGGAAGAAAGAAAAACAAAACATAGGCCTCACGGGGCTTTACCTCCTGGGCTAAGGGGTTAAATTTCTCTTTTTCTTAGTCCTTTTTGGTCTCACAATATTTTAAATTTCTGGCCGGGATCCAAAAAGGCTGTGGCTCATCTATAGGGAACATACAGCTAAATCCCCTTCCCAAGGTAAGTAAGGGGTATGGACACCTCCATTTCCCTGTTAAAGGGTCCTTCCAGCATACCTGAACGTCAGGTTGCTGTTCTTGTTTATTCCAATGTTTTATAAATTTAGGTTCCATTTTGGATTTTTGAAAATTTTAAACAGTGTTAGTTGTTTTTGGTCCTTACTTCCATGGCTCTCAGGGACTTAAGGTCATGTTGTCCAAGGGAAAGAGGCATGTCCTGACCTTGAAGATCATGACAAGAAGTCACTCATATTTTTCTCTAATGTCATTGGTCAGAATTCAGTCACATGACCACTCCCAGCTGCATTCAAGGAAAGTAAATATAGCCCTCCCTCATTCTCTGTGACCAGATGCCCAGCTGTAAGTCAGGGTTTCTGTTGGTATGGAAGATGAGGAGAAGGGTCAGGGGATATGTGTTATTCTATTTTTCCTACTGCTGCGTAGAAATACTAGATCAAATCAACTTAAACTGTGAACCAAAACAAACCCTTCCTTCTTTAAGGGTACAGGCCAGTGTGGTGAGGAAGTTGTGGTGGCGGGAGACTGAGGTAGCTGGTCACATGGTTGGGAAGCAGAGAAAGGTGAACACTGATCTTCTCTGACCCTTTTTATTCAGTGTGGAACCACAGCCCATGGAACGATTCTACCAGTACTCAAAGCGGGTCTTTCCGCTTTGCTTAAACCTCTCTGGAAATGCCCTCACAGACATGCCGGCCGGCACACCAAGAAGTATCTTTTCACGGTGATTTTAAATCCGAACAAGGTGACAATGAGCATTAACCATCACAGAACATAACTAGAAGTCTCCAATGTAACGTACTACTTTCATGGTTTCTCTGCTTGTTCTTTGAATTAGCGGCATCAGAGGTTTTCTTTGTTTTGATTGCTCTATGTCATGTTAGCATAGATCTTAAAAGAATACAGACAAGGTGTCATTCGGAGTGGCTCCCTCTTTTGGTTTGAAAGGTGGAACCACATTTTATAGGCTGTCTCACTTGGACCATGTGTTATTCTCCATCCCAGTCACTTGCTGAAACTTAACACCCAAAGAGATGAGGGAGGAAAGGAAGTAGGACCATTTGAAGAACGGCTTTGTCATGAAGGCAGGACCTTCATGAATGGGACTTGTGCTCTATAAAATGGGCTCAAGAGAACTCATTTGACCCTTCTACCCCATGAGGACACTGTGAGAAGGCACTATGTGGGAGGAACAAGCTCTTAGCAGACACTAAGTCTACAGACATCTTGATGGTGGAATTCCTAGCATCCAGAACTATGAGAAAGACATTATTTATAAGCCACCGGCTTATGATGTTTTTGTTATAGCAGCCTGAAGAGTCAGACTGGAATTAAGTACTGAGAAATGGAGATGCTGCTGAACAAATACCAAAGACGTAGGAGCAACCTGTAATGGGTCACGGTGGAAGAGTTTTGAGGTCGCTGCCACACAAAGCCCACATCACTTCAAGGGGGGTTACAGTCAGGGCCTGGAAAGGAAAAGGAGACTCTGTAGAGAAGGCTTCAGTGCTGAGAGGATCCCAAAGTGGTTGTGAACTAAATGCTGACAGAAGTGTGTGTGGCACATGTGGGAACAACACTATTTCTGAGGAATGGTGAACAGAGTCTGCTCCCCTCAGATAAGAAACTGATCACAAGCCAAAGTAACTACACCACTGTAGTCC
Source organism: Eospalax fontanierii (assembly GCA_035773235.1). Lineage (NCBI taxonomy): Eukaryota > Metazoa > Chordata > Mammalia > Rodentia > Spalacidae > Eospalax > Eospalax fontanierii. The sequence goes on from CM069546.1 coordinate 15,460,114, forward strand.
AACTTGGTGAACCAATCAGTTTACTGGGGTCACTTAAAGGAACATGGGCGACTCAAAGGCACCTGTGTCCTCAAAGCCTGGTCTAGCATGGGATGACTCACAAAACCTGGAACCCTGGAGCTCACTTTGCAACATTCAGGCAACCTGTCAGATTGGAGAGCCTCTCCCCTAAGTAGTCCTCATATAGCTTTAGGGAAGGAAAGTTCTTGGAAATCTAGTGAGTTTCAGGGACACCTGAGATTTGTAAGTTGTTTATCTCCTGAGTTTCCAGGAACATCTCTTTAGAACTTCCTGAGACTTAACAAGCTTCTCTTATTTCAAGTGGAAGGAAATTGCTATATCACAATAGGAGCTCAAACAGAAAGGAGAAATTTATTATTGGCCAATCTAGAAAAGAAGCCTTCTATAAAGCTGCAAAGAACTTGGCTGAACTGTGTTAATATGCTAGAGTTTGGTGGTGGGTAAAACTGTGTGTGATTAAATTGGATATTTATCTGGAGTCATTTCTAAGTAAAATGTACAACTTGGCTTCCCTAGGAACTGCAGTAAAATGCAAGAAGAAGAATCAACTTAAAAAAAGAATTGTCAAAAGGGAAGCAGAACTTCAATGAATGTGGATTCTCAGCCTACCTGTACCGGAAAAAGGAAGCCTATCTGGAAGACAGCAAGGGTATATGCATGACCGGGTGAGGAGGTTAGTGTGGAAGAGTTCTCAAAGGAAGGTAGATACTGTTCCTCAACACGAGGGACATGGGACTCCAAAGGTATTAGGCAACCAGAAGCCTGTCACTACCTGCACAGGCCACAAGGGCCAGAGCCTCTGCTTTGCTCTACCTAGTGGGTGGCTACACCGTTGGACTTGGGATGCCCTAAGTTTATCTCTAGCAGACCTAAGGCTTGTGTGAGTAGTGACAGTTGCTGCCCTCCACCCAACAAGGGTACAGACAAGCACATTTGGTTTCCATAGGAGGCCATCTTTGCTTCTTCACAAGCTAAGGATATATGGCTGCCTCCATCTACATTTCAAGGGATGTGCAGAGAGCTCCATGAACCCAGTAAAACTCTACCATAAAACTCCACAAAACCCACTGTTGTGAATCCCAGAGTAGGCAAAGATATGGGAACACCTCTGAAATCTCAGCTGCTAGCTTGAAATTTCAGCCTGGGTTAGAGATCCAGTTGGGGAAAGACCTCTCAAAGTTCTTACAGCAGAGCTGCCCCAAGTCTTGGGAGCCCTAACCCTTGCCAAAAAACGGTAGGTGAAGACCTCACCCTGGACACGTGGCAGAGGTTGGGCTAATCACTAAGGTTTGAGGGTTATGTGGAACCTGTTACCTCTTTCTTTTTCTTTTTTGCAGTTAGACTATCCTCTGCTTGTCCCACCATTAGCTTTTGGAAGCACACAGTGTTTGATTTCATAAGCTCACAGCTGGTGAGCAATTTTCCTCAGGATGAATCATACCTTCATGTCTGACTTAGATGGCATTTAGACACAACTTTAAAACTGATGATGGAACCGGTTAAGACTCCAGGGCTATTGGGGTAGAATGAATATAATTTGCATATGAGAAGGGCATGGGGTGGCAGATTATGATGCGGTACTATGAAATTTGTATGCCTTGCCTCTCAAAGTGACAGCAGTTTTGAGATAGGGCCTTTTGGGAAAAGACTGCATCATGAATTTGGTCTCTTCAAGAAAGGGGTTAGAGCCTGTGGTATGAACCTTCCCTGAGGAGACCTGAGCAAGCACCTACTTACCCCAGACAGGACACTGACAGAGCAAAGTATAATTCCTCCAAAGTCCAACTTGGCCAAGCACTGAGTTTGTTAGACTTACTTGGAGAGCCTAGATGGCGAGCCACTCACTGGAGTGTGGGTGACGCTAAAGCAGCTGCACCACTGAAAAGTCTCCCCAGCAGAGATGATGGACTGTCCAGAGCTGTGCATGAAGTCCTCCCTTTAAGTGAACCTTTCATTCTCTGTGTACTCTAGTACCTCCTGAGGCTATGATGCCACGTGAAATTAGGACAGAATGACATACATAGAGAGGTAGGTACAGGAAGGAGTAGCTGAGATCTCAGACGTGGCTCTAATGATGACCTTCCCCGCCCCTCCTATGAGGAATACCAATAAGCCTAGTCTTGAGGGACTCTTAAAGGCAATCACAGCCACTCTGATCAAGATGGTGATGGCTATCAGACTCAGATGATAGCATTCAACAAAGGTGCCCTCAAGGAAGTTAGCCAGGAGTAGAGGTACGTACTTGTAATAATCCTAGCAACCTGGAAGACTAAGGCAGGAGGAGTCGAAGGCCAGACTGGGCTATACAGTGAGACCTGTCTCAAAAAAGCAAAAATTAAAAAATAATGAGACTGGAGAGATGACTCAGCAGGTAAGAGCACTGGCCACTTTAGCAGAGAACACAGGTTCGAGCCCCAGCACCCACATGGCACCTAACAATCATCCATAACTCCAGTCCCAGTGGAATCCTGCACAGGCATTACATGACATGAGTGCACTTACATACATGCAGGCAATACACTCATACACATAAAGTAATAAATAAAATAGAGATCATTTGTCCCTTTGCAACATAAAGACAAAGCAGGAAGGTGCCATCTATGAGAAATGGGTCCTTGTCCAATACCGAATATGCCACTACCTTGATCTTGGTCATCTCAGTCTCTGGAACTGTGAGAGTAAAAAGTTAAGGGTTCCTTGGCCTCCCTGCTTATGGTCTTACCATTACAGCAACCTATATGGACAAAGACAAGAGGCCATGGTCGACCTGTTCACCCTTGCCTCCCCACTGCCTGAAATTTAATATGACACATAGTAGAGGCTCAGTGAACCCTACCGAAGAAGCTTGTGCATGTTTCCCAATTTGTTTCCTTCATTGTTTGGGAGTTTCTGGAACTGTTCCATTAAAAGCGCAAGTCAGAAATAATTTGGGGGCCAATTTGACAAGGAATGTTAGGAATCTTCTAAAACAATTTAAGGAAGAGCTTTTATGAGAAGACGAGGAAGAAGGACCAACCATCTTCTCCCAGTCAGAACAGACTCCATATGAAACCCTGGGCAGATGCACGCTTCCTTCCTAATGTTCTGTCAAAATTTCAAACGCTCCCATCAAAAACATCTCCCCCAGGAGCCTGTGTAGGTGGCTGAAAATCTGCCACTTATCAGTCCTTTGGATTAAATGAAACCCCTGTTAGAAGGTGAATACCCTGGGAGGGAGTCATGACACACCAGCTCACTGCTAGTTAACACCATCCTTCTAGAAGATTCCATCTATCTACAGCACCCAGTGGCCTGAAAAACAGGCACAACAGTAGCCAAATTTGTTTGATTATGGGAAGAGTCCAAATCGTAGCAAGCTGCCAAAAAGAGACAGGCAGGGTGGGGAAGGAGGGGCAGCCCAGGAGGAGGCAGCCCAGCCCAGAGGCAATGGGAGGACAGTGGGGATCAAGGGCAAAGGGAACTAGAGGAATCCCAGGGCTGGGCGGCAGCAACCCTCAGTTCACAGATGTCTGAGGGTGCTAGGGAAACGTTTGTTGAAGTGGGCAGTGGGGCGTGATATTTACTGACTTTCGTTTTTTTAGTAAATACTTGTATCATGCTTACTGTGTGCCAAGATCCATTCTAAGTACTTAACAAATATAAACTTGAAATTGGCCAGAGCGTTGCCCTTATCACAAGTCAGTTTGAAAGCCAGCTCTGCCAGTTACTGGCTGCATGACCTTGGCCAGTGACTTGTGCCTTGTGGGACTCGTTTTCGTCCCTTATATAGGGACAGGAGGAGGACTGAGCTACCTTATCACTCCTGTAGCAGCTTTCAGGCTAGGAGCCATAAGGGCATTTTATTATGGACTATGAAATGTTTTACAAATCATGACTGTCATTAGAAGTAAGCCTCTGACTGGCTCAGCCTCTAGAGCAGACAATAACAAAGTCATCTTTTCCAACTCATTCTGTCTCTTACCTACCTGTAGGCTTGGGAGTTGGATGATTCCATTCAAGTCCTGCTTCCCAACCTATTAGTTACATGGCTTAAGGCAAGCTGCTTTATCATTCTGTGATTCTGCATTCTCTTCCATAAAATTAAAGCTAATAATAGATTTACTCCATTGAGTTGCTCCAAAACTTTTCAAAGAGAATGAAAATACAGCACTTAGGATAGTGACCTCAAATAAATGTACTGTGAATGGTCCACCTCTCTGATCTTTTAAGCCTCATGGTGTTATGAAGTGGATATTCTTACTGATATAATTATCTACATTTCTAAGGAGAAAGCAGGGGCCAGAAAGGTTAGGTAACTTACTCAAGTCCACATACGTAGGAAGCAACGGAGTTAGGATTCCTGGACAGGTTTGTCTACCTTGGGCATTTTTGTGGTTGCCTAAGTGAATGTTTTCACTGTCCACAATGACACATCAGAAACACACTGGGGAATTCTTGAGCCAACGAAAAAGAATGACAACACTGGAAATGAAAAAGAGGTGACAAAGAGCTTGCTTCTCTTTAAGTGCTGCGTTATTGCAAAACAAATACAAGACCTTCGAACACAAATGCTGAGAACTGGAAAGACTTCTAGAAGCCACCCAGCCTTTCCTCCTGCCCTGGGCACCATGGCAGAGCCTGTTGGGTTATAAACCAAACTGGCTCCTCTTCCTCCTGGGCCATGACCTAAGCCTTGTCATTAGACAGGTTGGAGTTCTAGCTGATAGAGAGTGGTTGGGGAGGATGAGTACCTCCTCTCCCCCAACCCCTCTAAACCTCACACAACTGAGTGTGATGACCTTAACAAAACCACAGATAAAAAAATGATGGAGCCTCAAGATGAAAGGGTCATGAGTGCCTGAGCCCCCTCCTAGAAGACAGCCCAGACTTTACATGAGGAAAAGCAACATCCATTAACAACTGAGGTTGGTGTGTCACCAAAGCTAAGATAAATTTACCAATGTGGTATGGGAGAGGCTTTCCGCATACTGTCTACCCAGCGTCTGCCTAAATGCTCCCAGTGGTGAGGAACTCACTTCCTCCCAGAGCCCTCAGTCCTTCACGCCTCCTGTATATGATCAGCACTGACTAAGCTCCTACCCAGTGCTTGGCACTGTGCTGGGCATGGTGAAAGCAGTCAGATCAGGACACCAAGATCTCTGTCCTCAAAAGATCATCCATCACTCAGGTTGCTAGACAGAAAATAAGCAAGGGAGCCTGAGATTTATAGACTTTGATAAGTACTTTGCAACAAAGAAACAGACTGATGAGATAAGATAACTGGGAAGAGGATCACCTAGAGATGGGGGAGGAGGGAGAGTCCATGGAAGTTGGCCCTGAGGCGGTGTCTGAGATCTGAGGCACCGTGGGAAACAGCTTCAAGAAATTTATATATATATATATGAAGGAGAATGTATTTCCTTTAGCTGTATTCCCTGCTCCTAATTACAGATTCTGGGGTACAGAAAACTCTGTACTTCCTTTTTGCCTTGACAGCGTCCCCAGCATCCAACATTTGCACACAGCTGTCCTGTCTCCTTTACCAAGAGTCTCCTACCCCCACCCCCAGCAGGAGTCCCACAGATCTTGTTGGCCCAGACACTTGCTGCAGGCATTTGAACCAGAAGCAGCTTGCAGCAAGATATGCAGCTAAATAAGGAAGTCCCAGAGACCCCATACTAAGCCATGTCTTGGGGTTCACGGGTCCCCCTGCTACCAAGTTGCTTTTGTGTTTCTCCCTGGGCAGCCAGCTAACTGCTGGCTCCCATCAGGCATTCATTCTCTGACATTGGGAGGGAGCAGGCAGGGTTAGAAGCCTTCAGGGGCTCCTGCTGGAAGCCCTCTCTCTCTCTCTCTCTCTCTCCTCTCTCTCTCTTCTGAGAACAATTTCTTTCTTCAATGTTAGAACCATGTCCCTCCCCTCTGGTTTGAACACCAAAATAAACCCAGCTGTCCCCAAGGCTGGGCTAAAACCACATGTGTTTGGCTGACAAGCCAAAGAGACAGCAGGAGAAGCTGCTGGGTGGCTTGCTCCTCCTGATCCCACTAGGCTCTGCACAGAGGCAGGGAGGTGTGCCCAAGGCCCAGGCCTAGTCTCCTTTATTACCCAGCCCAGAACCTCAGGGGCAGTAAGTCTTCTGCCCTCCTCCCCAGAGGGCTCACAGGAGGTAAAGGCCCAGTCTGCACTCCTAGGGCCTCTAAGTTAGCTGACCCCCTGTCATGTCCACTTCAAGTATCCCCCACAGCTCTGGGGGCTCCTGGACAGTCAGGACAGTTTAACCCCCAAAGCTGAGCAAGGTCATCCAACTGTTTTCCTTGCTTAATTTGGCGGTGAAAGCAAGGGCTGCTCTTGTCTTTCTAGCACTTTCCCCTGAGGTCATTGGGGCAGGACTGAGTTAAGACTTCCAGAGGGTGCGGCAGGATGGGGAAAGCAAACACTGGGGCTATCAGAACAGGACACTCTGTGCCCAGCTCCCTCCCAGGCTGGGAAATCAGAGAAGAATCCCACAGCCTGCAAACTGACTTCCAGAGGTCTTCCCGCTGCCCTCATTTTCTGGGTGCTTCTCCACCAGGTGTCCCGGCTCACACCTGGCCCTCCCCCCATCCCCCGACCGCCCCCCCTCCCCCCAGTAAGGAGCAGAGAAAGCCCAGGGAGGTGCCTCTCGGCAAGATTGCAGCGGGTCCTCACTCTCTGGTCCTGCTAGGCTGGGGTCCACATGAGAATGAGCACCTCCTAAAATGCGGTACCCCAGCCCTGTCACTCACCTCATCCCACTTCCGGTCCTGTAGTATGTTCCCAAACCTCCTTTCCTCGCAGCTCCCCAAGGGAGCATTGTAGTCTTGGTTTCCATTTGCTTCTCAGTCTCAAATCACTACAGAGAATCTACCGGTGGCTTCACACGCCTGTGTAAGAAAGCAAAGGTTTGCTTTGGTTTTGATTTGGGGCCAGACTTTACATTTTTACCCATGTTTAAAATTCGGAAGAGTCTAAATGAAATGAAAGTCATACTGCTGGCTTCCGTGGAAAACACAGATAGGGTCTCTGCGGACCAGGCGAGGCACAGGGAGCCTGTGGACGTGGCTCGCGATCCCCCAGCCCGCACTGCCCCACTGGTGGCGGTGAACCATTTTATTCCCTGCAGGCCTCCGTAGGCATCCAGGGTCACAGCCTTTGGTCTCAAAGACCAATGGCAGGAGTGCTTTTCCCTAGTACAATTCCCTGCACCAGTCACCGCTCAAAGCGGGAGACTGGAGCGAGGGGGACGGGAGTTTCTGCTCTCCTGGTGTCTGTGAAATCAACTCGTAGATGCAGGTTCCCCTTGCACAGTCAGAGCACACAAGGGTCGAGAACTGCAATTTGCAGGTGAAAACACGTCGTGCGGCAGTGCAAGGACTTCTGGGACAGAGGGGCTAACACTGCGGTGGAAACAGCACTGACTGGGTCAGGAGGCGGCAGGGGCGGCCCGCACATGCTCCTGTGACACGAAGCAAAGCCGTGTTTCTTAGGAGCAGAGTCAGGTGGGCGATCTTCCTTCCAGCTCGAACCATCTGGAAGGAACTGCTTATTATTCTTTGGTGAAATTACTGTAGTAGAAGAGACTCTCAGAACATTGTTCGAGCCTGGCTTAGAAGAGCAATTGAGAAGCCGAGGAGCTCGGTCTGGATGACAGCGGGGAGTTAAGCGACTTCTGCAGCTCTTCGCTTACCCTTTTATAATTCCTTTCGTTCTGCTGAGAATACACACAGAGGATGTCAACGACAGCCTGACTCAACAGTCTCCTGCCTTAATAATCACTCGTCTGCTTGAGAATTCCGTCCATATGAAATCTTCTTTGCTTAAAGACTGCACCCGTCACACCCCTGAAGATGTCGGCGCTGCGGTGGAGATCAAAACAGATCTGTGCAATGGGTCACCAGTAGACAGACAGCATGGGTACAGCTCAGCCCTTGTCCTCAAGTAGGGCGGGGAGTTCTACGTCAGGGCCACATGATCCATCTCAGGCCCAAAGACTGTCAGTTATAAAGGGCTGGAAGGAACCCAAAGCAGAGTCAGGCTAAGAGATGGGGCTTAGGCAGTAGAGGGTGAATGGGCATGCACCCACTGAGTTGGAAGCCCCCCCACAGTCTGTAATCATCCTTCCATTCACCAGGGATGACAAATCCCTACTGTTGGTGTTCTAGACCCCGGGATTCAGGAGCCAAGCACTCAGACAAGAGCCCTGTTTTCCCAGCACTTACTTGCTAGTGGTGTGTATAGACAAGTAAACAGACATTTGCATCTGTTGAGTGTTCCAAGAAAATTCTATGAAGTGATTGTCATTGACAGAGAAGACGTTTGTGAGGAGGACCCATTTGATCTGAGTCATGAACTTGAGAAAAGCATTTTAGGAATGGGAGCAGAAGTGCAAAGGTCCTGAGGCAGAAAATGTAAAAGTACCCAAGGCATTTGCAGGACTGAGAAGGAGAGAGAAATTTAGAGATGAGGTTAGGACATGAAAAGGAGTCAGATCATTTGGAGTCTCAGTCTCAGCTGAAAGCAGTTCCACTGGGCATGTGAGAACCATGGACCTAAGCTACTCTAACTGTCAGACTCTCTGGCTATTGTATAAGTAATGAACTAAAAAGGTCTGCATACAAACATGGGAGGTTGTATTACTCTGCTCCATAATAAAATACCATAGGCTGAGAGTCTTAATATTTTATTTATTATTTTTATGTGTATGAGTATATTACCTGCATGTGTATACATGTAGTGTCATGCAATGGCCTTGGAGTTCAGAGGAGGGTGTCGGAAACCCTGGAACTGGAGTTACAGACTGAGTGCTGGGAATCAAACCCAGGTCTCTGCAAGAGCAGTCAGTGCTCTTAAACACTGAAACATTTCTCTAGCCTCTCCTGCCCCTTTTTAAAAATATTTTAGGCTCAGAGTCTTAAACAACAGAAGCATATTTCTCTCCATTCTGGAAACTAGACATCCAAGACTGTGTTGATGGGTTCAACTGCTTCCAAGGGTTCTCTTCCTGACTTCTGTAAGGCTGTCTTCCTGCACAGCCCCTGCATGGCCTTACCTCACCATATGAGTGCAAAGGAGACCTCTCCCTCTCCCTCTCTCTCCCTCCCGTCTCTTCTCTCTCTGGGGGGCGGAGTATAAAGTCACTAGTCCTGGGGCTAGAGAGTTGACTCAGCAGTTAAGAACACTTGGCTGTTCCACCAGACGACCCAGGTTTGATTCCTAGCACCCACATGGCAGCTAACAAGTGTCTGAAACTCCAGTTCCAGGGGATTCAATTCAATATACTCTTATGGCCTCTGTGGGCATTACATGACACAGGTGCACATACATACATGTAGACAATACTCTCATACACATAAAAATAAAAACAAATAAAATATTTTAAAAATAAACAAAACCACCAATCCATCAGATTAGGGCTCCACCCGTCTATCATCATTCAACCTGATTTCCTTCTAAAACCCCACCTCCAAAACCAGTCAGATTGGGGACCAAGGCTTCATAGTATCATTAGATGGAAAACAGAGACATAAACTAGTGCTTAACAGATCAGTAAGGTGACTAGCAGGTATCTTCCAAAGATTTCATCCCAGAGATCTGAACGGACCAGATGATGAAACAGGTTTGATCCTGATAATGGGACTCTTGTCTCCCAAGATTAAGTTTACAACCCACTTTGCCATTTGGATACTCATAATCACTGGAAAATGGAAGGAAATATCGACTTACTTTTTCTTAGAATGCTTATTGTCTGACTCCATCCACATCCATCCTTATGACCTTCTGCTTAAAAGGAAGGAGGGAGCCAATCCACTGAGTTTCTTTCTGAAGTCACGGTCTCATCATCATAGCTCTCTCAGGAAACGGACCTCACCAGTCATTCTGGTCTTGAGAGTCTAAGAGAGACAATGGCAGAGCATTGTGGATTAAATGCCACCTCTGCTCAAGTTACATGCTCTCACGTTTCTCTCCCCATTAAAGCTAAAGGTGCGTGGTCTTTCTCTGTGGAGTGAGCATTCTGCTACCACAAAGCTCAGCAAGAAGGATTTTCTTATTTCTAAAATCAAGACTTGAGAGCCAGGCCTGGTGGCTCATACCTATAAGTCTATCACTTAGAAAGCAGAGACAGAAGGATCATGAATTCAAAGTTATCCTTAGCTCAAGGTCAGCCAGCCTGGTCTACATAAAATTTTGTCTCAAAAAAAAAAAAAACAAAATAATCCAAGTCTTGTTCTTCTGTCTTTAACACCAAGTAGAAAATACCTAGATCATTTTTAAAATACAAAATTCCAACAGTGGCTTGAAGCAGCCATGTTATTTTCCTCATGGTTTTGTTTTACCAGAACTTGGGAAAGGCACAATTAGACACCATCATCTGAAGGCTCAACAGAGCTTGAGGTCAAATAGTCTCTCAAGTGGATAAAAGTTAGACTCTCTGCTGACTGTGACCTCAGCAGGCATGGTTGGGCAGGGCTCCCAACATAGTTGCCCTGGGATGGTAATACTTTCCACAAAGGAGAAGATGGAAACTCCATGTTTTCTTTATCTAATCTAGACTAGGGTGTCCTGTGATATTACTTCTGTCCAATTGGATTTGTCAGCAGAACCACAAGTCTACATGACGTACTCAAGGGATAATGCAGGTCTGAAGTACTGGATTCAGTGAACTCTAACCCCGGGTGAGAGAATGCCAGTCTTAGAGAAGAGCACGCAGGACGGGCAATACCGTTGAAGAAGGCTGTCTTAGCTTCGTTTCCCTGGCACTGTGATAAAATAACTGACACAAGAACCTTAGGGAAGGGAGGGTTTATTTCAGCTCACAGCTCTGCATTACAGTGCATCATAGCAGGGAGGTCACACTGGCAGGGGCGGAAGGGAGTGGTCATATCACGTCCAGAATCGGGAACAGACAATAACGAACTCAAGCACACTTCTATTCAGCTCACTTTCTCCATTCTTACACAGTCCAGAACCTTCCACCTCCATCTCCAAGCCTGTCCTCCAGTCCCCCAATTCCCGCAAGGGACTGGGTCAACCCATGGTGGGTGGCTTTTTCCACCTCGGTTAAAGTAGCCAAGATAATCCCCCACAGACATGTCCACAGCCCAACTGATCTAAGCAATCCCTTACCGAGGCTTTCTTCCCAGGTGATTCTAGATTCAAGTTGACAGTTAAAACTAACCACCACACAACAGTCTCTGGAAAATGGAGATTTTAGAATATCCTCCTGTGTCTGGCATCATACAGACAGGTATCATTCTTTGTGGTAAAAGGCTGTCCTCTACATTGTAGGACACTTGCCAGCATCCCTTGTCCTCTCCCCACCGACACCAGGAAGGATCCTTTGAAGCCTGGCAATCATAATTGTCTCCAGCCATTTGTGTGTTGCCAAATATCTCTGGGGGATAAAAATGCTCCTGCTTGAGAATCTCTGGGGTCAACCCTGCTATACCACAAGGCTGCTGGGGCCAGCCTGGCTCTTTCTTAACCCTCAAATTCCACATCCAAAATGGTTTTAGCCACCAAACCAGACAACATAAAGTGGTCCCTAACAGAAAAGCTGCATCACCTGCATAACACTGCTTTATCTGTATGTTCTCGTCCTCCTTTTCTATCAGCCTTGTCTCTGCTTCAATAAATGACACAGAGCTGGAGTCAAAGACACCTAGAGGTGCTAGTTCTGGTCCAGGACTGTTTGCCACCAAAGAACAGAGCAGTGGCTTTAATTTGTTCCTCCTGGTGCTGCAACAAACCTCCCACAATCGTGACTCAGGAGAGATGTGAAACATGACAAACTGATTCCAGAGGCTGGAGAGAGGGCTCAGCAGATAAGAGCCCTGGCTGCTCTTCCAGAGCATCAGGATTCAGTTCCCAGCACCCACATGGCAGCTAACAACCGTCTGTAACTCCTGTTACAGGGGGGCTCCAACACCCTCTTCTGGCCTCTGTGGGCACTGCATGCATGTGCTGTACTTATGTACATGTAGGCAAAACACTCATACACGTACAAGTAAAGAAAACAAGAAACTGATTTCAGACACTCCTAGTTAAGGTCGAGTTTCATAACCATGCTTGACTGTGCCTTTTTCCTTGTTGTTTCTTCTTTTAGAAAACTAGAGGGAAAAACGAACTTTGATTCAATTCCCTGGATATGGACAGGGCATTCCCTGTGTCCTCACTGTACCATTCTCTCCTGTGGCATAGCACACTTGCCCTGGGGAATTAACTATAAGCCCTAGGAATGGCTGAAGAGTGGATTTGTGTGTCACCCAGCAGAACCGGCTGTTGGGGTGGAATAAGGTTGCATTCTCAAGGACCTTGAATGCCAGGCTGATGAACATCAGTCACAGGGATGGGTAAGCCGGGATCAGCCATCAGTCCCAGCTGGAGAATGGGACTTCTACACAAGAAGAATGAAGAGTCTGAGAACTTTGCCCTCTTGTTCAATCCCAGAGGGCCACTGGGTTAATGTTCACCATCAGCAGAGCTGACCTCTGGAACCCACATTCTCTCCCAGCCCCGTTTCTTCACGTTCACCCCAACTCAGTGAGAGAAGTATATCAGCAAGACCCAGGAACCTCACTGGGAAACTAGCCCCATCCTGAGCTGTTCTGTTGCTCTAGGTGAATTCTTGCCCCTGAAGGGTCACAGTCCTCACTCTGATGGGAGTGGAGATGGAGCTGTCTCCACGGGGCTCAGAGAACATACCCAGGCTCAGGCTTGGCAGCGCTTGAGAAGAATCTAGAAACTGTGAACCAGATTTTATTTTGTTTGTTCACAGACCCTTAAAGGAAGCAGCAGAGATCACCTCTGAGGGCTCGCTCTCCCATCATCCTCCAGCTCGCAAGAGCTTCCAAAGACTAGAAGTCCTGGCCCGCGTCCATCGCCGCCCCCTTTCACCCCCATCAGGGCAATTACCTTCTTTCCTGACTCACGGTCAACTTTCATGGGGTCATCTCTAAGCCAAAGCATAAGGTGTCAGGCTACTGACGGCCACCGTAGTGCCTTACTGAATGATTACTGCATTCCAAACACCAACTTAAACACATCACCTCCCACCTAAGTCAGGGCAATCTCAGGAAGTACATGTAATTATGTCTTCATTTATAAGGCACTGAGGCACACAGAACAACTTGCTGGACCCACAGCTCATACGTATCAGAGCCTTCATTCAAACCAGGCTATGATGCCAGAGCTGGGCCCCTTGGCTCTCCAACCCCATTTCTCAGCATTTCTCTAGGGATCCATCCCTTGCCTTGCCCCTTGGGTGCTCTCTACCTTCCTCCTATATTTTCCCATGTGAGCACCCATTTCTTCACAGGGCAGGGCACAACCTTGGCCCTACCATGAATTAATTCTTTTCATGCTTTATTAGCCTATATTAACTACATAATAATGGATTTCACCGAACATCTGATAATACATTTAGTCATACCTTCTCCCATTTCTTAACCGCCTCCTGCTCCTCCCCCTCCTCTTCCCAACTAGTCTATTTTCATGTTGCGCACGCACGTGTGTGTGTGTGTGTGTCTGTGTGTTTCAGTGAACTCTGTTAAGGTTATTCACAGGAGCAGAGAACCTTACCTTGGTTATACCACTAAAGAAAATGTCTCTCTCTCAACAACCATTTACTGCCTAGACCCTCAGGGGGGAAGGCCTCCTATGTCTGCTCACTAACTGCAATAAATTCATTCTGTGAGCTGGAGAAAATTTCCTTCAGTCCTCTGGACCTGTTAATGGAACAGCCCTGCCCATCTTGGAGTCCTTGAGGGGATTAAGCCAGCGTGTGCACCTCTGAAGCCTCGTAAGTAACTGAAGATCTTATCCTGTCAGTGCAGAAGTGACTCCCATGTGTTGAGAGGCTAAGGCCCTGCCTGGGGCACTAGGCACGGAAGTCTCCACAGACAGACCCAAGCCACAGGTGTGTGCACCCAGGCAGTGTGGTGACTGCCAAGTCCATTGGCAATCTTCACTCTTGGCTCCTTTCACAGAGAGAGGTCACATTCCTCGGCCCAGAGGCCCAGCACAAAGAAACAGCTCTGCCAGACACAAGGAGAAGTAGACATTAGGGGCTCTGATTGTTTTTTTTCAAAGCTTCTGAACATCTAGTATCTCTTGTTTGATGCTGAGTTTAGAAGGTGATGGAGGAAAGCCACTGCTTCCAGCAGATGGATGGAGAAGCACTTTGCTTCTTGCTATAAAACAGCAGAACTCTTCACCTAGGGCAGAGGCCAGTGGCTTTCCCTACAGTCAGGCTGTGAACAGCTCAGTATAGACCTTAGACCTAGGCCTGCCTTAAAAAGAGCCTGGGAATGACCTTTCAGAGCTCTGTCACGTCTGCTTTATCCATTCCTGGCTTTCACGAACAACAACATATTACTGTCGCATGGTTTTAGGGACTTAGAGGTCCAAGATCAAGGTCCTGACAGCCTGTGCTCCTTCTAACGCCTGTGTGTCCAGAGATCCTTCCTTGCCTTTTTCAGCTTCCGATAGACCTTGACCAGCGGAAGGACCACTCTGATCTCTGCCTTTGTTTCCTACCCTAAACTACCCCCTGGAGCCTAAGGGACCATGCACATGCCAGGCGGGTGCCCTGCCTCTGAGCCCTAGTCCCAGCCCATCTCCCTGCTTTCATGTGCCCTTCTCCCTGCCTTCCCTCCGCACATCTCTCTGACCCAAATCTGCCCCCTTTCTCTGTGTGTGTGTGTGTGTGTGCAATGTGTGCAGGTATGCGTACATATATGTGGAGGCCGGAGTACAACCTCAGGTAACATTTCTCCTCAGGTGCTACCTTGTTTTTTAGAGACAGGGTCTCTCACTGGCCTGGAACTCTCCAGTTAGGCTAGGATGGCTGACCATGAAGCCCCAGGGTTTCCCCCGTCTCAGCCTCCCCAATACTAGGAGTGACACGGCTTTTTCTTTTTATGTGAAGATCAAACTTAGGCTCTAGTGCTTACACAGCAAACCCTTTACAGACTAAGCTATATATAGACTAAGCTATATTTCCACATTTTATAAAGACACAGGCCCTATTGGATTGTGGCCCACCCCAATGATCTCACTATAATTTTTAAAATATTTTTAATGTATATGTATGAGGTCTCGCCTACATGTATATATGTGTACCATGTGTATGCTGTGCCCACAGAGGCCAGAAGAGGGTATCAGATCCCCTGGAACTAGAGGTTTGGACAATTGTGAGCCATGTGGATGCTGGGAACTGAACCTCAGTCCTCTGCAAGAACAGGAAGTGCTCTTAACTGCTGAGCCATCTCTCCAGTGACCTGGGAGCTAGGAAATCTCCATTCCTAACCAGGGGACCACACAGTTCTCATAGCACAGGCTTTCCTCACTCTGTATGTGTACTAGAAAAACTGGAGGTTTGGAAGACATGAGTTTGGGTCCTAGCCTGTCAGTGGCGGCTTGCTTTTGTCATTTGGACCACAGCTCCTTGTCTTGCTTTCTCGTGGGAAAGCTTAAGTGAGATCATAGGAATCACCAAATTTATAGCTAGAAGTAGCCTGTGAGGTCATCCAATATTTCCTAAAGTGTGCTCACCAGAATATTAATCCTACGAAGTCACCTTGGGGAAGAAGGAGCACTGGTTCTGCGAGTTTCTCTCAGAGCATCACAAGGCCCGTGGGCAAAAGGCCCTGAGAGTTCACACAATACAGAAGACTTGTCCACAATCTCCAAACTCATTTTACCATAGAAACCTGTTACATGGACATTAGAAAACCTGGAATTAAACTCAGATCACCTCCCTAACCTTCATCTCAGGCTCAAGTTCAAGAGGAACACCCACTGAGACATACCCTCACACCTTGAGATGAAAACACCTTTCTATTATCTTTTTTCACTTTTAAAATTATTTTTAAAACTATGTACTCATTAGTAAATTTTCACACAAACCAAAAAGGTGGGTAAAATGAATAAAACTCACCTTAAAACTTCCTACGGTTAAATGATGAGCTAGCACAAGACTAGTTACTTATCACTACATTGTATCTGCCACCTTTTGTTGTCTAAGAGGAGGAGGGGCTGAGGAACCAGACAAGAGCAGAACCCTGAACCGGAGATCAAAAGCACATCCTGATGTCAGTTATTGGTCAAACATCAGTCAAGTCCCTTGCTCTCCTAATGTCCCTAACGCCCCTTTTCCGTGTGTGGGAAATGTCTATGGAAGGGCCGGAAAAATTGTGTCTTCATTTTTATCAACATGATATAAACTTAGACATATCTGGAAAGAGAGAATCTCAGTTGAGGAATTTCCTCCGTCAGATTGGTCTGTGGCCATGTCTGTAGGGCATCTTCTTAACTGCTACTTGATGTGGGTGGACCCAGAGCACTGTGGGTGGTATCATCCCTGGGCAGGTGGGCCTGGCTGTATAAGAAAAGTAGCCGAGCCAGCCAGAGGGAGTGGCATTGCCCTGTGGTCTCTGCTTCAGTTCCTGCCTCGACCTCCCTCAATGAAAGACTGTAACTGGTAAGCTCAATAGACTCTTTCCTCCCCAAATTGATTTTGGTCAGTGTTTATCATAGCAACAGAAACCAAACTAGGACAATTGGTCTTAGTGAGTGCCCACTAGGTGCACATAAATTTATACTGTATTATATTACCATTATATAATTGTGCCCAGGAAATTAACTTAATGCCACCTATCTGAGGAGGCAGGTAATATTGTGGCTTTGAAAGTTCCCACCTCTCGCCTTGCTTCAAGTCTCCCGGCTGTTAACAACAACAGAGCCAGAACGGAAACCCATGTGTCTCTGACCCTTCCTGAGATCCCAACTGCTATAATCCCCTGTGCAGCTTCTGAGCGCCAAGGAACAAGCTTCCTATATTTTGGATGGTTCCAGGCCTATGCACAGCCCAGACAAGCAAATCAAACCTCAACTTCCTATGCTGTCATATGATAGCTTGTGTTCAAGGTGGGAGACTTTGATTCAGAAGACAGCAACTGATGGTAGTGAGACCAGGATGGTGGAGAGGATCTAACTGAGGAGGTGACAGCCTATAAGGCTGACATCACACAGAAATAATAGCATCTTCTTCTGGGCTTGGAGAGTGATGTCATCATCACACAAACCTCCCAAAGGCCTCCCCTATCCACCCTTAGAGAGCTGTTGCTCTAATCACTGATTTTTCATGCCTCTATGTTAGACTTAAGGTTCAGGATTCAACTGCCTTAGGCAATGAGTCATCTTATATCCTCACTCTCAGTCTACTAATGTGGTCCCATCCTTCAGAACTACTCTTTCCATAGGATTCCAATCTCTCTGTAAATGAGGCATTATCAATTAGAAAAAGTGTTGCTCTGGAACTCAAAGAACCTAGTTCTGCCACTAATTGCGTGACTTTATGTGGGTCTGGAAGCTTGAACAGGTCTATTGACCCTCTGGTCCATAAGTTTCCATTTGCCACATACATACATGTGGGTGGGTCTCCATCTTCAGCAAGGCTGTTGTGTGCCAGCCATCCCAGAGAATGGAGGACGACTGAACAGGGCCTCAGGTAGCTCAGAGTGCAATGGGAGGAATTCCCGGGAAACTGCATCAGTGGGCAGTTCAGTTATAAAAACCAAGACAGACATTTATATAGCGAGGCCTTTCTGACCATTATAGAAGGCGGGAAAGTTAAAGGTGGGGTCTTCAGGTAAAGGCAGGAAGGTCGTAGGGCTAACGTGGAAATTAGAAATGAGGAAACAAAACCCAAAAACCTGGTTCTGGTCTGGGGTGATCTTTGTGGGGCAAAAGAAGATTTGTATCTACAGTGGCTTCCTGGGGCAGAGCAGGCAGACTCCTACCATCCCTTCAGGGTATCCAGGGTTGCTTGGCTTTGTGCAATACCTTTTACAATAGTCCCCATACATATATACGTGTCTTAGACAATTGCTTAAAGGTCAGATTGGATATATACATTAAAATACTTGTGATTTGAGCTTTCATGGATCTTGTGCATTATTACTGTTGTAAGTTTATATGAGCAGGTTCCCAGAAGCATGGAGAACTGTTTCCTTGTGGTTATCCACCACCTCTGTCTCTTTAAGTCTTTTCACACCATCTCTGCAGTGGTCCCTGAGCCCTGGGTGGGTGAGGTTTAATATAGGAGTCCTATCCAGGGACTCACACTCTTAAGTCTCTTATTCTCTATGCTTTGGTCAGTTGTGGCCTTCAATGTTAATCGCCCTCTGTTGCACTGAGAAAGGTTGACTGGCGAAAGTTGAGAGGTGCATTAGTATTTCTCTCTGCCCCCTGTTCCACTAAGTTCCATGAGCCTTAGGTATTACAGAACCCTGTAATAGTCTCCATCTGTTGCATTAAGAAGCTTCTTTCATCAATGGTGACAGGTATACTTGTCTATAAATATAAGGATGCATGTTTAGGGCAGGAAGCCTCAACCTCAGCTGAGTAACTATTAACAGTTCATCACTGCTGGGTGAGGAGAGTTGATCTTCTTTAAGGGAGTGACACCAGAAAGGCTGAGCAGACTCCAGTGTACCAACTCACACCAAAGGACATGTGGGGATACAAACCTGACTCTATAAGCCTTAACATATATGACAGAATGCATGAGAGAATGCATGAAATCTGGTGGGGGGCTAAAGGAGGTACAGATTTAGGAAGGGGTCTAAATATGACTAAGATGTATTATATTAAATGCACAAAACTTCAATAAAAATATGTTGAAAAAAATAACAAAAAGTGCTTGTGATATAGTGTTCCATTCTTTAGACTCCATTCAGTACTTTGGCTTGCTAGTAACAGAAAATCAAACTCAAACAGCATCAAATTTAACTGAAAAGCTAGAACTAGTCTGGACTTCAGGTATGGTTAATCGATAGGTGCCTGGTGGAATCTAGAGACTCCTGTTTCTGTCACAGTCTCTACTCTGCCCTGTGTAGTTTCTGTTTCAATTGTTCCCCTTCTTGCTAGTGACCATGGCCAATGAACTTAAATACCACCTTCTTAATGCCACACCACCCAAAATAAGATGAAGCATCAATTCGAGAATCTTCCACGAAAGGAAGTGAAGCACTCCATCCCAGAAGTCCTCAGCAAATGTCTCCTCTTTGGTGCAGGCAGTCAGGAGTACATTCCTGAGCCAATCACCAAGTTTTGCATAACAGGATCAATGGATTGACAAAGCTAATCAATGCACACCACAGGGATCACAAAGCATTGACTTGCTCCAATCACCTGGCTTGGAAATCCCAAGCTCCTTTAAGAAATGAGGAAGGAACAATGTTAGAAAGGCAACTGATAGATGCCCAATACAGCAAATGTTGTCAGTATTATTTATCAAGAAAAGTGGTCACAACATATTACACAATAAAAAAGGAAATTAAAAGAGAGCATGTCAGCTAAATATGGCTCACAAAAAAACATGTGCATACATGGGTGTCTGAATGTGTTTGTGTGTTTCTGTTTAGTGATAATGACAAGGATTAGATTACATATGAATAGGCACCTCTGTTAATTTATTGTTTTTACTTAACATATTTTTTGAGACAGGGTCTCCCAGTAATCCCAGTTGGCCTGGAACTCACTACGTAGACCAGACTGCCTTCCACCTCACAGAGATCCCCCGGCCACTGTCTTCCAAGCGCTGGGATTAAAGGTGTGCACCACCATGACCAGCCCTGCTTCTCTAACTTTTATATGATAAAAATTATGGTGTTTCCCATAAAATTTCCATGGTGGATGCAGTCTGAGCTCCAGGTGAAACACGATCACTGACCATCACACCCACATTCCTGGTATTCTCTAGCTTTCCATCATCCTAGGACATAAGGTTTACCTCCCCCGCCATCCTTGTGTCATCTGTTGGTACCCTGGGCAAAAGTCTGAACCAGCCTCCAGAATCTTCTCCATCTGTGTGATTTCACAGCCACACTCCTGAAGAATCACAAACCAGAATCTCTGGCTCTGAACAGCACTGTAGAGTCACGGGAAATAGTCTCCCTCAGTTCAGAGTCACAAGCTCATTAAAGACTGATTATCATGCCTTCCAAAAAGAACGGTAGGGAAAGAAGCAGGATGGCTCACCTTCACCCAGCCAAGCAAAGAAATGCATAGGGAGGAGGCCACTGAGGTAGCTAAGAGGTAAGAAAATAGGAAAAAAAGAAATGAACCACCAATGTGTTGATGGGCATTTCATCAGCCTCTGAATCTCAATAACACTGGCATTTTGGTCAAAAGCATAAGCTTGAGAAAACAGGCTAGAAGGGTGGCTCGGTGAGTAAGACCATTTGCTTTGCAAGTGTGAGGACTTGAGTTTGATTCCCCAGCACCCACATGAAAAGCTAAGTATGGCCCATGGGCCTGTCTCCCCAACACTGTGGGGGACAGAGACAGAAATCACTGGGGTTTGGTGGCTGCCAGCCTAGCCCCAGGTTCAGCGAGAGACTCTGTTTCCAAGGAAAAAGGTGGAGAATGAGAGACAAGGGCACTGCTTCTGACCTCTGCATGCATCTGTGGGCACACAACACACACACACCCCAGATCCTTAAAAACAGACATCAAGAATTCTAAATCCTGTGGCATACCTGGCAGGACCTGTTCTAACGACTGGCCTTTAAAGTTGGTTAACATCTAGGATGACAGGTGAGCGACGGCCCTCCTCCTCCCCCTCCTCCCCCTCCCCCTCCCCCTTCTCCTCCCCCTCCTCCCCCTCCTCCTCGCAGCCATCACTAACTCATTGAAGGATCCTTCTCTGGCAGGCCACATGAAACCTGAGAGTCTCTTTTTCACAATAAGTACATAGGGCCATCTGTTATCCTAAGCTAAAGATTTCTAAAATGCCCACAGAACTCTGCCATTCTTTCTCTGTCCTGACCCAGACTTTCCTCATTTTCCAGATGTTTATACCTGGTGTTTAATAACCATTCACGCTATGAATAACATCATTCATAAAACAACTAAATACTGCTATTGAAAGGATACTGAGGCAACAGACTCTATCTGACTGAATGTCAGAGAAATTGCTGTGTGCAAAGGAGCGTTGACATAATCTGAGTGATCCCGGGATCTAGGGATGTAGATTTCCAGAGTCCGTAGTGCCCGGGGATAATGAGCTGAGCTGGGAGACAGCAATTCTTTGTCTCTTGATGTATCTCAGGTCTCGGGGGCTCAGTCATTTCCCAGCAGATGATCGAACTGAACACTGACCAGAGCCAGGTGGACTTGTGACATCATTATGTGGGAAGGACTCAGTGCAAGTGCGCGGGTGTGGTGAGGCACACGAGGACCATCAGGTGCACGACTGCCTAAGGCCGTGACCATCACAGGGCTCCAAACCCTGCAGTCCTGGATGCATCTCCCTCCATCCCTCCCAGCTATCCAGCTGCCCCCTCCTCTCATGCAAGCCCCTCTTCTGCTCTCTGCCTGGTAAGCACCTGATGACATCTGTCTTCAAGGATGCATGTATGAATGAGAAAACAGTGTCTGAGGCAGACACGAGGTGTCTTTGGAAGGCAGGACTTGAAGAAGGATGGGTGTGGTGGGACTGACAGAGAGCTGCCGAAGGGCAAGGCCTTGGCTCTGCATGCTGAGTAGGTGCTGTTGGCTAGTTTGAAGAGGTACATCCCTCAGAGCAGGAAAAGCACTTCAATGTTCCTGCATGGGAAGATGCTGGAGCAGAGGGACCAAGCAGGAAGGAAGAAATAAAGCTGATTATACAAGATCCAGGAAGATCACAAGGTGCTCAAATGGGGATGTGGACATGATGGCACAGTGTGAGTCGTCACCCACTATTCCCCACCCCTTGGCCTCTGCTCCCCTCACATCTCCTCTGGGATAAGGTGGGAAGCAGGCAGGACTCATGTGATGCATGAGTTTGGGAAGGAAAGGGGAGCTCTCCTCTAAAGAAAAGCTGCGCAGAGCACCTGTATGCTGAGCCACTTCCATATGTGGCCAGCTCAAAAGAAGATGCCCACGCATGTCACTCGGCCTGCAGGGAGGAAAGTCAGCCTACCTTGGGAGTGGAGGCACCAAAAAGCCAGTTTGCCCAGCATGCCTCAAGACCATTCTCCAGAAAACCAAGGCTAGCGTGGGGTAGCTTTGTTCCTTACTCGCCTGAGTTGTATGTCCTAAAATGGTTCAAAACTCACCCTGTGGAAGGGGTGCCGTATCAACAACAGGTCCCTCCCCACAGAGACTGAATCTTAGATGTTGAAGCCTGTGAATACACCTTTTGAAAAAAAGTTTCCAAAGTGTTCTAGATATAATGTGTTAAGGATGGACCCTTGGGAAAACTACTAAAGAACTGCGAGTTTGGTGACAGGTAACAGTGGAGCTATCTATCCAAGTATCTGCATCCCATCATCCTTATTAAACAAACCTCCATAGCAAACGTGTCCCTCGGGAAGGATATTTCCCATGATCTCCTGTACACAAATGTAGACGTGGCTAAGCTGTGTGTGGCCTTATGAAAATGTTGCATCAGCTCCTAAAGAATTTTATTAAAGGCAACTAGCATTGTCCGCTTCCCCATACTTGGCTCTCTCCCCTAAACTTGTACCTAAAAAGTGGATGTGATTAGTTCTAACTCTAGCTGCCATCTTGGACCTTGCATACAATGGTTATAACCTTAGTTTTACAGAGCTAAAGGCTGAAAGGAATCTGATTCTCTGATTGTCACAGAACCATTCCTTATCAGAGAAAGAATAAAGTTTTACCATGTTCAATCCTATGGGTTTTGTTTTGTTTTGTTTTTTAGCTTGGAGGTACCTGATGCTGAACCCAATCCTAACTGGTACAAAAGAAATACAAACCAAAGTGTATTATAATCATCACTTTCTGGAGTGGGCATATTCAGTCAACAAATCAAGAACCCAGAGTGTGCCAGGTGCTCAGCACAATATAACAGACCCATAGAGAAGGTTCTGTTCCTTTGCTCCTTACAATCTATTGGAAGATACAGATGATTAAATAAATAAACACAAATAATCATAAACTATAATGAAAACAATAAAGGAAACAAATACAAGGCTGAGACACACAATAGGAAAGGTAGGCTGAAAGATCCCCCAGTCAATGCGGTAGCTGAGAAGCCTTAAGGAACTGGATCTAACCAGAGGCCACAAGAATGAAAAGGAATCAGGCAAATGACAGGCAGGTGTCATTTCAAAGGTAAAGGGGGTAGCATGTATAAAGGCCCTGGGGAAGGGGCGAATCTGGACTAAGAAATACACTAAAAGCTGACCAGTGAACCTGAAACATCAATGGAGCAAAAGTCTGATACCCTCAGGAATGAATGGGAACAGTGACCTATTGACAAGGGACAAATCCATGTGAACCTCGCTAGCCTTCCATTTAAATCCATCCTATAGGAAATGACTCTCTGAGCATAACACTGTGAAGCCAAGAGTCATATGTTTGAGCAGAAAGGAAGGGACCATGAGCTTTCAGACTGCGGAGCTGAGTGAGGTGGTGGAAACAGATCGTTTTCCTGCTGGGAAATAAACATTGGGAAGAGAAGAATATGTCTTTGAGTTTATTCATGAGTCCACAAAGCTCTGCTTTCTTGGTCAAACACACCACACCCCAGGAGCCTCCAGATATCAAATATTACCATTTTCAGGAATTTCCCCTGGGAGAACAAGGCTCAGTGGTAACTTCTTAGAATTGAAGAGAAGTAAAAATCAAAAAATAAAAAAAGAGAAAGTGGTAGTTCAGATGACAAGAAAGGAGGCCAGGAGAATGAAAATTTCCTGGTAGTTTCTCCAAAGCAAATAGCACCTGTGACCCAGAGTAGGGACTCGGCACCATCCCTTAAAAGCATGCTGACACTCAGAGCACTGAGTGTGATTCCCAGATAGGCAGAGATCACGGGAGACCTTGGCTTCAAATGTGGGCACTGGTCCTAGATCCCCAAAGATTTGGTTTCAGTGAGCTGGGAGTGGGGCCCACAGGAACCTGTGTTCTATCAAGTGCCAGGCACCCCTCCATCACCCACAAACATGGCCCCAAGGCTGGGAAGCTATTAATAATATCATTCATAAAACAACTAAGTACTGCTATTGAAAGGATACTGAGGCAACAGACTCCATCTGACTGAGTGTCAAAGAAATTGCTGTGTGCGCAAAGGAGCGTTGACATAATCTGAGTGATCCCGAGAGCTAGGGATGCGGATTTCCAGAGTCCGCAGTGCCCGGGGGATAGTAAGCTGAGCTGGGAAGCAGGAACATGGACCAAGACCAGAAGTTAGTCAGAGGTACTGACATGGTGAGGATGGCCACACAGCCCCGGGTTGCAACCCACCGTGTCCCTGCAGGTGCTCAGGGTTGTTGTCTCCCTGTGATTTTAGCTCAGTCCTGTATACATTCCACTTCCTCCACCAGCAGCATCAATGGCCGAGAAAGATGCATAGGTAAGGCCAGCTGATCTCACCTCAGCCTTCAGGCCACAGGTCTCAACTTCCCACTGAGCATTTGACTGGAGACTGCACCTCCTGTACAGGAGGACCCTATTGCTTCTCTCGTGCTCCTGGACTTTGCTAATCTGTGTCTCTCGTGTGGGCACCTTCTCCTCTGAACTACACCCTTCTGGAGGCCCAGAATGAGTATCCTATCCCCCATCACTTTGCACCCACATCCTCATCCAGAGCCTTCCCTGTTCTCTGACTTCCAAGCATGGCCTTCTCGGAACACACTGTCTCCACTCTCCACCTTCAGCCCCTTCCTTGTCACCCTCAGCCAGGCCTCTGACCCTCCACTCTTCAGCAACCACTTATCCCATACCCCTGTCGTCCTCCATGAAGCAGACCCAATGGTGGCAAGCACTCAGCTCCCTGATCTCTTACTTCTTCACACCTCCTTCCTCCAGCACAAGCTGCACTGGACCTCTGGGACCTCCCCCTTGTTGGTGTTTCTGTCAACTCTTTGCTTCTCCTTTTCAAGTTCATCCTGACCTCTGGGTGGTAGAGGCCAGCCATGGTGTCCTCCTCCTCCGACTCTTCTTCTGTTCAGTCCTTACGCCACTGATGGTCTCACCCAGCCCCTGCAGCTCTAAATACCATCCACACACTGAAATGGCCCTCCTAGGTTCGTGTGAGGCTCATGTAGGGAACACTTGGCCTCCAGCTGTGGGCACTATTTGGGGAGGTTATGGAAGCTTTAAGCTGTGGTGCCTGGTTAGAGGGAGCTGAAGGTAAACCTTAAGATCTGAAAGCCTAGCCCCACTTCCTGTCCACGCTATGCTTCCTGGCTGCGGATGCAGTGTGACCAGCCTGCTTTTTGCTCCTACTGCCACGGCTTCCCTACCGGCCACTATCTCAGCCCCATCGTGAAGGAATGATCCCCACAAACTGTAAGCAGAGCAAAGCCTTCCTTCCTAAACTTGCTTCTTATCAGGTGTTTGCCACAGCAGCAAAGTAACTAAGACACGCCCCTGGATGCCTTCCGTGTGGTGACCTGACTCCCTTTTCTCAACAGCACCACTTTCTTGCAATCTTCAAGGCATCTCAAACTATACCCAAAGCAGAGTCCTTGAATTACCCCTCTGGTACCTTCCCTAGTGCTGTCCGTCACCACAGATGCCGCCCCATTAGCACAGACTCCCAGGGGAGAGCTGTGTGGTCCTGACACATCTTTGCGTCACATTCCACATCCAGTCTGTGTGCAGTCTCGGTCAGGGCTGTCATCAGAATGTGTCTCAAACCTGCTCTTCTCCACCTGCTCCAGACTCCATAACTCAGGCCTTCACCCTCTCATGGGCATTCCAGAAGCTTCTCAGCTTGCCTCATTGTCCCAGCCTTGGCCCCATTCCCACGGTCTGCTCACATACCACAAATCAATAAATTGTGTTGGGCTGGGAAGAAGATTCAGTCGGTAAAGTGCCTACCTTGAAAACATGAGGACCCAAGGGTAGAGCCCGGACACCCCTGTGAAAATCTGAGCTCAATGGTGCACACCTAAACTCCAGCACTGGGGGGTGGATCTCAGGGGTTGGCTGGCCAGCCATTTAGCAAATTCCAGTTTTTTAGGGCACAATGCAGGATGGGCCTTAGCCAGGTCACCTGCTATGAAAAATAAGGAATGGCTCCCATGGGCGTGGCGCTCCACTCTGGCTAGTCCTGATACCAGCCTCCACCCCACACCTGGATGACCTGCCTAAGAGACAGATCATGGGTGGCTGCAGTCGGGACCCCACCCCATAAGGCAATTGGCTAACCAGACTTATAAGACCCCTTGCACTTCCTTGAATAAACTGAGTTTGAAGTGGCTTACTTACCAGCATGCTTCTCACTCAGCCCCCCCCCTCAGTTTGTATTTTGATTCCGCGCCTACTCACCTCCCCCCCATGGCAGAGACCCTTCGTCCCCTCAGGCTGGCCCCAAGCACAGGGACCCCCAAAACAGGTTCACTGAGAGACCCTGTTTCAGAAAATAAAGTAAAGAGCTGTAGAGGAAGACATCCAATGTCAGCCTCTGGTCTTCTCACACAACCGTGCACACACACACGCACGCACACACGCACACCACATACTTAAAAGAAAATTAAGGGCTATCAAGATAGCTCAGAGGGTGCTTGCAGACAAATCTGGTAACTTGAGTTAAGTTCCTGGAACCCAAATGGTAGAGTTGTCCTTTGACTTCCACATATGTGCCATGGCATATGCATACACTTACAGACATGCACATGCACACATACAAACACACACACACACACACAAACAAGCACATATACACACAATAAGTATTATCCATGCTTCCATACCAGGTGCTGGGGATACTTCAATGAACAAACTCAGTCCTTGCCCTTGTAGAAAGTTTACATTGTTTGAGGAAAGAAAGATATTACCAAATTAACATGCATTACAACTTCAGTTGCTGTCTTTTCTTTTGTTACTGTAATAAATTGCTACAAACCTGGTCATTCAGTGGAATCCAAATCCTTTATCTTATAGATCTGGGAGCCAGTAACTTGTCATAGTTGTCCTTGGGCTTTAGTCTTAATGTCAATCAATCTAGCTGTTTCTTGTGGAGGCCCCTGAGGAGTCCTCCTGGTCTCCTGGCCTTTTCCAGGTTCTAGAAGTTTCCTACATTCCTGAGCTCATCCCTTCCTCACACCACTGAGACCTTTCCTTCCACTGACACAGCTCCTCTGATCTCCCTTCCTCTGAAAAAGACACTAGGGTCCCCTGGGATAGGCCAGCACCACATCCCTCACTCAGGATTTGTAATTTAAAAACTTCAGTTCATTTCCCAGGTCAGGGTCATACCACAGAATCCAGAGGATTAGATGTGGATGTCTCTGGGAGCCACAGCTCAGTCAGCCATGGTAGTGAGAAGTGTTCTGAAGAAACAGCAAGATCAGGTAAAGGAGATGAAACACATTAGAGAACTAGGTCACCATGTGTTCTGGTTTGCATAAAGAAGGCCGTATCATGAAGCTGTGACAATGAAGCCTGGTTGGCAGTGGAGACCCTAAGAAGACATTCGAGATGCCAAGAAGACATCTGCCAAGGAGAACTGCATGCAGGGAGTGGTGCCAGTTAAAGAGAGAGATGGATGTTGCCCACAGCAAAGTGGAGGAGTTGAGCCATCTTAGCCCTTTGGAAGTAAAGTCCCAGAATTTGGACCTGGAGCTCCTGGATTTGGTGTTTACGCTGCTGGTTTTCAGTCTTGTTTTGGTCCAGTATTTCCTCACTGGGCCTCTATTCCTCCATTTTGGAATGAGAATATGTATTCAGTTCCATTGTATGTTGCGAGTATGTAATTTGTCTTTTGATTTTACAGGGGCTTAGAGTTAAGAGATTGTCTTGAGTCTCAGAAGAAACTTTGGAGTGTGGACTTTTGAATAGTATTGAGGCTGGTAAAGACTATGGGGACTTTTAAGGTTGAACTAAATGCATTTTGCATTTTATATGGTCATGACCCTATGGGGTCCAGGGAGTGGAATGTGGTGGTTTGAATGAGAATGTCTCCCATAGGCTCTAAGTATTTAGACATTTTGTCCCCACTTGGTGGCACTATTTTGAGTGGTCTTAGAAAGTGTGGCCGTGCTGGAGGAAGCACATCCCTGGGGGCAGACTGAGAGATTTCTTAAGCCTTGCTTGGTCAGTGTTTCTGTCACAACAACAGAAAAGGAACTAAAACTGTGGTGGTGACATCGGTGCGGAACAGGACATACAGGCAGGAATCCTGGGAAAGCAGAAAGGAGGGGCTTACTGCAGGAGCCAGTGCAGGCACAGGTCAAGAGGTGGGAATCAGCTTGAGCTGTCTGAAGGATGGCGAGGGCTGAGCCCTGCAGTGGAGGAGGCAAGAGGAATGGAGGGGGTACAGCAGGCAAATGGGACTTCCTGTTCTCTGCTGAGGGCCTTTTGTCTTTATTCCCAGTGTAATGAGGGGTCACTGTGAGTCAGTATTCCTCTTTGGTGCCAAAAGAGACATGAGGACCTGGAGTTTGGAACTCGAAGCAGCCCATAGTGCCGTGCATACCGGAGTCACACTCTAGGTCTGGATTTCATCAAGGTGGTTCCTTTTCAACTTTTTAAAAATGTATTTATTTTTATTTTATGTATGTGAGGATTTTGCCTACATGTATGTAAGTGCACCATGTGTATGAAATGCCTCAGAGCTGTCAGATCCCCTGAAATTGGAGTTATAGATGGTTGTGAGCCACCATGTGTATGCTGTGTCTTCTGCAAGAGCAGCCAGGGTCCTTGACTGCTGAGCCATCTCTCTGGCCTCCTAGTAAATGGTTTTTCAACATCTTAGAGGACTCCATTATCTTTTTGCCAAGTCTGGGCTCTTGAAATTCCTTTGATGCAACTGTCACGTCCCATCTGATTGTCCACCACCATCCACAGCATTTACCCACCAGACAAGTCATTTCCGGTATAATGAATAGGTCTGAATGAAGAATTTTAAGTGACTCTGGCATTACTAGACGATGATAGAGTCAAATGCTCTCCTTTTATTTATAGATTTATTTTTTATTTATTTTTATACTGTGTGTATGGATGTTATGCCTGCATGTGTGTAAAGGCATCCATGTCATGTAATGTCCATGGAGGACAGAAGAGGGCTTCCGATGTCCTGGAACTAAAGTTAAAGATGGTTGCTAGCTACTGTGCGGGTGCTGGGTCCTCTGCAAGAACGGCCAGTGTTCTTAACCACAGACACAACTCTCCAGCCCCTCCTTCTACTTATTTGGTTTTTGACAGGGTCTCCTGAGTCTCCACTTCTGTTATAAATAGAGATCCTCTGGGTGAGCTTAAAAGACACAGCTCCAGCACGGCTGGTGAGGCTCCTGGAGGCTTCTAGGCCCTCCATTAACACATCTGAAAAGCACGTGGGTGGATGAGAATGTGACTCACCACATGGAGAGGCTTAGCCCATAGCACACACTGTGACCATCACAAGCTCTTGTTTGCAAGGGACTGGAATCTTTCTGCAGACTCTCTTTCCGCAAACCTAAATATGTTGATTCCTGTGACAAATGGGACTGCCCAAGAGTCAACTTCATTGTGATTTGATGTTCCTCCGAACCTGCTCCTTCTCCACCTGCTGACTCAACCCCTCTCCAATTCTTCATGATACCAGGAAAACTATCTTCTCACACCTGCTTCCAGCACAGCCGGAAGGAGAGATGTGCTTCTTGCTCTGAAGTTTTCTTTGTCCAGGACTGGGTCACATGGCTATCCCTAGCTAACCACTGGTGATGAGATGCTAAGCCTGCATCTTACAGGCTCATCTGTGATGCCAACACAGAGTTCATGGCTTTGCAAATGTGGGTTGCAAGTGGAACTCTTAGCAGAAAATCAAGCACAATAGCCAGAGAGGGAATGGCTGTCTGCCCACAAGATAAATGTTCTCTACGAACATCTCTCATACATGACATCCAACTTGTGTGATGACACCTCAGGGAATAGGGAGCTTAGTCCCTTGTGAAAGCTCTCTATTCTACTGTTCGTGCTAAATTATTAAATTATTAGAAAATTCTTATACTCAGTCACGTACAACTTCCACCAACCATCTGACTGTGTTCTCAGAATAATACAAAAGGAACACATCCGGACACATAACAGCCCTTCAAATCATCAAAGCTGGTTCCCATTACCCTCTGTAGATTTCTGGCCACAGGCAGAACATTCTGGTTCCCACACCATTCTGCTGGATTTCACTCTCCTCCTTATGAACTCTGACTTATTGACATCCTTATAAATCAGGGAAGTATAATTCATCAAATGAAAACATGACAGAGGAAAGCCATATCTAGGGAAAGTGAACTCTAAAAGCAGCCCACAGCAACAAAACTGAGTGTTGTCCACACTACCATGAAAGAGGGATATCACTCTAGGAGAGCATTGTCACTACTTAAGAGACACCACACCAGGTTTCCTCCGGGACAGAACAGATCACTGTGACTCGATGAACAACAATCAATGGCTGGCCTTCACAAAACCCCCGCACTTTAAACCACAATGAATTATGTATCTACCTACAGCAGACTTGGCTCAGCACAAGGAAGTGCTCATAGTTAGAGGACTCCAAGGAAGGGAAGCTAGCAAAAAAAAAATTTTTTTAAGGCAAATTAACTAATCCCAGCTCTTCTCAACCTGAGCCATTCCCTCACTGAGAAACACGACAAAAGCTCTGGAAACTGAACTCTCTTGCTGTCTCTCTCTGTGTCTCCTTGACCCTCAGACTCTCTCTCTCCTCCTCAGGCAACTTTCTCATCCCAGTCCATAATAAGCCTCGCTTGTTACGTATGTACTTCTAGTCATACAACTGAAATTATTATCCATATTATATTTAGCAGTGATCTTATACGGCTGCACGTTAAGCTTATTTTCAATGACCTGTCCATGGTTTAAAATCTTTCAGCAGAAAGGCACTTATCCAACTAGATCAATCTAATACTCCACCAACTTTTAGAATATCAGTACTTATGTTAAAAGCTACTCCTTTGGGGCTAGAGAGAAGGCACAGTGGTTAAGAGTACACGCTGTTCTTCCAGAGGACTGGAGTTTGGTTCCCAGCATTCACATCAGGAGGCTCACCACAGCATGTAACTCCAGGAGACCTGATGCCCTCTTCTGACACTGTAGTCATGTGCATGTGTGTATACACACACACACACACACACACACACACACACACACACACATATATACTTAAAATTAAAAATGGGGGCTGAAGAGGTGACTCAGGGGTTAAGAGCACTGGCTGCTCTTACAAAGAACCCAAATTTGGTTCCCAGTACCCACATGGCTAACAGCCATGCACCATTCAAGTTTGAGGGGATCTGACATCCTCTTCTGGCCCCCATGGGCACTGCATGCATGACTACATTTACATACATGCAGGTAAGACAATTATACACATAAAATAGACAAAAATTTTAATGTATAAAAAGTACTCCTATTCAGTTTCATCCTCCTGATTTCGCCCATGATTTCTACCTATGATGACACTTACTGAATTCTACTTTTGTCACACCAGGCACTCAAGACCCTTTTCAGGTAAATATCAGGACAAATATGATAAGCTATCGTTCAACATAAATGTAGTTAAAAACATGACCCAAGAACTAGAGAGATGCTCAGTCAGTACACTGCAAACAACCTGAGTTCAGATCCCCAACACCCATAAAAGAACTGAGCATAGTGTTACACATCTGTAATTCACACTAAAAAGACAGACACAAGTCAATCCCTGGTGCTCTCTCACTGGCCAACCTGGCCAAAGTGATGAGTTCCAGGTTCAGTGAGAGACGCTGCCTCAAAAATATGATGGAGAGCATGAGAGGAAGACAATGATGTCAAC
Source organism: Eospalax fontanierii (assembly GCA_035773235.1). Lineage (NCBI taxonomy): Eukaryota > Metazoa > Chordata > Mammalia > Rodentia > Spalacidae > Eospalax > Eospalax fontanierii. The sequence continues at coordinate 15,491,904 of CM069546.1, forward strand.
TTCTGGTCCTCAACCATGTGCACACACAGAAACACAAATATAGACACACACACACACACACACACAGACACACACACACGGCCCAAATGGGGAACTCCTAAGTGCAAAGCCCTGACACTCCACAGCAAACCTCTTCATTCTCACTTGCCAGACACAGCTGGTCATCTGCAAGCAAATGAGTCATGCAGTCCTGCAGAGAATTTCAGACAAGATTCAGTACAGAACTCTGCTGAAACCCAGATTCACTGTGTGTACCATTCGCCACAGCCGCCCATTTCAGAGCCACTCAAACCAAATGGGCTCCATCTGGCATAATTCTTGAAGAACCAGACTGAATCACACAAACCACTCCTTAAGCCAATTGCTCATCATCATGCAAGTACTCGTTCTAGTGTTTTCTGCTGATTGCCAACAAGCAGAAGGAGCCTACTATCTACTCAGGATTCCAAACTGATCATCTGCCTTTCATTACTCCATTAAAAACCAGCTTTTCAAAGATTCCCATCAAGCTTGCATTCATTCTAGAAGAAAACCAGAACTAAAGCTACAACTGAAACAGCTTTTGCATCCACAGCTACAGCACAATGTGTCAATATTCCCAGTGACTGGCAACAGAGGGACTGGGCATCTCCCCCACTGGCATATGACTCTCAGTGCCTTCCTGTGGAAGGGGACTCATCCTCACCCTGTGAATGATAAATTCCACTAACTGCCTTGCTTTGAGTGATGGGAAATGAGCAAACATGAGGCACCCCCGTTCAAGCAGAAGCTCTAAGGGCCACAGAAAACTCAGTACACCTCCATCAGAGCCACACCCTCAACATGGGGTTGATGGAGAGTGTAGGGTGTCAGCACAGAAAGCAGCTGACCTGCACCCAACATGTGACACAGGCAAGAAACACTTGGTATTGTCGTTTGTTGTCACCACAAAGCTGACTGTGCATAGTTCATAATTCACCTTCAAAACACAAGGGTATCCAGGCTCTAAACTGTAGGTTAATTGGTTAGCACAGCTATGTACTAGTTATCAGGACAACTTGGGTTTGGGTCTCCTTTTAATTTACATATTGAATTTTTGTCAAAGAACAAAGGAGCCAGCTTTTAAATCATAGGGAACCCATTCTCATGAGGTTAGCATGGTCATGTTATTGATATTAATAGAGCACTTGTGACAAGAACTAAAAAGAGCCATACAGGAATGCAGATATCTAGTACATCCCTAGCTATACCCTAACATAGGCAAAGTTAAGCCCAACCTGTTGGCTTGGGAGGCTGAGGTAGGAAGATCACAAACTCATGAACTGCCTGAGCTGTAGGGTGAATCCAAGGCTACCCTGGGTATCTTAGTGAGACCTTATCTCAAAAATGCCAAACAAACTTCAGTTGGCAAAGTGTTTGCCTAGCAAGCATAAAGGCCTGGGTTCGAGCCCCGACACTCACTGCCTAAATTGGATGTCATGGTGCATGCCCATAATCCTAGCACTCGGGAAATGGAGATAGGAAGAGATTCAAGGTTGTCCTCAACTCCATAGCAGTTTGGAGGCTGGGGATATATTTCACTGGTAAGTGCTTATAGGCACAAGACCCTAGTCTCAATCTCTAGAACCAAAAAAAAAAAAAAAGAAAAAATAGAATTAGTTTATAACTTTTCATTTCTATAATTATAAACCTACCACAGATCTAGCTCATATGGGCTTCCCCATAGTCAGATTTACAGCCTGGCCTTCGCTATTATTCCTTTAGTATGTCTGGAGAAAAGACATTCCCAGGAAGTGCTCTTTTTAAAAAGACAGATACACTATACATTTTTTTCCACCACCTCAACCATCACAATGAAGTTATCTTAATAAAAGTCTACGAAGCGCAACTCGGTTTATGAAAACGTTTCGGCACCTTATTTGAGTGGGGAATACCCATTTTGAATGATCCTGTGGCATCCTGCAGAACGCGTGCTGCCGAATGCGGCCTCCTGGAACCAACATCCCACCCCCGTTTCCGGCTGTTACACCCCTCACCCCAAACTGGCTAGGTCTTCAATCCTCCCTTCCTCTGATTCTCTTATTTTTACCAGCGTAATTCCATCCCCAGGCTTAGCGGACCCTCAGGGAAGGGGATAGCTTTATACAACTCTAGCCTTGGTCCTAGATGCATTAATACAGTCTTCCCTGGGAAGGAGCTTCCTCTAGTAGGCCAGGCCGGGGGATGGGACTATTTTGGTCTAGCAGGTGGCAAATCACACTCCTCCTACAGCCAAGCGGCCCTGTGAGATGCTCCCAATCTCCACCGTCTTGCCTCTTCTCTTCTGGAATGTCACCCTGACTCTGCAGTTTTGAAACTGAGCCAAGGTGTATAACTTTCCTCCGTAACATAGGCAGCCTCCCTTAGGTACACTGTCTTTCTGACCAAAGGCATAAGAATCCAACAGTGGAAATAATTCAGCTTAGAGTTCATCTAGTCCAGTGTCCGTGTGTGTGTGTGTGTGTGTGTGTGTGTGTGTGTGTGTGTGTGTGTGTTTACATGTGCAAGTACATGGATGGAGGCGAGTACACATATGTATGTGTGCATTTGGACACCAGAGGGCAGCTTCAGTTCTCATTGCTCAGGTGCTGTTCACCTTCGCTGTTTTTTGAGACAAGGTCTCTCATTGATCTGGCGCTGTCCAAGTAGGCTAGACTGACTGGCCAGCAAGCCCTAGGGTCTATCTCTGTCTCCCAGGGCTGTTACGAACCAATACTCTTATTTTACAAATGAAAACAAAACAAAAGCAAACTAAACAAGACTGCCAAAGTCAGAAAATAAAACAGCACAACTTGCAGCCCTCAGATCCAACATATCCACTGTGTAACAAAATGGCCAAACAGCAGAAGGCTGGGGAGACGCTGTGAGGACACCAACTTCTCTGGTGTGAAGATAGCTGCAGAGGTACGCAATTCTTTTTAAAACCACACACACGTGGGTCTGCAGGCTGTGTCTGCTTTGTCTTCTGCTTAGTAGCACTTGAGCATCCTCCATGATTACAGATGGTTCTGCCTGCTTACACAACCCCAATCCCCCGGCCACCTGGCTCCCTGGCCCCCCGACCTCCTGGCCCCCAACTCTTGCTGATCACAGCAGTCAGACTCGTCTTTCAGAAATGTAAATCAGATCTCATTACCTCTCAGCTCTGAAAACCTTCAGTGACCTCCCATCACTCTTAGGATAAAGGTCACACTGCCCGACCCAAGGCCAGGTCCTCATGTGACCTTGTTCTTCCCTTCCTCTCGGGCTTCACTTCTGTGTAGTCACATAGACTTCTTTCAGGCTTGTTCCCCAACCTCACAGCACTCTAGAATGTTCTCCCTTCTATTGAGACACCCTCTAATGCGCATGCGTGTACCGAGGTGCGCACACATGCCCACATTTCCTTGAGTATTCACACACACTTAATGCACCTCATCTCATCTCAAAAGTTCAGTTTGCGGGACCATTGAGGAAGCGGGGACAGAAGGATTGCAAGAGCCAGAGGTCCGGGAGGACCCAAGTAAAACAGCAAACCTCTTCATTCTCATTCTTCCGGACATGACAGGACTGCGGCACTCAGGAACTCACAGCATGGAGGGGCGGGGCTTACCAGCCCCCACACCTAGCTGAGCAGTCACTGACTGTTGATGGCTGCTTGGGGAGTCAGTTTTCTTTAAGGCTGTGGTAACTTGTGGGCTGACCATACTCTGGCTGATGGCCGCACACTCACGAATGAGCAGCACAAACTGAACTCGGTTGTTTATTAAAAAAAAGAGAGAGAGGGAGAAAAGGAAGCTGAGGAGTGAGGGGGTGGGATGCATCTTGGAGGAGTTGGGGTAAAAGTTGGAGTGAACAGGATCAAAGTCCATTGCACACATGTATGATATTCTCTAAGAATTAATAAAAATATTATACCTTTTAAAACTTAGTTCAAACAGTACTTCCTGCTTCTCCTGACCCCACTCACTTCTGACTACACCCCCAGATTAGGTCACTTAGTCCTCACCCTTCCATCAGTGGTTATTTTTAGGACATAAGCTGCTGTACTCTTGAACTCCAGGCTTCTATGATCACCACATAAGACCTTACAAAGCTGGTCCCATCAACATAGCATCACAGAACGGGAAGGAATCCCTGAGGATCTACAGGCAACTAACAGCTGCCGGAGGAGAGACATTTTCTTCAATAGTGTCACCTCCGGCAAGTTGCTAGTATTCTTGTAAATAACCCCTTGCCTATGCTCCTGTAAGTCATTCTAATTAAACTCTTTGGTTCATGAAAAAGAGGAGGAAGAGCGGGAGTGGGAGGTAGAAGGAAGGTTCCTGGCTACCCAGATCACATAAATATACCCAGTGCGGAGACGCTTTCAAGGAAGCAACAGTCTGTTGGTTCTCAGAAGACAGGACAAGCAGTGTACTGGAAGACTCCAGCCCGTCAACAAAAATGTCAGTCAGATACTCTCAAGTTGAGCTTCTGACCAGAAAGCATTCACCTGAGGCCAGCTGCTATCTCCAGCAACTCCCAGGCCTCCCAGGAAGATACTCCCAGTCCTCCCAGGAAGATCTGCCAAGCCCACTCTGGTCACTGCCCTTAGGTGACCTGCAGGAGACTGGGAGGAGTTATTTTCTTAGTTGATCTGCAGCAATAGTTCAGCTGGCTCATACCTCAAAGCCAAAGATTCCTCCTCTAGTTTGCTGGCACAGGCTTGTGCCAACGATCAGGGGAAGGGACAGATTCTAGCTTCCAATGGGCCTCTGCCAGACATGTGAATCAGGACCAGAAGGTCATCAGAGGAGCCACTGTGACACAGAACTGGAGCTGGGGTCACAGTGTCCTCTGGGGTAAGGCATCTCTCCTCACGGGAAGTCCAAGTGGTGATAAGCTCTCAATTGCAGGAGCCTCACCCCACCTTGTCCTATATAGAGATAAGAAACCCAATGATAGGACTTTAAAGGCTGTATTGGCTTTCAATGAATGCTTATTGAGTGGAAGAGTAGCTGACGGTGACACATGGCTTCATATCGACAAAATACTAACAGCATGGCACTCTGGACCTATCAGAGTTACTCTGGGGTATACAGAAGGCATGTTGAAGTCTCTTCATATGTGATTACTGCCCAGAGGGGGAAAAACACTATGCAGTGAGCTGAATTCTCCATGTACTGGGCATCTACTCTGCATGAGTCACTGCGCTGGGACTGCTGACCAGAAGCCCCTGCCGGCATCAGGACTACCACTCAGGAATTGAATAAGTAACTTATAAGAAAGTAGAGTGGTAGATGGAGAGATGGCTCAGCAAGTAAGAGCATTCACTGACTGCTCTTGCAGAGGACCAGGATTTGGTTCCCAACATCCATATAGCACCTAACAACCATTCATAACTCCAGTCTCAGGGAATCTGACACCCTCTTCTGACATGTAGACACTGCATGACATGGATGCACTTACGTACAGACAAAACACTCATGAATATAAGATAAAAATAAACAAATATTTTTTTATAAAGAAAGTAGAGTGCAGGGTAGCTAGAGAGATAGCTCAGTGGTTAAGAGCACTGGTTCCTCTTGCACAACACCCAAGTTCAGCTGGCAGCACTCATATTGCCACTAACAACCATAGACACTGTAATTCTAGTGGAACCAGTGCCGCCTTCTGGCCTCTGTGGGCACTGCATGCAGGGGGTGCACCTGCATACATACAGGCAGAACACCCATACACATAAAATAAATGAACAAATAGATAAGTGATGTTTTAAGAGAAAGCAGAGTGGACCAGAATGAGTGCGATAGAGGGGAGCCCGTAACAGAACAGTGCGCAAGGGGAACCTATGGGAAGAAAGGAAGAAGGAGACAACCAGATCTGCTTGGGAGACTCAGACAAGCACCTTGGGCAGAGCAGTACATCTAGGGGTGACCCAAGCCTCCTACTCCAATACCAGCTCCCCTACTTTCTACTGCTGAACCCCGGAACCTTCCTCTCTGGGAGCCTCAGTTTACCATCCATGACAAGAAGAAGAAATGAACAGTGTGGATTTTATACTGGGGCTGGGGAATGAAAGGGTGGATGAACAGATGTGCTCAGTATACAGTGCTTAGTGTTACCATTATCACAGGAGCTGAGTCGAGGCTTGAGCCAGGGAAATCACAGAAGGCTAATCAGCATCATTCCTATGGAATGGAACTGTCGGACATGGGGACAAGCCGTGCCCAGGTACCCAAGAAGGAGGAAGACTCTGCAGCAGTTCTCTGACTTAGAGCAGGGTGGACAGGGCAGTGAGTCCTGGATGAGAACAGCAGGAGCCTAGGCCTGGCTCTGCCTGCCGTTCTTCAGCTGGCTTATTCGGGTAAGTTACTCGCAGTTCTTTGCCTCAGTTTTTACATCTGTGAAGTGGAGAAAACGTTGATGGCTCCATACTCCTCAGCCAAGGGTGTCACACAGCAAGAGCAAAGTGAATGTGACAGAGACTGTACCACAGAGACACCATAGTTATTTGTCCTTCTCCTGCGGGTTCAAACTTGGCATTGGACTGAATCCCCAGCCGAGAAGGAGAGTCACGAGTACCGTTTGTCCTTTCATTTGCCTGGCAGAGCTCTGTCTTCCAAACTGACTGTACCTCATCCTTGCCTGGGACCTTGGTAAACCCAGAGCTGGCTTCAGGAGGTCTGGGGTGGGACCCAGGCTCCCGGGTGAAGTTGGTGCTGCTGCTGATCCACAGGACACACTTGGGGTATCCAGCCTCTCCAGGGCCCTACAAAAGCCAAGTGGTCCCATTTCTCCACAGCAGGCTGGTAGAGAGGACTACAGAGAGACCCGGGCCCGAGGAGTAGTTAACGGTCCTCTTGGGCTTGTGAGTGTCAGGTGATACTCTGAATCCTATTGTTTTCATTCTACCTGTCTCAGGAGAGGAAGATTGCCCCTTTTTCACTGACTGAAAAAGAAAAAACTAAGATCCAGAGATTGCGTCGCTTGTCCAAGGCCACACAGCATGCTGTTCACAAACCTCCAGTATCAGCACTGAGCCCAAAGCAGAGGATAAAAACACAAGGCACATTCCGTGACCATCCAGCCCATCCAAACCTCACAGCAGAGGGGCCGCCCTGACACAGCACCCTGCCCAAGACAGCTGAGAGCTGAGTCATTCGATGGCAGTGGCCTGAGGAGCTGGTCGCCAGCCTCCCTGGCCCCTGGCCCACAGTGTTTCTGCTTTCCAGTCTATGTAAGCTTCTAGATCCAGCAACAGCTATCTTCCTTTTGGGTTTTCAGGGCTTAAAAGCTTTGGCTCTGAGGCAGGACTGCCTGGCTTCATATCTCTGCTCCATTGCCTACAAGTTGCCTAGCTTTGAAAGACTCCATTCTCCCATCAGATATTCACAGTAGACTCCACAGACTGCAGAGGAAGATTTTCTTTCTTTTAAAAAAAAATGTTTTGTATGATTTTATTTTATGTGTATATGTGTGATGCTGAGTGTATACATATGTAAGTGCCCAAGGAGTCCAGAAGAGGGCATTGGATCCCTGGAGCTGGAGTTGTAGAGGGTTATGAGCCACCTGATGTAGATGCTGGGAACCAAACTCGGGCCCTCTGCAAGAGCAGCAAGTGCTCTTAACCACTGAGAGAGATGTCACCAGGCCCTGCCCTGGGATTAATGTGATAATGAAGTGATTACTGAGGTAAAAATCAGAGGAGGCCACCAGCCGGGCAGTCAGCCACTGTCTTGGGCAATGGGAAAGACTCATTTATAGCAGAAAGTTCTAGGTCTTTACACTGTTTTCACACTGTCTCCTGTGGAAAATGGAGACTGTGTCACATAAAGGGTACCCTGATTACACACCAAGGAAGCATTTTGCACAAACAAACATTTGTAACACCTTTTCATGAGTCTGGCCCCAGACCTGCTATGAGTCAGAGTTGAAGTCCTATCTCACAATCAGAGATGGTCCTGAGGCTGTGTCCCCATCTCTGCCTGCCTCCCTCCTCTCCTACCCACTGTCAGCAGTCATCACCCTGCATCCCAAAGGAGCCTAGAATGAGAGATACCGAGTGAGGCGAGTGACGGGGGGGGGTGGTAGTTGCCACTCTGGCCCTCCAGGATTTGTTAACACCATTAAAAGATACCCCAAGTCATTACTGCCCCATTGTGGGACTTGACTGATTGCAGCTAATCTCTGGCTCCTTTTGTGTTCCTAATGGAGGGGTGCCTCCTATTGGGGTGGGGAGCCCATTCCATGCCTTCTTTTCTAAAACTCAGTTTAAGGAAAATAGCTAGGAGAAAAGTGTAATATTCAACAATGGAAAATGAGTGAGATAAGAGTAAATACAGAACGGGTGAAGAGCAGAATAGAGCTTTATTCAGCCTGGCAGGCCCGGAAGACAATAGCCACCCCGCGAGCTGGGGCGGGGGCAGAGGAGACAGTCACTTGGTGTGCGCTCTGTTCCCTCTGGCCTTCTTTCACCACCTCTGATTACATCAGTGAGAAATTCTCTCAGTGTCAGTGAGGCTTCAACACCCTCTGACACAGTTAATCTCCCTCTCCTAACAGCGGGAACGGCCTGCACCCCTGGAACAGAGGCACCCTAGCCAAGGGCCTGTGGCTTGGTTTCTTCCACTGTAAAATGGGATTAGTATTCCTCCTTTCACATGACTGAATGTGGGGATCATGAAAAATTTGGCAACACTAAAACATGTGTGATAGGTGACAACCAAAAACGAATGGAAAAGCAAAAGTATGCAAAGTGCTTCTGGGGGCGCTTGGCCGTGCGGCACTGTGTGCTTCCACCGGACACACAACACACCCTTTGCAGTGCACAAGCATCACACCATACAGCACCAAAGAGGTGCCGGAATACCTCAGCTCAGATTCCAGACCGCTGTATGCTGTGAACTGCAGTGTTCTTAACTACATGCCAAGTTCTCTGCTCTTGTAGAAACATAGCAGTTTAATTGTGGAAAACAAAGCTCTTTAATATTTTCCTATCATCGTTTAAGTATCAGATTAGTGTATTATGTCATGTTAAACAAGCACAGCCATCCCATTAGTATGCAAATTGGCCTCTGTCTTTGCTAAATGGTAAAATCATATATATGTATATGTGTATATATATATATATAAGAATTGTTTTAAAATGATTTTATATATGATTTCTTATCAGTAAATGCTTGACACCTATTTATACACTTATAGACTCAGGGTCATGTAATCATTTCTCTCATGAAAAGGGACTGTCCTGGTTGGCATTAACTGTCAACTTGACATAGCCTAGAGTTATCTGAAAGAAGAGCCTCAACTGAGGAACTACCTAGGTCACATTGGCCTTTGGGTGTGTCTTCAAGGGATTGTCTTAATTGCTAATTGATATAGAGGGCCCAGCCCACTGTGGGTATCACTATTCCCTGGGCAGGTGGTCCTGAACTATATAAACTACCTGAGCCTGTCTGTGAGCCACCAAGCAGCATCCTTCATGGTGTGAAGTGAGTTCCTTGTCAGAGGTAATGAGTGGGACAGCAAGCAGGACTGCCTTCAGGTTCTGCCTTGATTTCCCTCAATGATAGACTGTAACCTAGAAGTTGAAATAAACCCTCTCCTCTCCTAATTTGCTTTGGGTGAGGGTATTTGTCACAGCAACAGGAATGAGCTAGAACGGGTGCCCCAAATGAAAAATGTTTAAGAAGCCTTGCCACAAAGCAGCCGGGAGGATTCAGTGAGGGGAGTCACAGGATTCAGCCATGGTCCCAGCTGCTGTGAGATCAGAGCTGCCTGGAATGCAGTACCTTCGTTCTCTTTCCACTAATTTCTAATATTACCTTCTATGTGGGGAACATGGTTCTGGTTTTCCATTTTTAACAGCAAAATAAAAACATATTTATAAGTGATATACTTCAAAGCTAGCCCCTCAAAATAGTATATCAACCCAGAACAATGCTAGAGGGTTGTAGCAGAAATCTTGAAAATGAAATTGGATGACTAAATTACAGAACCTAAAGCTCAGAGACAGAAAGTGACTTCCCAAGGTCACACAGCAAGCTAGCAACAAAAGGGACCTAGGATTTTAACACTCTGGTTCAGGTTACTAGATTGATAATATCTTAAGAAAGGACAACTTAAAAGAGGTAAAGAGTGGTCAGATGAGTGTCAATCAAAACTAAAGATGTGGGAAAATTCATAAGGAAACCTGGTATTTTGTAAGCTACTTAAGCAATAAATGTTTTCAAGGAATTTGAGCAGAGGTACCCCACATGCATGGATATAGCTGTTTCCAGAAGCTATGCATTATTAAATAAAAATTCAAGTGCCAGGGGGTAGACTTCTTATGAGGTCACTGATGCTACCAAACCAGCATAGGCTATTGCCATTGTGACTGACTGCCCTCAGGAGCCAGACAGTAAGACTGTCTGCTGAAGGCACCACATACTGGCTGTAGTATCTAGAGAAATCAAGCTGGAGGTGAACTGGAAGCTTCTTCTTTGATGACTAGCTTTCACAGGACCAGATGGTTCCATATAGGCTGTTGGGGGAGAAAAGTCATCAATAGTCTTATCCAGCTGTGGACCCTGCATGCTACAATACTGACCTGCCAGGCAAGATCAGTGCAATAGTGGCATCAAGGTTATAGGAGCAGCCAACCACTTTCTGATTGGATTTGAGGTCCTATCCACAGAAGGGAATTCATGCCTGTTACTGTAAATCTGGCCAAAAGCCCATGACTGGGGCAGTCACGGGCCCTTGGGAAGAAGCTACTTCTGTCATTTTGCCTATCAAATCACCTTCAACATACCTAGTTTTATGCCATAGGTTAGTGCTTCTGTCAGCTTTGATCAAAGAAACCCATTTTTGCTGTGGACAGTGGATATTGCAGAGTTTTATAGCTGATCAAAGTGCTGAGAATAACTGTTCAATGTTCAGACCTAAACTGGACATCTATATCACCCCCTCCAGAACTGAAGGAACTTCACGGAAGAGGTGTCAAAAACAACATAAGAATCAGAGGAAGGGTGAAATGTGGCAGAACACTCTCTTCTGAGAATGATATGGCTGTTGAACTCATGAACTCACAGCAGTTATGATTACCAGCACAAGACCTGCACACGGATGGGCCTGTCAACATTTCATCATAGGGAACTGGGGAGCTCACTAGGCTCCATCCCTCCCTGAGGATCTGTAGGCAGTTAATGGTTGCTGGTGGAGGGACAGACAATTTCTCTAGTGGTATAAACACTAGTAAGTTGTTCATGTTCCTGTAACATCTCACCCATATTCCCATAAATAACCCTAATGAGAACCCTCGGGTCAAACACACATTTTAAAAAAGAAAGGAAAAAAGAAACTAAGAAGAAGAAAGTGATCACCAGAAACAAGAGGGAGACCAGAAAAAAACACAATAAGATGTACATTAATATATACTAATAAGGGGCCAGAAAGATGGCTCAGTAGGGAAAGCCATTTGCTGCCAAGTCTGATTCCATGAGTTTGATCCCTGGGACCCATATGGCAAAAGGAGAGAACTGACTCCTGAAAGTCGTCCTGTGACAAACACACACACACACACACACACACACACACACACATACACACACACCATGGCACATGCATGCTCACAGACATATATACACACACTATAAATAAATAAAATATAATAATATATCCTAGGAGAGAACCTACTGCTATTATTCTGCTGAATGGACATAGTATTAAACTGACGCCCAGATCCCTTCACATTCCGCCTGTAGATTAATGCATCTCTCAGTTCTCATCAGAGAAGCTTCTTTTGGAAGTATGCTCCAGTTAACACAGAGATTCACAACTGGTCAAGGTGCAGAAAATAAGAGACTGTGGAATGCTCAGCTCTAAATGGGACACTATATCATACTCTTCCTCCCAAGGCTTGGGAACCATTGTGGAAGAGGGGGCAGAAAGACTGTAAGAGCCAGAGGTGGCAGATGACCACAAACAGTGTTTACTGGACACAGCAGGGCAGTTGTACATATGAACACACAGCAGTGTGACATTAGGCACAAGACTTGCACAAACTCGAGCCAGACAAAATCCTAGCACGGAGAGAGGAAGTGGGTGTGATGTCCCGTGCCTAGCTGAGGAGCTATTGGCAACTGATACCTGCAGGAAAAGGGAGAGTCTGTTTTTATTAAGGGTGTGACCACTAGAGGGTCAACCATGCTCCAGTGGATGGATGATCCCATACTCCAGAATATACAGACAGCAAAAACTGGCCTCCACAGGTTAAAAAGAAAAAGGACACAAAGTTGAGTGGGTAGAGGGAGAGTGAGTCTAGGAGGAGTTGTGAGGGTGTAAAGGATCCAACTGTACTGTACAAAATTCTCAAAGAACTAATTTTTAAAACGGGGAAGAAAAAAAACAAAAACAAGTTAGTGATTTGGTAGACCAGAGTTTGGAGCGCAGCAGCTCTCTGTAACCCTGGCACCAGGGAGGCGGAGATAGGATCCCAGGGCAAGCAGGCTAGCTATACCAGCTGGAATCACCCAGCTCTAGGTTCATTGAGAGACTCTGGCTCAGGAAACTGGAGAGTCGTCAAGGAAGACACTCAACATCAGCTTCAAACATGCACACAAGTACACCTCGACACATGAGAGCATGCATACACACAGGCTCATAGACCACACATATGCATTCACATGCAAATAAATAAATAGCATCCCTTGGAATGAGTGTCTACCCCTTTGAAGCCCTGGACCTCTGGAAAAGGCTGTGGAGCCCTCAGCTACAAGAGTTACCTTGCTTCACAAGCTCAGTAAATAAACAAGGAAATCAGATCATTTTCAGGGTCTTCAAAGAATTCAGGCAGGGCATGAAAACAACTTAGAACTCTAGATACTGTTTTCTTTGGAGCATGGGCAAGATACGCCTTTGGGCTTCTAATTCTTTTTTTTTTTTTTTTTTAAGCATACTGTGGTGATTTTTCATAGAAACAAAAAGGGCAGGAGGAGAGAGGACATCTGTCTCACTGGAGAACAAAGGATGCTGTGCATGGTAGCCATGTAGCCTTACAAGATGACATCACTGGGTGAGATCAGTCCAATTGCAATTGAACAGTAACAAACAAACAGCTTTCTCGCCCTCTCTGAGTGGCTACTGGCCCCACACCCCAACGTCATATCCCCACCCATCTCATCCTTGCTCTTTTGGAGGCAGAGCTTGACGCCCTTGTAACTCCCAGATTTCCTTGGACCAGCACTGTGGAGACTGGGGTGTGGGCTCAATGTTTCAGTATGAATCGGCACCTCACCTGCTACTAGAAGCACATATCACCTCCACGGCATCCAGTCCTCTAGGAAAACTGACCTCTGCTTTTACAGATGGGACCAGAGCAAAGAGGAAGAATTTGAGCTAAAAAAAAAAAAAAAAAAAAAAAAAAGAGGTCTACCTAGGAGTACAGGCTCCAGAAAACAGGGTATAGTCAGCCTCCTGAACTCTACATGAGGGTCACAAATGCACATATCTTTAGCAGCGAGGCAGGTTGTGGAATGAGGGGAGCAAGCCCATTAGGGACAGTGAGGACCAAGAGACTCTGTTCATCTCTCAAAGGATGAGTGTGGCTCAGCTCCCATCACCTGTTCCCTTGGGATTCAGGTTCTGTATCACCAGGTAGTCTCACAGTTAAAGAGAAGCCAGGAGCCAGGGTGCTTGCATGAAACAGAAGTTGTTATCCTAAACACTAATAAATTGGGCACAGTGGCATATGCCTGAAATTCCAGTGCTCCAGAGGTGAAGAGCGGATGATCAGAAGTTCAAGGTCATCCTTAGCTACATAGTGAGTTTGAGGCCAGTCTGAGCTACCTGAAACTCTACGTCAAAGAAAATTTTTTAAAAAGATGCCAAGAACATAGATTTGATTTGTATTTAAATTGTTCTGATTTTCTTTTTGTCTTTTTGAGACAGGGTCTCTTTGTAGCCACAACTGGTATGGAACTTGCTATGTAGACAAGGCTGGCCTCGATCTCACGGAGATTCTGCCTCTTCCCCCCGAGTGCTAGGATTAAAGGCATGCACCAATCACACTTGGCACAAATTGGCCTGATTTTAAATGTCAGAAAAAATTTTGCTCTTTTACAAATGTCACTGGAAGTTCCACAGGGGTCTCTGTGTGTTGATAAAATACACAGCGTCTTTGCACCTGTCCCTGTGGAATTTTCTCAACTTCAGTAACCAAGCCTGAGTCATGTCTCCCCTACACACACTACAGTCTGATCCTCGCCATAACTATACATCTCCCTTTGCTTCCCAAGTCATCCTCTTGATTTGAGGAAGAACTGTTTGGTTTGGGTTGGTTGGTTGGTTTTTGAGGGGGATAAATAAGATTTAAGCACCGAAGAATGAGAAGGTGCCAACAAAGAGACAAGAGGAAGTCAGATGAGGCTCTAAAGTCTGGCAAGGAAACCAGGATAACTGCTCATTCTCTGTTTAAGCCCCAGGCTTAGCTCAGTGCCAGGAATACAGTAGGTGCTTAGCAAATGTTAGTGGCCAGATGACACGATGGAAGAATAGCCTGGCAGGCAGATAGAGGACTGACACCTGGAATCTGTAGCAGAAATGGTCATCTGTTGAGACGGGTTCTGAGATAGAGAGCCTAGGGCTGATGAAGTCAGGGTCAGACTGGGAGGACAGGAAGGTAGAGAATTTCAAATCACATAGTCTGAGTCAGAGTTGGGATATGTCACTTGGAGACAGAAAGTCTGTATTTGAGTCATCACGCTGCTAATTCCTAGCCATGAGGTTTGGGACAAATCATGAACTCCACATGATCTTTGTTCCTACATCTGGAAAGGGGGGACAGGAGTACAGAGGCCCCAGCAGTGACTGGGGGATCAAAGAAGACAATGGGTTTTAAAGTGCTTTGCGATCACAAAGTCAGCCAGACAAGAGAGAGGGGATCAAGTCAAGTCACGCAGAGCGGTGAGTCAGAGGGACGGTGAGGGCTGGCGTGTTCCCTGCATCACTGAATGTGTCCAGACAGATGTTGGCTTAGCCTTGGCTTGAGTCACCCTGAGTAACAGGTGCCTGGTCCTCTGAAGTTTGTCTCTGGCCAGCTGACTGGGATGACTGAGTGGACACAAGCTTTTGAACCTGGTCAGTGATAGGAAAGCTATGAGAAGAGTCCAAAGAGAAAGCAACCTTCCCCACCAGCCCAGGGCGACAGGATCATCTGAAAAGCTCAACCATCTTGTCTCCGAGGAGCACTTTTAATGATTCTTCCAGGGTTTCAGAATTGGTGAAGGGGGCTCACTAAGGAACAAGCTCATCAGGGTGTAGATTATTTATGTTCATAACATGTGAGTTTACACAGATCCATTAACAAGAATTACATCTGGCTACTCCTTCTAAACAATTACATCAATATGGCTTTTAGTAGTAGGCAAGGTAATGAAATAGAGCAGCTGTCCGCTGCCCTGCTGAGGTTCCCATCCCCTCCCCCCCGCCCCCAACATCAGTACCTAGAAGCTAGTGAGGCTTGGACATAGCTATAACACTTAGTGCTGCTTAACCACTCTGGGTCTCTGCTTCCTCCATGAGAAAATAGAAATAGTCATGGCCTCTTTGACAAGAGGTTGCTAAGGCTAACATGGTTGCAACATGCTAAGTACAATGCTTATCTCAGAGAAAGAGGTCTATTTCCAGGACACTTCAGAATCCATGCTCAGATCCAATCCCTTCTTTCCTGAGATATGAAGATTCCAGAATATGAAAAGTAAAACTGTCTTAATTAAACCCTTTAGGATAGGGGCTAGAGAGATAGCTCTGCAGTTAAGAGCTGATATGGGTCTTCCAGAGGACCCGAGTTTGGTTCCCAGAACCCATATTGATCAGCTCACAACTGTCTATATCTCCAGCTCCAGAGGTTCCAAGATTCTCTCCTGGCCTTCATGGGCAACTAAATTTGAACACACATAGTCACACACACACACATATAATTTTTAAAAATAAAAATAAATCTTAAAAATTAAGATGGTGAATAACAGAGTAAGATAGCCACAATCAGCCTCTGACCTCCACACACACACACACACACACACACACACACTTGGAGCCAGAAAGCATCCTGAAGGTTCACGACAGTCTCTTTGGGGAAACAAAGAGGATCCCACTTGGGAAAAGGTAGACTTCACCCATAAACTCTTCAACCAAGAAATTCAATTCTGTCTGTTTTGTTGTGCTTTCTGCTATTGATATTTGGTTTCTTGGAGGAGGGTGTGGAATTTTGCTTGATGAAAGGTTTTTCACTAGTAAAAATAACTCAACCTCTTCATTATATAATGACAGAAATGGAGACCCACAGAGTAGTAACTGGTTCAAGGACACATTGTAACTATGTTCCAGACAGAAGACTAGCTCCATATCTCTGAATGCTTCTTAAACATAAATCATAATTAGTCTAAATTATTAATTATTAGCTAATTACCATCCCTAATGCATCTATTCTGTCCTTAGATCAATGTTACGCTCTGTGCAATCTGTTCCTTCCTCTAGGGTACACAGGCGGAAAGGTCTATGTTCCATCCAGAGGGAAGAGGAGACTCTCCTCCCATGCACTGCCTGTATGTCTGGGATCCCAAGAGACTTCATATCCTATTGGTCCGCTTTGATATTCAAATTGGCTCACAGAAAAAAACAACTCAAGACAAATAAAAAAGGAAGGAAATAACATGAAATCCCAGACTAGAAGGTTTCTGCTTCTGCACAGTATCTAGTCCCAGGAGTGTCATTAAGTTTTCAATGTGATATCCTCATGTACATAGACCTGGCAGATATATTCAGTGCTTCAGTCAGGCCTTGGGCCCAGTTCTTAAAAACCTGATCTCTCAAGAAAATCTCTCAAGAACTCCTCCAGACAAGTAGTATTATTTCCATTCTTCAGATTAGAAAAGACATGCAGAGAATGAAGCGAGTCATTAAGATCACGGGACAGAGCCAAAATTGGAAATTGTGTCCATGATCTGAACCATCCTATTGGTCAGCTTTCTGCTACTGTAATGAAATACTTGAGATGATGAACCTAAAATGAAGAAGGGTTTATTTTGGTTCACAGTTGTGAGGCTTTCAACTGGACAGGTTGGCCTCATTGCTGCCTAGGGTCATCCAGTACATCGTAGTGGGGGCACGTGGTAGAAGAGGCCCAAAGCCCACACAGCAGAGTGTGAGACATAGAGGAAGAAGAGACCAGGGTTCCACAATCCCCTTCAAGGATGCCCAACTCATTACTTAAACTCTCCCACCAAACCCCAGTTCTTAAAAGTTCTGCCACCTCCCAACAGGGCCAAGCTAGAGACCAGGCCTTCAACATTTAGGCCTTTAAGGACATTTAAAATCCAAACTACAGGGGCGCTTGCTGCACAATCCTAGTGACCTGAATTCAGTCTCCAGTATCCACACAAAGAGAGAGCCCACTGCACAAAGTTGTCCTCTGAACACATGCCATGCACATAAGACTGCCCCTGCATATATACCATGCGCACACACACACACACACACACATACACACTAATACTAATACAAATAAAATTATTTTTGAAAGCTCCACACTGTGACACATAGTATTCAGTGGACTCACTATATAGCCATGTGCAACTTATAGATTCAACTAGCAGTACTCAAACAAACAAAGCAAAGAGGGGAAAGCAAGGCAAGCAGTGACTACCCTTCTGTGCCTTTGTTCACTGGCCACAGCACCAGAATGAATGTGAAGCAAATGTCCAGTGGTCCATCTCGACCGTGTGCCTTTGTAACCTCTGCACGGAGACAGTGACCCTAGGACTTAATGACACACTTTTTCCGTGTGAGCCAGCTATATTATCTGAGGATCTGAGAAGTGGTATCAAAATGATCCTGTACTGGGAGAAAAGTAGCCATGTTTTGTTACTAGTCTCCAAGATCTATCCAGCACTTCAGAGGGATGTTCACAGGAAGTTCGGGCCAGATCCACTTTTCTGCTTAGATGCTCACCCTGGAATCTCTCTCCCAAAACAACTGTGCCTTCTGTCCCCTGACCAAAGCACAGTTGATAAAGAATGAATATTTTTGTTCCTGGTCTTTAGATTGATATCAAAATGGAGGGAGATGTAGGCTGGAGAGATGGCTCAGCAGTTAAGAGCACTTGCTACTCTTACAGAGGACCCAAATTCAGCTCCCAGCACCTACACTGGGGAGCTCATAACCACTTGTGACTCCAGTTCTAGAGATTCAACCTCCTCTTCTGGCCTCTGTGAGGTACACATACAGACAAGCAGGCACATATGCATATACATACATTAAAAATTCATTTCTTTTTAATAGAAAGAAGACACTTCCTCTCTGCTAAGATGACTACTAAAAATCCAGTTGATTAAGGAACACTCACTTGGGACATAGGTCTAGTCTGCAGCCTATGGGAACTGGGTCAAATCAAGCTGAGCTGCACTAAAAGACCATACAAATGCTCAGGGGACTCCAGTAACATACTCCATACCCCGCAAGCCCCTACCCAGGAATCCTGCAGTATTTAGTGCCTGATGGAGTTTCTTCCTGGTCTGAAGGCAGATAAGAATGAACGGTTTCTTGGCTCAGCTGGGCTGAAGCTCAGATACAAATTTAAGGAAAAAGACAAGCTACAGACCCTCTTTATCTAAATACTCCCCTCTCCAATCACAGCAACTGTTTGACAATCCATGTCTCCGTGACAGGAGGAGGATGGCAGGAACCAAAAGAAGAAAAGCCATCTTTCCAGCCCACTGAGACCCGAGGTGTGGAATCCACAAGTTCGTGTCATTAAAAATAAAAGAGCGGCTGGAGAGGTGGATGGCAGTTAAGGGCACTGGCTGCTTTGGCGGAAAACCCTGGTTTGGTTCCCAGCACCCACATGGCAGCTAACAACCATCAGTAACTTCATTTCCAGGGGATCCCGTGCCTTCTGACCCCCACGGGCATTGCACAACACAGGTGCACTTACATACATGCAGGCAATCCACTCATACACATAAAACACAAATAACAAAATTGAATAAAATAAAAACCGAAAGGGAAACAACTGACCAAGGGGAGCTCTAAGTGTGACTGCGACTGCACACCGAAGGGCCGCTGGGCAGAACACGAAGACTTCCTCCTTCAGCCAGGGGCCTTGGTGTTCACTGTGCCAGTCCACTGTTCATGTTGCCTCGTGTTCCTGCAGCAAATTGACCTGTTTCATTTTCACAAATGGACCAATTGTTCCCATGCCTGGTAACATAGTCTCTGTATTCCACTGTGGCTTAGCAAAGTTTCTCATATAACAGCTCTGCACGCCTGCCCGGCTGATGAAACGTTCAATTTAATCACCTAGGCCATGAGCCAATGTGCTTGCTGGAGGAGAAAGGCAAACATAACAGTCTCTGTGTAACAAAGGTCCAAGGTCCTTGGAACTCAACAGAAAACAACTCTCTTTGGAGCTGGACCCATTACAGTAGTTAGATCCTCATCAGGGGATTGGATTCCACCAGTGAGGACTAAAAATCCCTCCACAGGCGACATTCCTCATCCTAACCACTCTGCTGTTTAGAGTGTGCTTTGTAGTATACTGTGCCCTGATTTCTGTAGCATGTGCAGTGTGGAGGGTCACTCTGCCCCTAACCAGGGTCCTCTGCAGACCTGCCTGCTTAGCTTGAGCTCAAGAGCTAAGCCCCACCCTGCTTTCAAAGGCTGAGACAAGTATGTATTTTCTGTTAGCATACATGTGTGTAATCACACATATATAATTAATGGCATATCTAGATATAAAGACATAAATATATTTTATAACATCTGTGATGGGGATCCTACTCAAGAAGTTTAATTCCCGTTGCCTTGCTTTTAATCTCAAATTTTGTTGGGTGTATTAATTACTTTCATTGTTGCTATGGCAAAAAAAGAAATCTCTATCAAATGCAACTGAAGGAAGTGAGGGCTTCCTGGCTTATTGTTTGAGGGGATACAATCTATCATGGCAGAGGAAGTCGGAGAGGAAGGTGAGGCAGCTGGTCACATTGCATCTACAGCCGTGAAACAGAGAGAGATGAATGCTGGTGCTCAGCTTGCTTCTTCCTTTTTATTTCTCTGGGAATCCAGGCCATGGGATGGTACGGCCCCTATTCGGAGTGAATCTTCTCGCCTCAGTTAAACATCTGGAAAATCCTTCATAGACATGCCCTTAGGTATGTCTCTTGGGTGATTTCAAATCCAATCAGGTTGACAATGAAAACAATCATCACAATAGGTTAGTCTTTATCACTATTTCCAGATTAGAAGTCACTAGGATGGAACCATCTCTGTATTCCCACATCAAGAGAATACCCGTGGGTCTTAAAGGAGCATTTTTCCACTCTCATGCACCTTTCCATCCTAGATCCCAGCACAGGACTAGCTCACAGTTTGGCACTCAGTAAACATTTAGCAACCTAATCGGGAGGTTGATTAAAAGGTTGACCTGAGTCAAAGGCAGCCATTAGTTAATAAACTTGTACATACATGATACTGTAAGCTCCACAGGACAAATTAGGATCCCCTGTCCCTCTTCTCAGGGACACCCCTAAGCCAAGGATTCAAAAGCAAGTCCTTCATCTGGGAAATAACCCCAGAAAGAAGCGAGGACTTGGACAAATGGAAAATAAGTTAAAACACGACAAGTGAATGTGCAGATGGGTGAGACTCCCAGTGGGACTTCCAAGAAGCCACATGGCATAGGCCTTCCAGTTGCCCCCATTAAAGGTATTTTCTCCTGACTCCCATCTGTAAGTTAAAGGCTACCACTGCAGATGTCAGTCTCCAGCACTGCCGGAGACCCCTTATCTTTAGCAGACTGTGACGCTGCAGCACAAGAAAGCTGCGAGGCCGAGTCCTGGGAATGCAGTGAAATGCGGCTGAGTAAAAGAGCTAAGAGCGCAGGGAGCGAGGCAGCTGCCACGTGTAGTCAATATATCTGGAATCTCTAGAGCACGTGGCACAGCCTGGCACACAGGGGGAATCAAAAGTGTGTATAAGAGGATGCATTTATTCCATTGGTTTTGTTTTTCAGAGGAACTCTTATAAGCGAAGTTTAAAATATAGTGGAGAGGAAAGAGGCAAGCACTCCCTGAGCTGAAGCCCAGAGCTCCACCATCCTTCCTCACCACACACAGACTGTCAGGGAGAACATCCGTGACGCCTCAGAGCACAGGTCTAATTCATCCTCCTCGGTTTACGAGCAGGACCATTGAGAGCCACATCTGTGGTGATGCCATGAGTTAGTACTTGCAGGTGAAGGTAGCCCAGAAGAGCTGGACAGTGAGGGTGGGCATCACCCCTGAGCTCAGACGGAGCAGAAGACTTGCCAGAACATTCCTGGGAACCCTGGCTAAGGACTGGGATGCTCCTCTCCAGGCCTGCAGGAAAGGAGGAGTCTCGTTGCAAAGTCACAACCTCTACCGTCTCCAGGAAATGTCATTTGCGTCAGCACTCCAGAACCACATGTCATCAGCCAGGGGACATGTCAGCACCATCCATTGTCACAGCTGCAGAATCTCTTTCCACACATACCAGAAGGGCTGTCATCATGGATGGGCAGACTCAATCCCTCCCTGTAGAATTGGGTCCCCTTGTCCCTAGAGGGTGACTCGGAGCAAGCTCCTAAGGATCTTGAATACACAAATTTGTGCTAGAGAGTCAAGATTGAAGTCAGTAGGCTGGAATGAGCTGTCAGTCTCCCTGGGCAGAGGAGACCAACATGGAAGAAATGCTTCAATTTCATCTTCCAGGAGCTCTGAGATTTCCTGTGGCAACATCCAGGTCCTGTGTATGACGCCCAGCCCCTTAAGGGGCTCTTACTGCCAATACTGAGTACTCCCAGGCCAGCTGACATCAGTCCAAAAAGCAGGTGAGATAGCCATGTCACCTACTGGTTTTATCCAAGGAGTGGGGAGGGGAGTAGCCCCTCTTTCTTGTCTTTATGCAGTACTTGGATGGTCTCTCTGCTGACCAGAAAGGTGTATGGAATTACCATAAAGCATGCACCAACAAGGGACAAATGTTATGTCTCAATCAAAAGTTTTTCAATGAAAAATTACAAAGAACGATTTGGGTTAGCTCCAGTGGAAATTAGTGTTCTGTCTGGGTTCATCCCCCAAAACAGAACACAAATAGATCACCCCACCCAGAACATCTTGCCTGATCTCTGCATTCATTTATTTTCAGTTAGTCTGTGGTGTCACTATGTGTGTGTCGTGTGTGTATGGTGTATGTGTGTGAGTGTATGATGTATGCATGTGTGCATGGTGTATGCATGTATGTGTGTGGTATATGCATGTGTGTATAGTGTATACATGTGTGTGCATGATATATGCATGTGTGTGGTATATGCAGGTGTGTATGTGATGTATTCGTGAGAGTGTATGATGTATGCATTTGTGTGTGTTGCCTGATCTCTGCATTCATTTATTTTCAGTTAGTCTTGGTGTCAGTATGTGTGTGCATAGTGTATGCATGTGTGTGTGTTGTATGCATGAGTCTGTGGGAAGGGATACGCATGTGTGCGCACCTGTGTCTACAGGTCCTCTCACTTTACTCTCACTAGCACAGACCCCAGAGGCCAGAGTCTGGCACCATCTCCCCTACGGCACTCCACCTTGTCTTTTGAGACAGGGTCTCTCATTGAATACCCTCCCTTTACTTGTTCTATCACCAGAATTTCAACCTCGTGCTGGATCTTCCTGTACCCCTGGAACTAATTTTCTTGGAGTACATTAGGCTGAGCCCTTGGTATAACCTGATTTCATTCCCACAGCACCCCACAATGTGGTAATACCTATTAATATTCTACAGATTAAAAACAGAAGTTCAGAGAGGGCAGGACCTACCTAAGAACACATAGCTAATATGTAATGGAGTTGAGATTCAAATCCAGATTTACTTTATTTTCAAGGCTGAGATCTGAAAAGAAAATCGGCTCCCTTTTTATTTTTTAGGAGGTCTTTCATTTATTCTTCAACAACTTCATACATATATACAATGACTCTTGATCATATTCGCTCTAACTTTCCCCTTCCCAACACACCCCCTCCCAACTTCATGTTCACTCCTTATTTCTGTTTGTTTATTTTAAAAATAACCCACTGAGACCAATGAGTGTTGCCCTCTGGAATTCTGACTGATCTTGTTGGACTGATCTTGTGCAGATCTTGTGCAGGTAACCATAGCGAGTTCATGAGTATAATAGCCATGTCACATACAGAAGACAGCATTGACATCACTTCTCACCACCCTCCAGCTGTTATATTCTTTCCAGACCCTCATCTGAAATGTTCCGTGAGCCTTGAGGGGCTTTATAGAGATGTCCCATTTAGACCTGAGCTCTCAGTGGTAAATTATTCTCAGCACTTTGACCACGTATGGGTTTTTGTACTAACTGCTGTCTACTGCAGAAAGAAGGTTCTCCAGCCAAGGCTAAGAGGAGCACTAATCTATAGGCATAAGCATAAACATCTAGAAGGAAACTTGACATATCCATCTAGCAAAATAATAGTAGCAGGGCCTATGAGCTACTAAGCCATAGGCTTTTGATGAGGTTTCAGTATCAGCCCTGAATTTTTTCCTTACAGAACAGGCCTCAAATACAATCAGAAACTTAGTTACTACCATAACCTTCATGACTCTATTGCACCAGTGGGCACACATATCTTGCCTGACAGGTCAGTATTGTAGCATGCAGGGTCCACTTCTGGGTAAGACCATTGATATCTTTTGAAAGCTAGCCAACATGAGGAAGTTTCCCAGTCAGTTCAAGCTTGATTTCTCCATATCCTTTAACCAAAGACAGTGGTTTCTTTAGGAATACCATCTAAGTTATTGTGGGCAATCAAGAGCAATGCAATAGCCTGTGTTGCTTGGGGGTGACCTCTGGGGCCTTCTTAGTCAATAATTCATAGGTATATTTATATAAAAATACATAATTATACACATAATAATTCAGAAGCCTGGTAATGAGATTTTCATTTGATGGCCCATGCCTTCTGAGAGAAGCACTGTCCACCAACACAGTTTACCTGGTTTAAATTTCTTTTTTACAAAATTAAACTGTTTAGTTTTCTTACAAAGGAATGGGTTTCCACAGGGGTTTTTCATACATCCTTAGTTTGAGTTAACCCATTGCATACCCCGTTCTCTTGTAAGGACCCCCCCAGAAATGAAGAATGAAGGCTGCAGCAAATCTGACTCCATCTTGTTAGAAAAAGCCTCAGCTACATAAGCTTGGCTTCCTGGCTTCAGAAACTCTTTCCCACCCCCCTAGTTAAACATTTGCAAGGACATAGCCTTCAAATATCAGATGGTTTTGTAAAAACACCCTACTTGGACTACATGAGATCTGGTCAGGTTGACCAAGGCTAAAGTCAGAGACATAAACAAGACCTTGAAGTATACTCTGGTAAGCACATTCCACAGGCCCTGTTACCTTAATATGAGTAAGATGCTTTTTCGTGCCAAGTGGGCTTCCTTAACCAATCCCAACCCTTGTCCCTCCTCTCTTTGTTTTAACCCTATAAAACATCACCTCACCCTCCACTCGGGGCCACTGTCTTATCACCCGCTGCGTCGGTGTGTCAGACTGTGGACAGAGCTTGAGCTTGTAAATAAAGACCCTTTGTTCTTGCATCAGATTTGACCTCCATGGTGGTCTTTTGAGAGGATTCTATAACCTGGGCACAACACTCTCTCCTGTATTCCCACTCATATTTCCAGTAAACATTTAATCTCCCCTCTTTCTGACCTACTTTCTTACCACATGGGTTCTATTACCCCTTTACCCCTTAAGGCCTCTTCCTCTTCTGTCTCATGGGCCCATTAAGCTCTGTCTACAACATCCAATTGCTTTTCTCATTCAAACTTCCAAATTCTTCCATGTTTGCCCTAAAACAATAGGTCAGGTTCTTCATAGCAATAACCCGCTGTTTGATACCAACTTCTGTATCAGTTACTTTTCTATTGCTGTGATAAGACACCGTGACCAAGGCAATTTATAGAAAAAAGAGCTTATTTGGGTGTATAGTTCCAAAGGAATAAGAGACTATCACAGTGAGGAGGCATGGTGACTGAGGCAGCCAGAGCAGAAAGTTCTGCTTACATCTTCAAGCACACACAGGAAGCAAAGAAAGAAAGGTGATAGTTGGGCAAGACTACAAACTCTCAAAGTCAACCCCTACTGACATGCTTCCTTCTGCTAGGTCATGCCTCCTAAGGGTACCATGATCCTCCCCAAACAGGATCATCAATGACGAAGTTTCAAATACTTGAGCCTACAGGAGACACTCTCATTCAAACCAGCACACTAGGGTAAAATGGAATCCAAAAGTATTTGCACTTTTCATTTCCCTGATAGCTAATGATGTTAACACTTTTTCTTTTTTTTTATGTGTTTGAGTGTATTGCCTGCATGTAAATGCACCCATGTCATGCAATGCCCACAGAGGTCAGAAGAGAGCATCAGATTCTCCTAGAACTGGAGTTACAGAATGGTTATTAGCTGCCATGTGGGTGCTGAAATGAAACCTAGACCCTCTGCCAGAGCAGCTGGTGCTCTTAACCACTGAGCCAGCTCTCTAGCCCAAGGTTGTTAACATTTTTAATGTTTATTGCCTATCTGTGCTTCTTCTTTTGCAACTTTATGTTCAGTATCATGACCCACTTTTGATTTGGTTGTTTTCTTGACGTTCTTGATGTTTCTTTTCTTGGGCTCTTTTGTGTATTGTAGATAGTAATCCTTTGTCAGATATATGGCTGGCAAAGCTTTTTCTCCCATTCTCTAGGCCATTTCTTCTCTTGATTGACAGTTTCCTTCACAATACAGAAGTGTTTTTAATTTTATGAGATCTCATTTGTTGATTACTGGCCATATTTCTCCCAGAGCAATCAGAGTCCAGTAGGTAAAAATCCTACTAAGAAAGTCTTTATGCCTATAGTTCAATGTGTGATCTCTACTTTTTCCTCTAGGAGTGTCAGAGCTTAGGTCTTATGTTCAGTTCCTCAATCTATGTGGATTTGTACAAGGTGAGAGGTAAGCATTTAGTTTCATTCTTCTCTATGTACATATCCAACTTTCCCAGCATCATTTGTTGAAGATGATATATTTTCTCCAAAATGTGTTTTTGGCATCTTGTCGAAAATCAGGCAGCTGTGGTGTCTTTCTTTGTATCTGAGTCTTCTGTTCTATTCAGTTGATTTATGTGTCTGGTTTGTGTCAGATTCATCCTGTTTTTGTTACTATGACTCTGTAGTATAACTTGAAATCAGATATAGTGATACTTCTAGTAGTCTTCTTTGGGCTCTGGATGGCTTTGGCTATCTGGAGAGGTCTTTTGTGCCTCCATATGAATTTCAAGATGACTTGCTTCTATTTCTGTGGAGAACATCAAAATCATGATTGGGATTGCACTGAATCTGTGGATTGGTTTGGTAAAATTGCCATTTTCACACGGTTGATTCTTCGAATCTGTGAGCATGGGAGATCTTTCCATTTTCTAGTGCTTTCCTCAATTTCTTTCTTCCGTTTTCAGGTTTTTATTATAGAGGTCTTTCGCATCCTTGGTTAAGATTAGGCTATTGTGAATGAAATTGCTTCCCTGGCTTATATTTTAGTCTGTCACTAGTATAAAAGAACACTACTGCTTTGGGGTGTTGATTTTGTGCTCTGCCACTTCAGAGTTTCCTCCCGGAGTTTTTAGACTCTCTTACATATCAAATCATATGATCTCTAAGTAGGGATACTCCTTTCCTATTTGTATCCATTTTATTTGCCTTTCTTATTCCTC
This sequence comes from Eospalax fontanierii, assembly GCA_035773235.1. Lineage (NCBI taxonomy): Eukaryota > Metazoa > Chordata > Mammalia > Rodentia > Spalacidae > Eospalax > Eospalax fontanierii. The sequence goes on from CM069546.1 coordinate 15,518,693, forward strand.
TAAGCCTTCTAGTATGATACTGAATGAAAGTGGATATACCCTTTTTCTTGTTCCTGATTTTAGTGGAATGCTTTGAGTTTTTCCATTTGAGAAAAATGTTAGCTGTAAGTTTGTCATATACAGCCTTTATTATTTTGAGATATGATCCTTCTAGTCTGAGTTTCTTCAGAACTTTTGAAATGAACTGACATTGGATTTTGTTAAAAGCCTTTTCTACCTCTACGAAGATCATCATTTGATTTATTTCCTTAAGTCTATTTATGTAATTCCTAACACATTGATTTGCATACATTGAACCATCCCTGCAACTCTGGAATAAAGCCAACTTGACCAATACTTGGTCAGTGATCTTGTCAGCATGATAGAGGAAATTCCACAAATGAGGTTCCCTTTTCCTAGACATATCAAGTTGACAACTGAAGATAACCGTGACAATAGAAAACTCTGAGAAACACTGAGTTCTTCTTTGAAGATGTGGTAAAATTCACCAGGGAATATATCTGTGCGTGGACCTTTTTAGAAGGGAAAATTTTAATTACTACTTTCTTCTCACTTCTTGAGTTCAGTTTGTAAACATTTTACTGAGAATTTTTACATCTAAGTTCATCAGGGAAACTGACCTATAATCTTTTTTCTTGTTGTGGTTTCTTTGTTTGCTTTTGGTATCAGAGTGATACTAGCTTCATAACAATAAATTAGTAATGTTCTTTCCTTTTCTGTTCTGTGGAAACCCCAGTTTTCTTTCTATTGCTGTGATAAAACATTCTGACCAAAACCAACATGGAGAAGAAAGGGTTCGTTGCATCTTAGCCTTTCAAGTGGCAATCCATCTTTAAGAAAAGTCAGGCAAGAACTCAGGACAAGAATGCTGCTTACTTCCTTCCTCCTCTGGCTGGCGCAAAGTCCGCTTTCTCACACAACCCAGGACCACCTGCCCAGGAGTGGTACTGCCAACAGAGGACTGAGCCATCCCACATCACTCAATAATCAAGACAATGCCTCGTGGACATACCCACAGGCCAGTCTGATAGAGGAAATTCCACAAATGAGGTTCCCTTTTCCTAGACATATCAAGTTGACAACTGAAGATAACTGTGACAATAGAAAACTCTGAGAAACACTGAGTTCTTCTTTGAAGATGTGGTAAAATTCACCAGGGAATATATCTGTGCGTGGACCTTTTTAGAAGGGAAAATTTTAATTACTGCTTTTGCCTCACTTCTTGTTATAAATCTTTTTGAACTGTTTGTCTCATCTTGACTTCATTTTGGTAGTTCATATGCATCTAGAAATTCATCCATTTCTTTTAGATTTGCTAATTTAGTGGCATGTATGTTTTCAAGGTAAGATCTGTTGATTTTCCGAATTTCATTGGTGTGTGTTGTAATGGCTCCCTTTGCCTCTCTAATTTTATTCATTTGGGTCTTCTGTCTTCTTTTGAGAGTTTCCCTAAATGTTTGTCAATCCTGTTTGTCTTTTCAAAGAACCACTCCTTGTTTCCTTGATTCCTTGTGATTTTTGTTTCCATTTAATTCACTTCTGCCCTGCTCTCTTAATTATTTCTTTCTGTATGCTGATTTAGGGTTTAGCTTATTCTTATTTTCCAGGTCCCTAAGATATTAAGTTTTTTACTTGAGAGCTCTCTGATTTCTTTTTAAAATTATTTTATCTATTTTTATTTTATGAATATTGCCTGTGTGTATATAAGTGCACCCACATCATGCAATGCCCATGGATACCAGAAGATAGCATCAGATCCCCTGGAACTGGAGTTAACAGTTGTTAGCTGCCATGTGAGTACTGATCTCAGGTCCTCTGGAAGAACAGCTAGTGCTCTTAAATGTTGAGCTATCTTTACATACATGTACACAAAACACTCATACACATAAAATAAAAATAAATTTTTATGGAATACAAAATTACTTTCATTGTATCCCATAGGTTTTGATATGATGTGTTTTCATTTTCATTTGAGTCTAAAAATTCTTCATTTCCTTCCTGATTTCTTTAAGGACCAATCCATGACTCAATGGTGTATTATTAAATCTCCATGAGTTTGTGTATGTTCTGGGGTTTCTCTTGCTGTTAATTTCTATTATTCTGTTTTGATCAGACAGGAATTATATCAGTTTCCCTATGTCTTGAGACTGGATTGTATCCCAATCTATGATCTATTTTAGAGACAGTTGTATGTGCCATTTGTTATATAAAATTCAGTGCTCTTGGGTTCAGGGTGTATTTATTTAGAATCATAACGTCTTCTTGATAAATTGTTCCTCTACTCAATATGGAGTGACGTACCTTTATTCACTAGTTTTGGCTTAAAGTCTATTTTGTCAGGTATTAAATCGGTGATATCCACTTATTGGCTCTACTTGCCTAATATACCTTTTTTCCCCTTCTTCTCGCCCTAAGGTCATGTCTGTCTTCTGTGGTAAGGTATGCTTTCTGGCCGTAGCAAATAGATTGTTCCTGCTTTTTTTTTTTTAATCCATTTTGTCAGTCTGTGTCTTTTGATTGGAGGACTTGAGACCATTAGTATTCGTAGTTATCACTGAAAGGTGTGTGTTGATTCCTATCACTCTACTGATTTTGTAATGTTTGGATTTTTTTTCCTCTACTTTTCTTGCTTAACTATTATTCTAGGGTGGTTTATTGTTTCCTTTGGTTGGTGGGAGGTGGGCAGTGGATTTGTGTTTCTCTTCAGCCTGAAAGATTCTTCAGTATTTCCTGTAGAGGTGGCTTAGTAAACATAAATTCCTTTAGCCTATTTTTATCAATTAAGACAGATAGCTTTGCTAGGTATAGAAGTCTGGGTTGGAATTTGCTGTCATTTAGATCTTGAAATATATATATAATCTCCAGGCCCTCCTGGCTTTAGACATTTCAGTTTAATAAGCTGCTGCTATTCTGAGGGGCCTACCTTGGCATATGTCTTGATGTTTCTCTTCTGCTGCTTGCAATATACTTTCTTTGTTCTGTGTATGCAATGTTTAGTTATATATGACGGGGCAAGTTCTTTTCTGGTCTCATCTGTTTGGTGTCCTAAATCTCTCCTGTATCTGGACTGGAATCTCTTTTCCTAACTCTGGAAATTTTCCTGCTCTTCTTAGAATGTTTTCTATGTCTTTAGAACCAGATTTGTCTCATTCTTCTATGCCTATTTTCCACAGATTTGGTTTTACAAGAGTGTTGTATATGTCTTGGAATCCCCAGGAACACCTTCTTATCTTGTCCTTGTTTGATTACTCCAGTTATCTTCAGACTCAGGTATTCTGCCCTCTCTCAATCCATTCTGTTGGTGAGAATAAAGAGCTTTTTTATTGGATTCATCATATTTTTCATCTCCAGCATCTCAGGTTGTTTTTTCTTGAGTATGTCTCTTTGCCTAATTCCTCTTTCATATCTTATACCTACTTCCTTATTTCATTCATCTGTTTCTGGACTCAACTATGAGCTTATTTTTTTTCTTTGATTTCTTTAAACATACTTATAAACACTCTTTTGAGTGAATAACAGAAGCCACTCTGACTTCAATAACTGTTGGAGGATAAACAATTAAGGATAGTATGGAGCATGCCCAGATTGTAGTTTAATTAAATTACAAGTGAGAGAGGATAAGGATAGTGACTGAGTATTAGATCAACTCTGAAAAGAAAAAATGTCGAGGTAGGAAAAGTAGCTAGAAGGGGAAAGTTGGAATACTGTCCAGGCCCATGGATTTTAGAGGTTGTTAAAGCTGTGGAAGGTTGTCATTAGGAAGTCAAAGGAGGGGGTGATTAAGAATGAAAGAAGAAAAGATGTAGGGATAAGAGGAGACATTGAAGAGATGTAGCCGAAGAGTACAGTAAAGAAAGCTTTATGGTAAACTCCGCGGAGAAGCGTAAACAGCATCCTAAAACCTTACTGAGCAATCTCAAAACAAGAGCAAAGTCATCATGAGATATTTACGCAGGAATGGGATTCAAATAACAGGAAAGGAGAAGGAGAGGAACACTTAAGGAGTGACGAGCTGGCACAGATGTGCTGAGTTGCAAAGTGAAGCTCTCAGGTTGCTTTGGCTCTTCCGGGTTCAACATGGCGCTGGGTCGGCGCCTCTGTTACCCCCTTCCTCTGTGCCAGGCACAGTGCCAAGTCTCAGACCTATGCACAGATCAGTATAGCAGGTTTTCTTGTTTCATTGAGAAACCTAAGTCATGAGAAGTCTCAGAATTACACAGCTGATAAAAGAGCCGGTGGGGCTAGGAAGAGAGCTTGGTAAAGTGCTTGCCTGAGTTCAATCCTCAGAGTCCACATAGGGAAAAAAAAGCCAGAGATGATATGTCTTTGTAATCCCAGTGCTGAGGAGGCAGAGACAGACAGAACCCTGGAGCCTACCTGCCAAGCAGCCTAACCTACCTGGTGAGTTCCAGAACAAGACATTTGGACTTTTTAAAAAGTGGGTAACACTTAAGAACACGTGAGGTTATCTTTTGAGCCTCTACGCATATATATACACATATACTCACCCACATAATACATCTCCACACACAAACATACACACTGTACACCTATACACATACAAACATGCATACATATGTGTACTGTGCATTTGTGCATATGAGCACACACACAAAGATAGAGCTAAGAAATGGATCTGAGGATCGTGATTCCTAATTCAGTGCTCTTAGGGTGCCCTGCTTGCCATAGGCTGAGGCAGAGTTAGGCATAAACGACTCACACTGTACACATTTTTCTGCAATGTGTTTTGTTTCTCTCATAGGTAAAAGCTGAGGATTTCCCACTTTACCCATAGGTTAGACCCACATGATCCCATCCTGCTCGATTTTGCCACCATTAGGCCCCTCCTCCCTCTGATGTCGCCCTACCTGACCACAGCCCATACCCTGACCATGGAGCTCAGCCACCTAATCCTCACCTTCAGTTCAACTTCCACTTGACACCCATGACCACTCTACAAACCAGATACTTAAGCAGGTCACTGAGCAAGACTTCAGTTTTAAACAAACTCTCACCCCTGTCGTTTAGTCCACTTCTACAAGATGCTGGGAAGACACCTCACCCCACCTAGCCTGGTAGCCAGTCCTCTGATCTTCAATAGAGTCCTTGCCTTGCAGGCAGTTGCCAGCCTGCCAAGCCTCCCTGGATTGACTCAGCCTTAATAAAAAAAGTTAGCAGTATATACCCAATCAGTGCCAAAAATCCCTTCAGCTGAAAAATAATACACAGGTCAGATGTGGTAGCATGCATGTATAATCCCAGCATTTGGGAGTCAGAGGCAGGAGAATCAGGAGTTCAAGGTTCGTCCTTATCTATATAGCCTAAGCTACATAAGACCCTATCTCAAAAAGGGTGCAGGGGTAGAGAAGAGAAGAGATGGAACAGGAACAAAAAGGAAAGAAGAGAGGAAATAAGAGAGAGAGAGAAAGAAGGAAAGAAAATTTTACCACTTTCACTTAAATAAGGAGATGAGAGCTCAGAGAGAAAATGCCCAGCCATGGCATTCTGGGGTTGGCATATGTCCATCACTCAGCTAGGAATAATCATCTAGCTGTGTAGCTTTGAGTACATCATTTCACCTCACTAATCATCAGTTTCTTTACCCATCAAAGCGCAAGTAGATCTAGATAATTCCCAACCCTCGAAAACACTGAAGTCCTGTTATCTGTGTATTAAAGAAGCAGCAAGCCTAATAATACTCCTGTCGATGCTTTTCTCCAATCATTAACCAGATGAGTGGGCTGTTTCTGCAATCCAATGGCAAAGTTCACTTTTGGGGGAGAAGAGGAGGATTTGGGAGACAGTAGACATTGTTGGACATCTCCAGGGAGACCTCGCCTTGAACTGATCTTAACTTGGTGGCAAGAAACACGGTGGACTTTGGAATGAATGCCTTCGGTGAGTACAGAACTGTCAGCTGACTCAAAGCAAAGTGAAATCTACTTTTGAAAGTGTTTCAGTTTCTCTCTCTCTCCTTTTATTAAGTTTGCCCTCATCACTTGTTTTTCTCTCTTCCTTATGTAATCATGTGGGATGTGGCATCACAGAGCCATAAATCACTCATGGTGCTCTGAAAGAAAAGTCATTGTATAAAAGAGATGAACTTAAGATGAAAGGGGAGAGCGGTTCACACTAAATGTAAAAGAAAACTATAGCACGCGCAGCTTGTAGCCCACAGTGACCATTCATCCACACCGTTGCTCTGCGTCTCCATCACTTGCCAGTTTCTTGTGCTTTGCTCTCCCTGGAAGTTAAGTTACTGGAGACTGAGCTCCAGATAAACCAACTGTCACTGCAATGTGTTCCCCCAGAAGTCTTAGAAAAGATATGCTCTTTCTTGGCAATTCCAAGAATGGTTAGAGATGGCAGTTTCTTATTTCTTGTTTGAAAACAACCAGAAAGCCTCCTCTTTGTCCAAAAATCACTTTTTCAACAAGCTTTTCAGATTCCTGTGGGTTAATTAAACTCCCTTTGTAAAACATAAATACACAAAAACACAAGTAGCCTCCAGCAGAGGTAAGTCGCAAAGCTAACTCTCAAACAGGAACTCCTTAATAAATTGATTTAACTAAATTATTTCTAAGGTGGCAGCTAGGTGTGATGAAGTTTCTAGCAAACAGGCAGATTTTTTTCTAAAGCCTCTTTCACATTCACTGACATATCTGAGCTCCTGATCCTCCCAGAGCTGAGGTTCAGCTCAGATTCCTTAGCTCCCCAGAAATAGCAAGGAGAGGTTTGTGTTGGTTCATTCATTCCTACCACAAACTTTACAACTCCCAAGCACCATGCTGGGCTGTTAAAGATACAGACAGATAACCTTACTTATTCTTGAATCTACCAGTATATACAGGGCCAGACCACAAAAAAAAAAAAAAAAAAAAAAAAAAAAATTGTTACCGAGACAAAAACACAAATGAGTGCAGCTCTTAAAATTTAAGTGCCCTATCCTAAGTCAAACAGATGGAACGTTCCAGAGCTGGGATTTCCTCCCAGCTCAGAGTTCAGATTTTTCTTAAAGACATCCTATAACTTCTATAATTGGACAAGTTTGGGCAGGGCTAAGCGAGGAAACGCAAGCTCCCACACTGAGGTTCTGTTTGGGGGGAAATGGCGCAGGTGGGCCGCTGCAGGAACTGGTGGATGGGGGGGGGAGCAGCAGAAGAGAAAGAAGTTTCCAAGCAGAACCCATGAGAGGAACAATCCCAGGGTGCAGCCTCGGGAGTTCTCCCTGCAAGCCTTGAAGGATGTCCAGTCCTGCAGTGCCTGGCACTGGGTCAGCACTCAAATGTCTTCTTACTCTTTCTTCACTTGCACTCTGACTATAGGACTCCTTTTAGATGTTAGATGTTTCAGACACTCCCCCCAAAACATGTCAAGGCACTGATGATGTCTTGAACCCCCAATTCTATGGTGTGGGAAAGTCTTAAATTGCCCTCAAGATCTTTGCTTTTTCCGGCTGTTGTGACTCTTATTATCAACCTCACTAATCTCATTTTACCTCTAGGTCCCAAGAAACAGTTCCTTTTTCATTCTACATATTAAATCTATTTGTGAGATGGAGATGTAGCTCGGTTGGTAAGGTGCTTGGCTAGCATGCCTAATATCCTGGGTTCAAATCCCAGCAGCATATAAACTAGGCATGATGGACACCCATCTGTAATCTCAGCACTCTGGAGCTGGAGACTGGAGGACCAGGAGTTCAAGGCCATTCCCAGCTTCATAGCAAGCTCAAGGCCAGCCTGGACTATATGAGACCTTGTTTCCAAAAAAAAATCTATTTGTGCTGAAGTTTGCTAAGCTTTCAAGGATTCCCTAATGATCAGATGGTGTGGGGTGTGACTGTACGGTATAGACGGTGTGCGGTGTGACTGTACGGTATAGACGGTGTGGAGTGTGACTGTATGGTATAGACGGTGTACGGTGTGACTGTATGGTACACAGTGTAACACAGCTGACTCAGTCTCCTCTTGCAGATCTATGGTCCTCTTCCTCTCCTTTCCCACTTTCTATAGCAATTGTCTTATGAATTCTCTCGCAGTGAGGCCCGGCGTTCAACCCCAACCCTCAACCCTAGGTTTGAACCGATTGGGCAGACAGAGAATGCTCTCTTAAAGAAATTAATTTGCTCTGGATTACTTACAAAGGATTCAATCCCCAGGGAGAGAGACGGAGATTTCATATGGCGAGCCTACATTTTGATCAGAAGTACTCCCAAATCTCTGGCACACGCACCCAAGATGGAGGCCCTGGCAACGTGTCCCACCTCTCTTCTTCCCAGCTTTCCCTACATTTCTGCTAGACCTCTCCCCTTAAGTCATTGGTTAGTTGACTGTCAATCATATTTGGAGACCTGTCCCTTGAAGCAGAGAAGAAAGTGTAGATTTATCCAACAGCAATGAAAACATTTTTTCTCTTTGTTCAGACACAGATTGCACACCCAAAGTTTGTTCTCCTACAAGGCACACATCTCCTCAGAAAGTCTTCTCTGATCAGTTGCTAAGGCTATAGAGAGCCTCCCTTTTCTTCCTGTTCAAGACTGAGATCAAAGAGATTGACCACTGACCATTATTTGCAGTATTTCTTTGGCTACATAACAAAAGATGATAGAAAGTCCCAGCCATAGCATAGTTCCTCATGTTCTCCTTGCTCAATCGAATGGTGGCTTCTACCTCAACCCAATACAAAACCGATACCCCTGGCTTTAACTTTCTGGCACTATAGGCTTTTTGTATGCTGAGTGCAGTCTATGTGCTTTGACTCCGTGGCTGTAAGCAACAACAACAAAAAAAAAATCATTAGAATCCTGTGTACAAAATACTATGTAGAGACTAGGGAGAATAAAGAAATATGAGCTCTAAAAAGCTTATGAAATCCCATGAATCATGACAATATGGATGGACCTCCAGGGCATTGTGTTAAAGGAAATAAGTTAGACACAGAAAGACAAATATTAAATGATCTCACTCACAGTGAAATCTAAATGTTTTTCTTTGAGAGGCGAATGGTGAGGAGAGAAGGGACACAGAGAGGCTGGTCAATGGGTGCCAAGTTACAGCTGGAGATGAGTCAAGTATTTGGAAAGACAGAAGCACGAGCAGTTAACATTGATGAATAATTAGAAGAGAGAATTTGGGGCAGCTATTGCAACTCATTCCTATAATTCCAGCACTTACACACAGGAGGACTGCCTCAAGTCTGAGAACGGCTTAGACTTTAATGTGAGACCTTTTCTCAAAAAAATAAATAAATAAATAAATAAATAAAAGAAAGAAAATTAAAAGGATTTAGAATGTACTTGCCGTAAAGAAATGACAAACGCATAGGGTGATGGATATACTAATCACCGTGATTTGATCATTACTCAATGTATCTGTGACTCAAAATATCACAGTAGCTCAGAAAAATGTTCATATGTTTCAAGCAACAGAAACAAAATAAATTTTTATGTAGTCATAACCTCTGTTCCCCAAGAATATATGAACCTATTTCCAGCACCAGTTTACTATGTAATCCTAGGAAAAAGATTATTGAAAGTATGAAGACCTAAATGTTGATCCCCAGCACTCATGGAAGAAAGCCATGCATAGCCATGTATGTCTATAACCCTAGCATTAGAGTACAGAGTTTAAGGTGTACATAGGAGGATTTCTGGGGCTCAGTGGATGCCTAGCCAAAAAACTACAGAGTCCAGGTTCAATGAATGATCCTCTCCCAAAAGAATATGGCAATAGGCTCCCTTGCACACCTGCACACACAAGTACACACCATACACACACACACACACACATGACTACACTGTTCCATAAAACAATACCATACACAACTCCTAGAGTTATATATTACAAAGAATATATAAGATCTATTTTTAATCTATTTTTTGGTTCACACACATTTCATGGTGAGATCTTCATACATACATATGGTTATATTTTGTTCTTATTGCCCTCCCCCTGTGCCCTCCCCTTCCCCTCCCCAAGGTCTCCTCTCTCCTCTTGCTGGTTCCTATCCTCCATGCAAACGGTTCCCCTTCTGCCTTCATAATATATTATTCCATTACACTCTCTTGTTCCCACTTCCTCCCTTCCTTTGGACCTCCCCTTCATAATTCCTTTTCTGTTTTCAGGTCAAATTTGATAGATGATAGACAGATGGATAGATAGATGATAGACAGATGCTAGTTTACTAGCTAGAAGACAGATGATAGATGATAGATAGATAGATAGATAGATAGATAGATAGATAATAGATAGATAGATGGTAGATACATAGGTATTTAAATATTCCAAATATGAGAGAAAACATGCAATACTTGTCTTTCTGAGTCTGGCTTATTTTGTTTGACATAATGATATCCGGTTCCATTCAGCTCCCTGTAAATGTCATAGTTTCATTTTTCTTTACAGCTGAATAGAATTCTGTTGTGTATATGGACCATACTTTCTTCATCCAGGCATTTGTTGATGGGTATCTAAGCTGGTTCTATGTCTTGGCCATTGTGATTAGAGCAGTTATAAACACAGATGTGCAAATCTCTCTATGCTATGCTTAGAATCTTTGGATGTATTCACAGTAGTGGTATATCTGGACCATTTGGTAATTCTATTCTTAGTTTTTTTGAGGAAGCTTGGCCCTGGGTTCCACATTGTATAAGGATTCCCACTCACATCTTATAAGTGTTCTTTTTTGTCCCCACACCCTCCACAGCCTTTGCTGTTGTGTTCTCGGGGAAGGGGGGGGGTGCTGCTGCTGTTGTTTGATGATGGCTATTCTAAGAGAAGTGAGACTAAATCACACAGCAGTCTTAATCTACATTTCCCCAACGCCTAAGGATAGAAAACAAAATTGTTAAAGAGACAAATATATACAGTGCTCATTAGCCTATCATTAACAATATTAAATGACTTGCAAATAAATAACTCAAAGCTGATTACTGAATGAAACAGGAAAACATACCTAAAATGAGGCAGGCTGAAAAGGAAGGTTCTATGGAAGAAACAGAAAATCCAAGGGTAAGATGTTGGGGAAAAAGGTTTGTTCTGACTGAGCAGGGAGAAGGAATTCCAGGAGAACATGGAAGTTGATCAGCTAGGAATGATGGTGCTGTATCAGCAGTACTGAGAATTTCCCACAGGAGCTGATTATCAGGGTCTTGTATTTCTGGTAGTGTTTCAGTCATGAAGAATAAAGATCGCAGCAACCATCAGTTAAAGGAAAAAGCAATGTTGCTACATCCAGAATTTATTTGGTTGAGAGACTTCAAAACTATGGCTAACCCTACCTGATCATATGTAGTCTGTTGTTAGCACAGAATTAAAAGACTGGATATTTTACGCCTGAAAGAGCATTTAGACCAGCAATGATGCAATGTCTCAATTTTTGTTGTTGCTGTCATCGTCATTTTTGCTTTTTTGACAGGGTCTCCCTAGCCCCGGCCCTCCTGGGAGTCACTATGTAGACCAGACAGGCCACAGTCTCAGAGAGATCCACTTGCCTCTGCCTGCCAAGGGCTGGGATTTGATGCTTCGGTTTTTTGTTGGTAGTGTGGTATCTTCATACAGAGTCATCTAATTATCAGTCTGCCTGCCTTCAAAGACAGGCAGTTCATTGCAAATTCAGTTTGGGCCACAGTAACATAGACCAAAGAAATAGAAACCTCGACTGTTGTAATCCCAGCACTTAGGAGGCGAAGGCAAGAAAATTTCCAAAAGTTTGAGGCCAGCCTCAGTTACAGAGTGAGGTCTAGACTACAGTGTCTCAAAACACAACAAAATGAACTGAGCAATGGAAACACACTGGGTTTATACAAAAGATGATGGCAAGATGGACCTCATTTCTGAACACTACAGTTTCAAAAGGAAACTAAGCTTGAACCTAAACAACCCATTCAACCCATCTGGAGCTTAGAGAATCCCCTCATATTCTAACAGCCTGACACCTCAGATCAAAACACAGATCAAACACCCAACTGCAGAGAAAAGCCAACTGCAGTCAAGAATGCAAAAATACTTCACAAATTTTCAATTACAAAATAGACTCATTACTACTGTGACTCATTCCATCTCAATTAAATGGGCATCATTTCAGTTCCCAGCGATAGCAAGATGACTACTCTGCCCTGCATGAAACGTGCCTGCAAAATCAGGCACCCAGATGTGGGCACCACAGTTTAACAGGGAAACCAGTGCCCCATTCCATCCTATACTGGGTTGCCCAGGTTGACTTCTGCCTTCTGTGTGTGCACACGAACATACACACACACACACATATACACACACACATACACACATGTGTACACACAAAATAATAATTAACTACTTAAAAGAACTAGCCCAGAATAGCCATAGGGGAGATTTTTGCACTGCCCAGGAGGCTAATTAAGTCGTATGTGAGTGTTCCCACAGTCCAGACTTCCCCACTCACTCAACGGTCCATTCCTTTAGGCAACAGATGTCAGTATCTTCCAGGTAAGGAGACATCTAGGACAATTCCATTCTGCCATGGACTGCACAGGCCAGTCAGTGAGAGCCTCCTATCTGCGGAACCAGCATGCCTGGGTTTAAATCTCAACTTTTCTTCCTTCCTAGCTGTGAGATCTGGAGTAAGGCGACTTCTCTGTATCTCACTTTCTTTATCTTTAAATATATTTCTTGGAGCAAGGGGTTCTGAGGATAGAACCCAGAGCCTTGTACATGCTAGGCAAGTGCTGCCATTGAGCTACATTCCCCACCTTTTTCTCTGTGAAATAGGAGCGATAGCAGTGTCGATTTCATACTGTGGAGATGAAAAGAGATGATCTACCAAAGCCACTTTTGGACCATGACACATAATCCAGTCAGTTCACATTGGACATTAACAGCAGTAACACATGATCTGTAGTCACTGTGATCAAGTACAGCAATGTGTCAGGCACTGAGCTAGACACTGGCTCACCAGGATTAAGAACACAGACATGAATCCTACCTTTTGTGAGGTTATAGCCCATCGAGAAGAAAAGAGGGCATAAAAGATATTAGACAAAGTGACACACAATCGAAGTAGAGCTTCAAACTGTAGCCCTTCCTGTGAAAGAAAGAGGATGCATGTGGCAGAGATCAGGAGCAGGAAGAGCTCTTGAAGGCACTGGCCTCTAAGCTGAGTTGTAGTGTAAACAGGTTTAAAGAGGTGCTCCCAATAGCTGCCTTTATTTTAAAACCACAGAGAAAGCAAGCCAGCTATTGGCAAGGGTATAGCACTGCCTAACAGCCTGAACCTCAGTTTGTGCATCAGACACTCACATGAGGCTTCAGAAATGTAGACAGGCTCTCTTTGCTTAGCAATTAAATTCCATTTGACTTGTCTTTAAAATCTAGAAATGCAAATGCATCCATCTAGCCTTCCATCTATCCACCCAGCTATCCACTGACCCATCTCCCCACCCAACCAGACACCCGTCTACATATCCAGCCAGCCATCCTTCTATCCGTCAATCCATCCAACCAGTCAATCCAGAAATCCTAGAAAGAAGGAAAACATACACAAAAGTTTCTATAAGGGAGGAAACGTGGAAGAGATAAAAGTCTGAAGAAACCAGGGAGTAAAACAAATTTAAAGGAATGAAATCTTATTGAGCATTTGGGTTCTAAAATCAATATACAAAACCAAAGGAAAGAAATAACTAATAGATGATAGTCAAAAAAAAATACCTTGGAAGATTTCCAAAAAATACCGTGAAAAATGGCATCTGTCTTTGAAGAACTCTGTACCATTCCTGTTACCTCCAGTCTTGAGATTATTACTTTGAGTGAGCAACAGAATTATGAGCTTACATTGAGAGGCATGTGCATGTGTGTGAAAACTGTATCTTGTGACTCACAGGTCATGTGTCAAGATGCACATGCCACAGCACACGCAGGAGTGTGTGGAGAAGGAGCAGATCCTACTGGTTTCCAGTCTCCTGCCTCAACACTTGCCACTCAGAGTATGGAAGTAGTTAGATCTCCCCAGCTAGTCGACTTTCAGCTTTCTCTAGCTTTCTGCCTGTCTCTGCCAATCCATTTATCCTTTTCATTTTACATAAATGACTAAATCTGCATCAATTAAACATAAGTAAGATGTAAGATGGGATATAGGTTCAAAGTAACATAGCCAAAAACCTAAGGTCAGTAATAAGCTGTGCTATGCAGGAAATGGCTCTGTGACATACAAGCCAGAAGTTAGGATCTGTATTAGTTCCCTAGGACCATCCTAACAAAGTACCACAAACTCAATGGCCAGTTCAACACAAATTTCTTCCCTGACAATTCTGGAGAGAAGAAGCCCAAGATCAGGAAGGCAATCCTCCCTGTGGAGGCTCGGGATGGATTCCACTCTGCATCTCCCAGCTCTTGGTAGTGCCAGTGTTCCTTGGCTTATGGTAGCACAGCTCTAATCTCTGCCCCCCCCTTCACCTGGCTCCTTCCAGTTGTCTTCCATTCTGTGTGTCTCCAGTCTCTCTAATCCATTCTCTTGGAAAGACATGAGCACTGACCTACATTGAGGATGACCGCATCTCAGTAAGTTTGACATCTACAAAGATTCCATTTCCCATTGGATCGATGATGTTAGGATTTGGACCTATCTTTGGGGAACCACTATTCAACACACTACAAAGCCTACAAAAGAATCATGAAAGTAGGTTGAAGCCCGATTGTGACAGGTACTGAGGGTTCTAGATCTCTGTAGAGCTGGGACAGTGACAGCTTGTATGTACATACCCTCTGCCTTTCTATCCTCTTCTGATATCCAAAGCCCTCCTCTCCTTCTTTGGTTATCCATCAAGGTACCTAATAAACCCTGACATATTTCACCATCTGGTTTCTGTGTCCTGATCAAAAGTCCTGTCCCACATCTCATGCCACACATGAGGAATAGTTAATGGGTTAAAATATGCTTTAAGGCACTGGCTCATCCACAGGGCTAAAACCTGTATATGTGGCTCGTAGGAGTGTGGCCATCTCATACAAGCTCAGGTTTGTGGAGATGCAGTTGCTGTGTGGATGGAGCAGAAGAACTGCTTTGCCCAACTGTGCTACTCGTTCCTAACATCTCAGTGAACAAACTGAGCCAGAAGCCAGGTACCACTGCTGCCTACAAGCTGCAGCTTAAGAGGTCAGCTCCCTGTGACTCAAGATGGAGCCAGAACCAGCACATTACTGCTCTCCCTGTTTCACAAAGGGGGCCATGATGCTCAGGGAGGGCAATACAGATGCTATCTCAGTTGCTTTTCCTGCTACTGTGATAAGTTACCCTGATAAAACAATTTAAGGGACAGAGGATTTGAGGGTACAGTCCATCGTGGTAAGGAAGTCCTGGCAGCAAGAGCTTGGGGCAGGCTCATCAAGATGCACCCACAGTCAGGAAGCAGAGAGGTGTGAATGGTCCTGCTCAGTTAGCTTTCTAGTTTTTTATAATATTTTTTTTATTGTATGTGTATGAGTGTACTGTCTGCATCTGTGTAAGTGCATCTGTGTGATGTAATGCCAGCAATGATCAGAAGAAGGCACTTGATCCCCTGGAACTGGAGTTATGGACAGTTATTAGCAGTCATGTGGCTGTTAGGAATTGAACCTAGGTCCTCTGCAAGAGTAGCCAGTGCTCCTAACTGGTTCATCTCTCCAATCCCGGCATTCTAGTTTTTATGCAATCCGGTACCCAAGCCCAGGGAATAGAGCTGCACTAGAGTGGTTCTCACCTCAGTTAACCTAACCAAGATCATTCTTCATAGGTGTGCCCAGAAGCTTGTCTCCTAGGTGATTCTAGATCTTGTTAAGTTGACACCTAAGATTAGCCATCACAATGGACCACAGTCACATGGCTAATAAAAACTAGTATAGACTTTGGAGTCCAGTCTATCTGAATCCAGTATCTGAGATCTTGTTAGGCTCTACTCTCATGATGAGACATGCACTTTCTTTGTCCAAAGCTGTTGTCAGGAAAGGATGGGCTGCTGAAAGACAGCTTCTCAAATAACTGGATTTTATAAAGGGCATAAAGATTCAGCACCCAGGACCCCTTTAAGAAAGGAACCTACCTAGTACATGGCTAAAACTACTGTCAGCAGACATTCGGGCTATCAGCTTGAACTTTGCCCTCTCAGCTGCAGACAAGGCCTTGCCAATCACAGAGCCATTCCATATAGCTCTTGGCCAGTAACTGCTAAAGACTCCACCACTGGGGCCCACTTGGAAGACAACTCTGCTGAGCCCTGTATCTTAATTTCTCCCTTAGTCCAGTCCTACTTTCTCTCCTTCCCCCAGGTACCCATCCCTAATGCCAAACCTTGACCACTGCCGGCTCTGATGCTGTCATCATTCCCTTCTTAGCCATGGCCCCTCGATCCAGGTGTTTACAGACGGTGCCCATGCAGAGGTGGTAACCACAAAGGTGGTGGTTTCACAAGCTCTCCTCTCTAGGCTGATTTTTCATGTTCACACTGACAAGTACAAGCGTCATGTGAAGGTGAGGCACTTGCTTATGTTCTTGGGGATCATCCTTCCCCTCACCCCCCAGGAAATATTGTTGGCAAATCTAGGGCCACATGGCCAGTGGCTCTTTAACTATATTTCTTACTGTTTTACGCAGAGGGCAAACGTGTCTTCTGAGTGCCGCAGTGTCCTCGTGGCATTTTTCCCAGTGGGATTGAGACACTTTATGGTTTAGATATAAAATGGACCCAAAGGCTCATGTCATGGCCTTTTGGACCCCAGTTTGCGGTGCTATTGAGCAGTGTTGGACTTCAGGATGCTGACTTCATTAATGGATTCATCCATTGATGAGCTCATACCTGAATGGCTATTAGGAGGTGAGGAGTAGATGGAGGAAATAGGTCACAAGGGGCTTGACTCTGAAAGGTACATCTTATCCCTGGCCCGTCTCCTCACCTCCCTCTCTCTCCTTCTGTCTCTCTCTCCTTCCCTTGGTCCCTCCCGTTCACCACCACTAACCAAGCAGCAGCACCAGCCCTTGTGCAAGGGACATACAATCTCCAGTTTACCTCCTTCACACCTGCCTGATTTTACACATTTGGATTATCACCCTGGCCCCTGAAGACATATAGGTTTGGAATGAGAGAGGAAAGGGGCCGGGAGTCAGACCAAACGAGGAAAGATTTCCCTCAAGTATTATTTCAGCTGCTTTGGGGTGGCTGTGAATAAGCACTTTTATGGCTTTCGTTTAACAAAAGTCTATCAATTAGCAGTCACAGGGTTAGAACAGGATAAACGCCATCAGTGTTTTCGACCTGTTTCTCTGTAGTGTTCTTTGCCTTTCTTCTCATGGTAATAAGATAACTGCCATAGCTCCTAACCCTATATCCTTATACAATGAGAGAGCGAGCAAGAGAGAGAGAGAGAGAAGGAGAGAGAGAGAGACAGAATATGTTTATCCTAGCATGGTTTTCTTATCTGGGACAAAATTTTTTCCAATAATTTTAGAAGACTTTGATTCATTATCAGATGAGATGAAATTGTCATACTTAAGTGAGACCAGACATACAACCCATCCTTAGATCTAGCAGAGAGGTCCCCCCTGGCACATGGCTATGCATACAGCTCTACTGGAAGGTAAAGTGGAGGCAATGGCAGATGTTTCTAACACATATCATTTGTGAAAGGTATGGCCATGTAGGGTCTCTATGCCAATTTAGGTGCTGGGGAAGGAACTGAAGCTGAGAAAATCAGCTACTGGGGGTCTACAGGGGCTGAGACACATACTGTCAATACAGAGTTAAGGACTGTTTGTCTGTTCCACCTGACTGTATGGCTTACTGACATTAACATCATTTTGTTATGAACTTCACCTTCCCTCCTTTCCACCTTTGGGGTCTGGTGCTTGTTTCAGGCATTTACCAACCCGTAGAGAAGAGGTTCTCATTCTGACCCAGTTCTCGACCTTCCTCTCAAGGTTTTGTTCCCTAAGGGGTAGAAGACGTTGCCCTTTGGAAGAGGCCTGGGACTCATTCTTGTGATCTAAAAGGCAGCTCATCTGGTCAAAGCTTTATTGAAAGGACTATCAATAAGGTTTCTAGCAGAGGAGGCTTGATACTCCAAGACTCACTGCCCCATCCTCATCACCTCTATGCTCACTCAGTAGCAGGTGGGACTGGAGAGACCGTTATCGAATAAGCTGTAGCACCTAGTGCTAACCCTGCTCAGATGGAAGGACCCAGCAAAGCTGGTAGCTCCATAAGGCCCTGGGACAACAGGAGGACTCAGAGCCCCTTCCTTCCCCTTACAGAAGACTGAAATGTCACCTCAGGAGCCAGTCTGGAGCAGGGAAGTTCCCTGGGCAATCTGGCTGCTAAGCACCCAAGCCAACAGCACATCCATCAAATTTCAAAAACTGAGATGACTGTTTCCATGCTCTGTCAGCATCATACTCTCCAGCTTCCAGCCATTCAAATCCCACCTTTCATCAGATCCCCCAATGACCCTGAGCAGCCATGAAGGCACAAATGGCATCCAATCACACCTAATCAGAGTTCATAGCCACCATTTTCCTTCCCAGTGCTCCCTAGGCACTGTGCCAAGTGCTTACAACCACAGTCTTGCTTAACAGTCTCATCAACTCTATAAGGTAGGTCTGTTACTAACCCCACTTTGTAGTGAGGACCCAAAGATGATGCAACTTACCCAAGATCACCAAGTAGTGAGTGACTGGGCCATGTTATAAGTTCAGATCTGCCTGGCACAAAAATCTTGGCTACTAATAGGCACTGAATTCTTCTCTCAGTCTAGGAAGAGCCTAGGGAGAGTGCTCTTGAAATGTGAAGACAAGTGAAGGGCATTGTACCACTAAAGGGATTAGTCTTGGACCTAGGCATGTCGTTCAGTCAGTAAAGTATTTCCCCAACATGCACGAAGCCCTAGGTTCAGTCCTCAGCTCTGAAAAACTGGACATGCATGTAATCCCAGCAGTCAAGAGGTAGAAACAGAAGGATCAGAAGTTTAAGGTCATGCTTGGCCATATTGCCTCAGTCAAGTGAGTTTAAGACCAGCCTGTGCTATATGAGATCCTATCTCAAAATAATAATCAAAATAATCTTCTGAAAAGAAATACTGATGTTCCTGGAAAGACGATTAGTCTCCGCCTGCTGATTCTTCCCTCTCTCCAGAGGCTCACTTACTGGTTTCCTTTCTCTCTGACATCCACTGGGAGCAAACTTAAGACACATGTAGTATATTTTGTGTCCTGTAACCCAGAAGAGCAGATTAGGGTATCTACCACTAGCTGGGTCCCAGGGCTCCATTAGACCTGAGAATCCAAGGAGGAAACTGCCAGGAAAGACCAAATTCTCAAATGCCCAAACGCCAGGGTAATCTCAGGCAACCCTTATATATAGGTTAGGACCAGTAGGCTCAGAGTGACCCACTGAGAGCAAGAGTCCAGAGTGAGCAGCAGATGTTGCCTAAGCCAGGTTCATGGCCAACATCGAAGGCCACAGTCCAGGGGTACAGCCCAGAGTTTGCACCAAGCAGCTGGCCTCCAGTCCAAAGATTTCCTGTCTCAGCTGGGAACACAGTTGAGGAGACACCTGATAGCAACGGAGCTGGGAGGTACACTCACGCTCTCAACAGTCTTCTCATTGCCCTGACAACATATCTAACAAATTAAGGAAGCTGCTTAAGGAAGGAAGGGTTATTTTGGCTCACAGCTTGAGAGTACAGTCTATCATGTAGCAAAGCCATGGCAGCAGGAGCTTCAGGAATTTGGTTACATTGTATCCACAATTAGGAAGGAGAGAAGGATGAATGGTGGTGCTCAGCTGTTTTCTCCTCTTTCTTCAGTCCAGGACCCCATCCTAAGGAATGGTGCCAGTCACAATTAGAGTGGGTGGTCTCACCCCAATTAACCCAATCTAGAGACAGCCTTATAGACACACCCAGAAGATTGTCTCTTAGGTGATTCTAGATCCTATAAAGTTGACAATCAATAGTAATTAACAAAAGGACCAGTGAACCAAATGGTTCTCACAGCAGACCTGGGGCTCCTGTTCCCTGCCAGGTGCCATCTGGTCAGTCAACTTAACTGAAGTGTTACTGGTTGACAATGACAACTCACTCCTTTTAGGAAGTACATGTCATAGTGAAGTTACCATGCGGGCACCATCTAATCTAATGACCATGAGCCTCAGAATACAGTGGATATCCATGAGTCTCCATTTTCTAGATGAGTAGACAGAGGCTGAGGAAACGAAGTGGTCTGTCCAAGGTGTTCTAGAGGAACAGTCAGGATTAGAACCCTGGACTTCCTAGCTCCTGAGAGAATATTCTTTTCTCTGTAGTATAACCCTACCTAAGAGCTGGAGCTATGGGGCCTTTGTAACAGAAACGCAGAGACCATGCATATGTCCTTCCCCCAGCTGACATCTCCTGTGTACTGTCTCTGTGTCAAGCAGTATGCCCAGTACCTGACAGCTGGACTAGACGAAAGAACTTGCTGCTCAAAAGCCCCCACCTGTCTTCCTAGTGCCCTTCAATGTTCTGCAAAAGGCTAGAATGGCAGCTTAGCATACCTGAGTTCAATTCCTAGAAAGCACATTAAAGAAAAACCAGGCATGGTGGCACACATTTATAATCCCAGCACTGAATTCTTAGGGCCTACTGGCCAGCTAACATAACCTACTTGGCAAGTTCCAGGACAATGAGAAACCCTGTCTCAAAAGTCAAAGTGGACATGCCTAAGGAATGACAACCAAGATTGTCCTCTGGCCCAGAGAGAGCAAGACCAGCAAAGGAGGCATCACCCAGTGAGGCATACAGGACAGATTCCTAAGTACATATTGCCCATGCCACGTGTTCTGTTCTTTAAAGAGGCCTGTGATAGAGGCAGGAGCATCATGCTATAGGATTAGTCTGTATCATTTTGAATCAAAACAGCATCCTTCCTGATCAGTGGCCTCTGTCAACCCAGAGAGGTTTGTTTGTTTGGGGCTGGGAGGATTTGCTTGGCTTAGCATAGAGATTGCCTTGACACTGGAAGACAGGGCCCAGCAGCTGCAGAAGAAGCAGCTGGAACCAAGTCAGCTCAGCTCCTCCCCGTGGACCTGCAGCCCCAGAGTGACACAGCGCTTCTCCCTGGCTCCAGCTCTCAGAGCAACAGGCGCCTGCCTGGAAAGGAGCACAGTAGTGGGAATGACATCTTCTGGTTATCTGATCACTCTCCATCACTGGTACTCCTCAGGAATGATTTCAACACCCCCCACCCCACCCCCCACCCCCGTTGAGCAGTCAGAGCTATAAATAAAGATGCCCCCAGAGACTGAATCCTGCCCTTCATCCCTGCAGCCTGTGACTCATCCCACAAGCCAATTCTGCATCCATCTCCCTGATTACAAGGATAGAGTGTGTCTAGGCCTGTCTGGAGGTTGGAGGCATTCGTGGTCATTCTTGCTGCATGCCATTCACTTGCTGAGTATTCCCTTAGGTACCAACCATGCGAATATATGCATGTGTACCTGTGCATACATGTGTGTCTACTGTGACTGGGTATTTAATTGGGAGGGGGTGTTTGGGAGGGGTTGAGACAGGGTCTCCTTATAGCCCCAGCTGTCCTGGAACTCACTGTGTAGACCATGCTGGCCTTGATCTCATAGAGATCTGCCTGCCTCTACCTCCCAAATGCTGGGATTAAAAATATATGCCACCATGCCAGGTCCTGGATGTTTAATTTTAAAGGGCAGGCAAGCAATGCATCTCTCATACAGGTTCAGAGTCACAGTCATTAGCTAAGTTTCCATTAAATCACAGTTACAAAGACCCTTCTCTGTCTACTGCCCTATATACTAAGCAAGGTGAATAAGATACAAGCTCTCTTATTTTTGTGGACCCCCTAGCTTAAAGCAAATAAAATCCCTGAGTAGAAGAGAACGCAATGTTTCGTGAGGCAAAGTCTCTCCTGGAAAAGAACAAGAAAGACATTCATTCCCGAGATCTTCTTCTCCAGGCCAGGCTGTTACCAAGTACTGCACAATTCACTCCTAAACCAGCACATCCAGCCAGTGTCTCATCCCAGTTCCCCCGTATGAGAAACCAGCCCCAAAGAAAGCCAAACAACTTGCCTAAAATCACTCAGACCATGTGGGTCCACAATGAGATCTTCATCCAGGAAATGGGGGACAGAATTTTAGGGACCATCTCTTCTCAATCTTCCTCGAATGTGTGTATCTACCCATTGGAGCCCTGAACACTACTTGTTCTGGTCCTGGGTAGGAGAATTCAAAATCCATGGCAAGCTGTGGCTTTTCACCAGCTTCCTGCTGCTGGGATGGAATGCCTGGGGTGGCCATTCATGAAACACAGGTTGATTTCACTCACAGTTTAGATGACCTGATACCTGCAGGGACTCTGTTCCAACTAGTAATCGCTCATCTGAGTCTTGTAGTGAAAGGAAATGGTGGACCATTTCCTCCACGCAGGCAGGAAGAAAACCTGGGAGGCGCCAAGGCCAGCTTTGATAACTAATACTCCTGAGAACTCACTGCAGCCCATGAATATTCCCATCAGGAAAGAAACATTTACAAAACTGCGTGCTCTCCCTTGACCTAAAGATCTCCCCCTAAGCCCTGCCTCCTAAAGATAACCTACCTTTTCTGACACAGAGGAACCAGCTTGCCACTTAGGAACCTATGGGGAACACTCAAACAATATCCAAACTGCACCACACTTTCATCTTCACTCATTGCCAAACTTCTGGAAAGTTCTCCTCCAGTGTTGGCACTCTATCTGCTCCCTTTTCATTTCTTCCCATAAACTCTCCTGTGCTTTCTGGCAAGAGAGAAAGCAGGTCCAATTCTTTCTTATCATTGCCTTTCAAATACCTAGTGACCGACATCATTCTGTTTCCTCCCTGAGCCAGACCCTTCAACCATTTCACACTTGAAAAAATTTCAAATCCCTAAATATATTTGTTCATCGCTGTATCCTTTGAGCTGGTACCCACAGTACCATTCAGCTTAAACACCAGTTGAGAGAATAAGGAGAACAGTGAGCCCTTTCAGGGTAGATGATGCCATGACTTGCTGCATGAAGTCTTTTGTCTCAATTAAGGATGGCTGATTGCCAGAAAATGAGTCTACTCTGGCTAGCTCAAGGAAACGTTCAGGTTTGATGGAAGGATGCATAGAACTTGAAGGAAAGCTAGATGTCAGGAGACTATGGGATCTTGAAGGATGAAATCAATATCAGAAAGTCCATCTTCCTCCCTCTTTCTCTCCTCCCTTTCTACTCTCATCATCCAATGTGGCAGCTGCCACACAGCCTCACCCCAAACCAGCCCCATGTCTATCCACATCTAAATAACAGAGGATCTGTGTCCCGTGCAGAAGAGACGAATTCATAAACCAGACTTGGCCCAGGCAACCAACCTCTCCTAGACTAATAAATAAAAAAGAAAGTCCTGGCACACAACCCACTGCATTAAGCACCTCCTTTAGCAAGGACTCTAAGGTTGTGTCATGGAAGGATGATTCTTTGGGGAAAGATGTGAGGGAAGAGAAATTTCTTATAGAACTTTCTTTTCGAGATATGATCTCACTGTGGTAGTCCAGGTGGAACTCCAGCTCAGGATCCTCCTGCATGCTGGGATTTCAGGTGTGGCTTTTACACAACTAAGTCTTGCATACTTTTAAGCTCCACTGTTATAAATTATTTGAGGAGTTTAGGATGAGTTCGAGAAGTGTTTGCTTTAGTGTGTTTAGGCATAAGACACAGGGACCAGGAGTTTTCAGAACTTCTTGTTTCTCAAACTCAGACTCAGGCCATAGAGCCCTAACTTCACTGATGGTTATAGGTGGCCTGGAGAACCACCACGTTTCCTTCTTCCAGGACCTGGACTTATTTATAGCCCTTGAGTGTCTTGTCAGTGATCCTAACAATCTCCAGAAAAAAGATCTAATCAGCAAACAGAGGACACAAAACCTGCCCATTCTTCTCACCTGTATAAAATGTGGGGGTGCACTCATCAGAGGTGAGCAACATGGAAGGGAACTGTATTATAGACTCGACAGGACCTTGGAAATTTCTAGCCATGTAGCCACTAAAATATCAAACATCCTCAGACTTTTAGAGTTTTCCAGAAGTACTTCCAGGACCAAAAAGGGGGCAGGGAGCACTGGATAGATGGGTTTCCAGGATCATCCTTCTGGAAGCGAGTTCTACACCTTGGTTACCCTGCTGTCTTGTTATTTTATAGGCAAGGAAACTGACTTGAGAGATAGAGGAACTTACTCTTCGTCACATGGCTCGCTAGGCCCTAGGTGGTGCTGCTTCCCAGCTGGGCTGGCTCCCAAAGCTCTCTTTCTGTTGGCACAGGTCATATTGCGACAAGAAAGAGAATAGTGATTTTTGACAAGGACAAGTGTCATGACAGCTAACCATCTGTGCCTTCCACCTGCAGCGAGGCACCAGGCATTTACTACTGATGATTCCCTAGCCCAATAGCCTGAGCATACAGCTGTGCTTGGCAGTGTCTGAGCTGCCAAACATGAAACTGGTGGCTGTAAGTCTCCATCTCCCTTAACTGTCAAGGATCTGTTTATCTTGACATTGCTAGTTTATTGGTAATGAGATAGCAGAATAATTTAATTGCAATAAGCAGACCTCAACTCTAACAAGGTGTGGGGGACTGGGATCGAGTCCCTCCAAGCTGACGACATCAAGATCCCAAGGCAGGAAAAAATGAAGTCAAATCAACCTTGCCAAGATTCAAGGTCATGAGACGGGGAGATAGACTAAATGAATTCAGTTGACATGGCGACCTCCTTAGTGGGCACTTGTTCTCTTGAGCCACTGCTGGTTTTAGATCCTCCAAGCTACCCTGACAGCTGTCACCTCTGTACCATATATTAGATTGTAAGACTCTGATGAAGCCTGTCTGATGAGCAGCTCTTTTCCTAGTCCTCCCTCACACCTCCACTCCTCCCATCACAAGACCCAACTCTTATCAACCTCCCAAGCACAAATTTCTTGAAATCTCAGGGCCTTGAAGCCTATGTGATTCTTGTATTTCATTCACACATGTAACTTCTCACCATGCCTTCTTTTTCTAAAAACTTGGGAGAGAGATCTTCGGGATTTGAATAGAAGATGCAAAACGTGTAGTCTACAAAACTATCACTTCTCTGGTATGTCATCAAAAATCTAAACCCAAATTTAAGCAATCCTTACCTCCATCATGGTTGAATCGTTTTAACTAGAGAAAACAGTCAGCTCCAATATATTCCCTCACCAGTTGTCCCAGAAGGCCCGTAGGGACTTCATACAAACAGAATCTCTGTCTCAGAGTCCCTGCAGTGGGACACAAATTAGGCCCACTCCATGGACTTGGCTGCAAAATCATCCAAACACATAACCTCCAAAGTCACTTCTGCTTCTAAAAGTCCATGATTCTCGGATGAAGCAAGTGGAATTTATTCCCAAGAAGTGGGTGATGAACATCTTATTCAATGAACTATATAATTCACTCTGCCAGATTCTGGAGACTTCCTGGCTGATTCTTGAGAATACTCCCATGGTGCCGAATTTCTGCCACTTGCCTGGGAGTTTATGACATCAGAGAGCAGGGTCTGACCTGACCCTTGGAGGAAAAATGTCATCTAAACTATGAGACTGTGAGTTCACATCTACCCTCAAAGCCAAGCATGCCTTTCTGGGTACCTCCAGCCACTTGAGCACCAGATGAAAAGCTGCTGGTAGTTGACGGAGCTGACTGCAACAGACAGAAGTGGTCTATGCCATCTGCTCACCAAGCAGCCTTCCCTGTGGCCGAAAGCCAATGATAAATTAAAAAGAAAAAAAATCAATTAAATTATCAGTATGGAGTTAAGTTATGTCTCAGGGTAGGGAAGCAAAAACAAATTGGTTGTCCCATGCAACTGATGAATATTTATCTAACTCACAAATGACATGCTATTATGTTTGGGATTTTTTCCTCCAAAAATGGGACTTGTTTTTCTTCAATCCATCCACACTGATCCTTCTTAAAAATATAAAAAAAGGGGGCTGGAGAGATGACTCAGCGATAAGAGCACTGACTGCTCTTGCAGAGGATCCAGATTCGGTTCCCAGCTCCCACATGATGGCTAACAACTGTCAGTAACTCCAGTTCCAGGGCATCTGACACCCTCTTCTGAATTTTATGGGCGTTACATAACACAGGTGCACTGCCATACATGAAGGCAATATACTCACACACATAATAATTATTATTATCTATAAAAAGGAAAAAAAGAAATATGCTAACAGATTACACAATCTATGCCCATAAAACAAGAGGCAATAGCTCAATATTCAAATGTACAAATCCATGCTTATGAAACTAGAACTATTTGGGGCAGGCTTGCCACCTTGTCTAGAGGGAAGATTTGCAGGTATGGGACTGAAGTAGAAAAAGATGCTTTGTCCCAGGATCAGCAGTGTCATCAACATAGTTACACAAGACACTTGTGAATGACAGTTGTTGAAATCATAAAATTATTTTCCATTTGCTGTTTCTGGAGTATTGGGCTATTCTACAGGAGGTATTTCTGAGAAGAGATGAAACTTGAAAGTAGAAATGGTATGTCAATTGTTCTTTCCTCAGAAGAGGCTGGGACCAAAATTAGCCCAGCCCGCACTGAGAAGACTGAGTAATATCAGAATCACAGACTTTCGAAGCAGAAAATAGACCGAAAAGGAGACTGTGCTGGTTAGCGTTGTCAACTTAACAATTACAGTAATAGAGGTATGACGATCTGCCCACTTTGGATGGCACCATTGCCCAGGCAGGTGTAGAAGGCAAGCTGAATGCCAGCTACATGCATTCATTGCTCTGCTCCTAATACAGATACACTGCAATCAGCTTCCTCAGGCTCCCATTGCTGTGACATTGTAACCTGGAACTGGAAGTCAAATAAACCCTTTCTTCTCTGTTACTTTTGTCAGGTGTTTAATTACAGCAACAGGAAATGAAACTAAGACATCATCCAAGACAGAAATGGATGATAATAACAGTAATAATGAAAATAATAGTGGTCTATAATCTCACATGTCTATAATCCCAGCACCAGGGAGGCTGAGATGGGAGGAATACCTTGAGTTTGAGGTCAGCCTGGACTATATGACAGGTACCATATAAATTTTGGCTATAGTCTAAGACCTATGTCAAACAAAACAGATTAATAATAATAGTGATTATTTATTGATTTAATTTGTTGCTCATAGAAATTTCTGTGTCTAGCCAACGTCCATATGTTAATAAATTTCCTAAATAGAACATACACTTTATTTAGGCAACCAGTCCCCCTCTACGTAGCCTCAGATGAAATGACTGCAGTCCCCAAGTCGAGAGTAAGGACCATTACTCAAATGTTTCCTACCAGTGATGGGTTAGGATAAGCAAGTGCCCAATTATGGTCAGTAAAACATAAGATATTTTTGGATTTTTTATTGTATGAGGATTTTGCCTGCATGTATGCAAGTGCGCCATGTGTGTACAATGCCCATGGAAGCCAGAGAGGGCACTGGATCCCCAGGAACTGGAATTACAGATGGTTGTTGGCCACTATGTGGTGCTGGGAACCAAGCCTGGGTCCTCTGCAAGAGCAGCCCATGCTCTTAACCATTGGGTCGTCTCTCCAGCCTCTGGGATCCTATTTTATATTAAACGTTTCTTTGCTTCAAATAGAGTCTCAGGGGAGACATCCTTCCTCTTCCTCTGACAGCAGCGTATCTAAAGCCCATGCCCAGAAGTGATGTGGACAACTTCTTACCAGCTTAATATTTGGCTGAGGATGCTCAGATCACAAAAGAGAAATACAGAATGACCCAGCAGTCTCAGGCATGGAAAGACGGCAACTGGAAGATGAGCTACCAGGAGCCCCACCATGGAAACCTCATGGTCTGAGGGCACAGACCAATGGTGGCTCCATCACCATGTTAATATGATGAACAGGAATAGGGAGCCCACCTTGCTTTGTGGTGTTCTCGAGACAGGAGGACAGTAAGGGAGCAAAGTCTTATGATTAAGAAGACCCGGCTTGACTCTCGTGTCTCCTTCCAGTTGAGTTACTTGCTGGATGATAAGTGCAAAACAGTGAGTAACAAGGCTGGAGAGATGGCTCAGTTGTCAGAGAAGTTGCCTTACAAGCATGAGGAACTGAGTTCAATCCTCAGCACCTATGCAAAAATGCCAGGTATGGTAGCATACAACTTGTAATTCCAGTGCTGGGAAGACCAAGACAAGCAGATCCCTTCAGGCCAATGACAGACCCTGTGTCAAAGGAAGTGGATGGCATTCCTGAGGATGACATCTGAGATTGTCTTCTGGCCTCGATATGCATTTACACACACACGCACATAAAAAAATTAATAATAACAGAACTTCCCTGAACCTCTTTTTTCTCTGAAAATGTAAGAGTAGAAACTGAGGATATAGCTCAGTAGACGGCTGGCTTAACACACATGAAACTCTGGGTTCAGTTGCCAGCACTATATAAACCAGTTTGGTGTTGCACACTTGTAATCCTAGGATTCAAGAGGTAGAGGCAGAAAGATGAGAAAATTGAGGTCATTCTCAGTTGTAGAGTGAGTTTGAGGCCAGCATGAGATACATGAGAACTTGTCTCAATTGACAACAGAAAAGTAATAATAATAATGATAATAATAATGATAATAATGATAATAACAATGGTAAGATAGTTGTGGAGATTAGCTGTGCTAAGCACACTACTTGATGTGTAGTGATGTGTAGGCCTTCAAAGACAGTGATATTGGCTGAAAGCATGATGCAGATGATGGTGGCAGTATTGATGATGATGATGGTAAACTGAGTGAATAGGAAAATGTGTAATAAATCTCACCCGTCAACATTTCTCCTTAGTAACAATTCAGAGCAAGTCCCGGCCTCTTTAGAAGAAACTGCCTCTAATTGGTCTCGTGTTCCTCACTCCTCTCCTTAGTGAAAACATGATTCCCCACAGCTGAACTTACCCAAAGAATCAAAAGTCTCCTCTATGGCTAACTGCAAAGACGGTTCCATTGTGTCAAGCTGTGCTAATGGCAAACACCCACCTCTACTCAGTGCATTCGTCAAGCTACATCCAGACCTGGAGAGGATGAAGTAAAACGAACACAGCTCATCACAAAAGACTTTGCTCTTAACAGGAAAACCAGGCTATTGTGATTATCCTAGCTGGTTCATGGTAAAGAGATTTGGCCTCTTCTATTCAAGTAACCCCTAGGGTTTCATCTGTATGTGTGTGGTGTTGTATCTAGTTTAAGAAAATATATATCTTAACATGATTTTTAGGGAGATTTACACCCAGATTTCTATCCACTGATAGAAAGGATGCTGTGTGCAGATCATTTGAGCAGTCTGTGGGCAACATGTCAAGTGGTTTGAATCCCTACCGTGTATAATTGGAGTACTTAGAAGGTGTTATCCCCAGCCTGCATGGAGCCCTTGAGCTTGGGTGGAAGTTCCAGTAAGTGCTTGGGATTTAGAGAGCAATGGGGTCGATTATGCAATGTCCACCCCTCACACTGACCAGTACATCTACTTCCATCTTCCAAACTGAGCATTCAGATCATTCCACATGCAACTTGGGAAATTGCCCTCCTAATTAAATACACTAATTTCTCAGGAGAGGAAACTAGAACTCAGAGAGCTCAACTGATTTGCCCAAGATTATATAGCTAGATAGTCATCTAATCCGGGCTAAAATCTCAGATTTAGAAGTCAGCACACTTGCCCAAGAAAAGTTACTGAAGGGCTAGTGAGATAGCTCAGAGCGTAAAGGTATTTGCCACCAAGCCTGACAAGCTGAGCTTGATCTCTAGAATCCACATGGTGAGAAAATTGACTCCTGTAAGTTGTCGTCTGACCTCCGAATGCTGCCATAGCATGTGTGCCCCCTGAGACACACACACACACAATCAATCAATGTAAAAGAGAAAAGTTATTGGAAGTGTTCTCATTCACACATACATTTCCAATCTCTAACAGTCACCATACGTGAGCATTCCTGTTGTCCCCCATGTGTGTACATCATACTGCATGAGATATGGGGAATGAGGACTACATCCGAGAAGATTTCATGGAAGGATTAATGCCAGAACAAAGTTTCATACAGTGCCTGTGAGCTGACCAGATATAAGGGAAGAAATGGAAAATTTTAGACATTAGAATTCTTTGCTATTGAAAACTAAGCTATAGATGAATATTGTTTTTAGCCAAATCAGGACATATATAAAAATACAATCAGGAAACAGGAAGCATGTGAGAAGTTTCAAATAGAGGGGATTTATTCTTGAAAATAATAAAGGAAGGCGGTGACCCAGGGGCAAGGAAGTACTGAATGCAACTATTCCTTCCCGAGCTTGAACACATGTGAGAGACGCCATTATCCCAGCCCAGCGGTACCACAAAGAGTGCAGAAAGGGTCATGGAACTGCCAAGGACAGACTCTCAAGCCAGTTAGTACAAGGACCAGGGATGGCTCAGCAGACCAGCCCTGAGTTCTTGTTGCTCAAGTTGGAAGCACCAAAGGTCACTCCCAGAGATCACACAAGAAACGGCAGAAGAGAAAGCATACATTCTCTCTCCTTCCAACTTCTACCCATGCCCCCTGTTAGATGGATTTCCCCAAGAAGGGTAGGATTTGTGGTCTGCAGCAACCAGGACCTGTTATACAGTACAAAACATGGAGGCAGGACTAGCAGCAGCACACGGGCAGTGAGCCTAAACACTCATTTTAAAAGCATCTTCCTAGAAATCTCCCTGTAGTTCTCAAATTCAAGATCTGCTTTCCTTCCACCTCACAGATGCACTTCAGGATTCGAGTGTGCTCATAATCACAATCAGAGCAAAGTGAGAGTGGGCATTTGAAGTCTGTTGTCTGCCCAGTACCCAGTGTCTTTATATCTGGGGGAATTGCCCTTTGTACAATAATACTTTAGACTTGATTTCCCAACTTTCCCAGCAGCCAGGAAAGAGCACATTACTGGGCCCCACCAGTCAGGGGCATCTGCTCCTGGATTTGAACTCAGAATCTAATAGCTGGAAGAAGAAAAAAGGAGATTCTATCCCAATGAGGAGTCACACCCAGGTTCCTATAGCCATAAGAGTTGTCATACCAGTGGCTGCATCTGGGGTTCAGGGACATGCAGGTACCTTCACTTAACTGGTTCTG
Source organism: Eospalax fontanierii (assembly GCA_035773235.1). Taxonomy (NCBI): domain Eukaryota; kingdom Metazoa; phylum Chordata; class Mammalia; order Rodentia; family Spalacidae; genus Eospalax; species Eospalax fontanierii. Next base: position 15,549,876 of record CM069546.1, read on the forward strand.
TCATGTGATTTGTCTCTTGTTATCTAATATCCCCAGTGATTAGACTTACTCAAACATTCTTAATAATTTCATGTTCTGTCTACACCATGGAGAATTGTGTTATTTACAACCAAGACCCTTGACAAGTATGAAATCTTTGCTTATGGACAAAGATCTTATAGCTTGAACCCTGAACTTGTGGTTGTCTAAGGGGATTGGGAAGCTCCATTCCCAACTCTAGCAAAGAGAAATAAGCAATCAAAGAAAAATAGGCACTGTCACAGAAACTTCCAGAAGTCCGGAGATCCTGGGATGTGCTACAGGCTTAAAGCATTCAGGGGTGTGAGAGCATGCAGTTCCAGTCGTGACCACAGGGAAGGGTGCTTAATCAGGGCCTGGAGAGTCAAAACCTAATGACAGCCTGAGCTGCTTTCTTGTTTGTCCCACAGTCTAGAAAACTCTTGTCTGCACTTCCTACCTTGTTCACAGCTGGTCCCTTGCAACTCAGAACACCTCCCAAGTCCTTCCATTATCAGTCAAGGATCTTTCAGGGAGTGAGATATTTTCCTTTCTGTCCTATTTTAGGACATTATTTGCTAAATTAGTCATCTATTGCTGTATAACAAATCACCCCAAAAATGGAGACTTAAAACAATAGTCCTTTAGTACCTCCCATGGTTTCTAGGGATCAGGAACTTAGCCATGACTCAGTGGCGATGGTCTATCTCCAACCCACACATGATATTTTGGGGCCTTAATTAGGAAACTCAGGGGATGGAAGTCTGCACTGGCCTTCAGGTCATTCATGTTTACATCCAATAGTTGATACCAGCTGTCAGCTAGAGACCTGGTTATTGTCAGCCACTGAAACACCCACACATGAGCCCAGGGCTCTTCTCAACATGGCAGCTGTTCTCCAAGAGCCGACAGAAACTACATTGCCTTTTACAGTCCACCTTCAGTGTCACTTCTGACATTTCTATTAGTGAAGACAGTTTCAAAGATCTGTCACTGTTCAAGAGAACAGAGACCCCTACCTCTCTGGCAATGTCAATGTGCCCATGGATGATAGATATTCAATGTCACCATCTTGCTTAGAGGTTTCTACTCAGTCACTTTCAATAATCTCCAAGTTAAAAAACCTTTATGGACTCACTGTCCTTGGTTCATGTGACAATTCACTCTTACCTGCCCTTGCATGCACACCCCAGTCCTTCAGTCCAGAACCTCTGACACTTATCTGCCGCCTTCTAAGAGGGAGCTGTGTTCAGTGAGTTCCAGATGGTCTTCGGGCTCCTTCTGAAGAAAAACAAATAAATGTCATAAAGCAAATGTCATCTGGAAAGGGCTCCCTGCTACAAGCATTAACTCAACAATACTAATTTCAATAACCCTCAGAGCTATATGCTGCGTTATAGTTCACGTCGCACTTCTGCTTGCATAGGCTCTTTCAATCAATAAAGTCCAAGACGACTTTTCTGATGAAAAGGTAAATAAATAAAAACGTACAGTGTTAAGTACGTAGCTCAAAAATCACTCGCACTCTATTTCCTTGGCTCAACTTCTGCCTCCATGAGTTGGATTCATTAAAATCCATCCCCTCAGGGTCTGGTATCTCAGTGTGAGCTGGGTTCCACAGCAATAACCCTGATGAGGAAGGGGAGGGAGCCAGGTAAGAAGGTGGCTTCTACCACCAGAAGGATCGGCCAAACTGCATTTAATGCTCCCAAGCTAAGGATCCTGCAGGAGCTAGATAATTTGAAGCTGGAAAAGCACCAAATAAATTGACTGTGCTTTTAGCCCTGGGGCGAAGCATCAGTGATTCATTGCTGAGAGTTTTCAGAACACCCTCCTGCAGCCTCAAGCCCTCAGTCCTTCGGCCACAGGCCAGACCTGATTCCCTGTGAGACAAGGGCAAAGCTATGCTCATGGGAGCCAATGCTGGCTAAAACTCCAGCCTGCTCACCCAGCATAGACCTACTAGGTTTCACTTTTGTGGAGCTTTAAGAACAGCTTTAAGTCTCAACCAGGACTGAGGAAAGGACCAGGTTGCGCTTGTGTAAGATTGAGTTCTCAGTATTGGAATTTGAAAGAGGTTTCTGGTGTAAATGAAAATCACAGCTACCCCTTGAGGATGCTTGGTGTAGGTCCATCACTGAACTAAGGGCATCGTGGATATGCATTGTTAATTATGAATAGGATTAATTAAGCAAACACATGTTTTTGAATATGTGCCAGGATTTTATGGAATTTACATTCTTTGATGCCACGGGAGAGGTGACTAAGAAACAGGTGTATAGGGTTCCAGAGCCTGGCACAGCCACCAAAACCCATGATGGTAACACTCGTATCTTCAGTGTCAATACCAAATGGCCAAGGGTTCACACTACACTTCAGGGTTCAGCAGGCTAAGAGTTTAGTACATTTGTTAATAATCTATGGAACAACTCAAGGAGGAAAATGGGAAGGTTTGAATGGACTCTGGCTATGTAGAGGGACGCCAGGCCCGAGTCTGTGTTCCATTTCTACACCCTAACTGTGTGGGGTGGTTACTTCACCTCTCTGGAAAGAAGGAATAAAATAGTGATATAATGAGCTCACGCATGGTGTTGGGCCACAGGAAGTGATCCCATGGTGTTTAATAAGGATGAAGATGCAGTGGAAGAGGGACTCCAAGTGGTCACCAGAACCTGGGAAGTCAATGGTAACAGCTGAAGACGAATAGTACTTGTCTTCGTTTTCTTTTCTTTGCTGTAACGAAGCACTCTGACCAGAGCAATTTAAGGTAGAAAGAGCTCATCTGAGCTTATAGTTCAGGGTATAGTCCATCACAGTGGGAAAGTCCAGGCAGCAGGACCTTGGAGCAGCTGGGTTACCATTAATCCGCAGTCAGAGGAGAGCAGTGAATGCATACTCACTGAGCAGTCCCTTCCTTCATTTAACAGCTCAGGATTTCAAACAAGGAATGTGGCCACCCACAGTGGGTGGGTCTTCCAGCATCGGTTAATATAATCAAGATAATCCCCCATAGGGATACCCAGGGCCCATCTCCCAGGTGATTTTGGGGCCTGTGATGGTGACAATTAACACTAACCATTACAGTCCCTGACTTTAAAATAGTTAATGAATGTTTGACTTTATGGTAGTGTAAAATGAAATAAATTCAGCAGAAACAGTACTTTGATTCTGATTTTCCACAATTTCTTGAGATGGCAATACACAGTTCAATACTCTCTCAGTACTATATAGTGGAGCCAGTCAAAGCTCACTCAGTCGTGTTTCAAGAGGGCAGGCAGCTCATCCTTTCAAGACATTGTGCTTGGTGGTCTGTAAGGCTACATGTATCAAAACTATTTTCAACTTAAATTGGTGTCAGCTTACAGTGGGTTTAATCAAGATGTAACCCCACCATAAATTGAGGGGTATCTGTTTATTGTAAAACAAAATGAAAAGCAAAACACACAGACCAGCACCACACAGGTAAAGACCTTAGTAGATTAGGCCAATCCAGGAAGATGAGAGGTCAAAAGTCAAGAAAGATGTAATTCATACATTCATTCATTCATCCGTCTACTCATCCCTGTATCCATCAGTAAATGTTTCCCGGGCCCCTGCTCCATCTAAGATGCTGTGTTTTGCTGAAAAGGGGCCAGGAGCCAGTGTTATCCGAGGAAGATGGTCAGGGCAGCAGCCAGGAGCATAGAAATCATCAAATGTCTTCTGGAAATATCAGTTCAGAGATCTGGTGACCTGCATTAAGGTCAAGAAGCAGACTGAGGACTTACAAGTTCTCCCATAATGCTAATGCCTTAGCAGGCACTGAATCTGCACTAGGAACCAGGAGTTTAAGAGACCACAGTGGGCTGGATTGGAGAAAGACCTCTGGATAGCTATCACCAGTCTGGACCGTCTCAAGTAAACATAACCAATTTGGGACCCAATTTCATAGGACCCAGGCTGGCTTTTCATATAGCCCAAATAGACAATCATCTATAATCACAGCAGGCCAGTCAATCAAAAGCCACACTGCTGAATGACCAGCAGTCTCCTTACCACTGCCACACCATCATTCTCCATGGGAGCGTGCCCACTGAACAGATCCACTCGCAGATATTGAGCACTGCTGTGTCAGTTCTGATGCAGACTTGGACATGGAGCCTTAAATAAGCATGCAAGACCACTATTGTCTTAGGGTTCATGTGCCAGCTGAGAAAAGAAACAACCCCTTGTTTGAAGGACTCGTCACCAGATGTTTGGGGGATTTTAGAGAAGTGCTGTCTGATATGCTCAACATCATCTCATGTGTTTTATCCCATAGCATCTGCCCAGCACTGCGGAGTCAAGCAGGTTAACAGCTCTGTAGCAGCACATGTAAATATTTACACTACAAAGAATAAATTAAGAAGGCAGAGAGTTTCACATCAATGGAGCTCAGATTTTGCTACAAAAAAAACTGCAAATATATGGAGCTGGGGAGACAGCTCAGTTGGTAGAGTTGCCTTGCTAGTGTGAGAATCTGAGTTCAGATTCCCAAAACCCATGTAAAATAAAGCCAGGCACATTTGGGCATGTACCTGTAATCCCAGTGCTGCCAGATGGTAGGCAGAAACGGTATATTCCTGGCTAGCTTGCCCTTGATGGACAAGTTCTAAAACAGTAAGAAACCCTGTCTCAAGCAAAAGGTATCTGAGAACACCAGAGAGGCTGTTCCCAGACCCCTCAAAACACTCTGTGCATGCACACACCCACAGGTGCAACACACACACACACACACACACACATACACACACACGAACGTAGGTAATACACACAACAAAAAGAAAAATATCTGAACATTTATAGCAAGAATAAACTGATAGTTTCCAAACATTTTTTTACATCTAGTTTTAGGTGTTTTGAATTTGTCAGAATTCTGGAGAACAACTGTGAACAAGATGATTTTAGATAATGACATACGAAATGAGGACACAGAGTGATACAGCCGTGCATGAGGCAGAACTAGAAGTACTCCTCCAAAGCACCAGGCAGTACCCCTCACACGTGCTCCCTCGCGTCACTCCTCCAGACCCCCAGGAGGTGATGTGACCAGTGTCAATTTGCAGACAAGGGCACAGAGAGCTGGTGCCATGAAGAACCTCACACTAGGCCAGCATTCCCTAACCGTGATCTTACTACATTCGTAGGCCACTCTCCACTAGTCCTTAGTTCCACTGGGGCCTAATGGAGGAGGAAGGAGGGGAGGGGAGGTGTGATGAGAAGACAGTGTGGAGGGGAAGCAAATAAGAGCATGGCTACTGACATGTGTGAAGACCAACGGTGTGGGGAAACCATTATCTTTTACTCTAACAGAAAAAAAAAAAAAAAAGACTTTTAATCCAAAAGACTTTTTAACTCACAAAAACTTATTTCAATGGGGGTATTTTTAAAATACCACAAATGGAAAAAATGGCTTTTTTATATTATTTATTTTTTATTTTACGTGTTTGAGTGTTTTGCCTGCATATATGTAAGTGTACCTGAGCGTGCAATGCCTGCAGAGGCCAGAAGAGGGTGTTGGATCCCCTGTAACTGGAGTTATAGACGGTTGTTGGCCACCATGTGGGTGCTGAGAATACTCTTAACTACTGAACCATTTCCCCAGCCTGGAAAAGAAATGGCATCTTTACAAAATATTCAAAAACACAGAGGCCTTAAAACTCCTCAGTGCTCTCTATGCAGACCAGACTGTGAGAGCTCCAGATGTGGGCCAGCAAGAGGCCTTGGAGCCCAATTTTAGACCAACATGGGAACAAGACAGACTGAACCCTATTCACCAGGGTTCATACCTCAGATCCAGTGGAAACTTTGCCTTCTGTGGATCTTGTCTTCATCAGAATTAATGCTGAGCACAGAACACAAAGAGCAGTCTCCAGGCACTGTGTTGAGTGCCTTACATACAGGGTCCTATTGAAGCTTCACAGCCCAGATGTTCTGCCCACTCTATGGTACAGATGAAGAAACTAGACAAAGGGGAATATCTACAAGAGGTCTCAGGCTTCAAAGCTCACCCTCAGTGTTGACAGTCTCTTCCTTGAGTACTTCTGTGATCTCTGCTTTGCAGTTGTCAGTCTATCTGCCTCCCTCATGAAGACATCAGGGTCTGGAAGGTTCAGCCCATGGTTTAATGGTCCTGGAAGAATCTACAGGCTATGAAAGCACAGGTTATTTCTGTACTGCTCAGTTCTCTGGTCCCTGACACCCACACTTTATGCTGGAAGATACTTTTTGAATGAGTGGCTGGACAAGGCTGGATGAGGATAAGTGTCTGTGATGGTTAATCTGGATTATCAACTTGACAAGATCTAGAATCATCTAGGAAGCAAACCTCTGGACACATCTGTGAGGGTTTCTAAAGTGGGTTGAGGTGGGAAGACACAACTTCACTGTGGGTAGAACCATTCCATGGGCTGAGTCCCTTGACTCAATAAAAAGGAGAAAGCGAGGTGGGCACCACACTTCATCTCTGTCTCTGCTTCCTGGCCACAGAGGGATATGAACCCCTGCCTCATGCTTCTGTCACCGAGTCTTCTCTGCCATGATGAACTGCACCCTCAGATGATGAGCCAGAACAGGCCCTTCCTCCTTTAAGTGGCTTTTGTCAGCTGTTTTCTCACAGCAACACAAAAAGTAACTGATACTTTATCCATGAATCTAGTATTCACAGTGCCTAGCACATCACTTGACAGGTAGGAGGATCTCAGTGTTTGTTGAGTCAATAAAGGGCACTCCTGATACTTTAAGCAACATCAAGATCTCATTCTAGGGAATGAAGAGATGGTTGAGCCATAAGAGTGTTTGCTGTTCTTCCAGCATCCCATCAGGTAGCTCACAACTACCTATAACTCCAGCTCCAAGAGATCTGACACCATCTTCTGGCCTCCAAGGGTACTGCACTCATGAGCACATACCTCTACACAGACACACATAATGTTTTTAAAGATGTCATCATTCAAGAAACCAAAAGAATATCGGTATAAATTAGGACTCTCCTCTGTTAAAATAAACAAGCTACTAATATGCAAAGGAAGAGAGACTGTTTTTCAATTTATGTACTCAAAACTAGGCATGGCGGTGCTCACCTTTAATCCCAGCACTCAGGAGGCAGGTGCAAGTAGATTTCTCTGAGTACAATGCTAGCCTGGTCAGGCCAGCTGGGGCTACTAGGAGACCCTGTCTCAAAAAAGAATTCATTTACTCAAAATGAATGTGTATGTAAGTAAAATCCTACAACCTTCGACTTAAACTTAAGCATGAAAGGAAATGCATTTTCAGCCCTATCCTCTCACAAACTCATTTTCTGTCAGTTTCCCCCAAAGAACGATAACACTGACTAGCTAATTCAAAGGATTCCATGTGTTCCTATAACTCTCCATGGTTCCTCCTGGACTGGATGAAAGTGTGTACTCAAGGTAGAGAGGAAACCTGTGAAGACCTAGTGTTTGATGTGTTCTGGTGGAAAGTGGTGGAGATGAAGGGCTCACAAATGCCTCATTCACCCAAGATTTGGAAGCCAAGTATGATGAGGAAGCAAGTGCTTGCTGAGGAGTTCATCAGATCATCCGTCAGAATCATCCTTGCTACGTGACACGTTCATCTCAAGACATCACGTTCATCAGTCATGGTCTGCTGGAATCTCAAATAGAACAGTCCTCTTAGTAGAATTCTTGGGACTGGAGAGTGCTCCCCAGCCTAGGACAGCAAAACGTCTTATTTCTCCAAGTCACCATAGCCAAAAGCTGCATAGTCATTGTACATTTCTAATGAGTTCACATGTGAAAATACATAACTCTACATTCTGTCTGTCATAGAAAATAACATCTCATGTTACCAAGTTTTGCCCAATTTCCAAAAGACTTATTTTGCTTGATGGTCAGCTGTTTTTATCTGTTTTCCCTCAGTGTCCAGGGCCTTTGCACAAACTACGAGACACATGCTATAGCACTGAACTACATCCCTACCTTCCAAGTCAGTAGTCATAGACTATAAAGCTGTTGTAAAGCACCTACAAATATTTTCATTTATTTTTATGTGCCCAGCAACCCTTTAAGACCAGTTGGCAATGGCTTTATTATCTCTAGGCAATAGAGAAAGAAATCAAGGTTCAGACTATCAATCAAGTACCAGACCTAAAGCCTCTACCTATCCTTTAAGGAAGGGGTCTTGATCCTTCCAAATACTTATTATTCCAAATACTTATTATTGCTTATAAAATAACAGTGGAAAGCACTTGGTACCCTGCTACCACCATAACTGTACTGTGAACACAGACAGCAAGAAAGAGACCGAGAGACAGAGACAGAGAAAGAGAGACTCTCATAAGACAGAGAACTGCCCCACCCTCTGCTATTGCACCACAGATAAACTCTGATAAGCAGCTATAATTCAATAATGCTCAGCAGTGTAGAGAATACACTGAGACTAAGATACAGATATTAGGGATTCAGCCCACTTGTACGTACTAACAAGATGATTTTAAATATTTTGCTGTTTTAAAATAGTAATTATTAGCTGCTAACAAGATGCTAATCATTCTCGAAAGAATTACTTGTATTGTCTCATTTCATCCTGAGCCATCCTAGATTACCAAAGCACTGCTGACGGTGCTTCAGGGGTGCAGGGAGCTTCCTCATCTGATGATGATTATGATTAAATGGATGTGTGGGGTGGAGAGCCAGGAGGGGACCATTCTGAGGACAGGCTTGAACCACTGACTGGGAGCAGTAAGGTGAATGAGTTTTGGTTCAGGTGCCAGCAGCAGTTGAAAAAGTTGACGGGAAACTTAAGGGCTGGATTGAGAAAGAGTCTGAGACCAAGTCTGGGCTCTGCAGGAAAGAGTGACATGATTGACAGACGGTGCCTGTCATCATACTGGAGGCAAAAGTGTCACTCCATGTAACAAGCATTTGCCATCTTTGCTGAAGAGCAGATCCATCTTCCAAATCCACACTCCTGAGCAGGATGCCTAAGGATGCTCACTCAGGCTACACTCTGCCTCATCTCCGAGACTGCCATTCACGTAGTGGAAACTCCTAGATTCACGTTGTCCAAAGCCTGCACAGCTGTACTTGGCAGTCCTGCTCTTAGAATCCTTCATGAAAATGAAAATTTGGCTAGGAGATGATGAAGCGGGCTGCAGAGATGAGCCCTTAGGAGGCAGATGTCTAGTGCAAAGAGCCACTCATGGAATTTGAAGAACCCTTGCCCTTGCTAAATTTTTGTGTGTCTTCAGGCAAGTTCTTTCGCCTTTCTGGACCTCAGTTTTATAGGCTGTGAAATGAGTTATTTAGACCACAACGTCCTCAAAATCTCTGCCAAGTATGTATGTGGTGAACTTAGCTTTGGGTTTACCACTCCACATCCCCCAGCAGCATCATAGTCGTGGCTGGGGAGCTGCCTCTCCACCCTCAGCTTTTAAGCTTCACTCCAGTGGTGACTGTGTGACCGAGCTAGACTAAACAGTATGTAGCATCCACCCCTGGACACAGGAGCTCTCAGCGTCAGACCCCCAGCCTCACCAGGGACAATGAGACACGAGCATGGGGGTTTTCTTAAGACCTAGGAGAAGGTTTCATCTCTCCCATTGGCTGGAGACCTGGAAGGATGTTGCCCCAAGAAGTGTGGGCAACGCTTCAGTGATGATGAAGGGGCACTCTGAAAACAGAGTCCTTATCACAAAAGCGCAATCCACAGAGAAACTGAATCCAGTCATGTCAGTGAGCCCTGTGCCCAGCTTTGCCTGAAACCAGGCATTCTCTAACATTAACTAACTAAGTCCTTTTGCTTCAGCAGTTTGGGGTGAAATGTTATGCGTGTATGAATTCTTGAATCTACGTAAATGAGTTTTTAAGTCTGGCTGAAACTTGTTCTTGGTATTACTGACAAAACCACACAGAAAAAGTCTATAAGGCGTTTGCTCTGTCTAAGGGTTTTTGCACATAATGAGACTGGGAAATGAGACATGATCTCCATGTATAACAAGGCAGTCATTCCAAATGTCAGCACGGTAGTCACTGGGAAGGGGCCCGTGGATTTATTTCTTCATTTCAGAAATACTTGCTGCTTTTGAAGGCCTTCAGACCTAATTTGCAGCCTCCCAACAAGAAGACGCTAGATCAAGCCAAGAATGGTGGTACATGCTTATAATCCCCATGTCTGCTTGATGGAGACAGATGGATCCCCGGAGCTTGCTAGACAGCCAGTCTAACCTAATTGCAAGCTCCAGGCCAAAGAGAGACCCTGTCTCAAATGCAAACTGGAAAACTCCTAAGGAACAATGGCAACATGGACCTCTGGCCTCGCTCACACACACTCAGAGATTCTAGAACAAAATTACTACCAACATTTATGACTAGCTGTCAGGTGAAAGGAGCAATCACAGACACCAGGAGAAGAGCAGGAAAGACAAATATAGCCCCTCAAAACGTTTTACAATGTAGAGAGGAAAAAATAAAGCAGGGTCTAACCTATCTAAATATTGCATCCTTGCTGACTCATAAAAGTACTCTTCCAATGCTAAGTGGTTTTCCAGACAAAACCTCAGGCCCTTTCTCCTCCACTTCACTTTTTAGTCTTGTGTATTCTGTGGTGAGTATCTGGGAAGGCCTTTCCATTTAAGAACTGTCAATTCCACTCTGCATGCCACCACACCCTGACGAATATGACCATCGCCAGGGCTACTCACCTACCTAGACAAACAAGCACAGAAGCCACAGGGACTAGTCTGTGTGGTCACCCTGAGTCAGGCAGGCCTGCCCAACCCTCAGGCTTGTACACAGACTACTTCTATGGGCATGTAGGGAAAGTACCAATGGAAATGAGCCAGACTTTCTGTGGTACCTCTCCACTCTGAGATGTAAAATTTGGGGACATTTTGTGTTCTTCTTTCTCAATACATCAACCAGAGAAGGTTTTGTCCTGTGGTATCAAAAAAAGAAATAGAGATAAGGCATGGATCTGAGCGTCTACAGAGGGCTGGGACCGAAGGTTCCAGTTACCAGGGAAGCCCAGATACAAATTGCATGTAATACTCGACTAACTCAGAACACGTTCTGGTGCATGTTTAAGTGGGTTGGAACTGGTTTTCTATCCTATAAAACCAAGAGGCAGGACAGCAAGATGGTTCAGCAAGTAAAGTTCTAGCTGCCAAGCCTAAGACCTGAGCTAGATCCCCGGGACCCTGTGAAAAGAGAGAACTCCTGCAAGTTGTCCTCTGGCCTCTACTCGCATATCATGGCACACATAACACATGTACAATCAATAAGCAAATAAAAGCAAAGCAATACAATAGAAAAAGTAATTAAAATTACATGCTGTACTCCACTAGCATAATAAACTCTGGTATGCCATGAAGCTGGTTAGAGCTGGTTTCCTGCATTCTAAAACCAGGAATCAGGCTGTTAAGATGGCACAGCAAGTGAAGGCACTTACCACTAAACCAGATGACCTGAGTTCAATCCCCAGGACCCCCATGGTCGATGGAGAGAACTAACTCCACAAGTTGTTCTCTGACCTCTACACATGTGCCATGGTGCATACTCCTGATAGAGAAATGCATATACTCACGACACCAAATAAATGTAAAAATTATGTTCAATTCAAGAGCCAGTTTGGATGCATGGCCCTAAGTGAGAGCCTATGTCTCTGATTCCAGTTTAAATAATTCAGTGCTGATGAATGCCCCTCCCTGACTTCTGTGGCATTCAGAGCCCTGAGGGTGTTGCCTTAGAGCCCCCTACGATTCGTTGCCTTTCCTTCTCTCAGGGGAAGCTTTCCCATCCTCTCATCAGTCTACAATACACTCAATTCTCCTGTAAAGCAGGAGGAATCAGACAAGAAGTTTACAAGAAACTGGGACACTCAGGCACAGGTGTGGCACTGCCGTGTCTAGTGTGGCGAGGTAAGAAGGACCGAGCTAGCCGATCGCACTGTGGGAACGGGACATGATCTGTAGTAACCCAGAGCATCCAAGGCTGGCAAGGATTGGAATGGGGGAGAAGAATGAAAGTGGAAAAAATAATCCTATCAGTAGAGGCAAAATGGGCAAAAATAGTTTATGGAGAATCACAGCTTTCATGGACTGCTACATAAAATGGCTTCAGCGCAGAGTATGGAGGCACATGCCTTTGATCCCAGCACTCGAGAGGCAGAAGCAGGCAGATCTCTGTGAGTTCAAGGCCAGCCTAGTCTACATAGTGAGTCCCAGGCCAGCTGGAGCTACAGGGAGACCTGGTCTCAAAAAGACGAAAATAAATAAATAAAAATAATAAGATGATTTCAGTCTTGATTCCTTGGCTCCAGATGCTTCAGCCCTTTCAAAATGAGTATGTTAAAGAGTGAGAGATAGTTGGTAACATGCCTGTTTTCCAAAGCAAAGAAAAATCTTTAGAAAATGTGGGCAAGTATAAAATCACTTAATGCTACCTCCTCGTGTATGATTTCAGTTAGTACACTCAAGCATCACTTAGAATTGGGAATGTGTTCTGATAAGTGCAGTGTTATGTAATTTAGTTATTGTGTGAATGTCACAGACTTTGTCCGTATAAATCTATGGGATCTAGCCTGCTACCCCACATGTATGGCGTAACCTATTACTCTGAGGCTACAAACCTGTACAGCATATTACTGCCCTGACTACTATAGCTTACTGTAGCACAGTAAGTATTTGAATACCTAAATACACAAGAAGACAGTAAAAAATGTTAGGCAATAGGTACATATTTTTTGGTTTATTTATTTTTATGTGTATGAGTGTTTTGCCTACATGTATGGGTACCACGTATGTGCAACGTCCAAGAAGGCAAATTATTAGCCACCACAAGGGTGCTAGGAACAGAACCCGAGTCCTCTTGCAAGAACAGCTAGTGCTCTTAATTACTGAGCCATCTCTCCAGTCCCTACAATAGGGATTTTTCGTCTTATAATCCCATAGGAGCAGCTTTCACTATCACTGGCCTAAACATCTTGTGAGACACAAGACTATTTGTGTATGTATGTCTGTTACTTCTTTTTAAAGTATCCAAACATTTGTATATTCTAAAAGTAGATTTTTAACTTATGGCTTGACACCTGGGTATTTTTTTTCACCTTACATTATTTTGTGGACAGAATGACAGTAAATGTGCCCTAGGGTGTTTGGGTTTTTTTTTCTCTCTCTCATTGTCATTTAAATAGTGGATGACATTCTCTACCCAGGCATATGAGACTGACCACTTTAGCCAGTTCCCTATGAGGGAGCACATAGGCTGCTCCCAGTTCTGTGGGAGTGGGGGCAGAGGATGCCACCACTTTTGTATCAAAACTCTAAGAAACGGGTCTCTGTGTGTGTTTGCATTTTTGAGGTAAGGCTCAGGACAAGGGATTGCTGTGTAAAAAGGTCATGTGTGTGCTCAAGTCTTTTATTCTTTTCAAAATTCATTTTATTCCTTTTTCTCTGCACGACAAATTCAAGTCCAGACATCTCTGTTATATGATCTGCATTTCTTTCATTATTATACTGTTTTTAGTAATTATGGGTATTTTCACATTATTATTTGGATCTTTACTTGTTTTATCATGATTGGTCTATAAGAACTTTTCCAGTATCTAGAATATTCATTGTCTATTAGTCAGATGTGTTCAAAATATACTTTAATATATCCTTTCTGTTGTAATTTGGTCACATGCGGTTTTGAAATGTAAGCTTCAGATTTTATTTACATTCATACTCTTTCTTATGGCTTTAGTGATTGGTATTTTAGTTAAAATGAATTGATCTGAATCTTAAAAATATTTACTTATATTTCCTATTTTTATTATTTATATAATAGGTATACACATATGTATGTATATACATTATATATGTGTACATATATATGAGGATTGATGTCAGGGTCTTGTGAGTACTATGTAAGGACTTATCACTGAGCTACACACCCAACTGTGGGCTTTGCATTTTGTGTAAGACAGACAATAGGGCTTTGGCTTTATCCTTTCCAAATACTCTAAATCAATAGCATTTGTGAAAAGTGAACGTCACGTGTATCCGCATATTAAATCTCATACACAGCCAGATCTCCTATAGGTGGTCCATTCTATTCCAGCACCCTTCCAGTCTAGCCTCTGCCAGCTCTGCTGTTTACCCTCCCGTCACATTATCAAGATTCTAATCCAGTAGGGCAATTCTCTCTCCCTGAACCTTTTCTTCTAAATTTTATGGGCTCTCCTTAAGCATTTATTGCAGAAGTGTTTTGGAATCATTTTGCTAAGTTCCTTCCAAATCCTACTGATCTTTCCCAGGAAGTTGCATTAAGTAGAGAAATTGAATCGCAGGCCATTGACATCGTCCCGATACTTCCAGAAGAATAATGTGTCTTTCATTTACTCATCTTCTTTTACCCTTCTCAGTAAAGTTTTATCATATACGTCCTTTATGTCTCTTATTAAAACTATTTCTGGATATTACATATCATATATGGTGTTATATTTTATAGCCCATCATGCTGGTATATAGCGAGCTGTTGGCACACACTGTCTGATCGAGGAGCCATGGAGGTAGTGAAGCTGGACCAGAATGCCCAAAGAAAGCAGAAAGAAAAAGAGGGAGAAGAGAAGGCGGAGGAGGAAAATGACAGAGACAGAGATCGTCACTTCTCCTGTCTTTCTCCCCTGCCATGCTCCCGCTGAGAATCCAGCTGGAAGCTGATGAGAGGGAGCCAGCAGGACTGGGGATGGCCTCAGACATGCATCAAGGGAGGCTAGAGAACAGACCTGGGAAGGACCCAAGAACCAGTTCGTGGTGTCTTCATAAAGACAACTGATGCCCCTAAAACGTCATATCTGCTCTCAAAGGGCCAGTGCTTGCCTCCAGCTTGACAGCTACAAGAATAGACTCTAGATTTAGAACAGCATCGAAGGGGAGGAGGGCGATAACTGAATAACTGAAACAAACTTGTCATTTCTGAGGGGAAAGCTTACCTCTGGGTGAATTGATAGGATTTTTAGGCAGAAACAATGATTTATAATTATCCATTTTGTAAACTGTGTCCTCCAACAGTCTGCCAAGAACTGGAGACAAAAGACAGTTCAGTGTAGAAGAATGAAATCTTATTCCCCTCTCATTCACCTTAGAGCAATGTAATGACCTTCCTCAGGGGGTGGATATATTTAAGTAAGGGTACACACACGCTTACTCTGAGTCAGCTAGATAAGCTACAAGAACCCCAATAATGTCAATACTGCTTTTTAAAGTCTTTTGAAAAACAGAGTAAACTGATAAGCCTTTCAATTCTGTATAACTCAAACAGATGTGTTACCTTGAGGAAGATCCCCAAAGCCTTCCTAAAGGCTTCTTGAGGTGTTCTCAGTCATTTCCTCAGTATCACAAGTAGATGCTCACAGAGCATGTGCAGTGACAGATACACCCCTTTAAAAATGAGCAAAAAGCCTCTTCCCCTAAAGATACACAAATGGCCAATTATGAAAAGATGCTCGGTATCAACAATCATCAGGAAAATGCAGATCAAAACCATGAGAAATTACCTCACACCCTTTAGGGCAGTCACCATACAGAATAAAAAGTAATTTTTAAAAAAGCCAAAGAGACAGCTCAGTCCATAAAGTGTTTGCCATGCAAGCCTGAGGACTTGACTCCTATCCCCAGAATCCACATAAGAAAATCTGCGTGTACTCGTGGCATACACTTGTAATCCCAGCACTGAAGAGGTAGAGACAGATCTCTGGGGCTTGCTAGCCAGACAGCCTGGCCAAATGAGTGCGTTCTAGGCCAATGAGGGGCCCTGTTTCCAAAAACAAGGGGTGCAGTACCCTGTGCAACAACATCCAGGTTGACTTCTGGCTTCCACTCACACATGCACATTCACACACAATGTACACACACACACACACACACACACACACACAACACAATCCTCAGGGGGGAATAAAGCAGAAACTACTGAGCATTGGTGAGGACATGGAAGACCTGGAATCCTGCATTGTCAGTGGACATATAACAACACAGCTATGGAAAACAGTGTAGAGATTCCCTCCCCCCCAAAAAATTGAAAATAGAATAACCATAAGATGCAGCAATCCTGTTCCTGAGTAAAACTCCAAAAGAACTAGAAACAATATCTCAAAGAGATATTTGAACTCTCTTGTTCACAACACCTAGCTGCAGAAGCAATCTATATTTCTACCCATTCACAGGAAAATACAGAAAAGATCATGTGTATACACAATAGAATTCTTACTGATAATATAAATATATTGATAAAGAAGGCAATCCTGTTCTATGACACAAAATGTATGAACCATGAGGATGCTATGTTAACTGCAATAAAAGACAAAGATGGAAGGACTGACTTGTATAAGGCATCTAAAGTAGACAAGGTCACAGAAACAATGTGGTACAATGGAGAGCTCCATTAGCCAAGGAAAGAAAAAAATAGAAAATTATTTAGTGAGCACAGTTTCAGGCATGTGAGATGGAAAGTTCTAGATACCTGTTTTACAAGAATGCTCATATAGTTCACAATGCTGTCATGTCTGCTTAAAGGTTAAGAGGATAACCTTTATACTATGAGCTTTTACTATAATGAAAAAGAAGAAGAAAAGAATAAGAGGAAGAGCAGGAGGATGAGGAGGAAGAGACGAAGGAAGAAGATGAAGAGGAGGAGAAACACAGAGAGGAGAAGAGGGAAAAGATGGAGGAGGAGAGCACGATGGAGGAGGAGGACAAGGTGGAGGCTAAGAAGAAGGAAGAGATAGAGGAGGAAGAACAATGCTTGCAGTAAAGTGAAGTTGAATGTTTTCAAACACAAAGCACTGACCTGCAGGTTCAGTCTGAGGCCTGCATCTTATGTGACAAGCCCCTGTTGTCATATCTTATGTCCCTCCCACTTAGTCAATAGTACTGTTGATGGTACAGCCTGGGTTTGGCTCATATTTATGTCTGCCACAGAATCTAACTCTGTGCCCTGCACAAAGCCAATACTCCACCAATGCTCCTGAAACAAATGAAGGAGCCCATGGAATGGGATCCCAGTTTCTCCACCTATAAAAGAGCCTCGAACACTTGCCCTTTTAGCAGTCTGTGTGCTGGAGAAACCCCTTCAGGTCCCTTCGTTCATGCGAGGTGAGGCTATGGGGGATTTCCTTCCTCCTATGCCACCAGTTTGTGTCTGCTTCCATCCTGATGAGTCACCCGGGACCAGACACCGTCGCTCTCGGACAGAGCATGTCAGGTGGCTGCTGGACGCAGGAGCCCCATAAATCTCTGCTGGATCCTCCACTGTTACCTAGGGAACACCCAGGCACAGCCAAAAGGGGGAATCATCAGACACAGAGGGCAGTAGCCAGTGTCTCACCCGCCACCCTCTTCTCCCCCCGTGACAGATGGACAGGGGCCCTCCCTTCTAGTACACAGAATGTCCTCTGATGAGGGGGAAAGGATCCCAGACAAGTGACCCTGAGAAAACACCAAGGACCCCACACCAAAAGTCGAAGGACGCAGAAGCAAGGAGTTTGCAGCTTGATGGCACCAGGAATCAGCACAGCTGGAGTGTGGTTCTGCCTGCCCATCTTCCATCATGACATAGTCAAGGCAGACACACCTTCTTCCACTTTTGGTGGGTGTGGAGAGCAAATGAAACATTTATTAAATGGCTTGGCAGAAGTCCTAACATGTTGCAAGCAGTTAACAGATGTAGCTCTAGATTTAATTATTCTGGCTACTCATAGTTATAGTTCTAATAATGTAATAGTAAATACATATTACCCTCACAATAATCCCCCAAACACTGTCCTATTTTACAGATGAGGAAACTGAGCTTAGAGTGGTTAAGTGGCTTGCTCAAAGACCATACTAGCAGCAGTCAGCTAGTTGAGTTAAAGGATAACTTCCATGGGAGCGTGGGGAAGGTCTGTTTGCGTCTCCCAGTACACTGAGCTCCATGCACCCAGATGGATCCTCTTCCTAGGGTCAGGTGAAGTCCCAAACGCCTACATCATCTCACTTTCAAATCTCATTCCTAAAGGGTCTTGGATACTGGTGGGCTCTGGATGGGCTTTGTGTCCACCCATGGTTAGACTGGAGGGTCATCCTGGATCTGAGAGGTCAGTAACCCAGGAGACCACACAAACAAAACGCACGTGTGTGAGCACATGTGTGTAAAACTTAGAAAACACCTTATGAGTGATGTTCTTGGAACTATCAGGGATGTTCTTTGGCTTCCTATACTTTTACATAGTTCACTATAGCTACAACTTGCCTTGATAATTTTTAAAGCTGCTGTCATTCAAATAATTAAAATAATATGTAATTATTTTGAGTACGGTTATTTTTATGACTATTAGACTGGAGTGGTCTTACTTTGGTTCTAGCTCTGAGTTACCATGGTCAAGGCCCTTGTCTGGCCTCAGTTTCCCTGCCTGTGATATAAGGGAAGGGCCTTATGACTTCTACAGCTCATACTAACTAAGATTCTGGATGCTTCTTTCTAATGGATACTCAGCAAATGATAACTATAGTCTATCTGGATCCTGGGGTTCTGCTCTAATGCAAAGACAAGTTACTTCTAAATAGAAATCAGGCCTGAATTGAATGGTGCATGTTCAAGTCCTATAATCAGTGTTTCTTTGGTCTTGGAGAGTCGAGGATTTGACCTTCTCATTGGTGCACATGATTTTATTTTAGAAAGGATGGTTTTAGTACAAATTAATTTTTTTTAGTCTTTTTAGTCCCTGTAGCCCCAGCTGGCCTAGAACTCGCTATGTAGATCAGGCCGGCCTCAAACTCACAGAGATCTGCCTGCTTCTGCCTCCCAAGTGCTGGAATTAAAGGCGTGAACCACCATGCCCAGCTGGTTTTAGTACACATTAAAAGGGGAGGAAGAAGAACAACAGACAAAGCAGTTGTCCTTCACTGGCAAGAATCTATCTCTGTTCATTGTTTCTGATACCCACTGAGCCTGGAGAACACCGGACTGGCAGACTTTGGATGGAAACAGGTTGCGAAAGGTCAAGATTTAGGAGTTGCTGAAGGCAGAGAGAGACCACTAGGTTCTCTAGAATCTCAGAGTTGGTGAGGGAGAGGTTACAGGGAGAAAAAAGGATTCCCAAACCAAAATTTTACCACTTCCCAGATAGAAAGTTTATAAAGATAGACAGTCAAGCTAAGCAAGCCTCTTCCTACCCAATTTTACCTCCAGGAAGTTCTCATTTCAGGGAAGGAATAGGAGATGGCCTGAAAAGTTCTGGGCCAGAAACGAGAGCCACAACTTTAAAAATGTCTGCATATGCCATGCACATATGCACATTATACACACATTAAATAAATACATGTAATTTTAAAAATAAAAATGATCTACATGTAGTCAGGCATGATGACTCACGTGTGTAATCGCAGGAGTCAAGAGACTGAGGTAGGAGGATTAATATGAATTCAAGGCCAGTCTTGAGTGCATAGTGAGCACCAGGCCAGACTTGAATTAGCTACAGTATGAGACATTGTCTCCAGAAAAGTCCAGAAAGTGGGCTGAGGTTGCAACTCAGGTGGTACAGTGCTTGCCTAGGAAGCATGAAACCCTGAATGTCCTCATCACCACAAAACCCAGGCGTGGGGTTGAACACGTGTGATCCTAGCGCTCAGGAGGTGAGGCTACAAATTAAAAGGGAAGGAAGAACAACAGGTGGTTGCTGCCGAATCTAAGGACCTGAGTTCATTCCCCAGGACCCACATAGTAGAAGGACAGAAGTGACTCCTCTGACTTCCATATGTGCACTTTAGCATTCACACACACATATATACATATGTACATATACACATATATACACCTACACTCATACATACACATATCAACACATATATATACAAGCATACATTCATACATACATATTTATATATACATACACAGACATGCACATAAATAACTGTTAAAAATTTTTTTAAGTACTGGATGGCTACATATGAGCAAAGTACAGTGATATATATGTATTAAAATGACAGTGAAACTCAATATTTTGTACACCAGAATTTTTTTAAATAAAAATAGAAAACACAACTTAAGTAATCCTCCCTACATGTGAAGAGCAAGCTGAGTCATGGTGAAGGCTGGGTGTGGGGCAAGGGTACACAGCAGAAACGCAGGCTGAAATCACTTGTCATGGGTCCTGTGGAGGCAAGTCTGGCAGGACTGTCAATCAGGCAACTTGAGTCTAGACCTCCATCCTACAAGAACCCGTGTAGGAGATGCTCAGCTAAGTCCAGGCCTCCATCTGTTCATCTCTCAAATGGGAACATCGGACTTAACTGATATTCCCTAATGTGGTCTGCCAGTCTACTGCAATAGACTTACTCAGGTGACCTACATGAAGCACAAACTCCTGGACCTCACATAAGAGTTACTGAGGGGCTCAGCAGTTAAGAGCCCTGACTGCTCTTGCAGAGGACCCAGGTTCGATTCCCAGCACCCACAGGTGACTAAAAACTTTTCAAAACTCCAGTTCCAGGGGAATCTGAAGCCCTCTTCTGACCTCCATAGGCATTGCACCAGAGCAATACACTCATACACATAAAATAAAAATAACATTTAAAAAGAGTTATTGAATCAGAATGCCTGGAGCTGGAGTCCAGGAATCTGACTTTAGGTCTCACAATAGGTGGCTTTTATGGCCCGTAAAGTTTAGGCCCCTGGCTATGTAGTCAAACCTTTGCCTGTTCAGTGATTCTACCTATAATTCTTTCTTTTTTAAAATTTCTAGACTCCCTATAGAGGATCACCACCCTAGGTAAACAGAGGAACATTCTAAAGTTTCAGGTGACAAAAAAGGGTCAGACTTTCACAGCCTGGAGCTGAACCACCAGCTTTAGGGTGAGTTCCCCAGCAGGAATAGAGAGCCCGGGTCAGGCCCTGGGACTTCACCGGAAATGCACATTCATTAGCATTTGTACCTAGCTTTCTGTCCCCTTCTCTGCCCCCCTCTCATGGCCCAGCCATCTCAGTGTCTGGGAGGAGGCAGAGGAGGACCCCCCCCTTCCTTCCCTGAGCCCCTGGGGCGTGAATGACTTGCTAGAGTGAAGGGTTATCACCTGTGAGTTTCTTTGGCCTGAAACACAAGGAAAATTCCTGTTGACATAATTGTTCCAGTGGCCAAGAATCACAGGCCAAGGGCTTGCTGCCTGTGGAGCTGAGCTGGGCTTCTCTTTCCCTCGGCTCAGCAAGCTCATTAGGCCAACTGCCCACCACCTCCATTTCCCGAGATCGCCAACACCCACACTGACTTCACCTCCAACGCAAGAATTCTTTCCGCCTGTAAAATGCTATCAGAGAGTTCTGGGCTCTGTAGATGTGACTGTTTTGAGAGCACAGGTAGATAGACTGCTTCTGTGTTCAGATAGACTGATTCTTGTATTAAAATGAGACAATTCCCACCAGGCTGAGGAGATAGCTCAGGTAGTAAAGTGCTTACCTTTCAGGAACAGTGACCTGAGTCTGATCCTCTTCACCCATGTAAAACGGCTGGGTGTGATAGCACACATGCGTGATTCCAGTGCCAGGGAACTAGAGAGACAGGTCCCTGGCGCTCGCTGGCCAGTTGTCCTAATTTGCTGTCTGCTGCTGTGATAAAACACTGACCCAAACCAACCTGGGGGAAAAAGGGATCATTTGGCCTACGCTTCCAAACCACAGTTCAGCATCAAGGAAAGCCAAGGCAGGAACAGAAGCAGAGACCACAGGTGAATGCTGTTTACTGACGTCCTTCCTCTGGCTTACTCAGCAACTTTCCTTTTGAAGCCCGGGTCCTCGTGCCCATGGAAGGCACTGCCCGTGGTGGGCGGGGCCTCCTACATCAATTAGCAATTAAGAAAATGCTCCACAGACATGTGCACAGGCCAGACTGATGGAGAAAATTCCTTAATTGAGGGTCTCTCTTTCCAGGTAGCTATAGTTTGTGTCAAATTGAGAAAAGTTAACAAACACACCAGGAGGAAAGATGGAAAGACACTAGAGCTTGTTCTATAGCTTGTATGCACACACACACACACACACACACACACACACACACAAGAATGCAGTGTATTTGGGGATACAAGTTCTTTAATGAATGTTAGCTCCTATCATCTATATTCTTGTTTCTCTAGCCACTGTTTGTTCAGAACAATTCATATCGGAAAAGGAATGATACATCAGTTACCACACCTGGCAATCCACAACTGGCAATCAAGAGTTGGAAGGACATGAGAAATTGGCTAGTAAAATATGTACTTAAATACCTCACAAGACTGAGACATGCTGTGTGTTTTTAAGATTATACAAAGAGATTAGCAATAACCAACAAGCTTTATTGAAAGCTTTTTAGGTTCCAGACAGAGCTCCATTCAGTCCCCCTAACAACTTGATGTGGTAAATGCTCTTAAAACCCCATTTTACAGACAGACAGATGGGAAGTTAACTAAATGAAGGATCTTGCCCAAGGTCACAAAGCCCAGAAGAGGCAACAGTAGGAATCTGATCTGTGTGAATAAAACTAGTCTGATGTATAGCCCCCTACTTCCTCGGAGCTACCTGGCATCTCATACGCTGTCATTGCAGTCTATATCATTCCCCCTCTCTCTTCTTCTCTCCCTCCCTTCACTTTCACTTTGAGGCAGCAAAGCTAATCCAGTATTTTGCCATTTCTCTCTGACAATAGCTGGTTAACATCAGAGAACCAACAAACCTTGCAATTCTTAAAAAGACAATTATTTAGCTGGACTCAGTGTGAGTCAGGGTTTTCTAGAGGAACAGAACTGATTGAATATATACAAAGGGTATTTATTAGATTGGCTTATAGGCTAAAGTAGGGGTAATCCAACAATGGCTATCTTACACTGAAGAGGTTGAAAACCAGTAGTTGCTCAGTCTACAAAGCTGGATGTCTCTGCAGTCCCAATCTGGTGATGAAGGCCTGGAGGATTCCTGGAAAGCTGCCAGTCTTCAACCTATACAGAAACCCTGAAGAAGTTGTTTCTAATATCAGTGAAGGAATGCAGCACCACAGGATAACTGAACTTGCTAATAAGAGTAAAGGCAAGCAGACAGAAAGGAAAGCTTCCTTCATCCTCGTCCTTCATCTGGGCTGCCACTAGAAGGTGCCGCCTACTTTTAGAGTGGGTCTTCCCACTTCAAATAATCTGATCAAGAATATCCCTCTCAGAGGTCCACAGGACATTCTGTTTTAGCTGATTCCAGATCCAGTCAAGTTGACAACCAAGATTAGCCACCAGAATGGGTTCCCCTCCCATCCACCCACCCTCACCCACCCCCCACTCACCTTCCCCACACCTCCGTTCTTCTCAGAGAAGGGAGGAGCCTGATATAAACTCACTTGAGATTCCCAGAGAGGTTAGGAGGAGAAATTTTTAGACATGTATGATTTGTATATATTTGTGGGGGTGCAACATTCTAATTTAATGAATATATACACTGTGTATTGACCAAATCATGAAAACTAACATGTCTAACTCCTAAAACATTTATCACATTTTTGTGCGAGAAACCTTCGAGTTCTTCTAGTTACTCTGGAATAGAAGCTCTAGTGGACCACTAGAGCGAATTCCACCTACCTGGTTCCTGTTACCCAGCCTCCCTCTGCCCTTCTGGTCTCTAATGGCCACTGTCTGCTCTCTTCTTCCACAGGACCAACTTGTATAGCTTCCAGAATAAGTGACATCATTGGTTGTCAAACTGCCTATGCCCAACTTCTTTTGATGAACTCAAAGTCCTCCATTTCCATCCGAGCTACTTGTCTTTTTGGTTTATTTTGAGTCGGGGTCTCGTGTATCCCAGGCTGGTTCTATCTTGCCATGTAGCTGAGTCAGGCCTTGAACTCCTGATTCTCCTGCTTCCTCCTCCTCCTCCTTCCAGAATGCTAGAATTAGAGGAATGCATTACCACACTTGGCCCAAGATTTCAATGTCTCTGGCTAAAAATATTCTGCTATGTATATGTGGCTCATTTCCCACGTAGAGAGATTTAATCCTTGGGTTCTTCAGAAAAGGGCTCATATTTGCACTGTGCTCTAGCATAGCCCCAAACACTCCTACCTTCTTGAATCTGTGTCCCTAGTCTGCTGAGACTTGCCCAGAAGTTTCTGTAGTGTCTTTGTTTTCTTTCAGCAGAGACATCAGGCTAAACCAAATTTGCGATACTTGAGAAGTGTTAAGTATCTGCTTTTTCATCAAATGGTCTCCACTCCAACCCTCTATCTGCATAATCCTGAGCAAGTTACTGAATCTTTCTTACCCTCAGTTTCCTCACCTATAAAATAGAGCCAACAACATCTACCACCAAAGTGCTGTTGTAGAGCTAGATAAGGTAACTTATGTGGGTGAGCTTTGCACAATACTGTCGTACACCAAACAAGTTAACTCAAACAGGGCAGAAGGAATACAATGTCTACCACTAAATGCATAGCACTCCAAGGGCCAGGGAAGACAGCTGGAGTCTCACGGGAACTTGTACCATGTACTTAACTGCCATTATCCCAAGTTGTTCTTGTCTAGAAGTTTCCAGAACATTTTCCTCTCATCAGCACAGTAACACAAGAGGCAGAGACCAGGATACCTCATCTTCCTCCCCGGTCTTTACAAGGCTCCCAAGGCAAGTTTCCAAATCTTTTAATTTGGTATCCAGTAAATAGCTGAGAAGCTCTGGGCACTTCCTGTCCCAGCTTTCCTCAGTGCTCCATTGAGAAGAGCAGAGGAAACGGTCTCTTCTCCACCCTCCCCACCACCATTAGCCATGTTCCTGTGCCCAGAGCGATGCCCCACACCATTCCCAAGCTTACCCACACTCCTCCCACGGAGCCAGAGGGCCCTATCTGCCTAAGAATGGGGAGAAGAAGGCAGAAGCCACTCTGTGACTTCTCCCCCTTGCTCCCTTGGGGCCCGGTCTGCCCCCTCCAAAGCTGAGTCCTAAGGCTTTGTCCAGATATAATTTTTAGATGCCTCTAAGGAAAAGATTCCCACCACTTCCTTTAAAACTTTTTGAACTTGGTGACCACCACAAGTGAAAATCCCCCAAAGGACTTGTGTGGTTTGTTCAGAAAGCCCAAAAGAGGAAGAGGAGGAAAGATGAGGAAATCTGAGCCCTGCGTCTTGTATTTGTTTCTTTCCTTATTTAACTCCTATCCCTGTTCATTGTCGAGACACAGTCCTCTGTGCGTCCTCAGTCCCTCATCCCCGTTCTGCATCTCCAACCGCAAATGCTGTGAAGTTGAGGGAGGCCTCCATCAATTCACTTTACTCAGTTCAAGTTCTGCTCTCTGATCAATGGTAAAATACTGGATTAGTTTTGTTGCCCAAAGGTGAAAAAGGAGAGAAAGAGAGGAAGGAAGAGAGACAGAAAGACAGAGAAAGAGAACAGGAGACACTTACTAAACAGTAACAAGGAACAGGCTGGAGATGAGGTAGTCAAAAGCCCCTGACCAAGAAATATAGGAAAAGCATTGGACAAAAGGACAGACAGACAGACACATATATAGATGAGAGATAGCATAGATGCAGAAATGGTGATAATAGAAAGATGATGATGCAGATAGATAGATAGATAGATAGATAGATAGATAGATAGATTAAAATTTATAGTGAATATTAATGTAATAATAGTGATAGCCTTTGGTTGAGGGTTTTTATTCTTTTTTTGAGAATTTCATATAATACGTCTTGATCATATTTAGACCCCCTCGTCTATCTGCACACACACCCCCACTGCCCTCCACTGGATTTCATGCTTTCTGTCATATACATTAAGGTCTATCGAGCCAAGTTTGTGACCCCAAATGTCCCACTGTGTAAGGTCAACCACTGAAGCTTGGTCAGCATATCTAGCATCAC
This sequence comes from Eospalax fontanierii, assembly GCA_035773235.1. Taxonomy (NCBI): domain Eukaryota; kingdom Metazoa; phylum Chordata; class Mammalia; order Rodentia; family Spalacidae; genus Eospalax; species Eospalax fontanierii. The sequence goes on from CM069546.1 coordinate 15,575,749, forward strand.
TCCCTTAAAGAAAAGCAACTCTCCCTCGCCCAGGATTCATCACTTGTCAATAGTTTCTCAGCTAAAGTTGGGGCTTCTTACTCATTTCTCCCCCTTCTTTGCTGGGTTTTTGTCTGGCCTGAACTTACATGGGTCGTGTGCATGTTGTCACCATTGCTATAAGTTCATGTGAGTAACTTGCCAGTTGTGTGGGAAACTGCTTCCTTGTGGTCTTCCGCCACTCCTGGATGTTACAGTCCTTCCACCCGCCTCTTCCACGACGCCCCCTGAGCCCTGAGTGGCAGAGTTTTGATACAGGTGTCCTATTCAGATATTTGCACTCTGCAGTCTCGTTCGTATTCCTTGCACTTTGGCCAGTTTTGTTGAGGGTTTTTTTGAACCAGCTTCCAGTTTAAACACTATAGATCAGAGCTCCTTTCATTTTCACAACCACCTAGTATGGTTTTTGTCTCAAGAAATAGAAAGCATTGTCCGTAGGGCACAGATGAAAGATGGAGACTGAAATAGCTTCTATAGCTTGTCCAAGGTCACCAGCTGGGCAGCTAAAACTGGGATTCAAACTCAGAGCCAGTGACAAGATGCAGAAACACGAACCCTGTGGCAACAGAACTGTAAGGATGACATAAGATCTCAGGAAACCCCTTCTATGTCCAAGGCCTTTGTGTCCCCACATGTAAAATAGGAAATTCAGACTAGATTAAGACGTTATAGACTTGTCTTTACAAAGTTTCAGAGAGAAAATATTTTAGGCCATGCAGAACAGACAACCTCTGTCGCCATCATAGTATGAAACCTACCATAGTTGCTAAACAAATAAAATGGGCATGGCCATGTTTCAATAAAACTTTATTTATAAAAACAAATGGGCATGGGTATGTTCTGATAAAACCTTATTGACACAAACAAGCACAAAGATTAATTTGAGCCACAGACTACAGTTTGTAGGTACTAGAATCAATGATCTTTAGAGTTTTGTGGATTTTTTTTTTCAATTATGACATTTCAGAAGTTCATGGTCCTGACTTGTGTCTTTGGAGCTCAGAGCAGCCAGGGCACTAAAGAGATAATGATAAGGCTCCTGTTGACATAGACTTTGATGGCTTCAGCATCTATAGTTACAGTGACTGTCCAGGCATTGTTTTCTGATATAGTAGCTAGTGGGGTTTAAAAGAGAATGAATTTGCTTTCCAGGTCCAGAGACAGTAGACATTCCAGATTCCATGCACAGGCACCTAGGCCTTGCACCCAGATCTCCCAGGCTTCCCCTAAGCATTGGATATTAATTCAGCCCCTGGATGAGGATGACTTGGCAATTGATCTTCAGCAGCCGGCTGCGGCGGGGGGCAGCTATGGAATTCTCCCTGCTCACCAGGACTGGTGTGCTGCCTTGGGGGACTCCAAACTCAGCAAAGTTTGCCACAGACACAAGCAGTTCTCCACAGAGGGAGCTGAGATTCCTCCCCCACTCTTAGGAGCCTCTGACATGCTGTCTTTGGACATGCCCGCTTCAGCCAGTGTTCCCTGCCCACTTCCTGTCCCTCTTACTTAGGGGTACAAAGGAACAAAATTTCTCCTTCTAATGCCCACAGTCCCCAGGGTGTCTCAGGGGGCAGACTCTCCCACACTGCCAATTCTTTTTTCTTTTTAGCCTCATTTATGAGGTGCTTTGTATTCTACTGTGTCATCTGCCCATTCTGTAGCCTCAGACAAGTCATATAACTCCTGCACCTCAGTTTCCCCATCCATAAAATGTCCATACTAACAGCATCTGCCTAACATTATTTTTAGGATTAAATGAGATAACAAAGTACAAAGTACATCAAGCACTTTGGCCCAATACCAAGCACTTGGTAAGCACCTCCTGGCTAGTAGATGTTTCTATTATCTTGCGCTCACTTTACACAGATTACCACACTTAATCTTCACCTCAGGGATTGTGACAGTCTTCATCTCACAGGTAGGGAAGCTGGGGGCCACAAAGTGGTCATGTGGCTTACCCAAGGTCACCCAGATCATGAATTATGGAAGTGGGACATAAACCTATGTCTGTTGGATGCCAGACTTCCGGCTCTTAATCACTTTCCTCTCCTACCCAAGGTCACATTAGTTGCCTTTAAAGGATGGAGTGGGATTATAATGAATCCAAGTCAGCTCTCAACTCCTTGGCAGACTGAGTGCTGGGGGTAGGACAGGCTGGCCCGGAGAGCGCCTCCGAGTGTTCTGCCTCCCCTCCTCCCTGACCTCTGCTCACTCAGGACTCTGGTTTCATGCTGCTTTCTGCTGTAATTTCCTTCAGGCTAACATGGAACCTTCTGCTGCATTTTTTTTAATCTCAGTCTGGTGCAGAGAGAAGGATACAAGCTTTGGAGCCAGACAATAATGCTTTGAATACCAATGTCACTTGCTCACTGGACAGCCTTGGCCATGTCTCACAGAACCTCTCTGAGCTTCAGTTTCCTCATGTGTAAAATGGGCAGAAGTCCTTCCTAGTACCACTGTGAAGACTAGAGTCAGTATACATAGAGTGCCTTGCAGGCCACATGGCTCATGGTAGGCTTTCTCTGGAAGATTTTCAGCTTCATCGCCCGTGCTTAGTGCATGGTCAGTGCTAGGTTATCTTTTGCTTAATTTAGCTTTGCTTCACCCATGGCACAGACAGAGAAAACCATGAAAAACTGTATAATTACAGATGCCCTAAGCAGATCACTGTCAGCCTCAGTTTCCCTGTTGGTCAGATTCAATGACAGCTTCTCCTAGAGGGCTTACAGAAATGCAGGTTTGTAACATCAGAGATTTCTAATATAATAAGATGGGTAATGAAAAGATTCTTCTTCCCCAAGCTTCGAATGAGTCAGAGCTCTGTGCTTGGCTTTGCCCCAGGGAGTACTGAGAAAATGAAATATCGTTGTACCCTCCTGACACCTAAGCAATTCCATGGGTCAAAAATCAGTCATGGTTTTCTCTGTCAGTAAAGCAATGGGGAGCAAGGAAATGACCAGCAACTGGGCTTACTTAGTGGGGTCCCCCCACGTGGCCACTATGAAGGATTTTATCTGCTTTGTGGTGTGATGTTTGTTTTGCCTGTGCAAAAGATACCAGTAACTGCCAGCATGTCAGAAATCTGGGAGGATTTTGAACTTCTCCCTCTGGCTCAACCATCTCTTCCACATCCTGACACCTGAATCAAGATACAAGTTCTCATCTGAGTAACAAACCATTCTCCTTGGTAATAAAGATAAACCAACTCTGAATCTCAGGTTTGCTCCTTTTGTTTTTTTCCTTCCCTTGCTGGCCTTTCGCCACCATAGAAAAATGTCAGACTGGGTTTTCACATTGCAGCTACTTGTAACTATGTAGATGGCTTCTGTGGCTTCAACGGTGTGCTGCTGGCTGTTCAATAGCTGGTGAAATTAATGCCTAAGGAGGTAAGAAATGGGCCACCACAATCAAAATGTGGACTGGGAACTCACTCTTTTTCTGCTCTTTCTTGTACCTCCCCACATCCTGTCTTTGTACTCAACACCTGCTTGGCCCCCAGTCATCAGCATCCTCTTCTTCTCCTATATCACCCTTGAGAGTAAGTGGTTCCAGAGAAGCTCCTAGTCCTGAAACGTGGGAATGCTGGGAACTGATGGATGACATCCCACTGCCACCTCCACCATGTAAGATGGAGAGGAGGAAGGACAGCAAGATTGCTTCAGGAGCTACTCTACCCAGCGAGGGAACAGGGGCATCTCAAAAGGTCATCTGGACCAGTCTCTGTTTTCACACACATTAGTACAGAGTCATCCAAGCCAAAAACAGTCTCTCCTCTTCTTCACAATCTCGAGTAGAAGGCTGGAGAAGCTGCTCTGGCCCCACACCCCACTGTGGAAGTGAGGGGTGGCTGTCTTGGTGGCTTTTGTCTGCTTCAGAAGAAGCCCATTCTGTGGGCCAGTGAAGCCCAGCTTAACCAGCAATGGCTCTGATCACCTGTGGCACGTAGTATCCTTTGCCCTACACAATCTCCATGGTAACAAGATGGATGAGTTAAAATCCTGGGCACTCCTGAAGAGCCACATTGTCACAACCTTGGCCATTTCCTGTTATAAACTCTCTAAAAGCAACTTGGACCTGATTAATATAATCAAAAAAAAAAAAAAAAGTCTGTTTTCAGGACTTTCTCCACCACAGCTTTTTTTTTTAACCTCAGAGAGACTCCTTGAAATTGTGTATTTTGTGCAGTGGAGGAGACTATGAATTTTAGTGGGAGAAGAGTAAGACCACAAGGGCATCCAAGTAGAATGACACATGCCTATAATGCCAACACTTACAAGGCTAAGGCAGATCAGAATCTGAGACCATCATGGACGTCGAAGGGAGTGCTAGGTCAGCCTGGGCTACAAATGAGATTTTCTTTCAAAAATAAATATTTTTTTTAAAAAACCTTAAATGTGTATGAAGATCACCACCTACCTTCCTCTCCAAAAAGTAAAAATTAAAAGAAGTGAAATGGGACTGGAGAGATGGTTCAGTGGTTAAGAGTACTTGCTGCTCTTCCAGAGAACCAAGTTCTGTTTCCAGCACACATGTTAGTAACTCTGTAACTCCAGCTCCAGGGGATCCAACGGCCTCTTCTGACCTCCACAGATAACCACACACACATATCACAAACAAACACACACACACACACACACACACACACACACACGATCTTTTTAAAGAAAGACAGAAAAAAATGGGGAGAGGGAAGAAAGGAAGAAGAGCCCACCTTTAGGTTGAGGAGCTTGGATGCAAATCCCCTTGGGTGATCTCTGCATAATCCCCCCTTAATCAAGATACCACAACTGTCAAGAGCGGGAGTGAAAAGCTGGGACCCAGATTGTGGACTTGAAGAAGGAAGTGTCAGGCGTCATGTTTCAGTCCGGCCTCCACTGTCCAGTGCTCTGTGGCATGTCATCAGTAGATGACTAACTCTTCAAACCACTGTTTTCTCATGTGTCCATGGAGAGTGGTTATGCCTCTCTCAAAGAACTATTATGAAGAGTAAAAGAAAACAAGTAAGCTGGGTGTGGTGGCTCACGCCTGTTATCCTAGCACTGAGGAGGCCGAGGCGAGAGGACTGCAGTTTGAGGCCAGCTTGGTGTTCATAGTGAGCTCAAGGGCCCTATGGGCTACATATCGAGATCCTGTCTGAAAGACAAGCGGGGAAAAGCAAAAAGAAATAAGTAAATCCACAGGAGCTCAACAAATGTGAGTTCCTGCCCAGCTCCAGCAGCTTGGGCTCCAAAATTAACCACTTGAAAACAGTGCCATCCACAGTATTTACCTGTCCCCTACTTTGCCCCTGAAGGAACAGCATGACTCTGCACCTAAGGCTTCCAGTATAGAGACCCACAGTGGGAGTCAGCTCAGAGCTGTTCTCCATGATGGTTCTATGGGCAAAGGGTTCAACCCCCCTGTGCCTTGGTGTCCCAGCCACAAAACAGAAACCAGGATGAGAGTAGTTGTTCTCTCATAAAGTCATGAGAGAGGAAAAAAAAAAAAAACAGCACACAGTCCATAGCATAGGTTTGGGGTTAACTATTAGAAAGGAGGCTCTTGAGTTCAAGGCTGACCTGAATTACGTGGGGAGGCTCTGATTCAAAAACGAAAAAGAAAGCTCTTTCTTGGCTTGCTATTTATTCACATCTGGGAGTAGGCCCTGTAGCTTTATGTCCAACATGAACACTGGCAATACAAGAGAAAAGGCAGTAGATAACCAAGATCCTCTAAGTCCCCTCCCCTAGGGTTTAGCAATCTGTGCCCCTCACTCTGCATTCCCAGAGAGCCAACTTGCTCCTTCCATCCTTTCCTTTCCTTTCTGACCCAAATATCACTTCAGTGATATCCAAACATTCCAAGGCAAGGTGGTTCAGAGGGTAGAGCTCTTGCCATGCATGCCTGATGACCTGAGTTTGATTTCTGGAATCCACGTAAAGGTGGAAGGAGAAAACTGACTCCAGTGTTTGTCTCTGACCATAAACACACACACACACACACACACACACACACACACACACACACACCATATTTTTTTTAATTTTAATAAAATAAAGTTTCAAATTCAGACTGGAGATGTAGGTCACTTGGTAAAGCTCTTGCCTAGCATGCATAAGGCCCTGGATTCCATCCCAAACACTGAATAAGCCAGCCATGGTGGTGCACACCTGTTATCCCAGCACTCAGGAAATGGAGACAGGAAAATCAGGAGTTCAAGGTCATCCTCTGCTACCTAATGAGTTGGAGGTCAGTCTGAACAACATGAAACCCTAAGGGAAAAAAAAATCCAGTTCAAATACCCCATTGCATTGCCCTTGTTTAATTCTCTCCCTAATACCTGCAATCAGAAGTCACGCCTCAAATATTGCTTATTTGTTTCTCAAGTCTCATCTCACTAGGTTGTAAGCTCCTGTGGGTCAGGAATCTTTAGTTAACTGTGCACTTACTATAGTACGGTGCCTAGGCCAGAACTGGGGCCGGTAAGTGGGCACTAATAAATAGCTCCCTGAGGGAATGCATGCAAGTGCGAACGAATGAATGAACGAATGAGCACGCGAACAAAAGAGGTTGCAAGGAGGAGATAAAGTGCAGATATTGCTCAAGTCCCTGCACCTGCCTAACCCTGCAATTCTTCCTCTCGTAGGAGCGGGACAAGCGGCGCCTCCCGCTAAACCCGTGGCCTGACTCCAGGAGCCCCCCACTAGAGGTAAGCACCCCGACCCCTCTTCTGAAACTGAAGCGTGGACAGGAGGGAAAATAATCCCCGCGGGGCCCCTGGGGACGGATGAGCAGGGATGCCCACGCCCTGTCCCTCCTTTCCTGCGCGCCCCATCCCCGCAGAGGTCTCGCCCGGGCAGCGGTGCGTCGGCGCTGCGCGCGCCTTGGCTGGACCCGCATTGCCCCCTAGTGCCGCGCGGAGTCAGGGCGCCCGGGCTCCCCCGCCTGATGTCACCGGCGTGCAGTCAGCCAGAGGCGGCTCATTGAAAGCAGACCCTCCTCGGCGCTCGCAGGGCGGAGGAGGCGCCGCGGGCCGCACACCACCGCGGGCCGGGCCCAGCCGGGCGCCCCCAGGCCCCGCGCCCGCTCCTCCCCGCGCTCCCGCGCGCCTGACGTGGACCATTAAACTTGGAGCTGCCGCCTCGTCCCCTCTCTCCTCCTCCTCCCTCTGACAGGCGAGCGAGCGGCTCGGTGCAGGCAGGAGACGTGCAGCCGGGCTGGACTGCCCGGGGAGAGATGACTTCTCGCCGGGAGGACGCCCCTGGGAAGAAGACCACGGAGGAAGCAAAGTTTCGGGGCAGCTGAGCAGCCTTGGCCGCAGCCCTTCCGAGCCCAACCACCCCCCTGGCTATGGAGGGCGGACTCTAAAATGAATCCCGACCTGGACACCGGCCACAACACATCAGCACCTGCCCACTGGGGAGAGTTGAAAGATGCCAACTTCACTGGCCCCAACCAGACCTCGAGCAACTCCACACTGCCCCAGCTGGACGTCACCAGGGCCATCTCCGTGGGCCTGGTGCTGGGCGCCTTCATCCTCTTTGCCATCGTGGGCAACATCCTGGTCATCCTGTCCGTGGCCTGCAACCGGCACCTGCGGACGCCCACCAACTACTTCATCGTCAACCTGGCCATTGCCGACCTGCTGTTGAGCTTCACGGTCCTGCCTTTCTCCGCCACTCTGGAGGTGCTGGGCTACTGGGTGCTGGGGCGCATCTTCTGTGACATCTGGGCCGCTGTGGATGTCCTGTGCTGCACGGCCTCCATCCTGAGCCTATGTGCCATCTCCATCGATCGCTACATTGGAGTGCGCTACTCTCTGCAGTACCCCACTCTGGTCACCCGCAAGAAGGCCATCTTGGCGCTCCTCAGTGTGTGGGTCTTGTCTACCGTCATCTCCATCGGGCCCCTGCTTGGGTGGAAAGAACCAGCGCCGAATGATGACAAGGAATGTGGGGTCACGGAAGAACCCTTCTACGCGCTCTTTTCCTCCCTGGGCTCCTTCTACATTCCACTCGCGGTCATTCTGGTCATGTACTGCCGTGTCTACATCGTGGCCAAGAGGACCACCAAGAATCTGGAGGCAGGAGTCATGAAGGAGATGTCCAATTCCAAGGAGCTGACCCTGAGGATTCACTCCAAGAACTTTCACGAGGACACGCTCAGCAGTACCAAGGCCAAGGGCCACAACCCCAGGAGTTCCATAGCTGTCAAACTTTTTAAGTTCTCCAGAGAAAAGAAAGCAGCCAAGACCTTGGGCATTGTGGTCGGCATGTTCATCTTGTGTTGGCTCCCGTTCTTCATCGCTCTCCCGCTTGGTAAGTTGGGGACTGGCAGAGGGGACATTGGACATTCTCCCATCTTGGGTTTTCTGATGAGCTCACTCTCTATAAAGTTTTTCTGTGGGTTTGGTTATTTTTATGCTGTCAGTGTGTGTTTGGAGACAGAATAATATTTTTGTAGTAAGAAGGCTTTGCAGGTTCGGGAGCTGGCTAAGAACCAGCCCAGGTGTTATTGAAACAAGCTAAGGTACTAGGCACTTGAAATAGAACCAGAAGAGAATCTGGAATGTGGAATGACTCACTCGCCAGCCTCGGTTTAATTATTTAAAAGGACACTGTGCTCGAACATCACGCCAGTATTATTTTGGTAGTAACGATGTGTCTGAGAAGCCAGCGTCACTAATACAGCATACCAAATAGTTTGTAGTTACTGCAGATGCGGCATTGGGGAAGCAGGGAGGCGGCTCCTGCACAGAGAGGCAGCGTTCATTCAGCCTTTGCAGGGACCACGTTCCTCAGCGCCTTGCAGAGGCTGCAGTCCCCCTCCTCCCTCACGCCGGTCTCCTCTTCATGCACTGCCTTCATAACCAGCTAATAATGAGAGCGTTTTATAGCCACACAGCCCTGAAGGGCCTTTAAGTTATCTAAAGCTTGAGATTTCAAAGAGAAGATGACTAGAATCATGCATTCCCAGTTTTTGCCCCCAAATGCTCCCAACTCTGGTGATTTATGAAACGCCCAGAATTTAATCATAGTTGACCCTCACCCTCAGCTGCAAGACCCCAGGCAAGATGGAATGCAGTGCCTCTGCCCCATCCATGAAAATGTGTCCATTTTATTTTGTTTATAGTGGTCTTAGTAACTGAATTGTTGAGAAGGCTACCTATTTCCTGCTAAGGAAAAAGCCAAGGTCTGGCTAGGAGGCACACGGGAGGAGGGTGCTGTGACTTGCTGTTCACACGGCTTGGGAAATCCTTGTTCCTTCTCTGGGGCACTGATCCGCTTTGATTTCTTCTCCTATCCCTGGGGAGAACCGGAGAAAAATGAATTGAGGGAGGTGATCAGGGCACTGTCATGTGCCACGGTTTCAGAAGAGGTAGCAGCTACAGCATGGCACAGACCTCATGCGCTAGCCATACCTCCAGGGTCTCAGGGGTGACCAATCCTCTCAAGCAACTACAATTCTGAAATCACACTGCTTCCCAAAGAAAAGGATGAATGGGAAGGAAACAACTGATTCAACTGATTCCCAAGCGGTTCCCTTTTTCTATTTAAACGAAAGATAAACGTTGTTAGCCCTACTCTCTGTGTGATCTTTTCTGAGGCAGGCTTGCAGGCTAATACCTTTCAGAAATATTTCTCAGTGGTTTGAAGTTCTATCACAGGAGTGATCACATCCCACTACAGAGGAGCTCGCCCTCTTTCCCAAGGTCTCGGGAACTTTTGCAGGCTTGTTCAGTTAATGATGGGTAATGGTTTGCACTGTATTGGGCCATTACATGGTTCTATAGCAATGTGATTTAGTCTCTTATCAGCCACATGACCTTGGGCTGTTTCTGTGTGGACCTCAGTTTCTTCATTTACTAAATAGAACTATTTGCTCCAAGAAGTATGTATTGATAGAAGAAAGCATTCAGTGAAAGTTAGCTGTGAGTGTTCCAAATCAAGCTCCATTCACCCCGTTGGATTAGGAGTGCACTTCCTCACCGAACACATTTGCCAGCCCAGCTCCTGTTACTAAAATCTCAAAGAAGAACAGAACCTTTCCCTCTCCTTCTCCCTGGCTCTGTCCACCACCAACACATAGAGGATCAGAGAATGTTTAAGAAGGAAATAGGATGCAGAAATGACCAGAGGTGCAGGCCTTGACTCTAGGGTTCAGGGGAAATAGCTTCAAACAGTTAGTTGGCTTCCAATGGGTCGGAGTGGAAATAAAGCTGCTCAGGTAGTCAAGGGCAACAGAGCTTTCCTTTGGTCTTGGCTGTCATCTAGCTTTGTGACCCCGGACCTGTTGCTCTACCTCTCTGGTCTTCAGATCTCATGTCTGTGAAACAAGAAGCCTGAATGAGACCAAGAGATGGCAAACTTTAATACATATGAGAATCACCTGGGATACTTCATAGCAACATAGCCACCTGTCCCAACCCGCAGAAGATCTAATTCAGTAAATCAGACCAATCCCAGGAATCTACATGTTTACTCAGACACTATGTGATTCTGACGAGGTTCCTCACAGGTCAAGCTTTGTGAGTCACAGACCAGCCCATCTCTCAGCCCCCTTTAAAACTCAGCATTAAGCATCCTTAAATGCTACAAGCTTGAACCTCCCCTGGCCACCAGCAATAGCGTGGGGTGATGTGACTTCCCCTCTGGGTCCTGTGCTTCAAGTTGCCAAACCCACTTTCAGTGTCTTCCTCTGCTTCCTGTTCATACTTATTGAGACCCTGCCCTCTTCGCCTCTGAGGTCCACGTACGATAGGAAGTGACACATCATCCCTTTTCCCACCCCCGGATGCTCTCAAAGCTTGCTTCTCTCCTAGCACGCTGAGGCCTCTGGTATCCTGGCTCCATGCACATGGAAACCAACAGGTGAAGTGAGCGATGTAGATGACCTGTGGGTATGAGATGGACTCCAAAAGTCGGTCAAGATCTCAACCAGCAGTTGCAAAATAAATGCTCTCTGAATCGTTTAAGAAGAATATCCCAGTAAGATGGGGTCGTAGATTCTTCCCTCCTCTGAAGAGGAACAACATCCAAATCAAAGTAGCATAAGTAATAGCTCCTTTGGCACCTGAAGGAGGTTCCAGATTCTAAATTTTCCATCAAGAGCTTTGTACTCAGAGGGGCAGGAGCAGATCTGAGGAAGATCACACTTAACAAGCAGAGACATACAGGTAGAGGAACTTCCAATTCAAGCTAGACTTGCAGGTGCCTGAATGGCCTTAGATTTCCATAGCTGTGTTTGTTTTCTCCATAGGAGAGAAGGGTTGGGATTCTTCTGGAAGGAGAGAAAATAGCTATGCCCCTACAGGACCCTGCTCCAGGGCCCCATTTGTTTTTCTTCCTCCTTTGTTTGTATTTTTGGGAGCAGGGTTGGGCTGCTTGCAGTGGTCGCCTGCTGAGCCCTTCCCACCTATGCGTCCCACTCACCTCTCCCCACCCTTTCCTTGTGGCCTCAGACCAAGTTGGAGCAGGGACCAGTGCTCCCTTCGTTCAGAAGTAGGGATGGACTCCATCAAACAATGACCTCTTTCTTTGGCCCCTGGAATAAGGCCAGAGTGGGACAGGGAAGTGTCGGAATAGAATATAGCAGTATTTCTACACCATGGGCCATGCCCAGTGTCCAAGACAGCCTCCAGCTGCCTGGTGTGACAGTGTGACCAACTCCCACCAGAGGGGAGACAGCCTGGTCAAGCACTACTGAAAAGTGTAATTTCAGTGTGGGGGTAAGGGAGCAGGAAGTGCTGGGCACCCAACTAGTGGCTGGGCTTAGTGAGTTGTTTAGAAAACACTGGAAACTTACCTTGCCCCAAATCTTTCTTCCGGCTTTTAAAATGCTGAAAGGCACCAGGATGTCATTATTGCACTAACTGTGCTCCCCTCCAAATGAATGAAGGTCAAGTTCAAAGAAACAGTTGTGCTCCCCAAGGTACTGAGTCAAATAGGAATCCTTCACCATTGATTTGGCTCTCCCCTCATAAAAATGGGGGCTGAGGAATGTCCACCCTATGAGTGAGGGTCTCAGAGTTAACCCAGAACAGAAGCACCCTCACAAATCCTTCGACTCAGAGCTTTGAGATGTGCTAAGGAAAACAATTGCTCAGCGTACTTGGTGAGAAGGAACGTTTTTTATGAACTTGAGTACTTGGTGAAGAGGAACCTTTTTTATGAACAGGGAATACTTCCTGGAAGAAGAAATCTTACTGAGGTAAAATACATTTAGCCATTTATTATTAAACACTTAACAAAGACTTTCTAAAGTACCTGTTCTTTTCTAGGTTCTGTATTAGGGGATGGGTTGCTGAACCAGAAATAAACATGGCCCCTCTCTACCTAGTCAACACATAGTTATTGAATACATGCCATGTATGGACATTGTATTGGGCCTCCCATGGTATTACCCCATTAACCTTCCCAGAGTAATCCTGGTCAGCGACTGCTCTCTCTTTATAGATGAATCCACTAAAGCTCAGTAAGATTAGATTCTTACCTAGGGTCACACATCTTGTAAGTGACAGAGCCAAGAGCGGAGTCTAGCTGTAAGAACAGGCCATACCTGTTCCACTGCACCTCAAAGGTGCCTGGCCTTTTCTGTTCACTGATGGTAACCCACTGTCATGGAAAATGTTCTCCAGGAAACTCCAAATCACCCTGTCAGAAAATAGTTAGGATATGCCATTGCAAAATTCCGCCCACTTCTCCAAGGGGGAAAAATCAACTGATTAATTGTCAAGGCAGGCTGTCCATGTTCAAATTCACAGCTAGATTTTCTCCAAACCACCTGCATTGTGTGTTCTGAGGGTCTCTTAGAACTAGGTGTCTTGTCAGTCAGCCAAGAAAAAGTGGAAAGGACCTTTTCTTCCTCCCAGGGATGCAAGATACATACTTAATCACATGCTCATTCACTGAGTAAATACGGCTTTACTGAATGGATACTGTGTCCAGGAATGTTACTAGAGGAGCAATGACAAGCAGTGTGCAAGGGCCATAAACTTACTTCCACTGAGGGACTGGGGTATTTTGAAAAACACACAAACAGGGGTTTAAACTGCAGTACAAGACTAGAATAATTATTTAACAGGAATTGGTATATCAGAAGGTCCCAGGGGAACAACACGAAGGCAGAACACTGAACGGTTTGGGGTAGCTAATTTGGTAACGTTAGTAGAAGAGAGATCAATGCAGAAGGAAGGTCTCCTGAGACAGGAGGTAATGGGGAACCACTAGAAATGAGGCAGCTGCAAGCCAAGGCTACAAGCATAAACAGAAGCCTGGCCATGCAGGGACTAGGTTTTTTTGCTGCTGCTGCTGCTGTTTTTGTGGTGGCTGCTATGAAACAGGGTCTTAGGTAGCCCATTATGGCCTCAAACTGGTTATGTAGCCAAGGATGTCCTTGAACTTTTAATCCTCTTGCCTTTACCTCTCGAGTGATGGCCTTACACCCATGCACCACCATGCCTGGTTTGTGTGGTGCTGGGAGTGGAAGCCAAGCTTTGTGCATGCTAGGCAAGCACTCTACCAGCTGAGTTATGTTCTCAACCTTAGATTTTTACCTTACCTGCACTGGTCATTTTGGAAAGTATTAAAACAGACGAAAGATTCTATCTGGGTTACATCTTTATGGGGTGAGTCTGGATCTGGGAAGATGGTTCAGTGGTTACAGTGCTTTCTGAGTAAGCATGTGAACCTGAATTCAAAAGGGCTGAAACCAGGTAGAGTAGCATGCATCGGTAATTCCATTGCTCCTTTAACAGGATGAGAGGCAGAGTCAGGATAATCCCCTGAAGTTTGAGGACCAGTTAGTCTGACATAGGCAGTGGTAATGAGCCCTCATCTCAAAGAAGCTGGAGGGTGAGGAGGACAACTGTCTTCAAACGTCCACATGCGCCATGACATATGTGCACACACACACACACACACACACACACACACACACGTTTTTGAAAAAGTGTTACTCGGGCCAACATGGCGAGCAGACCAGCAATGGGACAGGTAGGATATGAAAGGTAACAGTGACTTGGACCATGCAGGTGGCAGCAATGGAAGTAGTGAGAAACAATCAGGTTTGAGGGTTTGGGATGGGTGGTGATGATATAGGAAGATCAGTGAGAAAAAAGAAGTGTGTCCAGAATGTCCCTGGGGTGGGGAGTGCCCTCTAGGCACTTGTTTGAACTGAGGAAGACGGGGTGAGGGGCTGGCTGAGGAGTCCTCACAGACTCTTCAGACGTCCTCTGGGACTCATGAAGCCCCTGCTGCCAGGATCTATCGAAGCTGTCATGATTTGAGCAGAGAAAAGCCCAAACTAAGGCCAACGCCGCTGTGCACATGCCCAGTTACTCCTGAGGCACCTGGCATGGGCTGTTTTGACAGCAAAGGTCCTTGAGTCCAACCATAGCCCTCTTATATCAGATGCTCTTGTTGTGGGGCCAAGGATCTCAGCTTTCAACCAAATTTCCTAGGGGATTTTGTATAACCAGCACGCACAGTCCTGCTTAAGCCTCAGACAGGATACCCCAAAGAGAGCCAAGAAAACATGGTTATGCTTCTGAACCACAACCGGAAACAGCTCCAGTCAGCCTTTGGTCCAGGATATGGGGAGGGAGGCAGGAAGGCAGGCAGAAGAGAAGAAGGTGGTATTTGAACTTGAGACTCCCTAGAGATGGGGAAGTGGATGAGCACTGTGGAAGGATCCCTACCTCACTCAGCACACTGCATAGCACTGTACCCCTTGCAGGCAAGCTGTGCTCACCCTGTCTCCATAGGAGAGAGAACCAAGTTCAGGGAGACTCCATAACTTGCCCAAGGTCACATCGCTAGTAAATGGTAGACTCTATCAGATTCCACTTTTGGAACTCATAAACATTCGTTCTGTCACCCCTATTGTTGCTATACTCCTTCCTCCGAATTTGTCAGAGATCTGCCTCCCGAAGTTTCCTCTGGCTCATGACAAAATGAGGAAAACATTGTGTTCTTTTAAAAACGAAATGCATTCAATCTGAATGACTGTCCTTTCATTCTGAAGACTATATCTTTTCTATTTTGAGACACTGAAATCGCATGTTTGAGGGAACGATGATAATGAATGAAGATCGTTGGGAGCGGGGTGTGTGTGTGTGTGTGTGTGTGTGTGTGTGTGTGTATGTGTGTGTGTTGTAATGCTCTACTCAACAACATTTTTAAAAAATGGCAACCTTCTGTCAGTCTCCTCTTAAAAAATGGTTTGAAACATGACTGTAAGCCTCCTGAGGTCTTGAAATCACAGACAACACAATAAAGATTTATAGGGAAGGAAGGAAAGAAGAGAGCGCCAGAGAAATGAGCCAGCCGCAGCCTTATAGTAAGACCAAGTGGGGTAGGACAGAGGAGCCAGGAGGGAAGGATGGCCTCTGCAGAAGGATGGTTCAGTTACACAGAACAGGAGCCACTGGGGGCCGTGGCCAACCCTCCTGGGGCATAGCAGGTCACATAAATGCCAGCAGGCCATGTGTAGCTACAGCAGTCACCCAGGGGCCTGTGAAGATCCCAATAACAGAAGATGGTTTTACCTGCGCACGTATGCAGCTATAAAAATAATGGATGGCTGCAGGTCTGCGCTGGGAAATTGCTCTCCCTGTAGCCTGTGTCTGCAGCCACCACGCTCCTTGACCATGGCAGATAATGATATACTAATGGCTCCCATACATCAGGCTTTGCCACAGGTCATCTCACCAGGCCATTTGGTCCTGGGGGTGATGGCATCTCCACAGCCCTGTCCCCTCCACTGGCTTATAAAGTATCCACAGATAGGGAAACGAAGCAGGGGACCTGGGAGGTGCATTGCCCGGGGTCCGCTGATGGGTGACAGAATCTGAATCTGAGCCCAGGTCATCAGATGGGCTCATCGTTGAAGAGATCCTGGGTGGGAAACCGGAGTCTGTTCTTCCAAGAGGCAAGGAAGGACAGGTGGCAGCTGATCATGACCTCACGAGGGCATAAAGAATATGAAAATAAGCCAGGTGTGGTGGTGTGTGCCCTTAACCCTGGAGGCAGGCAGATCACTGTGAGATCAAGGCCAGCCTGCTCTATGTACCTAGTTCCAGGCCAGCTGGGGCTACAAGGATACCCTGTCTCAAAACAAACAGAAAAAAAACATAAAAATAATTGGGTCTTTCCCCAGGCAAAATGAATGAAAATCTCTTTTATTGTTGATACTTTCAAAGACTTTTCAATTTCATGACTTATTAGTAATGATATGCACATCTGATCAGATTTCTCTCTAACTTGGGAAAAAGTAATATTTAGAACAGTTTTTCCCAGTGACATTTCTGGCTGCCTTACATGTGAGACTGGATTCACCTGCTCCACCCACTTCCACAGGTCACTTCCCTACCACAGGTCAGTCTCTGTCCTTCCCTTGATGTCACAGCCAGGTATGATGGCATTGTGGAGGAAAGTATTTCTAGAAATTGATGACTGAGCTAAGCAGAAAGAAAAGGTTGTAAACGACACACACAGAGTTAAAATTAAAAAAAAAAAAAACAGACCAAATGAAATGTAGCTTAACTCAGCTCCCAGCCACTTCCTCAGATGCTCAGACCTGTACCTCCACCAGGAACAAGGAAGGAAGTGCAGAGGCCGCCATCACTATGAAGAATGGACTCTGGCAAGAGACAGAGATCCCAATTGACAGCAGCTAGCAGATCTTACTTTTGAAAGCTGGGTAAGGGCCTTGGGTCCCTCAGGTCCCTTCCTAGGTTATAGAAGGTCCAAGAAAGGAAGAACCCCTGGGCTAAGGAGACAGATCAGTGAGTAAAGCACTCACTATACAAACATGAGAACCTGAGTTTGGATCCCCAGAACCCAAGTAAATCTCAGTATCATTAGCAGCCATCTATAAGCCCAGAGCTGCTACAGTGAAATGAGAGGTAGAGGCAGGAGAATCTTCAGAAGATTCTGAGTCAGCTATCCTGGGTACCTGGCTGTGAATATCAAGAGACTGTCTCAATCGTGGTAGAAGACGAGGACTGATACCCAAGATGGTCCTCTGACCTCCACATGCACACCTTGGCATGCGTGCACCTAGATTCATATTCATGAATTTGTGCGCATACACATGTGGTCATTTTTTTAAAAAGAGAGTATCACCAAGTTCATGTGGGAGTCCTTCACCCTGGATGGCTCTCTCCAGCAACTTCATGCCAGATCCACAAGACTTTCCCTTCCTCAAACTGAACACTTAAAAGCAGACACAGAACCGTTACCCCTTCCTAACACAGGTGCTCATTTGAATCAAAGGAAGGAAGGAAGGAGGGAGGGAGGGAAGAAGGGAGGGAGGAACGAAGGAAGGAAGGAGCAGGTATCACTGTGAATTCAGAGAAAATAGAGTGTACTCTAAATAGAAAATCTGTCATTGCCCAAGGACCCTTCCCTTTCCCTCCCCTGACTTCATCCCCACCCCAGGCTCTCTGAATTTCCAGCCCTGTCCGCCTGTAAGCACCCAGCTCTTCAGATGCCTTTGCCATGAATTCTTCCTGGCTCCCACTCCTCCCTGGCTACAGTCCTCTCTCCCTCTACATGGTTTATGTGCTTGCCACATTTGTCCAGAGGAATGGTACACACACACACACACACACACACACACACACACCAGCCATGCTGCCAGGCTTCAAACCAGAGCAGGGAACTGTTGCCCCCTGCTGTACCCTGAAATGTGTACAGTAGAGAGGCACAGTACAATCAGCAAAACAGCAGATACTTAGATACTTAGTGTTTGCCAGACTTTATCCACTATGTGAACCAAGCAACATCCCACTGGACAGAGTAAGAATTTCCCCATTTTACAAATGAAGAAATGGACTTAGAGGGTTAACCTGGCCAGGCCATGGGACATTGAAGAAAGACCAGATAAATTCTGCTCACAGTGGATGGTGGTTCATGGAAAGACTCATAATTGGTCAAAGGTGACTTCTGAGGGCTCAGTCTAAACAAGGCATCTGTTCGCTCTCTCCAAGGCTCAGGGAGAAGAAGGTGGAGAGAATGTAGGAGCTGGAGGTGAGGAAGAGTGAAATGCTACTTTCCGGACATGGCGTGGCTGCTCGTTCACGAACTCACTGCAGCTGTGGTTAGCTACACAGACCTGCCTGAGACTGGGTTCATCAACATTCCATCAGGGAGAGGGGAGGGGCTCCTGAGGCTCTGCCCCTCCCCGAGGAACCATAGGCAGTTAATGATTACAGGGGGGAACCAGTCATATTCTTCAGTGGTATAGCCTCTGGTAAACTGCCCTGCTCAAGTAAATAACCCCAACCCGAACTCAATGCAGGCAACTCTAATTAAACATGATGGGCCACCAAAAAAAGAGAAGAAGGTAGGAGGGGGAACTGGTTGGGAAAAAGAAAGGGTTTGAGAAAAAGGGAGAGGAGAGGATAAAGGGAGAATATGATCAAAGTACATTATATGTGTCTAAAATTGTGAAAGAATAAATTAAAATGGCTTAAAAAGAGAAAAACTCGATAGGGGAAGACTCGGATGTGAGGTCGGAGCTGGAAAGCTGCATGACTTCTTCATTCCCTGCTAAAAAGCTGCTATTCCACCCATCTCTGGGGAAGAGAAGGCATTCCCATTGCTGACCGACCCCCAGCTTTGGCCACCTCACTGGCCCTTGTTACCTCCCTCCCATCTCTGGGAGGTCATGGATTGCATGGGTCATTGCAGAAGAAGAAATGGAAGAAATGTTTCTAGTGACTTCCTAGTAGCCACAAGCAGATGTTCAGAGACCCCAGCGATGGAGAAAGAAATAATCCCACTCTAAATAGAAATCAAAGTGGATATACCAGTGCCAGAGGCTGAGACATATTTTCAAGGCTCACCTGAGCTAGCATAGCAAGACCCTGTCACAGAGAGAGAGAGAGAGACAGAGACAGAGACAGAGACAGAGAATATGCACATGATACTCTGAAATAAAAGTTTCAAAGGCCAGCAATCTTACTTTTTCTATATAGGAACTTCGAATGAGGCGGGGAGGGTGGGCACATACACACTCATGTACAGTCAGGCGCCAACCCCAGACCTCAGGCATGCTAAACTTCTACACAAACTACACTCCCAGTATGCAATTTCTTTAGTATCAAATTATTTCTCAAAAGAGTGGAAAGTCCCCAGCTCTGTAGTGTCTGGAGACACTTGGGGTCTGGGTCAGTTAGTGAAGTACTGCTCTCTAACGGGGTGACCATGGATCCTATGTCATTCCACAGTCCCCATGGAGCCTCTTTCCAAAACTACCCCAGCTTGAAAACCCACAGCAAGTGTCAGTGTGTTTACACTGGGTTCTCCCACAGCACACCTATTTGATGACTAAGCTGAGAAACAGCAAATTGACAGGAGTCCCAACAGGCAGGTGGTCCAGAGGAAGTTCTACCAAAACAGTGGAGGGGCAAGGATGCCACTGACCATCTGTGGGTTTTGTGGGAGGAGAGAGTTATTTAAACCTTGGTAGAATATTTTTTAAAGACTTATTTTTATTTTTAATTGTGTGTATGTATAGTGTGTGTGTGTGTGTGAATGCAGGTACCCTCAGAGGCCAGAAGAGGGCTTCAGATCCCCTGGGGCTAGATTTATAGGCAGCTGTGAGCTGCCTGACATGGGTGCAGTGGACTCTGGTCCTCTGCAAGAGCAGAAAGCACTCTTAACACTGGGCTATCTTCCAGGCCCTCGGTAGGAAAAATTTCAATCCTGTGTTTTGTTCATTTGCCCCACTTTCCACAGGCAAGTGGCTGAGCTGGGGCTGAGATGTTCGGCTGACTAGCCCTAAACGCTTAGCGACTGAGGCAGTAAGTGAAAAGAGAAGATGAGTTTCAGCAGCAGGTGAAGGGTGGACTGTGAATGCGGAAGCCTACAGAATACAGAAGAGACGGAGAGAAGGGTGGGCTGGCCGGAGATGTGGGGGAGGAGAGGGAAAGCGAGCTGTGTGCTTAGAGCTCATGCAGTCAGTGTGGTGGAGGAGTCACAGCCGTCACAGCCTCACTGTCCCCTGGCAAGGCACAGCATGAGTCAGCTGAGGATGGCATAGAATCCACACCCTCTCTGGCAGCAGTTGGCCCTCTCAGCCACACCCACCAGCAGGACTGCCATCTGAGCCCCCTTTGAATATTCAAGTTCTCCTCTGCGCACTCTGTGCTATAAAAGTTGCACCAGTGGGCAAGTCGGGTCGAAGTGTTCAGACACAGAATGTTCTAGTACAGTGTTCCTCACAGAGCCCCCACTGAACTTTTTCTGGGCTACCTACCCACAGGGTCTTGATCTCCCTAAGCTTTCTCTCTTGCCTGCTGGAATGAATTTGGAGCTTTGCACCGTTTTCCAAATTCTTTAAGATAAGATTTGCTGCAGGACTAACGTGTGTGGCTTGGAGGCTGAGCCCCAGAAAGAGGTTAGGATGGGACCAAGGCCAGGCAGGGCTTACTATCAGCTGCGGGCATGGATCTACCACCCTGCCTCCCCTACAGTTCACACCACCAACACAGGGTGGGCAGATACAGGAAGGCAACTGAGCAGGGAGGAAAATTCACCATGGGAACAACCAGACATTTTATCATTTCACATATTCAGACCATTCATGGTCCCCTAGCCTAAGGAGAAAATAGTAGATCCCTTCTCCAAGCATCTATTGGTAACTTCTTGTACCCTTCAGAATCTCCCTGAATCCAAGTGTTCTGGAGCTTCTTGTTAGTGTGTTCCATTGACCAGTTTAGCAATCTAATAAAATCTCTTGTCAGAACAAACACACAGAAGATACAGGGCTTCAAAGCTAGCCAATTACATTGTAATACAGTTATTATTATGTTGAAAAACAAATTGATTGTAGAGTTTTTAAAAAGTCCTTCCTGACATATTAAATAAACAAGATCTAGCAGCCAGTCAAATAAACAAGTGCTATAATTTTGAAGTGGTGACAAGTGGAAACGTTTCGTGATCTCTGCGACACATGTAATGTGATAGTATAGATCTGACTTCTGTTAGCACCGACCCTGCGGATTCCACTGTGGCCTACGGCCTGCATTCCTCCGGAAAGAAAAGCAAACTAAGAGCCAAAGGTTAGTTTTGTTTTGTTTTTATGTTTTGTTTTGTTGAAGTATTTTTTTTCCATCCAAGTTCATAGACTCCTCTAATCCTAGTCTAAGAACCTTGCCTTGGGACATCGCAAGGACAGATTTCAGGGTAGGAAGTTTTCTAGACTCTTCTATTGAAAAAAAAAAAAATACAGTCTTGGGGACCACAAGAAGTTTGGCCTATGTCATTAATCCTTTGTCTTGCATATGATGATCTGGAGCAATTGCTTTAATCAGCTACTTTATTTTTAAATGATGCACAGCTTTGATCAAGTCAACATTCTTCTGCCTTCTTCAAACCAGGTGTTCACAGACACTAGGTACTTTCTCTCCCCAGCAGTAAACAGTTACCAGATTATTGGTCTATGCTTCCAGAAATATCCTATCTATGTATAAGCACACATATGCACATGAGAATATATTCCAGTGTGGCTGTGGTGGGCGTATTTCTACTCTGCTTTCTTTCACTAATGGTCTCTTTTTGCAAACACTTCAGTAATGGTCACATTTTCCATACAACAGCATATTTTAGATGCAATTCCATGTTAGAACGCTGTATTGGAATCTGTGTTAGAATTTCTGGTTTCTTTTTCGTGCCCTCACAGTGACTCACTTTTCTGGTGTATCCAGTACTACTGACCGATCTCTTAATTAATTGAAACTTATCTTTTGTTGCTATAAAAATAATGAGGCTGGGAAGAGACTCAGTGGTATGAGAATCTAAGTTCAGTCCCTCAGAAGTCACATAAAGCCAGATTGGGTAGCACATGCCTGTATTGCCCGCGCTCCTACAGCGAGATGGGAGGTGGAGACATGGGACTGTGAAAACTTGAGGGGCAGCCAACCTGCTGTAAGCAGAGGCAAAATAGGGGATGTGTCATTCAAAGTGGAAGGTGAGGACCACACCTGAGGTTTCCATGTTCCTCTACATATGTGCCATGCACTCCTGGGGTTGGTGGGGGGGGAGTTGCAGAGACACATTCAAAAAAATCATAAAATAATTTCATGAGCATTGTTATTATGTGTGCACCCACATATTCTATTTGTTGATAGAAACTAGATTGCTGCCTGTATTTACCTTTTGACCTGGTTGTGTTCAATTTTATTCTATAAACAATTTAAAATATAGGAAATGTAATGTGATATTAAGAACAATTGGTTAGATCCAGATCTGCTCATCCATCGTGAAGAACTGTTCATGATAACCTTGCAAGAAAGGCAAGCCATCCATTAACATGCAAGTTACTTTTATTTTTATTATGATATTTTAGTTTCATTTTGTGTCCTTCATTTTGTTTGTGTGTGTGTGTGAGAGAGAGAGAGAGAGAGAGGAGAGAGAGAGAGAGAGAGAGAGAGAGAGAGAGAGAGAGATAGAAAGAGAGAGAGAGAGAGAGGACAACTTGCAGAAGTCAGTTCTCTCCTTCTACCCTTTGGGTTCCAGGAATGGAGCTCAAGAAGTCAGGCTTGGTGGCAGGTGTCTTTACCCGCTGGGACATCTCAACTGTCTCCAATCCTGCTTTTAAAAGCTATCAACTGGTCTGGGGAGATGGCTCAGTGTGTGAAACACTGGGTGTTCACGTGTAACGACCTGAGTTTGGATCCCCAGAACCCACACACAGCCAGAATCAGTAGCTAGTGTCTATAATCCCAGTGCCTCAATAGCAAGTGAGGAGGTAGAATCCTCAGGGGTGCGTAGGCCAGCTGGCATATGATGCACACAATAATAAACCAGACATTGTCTCAAACAAGTTGGAAGGAGAAGACCAACACCCAAGGCTGTCCTCTGCCTTCCACACACATACACATGATCACATACACCCACAAATATAAAAAACAAAAACAAAAGCTGTTAACTTAGTCACTTTGGAGGGCACTGCATTGAATGGGAGTGGATTGTTGTCCTTTCTATCCCCTTTCACATACTGCAAGGCACAAATTCCTAATTTGTAATTTTAAATGATTAAGAACATTAATAGAATGAAAATCAAGTTTTAACTGAGCTGTAGTTGGGACTTTCATTCTATTCTATGATTTTAGAAAAAAAAAAAAACTATCAATGACCCCCCCAAAAGGAAATGTTTCTATCCTTAGTCATTTTTTAATCTTTGTTGAGGGGGCTACATGTCTGTCTGTGTGAGCCAGGGTGCATGTGTGGAGATCAGAGGAAACCTCAGCTCCTCACCCTCCACCTTATTTGTGGCAGGGTCTCTTGCTGTTTTCCCTGGATCAGCTAGGCCTCCAACGTCTAGAGAGTCTATCTTCATCTCCCATCTCGCCTCAGGAACAGTGGGATTACAGGCACCTCATCCAGCTTTACATGAGTTCTGGGGGTTCGAACTCAGATCCCCACTCCTGTGAGGCTGATGCTTTACCCGCTGAGGCATCTTCCTAATTTTGCCCACACCCTGCTCTCTGTTTACTGATCAGTCTGATTCCTTCTGCTGCTACTCTGGCTCTGTCCACTCTTCCCTTAAAAAAATTATGTCAGGTTGTTGCTTTTTTTTTTTTCCTTTTGTGTTCTATTTAAGATGAGAATTTTCTCTCAATATTCAGAAGTCATTCATACAAACCACTGTACACAAAATGAAAAAAACACCTCTCAGAAACACCTCAGCCTTTGATCATTTCTTTTTTTAATATTTTATTTATGTATTACTTTATGTGTATGAGTGTATTGCCAGCATGTATGTAAGTGCACCCGTGTCATGCAATGCCCATGGAGGTCAGAAGAGGGCGTCAAATCCCCTGGAACTGTTAGCTGCCATCTGGGTGCTAGAAACCAAGCCTGGGTCCTCTGAAAGAGCAGCTAGTGGTCTTAATGGTTATGCCATCTCTCCATCCCCTTTTGGTCATTTCTAAACAATAGGAATTTATCATTCACAGTTCCAGCAGCTGAGGAATTTAAAGATCAGACTCTGGCAGGTTCATACCAGGCCTTCAAAGAGAGCAGCTCCCATGAGGGAAAAGACCAGTGAGCTCCCCAGGCCTCCTCCA
The DNA here is from genome assembly GCA_035773235.1 of Eospalax fontanierii. NCBI lineage: Eukaryota > Metazoa > Chordata > Mammalia > Rodentia > Spalacidae > Eospalax > Eospalax fontanierii. The sequence continues at coordinate 15,599,846 of CM069546.1, forward strand.
ACATGAAGGCCTGCTCCTATATATAACCCAGTCACTTCCAGAGTCCCTTCTCCTAGTGCTGCGGCAACAGGATTCTCAGCAGAGAGAGAGTGGGAGAACTCAAGCATCCGGACCACAGCACTATCTATGTTATTATGCTTAATATTTTCCTATGGACTTTTCAGGATTGGAAGCATGTGTGTGTGTGTGTGTGTGTGTGTGTGTGTGTGTGTGTGTGTGTATCATAATTGGATCTCCTCAGCTTTTTTCAGCTCTCATCAAACCCAGTCTTCTTATGATATCAACAAATTCCAAGTCTTTTCATTTTCTGTCTTTTTGTTTCTCCATCTTTTCAGTGTTGTAATTCCATAATATAAAATATTATAACATGCTTAGCCACATATACACCGCCCACTTAAGTAAAAAAGTCAACACACACAGTAGGGTTGGCCATTCACAAGGTACCAATATACACTGACAGATCTCCTCTCACATCATGGCCCTCATCATCTCACATTCTCCTTGAGGCAACTATTCTCGCCAATTCCTGGTGTATCTTTTCAGAGCTGATCTATGTATATATAAATATACTCATATGTTCCTTTCCTTGAGGATAACATGCTGTAAGCACTATGCCTGTACTTGCTTTCTTCATTGTATGGTAAATCTGGAATAGCTTTTCTGCTTCGGTATAAATAGAACAACCTCATTCTTTTTAATAGCTGAGTAGCATTCCTTTTTATCCAAAAAAAAAATCCTCATGGAGCAATATTTAGGTGGCTTTAAAATTTTTGCTACTATGAAATCATACCCTAATTTCTTATACATATTTTACCATCTTCTACATTAATTAATTTGTCTGTAAGATAAAATCCTGTAAATACTGAGGCTTCTTCTGGGGTCTTGGGGTCTGGGGACAGTGTCTCCTATAGCCCAGGTTGGCCTTAAATTTACCATGTAACAGAGGATGTCCTTGAACTTCTGATCCTCCCACCTCTGTTCTCTGAGTGCTGGGATTATAGGCATGAGTCACCCACCACTCTTGATTTATGTCATGCTGGGAATCAAACCCAGTGCTTTGTGAATACTAGGCAAACACTCTACCAACTGAGCTGCATCCCCAGCCCCCAGAAGCTCCTTTTTAACTGAGAGCTCCTCGATGCTTGGGGCCCAGGAAGTTTCAGGTGTCTGGATGACAAGTCAGTTTCTTCTCCAAGGAGCTCAGATGGCTTGAACACCTCAGATCCTCCAACTAATCAGGTCAGTTTCCCAGAGATCAAGCAGGGCAACAGCCTTCATCCCGGGAGCCAGAGAAGGCAGAAGCCTGGGACGTGTGACCATCACCCAGAATCTGAAAGAAATGCAGGCCACGGGGCATAACTGGATTCAATCTTTCACACACAGCCAGGCCAACCATGGTCCACATCCATGGTTCTGGGCTCCAGGACTGACATCCCAATTTAAAAGCATAATTCTGGGCTGGAGCTGGAGCTCAGTTGGTAGAAAGCTTGCCTACCTTGCAACAAGGCCCTGGGCTCCATCCCCAGCACTGAATAAATCAAGCGTGGTGGTACACACCTGTAATCCCGGTATGGGAGGGGTAGAAGCAAGATCAGAAGTTCAAGGTCATCCTCCGCTACAAGGAAGTAGTGGTCAGCCTGATCTAGTGACCCTGTCTCAAAGAAAAATCTGTAGCAGTAGTTACCAGCTTTTACAGCAATGAAGGGCTGTATAAGTTAAGGAAGGGCTCCTCAGGCACCCAAGTCCACCCCACCCCACCATGGGGTCTGAGCAAAAATGGGCAGTCTATATTTAGGCAAGGTGATGGCACGCACTCCACATTTTAATTGCAGCCTTTAAATTGTCATGAGAAGAGCCCAGCCCAGCCCTCACTCCAGAGCTACTCCATTCCTCTGCACAGATTCTGCCAGGCTTTTCGAGAGGAATTCAATGGGCCCTGGGTGTGCAGGGGCATAATCCTTTCTTGACCTTGAACTGCTGATCTGGAAGGACAGGCCAGGTTATTTTCAGACTGTACTAAATCTAGAGGTGTTAGAACCAGCGGCTAGGACAGGCCGAGAGGAGGTGAACTCTGACCGACTTCCACAAGGCCAGAATTGCAAGGGGATGGCCCTGAGCCAGGACCTCCGCCACGGATTCTCAGATCTGACCAAGGAAGCCCTCCTGCCACCTGTCTCTGTCACTGTCGTGACACAGGTATCCTGATGAAGGGGACAGAGCTCCCCCTCCTCAGAGACATCCTCATGGGTCTTTCAAGATTCCTGGTGGGGTGGTTGCCTAAGTACTAGGAAGACAGAGATGCCAAAGTCAGACAAATCCCAGTCTATGGTCTTAGTTCTGTCCCATCTCACTGAACCTCAGTTAATCCAGCTGTAAAATAGGAGTGAATCATCCCCCTTACCGGAGCATAAAGAGAAAGATGTCCAAGAAGGATTCAGTCAGGGCCGCAAACACTAGTAAGCAGTCCACAGCCATGAGCTATCAACACATGACTAATACAGCGTCTGCTGGCGGGGGAGGGGAAGACAGTAGTTACCTATCCATATTGTCCTGATCACCATGAGTTCTAAGAACAGGCTGTGTCCTTGGACAAACAAAAAATGGTGGTACTTCAAGCCTGTAATTCCTGTACTACCCAAGCCTAGTTGGTTGGTTGGTGGGTTGATTGGTTGGTTGGTTGGTGATTGATTGATTAATTGGTGGCTTTTCAATACTGGAGACTGAACCCAGGGCTAGGAGATGGGAGGATCAGGAGTTCAAGCTCATCCTTGGCTACATTTCAAGTTCTAGGCCAGCCTGGGCTATGTGAGACCATGTCTCAAAACAAGCAAATAAAATGAGACACATGCCTTTTCATTAGACAGGGAAATTTCTTTGTTAAGAAATGCAAACAGAGTTAAAAACAACACAGAAAGCTGTGTGCTTAGAATGTTTCATAAAACTTCAGGGTCCTGGGTCAGTTTCCCTCTTTCTGAAATGTTTTGATAACTTTAAGAGATTTTATTATTCAAAAAAATAGCTTAGGAGACACCCATGAGTCCTCCACCCAGATTTAATAAATGATAGCACACTGCTGAATTTGTCACATATCTTCTGTTAAGAAAGAACATGTTGGGTGTCAGGGAGCACTACCTGAAAGAACCCAGATGTGGAATCCACAGCTGGAAGGTTCACAGGTTCACAGGTGTCTGCTGTCGTTGCTTTTGTTTGTGTGGGGTGTGTGTGTGTTTGTGTGTGTGTGTGTGTGTCTGTGTCTGTGTCTGTGTCTGTGTGTGTTTGATTGGTTTTGCAGTACTGGACACTGAACTCAGAGCCTCACCCATGCTAGGCAAGACTCTCCCACTGAGCTACTTCCCCAGATAGATAGGAATCTTTGGTTTTCTAAACAATAGAAAAACTGGAAAAATACATGTTATATCTATATTTTTATAAATAAAGATGTTTGTTGTAATGAAAAAGAAAGAAGGGGGAGAGGGAGGGAGGGAGGGAGGGAGGGAGGGAGGGAGGGAGGGAGGGAGGGAGGGAGGGAAGAGAACAGAAAGAGAAATAGAAAGAGAAAGAGAAAGGTGGTTATGGATGAATCCAAAAGGTACCCCTCCATCTTATTCCCGCTCTCCCCAGAGATAACCGCCATGCATGGAGTTGAGTGTCTTCCCTGCATTCTTGAGAATACTGGAAGGAGTGAGAACAACACAGGCCAAAGCTGAGGCAATACACTGTTATATTCCTAGCTTCAAATTCACTCCTGTTCCTTTTCTAGCTGCGTGACCTTTGGTAAATGGCTCAACCTCTCTGTTTCTCCTTTCCTTTCTCTCTAAAATGGAACAAATAACATCCCCATTACTAAGATGACACAGGATGAGGATAATATCATTATTCATGGAAAGCTATAGTTCTCAGCCAAGAATGATTTCATCCTCTGGGGACATTTGGTCAAGAACCTTTTGATTACCACACAGAGGGGTGCTACTGGTGAGTAGCAGAAGCCAGGGATGCTGCTAAAGTCCTGTAGTGAACAGAATAGTCTCCCCTCCCTCCTCACACAGAGCAAATAGTTACCCCACCCAAAATGTCACTTAGGCTTAAGTGGAGAAATTCTGATACGGGGCTTGCTACCAACAAACCTTTGTTTAATGAACATAATTATAAGCCAGGGGTGTGGTTTAGTTGGTAGTCAGTTTACCTAGCATACTCAGGGTTCTGGGTTCCATTCCTAGCTGCTTCATAAAACAAGCAGTGTGGTAGGACAGACGTGTGATTCCAGCACTCGGGAGACAGAGGCAGGAGGATCAGAAGGTCAAAATCATCCTTAGCAATATAGAGAGTTCAAGGCCAGTCTGAGCTACATGAGACACCGTCTCAAAACCAACCAGGTGCTGAAGAGATGGCTCAGTGGTTAAAGATGCGACCTGAGTTCAATCCCTTAGACCTACATGGTGAAAGGAGAGATCTGATTCCTGTAAGCTGTCGTCTGCCCTGTACATGTGTGCCGTGGTGCAACCATGCACACTAAATCAGTCAGTCAGTCAATCAATCAATCAAATGTAATAAAATTTCTTTTAAATCAAAACCCATAAGCCCATAAATTATTCTAATCTGTCTTAGACATTTTCACACACATTATGTCAATAAAAAGAGTGATGGAAGCCAAGCATCTTGGCTCTTACTCACAAGCTCAGGAAGCCAGAGAAGGGAGAGAACATTCGGAAGAGAGAGATATAGTGACGGCAAGGCTCCTCTGATTCAGGCTGACAGGACCCAGAATTTTCCACCCGTGGCTCCCCCAGGAATACCTGCTCGGAGCCATCACCTCTGCAAGTCCCCGGGTTCAACTGAAACCCAGCTGCAGGGGTGTCACCAAGGAACTTGTTCCAGTGACAGTCCCTGCCTGAGCCCTACCCCAGATCAGCTAAACCAGAACTGCAGGTGCATCGGGGCCTCCGGCTTCCCAGGCCCCCCAGGCAATACTGATGCAGGATCAAGTTCAAGATCAACAGAGGAATAAGGTCAGATCCACTCTCCCTGTGAGTCAGTTCCTGCTCACAGCTCAGCAATACAGTTCAGAAACTGAAAGACTAAGTTCCTGGTGTCAGGTGCTTGGCACACGCTCCTTAAATTTCACAGCAAGAATACGAGGGTGATTCTATATGTCCTTTAGGAGATGAGAACGCCACAGATGAAAATTCGAACACTCTCAGGGCCATAGCTATGAAAAGAAGCTGGAAGCAGGATCTGAAACCAGGCCAGCTTGATATCAAATCCTATCCTCTTAACAATGATATCACCCCCATGGCAGTACACTCCCTGATAATGATGAAAAGAGACAAAACACAAGCAGCGAGATGGCTCAGCAAGTAAAGACTCTTGTCACCCAGAGGACTTGACCCATGCAGTGAAGAAGACAGCCAACTCCCACAAGCTGTCCACTGATCTCCACACACATTCATATATACATACATAAAATTAATTAGTAAATAAATCAACAAATAACAAGAGAGAGAAACACAAGTCAGCTTTTCCCAGGCCAAAATGAGTCCTATCAAAATTTGATCCCCTGTCCTGAAATTCATCTGGTTCCAGGAATCCACCAGCATTGTCAACACCATTGGCCCTCACTATTGCTCCCTAGAGGTTGAGGCTAGCTGCCTCATAATGCTCTCCCAGCCTTTTCCTCCTACTGTGCGATCGCAAAGCTGACACAACCTCTCTGTGCTCCCATTTTTCACCTGTAAATCAATAATAATAATAGTACATTCATACACCGCTTGTTATGAGCATTAACAGGAATGCGAGATGTGAATGTATCTAACCGAGTCCCGGGAGCACAGTAGAGACTCACAGACTGTTGGTTTTCTTCTTTTCTCCTCTATGATCAACAACTATCCAAATGACTCCATCCAGGATTGATTCTCTGAAAATCTTGTTTATTGACCAATTAGCTAATTTGACGAGCTAATCCTCATGGAAGTGTAAATTTGTGATAATGATTTTCTGTGTCCGCCTCCAAAACAGCCTTTGCTAATAAGGTCCTCACAGTTTGGCCCATCATGGTATGATTAAGGATAGAAATAATGGGAGGGGCCAACAGGGAGAGACTTTCCTGCACAGGGAGCCTTTCCACCCTTCTCCTCATAACATCTCCCACCAGAGCCAGGGGCAGAGGCTCCTAAGGAACTAGAAATCAGATAAGAAACAGAATGTGTTTTTAAGCCTGCAGCTGGCTGTGAAACAAAAGAACAGGAGCCACAGGCAGCAGCTGGGTCTCAGGATAGGTGTGAACCATGGAGGAGAGAAATCAAAGACTGATAGGTCGTTTGCCAACATTTAATACAATTGCTTGGGATCTGTGGAGTTGAATGTAATAAGGCTTCATTAAAAAGTAGTTATAACAACTAATAAGACCCTAATTAAATTAGTGTTCACTAGGCAAGCTGCTTGTGAGGTCCTAATTAGGTTATTTGCCGCCATTGGCTGAGCCTGTAGACAAAAGATGTCTGTGTTATGTCTGCAGTGAGGCCTGGAAAGCTGGGCCTTGGTCTGTGCAAGACAGAGTGGAAGAAGTCAGCATTGGGGCTGGGACGTGGCTCAGTCTGTAGAGTGTTCTCCTAGCATGCACAAAGTTCTGGGTTAGATGGCCCCCAACATCGTATAAACTAGGCAGGGTGGTACATACCTGTAATTCCAGCACTCTGGAGGTAAAAGAAGAAAGATCAGAAAAGATCAAGGTCAACCTCCAACTACACAGGGAGTTCAAAGTCAGCCTGGGCTACATAAGACCCTGTCAAGAAAGAAAGAAGGAGGGAAAGAGAGAGGGAGGGAAAAGAAAGAGACTGAGGATCCTTGTTGGGACACCCAGTCTCTGTCCAGCTGTAGCCCCTACACAATCATGGTGTGCTGGGCCAGAACGAAGCCTAACAAGTTCCACTGCTCTGAGGACCCAGTTTTAAAGAAGGAAGGGGCATTTAAAGATAGAAATGCCAAGGACCATTTAACAGATAAAGCAACTGAGGCCCGCCCACTCCCATCTTCCACTTCCTCCAGAAGGAACTTTTAACTTGAGGCTCCTGGTCCTGATTTTCAATTATGAAGCTAAAGAGAAACAAAAAGGGACTGCCTTCTCAGAGGCAGTGTGGGCTGTGTGAGTGTGAGTGTGTAGAGTGTGAGTATGTATGAGTGTGTGTGAGAGTGTGTGTGTGTGAGAATGAGTGTGTGTTTGTGTAAGTGTGTATATGTGTATGTGTGTATGTGTGTGCGTGTGAGAGAGAGAGAGAGAGAGAGAGAGAGAGTGTGTGTGTGTGCGTGTGTGTGTGTGTGTGTGTGATGTAGCCCTGCACAAGATGAATGGCTGACAGTGGGCTGTGCACTGCTGTGTGAGGTTGTTCCTAGGGCACAGCTCTGACCAGGAGGGTCCCCGGCTGAGTCTCTACAGTTGACTGCTGACGTCCTGTGCACAGAAGGAAAGCCTCTCCCCCTCAGAGTCTAACACACGGTATCATTTACTTTTCTTGTTGCTGTGAATTTTTTCAACACCCTGGCAAAAGCAACTTAAGGAGAGAAGGGCTAACTTGGACTCACGGTTTTAGGGTACAGGCAGTCATGGCAGCGGCAGCTTGAGGCAGCTGTTCACAGTGCATCAGGAAGAATTGCGGCCCATGGAAGGGCGCCACCCACGGTCATGTGGGTCTTCCCACCTCCATTACGGAATCTAGATAATCCCTCGCAGATCTGCCCAGAAGTCTGTCTTCTGGGTGATTCTAGATCCTGTCAGGTTGAAAATCACTATTAGCTATCACATCTATCCCATCTCTCAAGACTTTGTGCTCAGCCAGGCCACAATCCCAGCTCTGCCCCTCACCAGCTGTGCAACCTTGGGCACATTATTTAATCTCACTTCCGCTTGCTGCCCATATCAGAAATGGCATTTTACTTACTTCACTGGGTGAATAAGAGAATGACAATAAAGCAGATAATATAATGTGACCCACACTAATGCCCTACCAACCACACAGGGGTAGTGGCCTCCTCCAGACCCTCATGCCCCACACACCTGTACCTGGTGTTCCTTTGGCCCATTGGGCCCTTTCCTTCTCCCTCTGCACCGTAAATTCTGGTTGATTGGTCGGTTGGTTGGTTGGTTAATTGGTTAGTTAGTTATGTGAGTTTGATTTTTTTTAAGGAACAGGGCTTTGTTTACCCCAAGTTAACTTCAAACTTGATATATAGCCAAGGTTGGCCTGAAACTCCTGATTCTCTGAGAGCTCAGATCACAGGCATGTACTCCATGCCCAGCTTTGTGCCATGAGTTCTTCCCACTCAAACCATAGTTCTTTGCAGTCTGCCACAACTCCCCAGGCAGGGGCCACTCCCCCGTGATTTCTCTGCCCTGTGCCAGCCCTAACTCATTACTTGAGGCTCAAATAAGATTTCTGACCTTCATTCCCCCAAGATACAGGGTCTTACCTCACAGAGGCCCAGCCTACAGTAAGGACTCATCGTCTGAATGAAACATCATCAAAGGAATGTAAGGAAGGAATAAGATTGATTCCAGTGTCTGTTCTGCTTCTGGGCCAGCTGAAATGGAGACACATGTTGTGTATTTGGATGAGGATTCTTTGCTGGATCAGATTTCAGTCGTTCTCCTAGACAGTCTCCTACATCTACCATGGGACTTCCTTGTAGAGTCCAGTTTTAGCAAGAACCCAACTAAATTGGTTTAGCAGTAAACCACACCCCACCCTCAGGATCCATTTGATCAGACACCCATCCTTCACCATCCGCCAAGACAGCAATATTCTGGCCTGACTTCAACAAGAATTCTATTAGGTTAGTACAGCTTCAACCATCTTCCCTCAGTTTTTCCCCTTGGTGATTTCCCATCCACTGCCTCTGCTTCGCCTTGGCTATAAACACATTTGCCCGTGCTGTATTTGGCATTGAGACATCGCTCTGCTCAGCTTCAAAATGCCATTGCTAGAGTTACTACTGGTACTGTACAAGATGGTACTGGACAAAGTCACCCTTACCATCTTTGTTTGTTTTTGTTTTGTTTTGTTTTGTTTTTTTGACATGGTCTCCTGTAGCCCCAGCTGTCCTGTAACTAGATATGGAGACCAGGCTGGACTCAATCTCATAGAGAGCTGCCTGCTTCTGCCTCCCGAGGGCTGGGAATAAAGGCATACACCACCATGCCCATTGAATGATTTGTTTCTTTAACTATGAATAATCCATCCATGCATACATAACACACATGTGGTACCAGCTATAATTATCTAGAGTGGTCTTTATTCTCCCTCATCTCAGCAGAAAATGTGTATTGTTTTTTCAGTAAGATACAAAACAATAAAGACAGTTATTTAAACAGTGGAATTGGTTGGACCCAACAAGATGGCTCAGCAAGTAAGGATGCTTGCTGTGCAAGGCTGGCAGCCCAAGTTCAGTCCTTGGAACCTACTACATAAGAAACAGACAAGAACCTACTCCACAAAGTTGTCCTCTGACCTTCATACATGCACCATGACATGCACATGCCCATCACATGTGAACAATAATAATAATTTTTAGAGACAAGCAGTTGAGTTACAAAGAGCTCGTAGAATGCCTTTCTGAATTTCCCGCAGTGTGGAAATCTGGAGGTCTTTGAATTTCTTTTATGTGACATCCTTGACAAAATCTCATATTTAGCCACAAAAGGCAGACAGGAAAGCCAGTCTTTTCGGTAGGTACAAGTTTCACAGACAGCAGAGGATGAGCACTGTGTCATCTAAAACAGGAGCCTCTGACAACATGAGGCTAGCCCAATTTCACCAAAATGAAATAAAATTGAAAACTTAGGGGCTCAACAATTAAGAGTACGCGTACTGCTCTTGCAGAAGACCCAAGTTCGGATCCCAGAGCCCACTTCAGGCAGCTCACAACAGGGGATCTGACACTTCTGGCCTCTGTATGTACCTGCATTAACATGCACATCACACATACACACACACACACACACACACCACTGCCAACTGCAAATACTAAATCTGGAGATATCCGAGTTCCTTACAAAACATTGTTCATATTGGAGGGAAAACTAAATGCTCATCCACAGGCAAAGGAAGAAACAACTGACACATCCTTGCAAAAGACTCGAACACAGTAATTACCAGGATGGGCTAAGTTCATATGAAGCAAGAAAGCTCTTGAGAGAAAACGTTAAGAAGAAAAACACAGGTTTGAGAGGATGAAGTACTACTAGCTTAACACCCCCATGTGAAACAGTAAAAATTTATGTATTATACTATGTATATTATGTATATGTAGGAAAATGCATGGGAATGAAAACGTGGAGATTATAAAGGATAACGTTAATCAACACTGAAGGAAGGTCCTAGAATTAAGCATAGAAGTCAAGGACTATGAGCTTCAAATTTTAAATTTTTTTTATGTACATGAATGCATTGTCTGCAGGTAAGTGTACCTGTGTCATGCTATGCCTGTGGAGCTTAGAAGTGGGCATCAGATCCCCTGGAACTGGAGTTAGGGACAATTGTTAGCTGCCATGTAGGTGCTGAGAATTGAACCCAGGTCCTCTGCAAGAACAGTCACTACTCTTAACCATGAAGCCATCTTTCAAGCCCATGAGCTTCATTTTTAAAAGAAAAGGGCATTACATGTGTAATTATCTCAAAGCTTTCTTAGTAGAGTTTATATATGTTGATCACCACTGGGGCAGGAGAAAAATGTGGCAAAAAAAAAAAGACTTCAGTATCCAAGCAAACTGGATACTTTGTTGACTGAGGATTGAGATTCTCCCAGAAAAACAGTAGCCCAGAATGACCTTGAACTCACGGTAAAGCCCAGGCTAGCCTGCAAGTGGCAATCTTCCTGTCTCTGCCTCCCAATTACTCAGATTCCAGGCATCTGCCCAGTGCCTGGCTTCAAGCTTAGCTCTTAAACTTCACTTAGCCCAGAACTTTCTAGAGCTGTAAACACATACCCACGGGGATATTCCTTCTAGTTTAAGACACCACTGAAGAGCCCAAACATGAACCACTCTAAACCCCTAACTCCAAGCATTATAGGTGGTCGGCTAGGCATTGATTAAGTCTAAATCATCCACTGTCATTTCGTCCTAACCAGATCTATCTAGTAATGCCTCCAGACTTACCTGTTTCTGGTACCCTGAAGTGTGTGAGAAGATGAAGACGTAACATGTGACCTACTTAGGGGCAAAAAAGATCATTTTCAAAAGCAACACAATCAGATATTTTCTGATGTAATACCATGATTCTCTCCCAGCCAGTGTGGTGTACCCTGGGTAACTAATACTATCACAGCTGATCCTCCTTTACATTCTCCTCCCTCCCTTCCTCTCTCCTGGCCCCTCCCCTCCTCGTCCTCTCTTTCTGGTTCATAGTCCCACATTTATCTCTGACTTCTCTCTTCCTTTCAAGCCAATAGCTCTCTTTATTTTAACGTTTATTTATTTATTGTGTGTGTGTATTTCTTGTGTGCAGGAGTGTGTGATATGTATGTAGGGTGGGTGTTCGAGTGCCGTGTAGAGGTCAGAGAACAGCTTTCAGGAGTTAGTTCTCTCCTTCCACCATGTGTGTCCCAGAATCAAACTCAGGGCTTCAGGGCTTCAGGCTCTGTGCAAAATACCTTTACCATACCGAGTCATATCACCAGCCCTTACTTAAGTCAACAGCTTTTTCCCAGGGTCTCACGGTATGCACTTGCATCTTAGCAAATTTTTACTTGTAAAGTAGACAGGTCTGGTCCTCTTCTGACCTTCCCAAGCATGTTTCACTCAGTTTTGTTTTGTTTTGCTTTGTTAACAGAACATTCCTATAGGTACCAGTTCATTCAGGATGCCCCAGGAACAAATAGCCCCATGTGTTACAGCTTTGTCTCTCCTCCCGGATTGAAGGTCTTTTCTCCATGCCTCTGTTATCAACCTCCCAGAGCCAGATTCCAGCCTCCCTCCATGGAACAATGATCACAAGTGGCACAAGGCCTCTGTTCAGGAGTTAGTTATCACACATCACACAGCACCACCAAGCCAAATAAATATCAGGATTATCACTGGAAAACCTAGTCTCTCCACAGGCCGTGTTACCATTTTGTGAAAATGCCCTTAATAGCAGATGATATTTTGCTCATAATCGAATCGGAGAGGTACCTGGTAGAAGTAAGTGAGCACCCCGGGCACCTGGCCCCGCTCTGTGCTAAGGAGTTCATCCGTGTTATCTCCTTTTATCTTCCTAATACCCTGTGGTACAGTCTCAGCATCAGCCTACTTTTACAGATATGGAAGCTGAAGTTCAGAGAGCAAGAGGCATGTGCAGATCACCCTGCCAGATGTCCCAGGCTTCATCTAAATGCCAAGCTCTTCCAGGTACTGCGCAGACAGGAATGAACAACGGAGATCAGGTCCCCACCGTGATTAAGTATCAGGTAGTTTTAAGGACTAGCAGAGAGAGAAAATAGCTGGTAAGCAAGAGAGGGCAGAGTGCTGAGGGTTAAGGTAACCCCGCTGGGAGGAAAGGATTCCGTTCATGAACCAAAACCTAGTGACTAGAGGAATCAGTCCTATAGGGATCTTTGGGGACAGATATAGACAGCAGGCATAAAGATCCTAAGGTGGATTTGTGTTTCAAACAACTATCATGGAAAACGGCAGCAAATCGGAAGAGGAAGAGAAGTGACAGATGACATCAGATAGCAGGGTGTCATTGACATCTTGTAATGCCCGAGTAACGATAAAGAAGTTTGAGTTCTCTCTAAACACAGTAGAGAAGTCTCTAGAGGGCTTTGGAAAGGGAAAATGATATGATCAGGCTTCTACTCTTCAAGACCTCATTGGACCAGGCATGGCACATATGCCTGGAATTCCAGAACTTGGGAGATGAAGGCAGAAACATCAGAAATTTGATCCTTGTAGCCTGCACTACATCATACACTATATGTTACTTTTCTCATTGCTGTGGCCAAATACCCAGCAAGAAGCAACTTAAAGAAGGAAGGATTTATTTTGAGTCATAGTTTGAAGGGATACAGTCCATCATGGTGGCAGGAATGTGCAGCTGGAACTCCCCACCTCCTCCCATCTTGATATAACAGGAAGTGAGACTGGGGTACATAAGCCTCAAGACCTACTCACAGTGACCTTCTTTCTCCAGTAAGGCTCTACCTCCTAAAGGTTCCATGACCTCCCAAAACAGCACCACCAAGTGTTAAAACATACACATCTGTAAGGGATATTTCACATTCAAACAATAGACACTATTTTAAAAAAAAGAAAAAAAAAAAAAAGACTCTGGGCTGGGGCTGTAGCTCAGTGAATAGAGTGTTTGCCTTGCCCTGGGTTTGATCCCCAGCACTGCACAGCCAGGTGTGATGGTGCACATCTGTATTCCCAGCACACAGCAGGTGGAAACAGGAGGATCAGAAATAGAAGATCGTTTTTGACTCCACAGTGAGTTTAAAACCGTCCTGGGGGCAGGGAGCGGGCAGCAGGGAGGGATTTGTGGACTTCATTGGATAAGAGGAGACTGGAATGTAGAAGCTCCAGAGTAGATGCAGAGACACCATCGTGATGCTGTGGCCAAGCTCCAGAGCAGAAAAGATGGCAGTGTGAGATGTCCTCTGTTCTTTATGTAGAAAAATCTAGACCACTCGGGGAAAAGCATCACCTGAGATTTACAAGGGATTCCAGCCTTTCTTAAGACTTGTCACATACACATCCCAAACTGAGTATGTGAGAAGTCTGTGCTACTATTACTCCTCAGACTAACTTTTTGCTATGATGGGGCACACTTCAGAAAGGTGTACTCATCCGCCCAGGTTTCACCAAAAGGGCACATTCCTGAAAGCAACACCCAAAATAAGACAGAAAAGGGTGGCGATACGCCGCAGCACCCCCTTCAGGTCAGTCTCTGGCATTGCAGTATGTCTGTATATGTTTTGCTATGACTGTATAAATTTGTTTTCTCGGACTTGCTTAACTCACTCCCTTTTTTCTAAAGTGGACATTGAATCTCCCTTGTGGCCAGGGATTTTCTTAAATGTATTACCAGCCAAGAACATTTGAATTTTATATTCTGTAGTATATATTACAAAAACAATAGGGATTTCATATTAAAAAAATAAGTGTAATAATCAGTGTGGGTCTTTTTAAACTTTGCATAAATCCTTACTCCAGGATTCTATTTTGATCTCTTTTAAGATTCAGAACTCATCTGGGAGGTGCATGCCTTAATCCCAGCACTTGGGAGGCAGAGGCAGGTGGATCTCTGTGAGATCAAGGCTAGACAGGTCTACATAGTGAGTTTCAGGCCAGCTGGGGCTACAGGGAGACCTTGTGTCAAAAAAGAAAGAAAGAAAGAAAGAAAGAAAGAAAGAAAGAAAGAAAGAAAGAAAGAAAGGAAGGAAGGAAGGAAGGAAGGAAGGAAGGAAGGAAGGAAGGAAGGAAGGAGCCACCTAGAGAGTTCAAGGTCAGCCTCAGCTATATAGTGAAACCCTATCTTTAAAAAATCAGAGCTCACATAAATGTGACATAAGTCTGCAGAGCCTGTGGTTTGCCTTTTCTAGAAGAACAAGCAGGAACTCCCATAGCACAGACAGAGGGTCTGAGATCCGTGAGCCTGTAATGCAGAATGAAGACATGATTGCAGTGAACAAGACTTGGGTGGAGAACTAATATTTACTGAGCCCTTATTATGTCCCAGCACTGAACTAGATGTTTCTCTGTTATCTTATTTAACCTTCCACAACCCTTTGGGGATGGTATAACTTTCTTCATGGTACAAATAAGAAAACCAAGGCTCAGAAAGGTAAAAATCACAGCCCTAAGTTCTCTGAGCTCATAAGTGGAAGAGCTGAGCTTACAACCAGCAATGTGTGCCCCCAAATCCCACATTCACATTACTCAACCAGAGCAGCCTCTTGTGATTTGCTTCCTTTGATCTGCACTAAACAGACTGGAAATGTGGACGTTAATACTTGGCTGCTGACATAAGCTTTGTTTCTTCCAGTGGCTTCCATTTTCAATTAACAGCAGAGCCATTCAAAAATGCAATCGAAGACCCTGGCTATGACTTTGCTTCTTTTCAGAGAGCAATGGCTCTTTAAGGCTGATGAAGTTTAATACTTGCTGTAAATCCAGGAAAGAAATGAATGAGCATAGTTTAAATCACCCAGGCCTGGTCTGACCACGTGAGACACGGGAGCCAACGCTGGCATCACTGTTTATCTGTCATTGAGAAACGAGCCAGCAATTAGCAAAGCAATCTGGACTGACCGCAGTAACATCTCTGGGAGAGGGACTCATGTTTTTGGACTTTCTGGACGCTCTTCCAAGCACAAGCTGTTGCTGGATTCTTTGGCTTTGCATCATGAAAGGAACTGATTTGATCAATTACATCTCTGCAACCTAATTAGCAAGCATGGCCATGTTCCCGCATCAGATCCTCAGAGATTCAACTTGGGGTCCTGACTGAAGGAAGACCAGTGCACATGGCTGGATGTCACCATCCTTGTCATCCTCAATCTGTACCAAGTTCCCCAGAGTTAGTCACAAAACACCTTAAGGCCAGGGCTGGAGGTAGATTTTCCAAGTCCAGCTAACGTGGCCTCCTGAGTATCCTGGCTCACCATGCAGATGATTTTGTAAAATCCTCAGGTGAAGGAACATGCTTTCCACAAGTGCCACCTACCACTTGCACTTTTGCTGAGACTTGAGAAGTGTGGGTTCAAAACCAGCCTAGGCAACTAGCAAGCCTCTCTCTTCAATAACACAACCACCAAAACCAAACCCATTTGCATTTCCCAGAATCTCAACCTGAAAAGAAGGCACAATTCTCTTTTTTCATTTGTTTGTTTCTATGTTTGGTTGGTTGGTTTGGAGTGTGTGTGTGTGTGTGTGTGTGTGTGTGTGTGTGCACCTGTGTATGCTTATGTGGGGGTTCATGTATGTATGGGAGTACGGAGAACAGAAGAGCACCTTGGGTATTGTTCCTCGGGTACCATCCTCCTTTCTTTGTCTGAGACAGGGTCTCTCTCGGGATTGGAACTTGCCAAGTAGGCTAGGCTGGCTGGCCAGTAATCTCCAGAGATTAACTCCTTGCTTGGGATTACAAGCATGCACCACCATGCCCCAACTTCTTTTCAGATGCGATCAAACTCAGGTCTTCCTTCTTTCAAGGCAAATGCCGAGCTGTGTCCTCAGTCCCTTGGTTGTTTTGGGGTGTGTGTGTGTGTGTGAATGAATGCAAACACGTATGCTACAGCATGCATGTGGAGGTCAGAGAACAGTCTTGGGTTTTTCTGTGGAATAACTTCATACATGCTACATAGTAATTTTCCCAATGTCTTTCCCATATTACACTTAATTTTTTTAACAGGGTCTCACTTTGTATTCCTGTCTATCCTGGAACTCACTATGTAGACCAGGCTAGTCTCAAACTCACAGAGATCCACCTGTCTCTGCCTCCCAAGTCCTGGAATTAAAGGCATGTATCACCATGCCTAGCTACTTTTCTTTTTTAATATAATAGTTTTTATTAATTCTTTGAGAATTGTATGCAATACATTTTGATCACATTCACCCCACATTCCTCCTCCTAATTCCTCTAAGATCCACCCCACACCTCCCCACTTCCTGTCTTCTTTTTATTATTTTAATCATCCACTTGCTCTCCATACACTCATGAATGTGGGGCCACCCACTGGAACATGAGTTGACCTACCAGGGGCTACCCTTAAAGAAAACTGACTCTCCCCTCTCCTGAAGCCATCAGCTCTCCATAGCTCCTCAGTTCGAGGTAAGGGATCAGATCTCTTCCCCTGTCTGTGCTACAGTGATGACTGTCCTGACATGCACAGGTCTTGTGTACCTCAGTTCCCATGAATTCGTGGGTACATGGTCCTGTCATGTCCAGAAGACAGCATTTCCCTCCAGTCCTCACTGACTTCCCCTCTTGAAATCTTCCTCCCTTCCCGTCTTCCCCAGTAATTTTTTTTGAGCTTTGGGAGCCTTGGTGATTGTAATACTGAGAGAGATGCAGAGAGGAACGCCACATAGTGATGGTCGAATTAGGAGTCCTTTATTAATAGCCAGCTGTCAGTGAGGAGGCTAATGCCCAAAAGAACTCTTGACCCTGAGGAGAAACAGGATTTATAAAGCTTAAAACCACGATTACATCATGCCAAGGCAATAACCATAGTTACATCAGATCATCATAGTTACATGAGACCAGAGACAAGTTAGTTACCAAAGAGGTTTTCAGTTAACAAATTTTCAGTTAGGCTAGAGGATGTGCTACCTGGACATGCCACTCGGTTACTTGTAAGTTTCCCAGTATTGTAGAAACAATGTACTCTCTGAAACTGTCTGCGTGACGTTCTGCATGGCTGAGTGCTGTGGGAATGGCTGGGCCAAAACACAGGGTGAAGCACAGTCAGCTAGAACAAAACGGGCCTAGCTTTCAGTAATCTAGATGTCCCATTTGTGATAGTATCTCGCTGACACTTATTCTCTGCGCTTTGGTCAGTTGTGAGTTTCTATATCAGCCACTACCCTTTACACAAAGGAGCTTCTCTGATGAGAGTTGCACTAAACTGTGGGGAGAGAGATAGATGTTTAGAAAGCAGTTTGATACTGAGTACATTTAGTAGTCTGATAGTAGAAGGTTCATCCCTAGGGCCTGTGAGTTCCCCGAGTATGAGTTCTTAGCCAGATTTACAGCACCAGACATGTGTTTCCTCTTATGGAGAAGGCCTTAAAAATCAATCAGAAAACTTCTGGCTACTGCCACCCGTAACATTTATGCCACTATTGAACCCACGGGCATATCTTGTCACACTGGTCACTGTCTTAGCTCACAGGGGTCACAGCTGGATGAGACTAACAGCCTACATGGCACCTTCTGGTACTAGGAAAGCTAACCAGCAAGTTGGAGGCTTCCTGGTCAGTACCAACTTGATTTCTCCGTGTCCTGTGACCAAAGCGTGTGGTATGTTCAGCAATACAGTGTTACCATCAAATTCTGGAGGGTAACCAGGAGCAGTGTCAATGCCGTGTTGTTTGGGGGTCGTCTGGGACACCCCTGACCAACAACTCAAGAGGTGTTATCCCACACCTGATACTGGACTTTTAATTTAGCAGCTATGGCTTCTTTGCAGGGTAACTCCAATTAAACTCTTTTATATGAATATATATACTATAGACAAACACCTTTCTAATCACTCTCTGTTAATCTTAACTGACTGAGTGGCTTATAGCACTCCTTACATTTGCTATTTGGAGTTGATTCTGATTTTTAGTCACAGTAAATGATATGGCAATAAAACCCTTGTATACAAATAGAAACTAGTATTTATTGATTCTCTCTTTCCTCTGTGTAGGTCCAGAGAATTGCACTCAGGTCATCAGGCTGGACGACAAGCGCCCATGCCCACATGTCTTGGGTTTTTACTATGCCTCACAAGTATTTTTTTTTTTCACTTAACCCTCCAAAGAGCATACGGATAGATAATATT
The DNA here is from genome assembly GCA_035773235.1 of Eospalax fontanierii. Taxonomy (NCBI): domain Eukaryota; kingdom Metazoa; phylum Chordata; class Mammalia; order Rodentia; family Spalacidae; genus Eospalax; species Eospalax fontanierii. The sequence continues at coordinate 15,618,365 of CM069546.1, forward strand.
ATCTCCATTTTACAGATGAGGAAACAGAAGTTTAGAAAGATTGAATAACCTGCCACAGTGAAATGGATAAGAATTTTCAATTCCAACTCAAGTCAACCTGACTCCAGTTGCTAAGACAAAGTCTCAGAATTGTCATTCCAGAGGTGCTAAATACATCCTAGTTAGAGCCTTTGAATCATCTCACCCAATTTCCCTCCAGAAATCATGTATCAATTCATACTCCCACAATCAGGGCATGCTATTCCACTTTACCTGCACCCTCACCAACACACAGTGCTATTAAATGTGAATTGCTTGTTAGAGCAATGAAACCCAGTCTTGTTATATAGCTCCGTCCTGCATGTGGACAATCCAGCTCCTGATTGAAACAGTGATTTGCTTTAAATCAATGGTTCTTATCCTTTTTTTAGTACAGAGCTCTTTGGAAAATCTAATGGAAGCTATGGACAGTTACAAAGAAATTGCACATACCCACATCAAGTGACCCTTTATTTCTCAGTGGTTCACAGACACCATTTTTAGAGACTTGACGCATCAACAACATTGAAAGTAAAACGAAAAGTAGGGCCAATAAACCTAGTCTTCAAATGCTGGTTTTACCAGGTTGTTCTTTTCTTCTAACAATCCTGCTGGGCAAAGAAATAGATCAGGGGAGGCTAGAACAAAGCACCCAGCTCTATAAGGGGAGCATCAGCCATGCAGAGGCAGGTGGCCAGGTCAAGAGTCCTGAGGTCATGCTGTCCTCCCCCAAGCCAGCAGGAGCTCAGAGCAGATGGGCTGGCCAGCATTGGTCACTTCCATTCATGTGTGTCAATAACCCTCGGAAGACTGACTCTGAGACGCTCTTGCCAAATGCGCTTGTTCACACGCTGGGGTTTCATATGGTCTCCCTTTGCATCCTACTCTCACTGTGTAGAACAGGCTGGTCTTGAACTCACAGAGACGAGCCCACCTCTACTTGCCTAGCACTGGGTTTAAAGGTGTATACCTCTGTGCCTGGTTGCATCTTATTCTTTTACCCTTTGCAAAACCTCAAGTCAGTGGGGGCTGGAGAGATGGCTCAGCGGTTTAAGAGTCCTGGTGGCTCTTGAAGAGGACCCTGGTTCAATTCCTACCACCCAAATGGTGGCTAACAATCATCCGTAACTCCTGTTCCAAAGGAATCCAGCTCCTTCTTCTGATCCCCGCTGGCACTGCACGACACCCATGCATTTACACACCCTTAAGCAATACACTCATACACATAAAATAAAATATTTTTTTAAATACCTCAAGTCGGTGGAGCCTCCACCAGCCCTCCCCATGCCCTCGGGGAGTACGTAGTGATTAGCATGGGTGGAAGGGGGGCGGGGGGACGAGAGACCAGGGTCCTTCCCATCACCTGCTCTCACTGTGGCTATGCCAGGTAGATTTTTCTATACACCCTCACTGGCCTAAACCTGTGCTTCTAGGAGGAATAGGGTCAGTTTCATAACGAGCCATTGAGGTTCAGGGACATTTTCAGGCTTGTGAGTGGAACATCAGACTCCAGCCTGCAAGAAGGGAGACAGAAGAATTAGCAAGCCTGAGTGAGCTCCCCTTTGGAGTGACTCTGTGGAGAACTGAACAAGCAGGTCAGACCACCACGAGACACAGCGGAATGAAGCAACTCCTGAACTGGAATCCCGGTCACCCTGGCCTGGCTGCCCAACCACTGCCACCAATGGGGGCTGAGAGCACACGAGATCCCGTCATCCCACTCAGAAAAATTAGCAGTGATGGAATAAGGGTTGCTGGGTGTTTGTGCTCCTTGATTCTTTTTATTTCTGCTTCTCTCCATCCTGTCAAGACTTACCTTTCACCCAGCCTCTCATACTAATTCATGCCTCTGCCCAACTATAAATCATGGGAGAATCTGCGAATCAAATATCCCTTCCCTGGGGGCTGGAGAGATGACTCAGCAGGTAAGAACATTTGTTCTTCCAGAAGACCTGGGTTCGATTGATTCTCAGCACTCACATGGGGCAAACAATCATCCATAACTCCAGTTCTAGGGGATCTGACACCCTTTTCTGGCCTTTGCAGGCCTCTGTGGGCATTGCACACACATGGTGCATTTACATACATGCTGGCAAAACACTCATAGATTTAAAAAGTAGTAAAAATGAATGCCATCTCCTTCCCCTTTCTCACATCTGTAAGGTCTGGACATGGGAAAAGATGACTTTTCAGTCCTAAACAGTTTCTCCCAATTTTCCTAAAAAGATGTTATCTCAAAATTAATATGTTCTGTTTTGTTTAGATTTTTTGAGAAAGGGTCTCATTATAGAGACATCTTAAAGACTTATTAATTACTTGTGTTGTTTCTGGGACAAAATACAAGACAAAGGCAATTTGAGAAAGAAATAGTTTGGGCTCACAGCTCCAGGGTGCCATCAACTAGGCAGCAGGCACATGAGGCAGCTGGTTACACTGCATCACAGTCAGGAAGCAGGGAGTGATGGATGCTAGTGCTCAGCTGGCTTTTTCCTTTTTTCTCAGTCCAGGATCCAAGCCCAAGCAATAGCACCACTCAACATCAACGTGGGTCTTCCCACCTCAGTTAACCTAGTCAAAATAATCCCTCACAGACGTGCCCAAAGAAAGCCTTGTTGCCTAGGTAGTTCTAGGTCCTGTTGACAATTAGTCATAACCATCACAATGACTGAATCCAGTTCTAACTTTAGTGAGAGTTTGCAACTTGTTCTCCACCTCTGTGATCAGGATGCTCTGTAGGAAGTCAGATTCCTCTCAAGAGTTATATAACCTTCCTAAATTACAGACATTTCTTTTTTTTTTTTTTTATGTGTATGGGTGTCTGTCACACTTGTATGTAAGTGCCTGCAGAGGCCAGAAAAGGACATCGAATCACCTGAAACTGGAGTTAATGATGGGAGTTAGTTGCCCTGTGGATGCTGGGAATCAAAGCCCAGTTCTCTGCAATAGCAGTCAGTGCTCTGAACCACTCTCCAACCCCACGGTATAGGCTTTTGTGAAACACGCTTATCCAATTCCCTTTACACCTACCTGCAGGTGACAGAAGTATTCCTTCCTGCCATTTCAACTCATCTCCTCTAAATGCTCAAAGATGGAACCTTTCTAGAAGACTATTTTTTGGAAGCAATATTGTTAAATACTACCCCCTTTCCAACCTGTCTCCCACAAGTCTCTTCTTCCCTAGGTATAACCGGCACCTGGTTTCCTCCCAGACAACTCCACACTTAGTGCTCCACAGGACATACAAGTCTCCAGACTGAAGGAATCAGCACTGAGGAAGGAGGGAAACTACCAGTTTGGAGTCAGGCTTAGAACTGAATCTCGTCCACGTCACTCTAGAGTAACTCACTTGATGCTCTGAACTATTGTTTTCTGAACTGTTGTTTTCTGTGGTTGGGTTTTGTTTGGCTTTGTATTTTATCTATAAACTTGGTATCATTATTGTGCTCATCGGCTAAGCTTGCAGGGACTGAACAAACTAATCAGTGAAAGTGCCTTACTTCCCAGATCAATGTTAATCTCCTCGATTAGATGTCCAACCAGTCGCAGGCAGCTAGGAGATATTCAATTGAGCCTGGCCGCAACATGGAGCAAAGCTTGGGGACTTCCTGCTGAGACCAATAATCCAAAAGCCTAGGTCCAAAAGCCCAGTTGAAAATAGAGCATCCACTTACATGAAAAATGTGGATAAAATTGCATTTTCTAGAAACCTACACTTTCTTTGAGGAAAATAAATTGTTTGTGGGAAAAAATATATAGTTTACTGGGAGTGGTAGTTCAATTCTCTGCCTTTTGGCTATGATAAGGTGTGGAAATGGACGTAGAAGAGGAAACCCCCACCATCACCATCCCCAGCTCTCTCTTACCTCCTCCTTCAATAAGAAAGAGAGGAGAGATGTTCTTGAAGGAGAAACTTTAGAGAATTTAAAAAAGAATTAAAAATTCAGATCTTGAGGCCTGATCCCAGCACTCGGGAGGCAGAGGCAGGTGGATCTCCATGAGTTCAAGGCCAGTTCAAGGCCAACCTGGTCTACACAGTGAGTTCCACACCACCTGGGGCTACAGGGAGACCCTGTCTAAAAAAAAATAAAAGCCAAAAAAAAAAAAATGAATTCAGATCTTGGGACTGGAGAGATCATGACTCAGTGGTTCAGTGGTTAAGAGCACTGGCTGCTATTGCAGAAAACCTGGGCTCAATTCCCACCAGCACCCACGAAGCAGATAACAACCATCTGTAACTCCAGTTCCAGGGAATCCGACACCCTCTCTGACCTCCCCAGGCATTGCATAACACTGATACACTGAGCTCTAAGAGGCATAAGTGGCCAGGCTGAAGTCAGACACCATCCAGGAATCCAGACACATGAAAGGTCACAGAGAGGAAACAGGCTCACCTGATTTTCAAGTGCAGTGGCTCAATGCCACATTAACAAAAGCAGCCTGACTCCTAACATATATTAAAACCAAGAGCGGGGCCTGGTCTGTTCTGAGAACTTGTTCCTTCAGATCTCTCTCAGAACTGTGCTCCGGGAACGTTTCTCTAACAAAAGCTGAAACGGTACATAGAGCATGATATGTGGAAGAAATCTGTCTTATTAAAGGATTCTCTACCCCATTGCCTACTGTCCCAGGACAGACACAACCTCGGGCAGATGCTGTCAAGCTAATCTTACCCATTGTTTATAACATAGATAGGATAAGTCATCATTTCTAACAAATAGTCACTGCTTTCACCTCTTGATAGTTTCACAGCAAACACACATAACACACACACACACACACACACACACACACACACCACACACACACACACACACACACAACTCTGGGTCAAGGGGAAGAAAAGATCTTAAAGGATTAAAGTTGTATGTTAAGGTTAGAAGAGGAGCCCGAAGTCTTAATAGTAAGCTTATAGAGTTAAATTATCTCAAAACATTAAATTAACTTTGGGTACAAGGTTAGGTAAGATTCCATTTGTCCAGAAAAGTCATTCCCACAGTTCCCCTTGTTTGTTTTATAAATAAGGAACATGTCCATATTTATAACAAAAAAAAAATCAATCCCGGATCAAGAAGGAAGGCCCCCTCCCAGTCCTGCCCCAGCACATGTCCGAGTGACACATGTAGAAACAACATGGGGTCAATAAAAAGCACATTCAGACGTTTCATTGAAAGTTTCAGAAAACACTCACATGCGGCCACAGCAAGCCCACCCATCTCTCTATTTGTCCTACAGGACATGTGCCTGCTCAGGAATTATTTTCCAGATACTTCCATCTGGAACACTGCTTTCTATGAGGAGCCTTTGAGTTGTGATAAAAGTCAAGAATTCAGAGGGGTTAGAGACCGGAGAAATGGCTCAGTGGTTAAGAGCACTGACTGTTCTTGCAGAAGACCTGGGTTCAAATCCCTATACCCACATGATGTCTAACAACAATCTGTGACTCCATTTTCAGGGGATCTGACACCCTCTTCTGTCATGAATGGGCATCACACAGCACAGGTGTACTTACATGCAGGCACACATAAAATCAAAAATAATAATTTTTTAAAAAATAATTTGGGGGAGTTTTAACTGAATTTTTTAATTGACATATAAAATATATAAATACACAGTAATGGGCTACAGTGTGATGTTTTGGTGTATATATAATTAAGTAATCTTTAAATTGGGATAAAACATTAAATTGTCCATCTCTTAAACTCTTGTTTGAGATAGTGTCACACTAAATATCTCTACTAGCCTGGAACTTAGTATGTAGATCAGGCAAGGCACAGAAATTCGTCTGCTTCTGCCCCCTAAGTGCTAGGATTTCAGCTATGAGCCATCATGATGAGTTTTGATCATTTCTTTACAGTAAAAACTTCCAAAACTTCTTCCAGCTTTTTGAAATGCACAGTACACTCTGGTTAATGACAATCCTGTTCCTGTTGTGCAGCATCCTAGAACTTCTTGTTCCTGACTGTAACAGTACTCAGGGTCATTGGATGGCAGGCTTACAGACCTAGACCTAGAAGCAGGATGAAGGCCACTTTGCTAGAATCAGGAGCAGCAAAGAACAGTCATTCGTTATGTAAAGCTCACTGTGCCAGGCAACATGTTTGGCCCTCAACCCAGGAAGGCAAGAGGGGGCTCTGATGAGAAGACAGGAAGGACACCCTAGAGACAGAGCTGGCATCACTCACACGGGTCAAGGAATACCAAAGGCTGCAGATGACAAAGACAGCAGGATCCCAAGATGTAACCCCTCAGAGAGGACTGTACCCCAGACAGGTGGAAGGGAGATGCAGAGCTGTCCAGAGGTCCAGAGCCAAGCTAAGCACAGAAGACTCATTTGGATATAGGAAAAGTTAGCTTCCCACCAGCCAAAGCACAGAACAAAGGGATGAGTCAGAAAAAGAACTCAAATGAGCAAGCAGCTGCTGAAAGTTGGGATGAAAGGCATCGGAGGAGCTTAATGGCCTTAGTGGCCCAATCTCGGCGTTCTCCCTTCTGGCTCCCCAAGGCCAGTAATTGTGCATGTTCTCTGACGGAGTCTTTCATCCCAGACACCTGGGCCTCTCAGCCCGCTGACAGGCTCTTCCACTACCTTGGAAGGAAGGATCAAGTGCTCAGTGACCTGTTTGTTCTAGGCTCTCAAATAAACTTGGGCGGGAGAGTCTTTGTGACTTCTCTAACTACCATCCACCTTGAAATGGTGAGTGCATCAGAGTTCATCAGAGAGAAAGGAGACCCTGACAGCTAGTAAGGTCCTTACTTTGCCAAACTGAGCCTCACTGGCCTCAGTGTCTGCCAGAAACATTTTCTCCTATATTTTCAATATCTCTCTCTCTCTCTCTCCCTCTCTCTCTCTCTCTCTCGTCTCTCTCTGTCATACACACACACATACTCTATTTGTTCATTTAAAAATAATATTTGTCCATTTAAAAAATTTTAGATACCAAATGAAAATTTTTATACAATTCATCTTCCAGAGATAAATGCAAGCAACAATTCAGTATTATTCACTCAGATCTTTTTTTTCCTCTAAATATGTAGTGTGAATACACACATACATATACAAGCACCATTTTTTATAAAAATCAGATTGTTCTAAGTCATGAGCCTTTGAAATTTGCTTCATTTTTCTTTTTAATCCTATTATGCAAATCATTGCTCTGGGAATAAGTTTACTGTCTGAGTAGATGCTTGCTTTTCGTGGAGTGAATGCTGCATGGGTTTTGTTCTTTTTTTTTTTTTTTTTTTACAATTCCCTATTGTTGGGAATTTAGGTTATTTCCTAGTTTGGGGAACACTGATGCAGTTCCTTACACTTTTATCTTGATTCCCTTTCGAGAGCACCTTTGAAGGACAAGTTGATGAGAGTCACATGTACATTAAAAGCCATGCTCAACTTGATCTTACTAGATAATGCCACTTGTCCACCCCAAATTTCCACACACTCCCACTTGGAACATACAAAAATAACTGCTTTTCTGTACCCTTGGCGAATGCTTTTTTCTTTTTTAAAAATGTATTTATTTTTATGTGTATGAGTGTTTTGTCTACATGTAAGTACATTGTGATGTATGTAAGTGTCCCTGAAGGCCAGAGAGGACATCAGATCCCTGGGAAATGGAGTTACAGACAGTTGTTAGGAACCAAATCCCGATCCTCTGCAAAAATAATCAGTGCGCTTAAACCACAGAGCCATCTCTCCAACCCCAGATTTTTTTTTTCTAAGATTGTTTGATTTTTATGTGTATACTGTGTGTGTGTGTGTGTGTGTGTGTACACTCAGGTGTGTACAGGTGCCTGAAGAGGCCAGAACAAGGCATCATTCCCTAGAGCCAGAATTAACAGGTGGTTGTAAGCCACCCAAAGCAGGTGCTAGGAATTGGAAGTGCTCTTAACCATTGAGCCATTGCTCTAGCCAAAGCACTTTTTAAGCTCTCTTCTTAACTATTAAATCCCAAACATTTTGCTGATTTTATTTTATATTGTCCATTTATGGAGGAATTTTAGTTCTTACCAACCCCTTGGTTGACCTCTGAACTTAATCTTGTTATTTGCTTTTCTATCCGATTGGTTTCATTTTCTATTGATTTGTTTTTCTCTCAGTTTCAAAGAGAGCTTGTGTATTAGAAATGCCATTCCTTTAGTGTGATTTGAGTTACATATATCTCTCTTGAGCTGGAGATGCAGCTTAGTGGTGGAATATTTGCCTGCCATGCACAAGGTCGTGTCTTCAACCCTCAGCACCACAACACAGAAACAAAGCCAGTGCTTCCCACTATTCTTTTAACTTTGCTTTTAAAGTCTATCGCCTTAGGATGGAGAGGTAGCTCAGTTGGTAGACTGCCTGCCTATCGTGCACAAGGTCCTCGATCCAGTCCCCAGTGCCACATAGGCCCAATATGGTTGTGAATGCCTGTAATCCGACACTGAGGAGGTGGAGACGCAGGAGTACCAGAAGTTGCTGTCTAGCAAGTTCAAGGCCAGGCCCTGTCTAAAGACATAAAATCATCAGTCTTATAGAAACACCTCCATAAATTCATCAGCACTTCTTCCTTGCAGATCTTGAACTTCCACCACATCTTAAAATGCCTGTCCTGTTTGAAAAACTATCAAAATATTTAGGTATATTCTCGTCTAATAGTTTCTTCAGTACTGAGACCCAAACTTAGAGCTTCATGCTAAGTAAGCACTCTGCCACTGAGTTATATCCCCCGTCCTCTTTTCACTTTTTCTTTTCTGTGATGTTGTTTTGGGGTTTTGTTTTTTAAGACAGGGTATCACTAAGTTGCCCAGGCTGGACTTGGACTTCAGCTCTCTCTGTAGCACAAATAGACTTCAAACTTGAGATCCTCCTGCCTCGACTCCTAAAATGGCTGGGATTACAGATCTGTTCCACCAAGCCCAGCTCTCTTCTAGTATGTTAATGGGGTTTTTTTTAATATTTAAAACCTTGAATGGTTCCAAGTTTATTTCAATGTAAAAAATTAAGTAAGGGTCCAGCCTCATTTCTTTCTAATTGCCCCTACATCATTTACCAAATAATCTATTTTTCCTGTAAGCATTAAAACGGCAAATATCAAATTTCATGGATATTTGATTTTTATCTAAACTATATACTTTATTGATCTTTCAGTCTTTTCCTTTTTTCTGCCCTAATATATTATGGATCTACAGGGAAGAGCTTCCTCATTTATCCCATACATATCCCATCATCCCTCCTCAGTTTTTTCAAATTTCCTGAGCATTTTTCTCATGACTATTTTCGTGTGTTTTATAATTATCCATATAGTTGGTTTTGGATTTTTAAAAATCCCTACCTCTGAAAAGAACTTGTTGGAATTTTTTTTTTAGATTTTTTTTTTTTAATTCAGTATATGTGTCTGAGCCAGTACATACAAGTGTGTGCACTACAGTAAACTAGAGGCATCGGATCTGCCTGGAGCTAGAGTTACACAAAGTTGTGACCTGTCCAACAAGGATGCCAAGACTCAAACTCCAGTCCTCTGCAAGAGCAGAAAGTGCCCTTAACTGCTGAGCCATCTCTCTAGCCCTTGTTGGAATTTTAGTAAGATCATTTTGATCTTTCAGAGGAATCTGGGGGGAACTGAATTTATGTTGGCTAGAGACTTCTGTACCAAAGCAAGCTATGTCTCGCTCTTTACATGTGTCGTTTTTTATGCCCCTTCATAAAATTTTACAGCTGCCTTCACGTAAGTCTCACCGTTTGAAAAAAATGTTCTACAGGGAAATCACTATTTTCCGTGAGGTCAAAGCATGGAACCTTCCTTTGGCACCGAAGATCCCCCCTATCTGCTACCGTGGCCACTGCACCCACTACTCCCCACTCTGGACTGAGGCCAGCAGGTAGCTTCCCTCTCAGACATTGGAATAAACATCAGTTAATCAGTGGGTAATCAATATGTGCTGACTATATGTCCAGCCTCAAGGTGGCAGTATAGGACACAGACACCCAGCTGTAGAGAGTTTGATGATGCCTAAGAGATCTGAGGCACCTCCTCTAAACATGGAGTACTGTGTGGACCTACGCACTATCGCTCTGCTTGGTGCAAAATGAAAAGGAAGAAGAGGTTCAGAGCTGTAGGGAAGGTCTTGAGGCAGAGATGGGAACTCAGCTGGATGTTGGCCAGGAGGAGGATCATTTGGGAGCAAACAAGAATGAAGTTAGGTATTGCGACACATGCCTACAATCCCAGTGCTCAAGAGGCTAAAGCAAGAAGATTAGTGTGGGTTTGAGGCCAGCCTGGGCTATTTACTGATGTACAAGCCAGCCTGAAGCTACAGAGTGAGATCATGTCTAAAAACACAGAGAGGGGCTGGAAAGATGGCTCAGCAGTGAAGAGCACTGGCTGCTTTTGCAGGGGACCTGGGTTCGATTCCCAGCACCCACATGAGGGCTAACAACCATCCAGCTCCAGTGGATATGTTCTAGTTTGCCTTTAATCGTGCTGACAAAATACTCTGACCAATACCAACTTGGGGAGGAAAGGGTTTGTTTGGCTTACATCTCCCAGGTCACAGTTCATCACTGAGGGAGCCCAAGGTAGGAACTCAGGGCAGAACCTGGAGGCAGGAGCTGAAACACAGCCATGCAGGAACGCTGCTTACTGGCTTGCTCCCCTGGTGCGTGCTCAGCCTGCTTTCTTATTCAATACAGAACAAACTGCCCAGGGGTGGAACCATCTACAATGGGGTTGTGCCCTCACAGTCACTCAACAGTCAAGGAAATACCCCACAGATGGGTCACAGACCCATCCAATGGAGGCAATTCCCCAATTGAGGCTCCCTCAACCCAAGTGTGTCAAGTTGACATCTAATGCTATTCAGCACAGGATCTAACGGCCTCTCCGGCCTCTGCGGGCATTGCATGCATGGGCACTTACATGCAAGCAAAACACTCATACCTATAAAATAAAAATAATTTCTTTTAAAAAAAAAGGGAAGGGAGAGAAGGGCAGGGAGACAGGAGGACGAAACGAGGTACAGCAGAAAAAATCCATCAACACGTTTGTTCACCAGACTCTGACAAAAACACACAGAGGGGCTCTTAGGTCTCAAGACATCATCACACATTCACTAGAAGTCACAGTCTGCAGTGAGAACTAACATCAAGGAAGACTGACCTTAGCCTCAGTGAGCAACAAGGAGAGACAGACAGATCCTCAGCTAAGGCTCAATGGCAGTTAGAATAGACTCTGTGGAGAAAACCACAGAGATTCTTAATCTGAGGACTGTATTTTTCCTGGATGTCCAAGAACGAGACTCAGTGGACCTGTGGGTGCCTAGAATCATATGATGCTAAAGTATGTGCTTGGCCAGGATTACCGGCTTAGAAGAATCCATTGCATAGAATATCACAGAACTCTTGGCTTCCAGATACAGGTTTTGATGGTGAGATAAAAGTTACATATGAATCCATCATTAAAAGACACAAGTAAACATTTCTGGCTTTCCCTTCTCCCAGAAATGTCCTAAGAACCGAATGATAATGATTGTGCATTATGGAAGCTGCCCAGCTTTGAGGCCAGGGAGATTTGAGTGTGAGTCCTAATTCCACCACTTAATAGCTGTATGTGATACTAGGTGAGCTCCAGGCATGCAGAGCCTCAATGTCCACATTGAGAAAAACAGAGCCCATTCCATCCGCCCACCTGTCAAGAAGATAAAATGAAGCAGAAGGTATGGCACCCAGACCTTAGCAGTGCTTCCATGTGCGTGTGTGTGTGTTCTTCCCTCTGTTTTCACACTATAGAGAAAAGTGGTTGTGAGAAGGAAGAAGCTGAGCGAGGCCTGGAGGGAGAGTTGGGGAGGGGAGAGGAAAAGAAATCCACCTCAGACCAGCAGACGGCATGAGTCCAGGGGAAGGGGCCAGAAAAGTCAGTGTGTTGCAAAGGATCAGCTCGTTATAACCAAGTTCGATGGGTCTTAAATTCCAGCCTAAGCAGTTTGAACTTTATCCTACTAACTATAGGAGCCACTAGAGAACCAGGAGCAAGAGAACCAATCCCATGCTGTAGTGGCTCCTAGCCCAGCCTTTGCCTCTCCCTGAGTACCAAGAAATGCAAGAAAGCTATTTATAGAAATAAAATTGTAGGGCTGGGATGCAGTTTAGTTAGTAGAGTGTTTGTCTGGCCTGAAGTCCTGGGATCCATCTTACCCACATAAACAAAGGTAATAGTGCAGGCCTGTCATCCCAGCACTCAGGAGATGGAATCGAAGGCTCAAAAGTTCAAGATCATCCTCAGCTACATATTGAGAGGTTGCTTTTGTTTAAAACAATGTTTTAACGCTTTGAAAGTTTCATCCATTTATACAATGCACATTGATCTTATCCATCCACCACTGACTCCCATGGCCTCCCTACCCGCCCCACCCCATCTCCCATCCAACTTCATAGTCTCTTTTTATTTTTTGTTTACATTTTGAGTTTAAGGCCAGCCTGGACCTCATGAGACCCCATCTTAAAAGTGAAATGAAATAGAATAAAGCAGATGGTGGAGAGGTAGTTGCAGTCAGTAAAGTGCTTGCCACACAAGCATGAGGGTCTGAGTTCAATCCTCAGTACCCTCGTAGAAAGATGTGGTGGCCTGCACTTGTAATCCCAGTGCTGGGGAGCCAGAAACAGGAGGAACCCTGGGTCTTACTGGCCAGGAGCCCGGATCCCAGTGAAAGACTTGTCTCAAAAAATAAAGCGGATAGCTACTGAGGAATGTCACCTGGGACTGACCTGTAATCTCCACACAGATGTGCACACATGTGCATGTGCACACATCAGAACACATAAGTAAATAAACACAGTCGTGTGTCACAGGGCAACACTTCTCACCTCAGAATCTTGCTAAAAAGCACTAGTTCAAAGAGTCTATATTTCTTTTTGTTTTTTTTTCCATTTTTGTCGGAGTGGTGTACATATGTTTGTGTGTATGAGAATGAGCACATGGTGTACAGTTTCGTATGCCTATGTGTCCGTGTAGAGGTTGATGTATAGAGTCGTCCTCCATTGTTCTTCTATCTTATTCATTAAGGCAAGCTTTCTAAATCAAACCCAGAGCTCACCAATATGACTTCCCTCGATAGCCAGCTTATTCTGGGAATCTCCTGTCTCCACCTTCTGAGGCTGAAAACACAGGCGGACTACCACTGCATCATGAATGTAGGTTCTAAGGATCTGAACTCCAGCCTTAAGCACTTTACGCACTGAACCATCTCCCCGGCCCAGATTCAGTTTCTAACATGCTTTGAGGTGTTATTCATCCAGAAGCTTCACTTTGGATAGCCAAGGACTAACACCTTTCTTTTTTATCCTTTTAATTACTGTCCTTATCCATGGAACATGTGTTGGCTAAGTGCCTACCACCTGTCAGGCACTGTACTAGGCTCTGAGCAGAGAAAGAAGAGTCAGACATGAACTGTCTTTCCTAAAGGTTCACACCCTAATCACAGAACATGAAGCAGAGACCCAAGAGCTATAATCCAAGGTAGGAAATGACAGATGTCAGATTTTAGGCATAGGAATATTCAGCGGGGAAAGAAACTGTTTCCAGTTGAGAGGGAAATGCCTAGTGTTTTAAGGACATACACAGAAGTGCTTTCCTTTTTTTGCTAGGCAGTGGGTAAGAAGAACCAAAACTCCAGGTTGGGTTTTAGCCCTTACTGGGTACGGAAATCTGTTGGCCTCTCACCCTCAGTTTCATTCACCTTATAATGAAATGCACACTAGCTGTGTTGTTGGAAGGATTGCATTAGAAGATGTTTGTAAACACAGTGACTAATGACTGGTTTAGGAACCCGTTAGTGTAAACAGTTACCCTGCCGCCTATTTTTTTGTTTATTTTAAAACTTAACATGGGTCTATTGGCCCCAAAGCTATTGTATTTGTTGAACAAGTTTATGATCTCATTCCAGAGTTAAATGGCAAATGAAAATGGAAAAACCTCAAAGGGAATTTCCAAATCCAGGAAGACTTCCTTTTACAGAGCCAGTGATGAAAGAATTAGCAAGTATTTTAAATGCTTCTAGGTTGGAGGCCAGACTGTTTCAGCTAGGGAGGCATGGCTTGGCCAAAGGTATAGCCACACGCTGCTAATAAAAACATGGAAAGAAGTTCCACTCTATTTATGAGTTGATTAAAATGGTTTCCACTGGCTTCCCCGGGGATCATGGGCTTGCCGGATGCTAACTGTGAAGTAAGGCAAATCGAATTTATAATCCAAGAGTCCCTGAATGTCAGAGCCCAGAGGGATGCTAGAAACCTCCTAGCTCAATATTGGCTGTCTTGATCTCTGTGCACCAGACAAAGGATGCTGCAGGTCCTGGTACCTCTTCCGTAGCAGTCTGAAAGCTCACTCACTGGTTCATTCCTTGCACCAACATTAGGTGCAGGCCCATGGGTTTGCCTCTCAATGAATGCATTAGGAATAAAATGACCCTCTTTTTATGCCCACAGCAAGGGAATAAGGTCAGGGGTACAGGCACATTGGGGATTAATTGAGAAAGCTTCCAGGTTAGGGTAAAAGGCTTCATTCCAAGGCACTCTGTCCCTTACTTGCAGGGACCTTTGTAGAGCAAACATCTGTTACACAGGAACAATCCCACCGTGGTCCTCAGAATATTGTGGGGACTAAATAAAACAGTACATTAAAAATGGACATATGCATACCAAGGATGTGATTAAACACGGTATCTTTTGGCTTCTTTGGATTTTGCTTTTAGCTTTTACGTGCTATTCACTGATTTTTACCTATTGCATGATTAGCTTGTATTTATGGGAGGAAAGATTGGAAAACACCGAAAACCACTGAAAGGAAAATCCACTGAGGGTGATCAGTGTTGATTGATAATTAATGTTCATCCTTCCGGTCTTCATATCCATCAGCGTATACATTCTGTCTGCGTGTGTGCTGTACAGCTGAGTAGAGCCTTTGTTAGAACCTGACCTCATGTTCTAAACTCTGTTTCCCGCCCACTCTGTGATCTCAGGGAACTTACCTGTAGAGTAATCGTGACCTCTACACCAGAAACATAGGTTGGGGTGCTATAGACTACGGTGTGAATGTCACTACTGGAACTGGGAAGTTGATAAAATTCCCAAATGTAACTTAGGGGAGAAAGGGATAGTTCCACTACAGTCCTAGGCTACAATCCATCATTCCAAGGACATCAAGACAGCAGGAATTTGAAGCAGCTAGTCATGTCCACAGTCAAGAGCAGAGAGAATGAATGCATGCGAGCTTGTGCTTGGCTGGCTTTCTCCTCTTTTACACAGTTTAGAACCCCCTGCTTAAGGAATGATGGCAGCCACAGTGGATGGTTCTTCCCACCTCAATGAACATAACCAAGACAGCCTCCTACAGACATGCTCATAGACCAACTGTAGATGACCCCTCATGGAGACTCTCCCGGAAGATGAATTTAGATTGTGTCAACTTAACAATTAAGCCTAACAATCACACAGGCATGAGGATTTTGGCCCAGTGCTAGCACAAAGAAAGAGTCTGTTAAATGACAGCTACGATTCTACCAACTCACATGCACCTGTGAAGAGTATTGGCTCACGGTGGATTGAACCTTCCAGGCTCAGTGTTTACTGTTCAAAGTTGTGGAATGGACCCTTCAGGAGGCCCTCCTTGGATTATGTCCAGATAACAAATGTTTCTCCCTGTGCAGGTCCTGCTGGGCATTAGCTTTAATCCTTATACTTTGTAATCCCACTAAATCACCTTTAGACCCTCAAAATCCAAGTGACATGGGTAGGCTTACAATAACATCTGTTCCCCAATTTTATCCCTCCTCACCCAAGCCTTTACCCCCGCCTCCTCCCACCCCGAAGAAGCCAGAGTAAAATAATAGAAATGCTTCAGGTAGATGGTAGACTCTCAATGCTTTCAGAAGGGCTGCCTCATTAGCCTTGCTCCATAAGCCTAAGCATGAGCCTGCCCATTGAATCAGTGTGGAGCAGGGGGCCACCAGCACCGGGCTTTCCAGAGGTATACCTCTGCTGCAGATCAGATTTACTATTTGCTGGTATGCAACGTGGCTTTGAATAACAGCTAGAGGTGGTACAGGAAAGTCTGAGTCACATATTCAGTCACTGAGCAGATATTCACTTAACATCTATTATGTACCAGGAGCTGAGGCCCCAAGGAGAAAGAGTCCCTGTTCACATCTTTCAGTCCTTTAGGTTCCTCAAAGAGAAATGCCTTTCCATCTAGAGCCAAAATGCAAACTCTCCTCTACCTGTAGTGATCTCTGTTTCTGAGAAACAGGGAGAAGGCCTGAGGCCAGCCACAGTGTAGAGTAATCCAAAAGATACTGATAGGGTTGTAATTCTCTTACTGTCTTCAACTATCACTTATTCATTTCTAGTAAATGATGCTGGTTTTCAATTAGTGATAGAGAGCTTCTTTCAAAAGAGGGACGGCCGGGGAGATGTCTCACCATGTAAGTGTGCTTGCCCAACTGGTGTTCACAGCAGACCGGAAGCTGGGTAGTAGCATGCACACCGGAACCATAATAGTAGCATTCATTCAGGCTTTCAGTAGGTCAGACCCGCGGCAAGCCTACAGTCCCCTCATCCCTGCAGAAAAGAACATCTTTTTCCAGGCATCTGAGCTCCATAAATTCAATGTGCTTCTCCCGTAGCCCACTCCCGGAAATGCCAGGACGAGAACTCGAATCCAGAGATCTGTGGACTGGTGACATCTGAACAAGTCCTTAGCCCTCAACACCATTGCTTTCATAAACATTTGTTGAATCAGAGGAACCAGGAATGGGAACAAGTCCTAATGCTCTCAGCTATTCACCGGCTGATGACCCTGAGGGAGTGGCTCCCCTTCACTAGGGGAAGGACGCTTGCCTAAGCCTGGCAATCTAAGGTACAGGGCAAGAAGCGTTGGGACTGTTTCGTGAGCAAGAGAAACAGAGCCAGTGCACAGCGAGTCAAAGAACCGTCCGCGGCCTGGCGCCCAGCACCGAGTGCCCACCTCCCAAGAACCCACTCTCCCTGGCAGCCTGGGGAGCCTCCATACCTGCCTTTCACCCTCGAAAGATGTTCGAGTGCCCAGAGGGAAAGATTCCTGCCGCCCATCCTTTCGTGCCACAGCAGTTTAGTACATTCTAGCGCACTATCCCTTTTGAGCTCCTAACAGGGCACGCTGGCACAGCAAAAAGCCTTAATCCTCCTAGTGGCGATGTGGGACGGAGGCGAGTACCTGGACGCATAAAAAGAAAGAGCCAAAATATTCTTGGAATTCATGACCTGCCAAGTAGTCCCTGACCCACACCGCCCCCCTGTGGTGGGTCAAGGAAAAGCCGGAGCCCGTCAGCAAAGAGCCACATTTGTCTTCATCAACCCTGAACTTCAAGGTTAGGAAGTACTTGCTCAAACCGTTAAAGAAGGGAAACTGAGGCCCCCAGAGGGAAAAGTAACTAACCAAAATGATACACGACATTACCAAACATAGGTCCCAAGTATACGTTTTCTAAAACGAAATTCCCAGTCTCAGTCCCATTGATGATGTACACGAATAATTGCCAAGTACTACCATGTATAATAATTACTGTTACTCAAGAGTTGAGTGTGGGGCAGGTACTTGGTATGCAGAGAACTCCTACAGGCTTAACAGGTTAT
Organism: Eospalax fontanierii; assembly: GCA_035773235.1. Lineage (NCBI taxonomy): Eukaryota > Metazoa > Chordata > Mammalia > Rodentia > Spalacidae > Eospalax > Eospalax fontanierii. The sequence goes on from CM069546.1 coordinate 15,636,024, forward strand.
ATCTTGCTTAATCTTAAACAACCTTACTGTTACTAGCTCTATTTTTCTAAGGAGAACCTGAGGCTCAGGGACAGCATGAAACTTGTCCAGTCACATGACTACTGCCAGGGTAGCCAGAGTTCTACCCTAAAGAGTCCCATTCCACCAAGAAAAAGACTTCCCATCAGAAATCACTGAGGTGTCGGTTGGGGTGGCACATGCCTGTAACCCCAGCACTCCAGGAGGATCAGGAGTTCAAGGTCATCTTTGGTTGCATAGTGAAACCTGAGCTACAAGCTGTGTCAAAATTTTTTAAATTAACAACAACTCGAATCCCCCTGAGGGACTCAAGCATGATGACAAAACAGAATCTCCAGTAGTCCAGTAGAAGGCCAGCCAGAGCTAAGTGGTGAAACCCTGTCTCAGAAATGGCAAGACACTGAAGTCACTAGGGACTTGTTTATGGGTGGGGACGGGGAGGCACGCTAGGGCTGAGAGAGGAGAAAATAAAATGGCAGGCGAGTGGGGCAAGAGGAATCAGAAAGGCTACAGGAAGCCAGAGAGCAGCCCTGTAAGGGAGATGTGGTACTGCATCCTCTGCAAAAAGGTAACTTTGTATAACCGCCTCAGAAGGCAATTCACTAGCTGTCGGTGCTTAACGTACACCAACCCCGGCAAGTCCTCTGTGCGCAAGTTTAGCCTACCGAAACAACACGAAAAGACAGTTTGAGGCTTTTTATCGCTGCCGTTTATAACAGCTAAAAATCAGAAACCAATCACCTACTTGTCTAGCATTAGGGAATATGTTAAATAGGTTTCTATATGTCCAGATCAGAATACAATGCAGCCCCAGAGGGGGTGAAGTGGCTCTGTACAGATGGGGGAAGTGTCTAAGCAAAGCAATTTCAGGAAAGTTCTATGCAGAAAGACCCCATTTAAGAAGAAAATCTAGAATGAAAACAAAGCTGTCAACTCTGGCCCCTCGTGCTTGAATGGAGAGAGAATTTTTATTCCTTTATAGATTTTTTTTTGCACTAGGTAATTTCTAACTCAGGGTGTATCATTTTTGTAATAAAAATTCATAAATTCATCAATCCAGAGGGAAAATGAAAATAATGATTCCTGTCCAGAAGGAATTTACAATCCAGTTCGTAACAAGGACTCAGCCAGTCCTGGGACATGGCTTGAAAATATTAACAAGCAAGCAATAAAATGAGATCTGCTTATATGTGTTCAAAACAAGCTTACTTGGGTAAGATTAATCAAAGCAGAGTTCCTGATGGAGGCTGAAGACTGAGCAGGGTGTATAGTGGGTCCTCTCGTATCCCCAAGTTCTGCTTCTGAAAGTTCAATTAAATGTGGATTAACAATACTCAGGAGTGAATCAGCAAGATCGCTCAGCTAGTAAAGGTGCCAGCCACCAAGTATGATGACCTGAGTTCAATCCCCAGGACCCACATGGAGGAAGGAAAGAACCAACTGGTTCACTGGCAACTTTTGCAGGCGACCCAGGTTTGGTTTCCAGAACCCACATGGCAGCTTACAACTATCAGTAACTGCAGTTCCAGGGGATCTGATGTCCTCTTCTGGCCTCCGTGGGCACTGCATATATATGGTATACTTTATATACATATAGGCAAAACATGAAAGCAAATAAATACATAAATTTTCACATAATTTTAAATTTTTAAACTATATTTGGGAGTAAAATTGCAACCGTACTCAGCAGGTAGAGACTTTTCTTTCTCCTCCTCATTCCATTGACACTAGAGTATAACTATAGCATTTATGTATTTATACAGAGTAGCATATACTAGATGTTATGAGTAATTTAGAGTTAACTTACTGTGAGTCATCTAGAAATGATAGATGGGTACAAGTTCATGGGTGGAAACAGGTAGGTTTTGTGCAAATACTACATCATCTTACACAAGCAGCTTGAGCGTCCACAGATTTTGATATCTGCAGAGGGTCCTGGAACCCACCTCCTGCAGCTAGAGAGACATGTGCATTTTAAAAAGCCCATCATGAGTTACCGTGTTCAAGGTTCCAGAGCAGGGATTAAGAATTTTCCATGGATCTTTTCATTCCTTCTCTTTTCATCTTTGTTTTTGTTTGTTTTTTGAGACAGGGTCTCACGTAGCCCCAGCTGACCTTGAACATGACTATGGAGCTGATAATGACCTTGAGTTCCTAATTCTCCCACTTCCACATCCCGAGTGCTGATGTTGCAGTCCTGTGCCACCACACTCAGCTTACACAGATAGAATCATCTACCCACAAAATTTCTGTGAAACAGGTAGTCATCACTTTACAGAAGAGAACTTGCAACTGAGGATCAATCAACATTTCTAAAGCCTGATAGCCAATTCTCAAGGGGAAATTCAACAGCAGACCAGAACACTGAATTCTGAGTTCCAGACACTAGGCACTCACTCGGTCATACTGCTCAAATTGTCTGAGGGCAAAGACTGGCCTTCTTCTTACAAGAATTAACAACATAAAATGTATATATGCCCATGAGAAAAACCGTCACCACCAATAACTTAGGCTGAATACTTTTCTGGGCCATGACCATCGGAGAGGACTTCGTAAAAAATAATAATACTAATAAAGACAATGATCCAGTTCATCTTTGTCCTTGACAAGGTGCTTTCAATGCAGTGGTGATCAACATGAACCCAAAATGATGCCACCAGGCATGAGGAGAGACACAGTGACAGTTTGCCCCATCAGAATGCCACATGAGTTCTGTTACGATGACCTGTTAGCTGCTGCAGAGCAGGTACCACATCCAAACTCATCTCGATATCCTCCTGGCTTATCTTGCATTTGGCAGCAGCAGTTCAATGTCTGTGGAGTAAATGAATGAAAGACTAAAAATTTAGGATCCTTGCACTTTTTTATTTTCAGTGCTGGGGATTGAACCCAGAGCTTTACGTGTGCTAAGCAAGCACTTCACCACTGAGCAATCATGTGCCCAGTCCTCAAATGTATAGAAAAACAAGCACCTACCTCTATCATATGCTTGTCCTGACCTAAGCATATGGTGGCAAGAACAGGAGTTTCCTCACTACCTCCTTCCGAGGGATGTACTCACAAAACCACACCACAAACACAATGCAAACGGTGGCCTCGGGGAATATGAGCCATTAACATTTTTGTGATTTGTGCAGTCCATAAAAGAACATCCCCGCTGATCTATTTATTGATTATTTCACTATCATTATTCCTCAACAGGGTTCACACCAGTCAAAGTTACAAGTTTGTCCTCAGCAAACATTCTTATCTTTCTCTGGATCCACCCCACTTCGGTTCACAGCCACCATACTGGTCCCCACATGTCCCCATGCAAAGGGACATGCTGCCGGTCCATTCACCCTCCTGTGGAAATTTGCAAGGCTTCCAAGTTCTATGACCCTCTCTCCTTCACCAACTTTGTCAAGACCAATTTCTTAGGTCCTTCAGACTCAGTGATGGAAACAAGTCCATCACCTCTGACAGAAGCTTACTCTCATCACAGCATACTGTGTTCATCTACCATAGCTGCATTTTAGTCAGAGCCTTCTATACAGAGTCTTAATCCAGAGCAGCGTCTCCAGGGACGAGACGCAAACTTAATGGTGTGACCTTTGTCACAATCGGAACCTGAAGTGGTACCCTCATCTGTCTGCGCACTGCAAGTCTAGACTGTAACCCACTTCCGTGTTTCCCCTCTGAGTTTAGAAAAGAGATCTATAGTTAGCACTTACATCCAGGTATGGATGATCCTCTTCCAGGTTAAATTCCTGGGTGCTTGGTCCTGCACCAGGAGCCTAGCCATCCCCCAACAGCCACTAAGCTAAGGAGTTGGGACTCCTATAAGAATGAGCCAAACCTCAAATAATCAAGAAGATGAGGTACTCTCAGATGAAAATCCAAGTCCAATGACAGATATTCATGTTCATTATCACATGCATTGACTGATATGTGTGTATATGTGTATATGTATGTTTGTGCCATGGTACACACATAGAAAACAAAGGACAACTTGAAGGAGTTGTAGGTTCTCCCCTTCTACCGTGTGATCCCTGGGTCTGAATTCAAGTTGTATTGAATTCAAGTGCCTTCACCTGCTGAGCCATCTCACCAGTCCAAAGATGCAGATTCTTGAGGCATCCTCAAGATTATCTACACCACTTATGATATATTCAGCTACTCTTGGGGCCTCAGTGTCTCCATTTACAAAATGATTGGTCTAGACAATTGTTAAGACTCCTCCCATTCAGATACCTACGGGGATTCATTCATTCCCTAAATGGATTAAAGATGATCCTGAAGATCAAGATCACAATGTGACCAGGTGGATAAACAGGAATACAAAAGTCCATACACCACAGGCTAGGTGGCGGGGTTAGAACGTGGTTTGAAGGTATAAAGTGTTCTGTAAATTATAATCCCATTGTTTTAAAATGTGTAAATAAGTATACATAACAGAAAGATCTGAAAGTCTGGGTATTAAAATATAATCGAGGGCACTAGAAAGATGGCTCAGTGGTTAAGAGAACTTAACTGCTCCTCCAGAGAATACAGGCTCAGTTCACAGCACTCACATGGTAGTTCACAGTCATCAGTAATTCCAGTTCCAGGGGATCTGATGCCCTCTCCTGGTTTCTATGGGCTTTGCACACATGTGGTGCATTTATATATATGTGCGTGTGTGTGTGTGTGTGTGTAGTGAAACACTAATATACATAAAATAAAAACAAATAAATATTTTAAAATGAGATTTGGGGCAGAGGAGATATCTCAGTGGATAAAATGATATTTCAAACAAACCTGATTACTTGAGTTTTGATCCCCAGAACCCACAAAATGCCTGATGCAACAGTGAGCATCTGATTCCATCACTCATACAGCAAGATAGGCAGCAGAGACAGGAGAACCACCCAGAAACCAGCAGGCCAGCTAGTGTATCTGGCAAAGCAGCAGAAATAACAAGAGAGACCCTGTCCCAAAACAAGGTGGAAGGAGAGAACCAACTCCTGAGAGTTGTCTTCTGACCTACACACACACACACACACGTGCACACACACACACACATGCATGAACACACACACAGATTTGGGGAGAGGTCCTTTTTGAGACAAGGCCTCCCTGGTGCCCCAGCTGGCCTGGAATTTACTATGTAGACCAGGTTGGTCTCCAGCTCACAGAGATCTGCCTGCCTCTGCCTCCAACATAGTTTTTTTTTATTCCTTTTAATATGACTTTTCTTAGCTGGACATAGTAGTCCACACCTGCAATCTTGGCTTTCAAGAGTCAAAGGCAGGAAGATTTTAAGTTTGAATCCATCCTGGACTGCATAGAAAGACTCAGTCTCAAAAAACTAATTTTGTTTAAATATGATTTATTTTTTGGCATTACAGGGTTATGCTTATATTTAACGTTTCCTTTCTTCACTTTTTTAATTCTGTTTTTCTAAAATGGATATATGGATAACGTCTTTTATTTAAAAGCATATTTTGTATTCAAATAGAATTTAGTCTCAATGCCTGCTACATTACTGGCATGCTGCTCACCCTCTCCAAGTCCCAGCTGCTTTGTATTTAAAGCAGAAATGGCTTTTAATTTGATATTGCCATGAAATGATTTAGGATCTCAGTCAGAGGGGTAAGTTAACCATGCTTCTGAGTTATAACATCTCATTGCCATCAGTCTATGCCAAGCTCTCTTTTATTTTATTGATTTATTTCCTTTTATCCCCGTTCTCCATCTCCATGTCCATCTGCCTCCACCCCTAGGCAAACATTCTGTGTTTAATATGGGTTTTTTTCCTAATTTGAAAGTGTGTCTGCAAAACACATATGCTTGTTGAGTGAATTACTTAAATGAAGCATTCATAAATCTTGTTCTGTTTTCTAGGGTTTTTTTCCATGCATTTAGGATCTCATCCCCGGTCCTAGTTGCTGGACAATCTTTGAGTTCACTTGTGTCTCTCTTTTACTTTTCCCTGGAGGGACACCTAGAAAACCTACATAGACTGAAGCATAGGAAGCGTTTAGCTAAATTGGGAAAGGTTTCATGGACAGAGGGAAGTTATTGAATGAGAGTTACCGAGATTGAGGTTCCCTTTTAAATATTTTATTTATTATTTTAATTTATGTGTATGTTTGCTTGCATGTAGGTAAGTGCACCACGTGCCTGCAATGCTTGCATAGACCAGAACAGGGTGGGGTATCAGACTACCCTAGAACTGGAGTTATGATGGGTTGTTAGCCACCGTGAGGGTGCTGGGAATTGAACCTGAGTCCTCTGGAGGAACAGCAAGTGCTCTTAACCCCAGAGAGCCATCTCTCCAGTCCCTTTTTTTTTTTTAATAAACATGCGTGTCAGGATGACTGTCTGCGTACACGTGTGGGCAGCTGCCCACGGAGGCTAGAAGAGCGTGTGGGATCCCTTGGAGACCATCCGATGTGGGTGCTGGGATCTGAACTCTGGTCCCCACAACAGAGCGGCAAGCACTGTTAACCGATGAGCTCTCCGTCCAGTCTCAAGGGTTCATTCATTTCAAAACGGGAAAGGCTAGCCCCTCCCGGGCCTTCAGACACGGCCTGGGGGTGGGAAAGCGGCCGTCCGAGCAAAGAGCGCGCACTCAACCCACTGCTGTCTGTCTCTCTGTCCGCGCCCCTGCAGGCTCCCTGTTTTCCACCCTGAAGCCCCCGGACGCCGTGTTCAAGGTGGTGTTCTGGCTGGGCTACTTCAACAGCTGCCTCAACCCCATCATCTACCCGTGCTCCAGCAAGGAGTTCAAGCGCGCCTTCGTGCGCATCCTCGGGTGCCAGTGCCGCGGGGGCCGCCGCCGCCGTCGCCGCCGTCGCCTGGGCGGCTGCGCCTACACCTACCGGCCGTGGACTCGGGGCGGCTCGCTGGAGCGCTCGCAGTCGCGCAAGGACTCGCTGGACGACAGCGGCAGCTGCCTGAGCGGCAGCCAGCGGACCCTGCCCTCGGCGTCGCCCAGCCCGGGCTACCTGGGGCGCGGGGCGCCGCCGCCCGTCGAGCTGTCCGCCTTCCCCGAGTGGAGGGCGCCCGGCGCGCTGCTCAGCCTGCCGGAGCCGCCCGGCCGCCGCGGCCGCCACGGCTCGGGGCCGCTCTTCACCTTCAAGCTGCTGGCCGAGCCCGAGAGCCCCGCGACGGACGGCGACGGCGGCCCCCGGGGCTGCGCCGCGCAGGCCGACCTGGCCAACGGGCAGCCCGGCTTCAAGAGCAACATGCCGCTGGCGCCCGGGCGCTTCTAGGTCCCTTTGCCCCCTCCCTGGTCGGGGGAGGACACCGTGGTGGGGCGGGAGGGCTCGGGGAGGGAGGAGGGAGGAGGGAGGAGGGAGGGGAGTGTCAGCCCCGGGAGACGCGGGCCGAGGGGACGGGGTGGGGGGCGGGGAGAGGGGCAGCTGCTTTTCTGGCAGGGGCATGGGTGCCAGGGACCGCGGAGAGCTGGGCCGAGCATGCTGAGAGCCTGGGGGCCCCGACGCCGGCCGGGATTTACGTCTCCCTCTCTTCTCTCTCTGTATATATATGTGTATATCCAACACGTCCCTCTCTACATGTATTTAACTGTGCGTTCACGTGCGTGTGTCTGTGCGGTGGATGTGTGGTCTGCATGGGTGAGTGCGCGTGTGGGGTTTGCCCACGGGGGCAGAGCCAGTGTGCGTCCCGATGGTGTTCGGGCTTCTTTGTTTATCTCTGGTGACTTCATACCTCTCAAGCCCCTCCATGTTCTTTACCCAATGATGGCACTTTGATGGGGTTGAAAACCCAAGTCATTAAAAGATCATTTCTCCTGTGTGGCTGTGAGTGGTTTGTAAAGGAGTGGCTGGCAGGGTCGGGAGTTTCCTTTTCTTCTCCTTTGTGTCTGACCAAATCCTAGGTCTTTTTATTTGGGAGGGGGGGGGTGGAGGGAAAGGTACTGGGGAGATTTACTACTACTATTATTATTATTACATTTACTTATTTACTTGGACGTGGGGGCAGGCACGGATGCCACTACAGGTGTGGCGGTCAAAGGACAACTTGGTTGGTTCTCTTCTTCCACCCTATGGGTTCTGGGGACTGAACTGAAGTGGGCAGGCTTGCCAGCAAAGCTTTACCTGCTGAGTCATCTCACAGGCCCTGTTCCATTTGTGTGTGTGTGTGTGTGTGTAGTGTTGTGTTGTGTTCTGACAGAGGTATGGTAGCCCAGACTGGCTGTGAACTCACTTAGGTGACCTTGACCCCTGCTTGCCCTGCCTCCACTTCCCAAGTACTGAAACCCTGGATCCCTCCCTGATTCCCTTACTGAGAAGCCACCACTGCCCTGCTGGTGGTCTGTGAACACCCTGTAACCTGGATCCCTTGGTCCCATTTTTGCCTTAGCCCGTCTCTCCAGACTAAATAAATCTGGTCTATAGCTGACAGTGACCTCCCTGGGCTTGCTCTGTAAATCCTGCCCACCTACCCTGGACCTGATTCCTGCTGCTGCCTCTTCCTGTTGTGCTCAGTCTACGGTAATATCTGCTCTGACCCAGATCCCCGGCACCCTGATTCTAGATGGGGCTCCCACTCAGTACCTGAGAAGGAATGTCACCCAGAAAGAGAGACAGGCTAGTTCCCCTCCCTTCTGCTTCCCCAAGGCAGAACATACCTGAAAAGAAATCCAGGCTGCAGAAATTTCTGAGTCAAAGATGGAGTTCTGCAGCCCAGCAAGAGTCTTGAGCAGAAGATTCATGCTCCGCTAACCTGTGAATCTGCCTGGAGAAGATGTGCTGGGAAAGGTCACACCGTGAGATAGAGAACGCTTGTAGAAGCTAACTTGGCTTCCTGTCCCTGCCCTGATTTACCATGTACCAGAAGAAAGTCATGTTCCCTCTCCAGTTCACCTTGAGCTTGAGTCTTGCATGTTACAGAACCCAGAAAGGGCACTAGATGCACCCCCAGGCTCAGTACCCAGGGAGCAGAGAAGGGAAAGGGGTATCACTGGGAATATTTGCTATTCCTCTACTAGTTCTTTCTTCCAAAGTTCACTTACTGCAATTTATTGATTACTGTGAACTAATACCCATGGTGTTAATATCAGACAAGAAGGCTTATTTTCCTGCAGCCTCTGCTCTAGCTAGTATTTACAGTAAAAATTTCATTAGTCACAAAAGAAGGACGAAGAAGAATAAGAAACTCACTTGTCTCGGGTTTCCTATATCTGTAATGATGGGGCTGAGTCTAAAGTCTTCTCTGTGTCTAAAAGCCCCTGTTTGAGAAGAGACTAAAGAGTGAAGAACAAAGGCCAGGAAGCCATACTCTGCCCTCTGCCACCTGCAGAGGACTCAGTAAGCCTGTTTTGTCAGAAGAAACTAAGGGCCTTGGGGTAGGGTCAGCTGGCTGAATCTTTCGCCAGCATGCATGAAGCCCTGGGTTCAGCCCTAGACCTTCGTAAACTGGGTAGAGTAATACATATCTGATGCACGAGACCCTGTCTCAAAGGAAAAAAAAAAAAAAAAGTTAAGGAAACTCTTCTGAAATTCAGAAAAGCATGAGAGACTCTCCTCTCCGAACTCTGCTTTTCTGAATTAAGTTTCATCATTTTTACCATGCATTAACGTATGTGTTTATTTATGGTAAAAAAACATTTAGCATTTGCTCTTTAAGCAGTTTTCAAACGTTTAATACATTTTTATGGAATTGTAATCATCACATCATTATACAAAATGTCTTTTGAACTATTATTTCACTTTCCAGTTTTTAAAACCATGTCCATATTCTCATATGGCATTAAGAAGCCTGAAGGGACACACTCTGAGTTTAGAAATAAGAGACTTATACTCGAGTGTTCTTCTTTTCACCCAGCTGATGAAAGTAGCGTCAGTACTTGAACTAATTCTTCTGCATACAATCTATTCTCTTTTCTTTTTTCCTTTCTTTTTTTTTTTTTTTAATCCTTTTGAGACAGTATGATTGTGTCTCTCTCTAGCCCCAGCTAACCTGGAACTCACTCTGCAGACCGGACTGGCCTTGAACTCACAGAGATCCGCCTGCCACCTGCCTCTGCCTCCCAAGTGCTGAGCTTGAAGCTGTGCGCCACCACATCCAGCTCTATTCGCTTTTCTATCACCAATAATCAGGGTAGTCTTTAGGTCTCAGGCAGGAAGATGAGGAGAAGGACCTGTGGGCAGAGAAGGGCCATAAGTTCACCATATCCAAGGCCCCTGCAATAGTGTTAGTGCATGAGCTCCTCATTCTGAAGGAAACTGAGAAAGTAGGTAAAAGGAGAGCCAAGTGTTCATGGAGCTGAGAAGTGCAGAGTATCCGTCATGGCTAGACTGATGGCTCATCAGGAATGCTCATCTCTTATTTCCATTTAGCGCTGATCCCTTAGCTCTGCTTCTCTCTGTATGCTTCCCTTGATCCTTTACTGTAAATAACCTCCTTGTGCCATTCTTACAACTAGATATCCCCTCCCTGCCCCACCGGGAAGAAAAATAAAATTTCCCGGCAATACTGCCAGAAAAAAATGAAAGAAAACCTTTAAGCCACAAGTTCCATTTCACAGATCCCTTTAAGACTCCACTGAGAGCTGAGGAGATGTCTTGGTGGTTAAGGGCACTTGCTGCTCTTGCAGAGAACCCAAGTTCAGTTCTCAACGTCCACATGGCTTATAACCACCTGCAACTGCAGTTCCAGGGGATCCAATGCCTTCATCACTTCTCCTCAGGGATCAGCCAACCACATGGTACGCTTACATACAAATAGATTTATAGATTTATAGACACACAGGAAAATAAACAAATAGGTTTTTTTCTTTTAAGACTCCAGGGACTGGAGGGATGGCTCAGCAGTGAAGAGCACTGCTTACTTTTGCAGAGGACCCAGGTTCAGTTCCCAGCACTCATATGGCAGCTAACAACTGTCCATAACTCCAATTCTAGGGAATCCAATGCTTTCTTCTGGCCTCTGTGGGCATTGTATAACATGGGTGCACTTACATACATACAGGCAAAACACTCATACACATTATAAAAATGCAAATAAAATTAATGTTAAAAAATTAAAAAGATTCCACTGAAAGTTATAGAAAATGCACATAGACACAAAAATACACCATTTTTGATAACTTTAGGAGCCTTGGCTCTATCTAGGATCTCATAGATCAAGAGTGACATCCTAGACACACCTGTGACATAAGCTGAACTGGAATTATCTCAGCCAACTCTTCATTTTTATAGAAGGAAAACAGAGGATAAGAATTTGGCAAAGGCCAGTGAAATGGCTCAGTGGCAAGCGGTGCTTGCTGCCAAACCTCAGTGCTTGATTTCAACCAGCAGGTCTCACGTGGAAGGAGAGAACTGACTCTGGCAAGCTGTCCCCTGATCCCTACTGTGTGCTGTGGCATGTGGCACACGTGCACCCCAACACATGCATACACAAAAGATAAAATGTAATAATAATAATAAATACACGAACCTAGGCGTCACCAAAGTCACAGCAAAAGCCAAGTTCTTTTGCCTCTCTCTCTCTCCAGGACTTTGTACATGCTGTGACTGACTGAGGACATCTCCCAGAGAGAGCTGGCCTTTTCTTTCCCCTGTAGAGCTGTAGAGACTGGGGGGGAGGGGAGGCGGGGGCGGGGGAGTTGAGCCCCATTACCAGCGAAGAAGAAATAGCTTAGGGCAGACCTCCAGAAACATTTTACTAGCAACACAAATGTTTATTCAAATCATCCTTGTTTACAGGCTTGGTCGCCGGATATAAAAAGTGGCCCCCTGTGGAGAGTACAGACCCTGGCCTTCTCAGTCCTCTCCTCTCCTCCTCCTGGTCTCTGTTCTCCCCCCAACACACCCTGGGGCTTCAAGGGTGGGATGAAGGCAATTTGGAGCAGCCACGTTTGGGGTCCAGCCTTGGTTCTGCAAGGCCTCAGGCCTTCATCTTGCAGCTTCTGGATTCTTCACTCTTCCCACAAATGAACGTGATCCGGCAGTCCACCGCGAAGCAACGAGGATTCCCCGACTTACAAATGACCAGGCAGATGTGATTGTAATTTGGACCTTGGACATCTGAAGCCAAGGGGACCAAAGGCATTTCCTGAATTGCTCAGATCCGGTTAGTTCATCAGTTACGGCAGCTGCCTGCCTCTCTCCAGAACAAACATTGGTCAAGTGGTAGCGAGCAGTCCCCAGGGAGTACCGGGTTCCAGATCAGCCCCGAGCCAGGTCCTTCACTGTGGCCAGGCCCAGGGAGGGCAGAGGTCACCAGGATCCCTGGCCACAAGCAGGTCCCCTCTGCTCTGAACTCCTGCCTGGCAGCAAAGCAACCCTTACTCTACGCAAACACTGTTGGCTCCTTTGTTACCACTGAGGGCTGCATCAGCATAAATCTGCCAGCTCAAGTAAGGAGGCAGGTGACTTGGCAAGCTGAGGTAAAGGATCCCCCTCGAGGCCTAGGCTCAAATCCCACCTCTACCCATTAGTAGCTTGGCACATGAGGCAACTTATATCATAGGTCTAACCTCAGTTCTTCTCACTATAAAGAAGGGATAAGAAATAAGACAGTGCACATCACAGGGACACCGGGAAGATCAAAGTCCATTATGAGGGTACCATGCCAGACACTAGACGAGTGCCTTGAAGTTGGGAGCTCTGAGCAAAGGTATTAGTTATTCAGCTATTTACCCAGATAGATGAAATTCAGAAAATCTGAATATAGAGACAAAAACAAAAAAACTAAACAGAGCTTCAGTGTGTTCACTGATTTCAGAGCCTCAGTCAGGGTTCCCTTGTTCGCTTTTATTTTGGTTTTGTTGTTTTGTTTTGTTGAGGGGGTTGTTATTTGGCTCAGTTTAGGGGAAATTTTTATTGCATCGTTTACTTTGTTTGAGACAAGGTCTTGTTATATGTCCATACTGGCCTAGAATGCACCACCATCCTGTCTCTACCTCTCAAGCGCTGGCATTACATATGCGTACCACCATGCCCAACCAGGATTCACCTTAAGAAAAACAAAGGCACAAGTTTATCACAGTAAAGAATATTGTGAACCAGAAGTAGCAACTTACTTCTGAAATCCCAGCCCTAGGGAGGTGGGGGCAGGTGGATCAGGAGTTCAAGGTAAGTCTAAGCCACATAGTAAGTTCAAGGTCAGCCTGGGATCTCAACAAATGTATTTTCTAAATTAATAAAACATCGCGGGTAGTCTGGAGACATGGTTCCGTGGATAAAGTGCTTACTATACAAGACTTGGAATCTGAATTTGGATCCCCAGCACCACATAAAGAGCAGAGCACCATGGCATCCATCTGTAATCCTCGCACTGGGGGAATGAAAGCAGATGAACCTGGGAGGCTTGCTGGCCAGACAGTCCAATTTTGAAATTCAAACTTCAGGTTTAGTGAGAGATTCCGTCTCGAAAAATAAAATGGGGCGGGATTGGGGGGGGGGGGCCGGAGAGATGGTTCAACAGTTAAGAGCATTGGCTGCTTTTGCAGAGAACCTCGATTCAGTTCCCAGTACCTACATGGCATCTAACAGCCATGACTCCAGTTCCAAGAGATCCAATCACCTCTTCTGGCCTCCTCAGGCATTGTATGCAAATGGTGCACTTACATACAAGAAGGCAAAGCACTCATACACATAAAATAAAAAATCAATCAAAAAAATGTTAAATAAAGTAAAGAGTGGTTGAAGAAGACACTCTGTTGACCTCTGGTATCCCCATGCATACACACAGATGAACACAGCTGCAAACACATGGACCCCACATACAACACACACACGCACCCAGGTGGCACCACCAGTATGGTTGGGAAAAGAAAGCCTGAATGTCTCAGGCAGCGGGTCCTAGGGCTGAGGAGTTGGAGAAGGGGGCTGCAAGAATGCACTGGAATTCAAGTCCCAGGGCTCCTACCCAGGCCGAGTGCCACTGTTCCAAACCTGAAAGTCGTGCATGTAAATTAAGGCTGTAGTTAGTGCAAGGTTAGGATGAGGAATGAGTAAGACAAAAACATGAAAAAGTTTGCACAAAACCAACAATAGCTAATTTGTTTTACTTTGGTTTGGGGACAGGCTTTTACCACATGTCCCAGCTGGCTGAAACTTACTATAGAGCCCAGGTTGGCCTCAAATTTGAAGCAATACCCCTACCTCGGTCTCCCAAGTGCTAGGATTACAGGAGAGGACCGCCTGGCCTTTATGTCCTCTCTCTAGCCATTTTCAGTGTTTCCTGGATCGGCAACTCTTGTAATAATCTGATGACAGCTGGGCATGGTGGGACAGGCCTGTAATCATAGTACTTGAGATATGTAGGCAGGAAAATCAGGGACTGAAGGTCAGCCTAACTGCATGATAATCTTGTCTTAAAGGATGACTCTGAGGCCAGGCTTGGTGGCACACCCCTTTAGTCCCAGTACTTGGAAGGCAGAGACAGATGGATCTCTGTGAGACTGAGGCCAGCCTGGTCTACATAATTAGTGCCAGACCAGCTGGGGCTATAGGAAGACCCTGTCTCAAACAAACAAGATGGCTCTACAGGTACAGGTGTTGATAACTTTAGCTCAGTCTCCAGAACCCACAATAGAAAAGAGAACCACGGTGTAAAAGTTGTCCTCTGACATCTACATATGTACCATGTCATGCCTACACACACATGTAGGGCACAATGAGGATGAGCCTTAACCAGGTCACCTGCTATGAGGAATAGAGGAATGGGTCCTCTGGATGTGGCGCTCCGCTCCAGCTAGGCATGAGGCCAGCTTCTGCCCAGCATCTGGAAAGAACCTGCACTGAGATGATCTACCTGGGGACAGATTACTATTGGCTGCAGTCGGGACCCCACCCCATAAGCCAATTGGCTAACCAGACCTATAAGACCTCTTGCACTTCCTTGAATAAATGAGCTTGCAGTGGCTTGCCATCGCTTGCTTCTCATTCAGCCCCTGGGGTCTGTGTGTGTTTTGACTCCATGCCTACTCACTCCCTTTAGGTGGAGACGCTTCATCCCCCCAGGCTGGCCCCCAGCACAGGGACCCCCAACACACACACACACACACACACACACACACACACAATGAGAATTCATAAACAAGTAAAATTTCTTTAAAAAATAATCTGATGATATGCAATGATAGCCAATGAAAAAAAGAATCATGGCCAGCCCAAGTTTCATATGTAATTGTCTGTGCCCCAGCCCTCCTGATGGACACATGGAAACCAGGATATAGATACAGATTAACTCCATAAAAATAAAGAAGTGCTCAATCTACAGAGGAGAACAAATAAGACCAATGAACCTGGACATGTCAGACTTCAAATACGGCATAGGAGACCAAGATCTAGGCTCAGGGAGTTCAGTCTGGCTGGAAGATAGATACCCAGTTCAGCAATTGCCTCATCAAGTGTGTCATATTGACCTCAGTGGGTGAGGTCTCAATATCAAGTACCATCTTCCATTGGAGAATGGAGGATGGAAGTGCTGTGGGCTCCGAGAAAAGAGTGCCCCAAAGGAGGGTTGAATTTGGAAGAGTTGATATTTTTATACAGTATGATGGTTAATCTTGACCTTCTATTTGATTGGACTAAAGAACACAGGAGATTGTGATTCACACCAGTGACTGTGAGAATGTCTCTGGAGATGATTAGATCATAAAGCCTCTGACATAATGGATGGATTAATCCCTTGATGAACTCTTGACTTATTTTTATGTGTGAGTGTTTTGCCTGCATGTAAGTGCACCAGTGTTATGCAATGCCCGTGGGGGCCAGAAGAGGATGTGACATCCCCTGGAATCAGAATTACAGATGTCAGCCGTCATATGGGTGCTAGGAACCAAGGCTGCAAGAGCAGCCAGTGCTCTTAACCACTGAGCCGTACCTCCAGCCTGGGAATATGAATTTGGATCCTTAATATGATAGCATATTAATTCTTAATATGATAGCATTGCCGGGAGGTGGTAAATGGTAGGAGTTAAGAGGAAGTAGATGACGCGGAGCTCGTGGGGGGCGGGGAAGGTGCTGCCTCCACTCTCTAACTATCTGGGCCACTGCTGCTCTCCCTCTTCTCCTTCCTGTGCAACCACACTGGCCTTTTTGTAGCTCCTCAAATGGGACAGAACCTGATTCCATATTCAGAGCACTTACTGTGCCCTCTGCCCAGAGCCTCATCTCTCAGGGTGGCTTTCTCCTTCACCTCTCCTTTCCACTCAAGTGTCACCTTCTCAATGATCACTTGACGTCCATGAACTTCCTGTTTGAAATTGGTCCCCATTGCCAATGCCATCCAGCAGTCCCTCCATCCCTTCCTCCACTTTATTTTCTGCTATAGAATTAGTCACCACAAGCATGCTCTATGTTTTCAACTTATCTATCTGCGTACTGTCTTCCTAACACACACAGACACAGTCATTTCCTGTTGCACTGGGGAGAAATCTCTGCTATTTTGCCGTATCTTCTCTGCTTCAAAGAGTACCTATGTAGTAGGTGCTCAATAGTTTGGGATGGATGGCTAGGATTCCACCATAATGTAAACACAGAGCACAGATTGCTACTTCCAGCCTGGCAGCTGGAGCAGTCGTGGTCAGGGAAGAAGTGACAGCTGAAGGATGTGGCTGGACCCTCCCTGTCTGACAGCCCTGGTGTTTCTACAGTTAGTACTCTCATCTTCAGTGGACAGACTTCTGTCTGTACTGAGCCAGAGACAGCACTGAAGCTCCTCACTCTGTGAATCCCCCTCTTGCCCCCTCCTCAGAGCACAGTCTTGAGACAAGCTATCTGGAGTGACAACTTCACTTTCACTGGGGTTGGTAAGACCACGCCAGTTCTCATTCCGAGAACAACATCTGCTTCATAAAAGGCTTCCAACACTCCTCAGAGGCAGGGGAACGCACTGGAACCTGAACATGGTTCATCCATTTAATGTCGGCCACCACGGTCATCCCTACCAACAGCCACCTCCACCCATGCGATGCTGTACACACTCATCTGTTATTTCATTCAGCAGCTACCCTTGGACTGAGGATAAAGTTCAACTGGTAAAATGTCTGCCTAGCATGCCCGGGCTCTGGGTTCAATCCCCAGTACCACATAAACCAGGCATTATGATTCACACCTGTAATCCAAGCACTTAAATTCAAGGCCAGCCCAGGCTACATGAGACCCTAGCTCACAATAAAACAAAATAAAATAAACCTGTCCTTGAGCATCAACATTAAGCTTGGAGCAGAAGACACAAAGGAGAATAAAGCCCATTTCATTTTTCTTGTGAAAATTTCAGTCTGAAGAAGGGAGATTAAATGTCACTCAAGAGAGTGGTTCATGAAATACATGTTAAGTGTTAGAACCATAGTCAGACAAAACTCTCTGAGAGTCCCAACTCTTTGAGTTACTAATTGTGCCTTTAGGGGCAAGTAGCTAGCTGAGACTCACTTTTCCTGCTCTGTGAAATGGGAGTAGACATAGTCATCTTGGAAAGTCCTGCAGCCTTGCACGTGACCATTGCTCAGCAGGGAGATGGGGAGTGATGAGGAGGAAGAGGAAACAAAAGTGAAAGATGCTAAACGCAGGTTCTGGCATCCCCGGGAACCACGTATGTGCACAGAGCTGTCTTGGGATTTTTTTTAGGGACTTTTGAGTCACAGAGCAATGAAAGAGCAAGACTGGTGAAGAAAGAACCCCAGGATGGGAGGGCTGTCGGAGGCCCCAAGTACAGGCCAGAAATGGTTATCTAAATTAGAAGGTGAGCGTCGGGTAGGGGTCTGAAGGCCTGGCCAGGCAAGTCCTGGTCAGTGCTGCCCCACCCCAGCCCGCCTTTCTTTTTCTTTTCCTTTCTCTTCATTTTTTGTTATATTTATTTATTTGTATCTGTATCTGTATGTATATATCATGGCACCTGTGTGACAGCCAGAAGACAACTTGCAGAAGTCCTTCCTTTCCATTTACCACATGGGTCCCAGGGATCAAACTCAGGTTATCAGGCTTGGTGGCAAGTACCTGTACCCACTGAGCCATCTTCCTCCCTCCCTCCACTCTCCTCCTTTGGGGGGAGGGGAAGACAGGGTCTCACGTATCCCAGGCTGGCCTCTAACTCACAATGTTCCCTAAGATGACCTTGAACTTCTGATCCTCTTGCTTCGCCCTCCCAAGTCCTGAGATTACAGATGTGCATCACAACACCCAGTGTTTGAGGTACTGGTGATCAAACCCATGGCTTCATGCAAGCTAGGCAAGTTCTTTACAAACTGAACTATATTCCCAGCCCCAACCATAGTCTTTCTATGGCAGACTGAACAGTTTCAAGAATCCCTATATGGGCTGAGAGAAGACTCAGCAGTTAAGAACACGTACTGCTTCCCGAGCACCCATGTCAGGTGGCTTACAACCACATGTAACACATACCCACACAAAAACATACACATACACGTAATTTTTAAAATTTTTATTTATTATTGTAATGTGTATGAGTGTATTGCCTGCATGCATGTAAGTGCACCTGTGTCATGCAATGCCCAGGGGAGTTACGAATGGTCGTTAGCTGCCTTGTGGGTGCTAAGATTCAAACTCAGTCCTCTGAAAGAGCAGTCCTCTTAACTCCTGAGCCATCCCTCCAGCTCCCACATACACATAATTTTTAAAGAAAGAATTCTTATATGACTGCCGGAGCCCGCCGGCAGAAATCAGACTTACCTGAATCGGGGAGTAAGGATGAGAAAATGGAGAGAGAGAGAGAGAGAGAGAATAAAGGGACAGACTCAGGAGACCTGTCAGTCACACTGAAGCAGCTTGCCTTTATTAAGTCATCCCTATTTATATTGTGAAGTAAGCAAAACAATACTAACACAGGCAAAATAACTTAAGACATGATTGGCTTCCTTCAAAGATCTTCATGTGACCTCAGTCTTAGGTGCAAAATAAACTTCTCCTCAGGTGTAAATCATTTGCATAATGAAAACTCCTGCTTCCAATCAGCACTTCTTTGCACGAGATTGACTTCCCCCTAACCCAAAACTAGAGCATAGTTCAAGGCAGGCAAGTGGCTCCCGACATATGACAAAAGATGTAGCCAAGGTTCTAGAAAGCTTTACATAGCTAGTTCAGGAGCAGCAGGAACAAGACTCCGTGGGAACTTTGTCCCTCCTGCTAGATCTTCCTGTATGATGGATGTGCTCCACAGCCAGATTCTATTTCCCAGAACGTACCAGAAGCAAGTAATAGCCTGGTGATTACAGGGTTGGCCTTGATGTCAGACAAGACTCAGAGAGCTGAGAAAGAATTTTTATTTTGTTTGGTTTGGTTTTGAGACAGGGTCTTATGTAACCCAGCCTGGCCTGGTAGTGGAGGATGACTTTGAACTCCTGGTTCTCCTGGTTCAGCTCCCAGGTGAATGCCACCCTGCCTGGTTTATGCAGTGATGGGTTAGAACCCAGGGTTTTGTGCATACTAAGCAAGCACTCCAGCCACTGAGCCACATTCTTGGCCCTGGTTTTGTTGTTGTTTGGTTTTTGGTTTGGTTTAGTTGTTGTGGTTTTATTGTTTACTGGTTTGTGTATGCCACAATGCATGTGCAGATATCAGAGGAGAATCTGTGGGAGTCAGTTCTCTCCTTCCACCCTGTGCATCCCAGGATCCAACCCAAGTCATCAGACTTAGTATAAGTGCCTTTACCTGCTGAGCCCTGTTTCTTGTTTTTGTTTTGTTTTGTTCCGAACCAGGCTCTCATTTATTCTGCATCTCAGGCTAGCCTACTACTTACTATGTAGCCCATGTTGGCCTCCAACTCAGTCTCCCGGTACTGGAATTGCAGGCATGTGCCACCATGCCCAGTGAGAAGCATTTGTCTTCATCATCCTTCCTTCAAACACGGGGCCAGGCTGCACTCTCACACATCTTAAAACACCTTTCGTCTTCTGGGACCCACTCCCGGCACCTGTACTATATTGGAGGGTCGACCCCTTCTCTCCCCAGGCTGACCTGTGCGCTTTCCTTAACTTCCGCCTTCAGGCTTCAGAGAGCCAGGGACTGCTTCTGAGAAAATTGATTTTCTGACCCAGCCCCTCGTCTCGGTTGGTGTCTACATCCCTGCCCACAAGGAGGAAGGAGGCTGACCGACAGAAGAGGGGGTTGCAGGAGGATGGAGTTTCCAGAAACCAAATAGCAGTTGTTTTCCTGCCTTTTGTTTTATTACATCTTATTTTAGTTTTTTGCAATACTGGGAACTGAAATTTGGGCCTCAGAAACACTAATCAAATGCTCTCCCACTGAGCTACACCTCCGGACTTCGTGCGTTTTCAGACACGAAAAACGGTTTCGGTTTCCTCCTTGGCATGCTCTAAAGTATCTGCAGTTGGGTTTCCGTTTCCTGCCCTGGCTAGGCGCTTCGGCATCTGAGTGCTCTGAGCACCCAACGGCCCGCGTCTCCCCAGCGCTCTGCAGGCCCCGGGGCCGCATCTCCCGCTGAACGCTGCAAGCGAGGGGAAGGCTGTCGGGGATGCCTGCAGCGGGGCATCTTCCTCCCCGGTGCACACACGGCGAAACAGTTCCTCAGAAGACGCGGGACTGAGGCCGCTCCACGCGCGGTCCTCGGAGCGTGGGAACTCTCGGCGCGGAGGCAGGCAGGGGCGCCACCTGCTGTACAGAGCGAGCAAGCGACGCGAGTGCCAAGAAGTGGCTTTGCCCTGGAGCTTGGACTTACTCAACACTTCCCCTCCTCTCCCGCCTCCCCCTGTAAATGTTCTGGAATTCCTAGGTTAAGGGTGCTTAACCTTGAACCTATGTGTTGGCTTCAACGCATCTAGGAACACTATAAATGTTGTTTAGGATGGAATATTTTCCTGGAAAATAGTTGGTTTTCCCAAGTCTAATAATGTGGACTGTGGGTCAGGCAACGTGCAAGCCGAATATATCCAAGTTCTATCACTTGAAAACTGAGATCATTGCCTTACACGGCCAAAGAATCCGAAGATTTAGTCAAGCTTAAGATCTTGAGATCATCCTGGGGTATCCCAGTGAGCCTGCTGTCACAAGGATCTTTGTAAAGGGGACACAGGAGATGGCCATGTGACATTGGAAGCAGGAGAGAGACACTGAAAGAGGCAACGCTACTTTCTTTGAAGATGGAAGAAGGTGTCATAAGGCAAAAAGATGAAGGTAGCTTCTGGAAACTGGCAAAGGTGAGGAAATATTTACCCCAGCTCCCCAGAGAGGACTGCTAGCACCTGGATTTGGTCACTGAACCAGAGTGCAGGTGTCTGACCTCCAGAGCTGCAGGAGAACAAATTTGTTACAACATCTTTAGGAAAATATTGTGCATCTCGGCAGATATCACACACACACACACACACACACACACACTCACACTCAAGGAGACCAACACCAAGAAAATAGAATCACTGAATTCCCTCCGCCAAGCCAGAGAGCTAAGTCTACATCTGAGTCCCTTTCCTAAGCTTCAGCACTGATTGGGAAGATAAACCCACTGCATTTGTCTAGGCAGCCTGCATGGAGGTGAGTCAGAGACCTGCAAAATTGCGTAAGTCTGAGACCACCTAGGGTCCTCCAGGCACAGGTAGGAAGATTAACTGAGCATGTACAGCTGCAGCCCACCTGTCTGGAAAGGGTTAGAAAAAGAGGGCCAGGAAGAACATTCCAGGAAGGCAGACAACAAAAGCATACCCTAGCCTGCTGGCAGCTGCCTGTGAGGGCAAAGGGCAGCAGGGTGACCTGGATTCTGAGGGTCCCTAGAAGCACAAGAGGAATTCTTATATTTAAATATGAGCATAATCCAGCATTAGAAGGTACCAGGAAGTTCACCACAGCACTGTCTGTAGTAGGAAAATTGGAAATAATTAACAGTCTATCAGTAGAAAAGTGCTTGCCAAGCGAGGTGGCGCATGGCTTTAATCCCAGCATGCTGGAGATTGAGGCCAGCCTGGTCTCCATTGTGAGTTCTGGGCCAGCCAGGGCTACAGAATGAGACCTTGTCTCAAAAGAGGCAGGGAAGGGAAAATTCAAAGCCAGACATGGTGTCACACCCCTGTAATCCCAGCACTCTCCGGAGGGGGCGGCAGAGAGATCTTGAGTTTGAGGCCAGATGGGTTTCATAATGAATTCTAGGATAGCCTGGCATACATAGTAAAAAAACCATGGTAATTCTATTTTGAGGTGATTGGTTTTTTTGTTTGGTTAGTTGCTTGGGTTTTTAGACAGGATCTCCCTTCAGCCCTAGCTAGCCTCTGTCTCACAGAGATCTGCCTCCTTTTCCCTCCAGAGCTCTGGGATTAAATGCCTTCACCAGTGTGCCCAGCTATTTTGGGGAACCCCACACTTCCTTCCATCTAGACTGCACCATTTCACAGCCCCACCAAAAGTACACAGAGTGCCAGATTCCCCACGTCATCACTGCCATTTTGCTTTGTTCTGTTTTTAATAGAAACCCCTCTAAAGCGTTAGGAGATTATGTCTTACTGAAGTTTTGAGTCATGCTTCCTCCATAATCGGTGGTGTTGGATATCTTTGCCCATGCTAGCTGACTGTGCATCTTCTTCAGACAAATGCCTACTTGAGTCCTGTCCCGGTTAGCTTTAACTGTCAACCTGATATAGCCTAGAGTCACCTGAGAGGAGAGCCCCAGCTGGGGAATTGCCTGGATCAGACTGGCCTGTGGCCATGTCTGTGGTGGATTGTCTGGATTATTAGCTGATGCAGGAGGGCTGGCCCTCTGTGCGTGCCACCATTCCCTGCAGAGGGGTTCCTGCACTGTGTAAGAGAGAGAGCTAACCCAAACCAGTGGGAACCAGTTAGCAACGTTCTGCTGCGGTTCCCGCTGCGCGTCCTCGTTTGGCTGTGAGGTAAAGCTGTGTGGGCTAGCCAGCAGTCTTGCCTTCCCGTTTCCTCGTGAGTTCCTGTCCAGACTCCCCTCAATGATGGACTGCAACCTGTAAACTGAACTTGAAAGAAACCCTCTCCTCCCCTAAGTAGCTTTTGGTCAGGGTGTTGGATCACAACACAAATTGAACGAGAATAAATCCTTTGTCCCGCTCTTTGTCAAATTCTTTGTTTTTGTTGTTGAGTTTCAAACAAATCTTTTAAATCAGTCTTGTCGGAGAATTTACATAATAAAATTCACTATTTTTTAAGGGGGTAGGCTTAAATTTTGGCAAATGCCTGCAAGTACATAACAGCACACAAAAACTTTTCTCGTGTCCCTCTGTTATCACTGTTCACTCCAAGCCTGACAGCCACTAGTCATCCTTCCTATGGTTTTTACCTTCTTTCCTGTTTTATAAATGAAACTTCAGGGTGGAGCCTTCTGTGGCTAAGCCCCATTTTTTTTTTAATCTATTTGGAGACAGAGTCTCATGGCCCAGACAAGGTTCCAACTCATTCTGTAGCCACAGTAAACCCTCCTCCCTCCACCGTCTAAGTGCTGGGATGACAGACAGACACCACTATGTCCTACTCTGCCTTCGTCCATTTAACATGCTCTGGAGATCCATCTACCTCATTGCCTGTATTAGTAATTTGTTACTTTTTATTGCCAAATAGTGTTTCATTGTATAGATATACAATAGCTTGTTTACTAATTCACATGGTTAGGAACACCAGGTTGTAAATAAAACAACTACAGCAATTTTGGACACAGGTCTTTCTGAGGGAGTCTGTGTGTATACACTCTTTCTCTTGGATAAATACCTAGAAGTGGAATTGATAGGTTGTCTGGTAAATGTGTATTTAGCTTCACAAAAGTTGCCTGCTTTCTGATACTGCTGTAACAATTTGTGTTCCTACCAACAAAGCATGAGATCAGTAGTCACTCTGCCTCCTCACCAACACCTGGCATATTAGTCTGTTTTAATTTTAGTCATTCTAATAGGCTGATGGTGCTATCCTGTGGCTTGAATCTGCGTTTTCCTGATGACAAATGTCAAACATCATTTTATGTGTGTATTTGCTCTCCGAACATTTTTTTGGTGCCGTGCCTGTTCAAATCTGCTCTTTTCTATTAGATATTTTAACTTTCTTATTAAGATCTAAGACTCCAAGCTGGGAATGTAAGATTTATTTATCTACATTCCATGCAATTCTTTTTAAATATATACGTTTTGCAAATATTTTCTCCCAGTTGGTACCATGCATTTTCGCTTCCTTAATCCTGTCTTTTGAAATGCAGGCATATTTGATTTTGATAAAATGAAGTTTATTAATAATTTTATTTTATGGTTCATGCTTTTTTATTGTCCTACAAATAACTTTTTAATTTAAAAAGAAAGCAGAGCCAGGCACAGTGATACACACTCATAATCCCAGCATTCAGGAGGTTGATGCAGAAGGATTGAGAGTTTGAGGGGGGGGCCAACAAGATGGCCCAGCAGGTAAAGCTGTGTGACACCAAGCCTGACAACCTGAATTTGATCCCCAGAACCTATATGCTAGAAGGACCACTCGAATGCCATGTCATGAATGTGTGCAGACACACCTACACACACACAAAGTCACTAAGTAAATAAGTAAATAAATAAAGCACTGAAGGACACCCTGCTTCTAAGGAGGGCTAGAACCAGTCAGCCTGTCCCAGCCAGTCCTTCCTTATACCCAGAACAGTCTGGATTTATTTTTGAGAACTGCAAGAAAGAAATGAAAGAGAACTGGATGGGTCCAAGGCTGCCTGGAGAACACCCAGCTCCCTAGCACCCTGTAACACTGACTCCAGTACTATTTCATTTGTTCATTTGGGGTTTATTGAGACATTGAGTCATGTAGCCTTAATCTTCAGTCACTATTTAACCAAGGATGACCTTGAACCCCTGATTCTACGGCCTTTACCGCCCAGTGCTGGCTTATAAGCCTATTCTACCAGGCCTGGCTGTTCATCTCTATTTTTAAGTGTTTTCCTCCCCCTCCTCCTCCTCCTCCTCCCCTCCTCCTCCTCCTCCCCTCCTCCTCCTCTTCCCCTCCCCCTCTCTCTCCCCCTCCTCCTCCTCCTTCTCCCCTCCTCCTCCCCCCTCCTCCTCCTCTTCCCCTCCTCCTCCCCCTCCCCCTGTCTCTCCCCCTCCTCCTCCTCCTCTCCCTCCCCCTCCTCCTCCTCCTCCTCCTCCTTTTTTTTTTGTTTTTAGTTTAATGACCAGACTTCAGATTGAGAAATTTAAGCAGAACAATCTCAGACCTCAAACTTAATACTGTTTTCTTCCCATTCCTTTTACTGAAAACATCTGTGTGTGTGTGTGTGTGTGTGTGTGTGTGTGTGTGTGTCGCACATGCACACTAGAAGTCAATATCGGGTCTCTTCCTCTCTCACTCTCTACCTTATTTTTGAGACAGGTTGGTTCACTGAACTGGAAGCGCATTGGCCTGCCAGCAAGCCACTGTCTCTGCCTCTCCAGTGATGGCATTACAGATACCAAAGTCACCCAGGTTTTTACATGGGTTCTGAAGACCCAAACTCAGGTCTTCATCCTTGCACAATAAGCACTTAACCCACTCAGCCATCTCCCTAGTCCTGCAAATGTCTCTTTAGACCAAATGGCTTTAGTATCTCAAATGTAATAAGTTACAAAAAAGTTTTTCATCTTAAACTAAATGTTATTGAGCCAGGCATAGTGACACACGCATTTGAAAGGCTAAGATAGGAGGATCACAAGTTCAAGACCAGAATGGGCGACATAGTGAGTTCTAGGCTAACCTGGGCTATATAGCTAGACCTTTTCTCAGAACTCAAAAAATATAAATAAATTTTGTTGAGTAGAAAACTGATGAGATTATATAATCATAAATAATAGAAGACTTCAGAGACGGCAAAAATGCTGCTGTGGATCTGCTAATTGCTGATGTCTGGGGAAGAGTGTGCTACTCAAGGACTGATGCAGCTTCTCGGGAACTCGGTGCAGGAGCTACAGCCCTCGAGAACATAAATTATAGGCTGTGAACAAAGTTTTGCTAAGACTCAGGTTGTTACCAGCTGCGTCCAGCCCCAGCTCTGTCACTGTGTCGCTGCAGCAGGGCAGCAGCGATGATCCAGAAATGCCTGTGGTTGGGAAAGTAAAACCGAGAACACAGCCGCTAGCTCCCAGTCCAAGACCTTATGTGCTGACATGGAGGGAAAGTGGGGCTTCTTGCTCTTGCCCCCATGACTGTCAGTTGCTGCCATGTCTCCCCACCACGATGGGCTCTTAACCCTCTGCAACCATAAGCCAAAATAAACTCTTTCTTTCATATGACACTTTTGGTCATGGTGTTTATCATAATGACAGAAAAGTAGCTAGTACAACAAACTATTCAACAAATGGTGCTGGCAAAACTGGATATTCACCTAAAGAAGAAAGTGAATATGAAAAAATAAAAAACACATGAAAAAAAAAAATCTTCAATGGTGCCCTGTGGAGGAAGAATTCACAGTTCAAAGAAGGTAAGTCATTCTGCTAGAATGAGCTCCTCATCAGGGAGGGAGTGAATTTGGGCATAACGGGACAAAGTAACAGTGACTTGAAGAAGTCAGATTCACTTGTATATTCATTCTCTCTCTCTCTCTTTCTCTCCCCCCCCTTACAAAACAGACTGGATAACTGATAAAGAAATTTATCTAGCTCATGGGTCTAGAGGGTGAGAAGCTGGACAGCAGGACACCATCCTCTAACGAGGGCTTCTGATTAACTTCCTAACATGGCAGAGAGCATCATGTGGCCCAACAAAGCAAGTATGCTAGTTCAGATCTCTGTTTTTGTTCATTGTGTCTATCACAGAAACAGAGGAACCAAACTAGAATAGTTTCTAACACATGCGTATTGGAAGACACATTCACACCTCAGCAATGGCTAACCGCTTCTGTCAGGGAGGCCCATGTCTCTTCTAGTGTTTTCCAACATCATCATTACAGTGTAGCCAGAGTGTCCCTCTTCCAGACAGGAAATAAAAAAAAGACAAGAGTAGAAGGCACATAAAGCTGACTCTGTCTTCATTCGTGGAGATTTCCAGAAATCTCACACATTTGCTTCTGCGTCATGGGGTCACTACTTGACACAAATGACTGCCATATCGGTGGTGCTGCCACATCTATACATTTGTCTTCATTTTGTTATGTGGAGAGGATATCGTCACCCCTGGGTTCCAGCTGGCATGGTGGCATGCACTTGTAATCCTACTGTTTGGGAGGCTGAGGCAGGAGTATCACAAGCACAAGGCCAGCCTGGCGGTCGATTAATAACTTATCTCAAAATCACAAAAATAAAAGCAAGAAAACAAACCTAGTTCTACATCAATTCCTGCTGTCATAGACAAGGAGTCTACATGAATCACAGTCCCTCTCTGCACCCATGCAAGATGGTGGAATTTTTAAGAGGTGGAACCCAGGCTGGGAATGAGTTAGTTCAAACCCAAAATCCCAGCACTTGGAAGGTTGGGGCAAGTGAATTACTGTGAGT
Organism: Eospalax fontanierii; assembly: GCA_035773235.1. Classification (NCBI taxonomy): domain Eukaryota; kingdom Metazoa; phylum Chordata; class Mammalia; order Rodentia; family Spalacidae; genus Eospalax; species Eospalax fontanierii. The sequence continues at coordinate 15,663,400 of CM069546.1, forward strand.
TCCAGGCCATCTCGGCCTACATAGTGAGTTTGAGACTAGGGTAGGCTACAATATGAGACCCTGTCAGACACATACACACACACACACAAACACACACACACACACACACACACACACACATGCACACACACACACAGGAGGAGGGGTGAGGACAGCCTAGTGAAGAAGATATTGAGACCCCAGCCCCTTCCTCTCTCTCTTTGTTTCTTTGCTTCTGGCTTCATTAAGTGAGTGACTCCCAAAGGGACATATTCCTACCATAATGGTCTGCTTAACTACAAATCCAGAGCAATGGGTCAACCAAGCATGGACTGAAATTTCTAAGACTGAGCTAAAATGAAACTTTTCTCTTTTTAAGTTGTTTACTTCAGGCATTTTGTTATAGCATCAGAAACACAGTTGAAGCATGAAAACTAAAAATAATTCATGTACACATATATCCTTTTATTTGTTCTGTTTTATTTTGAGACAGGATCTCATGTTTCCCCAGACAGGCCTTGGATTCGCTAGCCAAGGCTGACTTTGCACTCCTGATCCTCTGCCTCTACCTCCCAAATGCTAGGATCACAAGTATGCCCCCCTGCCTGAACTTGTGAAGATTGGTACATCATGTACACAATGTATTATGCTGTAACACAGTATCAATATTTAATATAATATGAGGGTTAGAAATGTCTTCATAACTCAGAATAAATTTTTTCTAGCTGATTAATCCTCGGGGGAGAAATGTACTAGCTCAATATATGATGGGACAATGAGGTCTCTTTTTGGCCAAATGACCAAGGTTAAGGGCAAATGGGGGCTGGGCAAGATGCTCGCCTTGGCAGTCATCTGGGTAACTTCATCCAAGCCTGCCAGTCTCCATCACACATGGTGTCTTCATCCATCCATCTCCAGCCATAAAGGCCTCATTTTTAAACAGGCTCTGAGCCATTTGCCTGAAATTGAACAACCATGGGATTCTTCTGCCAAATAAACATCTGCAAATATTCTTATAAATATGAGTGACCTTCAAAGACTCTTCTCATTTTTCAAGTTAAGGTTACCCTAACTGTCCAGCTTTTTTGTCTTTTAGGAGAACATATACTCTGTGGTCAGATGAAGCTTTGTGTGTGTGTGTGTGTATGTGTGTGTATTACCTGGATGTATGTAACCGCACTGGTCAAACAATGTCAACAGAGGTCAGAAGAGGGCATCAGATTCTCCTGGAACTGGAGTTATGGACAGTTCTTAGCTGTTGTGTAGGTACTGGGAATTGAACCCAGGTCCTCTGCAAGAGCAGCTAGTGCTCTTCACCACTGAGCTATTTCTCTAGCCCCCAAGATGAGGCTTTAAATCTATGCTTTATGCTGCTAGATGTAAACTGGGGGACATTTTTAAGCTCTCTGAGCATCAATATTTTCATTTGTGATAATGGGACCTACAAGTTTTACACATTTTCACAATAAATATTGAGTCCTGGGACTAGGGATATGGTTCAACTAGTAGAATGTTTGCCTCAAATGCACAAAGACCTGGGTTAAATTCCCAATCAGCTCCAAATAAAACAGCATGCTGGCATACACCTGTAATCTCAGCACTTGAGAAGATGGGACAGGAAGATCAGAAGTTCAAGGTCACCCTCTATTTGATAGTAAGTTCAAGACCAGCCAGGGATACATGAGACCCTAGCTGAAAGAAAGGAAGAGAGAGAGAGAGAGAGAGAGAGAGAGAGAAGAGAAGAGAAGAGAGGGGAAGAGGAGAGAGAAAGGAGAGGGGAGGGAAGGGAAGGGAAGAATTCAAAATCATGTTTGAGGAGGACTGGAAAGATGGCTCAATGGTTAAGAGCACTGGCTCTCTTGCAGATGACTCAGATTTGGTTTCCAGTACCCACATGGCAGATAACAACTATCCATGACTCCAGTTCCTGGGAATCTGACACTCTTCTGACTTTTGCAGGTATTGCATGCATGGTTGCACTCAAATTAATGCAGGCACAACACTCGTACACATAAAATTAAAATAAATTAATTTAAAAAATTTTAAGAATTGGATGTGATTTATGTTGGGTTTTTTGTTTTGAGTTTTGAACATTTATTGGGTGGAAGTGTGTAGGTGTGTACATGTATGTATTATTACACTCATGGGAGTCAGAAGACAACTTGATGGAGTTGGTTCTCTTCTACCTTATAAATTCCAGGGCTCAAATGCTTAATCATCAGGCTTGGCAGCAAGCACCTTTGCCCACCTAGCCATCTCACAGCCCCATTCTTGGTTTACTAATGAAAAAAAATTTTCAGGACCAATCAATATAAAGCAAAGTTGGAATTTATTAAGAAACAGTTCTGCTTAAGCTCAGGGGTTAGGAACAAAGACAAGACATACCCAAAACATGGTGCTGGGCTTCCCAAAAGAGAGAGTTGCACAATTGTCTTAACAATAGCCATATGTAACATTTTTGTGATTTCTGAAGTTAATTGTTCAAAGTATCTCTCCTGGCCTCAAACAGGGTATGTATCTGAGAATAACCATGAACACTTGATCCTCCTACTGATTACAAGAGTTATCATCAGGTCTGAGATTGTTCAAAGGGTTTCTAAGAAACTTTTAAATTTTAGTTAACAAAATTGTAGGGTGGTTTTTGAGGAACACTGAACAGGATTACAAGTTGATACTTTGTGTGTGTATGTGTGTGTGTGTGTGTGTGTGTGTGTGTGTGTGTGTGTGTGTAGAGAATCAAGAATAGCCAAAGATCAGGTAGAGGGGCTTTCTACCAAACCTGATGACCTGAGTTCAATCTCCAAGAATCATATGGCTGAAGTAGAGAACCAACTCTCTCAAGTTGTCCCATGACCTCCACACCCATGCCATAGTAAATGTGCCTACACACACACTAAATAAATATAAAAAGAAAAAAGTCAAAGGAATTCTTATATATGTAAGTTACAAGGAAGTCAAGATATATGTTTTGATAGTAAATAATATAATCTTATTGGTCTGTTTTTCCATTTATTTATTTCTTGTTTGTGGGGGGAGTCACATATGTTGCTGGGGGAGGTCATCGAATAAGCTGCGGGAGCCATTGCTCTCCTTCTACCTTGCGACTCCCAGGGACTAAACTTAGGTGGCAGCAAGTGCCTTAACCTGCCTGGTGAGCCATCTTGTCTGCCCCTCATAATCTTAACTGTCAGAAAATGGCAGATTAGGACCCACAGATGACTCATGGCTCAGTGGGTACAATTAGACAGCAAGCACGCTTCATTGTTATTTTAATTCTTATTTGAAGTATTTCTATTTTAAAAGTAAATAAAAGGAATCCGGTTGCTGTGCAGGCAACTGTTGATAGTTTAGTAGAAAATTCTTGCCTCGAAGACTTCAACCAGATTCTGGGGAGAGAGGTTCCTTTTCCTTTTCATGTCTCTTTAATTTTCTCAGTCTTTGCTATCCTGTTTCAGAAAGAGAAGCAGTGTTTCAATTTTTTGCAAATCTCTCATTTAATATAGGGCCTGGATAGCTGCGAGGTGGAGGGACCTGTCCTTTTTTGCATACATTCTGTCACACTGTCATATGACAGGCTCTGAAAAACTCCACCACACATTCATGACAAAATGAGTGTGAAAAATGTAAATAACTTACCGTTATGCAAACTTGATTTCATAGCAGACCTTTTGAAATACACTTTAAGAACTATTTGAAAGAAGAGTTTATTTTTAGACAAGTTTTACATTTTAAGATTCTTCTCTACATTCCTAACACGAGAGTCGTCAGAGTAAAACCGTTTTAAGAACGAACAAGGCACTTTCTTTTGTGCTAAATAACAGGTTTTGCCGTAATTCAAGATGGCAACCGTGGCGCACAGTACAGTCCGTACAGTGACGTCACACAGCGGCTTCTGCACGCCTTCTCCCAGAGGTGGCCACTACATTTCCCAGGATGCTTTACCGACGACGACGCCATTGGTTAGCGTGGCCGGAAGTGCACCTGACTGAGAGGAAGCAGAGGGCCTCGGAAGCTGGGACGGTGGAAAGCGGAGCTGTGAGGCTGTGAGTAGTGTTGTGGGTCTCGTGGCGGGGGGACCCGCGCGGGGAGAGGCTCTCTTGACCTGGGACTTGGGCTGCCGCGTCCTCCTTGAACTCAGCGGGGCGCGGCGCGGCTCTGGCAGGGAGGCGGTCTCCGCACCCCGGTCCCGCTGTTTTAACTTCTGAAGCTGGCTAGGGCGAATTGGGACGTTGTCGCGACCCCACGGACGTTGTGTTTTTTGCTAGGACCAGCGGGGCCGGACCGTGGCCGGTCTGACTCAGCTTCTGGAGCACCGGGGGGGGGGGGGGTTGGCTGCACGTTAAAGTCACGTAGGTCACTTTTTTTAAATGGACAGGTGCGCAGGCCCGATTGCAGACCCGAGAAGCCGATGTGTGAACCTCGTGGTTTTCTAAACCCTCTTAGGCGGTGGTACCCAGCGAGGGTTGAGAGCAAGATCTCCCAAAGCCGGGCTCTGCCACCCGGAGATTCTGGGTTCGGACCCCTTGCGCAGCGACTTCGGTTCCCCGCTTAGCCCCGTCGGCTTTATCGCTTGCATTTCGGTGGAATTGTTAAATTGTTTAAGCCCCACAAGAAACTTATCCTTGGGCTTCTGGTGGCGATGGTGGCAAAGTTGGACTTTGTATCCTACTGACGATTTGCTCATTCCTTCTGAAGAAAGATTAGAACCGTTTCTTTTTCTTTTTTCTCTTCCTTGTCACTGTTTGGCTTCGACCCAATTTTTGCTACTCTGCAAACAGTGGGACGTGGAGGAGTCTCATTAAAATCAGTCCTTTAATTCGAGTAGAGATTGAGGGTGTGGCACAGGAATAAATTGGTGGTTTACAATCTGGTCAGGTCCCTAAATTCCATCTCCAGCCCCGGTGGGAAGTGAGGGGATCGGCCACTTTATAAACTATTTTGGGGTGCCAAGAAAGAGATTGATACCTAATCTCATGTAGCTCAGTTTTGCCTAGAATCTTCTATATCATCAGAGATGACCTTGAACTCCAGATTTTCCTGCTGCCATCTCCCAACACAGTGTTTACTTGCTAAAAAGCAATTATTTAAAAAAAATAATTCCAGTGAAATTAAGCTGGGATGGGCCAGCAGATTGGATGCAGATGTTAAGGTGTGAAATACAAATTGTAAAACTATATATACATATATAATCATCATTACATAACAGATGCTTTCTCTTTTCCCAGATAATTTAGCCTCACCTCCCTCCCTGAACTCAACATGGGAGAAAAGTCAGAGAACTGTGAAGTTCCAGAAGATCTGTTAAGTGGTTTGAAAATTACAGATTCTCAGGAAGCAGAGTCTGCCAGCCTTCCTGATCCCAAAGGTCAACATTCCCAGAGCAAGCTGGTCAAGGATGATGAGGCCCTTCCCCAAGAGGACCAGGGAGAAGAGGAGTGTTTTCATGACTGTAGTGCCACATTTGAGGAGGAGCAGTCAGGGGCCCATAAGATTGAGAACAATGCTGGCGATGATTCGAATTCCTCTGAACTAGACGAGGAATACCTAATTGAACTGGAAAAAAACATGCCAGAAGAAGAGAAACAGGTAAATTCTGTGCATAATCTGCTTCTTAAGCCACTTTCTTGTAGTTTCCTTTTGGGGGATATAGTCTCTCAATGTAATCTTTGCAGAACTGAAACTCACCATGTGAAGTAAACTTGCAGTAATCCCCATGTCTCTGCCTCCCAATTGCTGGGATTACAGATGGGCCACCCATCTGGCTTTTGTGGGTCTCTTGTAACCCACACCGGCCTAGAACTCTTATGATGTTGCTGAGACTGACCTTGAACTCTTGATCCTCCTGCCTCAACTTCCCTAAGTGCTGAGATTACAGGCCTGAGCCACCATGTCTAGCTCAAACCTCTTTTTAAAATTTTAATTTGTTACTTTTGTTCCTGTATTGTTTTCTAAGACAGTATGTGACTACATAGCCCAGACTGAACTTGAGCTCCTAATCTTCCTTCCTTTACCTTCTAAGTGATGCACTGCCCGCATGTATGACCAAGCCTTGTTTAAACCTCCTTTAAAGACAAATAAATGCAATATTGGCAGGTAGCAGACACCTGTAATCTCAGCATTCCAGAGATTTCAGGCCAGCCTGGTACTCATATGGAGACTTTGTCTTTAAGAAGAAGTGGTTGGTAATATATAATAGACTGCTTCATCTGTAAGAGTAACATCATGTCCTTACTGGTAAAGAGTAGTCACAGATCTGAGATACATCCTTAACATGACAGGAAAACACTGAACATGTCAACTTAACAAAGCTATTACTGTTTTTTCCCTATGTATCTAGAATTCTTTGTCTCATTAGGGATCTATAGCACGCCTTATAACATGTATGTATATATGCTTTTAGCTTGTTTGGAGGTTTTGTCATATTAGTGATCAAATACAAGACCTTACAAATGCAAGTGTTCTACTCTAAATTATATACCAGCCCCATGTTTTAGGGTTTGTTTTATTTTGTTTTTGTTTTTTGAGACAGGGTCTCCCTGTACACTCTTCCCTCTTTCCTTGGGCCATATCCTTAATTGGCAGGCCTTCTCTTTTGGAAATAGAACTGTCTTCTCTGTATCCTCCTGTCTTATCGGATAAGCAAGGAGGTCTGAAGAGTTACCACTCTGTGCTTATCTGCAAAGAACTTGAATGAGATAGTGTTTATGCCACGGAATCCTACGGGTAAAGTGGTTAGCATAAAGCTCCAGGGGAGTAAGTTGAGATAACAAATGTGTAACACCACAGGTTCAGCTTCCGTAGAGAACTGCTAAGACAAATTTCAGGTGACATACCCTTTAGAGAAGCTGAGAGGAGGTCCAGCATCAACCCAAAAACAAAGAGAAGTCATTACTTTTAAATCCTTATAGAGGGGAGGGCTCTAAGGTGAGCATGCCTTGGAGCTGCAGTGTGCCGAGGGCTTAGTAAAAGTACTAGGTAGGATGTGTGACCATGCATCATGTTGTCTTGGGCTTAGGTGGCAGGAATTTATCTCTTACACATCCCCCACCCTTCTTTGATTTAGGTTTGCTTATTTTAAGACAGGGTCTTAATATGTAGCCCAGACTGACCTCAAATTTATAGCAGTCCTGCTGATCCCTGTGCCACAGCTTCCCAAAGTGCTGAGATTATAGGCATGAGTCACCATGCCCTGCCTTGTTTTCTTCCTGTGGCAGAGTCTGGTGATATAGCCCAGGCCTTAAATTTATAATCCTCTCTCTGAGGATCCCAAGTGCAAGCATCGTAGGTGTACATCTGACAGGTGCATTTCACTACTAAATCATTTGGTTTTAATGTGAAAGTTATCTTTTTAGGAATAGAGTGGGAAGGGTTTTGAGACAGGTTCTCATAACACTGGCTGGCTTCAAACACTATATAGTTGAAGATGACCTTGTATTCCTGATCCTCTACCTTCCAGGGGCTGGGATTACAGGCATACATCATCATGGGAAGCTGAATGTTAGATTTTTTGCTAATGTGTGTCATCAGAAGTGAATTAAAAGCTGGACCCAGTGCCTGTATTTCCAATATTTAAGAAGAGGAAGCAAGGCTGGGCTTGGTGGTGCATGCCTTTAGCTCCAGCAGATCTCTGTAAGATCAATGCCAGACTGTTCTATGTAGTGAGTTCCAGGCCAGCTGGGACTACAGGGAGACCCTGTCTCCAAAAGACTAAAAAACAAAAGTAGATAACTTTTTTTATTATATTTATTATTACATTTATGTGTGTGTGTGTGTCCATGTGTCCATGAATAAAGGTCAGAGGACAACTTGCTCACACGTACACATTCTGCTGTGTGAGTCCCAGGATTGAACTCAGGTCATCAGGCTTGTCAACAGGTACCTTAATAATTTGAGCCATCTCTCTGCCTAAGATAATTTGTTATTGTCCAAAACTTTAATATTGCAAATAGAATACTTCTCACTGCATTCCTCCTTTCAAAATGTGTGTATGATTTACATTCAGTGGAATAGTATATATCAAGTCTATCATGTACACTTCAGTAAATTTTGACAACTCTATTCACCTGTGTAATTCATTCCTTTCAAAATGTAGACCGTTTCCATCATGGCAGAAACTCTTGTGCATTCTAGGCATTCCTTTTCCCCCACCAGCCCAAGGACCCATTCTTCTGATTCTTTTCTCATAATGTTTTTTTCTGTCCCAGATTTTCATATACAATGTTACACAATAGTATGTTTTTTTCTATTTTACATTTTTTATATAAATGAAATGTTTTCTTAGTTTGAAAATTCCTAACACTGTCTCAGCAGTAACATGTTATATTCACCTTCCTGTTATTTTTAAAGATGCAAGTCACTTAAGCTCCAGGGAGATAACCTATGAGACTACCCTTAGCTAAAATGGTGCCATTCTTTTAGCATGTGTATGCATGTGTTCATGTTGACATGCATGTGTGAGGTGCTGGGGATCAAACCCAGGATGTTACATGTACTAGGCCGATGTTCTACTACTGAGTTACTGGCTATTTTGTGCTAGTGTTAGAAGCATTCTTGACCAGCAAAATAGGGCAAGAAATGTCTTCATTGCATGTATGGTTTGGTTATTTACAGGTCATTGGTATAAGGAAAATTTATACTTAATTCCACAGAAGTCATGGGACTCAAAAAGGAAAGAAATCTGTGGCCAAAAAATGAAAAGATGTTTCAGCCTTACTAATCTAATAAATTTTAAAATGCAAATTAAAACATGTCTAGTCAGATATGCTGATCCGTACTTGTAATCATAACACCAAATAGAATGTACATTTGAGGGCAGCCTAGCCAGCAGTGTAAGACATTGTCTAAGAAAACAAAAAATTGAGGCACTGATATGACTCAGCAGGTAAAGGAACTATTGACCAAGTCTGGTGATCTGAGTTTGATCTCTGCGATCCATGTGGTGGAACAGAAACCATCCCTACTAACATGTCTTCTCACCTCTGCACACATACCATGACACATGCTCACACTTACACACACACACACAAATATGTGTATTAAAAGTTCTCAGAAGAGATCAAAATATTGATGATACGATGACATGTATGTAGAGCCCAGAGGTCAGCATCAGGCAAGCATTCTACCATCTGAGCTCCACCCCTAGCCCACAATATCTCATGTTTATTTAAACAATGGCTAGTAAATAACATGTTATACAGCATAACTTTAAAGCCCTGATTCTGTTCTAGGCATTTATTATGAAATCATTAGAGACATATAAATATAGGCACAAGGATGTGTTGTAGAGTTACTTATTGTCTTAGAGGGCTGAGTGATAGATTATCCTTTTTTGCCCACCACCCTTGTATGGTCTGCTAGAGTTTGTACACAGGGCCTCAGGCATGCTAGGCCACTGAGCTGTAGCTCCAAATTTTTAAATTTTGTAAACTAAAATGTATTTAGTGTTTTTAATGGGCTTGTTCCTTACCACAGGTTGTAAGATGTGTTTAAGTACAGTATCCAGCTATCGGGTGGACAGATGGCTCAGTGGTTAAGAGCATTGGCTGCTCTCGCAGAGATCCGGGTTTGATTCCCAGCACCCACATGACAGCTAATCATCTGTAACTCCAGCTCTGACCTCAGGCATTACATGACCCAGGTGCATTTACATATGAGCAGGCAATGCATTCATCCACATAAAAAATAAAATATTAAAAAATATATCCAACTGTCTGTTGCTTAGTACTCGGTGCATGGTGCATAGGATTTGTTGTTGTCAGACAGTCTTACTGTAGCCCGTCTAGCCTTAGACTGATCCTGCTGTCCTTTCCCTCTTCCGTGTACTTTTCCTAGAGTTGTCTGAGTCTCATGTTTTAACCATTCTTCACCTCATTTTCAGAGTATGTCAGTGTTATTACTATGGGCATGCCAATGGGAAATAACTATTTTGATTGCTCTAGATTGTTTCAGTGACTTCCTAAGTGGTCTGTCTTCCCTGTTCCAGCTAACTTTGTGAGCAAGCTTGATTTTGTTTCCTTTTTCGTTTATTTTTTAGTCATCTTTTTGTTATCATTTAAATTGGGGTTCATGAAGGCATCAGGCCAGCACTGTACCATCTAAACTACATTAAGTCAGACCCTGGGATTTCAGGTCTGGACGGGACCTAAGGTTTGGAGTGGGCGGGGGGAGGGGGTTAAAATCAAGTGCGTGAGGGAGGGAGGATATGTGCACATTGATATTGGAGTCTGTAGAGGGCAAAAGGAGGTGTGTCAAATCCCCTGGAACTGGAGTTACAGATGGTTGTGAACTGTTCATTCTGGGTGTGAGAGACAAAACTTGGGTCCTCTACCAGAACGGTGTATACTGTTAACTGCTGAGCTATCTCTCCAACTCTTGAACCATAGATTTTGATCCTGAATTTAAGCCAGGAACATGAAATTGTTTGCTCTGTATTTGGGAGTTAGTGAGACCTGTTTACATTAATTGCTGGTAGAAAAGTCAAAATGACATTCTGTATTTCTTACCCAAGTGTGTTTGGGTACTGTGCTTGAGTGGAAGCTGTTGTGTTCGTAGCAGTGACTTCTTAGAGCTGCAGAGGGAAGCATAGCACTGCTGGTGGGTGATGATTTGGAAAAATAACTTGCTGGTATGAGGCTTTTGGTCTTTTCCTCAGTCTGTGGAATGCATGCTAACCACAGGATTACTTGAGATTATTTTTTTAATGTTTTCATTTAATAATGCTAGCAGATATACTTGGAAGCTCCAGGTTTCTGTAATACAAGGTTTTGTTTGGTTGGTTGGTTGGCTGGTTTTCTGAGACAGGGTCTCGCTCTGTAACCCTAGCTGGCCTGTAACTTTCTCTGTAGATAAGTCTGGCCTCACATACACAGAGATCCCTTACCTCTGCCTTCCAAGTGCTGGCATTACAGGCATGCACCACCATACCCAGCTATAATACATTTTTTATTACATTTACTTATTTCATCTGCAGTCAGGTAGAGAGGGATGTGCCTGTGTGCAGTTGCTCTCTTCCTTTATTCAGTCTGGGGCGATACCCTGCCGGGTCCCTGCCTGGGGAGGAGTCTCACTGACAATTAAGATGAGTACTCCAGCTGGGCGGGGTGACTTTAATCTTAGCTCTTGGGAGTCAGAGGCATGTTGGTCCTTATGAAATCAAGGCCAGCCTGATCTGCAAGAGGGGTTCTAGGCTAGTTGGGGCTACAGGGAAACCCTGTCTCAAAAAAAAAAAAAAAAAAATGTTCCCACATCAGTTAATATGATCAGAATAATCCTCCCCAGAGCTAAAGAGATGGCTCAACACTTAAAACGTGCTGCTCTGCAGAGGACCTGAGTTTGATTCTCAGTACCCATGTTGGGCTGTGCTCACAATTGCCTGTAACTCTAGTTCCAGAAGGATCTGGCCTCCATAGGCATCTACACTCACATACATATACCCACACACTTACATACATAATTTAAAAACTGAAACTAGAAAAAAAATGATGACCCCACACACACACACAGGCATTCCCGAAGGTCTACCTCCCAGGTGATTTTAGATTCTGTCAAGTTTACAATTAATACTGACCATCACACATGAGTATATTTAATGGCCAAAGAATCTACTCTAAAACCTTAAGTTCAGTACTATGCATTTTAACACGTGCAGCAAAAAATCAGCACTCTTCTAAACCACTGACCCTATGACCAGCTCCATTCTTGGCCTAGGCATAACCTATTGACTTTACCATTGTACCAGATATGCATACTCTACATTGATACGTAGATGAAGGCAACCTTGAACCCTGTTCCTCCTGCGTCCACCTGCCATCTCTTTTCTGTTCAACTAGACTGTAGATTCATTGTTTGCTTCAACTGAGACTGCATCGTCAGACTAGTAAAAAGCCAGGCATTCTCCATTTCCTTGCCATTAGGATTGCTCTTTGTGTTTGACAGCACCACTGGACACCGATTATGTCTCCTTTTCTAAATCAAGTCCGCCTCCACCTGGGGTGAAACTGGTAGTTTCTTCGCTGCTCCCTTACACTGTTAGAATTACCGTGTTGAAGCTGAGTGTGGTGGCCCATTCCTTTAATCCCAGCACTCAGGAGGCAGAGACAGGAAGACTGCCTATGAAGTAAAGGCCAGCTTGGTCTACAGAACAAGTTCTAGGCCAACCTGGGCTACACAAGACACTTTCAAAAAAAACAACAGAAAAGAATTACCATGCTGAATGAAACAGAAGAATGGGAATAGTTCCCTGCAAGTATACCACAGATTTCTACCATTTTTCCCCATGGATAACTTTTTCACTAGAAAACGTTTTCTTTGCTGTAAGCCTTTGGTCAGTTTCCAGGGGACTGAAATGAAATGTTGGTTGCTGTTTGCTTGTTTATTTAGTTGATTGATCGTTGTTTTATAATGTTGTCCAGTTTCATAGCAATTATTTTTTTACATTTATTGATTTATTGTAGGAGGAGTATGTATGTGGGTATGCATGTTCATAGTTACTTTTTAGGGAATAGGATTTGGCAACCTCATTGAGAGCACACATGAAGTCCTACTTTATACTGCATTTTGAAATATGTAAATATTATGCACTCAAGAAGTAAATCAGAAAGGATAAAGAAAAATCAATCCTTAAAATAAATTATAAAAATTCAAATTGTCAAGTTTGGTGGCACATATCTTTAATCCCAGCACTCAAGAGGCAGAGGCAAGGAGGTTTCTGAGTCTATATAGTAAGTTATAAACCAGGACTATGTAGTGAGACCCTGTCTCAATGAAAACAAACAACCAGACAAATTAATAACTTGGTCAGAGAAAAGACAATGCTGATAACATGGGAAGCAGAGCACCCTGGAATCAGAAAGAACTGGAGCCGAACCTTGACTTCTACCTAGTGGTGTCTTTGTGAGTTTTTTTCCTTTCTTTTAGCTTTGAGTTTTGGGGAGTTGGTTTTGGTTTTATTTATTTACCTATTTAGAGGCAAAGTCTGACGTAACCCAGGCTTGCCTCATACTCAAAGCAATCCTCTTTCTTCCGCCTCCTGAGTGCTGGAATTGCAAGTATGCAATCACCATGTCTGGTTTTATTCAATGCTGGGGATAGAACCCAGGGCCTCATGCACGCAAGTAAGCAGTCTGCTAATTTAGCTACATCCCAAACCCAAGGATGGTTTCATTTATGAATGGATCAAACCTCATTCTAAGTGAGGGAACATCAGTATTAGAAACCAGAGTTTTCACTGTGGGGGGAGGTAAGGAATAATCCTGTGTTACCCAAAGGGCCCCATAGAGAGGGACAGAAAATGCCTTTCACAAGAGCTAGTTTGCCCAATTTGAAGGCCTGTACACCATCTTGCAGCTTATGAACTCATTATGCATTGTAACATTGTTTTGTTATTGTAATTTACAAAAATAACCTATAAAGCAAAATTAAAATTTGAAATTAGAGATAATACGTGTAGTCTGCACTCAGAGAATGGTTGTGTAAAGGCAGCTCTGAAGAGGAAATAGAATTTGTGCTAGGCTTTCAGAACTAAGAAAAACTTGGCTTTCTTTGGAAGGAAGAGGATATTGGAGAGTTGTTCAATAAAAGGTCTCCAGAACATCCCAAGATTAGAATGCATAAGCCAACACATGGAATGAAGAATAAACATTGTCTGTTTTGGAAGGCTGTGAGATCAGTCTATGTAGAAGAGGTGACTTGCATAGTATTAGGGAAGAAAAGATTGGAATAAAACTTTAGTGTAAGGAATATGAGTTGTTTTTTGTTGATTGTGATTTGAGAGATTGGAGTCAAAGCCTGTGTATATGCAAAACAAGCACGCTTCCATCATGCCATACCCACCCCTGACTTCTTTTAAAAAAAATTTGTGAGATTGGGCCTTGCTAAGTTATTCAGACTGGCTTGGAACTTGGTCTGTAATCCAAGCAGAACTGAATTTATAACCCTCTCTCCATAACCCTCCAAGTAGCTAGGATTGCATGCTTGTGCTGCCAGGTCCAGCCAAGAACAAGATGTTTCTGGATCTTGATTTTTCTCATATATAAAAAGACCTCCATGCTCACATCTCATCATCTTTGGGACCACAAATGAGCTAATACATGTTGCAAAAGACAGTAAGCAGTGAAATGATATATTGATGTACAGTTGTGCTTAAATTTTAAAACCATATTGAGAAAGGCAGCTTTAACCAGATGTGATGGCTAACCTATAATCCCAGCACATGGGGCCTGGTGCAGGAGGATTGCTGCTAGCTGAAATCCAGCCTGACCTACATAGTAAGAGTCTGTCTTTGGGAGGGAGGAGTTTAACTATTGAGAATTTGGTCCATTCATCAAAAGCACTGTTTTTGGAGTTTTCCTTGTGAGTTCCTGTGATTTACAGTACAGAGTATATGTTACCATTTTCCCACTGAGTTTTCTATGAAAGGGACGGGTGCAAGATTTCTTGGTTCTGTGAAAATAGAAAATAGAGCAGATGATTCTCTGTGAGTCCCTGAATGCATTAAAAGGCATTGAGGAGGTGTGTGAGAGAGCAACACACACGAGAGGCTTCTGTCAGAGAATAGAACCTGAAAAGACTTGTACCTCTCATGCTGCAGAATACCACAGTTAATGTCTGTGCAAGAAGGAGGCTCCGGATGCTTAGCATGCCAGCACCTGCAACCTATGGAAGAAGTCCGTCCTTGGGCCCAGGAACATCACATACTGTGTGTGCTGTCCTTTGGAGAATGTGTTCAGGCTGCAGAGTAAATCCCAGTCTTTGTTCTGGAATCAAGTCGGTCTCGTTGCACAGTTGGGAGATAATTTGGGTTTCTCCTCAAAGTGCTATTTTTAACTGTTTCCATGGAGATGTTCAACATGGTATTGGTAATTGCATTAATCCTCCCTCAGTTACACCATTAGTGGAGCAGGCAGTGACAGGTCTTTCCACTGTGCCACTTCTAGGTTATGATATATAAGAACGAGTATTGACCTAATAATTATATTCAAGAGTCCTTGTCTTTGTTAATTCAACTTTTAGACCTCCTAATTATAGAGAATTGGTTAAAAAAAAAAAAAAAAAACTTCTCAGGCTGACCTTACTGGTTGTTCTTTTGTAGGTGTACCTTAGCTCTCATCTTTGTCCATTGGATTTTTTTTTTCTTTTTTTATTTTTGAGACAGGGTCTCTCTGTAGCCTCAGCTGGCCTGGAATCATTATGAAGACCACCTGCCTGCCTCCGCCTCCCAGAGCTGGGATTAAAGGCATGTGCCACCACCCGGCACCGATTGGAAATTTAATATTATAAATTTACCAAGGAGTGAGTGATCTATTATGTCCTCTGGTTGGCTGTTTCATCTGAACATAGAACCTTCTTTATGAGTTGCCTCTGGAGAACACATTATAGACTAGAAAGGAGGTTGAGGTTAGTTAAAGCAGAGCAAATTGAATGTTCTTCAACTGAAGGGTTTCTGCATTGAAATAACTGTTAACTACATTTCTTACTGGGTTTTCTTGGCTCTTCAGCACCCGTCCCTATAGTTCCACTTGGAGGTGTGTTGTCATCTTGTTGAGTGGCTGCAGCCTGTGTCTGCCACTCCATTTCCTAACAGGCAACTGAAGTGACCTATGTGTGGCTTACTGGATACTTCTGACCATATCTGGAGTCTAGATCAAGTAAAGCAAAGGCAAGGCGATGGCCAGAATTTTATTTGCTACCATTACAGCCCTGTCTTGGCCAGACTAAGAAAGCACTGTGTTTTCTGCTTTTTCACCAGAGCTGCCTTGCACCCTAGCTGTCTCTTTCGCTTATGCTTTAAGCTTTCCATTGATACTTCAAACTCCTAGTATCTTACCAATAAATCTGCTCCTAATATGCTTTGCTTTGTTTAGCATTGTTTTCCTGGTGTTCTGAACCTGTGACATACACAACAGTAGAGAGCATTATGATCCAAGCACCTCTCTGTGGGTGGTACTAGAGAAAAACTTAGTACAGTTCTTTTTTTTTTTCCTTTTATCACGACTAACACTTCTTTTGCCTTTTTTTTTTTTTTTTTTTTTTTGGTTGTCTTAGAATAGCCCTTCCTCTTAGATGTGGTGTCTTGGGGTTGGGAGGGGGTCTAGTTTTGTCTTGGGGGTTGGGTGGGTGGGTGGGTGGTTTTTGGTACTGGCAACTAAACCCAGAGCCTCCTGAATGCTAGCAACTGCTCTATGACTAAAATGTATCCTAAAATGAATTATTTTATGTGCTATGTATCTGGCATACAGTTGATATACAAGACTTAGAGTCTGTTTGTACCTATCTTTTAGTTTGCTTACTGAGGTTAAAGTGCCATGTTTTATCCAAATACAGTAATAGATGTGGAAAATACCCCATCTTAGCATATTATTAACAGGCTTCTCCGGAAAAATAATATTTTTAGTTTGGTTCTTAATTTTTACAGTACCAATTATTTAGGTTTTATGCTTCTCTTTGTGCATGAAACAGCCTAACATTATTTCTTGTTTTTTCAAGATTAAGTGAAGAGATTTTGGAGGGGAGAGGATTTCTGTTTTTTGTTTTGTTTTGTTTTGTTTTTTTTTTTTTTTAAACAAGGAAAAACAACGTTTCAAAGGTGGGAAGCAGACCTCCAGATGGTTTTGCCTTGGAGAACCACATTGTCAGGATGTTCCTTAAAGAAAGCGCACAACAGTAAAATTCATTCCGCCCTTGTGTTTCATATATTTATAGCCATCTATGTAAATTGAGTTATTAGAAGCCAAGAGAAAAGAGACCCAGTTTTGAATTTGGGGTTTTGACACAGGGTCTCACTTATAACCATTATTGATCTCAATTTCTCACCAGTCCTCCTGCCTCAGTCTCCTGAATGCTGGAATTACAGGCATGAGCCTCCACACCTGGTTGGTTATATTCTCCTATGTCACTCACTAGTAGGAACTTTGGTAAAAGTGATATATTTCTGAAAAGTTTGCTTACAAAATAGATTGGAGAGGCTTTTTTGTTTGTTTTGGTTTGGTTTGGTTTTGGTCTTTTTGAAACGGGGTCTCCCTGTAGCCCCAGCTAACCTGGAACTCGCTATGTAGACCAGGCTGGCCTTGAACTCCAGTACTGGGATTTAAGGCGTGCACCACCATGCCCAGCAGATTGGAGTATTTTTTTAAAGCTCAGCTTTTTCCTTCATTTATGGTATTGTGGAAAATTGTTCTCTTTCAGAAAAGAAGAGAGGAGAGCACCGGACTAAAGGAGGAGGGGAACCAGCAGTTCAAGAGAGGAGGTGAGAGCCCCGCCGTGCTCGCGCGGTGCCTTGGCCCTCCTGCTTCGTGGTCTGTGAGGCCACACGGAAGAAGGCCTGGGAATGCCTGGCAAAGGAGCCTTTTCCGTCAGTGCTGCTTCCCAGCCCTGGGAATTTTGTTTCTTCACCTTTAAGATCGTCCTCACTGACAGTGGCCAGTTACTTCGTGTCTCTTGCACCTGCATAGTTTTTCTTTTCTGTTATTTATCTTTTACTCCAAAAACTGGGGAATAAAATTCTTTTGACCCTAACCTTGATGAATTGCTGTAAACAGATCCCATTTCCCATTTTGTTGCCCATCAGCATAAGAAATAATTTACATTGGGGTTTTTTTTTTTCTTTCTGATTTTTTGAACTAAGGTCCTACTCTGTAGTTCAGGTTGGACTAACCTCTGGTACTCCTTCCTCAGCCTCCTAAGTCCTGGGCTCACAGGTGTGTCACTACAGCCACCTACTTTCCTTTTTCATCCAGGTGCCTTTTTATTCGATTATTGTGTTAGCTTTTAGTTCCTGTAACAAAAATATCTGAGAGGAAGAGACTTACTTAACTCATAGTTTGAGAAACTGAAAATCCAAAAAGACGTAGTCCCTTCTCTGGTGAGGGCCCTGTGGCAGATGGTCAAAATGTATGTGAAAGAAGAGAGAACATCTCAAACCAAGTAGGAGTCATGGAGAGACTCAGGCTTTATAACGTCTCGCTGCCCTACAAACTCACTCCAGTATGCTGTACTGGTTTCCCCTGCCAGGGAGGCACTACCAGTGACCTAAGGACCTCCCAGTACACTCCACTCTTCAAGAGCCCCTCCCAACATCGCATAGACAACCACACTCCCAACAAACTGCATTCAAACCCTAGCAGTGTTCTTTGTTTCTTTACATTTCCTATATTTGCGTAAGAATAGGGGTTCATTCTAGTAACTTGGGGAAATTATTGGACATTATCATAGCCTGTTGTCACATTTCAGTGTACATATGCTTTAGCTATAGGAGTATTCATAGTTTCCTCTAATGCTTTGCAGATTAATTTTCTTATGTCATGATTTACTTTTTTAAATATTTTATTATTTTTGCTTTATGTTTTTGAGTGTATTGCTTGCTTGTATATAAGTGCACCTTGTCCTGCAGTGTCCATGAAGTCCAGTAGGGGGGCATCAGATGCCCTGGAACTAGAGTTACGGGCAGTTGTGTGCTGCCATTTGGGTGCTGGAAATCGAACCCAGGTCCTCTGCAGGAGCAGCCAGTGTTCTTAACTGCTGAGCTATCCCTTCAGCCCGTGGTTTACATTTTACATAATGGCACTAATAGTTTACTTCTCCACCTCCCCCAAGTGCCGAGGACGGGGCCCAAGGCTGTGTACATACTAGGTGAGCATCCTGTCATTGAGCTATACTCCCAGCACTACAATTTTTTGTTCAACTTGAGTCATGAATATCAGAATTTAGTCTTTCATCTGTCCAGTCCCTTAAACTCCTTTGGAAATTCCTTTGTAAATTGTTAAACCAGTTGAAAGCTGAACAACTAGAGCATGCTGCTGCTGTGAGACTTAGCACTCTCCACTTAGCAGTTCACCAAGCACAGGCCCAGTGAGATGGGGAAGAGCAAGGTACCGTTTCTTTACCTAGGGGAAAGGAGAGATGATGCTTACAGCCTGAAGCATTTCTGCTAGGACTGTCTTTTCATGTGAATGGGAAGCAGTGCATTCTGAGGTCTGCCAAATACAATCGTGACTGCTCTTCTTTTACCTTTTCATCCTCAGATTACCTAGAGGCTGAGACTTCTTACAGTCAAGCCCTTCAGACATGCCCATCTTGTTTCCAGAAAGACAGGTCTGTTCTATTTTCAAATAGAGCTGCTGCAAGGATGAAACAGGTAGGAATCTGGCTTTTTCCCAAGTGCATGGTCTTCCGTTGTTTCATAGCGTAGTTTCTCTCCATATCTAGCTTCAAGTTGCTATTTCTCTTTTCTTGCCCATGTATTTCCCATGAAAAGGTGTAGGGAGGCAAGAAAAGTATTTTGGAAAACTTGACTAAGACTCCTGTAAACATTCCTCATTAAAGTAGCTGGGTGAATACTTGATGGAAGGCAGGCTGACAGAATTCCACTATCTAGGGCAGATCAGCGAAGCATGTAGCCAAGTGGCGTGTGTCCCACAACAGCTGCAGTCACTGCTGTCAGACCTCTGTGATTCTAAAGACTCAAAGGCTGGGAATACTAGTCAGAGCTCATGGCTTAAAGGTGCTTATTACTAAGGCTCTGATTTTTCCATTAAAAGTGAATACTGGGAGAAGTGACCGACACTTAGGACAAAAGGTGTCTTCAAGTGCAAGGATGTGTGTGGAGTGCAGATGTGCTTCTTTGTTGGGACTGTTAGTGAGATTTGTTGCAGATTTTCCTGTTTAGTCAAAATGACTACTATGGCTATATTAAAATAATGAGGTTTTTTATAAATATATACTATACTTTTAGCTGCCACTATTTTTTTAATATTTTATTTATTATTTTTATTTTATGTGTATGAGTCTATTGCCTGCATGTGTGTAAGTGCACCCATGTTGTGCAATGCCCTCAGAGGTCAGAAGATGTCAGATCCCCTGGAACTGGAGTTACTGACAGTTGTTAGCCACCATGTGGGTGCTGGGAGTCGAACCCAAGTCCTCTGCAAGAACAGTCAGTGCTCTTAACCTCTGAGCCATCTCTATAGCCCCTACCTATAAGTATTTGCATTCAAAGTTCACCAGGTAAGTTATTTATCATAATTTATAACCATAATGTTGGCTCAAGATTGGGTTGGTTTTTGTTTTAAAAAACCTTTCCTGGTGTCTCTATCGAAGTCACTGTAGGTGGCAGACTTTTGTTTTTTTTTAAGGCCCTAGGATGGGTAAAGTAATAACTGTGCAGAATTTGTTTTAGGAAAACTAAATCAGTTCTTTGGGCTTTTTGTGTGTCCTTATCTAGCTGGACCCTCACAGCTCTGCCCGCCCCTTCCCCCAGCTCACAGTTCTGCCCGCCCCTTCCCCCAGGGCTGGTGCTCTTGGTGTGCGCCACCACGTCTGGCTAAAAAACCAGTTATTTTCAATGTGTTTAAACTGGTATTAATGTTTTCTATTAGTGATAAGTCTTGCTAGTTTTTACACAGAGCTGAAAATCTCGTCCCTGCCTTTGCTTGTCTGTATCTCCACATACTTGTCTGGACTTGTGAAATGGGATCAATTAAAAAACATCGGTGTCAGGACACATAAACCCGTGTGACTTGTAGAATTTGAGATTCTTTGTGGTTTCCAGAGTTGCTGTGTGTCTGTGTGTGTGTGTGTGTAAATTATTTTATTTTGACTTTTAGCTACTTGTGTTTTTGTTCTGTTATTGCTTTTTGAAATAGGGTCTCAGTTGCCCCGGTCTGGCCTGGAACTCACTGGATAGCCCATGCTAGCCTCAAACTTGCAGCTGTCCTCCTGCCTCCACCTCCACATTGCTAGCATTACAGCCATTACACCACACCAGCAGTATCTCTTAAGTTTGAACTAGCAGACTAGACCAGTTCTTTTCGTTTGTTTTGATGTTGTTTTATTCTCTAGCTGGCCTCAACTTGGTGCAATCCTTCTGCTTTTCTCAGCCTTCAGGTGCTGGGATTGCAGAAATAAGCTACCGTGCCTAGGTAGATTAAGTCTTGAATTACAAAACCATGTGGTCTTGCTAGTGTTTTCTTGGAGCATCTGAGAAGAATTCAAATGAGCATTACTCTCTGACTGTTCCTGTGCAATAGTAGCTCTGTTAATGCTATTTGGGGATCATTTTTATTCTTTTAATAGAATTGTACTTAAGTACTTGTATTTAAGTATTTACTTTTCTTGTTGCTGTAACAAAATGCCTGAGAAAAAGCAACTAAAGGAAGCAGGCTCGCAGTTTGAAAGTACAGTCTGTCAGAGCAGGGAAGGCATGGCCATATTGCATCTGCAGTCAGGAAACAGAGAGGAATGCTGGTGCTCAGCTTGCTTTCTCCTTCTCATTCAGTCTGGGACCCCAGCCAGTGAAGACCCTCCGATATGTAGCGGGGGTCTTCCCCTCAGTTAACCCAATCTGGAAACTCTCAGATATGCCCAGAGGTTTGTTTCTGTGGTGATACTAAATCTTGCCAGGTTGAGAGTCAAGATTAACTGTCACAATACTTTAAGAAAACCCTAAAATTAGAGACCTAAAAGTTTCTAGGATTACTACCTGCATAAGGTGTGAAAGATTCTGAATTTCTCAAGGTGTTGGTGGACTGACAGCTGCTTTGAGAAGTTGTTTGGAGATCCAGGTCAGTACAGAGGACACTCTGTCTCCCTCAACACACACACAATGTTTTCAAAGGTTTCTTTTTATTTCTCTTAACTCTGTGTGTGTGTGTGTGTGTGTGTGTGTGTGTATCTGTCTGTCTGTGGGAATGTGCACATGAGTACAAGTAACTGCAAATACCAGATGGTGTCAGATCCCCTAGAGCTGGAGTTACAGGCATTTGTTAGCTGCCTTACGTGGATTCTGGGAATGAAACTCAGGTTCTCTGCAAGAGCAGTGTGTGTTCTTAACCACTGAGCCATCTCTGCAATCCCTGTGATTATTTGAAATTGATTAGTTAAAAAGAAACTGAGAAGAATTGCAGAAAGGCGTTTGTGGGCTACCTAGCATCCCTGACTGAGTGTGCCTGGTCAGATTTCACGTTCATTTATTTATTTTAATTTTACATGTATCTGTATTTTGCCCGTATATATATAAGTATTCCATGTGCATGCAGTTTCTATGGAGATCAGAAGAGGGGTCAAATCCCCTGGAACTAGAGTTAGGACAGTTTTAGCTGCCATGTGGGTGCTGGGACCGAAACCCACGTCCCCTGGAAGAGCAGTTAATGTTCTTAACCACTGAGCCATCTCTCCAGCCCCATTTTTTAATTTCTTTTTTATAGGTTTTGGTTTTGGTTTTTGAGACAGGGTCTCCCCATAACCCCTCCTGACTTGGAGCTTGCCATGTAGACCAGGCTGGCTGGACCTCACAGAGGTCCACCTGCCTCTGCCTCCCTAGTTCTGGAATAAAGGTGTGCACAACCACCCCAGCAAGAATAGGCTTTTAAAGAAAAGAAAAGGCTTTAAATCATTTTAAACTTTATATATTATGTACATTGCTTTATATATATAGATTTGTTCTTCCTTATGTTTTATATATATTTTATAGAAACAGATCACAATAAGTTCTGATTTCTGTGAGCTAGTTTGTAGAATGCCACTAAACAGCAGACAGACCTGGTTGTTCTGATGTTAATGCACTGTGAGCCACCAAAGGATTCTTTAGTGAGTAAAATGCCCTAATTCCTGTTAAAGAGACCAGCTAATGATAGGAAGAACCACATCTAATTATAGCCTCAAAGCAGCTGGAGAAATGTCTCAGTGGGTGTGAGAACTTGCTGCGTGGACGTGAGGACCACTCCAGCTAGGTGTGGGCCCACATATGCCTATAACCTGTGGGGTACAGAGACAGAAAGATCACTGAGGCTTTCTGGCCACTGGCAGACAATGATGAAGGAGGACACTCAGCCTCCTCCTCTGACCTCGGAGCATACTCCTGCATGCAGAAGTGCTCACCACCCCACACATACACCATACACACAGGTAATAATAGTTTCTGAAAACAAAGCCAACTGTCCCAAGTATAAATTGTAAACGTTTGTTCACGTTTCATAAATTTTCAATTTATAGAAATCTAATAATTTGGGAGAAACAGACTTACATAAAGTTATGTACTATAGAAAGTTTTAAGATTTTTTTTTTAATTTTTTATTTACTTCTGTGTATGCATGTTTTGCCTACATGTATGTAAGTACACCTGTGTTGTGCAGTGCCCACAGAAGCCAGGAAATGGCATTAGATCTGAAGTTACAAGTGGTTGTAAGCTGCCCAGTATAGATGCTGAGAACTGAACTAGGGTCCTCTGCAGGGTCCTTTATTTGAAGTGTTTATATTTCTGTGTTTCAGTAAATACGGTTTATTACAGATATTGTGTTGATAAGTCATACTGTGTCCTAGAGATGGACCATCTGTGTTCTTCCTGCAAGATTCTACTTTAGGTGTGATAGGGTAGCAGCTAACCAAAGAGAGTAATAATTTCCATTATCCCCTGTGTCAACCTTGCTGTTGATCACAGAGTTTTCCCTGTCAGCATTCTGATGTAATTTGGCCTGCAGATGTCTTAGATGGGCAAAGAAGCTGCTTGCTGATTTGAGGTCAATGAGAAGATCACATAACTTTGAATTTTATATTGGAAGTAACAAGTATTTTCCTGTGATTTTCTTAGACATCATTCTTTATCTATAGCTCCTAATATCAGATTATGGTAATGGCCCTCTTAGTCTCTAATATCAAACTAGAAGAATGTATTTTAATGTTTCCTTTCCTTTTAGGACAAGAAGGAGATGGCCATCAGTGACTGCAGCAAAGGTAAAACTGTTGACATACAAGAGCATTACCCCATCTAGACAGACAGATGGCAGGTATACAGTCTCGTATATCCATCCCCTTCTAGTGGAGCTTTTAACGAAGAAGCTTTGTGATATGGCATTTTTAGAGGTACTGTGTTGGAATCACCTTAGTGTAAGCATGCTTTCAACTGAATTTTCAGTCCATTTCTCTTACAGTAGTGAATATTTGAAGAAATATTTTAAGCAACTTTGGCATCAGAACTTGTGTGGGACAGAATTTACCTCCAAATGATCTTCCTTTGTGACTCTGATGGAAGGTCTTAGTTGCTGTTGGCATTTATGTTTGTGAGGGGAAGGGGCACAGCTAAGGGACAAGTTTGGTTAGTTTGAGACAGGGTCTCTTTATATAGCCCAGGCTAGCCTGGAACTCACTGAGTAGCCCAACTAGCCTCAGAGTTCTGATAATCCTCCTCCTCCCTCCCGAGTGCTGGGGTGTAATCCTGTAACGTGTGTGCCACCACAAGACACCAGGGCGGTCTGCTGGGTCTCTTCGCTTGTGGTCAGCCCTCATACCTACTTCCCATCATATTAATTTCCCTTCCGGGTTCTGTACAATGAGTTAAACCTGTGCTATGATATCCAAGTTCCATTAAGATGTATCTTAATTGTAATGAACTCATAAATAGAAACATCACATGGCTAGATTAAGGTAGCTACTCAAAGGAACAGTTGTCCAGTTCCAAATGCTCTGCATCACTGAACCTCTGTAGTTAGAATGGCTGTTGTGAAGCCATGGAGCTTCACTCGGTGCTTTACACTTTCACTATCAGTTACACTTTTATGCACTTATCCACTGTGAAAAACCTGACAGAATTAAAACTAGAAAAACAGTTAACTTTATGCCTACATTAACAACACATACTCCTTTAGCCTGTATTCTATTCTTTCTCATCACTTAATACTACCCTTTTGGTTTTTTGTTTACTTTCTAAATGTTGCAGTATACCCACACTTCTAGCTGTTAACATATTGACATTATAGGCTATGACCTACATGTGAGGGAGGACATGCAGGGCTTTTTTTTCTTTCTGAGATTGAGTTTTTCTTTCTTGCTTAACATTATACTTTCAATCCATTCATGCAAATTTCTTTATAGCTGAATACTATTCCACTTTCTGCATGTGCCACATTTTCATTGACATTCATCCACTGATGGACATCTAGCTTGGTTCCATTTCTTTGTCATCATAAGTCAAGCAGCAGTAAGATCATTTGGGTATGCAAATGATCTCTGTGGTAGGATATGGTGTTCTTTGGGTATATGCCCAAGAGTGGAGTCGCTGGATCATAATGTGTTTTTTTTTGTTTTGTTTTGTGTCTATTGAGGGTTTTGCCTGCCTGTCTGTAAGTGCAACATGTGCATGCACTGCCCACTGACACCGAAGAGGGTGTCAGAATCTTCGGAACTGGAGTTATGGGTGATTGTTAGTCACCATGTAGGTTCTGGAAACTGAATTTAGTTCCTCTGGAAGAGTAGCCTGTGCTCTTAATCCCTGAGTCATCTCTCCAGCTCCTGTTTTTAATTTGGGGAAATTACCAAACTGATTTCCATAATAGTTGTATTAGTTTGTACTCTGACCAGCAGTGAATAAGAGTTCCTCATTCCCCACATCTTCTCCAGCATTTGTTGTCAGATTTATCAATGATAGCCGTTCTGAATGGGATGAAGTAGTATCTCAGAGTAGGTTTATTTATATTCCCCTGGTGACTAGGGATGTGCACATTTTAAAGTAGTTTCTGGCCATTTGTGTTTCTTTTTTTATAAACTGCCTGTTCATGTCATTCACCCATTTGTCAACTAACAATGTTATGTCCTTGGCATTTAATTTCTATAACTCTTAGTAAATGCTGGGTATTAACCCCTGTCTGAAGTAGCCAGTAAAGATGGTCTCCCATTCTGTGAGCTCTCTGTTTGCTTGCTGATGGCTTATTTTATGGTGCAGAAACATTTTAGTTTCATGTAGTCCGTCTTCTGACGGTTGGGACTATTTCCTGTGCTCCTGGAGTTCTGTTTGGAAAGTTCTTACCAAACCCAGTATCTCAAAGAGCACTCCCTATTTTTTCTCTAGTAGTTTTAACATTTCAGTTTTTAAATTAAGATCTTGATCCATTTCCAATTGATTTTTGTACAAGGTGAGAGGTGTGAATCTAATTTCGTTCTTCTTCAGGGGGCCAGCTAGTTTTGCCAGCACCATTTATTGAATTGACTTTTTTGTCTCTTTTGTCAAAAAATTAGGTGGGCATAGCTCTGTTGGTTTATTTCTAGGTCCTCTATTCTGTTATCTTGGTCTACATGTCTGGTTTTATTCCAGTACCAGCATATCGTTATCACTATAGTTCTGTAATATAATTTGAGATCAGGTATTGTGATGTTTCCAACTACATCATTCTTACTCCACAGGGTTGCTCTAGCTATCCGTGGTCTTTTGTGGTTCCATGTGAATTTTTGGATTGCTTTTTCTAGATCTATGAAATACAACATGGGCATTTTGGTGGGTACTACATTAAATCCGTAGATTAATTTTGGTAGTATAGCCAGTTTCATAATATTAATTTTGCCAATACAGGAGTATAGCTCTGTCCACCATCTAGTACTTTCTTTTGATTCCCTTTTCAGTGTCCATTAAGATATTTTCTTCTCAGTTTTTATCAACACCCCCAGAAGTGGTATCACTGTTGTTGTTGTTGTTGTTGTTGTTGTTGTTGTTGTTGTTGATAGCTTCCTTGTGGGACAATTTGTCTTGCCTTTCATACCAATTTGTTCACTTCGCTTTGCATCTCATTCTGATTCCCGTTTTTGTGTTTTATATTTTTTCAGTTTTTCCTTCGCATAATATTTTATATGAAAATGAAAGAGTTGGAAAGAACCTGATGTCTGTTTCCCCCTTTTCACACTTAAGCCCCAATTCCCGCTTCACTGAATCGGCACCCTCTGTTCTGACTTTCTTCTTTTAAACAGAAAAAATGTTTGTTTTGCTTTGTTGTTGCTTATGAGAGAGTCTTACATGAGTCATCCTCCTGCCTCAGCTTCCCAAACCCTGAGATTGATGAATAGCTGTGAACCACCAGCCCAAGAAGTTGAAGATCTGCTCTTTGTTGTTTGGGGAGGGTGGTTTGTGCCTTTGTTTCTGAGCCAGGGTTTCCCAGGGTGGCTTTGGCCTCTCAGGTGTGTTCTCCCACCCCCATTTGTCCATCTCCTCTTCTTTACTAGGTAATATAAAGCTTCGTGAGAGCAGGGAAGTAGCTCAGAAGGGAATAAAAGAAATGTAGGGGATTGGAGAGCTGGCACAGTGGTTAAGAGAGCTCACGACTCTGCCAGAGAGCCTGAGTCCAGTTCCTAGCACCTGCTTTGGGTGCTCACAACTACCTGTAACTCTAGCTCCAGGGGATCTGAAACCTCCATCCTCCTCAGGCACCCATGCTTACATGCAAGGACACATGTACACATCACTTAAAATAATGAAAATGAATGATCTTTAAAAATTAATATAGAACATTTGATTGAAAGCCCAATAAAGGTAAATTTTTAGAACATTTGTTCAGTAAAGAGAGAGATCTGTATAGTAACCTGAAGTTTTGCAGGAGTTGTAAGGGACAGTGTAGGTCGAGTTGAACACGTGTACCCAGTAGTCAAGACCTAGAACAAGAGGGTGGTGGAGTCTGTCACCAGCCATTGTCCTTTAGATCTCCCAGTACATATGTGCTTCAGCTCTGTGTTCTGGAGTGACAAGAACATGGAAAACAGGACTTGGAGTTTAGGCCAAGGTTTGGCGATCCAAAACCATAAGCCAGATGTAGCCTGCCACCTGTTTTTGTACCACCCACAGACTAATAATGATTTTGACATTTTCAAATTGTTGGGAATTAAACTAAAAGAAAAATGAGGGATTTTTTGTGAAAGACATGAAAATTATATGACCTTTCTGTAACATTTTTTAAATATTTTATATTTATATTTATATCATTTTTTAAATATATTATTTTTATATGATGTCCGTGAGTGTCTTGACTACATGTGTATAAATGCACCCATGTCGTTCAGTGCCTGCAGAGGCCAGAAGAGGGTATCAGATCTCCTGGAACTGGAGTTCTTACATGGTTGTTTGTCGCCATATGTGTGCTGGAAAATGATCCTGGGTCTTCTGGAAGAATAAGCGTCCTTAACCACTGAACCATCTCTCTGGCCCCTGTAGCTTAACAGTCCAGGTCTTTTATTTCTGTTTGTACATTAAGCCATGAATTCACAGGGAATGGGCTCCTTTCCGTTCGTCCTCACAAAGTGTGTTTCTGAAGGGAGCAGAATGGCATTTGAGTTGAGCATGGGTTCCTTTCTCTTTGGCTTCCTATTTTTCCTCACCATTTTCTTCACCATTTCAGGAAGCTGTCTCAGTTCTTAGAGTACATAATATGCTCAATACGCACATTAATTTTTAACTCGCTTGCTCTCCACAATGCCAGCAGCATGCTGAGTGACAGTGTAGACGCTCCCAGCTTTGTCGTGGTAACATTGGGGCGGGGGGCATTCCTCTTTGAGCAGTACCCATTCCTTTGGTGTCTGTAATGGCACCCTTGTAGATCCACATGTGACTGAAGGGACTGTGTTTCGTACAAGGCCTAGAGAGTACGTAGTGAGTCATTTTGATAAGTCAATGGAAGGTGACTGCTTGATTCTATAAGATTTTTAATGAAGCCACCCTCATTTCTGTACCCATTTTCTTCCCACGCTTTGGTGTTTCATGGTTGAGTAAGTATGATAGAAGTTCTCTCTGGCCCTGAAGCACAAGGTCTTAAGTAAGAATGAAGCTTGCCAGCCTCAAGTGTAGATTTTAACAAATGACTCTTCCTTGTATACCCTGAGTCTGGTTGAAGAAGGAACTTGAGCTGGGTGTGGTGACACTCACCTTGATCCCACAGAGACTGGCAGACGAACCTCTGAGTTCCAGGCGAGCCAGTGCTACCCAGTGAGACCGTGGCTCAATAAAGAACAGAACAAAAGAATGAACTAGGATAGCCAAAGATACATGGACCCTTTCTCTATGTGATAATAACAATTTCTTCTCTTTTTTACAGCAATTCAGTTAAACCCCAGCTACATCCGGGCAATACTGAGGAGAGCAGAGTTGTATGAGAAAACAGACAAACTAGACGAAGCACTGGAAGATTATAAATCTGTATTAGAAAAGGACCCATCAGTACAGCAAGCAAGAGAAGCTTGTATGGTACAACTTTTTTCTTTTTGTTTTTTTGAGACAGGGTTTCACTGTGTAGCCCTACGTGGCCTATAACTCACTATGAAGACAGGGTGTCCTCAGACTCAGAGGGACATTCTCATTCAAACCACCACACAAGCCTACTGAGCCATCTCACCAACTTCTGATTTTTAATTTTTTAGACAAAATTTTTTTAATTTATTTTTTGAGTGTATTAGTGTTTTGCCTGCATGTATATATGGAGCTGGAGTTACAGGCGGTTGGTTGTTAGCTGTCATGTGGGTGCTAGGAACTGAATCTAGGTCTTCTCCAAGAGCAACAAGTGCTTTTAACCACTGAGCCATCTCTCTAGCCCAAGGTAAAGCCTTAATAAGTAGCTCTGTCTTTCCGGAAGCTGGTTATATGACCAGACTGGCCTCAAACTTTCAGCAGTCCTGCTTCTGCCTCCCAAGTCCTGGATTATGAGTGAGTCCCACCACACCTGGTTTACACACCAAACTTTTATTGAAGCCCTCCTTTGGTACAGACATTTTTGGGGGCTAAGAATAGCTGGACGTGGTGGTACTTGCTGCTAAGCCCAGCGCTCAGAAGGTGGAGGTAAGTGGATCTCTTAGTGTAAAGCCAGCCTGGGATGCTCATTGAGTTCCAGGCCAGCCTGATCTAAATGGGGAGACCCTATCTCAAAAAAGAAAAAGAAAATCTTTAAAAATGAGCCAAGAATATACTAGCAAACAAGTAAGACTTTTCCCCTAGTGTGGCTCGTTCGCAGCGTGCTACTTTCCCTTTTCTTCATTTATTTTACATGCCATATATATAGCTAACCTGCTCTTACGTTTAGATTTTTTTAAACATTTCTAATTTTAACTTAAAGGCAAAGGATTTTTCATCAGACTTGTTTCTCTTTCCCTCAGAGATTACCTCGGCAAATTGAAGAACGCAATGAAAGATTGAAGGAAGAGATGTTAGGTGAGTTTGAGTCCCTTACTTTCTTTTTATCATAAACAGCTAGGAAACTAGGGTATGGGTCATGGTATTTTTATTCACTTGGAGAATACAACAGTTCAAAATTTCTTTGAGTTACTGGAATATAGCTCAGAGCATTTTCCAGCATATACAAGGTCTTGGGCATGATCCCAGACTAGCTAGTGTGTGTGAGAGAGAAAGAGAACTCTTCCTTTTGTAGCAGCAGGGACTAATCGCTACTAGCTTTTTTCTTTTTAAAGATATATTTGTGTGTGTGTGTGTGTGTGTGTGTGTGTGTGTTAGAGTGTGTCAGTTAGTTACTGTGTGTATGCTGCATGTGCAGGTGTGCCCACAGAGTTCAGAAAAGACTTGTGTGGGATCCCATGGAGCTGGAGTTACGGGTTGTGAGCCACTCAGCTTGGGTCATCTGGAAGAGCGACAAGTGCTTTTAAACCACAGCGCCATCTCTTTAGCTTCTGCTTAACCATTAATTCCAGAAAGAGTAACATAGTTCAGAAAGGGTCTCTGCTTTTTCAGAAACCAAATTTCTAGAACATTGTTATTCTTGGACATTTTTCTTGAATTCAAGAATGCAAATACGGAGCTCAGTGGTCAAAAGCACTTGCTCTTATGGAGGACCCAGGTTCAGTTTCTAGCACTGACATGGTGGCTCACAACACACACAGTAAATAAATCTAATAAAAATATGTTAAATTTACTAATTCAAAACCCTAAAGTGCCTGGCACAAACTAAGTCCTTTGTCAGTTCCACATGGAACCAAAAATCACCATGTGTCCTTGTCAGTTTAAGTACCAAGGAATCAAGTTTCCTGTCATGGAAGTGAGTGAGTGCCTGCTTAGAGGTTGCTTCCATGTCGGGGCAGCTTACTGGAAGGGTGACAGGTGTGCTTAGAGGGCAGACATGGTGCTGAAATAAGTCTCCGAGCTACCTCTGATTACAAATAGAAGAAAGAGCCTGTGGGTCAGGATACTTGTCATCATTTGTTAATTGCTTTATCCTGTATGCTGTTTTTGACCAGAAAATCTTTCAAAGAAGTAGAATTGTGAAAATCCACACATGTATGTTAGTGATTCTTCCTTGATCTCATGTCATCTCCTTTTAAACTGTAAGATAGAAGATTGTCATGTACCTTCTTCCCAAAGCACCATAAGCCACATGGCTGCTTTTCACACTGAGAGGCATGTTTAAGGAAGTGGCTGGACCCCTCTCATTGCTATACATAGTGTTACAGGATTTTTTTTTTTTTTTTAATCAGTGTCTCAAGATTCCCATCACCAGCTGCAGGAGAAAGTTACCTTTGGAGGCTGACTCTCAAAATATGCTACACAGACATCGTCACCTGAGAGTGGCCAGAATGCTCGTTTTCAGGGCCACCTGATACATACTGAAGCGCAAATTGGGGTGGGGCCCAGAAATCCAAGTTTTTACCCACAAAAGGTTAATGGCCCCTATTTGGGAATGTGACTACAGAGTGAGAGGGGCCAATGTGATAGAGGCAGCTCAGGTGAGGGCCAACAGGCCACTGTAGGGTGTGGCATACCATGGAAGGGACCAGAAGATTTGGCTTGGCTCTAAGAGGCACCTCTGTGCGGAAGCGGTCAGTCATAGAATTTTATATCTTTCTATATGCTGTAACTGCAGCAGAGAGAAGCTGGGAAGCATGTGTGCACTGCAGTTCACTAGACTTCTTGTCACCAGCAGCTTTCTATGGCAAGCTCCTACTAGCCAGGCATCAATTTTGGTCAGCTTGCCACTGGTCATGATGGTACATGCCTATAATTGCAGCCACAAGTTCAGCATCGTTCCAGTGGCAGACAGGTCTACACAGCAGGAAAAACCTTATTTCAAAATACATGTGCATTCCTGCTTATCTTCAAGGTAAATCACCTCGTGCAAAGTCAGGGTCTCCAAAGAGTCATTTACATAATGAATCATTTGGTTATTGTGATGTTACTTTGAGTCAGAGAAACTGATACTGATAGAGCTGAATCTAAATATCTAGTCTTACATTACTTTGTCAATACCAAAGGTTCAAACTCTTTACTGCCAGATTTAGTCTCTCCATTCAACTCTAAAAGGGTAGTATTAGCATGTTCAGGCTGAAGGTGCCAGGTTCCTTTAAGTAAAAACAAGGAAGCCTGGTTGATGTCAGGATAGGGGAAGCATTGAGTTCAGCAGCCTGGGATGAGAATGGCAGACAGGCTGCTTTGGGACAAGGAGGCTGCTTTGGTCAGTTGAGCACTAGTTGAAATAAGAGGCAGGAAAGTATGTATGATTGCATATTTAGCACAATCTCCAAAGTGGCTGCTGCTTTGCCATCATAACAGACCACAAAAAGTAATTTTCAGACACTAAAAACTTGATTCCAAGCCAGGCATGGTGGCGCACGCCTTTAATCCCAGCATTCAGGAGTTGGAGGCGGGCAGATTTCTGTGAGTTCCAAGGTCGTCCTGGTCTACATAGCGAGTTCCAGGACGGCTCAGGATACAGGGAAACCCTATCTCAAATAAATAAATAAAAGTTTTTTTTAAAAAAAACTTGATTCCACCATACCAGCTCTTGAGCTCCTGCTGGCTGGCTCTGGTTCCAGAGCGTCTTTACCCGGCATGATCTTTATGTTTGTTTCCTGAATAAATGGCGTTCTTTCCATTATGCCACACAACTTTACAGCTGCAGAGCACCCCCGGGCTTGCCCATTCTTCACTTTGCCACAGGATTGTCAACCTTGAAGCTGTTCTCAGGCTGCTAGTGCACTTCTGTGGCGTGACAGCCATAGACCACCAGGCTGGTGGAGAGCGTGGTAGGTGCTCCCTCCTGTGTCTTGCTGCCATGGGATGTACGGCTCACCATCTCTGCCTGTCTGTCTTTCCTCATCAAATTCTCCATTTATTTTGCTGTATTGAACATGACGTGCATATTTTACATTTGTACTATACACAAGAGCTGCACACATACAGTTTGTAAAGTATGTTGAATGGATTCACTCGTTAGCGCATTCCTTCCCTGCTGTGGATAATTACTTAATCCTGTGTCTCTATTAGATATTTGCTACCTGTCAGAGCAGCCTTAGCAAAGCCACAAGAAGCCAGAATTGAAGTCACCCAAGGAGGCTCACCTGTCTCTACATGCCAAGGCAGCCCATGGGAAGGGGCTGTTTGAGCATGCTGATGGATTCTAGCAGCCTCTGCATTGGAGAAGTAGGAAGTTCAAAGGTTCCTTATACAAGCAGGTCCTTCAGCCAACTGGACAAAATGAGAGCCTGGAGAAGTTACTAGCTTTCTACACTTAAGAACACTTCCTTCAGTGCAAACCAGCCAGAAGCCAAGCCATTGGTCCCTGTGGACACTGCACTATGGAGTGTGGAGGCATGCTGCTATCTTACTTGGTATCTCTGGCTAGGTTTATATTATTTAAAAGTTGCCTAAGGGCAGATCCCCTCCCTCAGCCTTCCGAGTGTGGGGTTACAGGTGTGCATCACCACACCTGTTCCAGCGATGACATTTTATTGGGCTTCTTTAAGTGTTTATCCTCCTGTCCTCTTTTTCTAGCCCCAAGAATCACTGTTCGGGTTTTGGGACTATTGGTGACTCAACTCTCCCTGAGGGTGCCTGTCTTGCTTTGCATGCTATGATTTCCCCACTCCTCCACTAATCCAGCGTCTACCCTCAAAGGCTACACTCCTGCTGTTGTGACTGTTGGTGGTTGCAGCACCCAAAGTTTCTGCGGTGATGCTCCTAGGACAGCAATAGTGAACATACGTGTCCCAGATTTCAGTTTGGGGTACCTGCTAGAGAATGAGCACTCCAGGTTCTGGGAGTTTCCTCCAGGAATGGATTAGCCTTTATCTAAATACGGCAAGTTTCTATGGACCAGATCTCAGGAGAGAGTAGAGAAGTTTCCATTGTAAAGATCATGCAATTTCATAAATTCTTCACCTTGCTTTACTCTGGCGAGGGACTGGGTGAAAAATGCTGATAGCAACTGGGAGCATGGGAAGGAGACTCTGAGGGCTAAACCTGGCCGCTGTGGCAGTGGGGGCACTGTGGTGCTGCAAATGAGCAGCGGGTAGTTACTGTTATCAGAAGAATTCCTAGGACTGTGGTATCCGGTGAGCGGGAGGACACTTTGCTCACTTAGGCCATATCTGAAAGTACACAGTCTATAGCTTTATCAAAAGGCTGGCTTTCACAGAGGTGCAAGTTCCGTTCAATTTTCTTCACAAGAACTTCAGAATGCACTGCAACAGGAAAACCATATTATTGATGGTGTAAAGCTCCATGTTTATCTAAGCTCAGAGACCAAGGATTCTGTAAAGCGTTCTAACATCTGATAAAGATTTCTGAGACAGTTACTACACTACCCAGTATATAAACACAACTGAGAAAAGTTAAACTTTGTTTTGTATTCTCCCATCCCACAAGATTTCCCAGAACCCTCCTAGTCTTAAATATTCCATCCCACTGTCCCATAGATCTCCAGAATCTCCTGGAAGTTCCAGCTTGACAGACAAGCACTATGGGCCTCATGTCTTTAAATAGCATTAAGAATCCTGATTTATGATGTATCTTCATTTAGACCTTGCAACATGAGATTACCCAAGTAACGAATAAGTAAACCTTGAATCCAGGGCAGCAGATACTGAACTATTGAAGTTGATGGCATTGTGCAAATGAACAAGATCTCATTTCCCCAAGAAATGCCAAGTGCAGCACGGAGGCCAAGGGTGTGCTTGAAAACGCAAGAGGCTCAGTGGAGAGGTGTTGAAGTGAGTTCAGCAGGTGGCACTTGAGGGCAGATATGTTGGAGGAACCAAACCAGGCTCTCCTCAGGGATTGATTTTTCTCAGTGTTTGTGCTGGAAGTCCCAGTCCTTTGATAGTTCTGGCCACCTTGACAGGAGACATTGGTCTCCTGGAGGGAGCCTGCGGGACGCAGCAGCTGTCTGGTGTCACTCAGATGAATGATGACAGCACCCCTGGGGGCTCAGAACCTCCCAGGTTGGAGTTAGTAAAGGCAGGTGTTTTTGCTCCTTCTGTTTTGTAATCAGACAAGAGGTGAGACCAGGTAAGGCATCCTCTCACCCCTGTTTGTTCCTGTATTTATTTGAGTTTTTGTTTTTGTATTGCAGGTAAACTAAAAGATCTTGGGAACCTGGTTCTGCGACCTTTTGGGCTCTCCACAGAAAATTTCCAGATCAAACAAGATTCTTCTACCGGCTCCTACTCCATCAATTTTGTTCAAAATCCAAATAATAATAGATAACAGAGATGGCAGTAGTTTTAACAGCTGACTAAGAGATCTGTGCTGTTTGCAAGGGGCGAGACCCTGCCAGTGTCTAATGTTTCAAAGCATCTTACCAAGAGAAGGGCTGTAGTAGAGCCTGTGCCGCCTTCGCGCTCTTGTTTTATGATCAGGGTGGAATGTGCCTCCTGATATAATGAGCCTCATTTGATTTCCATTTTAAGGTGGTGTTTGTGCAGCTGTTGCCCTGGTTCTGGCTGTTTTTTGTCTGGAGGGAAGCCTGCTAGTCAAGGCTGACCTCTGGGACACGCAAACGCACTAGCCAGCAAAAGCCTCTCCCCTAACCATGCGACCCTGTCGGTTTTGTGACAGTCATACGTATGGGACAGGGTCCCCTCCCGCTGCCCTCCCTGCTTTCTCACACTGAGGCTGCGGTGCAGGGGCTCCAGCATTCCTGGGGCTCCTCCGTGGCAATAAAAGCTTTCCGTGACAGTTGGCTACGTTGTGAATTTTGTCCCCATGACAGCAGAAGCATACATACTCTGTGGCAGTCAGAGTCACTGATTCTGAGTACCACAGGTCTGCCTCAAGCCTGTTGCATCTTAGGTGTATCTGAAGAAATGACCCTGTGCGCTAGAATTCAGAAACCTTGCCTCACGGGTCCTCCAGGACTCTCCAAGCTTGTACACTTACTGTGAAATTACCAGTGTTAATTTCAGCCTAAAATAGCTTCATTTAGGATGATAGAATATTTGTCCATGATTAGAACATTGCAGACAGTGTAAAGCCAGAAGTTTCAGTGAGAGGTTTCTGTTTCTAGATTTCTGTTGATAGTGTTCCAGTTCTTGGTTGAATCCCAGGCAAGTGGTGTGTGGGCTTTATGTTGATGAAATGCCGTGTCATTCTATGAGCTGTGGTAACTGCCTTTTCCTGGTCTGATCCAGGAACTAGGGAAGGGGAAGGGTGTGCACGACAGCAGCTCTGATTTGCCAGACGTCTTCATACAGATCTAATTCCTTACGGGATTTACCAGAAGAGTAGACAAGGAAGGTTCGGACAGCTTCTCATGCTGCACCCCCTCAGCAGCCCCCCTGCCTCAGCCTCAAGTGCTGCAGTTAGAGGCATTAGCCATCATACTGAGCTGTACTGTCGTCTTATTAAATCTGGGGTTCAGATCAAAAAGATATATGTGAAAAAAAATCACACAAGCTGTCCAGAAACTGTGGCCAAAAGCTTCCTGGTATTAAGTGCTTTCTGTGAAGCCAGTCTTGTGCTACAGAAGTGGTCTTTAATCTTGGAACCATGTTATACCCTTAGTAAAATGGGTCAAGGTTCCAACTCAGTGGGAGAGTATTTACCTAACATCCATAGAGTCAGTCCCCAGCACAACAAATACACTTCTCATTTTATGGATTGGATTCTGCCTTTTGATGTTTGCAATATTAGAAATTCAGATCAAAACCTTAAAAGTACTAATTTCTCCAGGCATGTTGGTCAGCCTAGTCCACACAGTGACTTCCAGAAGGGCTGGGACTAGGGAAACCCTATCGAAAAAACCCACAGTTCTGCTGTCTAGCCGGGCATGGTGGTACTTGTTTATAATCCCAGCACTGTGGGGATGAGGCAAGATCGAGAATTCAAGATGAGCTTAGGCTGTGTAAAAAGGCTATGTATTTAAAAATAACATCTCCGGGCTGGAGAGGTGGTTTAGTGGTTAAGAGCACTTGTTCTTACAGAAGACCCAGGGTTGGCTCCAGCACCCCGATGGCATCTGTGACTCCAGTTACACAGGCTCTGATGCCACACATACATATAAGCAAAATACTCATAAAATCTTAAAATAACGCAAGTCATGTTCATAGGAATTGTTTGCAGAAAACTAAAGACACTGGAAGTGATGACTTCACAGTTGACAGCATCCTCGGTGTGCATGGTGGACAACGAGACTCTCATCTACTCTGCTTCCTCACCACATCTTATGTCTTTGGAAAACTCCACAGTGAACTTTAGCGTTGAGAAAGTAGTTTTGACTTCATGGGTGCCTGAAGTGGTCCCCAGAACCCTATAGACGGTAACACTACATTTAGAAAATGTCAGGGCTTTTAAACTTGGATGACTTGTGCCCCTAAACAACAGGAAACAGCCATGTTTGCCTGCTGTTTGTGGTGTGTGTGGGTGTATGTGTAAGGCACAAGGTTGGTTTCAGATGTCTTCCATCAGTCATTCCTTTTTGAGATCTTCACTGAACCAGTAAGGCCCTGAGACCCTCCACTCCCAGCCTCCCCAGTGCTAGGGTTACAGACACCACTGCAACCAATTTTTTAATATATATATATATATATATATATATTTTTTTTTTTTTATCATGTGCTTGAGTATATTGCCTGCACATATGTAATTGCATCAGTAACGCAGTATCTGCAGAGAACAGAAGAGGGCACCAGATCCCCTGGAACTAGAGTTATGGATACATATTTTTATTCTATGTGTATGAATGTATTTCCTGCAAGGATGTAAGTGCACCTGTGTCCTCCAATATCCAGGGAGGTGAGAATAGGGAATAGGATCCCCTGGAACTGGAGTTAGGGACAGTAGTCACCATGTGGGTGCTGGGATGCAAACCCAGATCTGCAAGAGCAACCAGTGTTCTCAACTTCCGAGCCATCTTTCCAGCCCCGCAACCAACATTTTACATGGGTTCTGGGTGTCTGAACTTGGTTCCTCATGCTTGGGCATCAAGTATTTTACTGACTGAACCATCTCCCCAGCCCAGGATTTTATTTAAGCATCTCTTCCCTCTTTGGCCCCCACTTTAAAACATTACAAGTTAAACAAGCATGGCCTGCATTACATGAGCCGGGGGCAGGCTGGCTGTCTGGAAAGGAAGGGATCTCATGTTTGGGAATTTTTAAGCCAGCCCCCAAATCTAATAGAAAAGTTAGATTCAGAGCTTATGAAAAAAATGCTTGGCCATCAAAAAATCCTGAAATGGAGCTAAAGTTGGTGTGTAAAGTAGAAAGATGGCATGTGTTTGCCTACTGCTGCTCGTATGTATGACTGAAAAGTGCTGCCTCCTTCTCCCACCAAAAACGGTGCACCAGAATTTAAATTTACTTACACTAGGCTGCAGCATTACGATATCAACACTGTAATGACCTGAACAAACAGTCTACCTCTTAAATTTAGATTTTAAGAGTGGGCCCAAACTCCGAGGACGCTCATTTCCCTAAATATCTCTTGGAACCGCCTCTCTCGGAGCTGTGCTGGCGGAACTGTTTCTGGAAACCTGTCCCCTGAGTCCAGTTCCACCCATAATTTTATTCCAAATGGTTTCTCCTGCTTCAATTTGGGAAGTACAAGCTTGGCTCCACACTGATCTTAACAGACTTAACGGCTTTTTTATTCCTAGTTCTAGAATATCTCATTCATCCAGGATCACTGCCTTTCCCAGTCTCTATTGTGTGCAAAGGAGATGGGTGCACTTGCTTTCAAAGCTTTGCTGTGTTAATTCTCAAGCATACCTGGTGGTAAAATATATATTTCAATTATAGAAATATACATAGAAATAGAAATATAGAAATACTACAGTGGATCAAGAAAATTTTCGGTCTTCTTGTAGAATTGCCTTGGAAAATACCTGTAGTAAACCCAACACCTTGGGAGGAGGATCAGGAGTTCAAGATCATCCTCAGCTACATGAGATGGTCTCAGAAAAATGAAAAGCTTTGAGCGACATCTGAGGGTAGGGACGCAACTCCACAGTAGAGCACCTGCCTAACATTTGTGAGGTATGTAGCTTGACTCCCAGTGCTAGAGAAGGGAAGCTATGATGTGCTGTTTCCTAGTCTGCTGTCATAAGCAGGCAGACCATGACTCCTACAGGAGGAACGTTTTAATATTCTTAACACCAGCCTGCAGCATCTACCAGTTTTGCTATTAAAGTACATTCCACAAGAAGCAGAATCTATGCCCTACTTGAAGGTGCCCCTTAGTGCCTGTTGTTGGGTTTGGGTTTGGGTTTGGGTTTGAGACAGGGTCTTATAAACCAGACTGGTCTTGAATTTCTGTGTAGTTAAGAATGGTCTTGAGGGGCTAAAGAGATGGCTCAGAGGTTAAGAGCACTGGCTGCTCTTGCAGAGGACTGGATTCAATTCCCAGTACCCACACTAACTACTATCCCTAACTGCAGTTCCAGCAGATCCTATGCCCTCTTCTGACCTCCCTGAGTATTGTAGGACACAGGTGCACTTACACCCATACAGGCAATACACACATTAAAAAAAAAATTATATATATATAATGGTTATGAACTCCTCAAACGCCTGCTTCCACTCCCAAGTGCTGGGATTACAAGGGTTGTGTCATCACACCCATCTTAAAGATCTGGCAAGGAATTCCAGTGTCAGTCTAGAAGGCTTTTGTGCTTCTTTCACATTCCAAAGACTGATTTTTTTTTTAAGACCTATCTTTTATGAGTGTTTTACCTGCGTGCATATAACTGCACCATGTGCATACAATGCCCGCGGAAGCCAGAAGAGGGCGCTGGATCCCTCTGGAACTAGAGTTATAGTTGTTAGTCAACATGGGTGCTGAGAACCAAACCTGGGTCCTCCACAAGAGCAGGCAGTGTCCTTAACCCTTAAGCCAACTCTCCAGCCCTGACATCCCAAAGATTTTAATAGGAGGCAGGGAAAGGTAGCAAAGTGAATTTGCCTCCTCAAGGCCTGCGAGTTACCGATCGTCCCTGTGTATCGCTCAGCATGGAATCCATACCCTAGTAGTTATGATCCAACTTACTGTAGATGTCCCAGTGGTGTGCTGTCCAGAGAAGTGCCCTGCTGACAGATGTGGAAGGCGCTGCTGGGGTTGCTCAGAAGTGAGTCGAGCAGTCATGTCCACAAAGCTCAATCACTCGAATCCACTCAGATCTATCTTGGTCATGCCAAACATCCTGAAATGAAGGCAGTTCAGCCTTGCTTGTGTGCTTGCCTTCTACTTTTAAGTGTTCACGTTTACACCTTGCTATAAAGTGTAAGACCTTGCCCGGAGACACTCAGAAGCCCCCAATCTGTCCTGCACTTTGTTTCAGCCTCTCCAGCCCTTCTTGGTCGTATTTCCATCAGGTTTCCTGTACCTACACCCACATCATATTATGACCTTCACCTGGACAGCTTTTCCTTTAGCAGCCTCTCCAGAGGCTTATCAGGAAATTAGGGTTATCACTACAAATTCATACTCTAGTGGTTGTTCTGTGTGGAGCACACCATGGATTGGTTTATTTTACTTACATCATGGATAAGTCTGGCAAATTCACCTTCCACCCCCATCTCCATCCCCCCACCCCCTCCCCATGCTACCGATTAGACCAAGGCCTTGGGCCTACTAGGCAAGAGCTCCACCTCTGAGTTCTCAGGTCCTAGTATCTTACTAAGGTGCCTGGCCTTGAGCTCCCTCTGCAGTGTAAGCTAATCTTGAACGGCTGATCTTCCTGCCTCAGCCTCCTGAGTACTGGGATGAGAGGCCTGAAGCCCTGGGCCTAGCTCCAACCTGTTTTTTGACTTTCCACATTTTCCTACTTTTTCTTGCCTGCGCAGCACTGCAACCAGTTTGGCTGCTTGTGTTGTTTTCTTAGCCAAATTTTGTACCTCACCCCACTGTCTCCACAAGCCATATATGCTCCCTTTACAACTGTGCTTGTAAGTGGAGAGCAATATGAGACGTAGATATGGAGGCCGGGCAGGAGTCGAGCCTGCGTCGGGACGTGCGTCACAGTGACTACACTGCAGTGCTCCACCTGCATCTGAGCTTCAGTAGAATGCCAAGACCATGAACACTGGTCTTCTGATCACACAGGCACACAGAAGCCTGAGTGTTGGTCTTGGTGTAACCAGCAAGCACCATCTCTATATTTGTTGTACCGGTGGGGAATGGCTTAGGCATATTGGCTGGGTGTGATTACCTGGTTGCTTCTGATGCTGTCCCTGAGCTTGCTTCCAAAACTATTGGTCAGGCAGGCAAACTGGATCACGGCGGGGGAACACACATCAGTACCCCCGGGCTCAGGAAGGTGGTCCTTGATCATCTCACTCACAGAGACCTGCTGGAGTCCTGCATTGAGGGCCTTTGTCCACCATGTACCTGAGCTTGAAGTGGGTGGAATGTTCATTTCTCTGTTCCTCCAACCCAGGCTGCATGCCGCAGGATCTTTCTCGAACTGGTTAGGAAGAGCAAGTAGCACACGGTGTGGTCATTTGGGTCCTTCATGATGACGAGGATCACCTGAAGCATCGGTGTGATGCCTGTCCCTCCTGCGATCATGCCCACTGTCCTCACAACAGGATTGGACTTCTTGTCAGCACAAATGGCAAACTTGCCTTTGCCCTGGTAGACCAGCAGCCCATTGGGACCCTGGAACTCAGTGATGTCTCCAATCTTCATGTTTTCCCTCCTGCGGGAAACTTGGGATGGGTGTCTTTGAAATAAACCTTGACAACCAAGTCCACAAAGCCCTTATCATCATCATTAGAGAGGGGAGTAGGGCTGAGTGATGAGGTTCCCATCGATTCAAGTCGAGAGGTAGATGTGCTGGCTGATGGGGAGGCCCAGGATGTGCCGGAGCAAAGACAGGGCGAAGCAGAAGCTCCAAGACTGCACTGACTGATGATTGCCTTGTCGATGAGTCCCAGTGGATGCTTGATGTCTGGGTTCTTGGCTGGTGAGGAGTGCTGGATCAGCTTCATGAACAGGCTGTAGAGAAGTGAGACTGGGAGAGGCCCACCCAGCTCAACGTGCTCAGCTGGGCCCCCTTGGTGGCGCTGGAGATGGTGCCTGCGCCCCGCTGT
Organism: Eospalax fontanierii; assembly: GCA_035773235.1. Taxonomy (NCBI): domain Eukaryota; kingdom Metazoa; phylum Chordata; class Mammalia; order Rodentia; family Spalacidae; genus Eospalax; species Eospalax fontanierii. The sequence continues at coordinate 15,705,418 of CM069546.1, forward strand.
GCCCGCTCCACCGGACATGGACCTTTTAATGACATTCTGAACGACTGCAGGGTTACAAAGCTGACAGCAGGTGTGAAACGAGAACCGGAACGATGTATTTTTGCAGAGGTTGTCTGATGCCAAGACCTAAGCTAACTTAAAAATCCTGCCTTTTGCAAGCAGCTTAGCAAGGCATGGGATGTCAAAATGGAAGGGCACTGATAGGAGACTGAGATGTAGAATGTCTTGAGGCAGATGTGCAGATTAATTTACTTGAAGAAAAAAAAAAACAAAAAACTAAAACTTTAGAGACAGGGTTGGCCTTGAACTTGATATGTAACTACAGATGACCTTAAACTTCTGATCTTCCTGCCTCCACCTTCTGAATTTGTTTTTCAGAAAACTTACAATGCACTTCGGTTGGGCCTTAATTTCAGAATCTTCCTGCTTCAGCCTCCTGAATACGGGGACCTGGCTAAGAGCTTTAAAGGGAAGAGTTCAATAACCCTCCAAGACACCACACAGGAAGTCAGTGGCCAGCCTCTGTCCCTCTACAATCTACTTTCTGCCTAGTTTGTTTCTGGCATGGAAGGCAAGGCCAGAGCTCGAATTCAGCAGGGTTATTTTAACATAGCTGCGGTCTTGCCGGCCTGCCTCCTCGTGACAGCTGCCAGCCCTGGTCCTATGTCCCCGTGGCCTTCCGTGGTCCCTCTCCTTTACCCTGCCCTCTTTACTCCACCCCCAACCCCACCCTTTGTTTTATTTTTTTGAGACAGGGTCTCCTTATAGCCCCAGCTAGCCTGAAACTCTCTATGTAAACCAGGCTGGCCTCAATCTCACAGCAATCCATCTGCCTCTGCCTCCCAAATGCTGGGGTTAAAAGCATGTGCCACCACACCAGGCTAGCCCCTACCTTTCTCAAGGCATTGAACTCCTGACACTCCTCTGCATATTTCCGTACACCCAGACAACCCTTGCAAAATCTCCCTAAAGTCGCTTCAGTCTGACTGCTCACATCAAGACTTCTGCTGTTTCATGCCTTGATGGTTTCAGCGGCATCCAGTGTGCTGTCTTTTTTAATGACAGCAAAACCACACAAACTGTGATTTAGACTCAGTTACAAAATGCTGAAACCAGATGGTTGACAATTTCTTCTTTTTTGTTACCCATTTCACAAATCATAAAGCTCAAAGCATTATATTTTCATTCCCCTGGTTACAAGCTAGTTATTTTTGAAGTTAGGAATGGAGCACACAGGATTTTTTTTTCCGTAAGTTACCAAAGGCCAGGGATGGCAGTGTGCTCAGAAGGCAGAAGCTGGTGGATCTCTTGAGTTTAAGGTTAGCCTGATCTACATAGTGAGTTCCAGGCCAACCAGAACTACACAGTGAGACCGTTTCAAAAAAAAAAAAAATTAGTTTACCTTTACAATTATTTTATTACAGTTTGTGTGTACATGTTTGTGTGTGTATATATATATATATATATACACATATACATACACATATATGTATATATATTTGCATATAATTGTACATGTCTAAAAATTATTTGGGGGCCAGGCACACTACTTGGAAGGCAGAGGCAGGAGGATCTCTGTGAAATCTAGACCAGCCTGGTCTATGTAGTGAGTTGGGGGCCAGCTGAGGCTACAGGGAGGCTCTGTCTCAAAAAGAAATTTAATTTGTCAGTCTTCCAAGGACTGCAAGCTATGAACAAGCTTTTTCATATAAAACATTCTCCAAGCCAAAACCAGAAATCATTTCTGCATCCTTCTTTTCAAGGGAAACACTGATAGCTCGTGTTCTTCCCTTAGGCACAGCAGTGCCTGCTGCCACGGCAGCCCACAAGGTGCAGTTTGTGGGGATGGCTTGGTGTCAGCTGGTCTTCATTCCTCTTGCTGGAACTGCCATCAGGCCCTGGGAGTCAAGTCACTAGGTCATCATGAGAGATGTGAACCAGGTTCAAAAGTATGTCACTCTCCCACTGTGGGTTCCAGTGCCAGACTGATAATCATACCACCACAACCACCTGAGCACAGTGGCATGCAGCTTCCAAGCCAAAGCCTGTAACCTGAGGTCAGAAATCCACAAACGAGACTTCAAGCAAGTTGCAGTGGTCCTCAAAGGTGCTGAGGATGCTCAGAACAGAATGAACAACACCGAAACGTCGAGAAAGCAGGCTTTGGTAGGCTGTGTGGGACACAACGTCGTTTGACCACTCCCAAATAATGGTTACTGGAAGCTCTGCCTCAACTGTTCAAGTCCTTTTCAGGAGTATTTAGCTGAGGTGAACTCAGCAGCGTTTGAGACTCCACACCTACTTTGCAGTAGCAGGCAACCTGCTAAAGGATTGCTTTGCTCAAATGGGAGTGAGAAGCCCAAATTTCTATACCAGTCATGAAAACTCAATTATCTGGTAGTTTTTCACAGACTAATTAATATTGACAATCCAGTTCACAGGTCAATGCTATAAGATATGATGGGGTTTCTCATTTGTTCAGAGTCTCCCTGTAGCCCCAGCTACACTGGAACTCACTATGTAGACCAGGCTGGTCTTGAACTGACAGAGATCCACCTGCCTCTGCCTCTTTGAGTGCTGGGATTAAAGGTGTGTGCCACCATGCCAGGCTAGGATATAATGGATTTCTAAAGCAGCAGCAATTTTCCCATATGGGGAGGATTCCTCTTTTGGTTGTTTTGTTTCTGAGGCTGGACTTGAAGTTGGTATGTCTTGAATTATTCATTTATGGCCTGGAGACCAAGACTTGAACATATGAGCCTTTTGAAGAAGTCTTTCATATCCAAACTGTAACAACACAAATGCCCAATAAACACATAAAATAAAACTCCTCCTCCAAAGTTCCATTTGTGTACAGGGTCCTAATTAGACAGTCTTCATTTCAGTCAGAAGAGATCCCACAGTCTCCGAATGACTGGAAACCTATAAACTCCTACGCTAGAAGCACTGGTATTGAAAACAGCTTCCGAGAACACAAAACTGACTGTATTTTAATAAGGTTATCCCTCAAAATAGACAAAACTTAACCCCTACACAGTAAAACAGCTTTTAGGTAATTAAAAAAAAAATCAAAGACTTTATTGGATAAATGTTACACAACATTCTTTAACGTTTAACTCTGAGCATATGGAAGATGAGAAACAATTTGTCATTCAAGTCTACAAAATGAAATAGGCTTGTGAGAATGTGAAATACAGACAAAAGGTAGCACGAAGCAAAGCTTAAATATTAAGCAACTGAAGCAGTAAAGTGAAGTCACAGCACAGCAGCTCTGGGCTGTAAATGCCACCAAGTGTCCTTCTTTAAGAATTGAGAATCTGGCTTGTAATAAACCTTTGAGGATTTGTCATGAGAAAAATAATACATAGATTCTTAAAACCTGATCTCTCCCAATGCTTTTGTCTTTTTAATATTTTTTTGGTCAAGTCCATCACTCTATGGATAAAGAATTCTAAAGCTTAAAAATCTTCTTTATACAATCCATGTGTAATCCACATGGCTTGGGAGACACCTGAAGGGTATGCTGGTGCTAGGGATCCAGAGAGCCAGACGGATGCCAGCCAGAGCCCTGGGCTGTGAAGGGAGGGTCTCGTCAGTCTTCTCCACAGTACCCTGCTGGCACAGTTCCTGAGCCAATTTGATAGGATTATTTGACCTCATGATACAGAGGTTTCCAAAGAGATCATTTAAAAATGTGGTATAGTTAGAATGTGAATTAACCTCACTACACTCTCCAGACACCTGGCTTTTCTTAATTTATAAAACAAATCATAGTCAGGTATATTAAATGGTCTAAAAAGCTCACTCAGAACCTTTAGTTAATCCTGAGCACCGGATTACAGACTGAGTGATCTCAAACCCATTCTGTTTGAACATTTGAGCCAAGTGCTGTCACCTTTTGTGTAGCTTTCAAATGAATTCTATGGATGTTTTTTTATTGTTGTTGTTTCTGTTTTGGAGGGGTTTTTTGACTTTTTTTTCTTTTCTTTTTTTTTTTTTTTTGTAGTAAGAAATCAATATGGTATTTCTTATCCTTCTGGTTTAAAAAATAAATCAGTATTGCTACTAAAAAACTTCAGTTTTATTATTAAAATTACGGCACCATCAAATATAAAATGTTTTAAAAATGTAGTACTAATAGGTCCATCTGGTTGTCTCATGTTTTCTCCATCAATTAAAAAACAAAAATTACGGGTTTTCATAATACGTGTTTGCAAAGATAAGAAAAAAAACTGCAGTCTCTATTAAGAAGTCGTGTTCCGTGCACCAAAGTTTAGGCTGTTTTCCTGCATCTGTTTCTGCCACTTGTCCCCAGGGCGAACATCAACCTGACACCTGTAAGAACTTCTAGCTCTTACAAGCAGGGGCTTTCTGTGGAAAAAGGTCCAAATCAAAACCAAGATGCTCTCACCTTTTCCGAACAGGACAATTCTGTAAGGGGAAAGACAGTGGGAGGAGCCTTTCCAGCTGAGTGGGATTAAGAACTAGCTCCCGGGAACACATTTTCATTCTAAGATCAACACTTGCCTATCCACTTGGGAGTCAAAATATGAAAAGAATGTAGTTATGAAAATGTGCACAAAATGTTAAATACTAGTGGCAAATAAATACATATTAATATGTTCTAACAAGCAAACATATATTCAAGATAATAATACAGCCCTGTTTAATTAAAGAAAAGATCCACATTTTGCTTGTGAGGTGGGGCGGGGTGCTTAGATCTCAAATCATCGTTCCTGCTGTTTCTGCTAGACCCCTGCAGGAAACATTGGCCTCAGCACATGTGACTAATGCTGTTTTACAGGAGAGTCATTTTAAACACCTTTGCTCAGATCTGAACTAATTAACATAAACCTTGGAGAAAGCACAAAGGTTAAGTATGAAAAATAACTCAGTATATCTGCATCATCCCATTCCTGGTCGGCCTGTCCAAATTGTACTGTTCACATTCAAGAGAAGCTACTGTCCGTGATTCTTCATACATCATATTCAAGTGAGCTCTTGTACGGGATTCACAGTACTTTTCTCTTCATCTCATGCATGATTTATTGCAACAGTTTACTTTTTTAAAAAATATTCCCTAATACCTTTTCTTCGGTTCACTATAATTTGCAAGTGATCCTTTACAGATGATTGGTTTTAACCACTGCCTTAACATTTACTTCTTAGTGCAGCTATAAGAATTTCCAATCTCTTCCACTGACGATCTCATTCTGTCACTATAGTGCAGGTCCAAGAAGACAGCAGCTTATTAATGTCTCTGTGCTAAAACAGGAACGAAAAGAGAAAATGCAGTTAGGCACAAGTAATTATGTGAGGAAAAGAGCCATGTTGCTTAAGCCCTACAGATTGGATAACTTAACTTTATTTTTTGTTTTTTTAGAAAATAGCTTGCTGCCACTCTAAACCAGTAGCAGCAGCTATGTTTTTTCTAAGCATATGTAGCCAAATTCTAAGACAAGTAAAGTGGCTGTCACCTTCCTATAAGGCTTGAGTCTTTTTTGATTATATGTGCTTCTGAATACTAGCCTAACAGTAGGCAGGATTTTAACTTTGCTCTTTATGTTGTTATTGCTAATTTACAGTATGTCAAAGAAACTAGGGTGGACGTAGGAAGCCCAGCCTCCCAGCACAGCCAGCACTCATCTTCTTTGTCCTCTTCGTTTTGTTGTTATTGTTGTTTGTTTGTTTTCAGACAGTGGCTCACGTAGTACAAGCAGCCCTGAAACTAATTAAGTAGTCAAGGCTGACCTTGAACTCCTGATTTTCCCCAACTCCAAGTGCTGAGATTGAGGTATACACCATCATGGCTGGCTGCTGAGAGTCTTAAGTGAATTTTATTTATATACAGAACCAGGGTACATTAAAAAAAAAAAAAATCAGCTATAGAACACAATCTACATATTTGTACAGAGCCAAGAGGGGAACGGAATGTGTCTCCCAAAATTAAGACACAACTTATCAGAAGGCATCAAGAGTACCCTTTATTACTGGAAACAAGTGCACAGTTAGGTTGACCAGTGTCTCTTTTACCTGATTACCAACAAGGTAATTATCACTATACTTCTGACCAACAACAGAACTCCAAGTACAACTGGAAGAAAGAATGGCTTATAAGATTACTGTCAAGTATCGGAACCAGACTGCCCCACATTATCAAACAACTCCTAGTTCCACAAAGTAGTAGGGGTCTTGCTGAAGCCCTTGACAATCCTTAGTTATGACAACTTGGGAGCTTGAGTACCAATAAAGTTTAACTTTAAAGAAGTAATCCATGAAAGAAAGATGAGGTTTTGATCAAATACATTTTTAACCCAAACAATGGCATTTCAGTGGAATAATAGACAAAAGAAACACAGAATGCAGAAAGAAAGAAAAAGCACCCTATCTTTCCCAACATGTAATTTCTAAACACTTCAATGTTGTACCTTCCCATGATCTGACAGACTTCTTGATTTTAGGTTAACTTTCCAGTGTCACCTTGGTTCATTTAGTTATGAAATCAGGGCCTATAGAATAACTCCACAGGGCATTCTGGCACACATCTTCACAATCAAAAGTGACTTCTAACCAAAGTACTGCAAACATCAAGATGGAAAGGCAAATGTTGTTACTTCTGAAGAAAAAGGATGTTCAATGCTGCTTTAAACATGGAAAAGTCTCTACCTTCTGAAACAGACATTCAGCTACAATGATTGATACTTATAGACTTAGAACTTTGGAAGTGAATGAACCCTTCTATAATCTGAAAGGAGAACAAAAGGGGTCAATGCCCTCTCTGTAACTTTTTCAAAATCCAGTTTTAGTCTTACACCTACTCAAGTTCAGTTCCATCTCCATCCCGGAAGGCTAAATATCTTTTTAAAGGAGGTAATAAAAGACTAAGTTCAAAAAGAACACAACAAAAATCCTTGAACCTTTCCCACAAAATCACATAATTTTAGACATTAGCCATTAAGTCAATTAAAAAAAGTGCTTATAAAACTGGACTTCAACCAAATTCTGATATCATCTTTTACCACCCTCTAGAATTGACCTGCCTTATGTAAGTAACAATATTTGTTATTGTTTTTTTTTTGTTTTTTTGTTTTTCCTTTTTTTCCTTTGAGACAGGGTCTCACCATGTAGTACTAACTGGCCTGAAACTTGCTGGCCCTGAACTCAGAGATTCACATGCCTCTGCCTTCCAAACGCTGGAAATAAAGGCAGGCACCACCATACCCAGCATATAACAATGATTTTTGAGATCCACTAAGGATATATATATTCACAAACACATTCTTACACATTGTTTTTTGCTCTTTTTTAAAGGATGGCCTCAAACTCACTATGGTGGATGAAGATGACCATGAACTTCTGATCCTCGTGCCCGCACCATCCAGGTGCTGCCACTATGCCTGTTTCAGCAATGCTGTGGATCAGTTCAGGGCTTTGTGCATGTATCCGCTGTGCTGCATCCCTATCCTCTGTAGTCTCACATATACAGTAACACTAATAACTGAGAAGATCAGGTGATAAACACTGAAATAGTAAAAATGTAACCTACTATTGGACTTTCATGGAGAACCAGTTGCTAACATAACCTGTAATGTAAGACCTAACTTGCACCACAAGAAAGACCGTTCTCAACACATAGAACTCACAGGAGGCTCTACTTTAGCACAGCTGATATTATCAATGAAAAGTTCTTTTCTACCAAGGTGAATGCAAACTAAAGGAAAAGAACTAATGAGCCATTTGAAGGCCAGCCTAATCTCTTCAGAGATGGTTAAGGATGACATGGGGCCCTCTTCACTCTGTGGCAGGGCTTAGCACAGACAGACCTGCCCGCTTCACTGTTAACTTCAATGCTCCCAGTCTGAATCCACAGTGGTCTGTCAGACACTGTAAGGGAGCAGCAGGACTCGCCACTGTCTGATGTAATGGCTGCCATGTGTTGAGACCTATGGTAGAAAAAACCAAGTTAACAAAAATGGATAGTCAGTTGAATTCTTTTTAATCCATCTTACCAAAAAAATTTAAAAATAAGACTAAAATCAATCTGAATTTTCCTAAAGAATTTATTCTGGACAGCTTGCTAGCTTCAGACTACAAAGCATTGGTACTGGAGAGCCTCAAGAGCTATGGAGACTCCCTAGCCGTGGCCAGGAGAGGGCACTGTTGTGTGCAAGTCCTATCATGTGCAGAATCTGACCGAGCAGATGCCCTCCAACAAACACTACAACCAACAGGAAAAGCAGACAAAGGGCTAACACTTGTTTCACGTCCCTGACAAAAACTGTTTACTATCGAACACTTGCCTATCTTGAACAGTCCTGCTCCTGACAGTCCAAAGGGCTAAAGCCTTCACCCTACCCACACTGCATCGCTCTGGAACTCAATGACCAAAAACACAAGTCCTTCCTCCTTGAACCCTAATGACCACTCCTGCACAGCATTTGGGATGTCACAGTTTACTCTGAATGGTTAATTAGATTAAACTTTCTCACTTGGACTTTCTGAATAGAGCCTTAAATATTAAGCACAACTCAAATGAAAGACTGAAATTTTAAGAGCTTTTGGGAGTTTTGGCTTGGTTTGGTTTGAGAAGTCTCACTGTAACCCTAGGCTGGCCTAGAACTCTCTAAAGCTCAGGCTATCTTCAAACTCCTGTCTCAGCTTTCTGAGTGCTGGAATTACAGGGCTAAGCCACAACACACATACAGCTTTAAGGTATAATTTTAAACATATTTGCTTACTTACTTCCCTAGCTTTAGTATAAACAATGTACCTATCACACCAGCACAGTCAACTTTGAGATCATTCATTTATGTAACAACTACTTTTTACAATTCTAAATCAGAAGCAGCAGTAAATAATAAAAATTCTTAAACTGTTCAGACACTGAAAAGCCCAATGTGTAAACAGAATTCTCTGAATTCTAATTCAGAGGAAAACAATTCTTTAAAATGAGGTTTAATAGTAAAGTTTGTTTTACATGACAGAACCTATGTATTCTGTTAACTATAAGCTAACAGCCATAACACACACACACACACACACACAGACACAAATGGAATGTGAAAGCACCAAACACAAGTTTACCTCTGGAAACTCTCCCTAAGGAAAACTGCTAGGCTTCTAAGATCATCCTAAGAATTGGCCTCTTCCAGCCCCAAGCCCCAGCTGAAGAACTAGAGTTGATGGGTGGCAGGAGAGAGTTCAGTTTCATTAAAAGTGTAGTCCCCCAATAGGTCAACCATGCTCTGTGGAGGCCCATCTCCTCCACAGCAAACTAGACTCAGTGATTTAAAAAAAAAAAAAAGGGTAGAAATGGGGCTGGGGGGATCTGGAAGGAATTGGGAGCGGGGCTGGTGAATATGATCAAAACATATTGTATGTATATATGAAATTCTCAAAGAATGATTTTTTTTTTTTTAAGAACTGGCATTTGATTTTAGGTAAGAGAGAAGCACTAAGACACCACAAGGGCTGGAGTGGTGGTTCATGCCTTTAATCACAGCACTTGGGAGGCAGAGGCAGAGGCAGAGGCAGAGGCAGAGGCAGAGGCAGATAGATCTCTATGAGTTCAAGGCCAGTCTGGTCTACAGGGAGACCCTGTCCCAAACAAAAAACAAAACAAAACAAAATAAAAAAGGTACTGTAAGGGATGAGTACTCACCTTTCTGGTACATGTCTTCCCCTGCAGCTCCTGAGATGCCACTTAAAACCTCAGCTTGCCAGTCCCAACCTAGAGCCTGGATTAAGCCTAGAGCTTATGCTGAAGATGAGCTTCCCTTCAACACTTTGAGGGTCATAAATTGTCTTTGGAAACTTACCACCCATACAGGATACGTACTAGGAAAAGACGAGGAGCCCTGCATGTGGGGCAGTTGAAGGAAGGACACCCCATGCAAGGGTAAGCTAATTGAAAGTCTCTAAGATAAGCTTAAGTGTGACAATGTCACTTTTCTGAAGACAGCAGAGATCAGCGGACAGATCAGAAGAGGGTAAGTACACAATCTCCCTTACAGAATCAAAGGAAGAAGCAGAAGGGGTCATGTTCTTAATGCAAAGCCCAAAATTAAGGATTCAGATTATATTCAAGTTCCCACTACCCCACTAAACACTCAAGAATCTACAGCACAGAAGTGCAGAGACAATACACATTCAGGCTTTCTAGCTTCAGCACTGTATTTCTAACTAGTTCTTCCAGCTTAAACAAACAGCACATAGTTCTTCAGAGGATACAAGGGCTCATGTGGAGACCCCCAGCCACATCTGTTGCTAAAAACTAAAGCAGAGGAGGGTGGGGCTGACCACACGTTTGTTCAAGAGCATCTCAAAAATGAACCATGGGTAACCAGGTCTGTCCTCTGGGAAATACAGCCATGGCACAGATGAAAGCCTTATTATTTTCCTCTTAAATCTCCTCCCTCTTCAATCATGACAGTTCAAATTAATGTCCACTTTTCATCACTTGATAAAACACCATGGCCCCAAGAACTTGCAGAAGGTGATTTACTTCAAAGGTGACAAGTACAGATTGTGGCTCCTTTGTAAGGAGTCCTCTGCAGCTCAGATTCTTCTCTCATCTCTTGGGAAGGATGTGGAATATGCAAGGCTTCGGAGCTGACTACTGGTTTACACGTCTGAGCCAGTACCTCTTCCTCATTCAATAGGAGGTTGCTAATCATTTATTTTTATTGCACTGTGTGCGTGCGTGCGTGCATGCATGCATGCGTGCACGTGGAAGTCAGAGAACAACTTGTGGAGTCAGTTCTCTCCTCCCATCATGTGGGTCCCAGGGATCAAGCTTGGGTTGTTGTTTGGTAACAAACTCCTTTATATCTGAACCATCTCACTAGCCCTAGATAATCATTTCTACTCATGCCCTGTGGTTGCCCTAAGCAGAAATGGGGAAGTACTGAATAGTCTTAAAACATGTTAAGGCAAGTTAGGTATGTTCTTCTTATATTGAATTTTAATCGGGAGCTTCCATATCCCATACATAATTTTCATGACCTCCCATAGTGACCCTCCGTTAGTGACAGTTAATCTGTTAAAACCTGCCAGGTTAGCTGGGCATTGGGGCAAATGCCTGCAGCCTGCAATCTCAGTGCTCAGGAAGGTGAAGGACGATAAAAGTTCAAGGGCTATCTTTAAAAAAAAAAAAAAAAAAAAGTCAGTAAGTTTGTGCTACTTTTAGGTACTGGTAGAAGACTGCTGTTACAGAAACCCAAACGTTTTCCATTTCAGTGTATAATGCTTAGCCAGCATCAAAAGGTACTGGAGCGTGATTCCCTCTGCGAACATAGCAGAACAGCTGATAGTAAAAGCACATATTTATGTCTTTTATTGGGCACTTTCTATTGCTTTACAGACCTGAGTTCTCATAATTACCTGCTGAGGTGGTACTACTATTCTCCCCATTTCACAGATGATAACTTTGAAGAAACCAGCCTAAGCCACACTGTGTCTAAGTAGCAGATCCAAGCCAGGGTAAGTTATTTGGCTTAAGAGTTTGTACTTTCAAACAAGTGCCTAAAAAGTGAAAGAGAATATTCTCTGCTCAATAAAAGCCTGCTGTCAAGTACTATTGATGCAAAACTGTCACTGCTCCTTTGCAGCATTACTGTACACATCCATTTACTTGAACTCATTAGGATGGCATTCTTCACTTCCTACATAATCTCCAGCTTCAGTCTATAAAAACCTAAGGGTTTATGCTCCTAGGCTAGGCATAGTGGATTTCTGAGTTCAAAACCAGTCTGGTCTATAATATAACAAGATCCTGTCTCAAAAACACACAAAAATCTGTACAACTGATGGGAACCAAGAGATGACTCAGCCATTACAATGTGCACTGGCTGTTGCTCCTGGGGACTCAAGTTCAATTTCCAGCACCTGCGTCTGGTGCTCACAACTGTCTGTAACTCCAACTCCAGGGGATTCGACACCCTCTTTTGACTTCCAGGGGCAGCTGCATATACGTGGCATAGGAACACGAATACACACAAACACCCACACACACGCTCACACACACCCAACATTAAAAAAAATTTAAGCCAGGCATGGTGGTGCACGCCTTTAATGCCAACACTTAGGAAGAAGAGACCTCTGTGAGATTGAGGCCAGCCTGGTCTACATAGTGAGTTCCAGGCCAGCTGAAGCCACAGGAAGACCCTGTCTCAAAATGACCAAAATAATAATAATAGTAATAATAATAATAATAAACAGTACAATTAAAATAGGTTTTAGGATGGTAAATTTTAAGCTAGGTATGGTGGTGCCTACCTGTAATCTCAGTACTAGAAGAGGCGGGGGGATCTTGGTGAGTTCAAAGCCAGCCTGTTTCCAGGTTACCCAGGGCTACAGTGAGACCCTGCTTCAAAAAAAAAAACAAAACACTCAATTTTAGGCCAAGCATGGTAATAAAGGCCTATAATTCTAGTACTCAAGTAGCTGAAGCAAGAGGACCACTACAAGTTCAAGGTCAGCTGAGACTGAACAGCAAAAACCCTATCTCTTAAAAAAGAAAAAGATGGCAAATTTCAGGGTATGTTAACTTAAGCACAAGTTTAAAGACAATATAAAAACTATAATGCACTAAGGGTTTAATCCCAGAACTTGGAAAGCAGAAGTAGATGAATCTCTGAGGCCAGATTGGTCTACATAGTAAGCTCCAGCCTGGTGAGGCGTACATAGTGAGACCCTGTCTCAAATAGAAATACATACATACAGTATTAATAAGACAAGGACAAAGTTATTCCCACTTAATGCCACAAGGAAAGTTAAAGAGGGTCCTTTTGCGTATCTTGGGGTACACTACAGGGGCAAGCACCACACACACAAATATTCTGCAGAAGCCATCATCATTTGTATCGCCGACCTGTTAACTGCATGCACTCAGCTGGGTGAAGGAATGAGTACAGGAAGTGCACATACAATGCAAATGCACAAGAGCCTTTCAAGCCAGAACCGGGTTCAAGTAGTTAATTCAACTGAGCTATCTACCTTCTCCAGGCAGCAAAGGAGTGAGTGATATCATCCAACTTTAGTTCTGAATTCCAGATATAATGTGTTACCAGCCCATCACAAATCATTCACAACTTAAATGAGAAAATCTAATTTAAAAACTATTGTAAATTTCTTATTTCCAATTCTCAATTCAGTTATTCAATATAAAGGAAAACTAGTCACCTTCAATGTTTAAATGTGGATGTTTTCTTCAACATAACCAATTTCAGAAAGGCACAGCTTCTTGACAGGGGTAACACTCAGCCCTACTAAGATATGTATTTGATTTTCATTATGGGTTCCTGTTGTTTGCCTGCAATGTCTTCATACCCCAACTCTTGTCTACTCCACACTAACTAATCTACAATCACCATCTCTAACATTTTTTTCCCAGCCACATGTGCTGCCATATAAACTCAAGAAGCTGAGGCAAGAGGATTGCTGGGAGTCCAGGGTCAGCCTGGGCTACACAGTGAATTTCAGAGCATCCTGGACTATGCAGTGAAATCCTCCTGTCTCAAAATCAAATACATATATTTTTCCCCCATCTAAACCACTTAGGGAACTAGGGCTGTAGCTCAGTGTTTGCCTAGTATGCAGTAGGCCCTGGGTTCAATCCCCAGCACCACATAAACTGGCTACGGTGATAAACACCTGTAATCCCAGGTAGAAGGAGGATGGAGGCTCAAGGTCATCCTCAGCTCCACAGTGAGTTAGTGAGTTGGAAGGTCTTACATGAGATTCTGTCTCAAAAGACAACACTTAGGGACAAACCATCAAATCACAGCCTTTAGATTAGTGAACCCTGATTTCCCAGCTACCTCACAGGACTCTCACAGATCTCTTGTTCCAAGTTTACAGATAAGAACTGAATGTCTCTTGTCAATGACTAGTTCTAGAAAACAAAACGGGAAATATTCTGATGCTTTAAGTATCTAAAGACATTCTTAGCTTTCCCAGTTTATTCCACTTGTTTACTACTCTTACTCACCCTGTATTTCAGCCTCTTTTCTTAAACTACTGGAGACTGTCAAAGCATAGTTTTCTTTCAGTAAAGGACAAAAAAAGGCCCAGATGAGTTATCTCCCTACAAAAAGTACCTTTCATTATCTCAAAGAAAAATATGTAAGTAGCTATTAATCCCCCAATTCATCTCTATCTCTACCTGCAGTAGATACTGGACTAGAAATCTAGCTAAGAAATTTCTATTTGAGTATAACACTTTTTGCTTTATTTTTCAAATTTATTATGTAGTCTAGGTTGCCCTCAAACTCACAATCCTGGCCCCATCTCCCAAATGCTAAGATTATAAACACATGCCACCATGCCTGTTACTATCATCCTCGACAATCAGGTATTTTCTTTTCCCCTGTAGCTGCTGAAATAACCTAAATTTGGTTCATGCCATAAAAGCACATTTACCAATGCACCTGATTATATTAGCAACCATCCACTTTCAAAATCACTATTATAAAAGTAGCCCATGTCATTACATAAAGTCTTTAAATTTAGATTTTAGGGGACTCTTGCTTAAATCTCAAATTTTCAAAAACATCTAGACAAGTTCTTTAAACAAGTTCTTTAAAAGATAATCTTTGCAGATACTTCCCTTATAAGCTCTCCACCACTGTCAACCTTTCAACCTGTCATAATCAGATGTTTTAATATAGTTTCTGTTTGCAGGAAAGAATATGTTCAGGTGAAATATATTTTTACTAGTGTGTTTATTAAAATCAAAAAGCAGTGACTGAGTTTCCCAGAAGAAACTCTACTTGTATTCTCAGAAATTAGTGATGAATCAGATCTCCAGCTCAATAAGGAAGCTGACTTCCAATTTACATTAATTCTTACTATTAATTCCACAGTAATTCACATATTCCAAACTGGATTTCTAAATCCAGAAAGTTCCCTTTTTTACATTTCAAGTTTCTGTAAGTATGAAAAATGAAACTGTATCAAATTTAAAAGACAAAAAGTTTGGAAGCAACTTTAAAAAAAATTAACATCACCTTGCTTCCATGGGCAGTTGGACATACTTTCGATAACTGTGCAAAGCTAAAACTGGAAAATAAGGAGGCCGGCCTGATCTGCAAAGCAAGACTCTGTCTAAAAAAAAGAACTCAAAGCTTAGGGACAATTGGACTACAAGGAAAACTAGGAAATTACTAGCCCCAAAGCAGTGACACCTGAGGCAGAAGACCAAACCGAGCAGCAGACCAATTCCAGCTACGTAAATGTTCTTTACAAAAAAAAAGATGTGATGGAATATTTAAAAAGTGATGAAATTATCAAGGCTAAAAATGAAAAAAATTGAAATCATTTATGAGAAATTGGTGGGAGTTTCAAACCTAGAAGTATATCCAACTTAAAAACCTCCCTTTAGAGAGCATGCCTTGTGTGGTATCTGAATTTTACCTATGCTCAGATAATATATTCCCTGGCAGGGCAAATAAGAAACAAGGCTTGATTCTCACCATTTCTAAAATCACTATTACAAGGAATAGTTTTCTACCATCTTGAAATTTTTCAAAGCTTTTTGAGAAACACACACAAATAATTTGGATTTAGTTGATTTTATTTACAGCTTTTTTAGTTTTGTTTTTTTTTACATTTCAATGCATTACACAATTACATTTTCTGACCTGCAAACAGATACCTTAAATGAAAAGTTTCTTTAAAAGTATCAAATTAGGTACATCCAAATTTCAACAATTACACGACATTTAATTCACAAAGTGTAATTTACTAGGACGTATCCTAAGAATTTAGGAAGAGCCAGGAGAAACCTGCCCAAATTTAGCACTCAGCTATCAACACACCCCAAAGAAAACCTATCTAAACTTCCATGCTAAAGTTTCAAAGTCTGTTATTTCCCTACTGGATAAGAGAGTAATGACTCAGACCTGTCCAGTCTTGATAGTTTTAATCCCAAATACTGGGCTATTCCTCTAGTCTGTAACTAAACAGCAAACATCAGTTTGTCAAACACCCAATTATCAAACTTTTATACCCTTATGTGCATAGAAAGCTTAAGTGTTCACTAATTATAAAAACAAGTAGTCATTAAATATCCACTATTCCCCCAGCTCCCCAGCCCTTACTAAAACCCAGAATAAGCAACCTGTGTCACATAGTGACAGGCAGTAAGTTTATATGTAATATATATATATATATATATATATATATATATATATATATATATATCCACAATAGGTACAAATGGCAATTAACAGTCCCTGCAAACATTCAGTTTCAGTTGAAGGTATGGCTTCTATGCCTTGATATGGTTTTAGATTTCAAAAACTGGAAAATACTGCTAAAACCTCACTTCCTTAAGACATGATTGCATGTTCAGTTTTAAACTTCTTAAAACTAAAAATGGCTATATAATAAGTATAAAAAGCCAACTGAATGCAATTTTTCTCTCCAGTTTGGCCAAGGTATTCATAGAAATCTTTCCTAACGAGACTGGTAACTGGTGGCTTCCAACGGTTCTTGCCTACCTTACTGTCCATGTTCACGTTTCAAACTGTGTCAACAGAGCCCGCACTTCGGGGGTCAGCTGCTTAGCAGCTTTAGCTGCCTCTGTGATAGCCTTGCGATACAAGCCCTTTCTCTTCTTATTAAAGCGTGACTGGAAGTTTTCTAGAAAGGGGGCGAGTTGCGAAAGAGCAAGGAAAGATGTTGTTGGAGACCCAAACCATGAAATACGGGCCTCCTGTCGGGCTAAAAGGCCATTATCTTTCCGGCTCACAGTTATGGTAAGAATACGAGCTGGCCACCAAGGGAAGCCATATATCTTAGCCCAAACAATGTCCCCTACACATATGGTCCTGCCATCTGGTGTGACGCATTTAGAGACGTTTTTGGAAAAGATTCTCATTTTCAAGGAATTACTGAGCCTTTTCTCTTCCTTTGAGGAGGAGGAAGTGGAGGAGGCGGAAGGTGCATGCATACTGCCTGGAGGAAAAGCAAAGCCCTCAGAAGAGCTAAACTCCGAGCTGGAGGATTTCAGGTCATCCCTGCTATCACTGCTACACACGGAAGCACTGCAGGAGTCGGGTTTCTTTTGATTTAGGGTCAGGTACACAGAGAGATTGCTTCTGCTGCCCTTTTTGCCCAACGTCTGTGGTTCATCCTGCTCACCAGCCACATGCACTGCGCTTGTGTCCTGAAACTCACTGGCGGCCTCTCCCGGGCCTTCTGAGGGACTCAGATTTTCTGAAGGGGCCTCACCTGCTGAGCGGGTGGAGGAGCAGCGAGACTGCGGCTTGGGTGCCGGCTTGCTGCTCCGCATTTTCTCCAGTCCCGTCTTCAGAGAAGAGTCGTTTTCTTCATTTCTATACCGCTGTGGTTTTAATCGAACCCGGGGTGGGAGGGAACCTGAGCTAGGATTCTGATAGCGACGTGTGAAGTGGACTTTTGAGTGTGCACTTTTGGAAGTGGAAGTTTCACTTTGCTTCTTTTGCGCCTTTTCTTTGGCAATCTTCAGTACTTCCCGAGCTTTCGCATGATCCATGTTCTTGCTCTGCAGAACCTTCTTAGCACTTAACTGAGCTTTTGACGTATTTGCCTGAGCAGAAACTTTGACTACTCTGCCTCTGCTGTGAGCAATACTGGAAACCCTAACCACAGCATTTCTTCTCTGGCTTTCGTTTTGGTTTTTCCCATCCACTTTATGGTCAGTTTTCAGTTTTTTGTTCACAGTAGTGACACTTTCATTTCTCCGTTTTTTATCTTCATATCTAGAAGAGTCACTTGCACTACTGCCTTTTCTAATTTCCTTTTTTTCTGCAACAACACTGTTTTTACACTTATCACACAGGACTTGCCTGGGCCGTAGTTTAATAGCATTCATTATTGAAGTGGGTTCTTCCCTGTACATTTTTCGTTTGGGTCGCTTAATTTTCCGAGGCGGCGGCTGAGGTATTGATTGGTTATATGTGTCCCTGATAAACAGCGGGGGAGGATAAGGTGCTCCTTCATGGAAGAGAGGAGGTGGTTTGGAAGTCCACAGGCTCTCAGACAAGCTCAGCTCAGGAGGCGGGACGGAAGAAGGGTCACGGGGAACAGCACCATTCACTTCCCGCTTGACTTCTATCCCTTCTTGGAATGTGTTACTTTGGAGCTGCATGGCTTCCGGTTTATCCTTATATTCCCTTTTGGGAAATACTGTCACAGGGATCCCATGGGGTCCAAACCTTTGAAAGAAATGGAAGAAAAAGAAAGCCAGTAAGTTGGCATCTATAATTCCGTGTCTTCAATGTAAACACTTCATGTTTATTTAACCTTTCCTAAAAACTTTCATATCAAAATGAAAACAAAACACCAAAACTCTATTATTTCTCCCTCCCAAATACCAAAAACCCCTTTCTTTTGGTTCTACATATTATAGAAAAGAAAACCAGAAATAATTCAAATAGTTACCACCCTAAGCAATACCAGAATAGCTACTTTTACTTAAGATATTCCTTCTGGCATTAAATCAAAAGGTTTGCTAGTAGATAGCTTACATTCACTGAACTATGCATATTTTCAGTAAATGCAGCCAAACATAAACATCTTCCAAAGGCTTAATAAAAGGCAGGGTGGTGGTGCAGGTCTGTAATACCTGTACTCGAGAGGCTGGGGCAGGAGGATCTCAAGTTCAAGGCCAGCCTGAGTTAACACAGAACTCAGGTCCCGAAACTACTTCTAACGCTAACAAGTACATCTGTGGGGTTTTAACCCTTTAAAATCATTTTCTATAGCAAGAAATAATTTCAGTCTTTAATCCCAGAGCTCAGGAGGCAGAAGGGTGCAGATCTCTATAAGATCGAGGCCAGCCTGAGGGCTACATATTGAGTTTCAGGTCAGCTGGGCTACTGGGAGATTCTGTCTCAACAACAAAAAGAAATAACTTTAGCTGGGCAGGGTAGCAAACATCTGTAATCCTAGTACTAAGGAGGGGAGACAGAGGATCCTGAGTTCAAAGTCAGCCTAAACAAAACAGCAAGGCCCTGTCTCAAAAAAAGAAGGAAAAAAAAAAAGGAGTAATTTCAAATTATAATTCAATTAAAAACAAAACACTAGGCATGGTGGCATGTGTGTAATCCCAACCTTAGCTACAGAATGAGACACTGTACACAGAAAACAGGAATCAGTCATAAAAACCTAGGAATTTATGATTAATGCACTCCAAGCAATGTTAGCATGAATTTATTTGAGCCATACATCTCCTGCACAAGGCAGTGATGTCAGTCCTATAAGGCCAAAGTACATCGAATCTAAAGTTCAGTTTGTCAGTCAGAACCCTGAAAACTAGATGCCAAGGTTTTAAATAGGTCTGTTTTTCCAGATACTAGGAATGCTCCCCAAAGTTTCCGAATACCACTGTTAAAAGTAAAGCCTCAGGGACCCCTACAGCTATCTCCTCCCAGAGGTCATCTGGCAGTAGAAAGAGCCAGAGCACGTTGTCTGGACACCACAGGGAAGTAGTACATATAAACTTAAAGCACATACACAAGACCTGTGCAAACCCAAGCCAGATAAAAACACAGTACGGATGGGGGAGATGGGCCAAGAAGCCCCAGCCCTGGGTGAGAGGAACTACTGGTAGCTTATCACTGCTGGAGGGAGTCAGTTTCCTTAATGACGTGACTCTTTGTAGACTGACCATATTCCAAAGGATAGGCCCACACCCAAGAACATTTTGGAAACCTAAGCAAAACAAAAAACAGAGGACAAATGTGGGGGAACAAGGGGGAGAGAGGGAAAAGGGGGAGTCTGAACATGATCAAAATACGCTGCACAAAATTCTCCAATCAATAAAAATATTTAAAAAAATAAAGTTTTAGGTTAGGAACATAAACTTGGGCAGGGATTCAGAATGCCACTATATACCAGGTACTTGGTTCTAATAAGTAAATACTTCTCTGACAATCTTTGGAAGACCCTTGGCTACTGATTAAGTTACAGCAAATATTTACAAAACATAAAGAGCTGTTTCTTTAAATTTCAATTCATTTGTGTGTGTGTGTGTGTGTGTGTGAGAGAGAGAGAGAGAGAGAGAGAGAGAGCGAGCACAAATGTCACAACACTGTAGTTGAAGGTCAGAGAGAAACTTCTGGAAGTCTTTCTTTCTATTATGTGGATCCTGGGGGCAAATTCAAGTCTTCAGGCTTTCTGGCAAGCACCTTCACCTGCTGAGTGATCTTATTAGTCTTTGCTTTTTTGTTTTCTATTTTAAACAAAACTGCAGTAGGTGACTCAATGAATAAAGTCTCATGAGGTCTAGCCTGACAATCTCAGTTGTATTCCTATAGACAAACACAGCAGAAAGAGAACTGATTCCAGGAAGTTGTCCACTCATTCTCACATGTAGATGGGGACACAAACACACACACACACAAATTTTTAAAGTATTTTTAACTCATAAACAGCCCCATTTTTTTTCTCCATTACATGTCTGAAGCTTTCCATGGCTAAAATTAAAATGTTCTTCCTAGATGGGGGTGGGGGGGTCTCACAATGTATTCCAAGCTGCCCTAAAATGTCTTGCAGTAAAAGCCTTAAACTCAAATCCTCTTACCTCTGCCTCAGATGTGCTAGGATTACAGGTATGAGCCACCACTCCTCTCTGATCTAAAATGAAGTCTTATTTTAGAAACTGTAAATCTCAATTTTCCATGTGAGAAGTGAATAATGCTAGATCCTACTTCAAGGATCCTGATAATCCTCAATAAAGTGGTCAATAAATGTTAGCCATAAAATGTATTTCACCTAAAGATTTATATTTTACTAATGTAGAATTATTTTTAAATATATTATTATTATGTGTATGAGTATATTGCCTGCATGTAAGTACACCAGGGTTGTACAATGTCCTCCAAGGTCAGAAGGCATTGGATTCCCTGGACTGGAGTTATTGATCGCTGTTAGCCACTGTGTGAGTGCTGTGAATCAAACCCAGTCCTCTGCAAGAACCACTGAGCATCTTTAAACGCCCCCTCCAATGTAGAATTTAGTTTTCATACTTTAACTCAGAAATCAGAGTGACTTGGCCAATTACATATCAGCATGTTGTGAAATCTGTTTACTCCATGGATTTAGGTAAGAATGTTCTTTCACATCTAGACTGGTTTTTTTCTTTACCTTTCTCCCTTATGCATATAAACTCTCAAACAGTAAGTGTTCCACTGTTCACTTCGAAGTACATTGGACTGACCATGGTCCTCAAGCTCTAGTCCTGTACTGCTGAGCTGGACTGCAAGGCCAAAGTCTATTTTTGGTTTTTGAAGACAGTCTTAGGTAACTCAAGCTAGCCTCAAAATCAGTATACACTCAAGCATACTGAATTCCCAATCTTCCTGCTGGGATTACAGGCTTGAGCAACTACTCTTGGCCCCAAAGTTGTTCTATATTTTTATTTTGTTTTGAGACAGAATCTACTTTCTAGCCATAGCTGGCCTGGAACTCACTATGTAGGCAAGCTGGACTAGACAGAGATCTACCTGCCTCTGCTGGGATCAAAGGTGTGAACACCGGGCCCTGCTCCCAAAGTGCTTAATTACATAATTGTGTAATGAAAGGGAAGCCAACTGGCAACCTTGGCTAGTGAATGACTGCAAAGCAGAAAAATGTTAAATAATTATAAAATGACCTCAAAGCACCAGAAAGATAAATCACCTTAGGAGGAAAATGAAGAGGGATCACATGTCCTCTCTCATCACACTGCCACCCTCACATGGCCATTTAACACTGAAGGCAGTGTCATTAACCCCATGGAGACACTGGTTATGAAACCAATTTCAAGGCTCACACTGTGATTAAATCAAAATCAGTGTTTAAGAACAGTAAGAGCAATTACCTAGAACCGTGGTAAACGTTTCTTATCTGTGTGTGTATATACATGGGGAGGGATATCAGTTCAAAGCTAGCCTCAACTACATGAGATCCTTTCTTAACCTACCCCAAGACACACACACCCCTATAATAACTAATCCTAAATTTGAAAACCATTATCCTAAGAAATCAAACCTTAGTAAGCCTATAATGCAGCACTGAGCTAGGCATAGTACCACATACCTGTAATCCCAGGACTATCAAGGCTGAGACAGAAGATCACATGTCTGAGATCTGTCTGGGTAACCTAGTGGGATCCTGTTCTCCATAAGCAAAGGAATGGAGCTCCAGTGCAGTGGTAGAGCTCCAACATCATATTTTATTTGAAAAATAAAGTAGCAACAAGATTATAGTCTCTTTAAACCCTAATTTTTCAAGTACAGTCAGTGGAAATCTTCCTCACAACACCCTAGTGTTTAAAAGATCATTAGGTGGTGCCAAAATACTGAATCTTAAGGCTTTCAGACAGCAAAACAATCAGAACTATTTGTTAAGCACTTTTGCTTTCGGTTTTTTAAGTAAAAACAGTTGTATTGGACATCAGTGCTCACTGAAGAGCTATCTTCCACAGAAGAAACTTCTCATGGTGTTTCTTGTCTGAGCTTCTTCTAAAAGAACTGCTTACAATACTTGAAGAATTGAGTTGTAAGGTGAATGAATGTCCTTTCCTTATACCATGTGCAGCATTTAAGATGTGAGGGGTTTTTAATGATTTATTCACTTTTACTTATACCAATGTTTTGATTGCTGGTGTGTATACTGGTATGTGTGTCATCCTGTGAAGGCCAAAAGAGGTTGCCAGAGCTGCATGTGGGTGCTGGGGATTGAACTCAGATCCTCTGGAAGAACAGCGAGTGCTTTTAACCCCTGACCCACCTCTCCAGCCTGAAGGTACTGCATTTTATTTATGATTTTTGCTCAGAATCTAGTATCACCAATCAATACTATACTTAAATTTGCATTTATTCCTGGAAAAAAGCTCAGAAATATTATCCAAATTCCTTTCCAAAGAAATACTTGAAATCTAACTGAAATGTGTACCAAAAGCTACCCATTTTAAATCAGACGTATTTGTGAACTTAAAAAAAAATACTTTTGGTTTTTGGAAAACAGTTTTGTAGCCTAGGCTAGTCTGTAATTCACTACACAGCTCAAGCTGGCCTCTAACTTGTAGCACTTCTGTGAGAGTCCTGAGTGCTGTGATCACAAGTGTGCCACCATACCTGGCTCTCCCATTTGTAATTCTTACCTCTGATTTGTAAGATTCAATTTTTTAAATGCTGGCAGTATTCATCGGCATGAACTTTGCAGCACCCTCCGTCCATTCCCCCTGACCTGGAATTATGCTCTTTTCCTTTCTCCTATCCCTCAGCTCAACACTCTCATTCACCTCCCACCAATTCTTTTTGCCAAGTTATAAATGTTGAAGGGGATTCTTTTTTTTTAATTCATACACAAAAATACAGAAATACAAAGGTATTACCACCTACAGATAAGCAAATTCAAAGAACTGAACACTTTTGAAAAATAATATCCAGATTTTATTTCAGGCAGATGTTTTTACAAACTAGCTCTCAGGGCACTGAGATAAGCTGTCAGTCAAGTGCTTGTTGCACATGCATGAGGACTTGAATTCAAGCCCTTAGCACCCAAGTAAAAAGTTGGATGTGGTGGCATGTGTGTAATCCAAGCATCGGGGAGGTGGATTCCTGAGATTTGCCTTCTCAGCCAGCCTTACCTAATCAGTGACCCCCAGGTCCCAGTGAAACCCTGTTTGTGAAGACATGGTAGCAGCTCCTGAGGAATGACACCTGAGGTTAAACTCTGGTCTTCACACACACATGCGCCTGCACACACACAAACACAAGAAAAAAGTATCTTCTTATAATCAGCAACCGATTAAGTTATAGAAGAGGGGAAAGTGGAGGCTAGAGAGATGGCTCAGCAGTCGAGAGCACTGACTGCTCTTACAGAGGACCCAGGTTCAATTCCCAGCACCCACACGGCAGCTAACAACTGTCCTAACTCCAGTTCCAAGGGACCGGATACCCTCTTCTGACCTGCATGGGTAGTGCAGGACACGGGTGCACTCGTACACATAAAAAATAATTCACTAAAATATTTTTTTTTAAAGAGAGGAAAGTGTGAAGCAAGCTTACTTTGTGTCACATTTCTTTGTGGAGTCAAATTTTTATCTAAGGACAGATTAAAATTGATTCAACAACAATCTAAATGCAACAGAAAATTTTACCAAAAAAATTTACATTCTTGCTGGGTGTGGTGGCACAACACCTTTAATCTCAGCACTCTAGAGACAGAGACTAGGAGATCTCTATCTCTGAGATGGAGGCCAGCTGGTGGTACTGGGAGACCCAGTCTGAAAACAAAAAAATTTACAACTATCCTCTTTACAACACAATTACCAGCTGAATGTGGTGGGGCTCACCTGAATTCCTAGCACTTAGGAGGCTAGCAAGTTTGAGACCAGCCAGGGTTATACAAACCTTCTCAAAAAAAAAAAAAAAGAAAAAAGAAATTATAGCATGATCCAGCATTTCTCATTTCTGGGTACATATCCAAAGAATGGAAGCAAGATCTCAAAGAAACAGTCACATATCCACAGTCACAGAAGCAGTATTATTTACAACAGCCAAAAGAAGAATCCCAATTATGCAGGAACAAATAATTAGAAACAAAATGTGTGTATACTGCAGTATTTTTCAGCCTTAAGATAATCATATAGCTCTTATCTGTGAGCACTGCATGTATATGGTGCACTTATATACACGTAGGAAAAATACTCATGTACATAAAAAGACATTTTCAAGTTAAAATGAAAAGACTTGAGAGTGAGTAACCTTCCAGAGAATCTAGGAAATGATCACTAAAACCATACTCTAGCATTTTGTACTTTAGACAATTTATGACTGTATCTACTCAACCTCCTCACAGTACAACTTTTCAATGTAGAAAAGGAGTATTTATCAGTGGAGCCTAAAGGCTCTAATTTTTCTGTAAAAACAAGATAAGAGGCATGCAGATTTGAACCTGTATGAATTTGCCTTACTTAGAACACTATGAAAACCATTTTCATGCTTACTGTAAAATACAGCTACTAATCAAAGTCTGAAAATGACTTGATTAGAAGAGCTAAGTACAACTCAGTGGCAAGCCCAGCATGCATGAGACCCTAGGTTTGATCACCAGCACCCCAAAAAATAAATTAAAATGCTATAAACTTTGTAATTTTTAAAATCTGAGGCAGTGTCTTACTGTGTAACCTAAGTTGGCCTTGAATTCAGGATCCTCCTGTCTTAGCCTCTTTCCTCCTGCCTCAGGCTCTTGGGTACTAGGATTACAGGCCTGAGCCAGTAAGCCCTGCCTAAACTTCATTAAATACGAAGTTAATTCGATTATCAGCTTAATTACTGTCCAAACAGAATAAAGAGGATTATGTTATACTTAATAGTGACAACTGTGAAGACATATCCATTTTATGAAACTAACAATCCATCAGCTTATTTACCACAGGTTTTTAAATCACAAACTTTAAAAGTCTTTGGGGTTACCACCCTAAAACAGCAAAATATACTTGTAAGTATGAATAGAAAAGTAACACAACTATACATGGGCTTCAGATTCAGGTATCCTCTGGTGAACTTGGAAAACATCCTCTGTGATTTAAGGAGGGGATTACTTCAGTCAAATTCTCAGAAACAGAAGCAGAAAGCAGAAATGGTGGTTCCAAGGGATTGAAGAAGGAGATCTGTTGTCTACTAAGTACTCCGTTTTAATTTGCAAAATGAGAAAGTCCTAGCGATCTGCCTCACAGCAGTGTGAATTTATTTAACATTACTACAGTGTACACCTAATTGTTAAGATTCTGCTGTGCATTTTGTCAATTACAAAAATTAATGTGAAGTCAGGTATGGTAGTTCACTTGATCTACATACTGGATTCCAGGCCAGCCTGGGCTATATGTATGAGACTTGATTTCAAAAAGCAAAGCAAAAGCTGGGGATACAGCTCAGTTGGCAGAATGCTTACCTAGCATATACAAAGCTCTGGGCTTGATCATCAACCCTGCAAAAACTAGGCATGGTGGTACATGCCTACAATAGCACTTGGAAAGTTGAAGCAGGAAGATCAGAAGTTCAAAGTCATCTCTGACATACAGCGAATTCTAAGCCACCCTTGGCTATATGAGATCCCGTCTCAAAAAGTAAATAAGCAAAAAAAAAAAAAAAAAAATTTAATATGAAACTAAATATAAGAAATATGATGAAAATCACCCTATTTGTATGGTAACAAAGCAATTATTGGTGCAAGGAAGAATAATTACTCAGTGGAAAAACAAGAGGGCACCTGGTGCCTGCAGATGTGCTATCCTGAGAATACTTTCATGTCTTTAATGTAAACTCCCTGGAGTGAAATCTGTCAAACCGAAATTGAGAAATAGTCCCTATAATTTCTATATCATATTGCATATGACTAAATATACAGCCATAGTAGGAGGTATCATAGAAACTTTTATCGGACATGTGGTAATAATGGAATAGGAATGCAAACTAAATAGCATGTGCTAGCACTTGGGAGACAGGAGCACGACAGTGAATTCAAAGTCAGTCTAGACACTACAGAGTAAAACCCCATCTCAAAAGAGAATAGGACCCGCAAGATGGCTCAACAAGGAAAAGCACTTACCACCCAGGCCTGACAACCTGAGTCAGGCCCCCAGAATCCAGGGCAGAAGGAAAGAACCAACTCCCAAGTTGTCCACTGACATTCACACACCAGTGCACCTGGACTCATACATACACATCATATACACACAAATAAGACTAAATAAAATTAAAATATTTTTAAAATTAAAAAAGCACGAATATATGCATGCACACATTTGCTGAATCTGAAAATGATTTTGTGATGACATAAGACAATATGTTGAGCTTAGGTAGTACATGTTCAAATATTAAAGGGTGAAAAGAAAACGCTTTTACATTAATGAAATCTAAGTATTCTCTATAGCCCACACTGGCCCACTTTAACCTGCCCAGTGCTAAGGTGAGTCAGTATGCCCACCTGAGAATGAGGTCTTCAATCTATGGCTTAAAAGTTTAGTGGGCAAATGTTTATACTAAGAATGATAAAATAAGGTCTAGTGTGTGGTGCATTCCTTTAATCCCAGCACTCAGAAGGCAGAGATAGAGGTAGGTAGATCTCTGTGAGTTCCGAGCCAGCCTGGCCTAAACAGTAAGCCCCTATCACTAAATAAATAAAAATTTTTTAAAAAACAAAAGTTTTTAACAATATAGCAATGAGACATCATTTTAAAAATTAGTGACCAGAGGGGAGAGTGAGTGGTACATGTCTGGAATCTAGCACTTTCCAAGGAGAAGAGATAGAAGAACCAGTACAAAATCCCTGGCTACATACATAGTAAGTTCCAGATCAGCCTGGGCTGAGACCCTCTGTTAAAACAGAGAGTGAGGGGAAAATGGTAAAAACTCTAGATAAAAATTTATGAGAGTTCTCTGCTATAATTTCAAAATAAAGTTAAGTGCAGAGACATGGGCTAGGGATATAGCTCAGCTTGTAAAGTATTTACCTGAAAGCAAGAGAACATGAGTTCAACCCCTAGAGAACCCACCTATAATTCCAGCACTGGAGAAGGAAGACACAGGCAGATCCCTGGAGCTCACTGACCGGTCAGCCGAGCCTAACCATCCACAGATCTCAGTGAGAGCCTGTCTCAAAAACTCTGGATTCTTAAGCAATGACACCTGAGGCTGATTTCTGGCCTCTACTTGCACATGTACCTGTAGACCACACACACACACACACTTCGCTAAAGTGGTGTGAAGAAAATAGTAATTTCAATAAGCATTTAGTTATTTATTCACCCCCTCCCAAATACATTAAAAGATTTAAAAAATATATAATCCTGAGCGAGGAAATATCTAACTGCAATAGAGCATACTCAACATGATGTACAAGAAGCCCTGGGTACAATACTTAGCACCATACACAGTAATATTCTTACTTTACTTCAGCCCTGGCAGGCAGGTCTGGAGCAAGCTCACTTGGCTCTACCAAAGCTGAGCAACAGTCTATAAAAATAAAAGGGTGTCCTGCAAGCCTGACAGCTGAGTCTGATCTCCCAGGACCCATCGTAGGAGACTCCCAAAAGTTCTCTGACCTCCACACAAGCACAAGGCATGAACATGAACATGAGCACACACATTAAGTTGGATGCGGTAACACAGGCCTATAATCCCAGCACTTGGGCAGTAGAGGCAGAAAGGTCAAGAGTTCAAGGTACTCTTTGGTTACACAGGGAATAGGAAGCTAGATGACCTTTCTCAAATAAATAAAATTTTTTAAAAAGCTGGGCATGTTGGCATACACTAGTAACCCTAGTACTGAAGAGGCTGAGGGATAAGGATCACAAATTGAAGGACAGCATGGACTACTGCCTCAAAAACCTAAAAAAAGAGGTCTCAGGATTTAAGTCAGTCAGCAGAATGCTACCCTACCATGTATAAAGCTCTGAATTTGATTCCCAGCATGGCATGAAACCAAGCATAGTGGTGGCTTCCTGAAATCCCAGCACTTCAGAGGGAGAGACAGGGAGGATCAGAAGCTCAAAGTCATCCTCCACAGTGAGTTTTTGAGCAGCCCAGGCTATAGGAAACCCTCTTTTTAAAAAAGGCAAAAGTAAAGGTCTGGCCACCAAGCCCATCAACCTGAATTTAATCCCCAGAACCCACATGATGGAAGGAGAAAACAGCCTCCTGCAAGTTGTCCTCTGATCCTGTCTCCAAAACACAAAATACAATAAAATAAAATTAGAATAGGGTTAGTAGGCTGGTATCGTGATTACTGGGTTACGTAAAGACCAGTAATTAACCCCAGTAACTGGTTAGGCTGCAGTAGGAACATCACAAATTCCAGGCTCTTAGGCAGCACAGCAATAACAAAAACTAAGGCCTTTAATCCCAACACTTGGGAGGCAAAGGCAGGTCAATTTCTCTGAGATCAAGATCAGCCTGGTCTACATATCAAGTTCTAAGCCAGAGCCTCAAAACAGAACAAAACAAAAAACAAAAACACCCCCCACCCCAACACATACATAAACCTAAGACTATGGCTATACCTTGGTGGCATGCACACTCCTCTACCATGCATACCATGCACAGGGCCCTAGGTTCAATACCCAGTACTGCCAAGAGAAAACCAGTTGGGGACCATAGCCCATGCCCACCACTGAGCCCTTGGGAATAGATGTAGAAAGATCAGGAGTTCAAGACCAGCCTCAGTTAACTATCAAACTATCTAAGACTAAACTATCTAAGCCCCCATCTCAATAAACAAACAAAAAGAAAGAAAAAAAAGGATAAAAAGCAAATCCAAAAGGTGCTGGGGCATGGTATCAAGCATCTGCAATTCTAGGACTTGGGAGGCTAAGGTAGAAAGATTGCCTTGATTCCAAGGCCAGCGTGGGCCACAGAGTCTTGAAGTTTCAAAAAAACAAAAATAAACAAAAAAGGCACTTTATATATTCCTACTCATATCTACCACTCATAATTTTAAAGAACTTACTGAATCTGACACCATCTACAAATTTACTTTATTGAATTTCTAAGAGTAATAACAAAACCATGTATACATCATAGAATAGACATAGACAACTGCCAGGAGCTGAGAAAGTAGCTGGCTTGGCAGAGTACTTGCCCTGCACATGAAGCCCTGGGTTAATCCCTAGCACCACAAAAAAACAGGAAGTGGAGGCTGAAGAGTCAGAAGTTCAAGGTTATCTGGCTGCATAGTAACTGAACTAAAGTAAATGGACTAAAGACCCTGTCTCAGAAAAAAATAGCAAGTAGATAGTAGTTATAATTAAGCTGAGAAAGTAAAGTAGCAACTCTGCTTCTGAGATGGTAGGAACATAAGAAGGGAAATTGTTAGAGATGAGTTCTAAAACAGCAATACTGTTTCACAGAAGGCAACTAAGTTGCTTCAAGAGAAAAAGATAAAAATAAAGACTTTCTTGTGACTGTAGTGGGCAAGGAGACTTAAGAAATCACTTACAAGCTTACCAGCTTTATTTACAGCAAGAATCAGGATCTGCTACCTACATTTTAAACCCCCAATGATTGCTCAGTTTGCACTTATATTCTCTGCAAAGTTAAATAACTACTTAGAGCAGGGTTAAGAAATGTATATCAATCTAGGGTTTAGGCTAACCTATCCCTAAAACCAGTTATCTCCAAAATGGTCCAAGAATTATCTGCATCAGAATCACAATGGGTACAATTCAAATTCAAGGAGTAAAGTTCTTAAAGCTTCGCACTTTAAGGACTACTATCTAAACCGTGTTTAAGTAAATCATTCTATATTAAAGCCAGTCAGAATATAACTTAACCTTCCCTAACCTTCTAATACCTGTCTGCCACTACAGCAAACTGCATTAAACTGAGAATTTAGGGATAACCAAGCCAGTAGGAGAGGATGTACTTTACAGGCACATCTTCCACTTTTAACAAAATGCAATTAGTCATAACAATGAAGATAATCGCTAATGCAAAAATGCCTTAAGAGGCCCCGCCCCAAGTTGGTCTTATCAGGACCAGATCTAGTTTCATCAAGATTTTAAAACATTACGCAGAAAAGTATGGTCTTATTACATGTAAAAAGTTGAAAACCTTCTTAGAAAGGACAGTAAGACATGGCCATGTCTGCAATCCCAGCACTCAGACTCAGGCTAAAGCAAGATCACTGAGAATTTCAAGTCAGCCCAGGTCAGATTGAGACTGCTCTAAAGAAAAACTTCAAGTCAAATAAAGTATGCCTGGCACAGTGCACATACAAAAGACATCCAGTTATCTACCCTAATATTTACAGCTAGATGAGGTGACACAGGCTTATAATTCTAGCACTCAAGAAGCTGACATAAAAGAATGAGTTCAAGGCCAGCCTGGGCTACACAGCAAGACTGTCCAAAAAGATGTCTCCAAAAATAAAATAAGTATAAATAAAATTAGGGGGCTAGACTAGTCAGGCATGGTAAGCTCACACCTTCAATCCCAGCACACAGGAGGCAGAGGCAAGCAGATTTCTGTGAGTATGAGGGTCAGCCTGGTATACAGGGTAAATTCCAGGGCAGCTGGAGCTAGAGGGAAAGTCTCAAAAAAAAAAAAAAACAAAAAAAAAAAAGGGGGGGGGAAAGAAAAAGAAAACACAGTAATTCTTTGCTCTCAGATTCAAACTAGATTTTTATTTCCCAACAACTAATTACTCCCTCCTCCCACCAAAACAGTGATTAGAGCAACATGCAGTGGAAGAACTCAGTACAACAGAATAGAGCATGAGCATCTCTCAGAAAGTGACTGGTGCTGGCCTCTGCTACTTTACTATTAATCCCTTTAACATTTTGTGAGCAGAATAATTACCAAAAAAAATTTTCAACAAGTTCAACCCAACATTCAAGCATTCTGCCTGAGGGCCTATGTCCTCAACCTGAATGCTCTAGTGTAAGCTGCTGACACACTACTCACTGCTCCACCACTGGCTGGATATTTTTCCCACCAAAAGAAGGGCTACTGCCCTATTCGTTCATGGTCTCTGCAAAGAAAAGAAATCATCGTCTCGGTTTATATTTCCTTTAAAAACAAACAAATGTTCTACAAATTGTTAAGAACCTAGACAATAATCTCTGAAGTTTTCAAAAGAAATCACCTCAATTCTTTTTAACATAAAGAGCCCTCCATACACACAGATAATAGTATTTGTAAAAAGGCCAATCCTAAAACAGTCATAATTTTTAATATGCATGTGCCATAAAATTAAAATGCGTAAGCTTTTTAAAACACAAATGCTTACTTCATGATTCCTTAACACATTAGTTCAGGTCAACTAAAAACATGGATTCAGAAAGATTTTTCAGGGTTTCAAAATACCTTTATAACTATTTCTTAAGAATAATAAATATAACAATTCCTCTGAACATAGTGTGGTGATGCACATTTATAATCCCAGCACTCGGAAGTTGGAAGTGAGAGGATTGCTCTATATCTTGAGCCTAACCTGGGCTACATGGCTAGTACAAGGCTAGCCAGGGTTACGTAACAAGAAGGAAGTAAGGAGGAGGGGAAGGAAGGACCTTGGCTCAGTGGCTTATGCCTGTAATTCCAGCCCTAGGGACGTAAGAGGTAGGAAGACCCAGAGTTGGCTACAAAAGACCCTGTTCTCAAAAGCAACAACAAAAAATGCCTGTGTAGTGAATGTTCCTTCAGGTATATGGACTGAGAAAATCTGCAGCCGAGAGAGAGCCATAACCATTTTCACTAACTCAATACAGGTACCATAAGAGGCCTGGAGGGACACAGACTGAGACTGCTGCTCCTTCAGTTTCCCACTAAGGTTAGAGAAGTATTTTAAAATACAGATAGCTTCAAAACTATATCCATGAAAATGCAATTGGAAAAAATATCCAGGATGTAGAAAATTCTACAAAACAAAGTTCATGGTTTAAACTAGCCTATAAGGAGATGAATGTAATGGGATTAACACAGAAGAGACCTGAGAAAACTGGCCATTTGCGACCATGAACTTTATTTGAATACTAACTTGAACAAAATCTTGAGACATAAATTTCGAGACAGTCTGTGACACTTTTAACATGTATGGTGTTTGATGGTATCTTTTTCTAGATGTGATAATGGTAGTATGGTTATTTTTTAAGCCCTCATATCTTCCAAGATCTAAATTGAAGTATTTTTGGATATTCCTGGGACTTGCTTCAAAAATCATCCAGTAAAGCAGCTATGTGATGTAATACATGCGGCTAAACTATGATAAATGTTGAAGCCGGCTGTGTAGACATGCAGGTTCATTTCCCATGACAAAAAACTCCACCAAGAAGCCCCTCACTCATTTATTACTGTCTAAAAAATCAGTAAGACAGTTTACCAGGGAATGTTAATTATATGGTAAAATTATAAACGCTGAGATTAAAGGAGAAAGAAAAAACCCTGCATGTATGAAGTTAACTAGTTTGCCATCGGACAGTGCTAATGATCTCAGCAATTCACAGACCATTTAAACTAGCTGAGAGGACTAGGTATGATATAGAACAGTCTGGAGTGTATGAACTTAAACACATTCAGTTTAAAAAACTGCTATGGTAAACAGAACTTGTTTTTACTAGATTCTCAAACCACCCTCCTTTTGGGCTATCATTTCATTTATGGCCAAAGTCAAGAGATCAGAGAAGAAAGCCAGAAGACGAAAGAAGCCACTTGATCATTCCACACCCTGTACAGGCTTGGGCTGCTCAGAGGGGATATGTTCTGAGAAAAGTGTCACTCACTGCTGAACACATCATAGCTGAAATTTTCACAAAGATAGCTATGAAGTCACTGGGTGTATCAACTTGTAGGACATTCATCAAAAAGACAGATCAACAATATGGTCTCTCCTTTCTGGTAAACTAAAGCATAACATTTATATGTTATCCTTGTTTGTAGTCAAGTGAACTGTCTAAAGCCAAACAAATTAGCCTCAAAAGAACTAAAGGGGACGAAGATGGTAGAAGGCATACTTAACATGCTTAAGGCCCTGGATTCAATTCCAAGCATCAAAAAACTAAATCAAGAGATAAATAAAAGCAGTAACAAGGCCTCTTGAAGGCTAAACAAAGGCTACACCGACATTCTCCAAATTCTTTCCCAGTTCTCTCAATGAACCAAACCTTCAGGGCTTACTATGTGTGCCCAGCATTAAGGAAAAGAACTAAGGACTCTCCGGAGCATCATGGATACTAATGACCTATTCCACCTGGCTTCAAGACCTAGGACCTTTTGCATCACCCCCATATAGACCCAATGAAATCAAGATAAGCCCTGAATTTGAGAAATATACAATTCTTTACTTCCTGCATTAAAGAAAACTTGCCACCAAATGATTTTAATAAAACGGTAGCAAAAAACAAGCTGCAGAATCCAGTCAACCTAAGTTTGAATCTCTGTCACTTACAAGCTAACTGGCCAAATTAAATGATACTCAATTTCCCCTCATATAAATGATAAACCACCACCAGAGTTTAAATAATAATGGACCTGATACAATGTCTCCTGTTCAATCAAGAACTCCTGTTATTTTTACTTATTATAGTACAATTCAATGGTCAACTCAAATAGGATACAAATTAGAAATAAAGTGTCTGCTGAATACAATGTAGCCATGATGCCTTAACACTATCTACTGAGGCTAGATGTATAGCTCAGTAGACAGACACAGATTGCCTGCAGTCCTAGCCACTGTGGATACTGAGCTAGGAGGAGGACTGAACCAGTAAGACTTGCTTGAGTCCAGGAGTTCCACTATATAGTGAGACTAGACTCCATCTCTTTAAAAAAAAAAAAAAAAAAGGCAAAATAGTTGCTACAACCAAAGAAAGAAATCACTATTTATAAGAAGCACTCTTAGCAAAATAGACCAAAATTACTATTCTTTACCAAATAAAGTAACACTGAAAGAATGAGCACCTGAAGATGAAAAGCACTATGCATTCTATGCCCCAAAACTTACCTTTTTGCACCTTTCTTTTGCAGATTTGAAATTCAGATTCTCACACAATCACTGGCCTCCTCTTCTGTTTGATTCAATAGCATACACAGTGGAGTGTCTCTTGCTATTAAACACACCAGCAGAAAGCACACTTGTCTCATTCTGCTTTCTAACTATGAAAACTAAAGTACAAATGCAAGTACTAACCCAAAGTCACTAAAATAAAAGCAAGCAAGGAAAAAAAAATAAAAAACCTAAGAGTAAACAACATAAAGAGCAACTGTACAGGCTCCCAACGATTTACCCCAACCACCATATTCCAATATGAATTTTACATAGATGCTTTCTCTTGGAGAAAGAGTCCCATGTCTTGATGAGAAGTCCTCCAGGAATTAAGGGTAAAGCAGAAGCCAGGCTGGGTGTGATAGCAAATGCCTGTCATATTAGTACTACTTGGGAGAGGCTGAGGCAGGATGGCTGCAAGATCAAGGCAAGCATGAGCAACTTAACCCAGAACATAACTCAAAAAAAAAAAAAAGGGAAGGAAAGCTGGGGAAGTAGCTCAGTGCAGAGTGCTTGCCTAGCACGCAGGAGGTCTTGGGTTCGATCTCCAGTACTACAAAAAGAACTAAGTATATTAAGTAAAACATACTAGCGCTGGGGTGGGTGCAGGGCAGTAAGTAGTACAATGCTTACTTAGCAAATAGGCAAGGCCTTGTGTTTGATCCCCAGCACTATAGGTAAGTACACAAGTAAAACATACTAATAAGCCATTTCCAAACAGGTGAGACACCAGAGTGTGTGTGCTGTTGCAGGAAACAGAATGGAGAACCATGAATGGGAGTCTCTGCACTTCCTATCTGCAAAAGAAGAGAATAAAAACGTTAACTCTAAACTGAAACAGATTATCTTCTTCACCTGTTTAAAGCAGTTCCCAGAACATGTTAAATCAAAAGGTGAAAATGTACTGGTTAAGACAGAGGTTCCTGCCCAACATGGTGGGGCAGGCCTTTCATTCCAGCAGGCAAGAGGATCTGAGTTCCAAGGCCAGCCTGGTAAACATTCTGAGTTTTAGGCCAGTCAGCCCTACATAGCGAAACCCTATTTAAAAAAAATTTTTTTGTTTTTAAATGACAGGTTTGCAGTTGAACTCAACCTTCTAAACAAAACAAGAATTGTAAATACAGTATTAGATTATATGTAATACATAGAGTCAAGCACCAGCCCTGCAGAAGAAAGTGAATAGCCCCATCATCACTTTGATGTCACAGGTTCAAAAGCAAAGGTTCCACCTCTAAGGTATTTCTTTAAACTATCATTAAAATGAGTCAAAGAACTTCTTTACTGAAGCACTACCTAGGGGGATCTACTTCCCAGCACTAAGTCTAACATTTAGCAGGGTTCGTTTTATTAATAATCTTCCTTTCTGAAGAAGTGACAGGTAACCTTTCGGCAAGCCCAATGCACACACCCCTTTCTCGAGTCCCACGAAAGTTAGAGGTTGAGTTGAGGACAAACAGACAAGTGCTTCCCCGGCACCCAGTTCTGGTGGGAGGCGGGGCGGGGGTGGTGCCCATCTGCCCCAGTGAGCGCGAGTCGAGCCCGGGTCGCAGGGACCGCGGGCCTGGAGGTGGGTGGGATGCGCAGCCATCTGCGCCCGCGCCCGGGTCCCCGCGGCTCACCTGGGGCCGGACCCGCCCTCCCGGGCCGCGCGCGCCTGCCCCACGCGGAGCGGAGCGGAGAGGAGCGGCGCGCGGGACCGGGACGCGGCGGGAGCGGGTGGCGAGCGGGCCGCGGGGTGCCGGGGCCGGCGGTACCTTTTGGACAGGTCCATGAGGACCCCGGAGAAGAGCTTCTCCCCGAGGCGGAACGACACGACGAGCGCGTCCTCGATGATGTGGTCCAGCGTGACCCGCACCTCCGAGCCCGGGAGGAGCAGCGACACCTTCGAGTCCCCGCCCGCCGGCGGCACGAGCACCGGGTCCGGCGCGTCCTCGCGCTCGCCGGGGGCGGCCGGGGGCTGCTCGGGCGGCGGGGCCGGCGCGGCGGGGAGGACGGGCGGCGCGGGCTGCGGCGGCTTCTCCTCAGCCTCGCGCTCCCGCCCCGCCGCCTCGGGGTTGCGGGCGAGCTCCCCGGGCGGCGGCGGCGGCGGCGGCGGCGGCAGCAGCGGCTGCTCGTCGGCCTGAGGGGCGGACTGGCGCCCGTCGGCCTCGCCGTCCGGCACCGCCGCCTCGGTGGCCGTGACCGGGACGGGGGCGCCGGCCTCGCTGCCCGGGATGGGCTCCAGCTCCGGCTCGGCCTCGCCGGCGCCCCCCTCCCCGGGGGACGCCGCGGTCGCCGCCGCCTCAGCAGCCACGGCCGCCATTTTCTCGCTCGCTTCTCCCTCCTCCGACTCGGGCTGCGGCGGCGGCGGCGGCAGCGGCAGCAGCGCGGCTGGGTGGCCGAGGCCTTCCCCTCCCTCCCGCTAACACTGTCGTCCCGCCCTTTCCCTGATGCTCGTGATTGGCACCGCGCCATTGGCTCCGTCCCCCGGTTCTGTCATCCCATTGGCCAGGTTGAGCCGTCTGTCATCCTGTCGGGCCAGCACCCCTCACTCAGAGTAAGAACTTCCTATTGGCCGGGTGAGTTGTCAAATGCCGAAGCTAAGAGGAGGAGTGGGGGGCGGGATGGAGGGGGGCGGGGAAAGTCACAAAAGCGGAGCTATGGTCTTACCGTCTCTTTCTATTGGTTGGAAGAGACAATGCCGCCTTGTGATTGGTATGTGCTCCTGCCCGTTATCGGCCTGTTCGGAGGTGGGAGAAAGGAAGGATCACGTGTTGTGCCAGTTCTTTCAAAGAGGACCCGAGGGAGGAGTAGCGGGAGAATGCAGGAGGGGAGTCACTTCCCAAGAATCTTTGCGCATAGGTCCTTAGAATAAATGTTATTTCTAGGCGCGGACTTGCTTGCGGCCGAGTGTGGGCACGACAAGCTTCGGTGGAAAAGATAACTTAACTTGGGTGCCTCTTCTGGTAGTCAACTTACTAGGCTCTGGGAATAAAATGTTGTACAAGATCTCCATAACCGCATGGTAGCTACTCCAACATTCACATAAGGAGTGATTTCCTTGCCTTCACTTTTTAGGAACCTGCTGATTTCAAAGACGGAAAATTCTAATGAGCCAGAACCTGCATGTTGAGTACAGTCCTGTCACATTGCTTATTTTCTCCAAATCCACTGCAAAGGATATGCACCTGGCCACTATCTAAGCCGGTTCTTTCCTGACCCTCTCCCATGCTATGGGAAACAGGGTGAGGGGGAATGGTTCTCAGTCCTGACGTTAGTAGCTCGTACTCAAGGCTGAGTAAGAAAAATTGCTGAAAGTTCAAGGCCAACCCAGACTATATATTGAGTTTCAGGACAGCCTGTGCTACAGGATGAGATCCTATATCAAAAGAGAAAGGAGGGGCTGGAGAGATGACTCAATGGTTAAGAGCACTGGCTTCTTTTGCAGAGGACCCAGGTTCGATTCCCAGCATCCATATGATTGCTAACAATCCCCATAACTACAATTCTAGGGGACTGGACACCCACTTCTGACCTCCGTGGTTATTGCACCCACAGTACACCTACATACGTGCAGTCAAAACATCCGTACACATAAAATAATAAAGCCCCCAAATTGAAGATATATAAAGGCTCTCTCTTCCAGGCCCTGATGCCTCTGGTTCTCCAGTCTGGATTTAAGTCAGGATATACTGAACCTGTTTTTTTCAGATTGTCAGCCCTTTTCTGCTAGACAGATCAAAGGCACTGAAAATACCTGCAGAAGAGAAGAAGGTACCAAGGTTGGGGAAGTAAAAAGGAAATTCTGATGAATTGAGTACTGTGTGCCAGTACCCCTAGTAGCATCGTGTATAATCCTCCCAAGAAAAGAAAGACTCTTATTAGACCCATTTTATTTGAAAACATGCAAAGGAATCTTCTGAGGTTGTTCAACTAGTCAGAATTCCAGTTTTTTATAGAAAAGACTGCAAATGGCATGAAGAAAATATTACCAACTGTTCTGTTTATTTCAGGTCAGGTGGCTCTCAGGAAAAGTCCCATAGAAGATGTTAGTCAGGAAAGTGTCAGAATCTTCCTTTAAGACAACAGGAAGATGTATTTAGTGTTCACTATGTACCACAAATTTTCCCATAACCTCTTGTTCTACTTTGGTCTCTGGTTCTGTAAGAAGCACAGTGACCAAAAGCAACTAGGAAAGGAAAGGGTTGACTCCAGCTTACAGGTTACAGGTCATCATTAGGGAAGCCAGGGCAGGACATAAGCAGCAACTAAAGCAGAGAACACAGAAGAGCATCGTTCATTGCTTTTTCCTCTGACTAAAGCAGAAACCATAGAGGAGCACTGTTCATTGACTTTTCCTCTGACTTGCTCAGCTTGCTTTCTTATACAACCCTGGATCACCTACCCAGGGGTCGTACTGTCCACAGTGGCCTGGGCCCATCCATATCAATCAGCCATCAAGAAAATGCCCCACAGACATGCCTGTAGGCCACTGGTGGAGGAAGTTCCTCAACTGAGGGTCTTTCTTCCCAGGTATGTCAAATTGACAACCAAGATTAACCTTCACATCTCTCATTTAAAATCCTATGTTACAGGAGCTGGAGAGATGGTTCAGTGGTTAAGACCATGTACTTCTCTTGCAGAGGACCCTAATTCTGTTCCCAGATGCCACGTTGGGGTTGGGTGGGTCACCCCTGTTAACTCCAACTCCAGGGGATCCAACATCCTCTTCTCTCCTCTGCAGACACCGCAGTCAAACAAATGCACACACACATAAACATAATTAAAAATAATAAAAATGGGCCAGGCAAGGTGGCACATACCTTTTATTTGAACACTCGAGAGACAGACACTGATAGATCTCTGTGAGCTTGAGGCCAGCCTGGGCTATGTAAAGAGTTCCAAGCCAGGGTTATATAATGAGGCCATGTCTCAAAATAATAGTAATAATAATAATAATAAAAGCTTTAAAATATCCTGTGTTTAAGCCAGGCATGGTGGCGCATGCCTTTAATCCCAGCACTCAGGAGGCAGGCAGGATCTCTGTGAGTTCAAGACCAGCCTGGTCTACACAGTTCCTGGCCAGCTGGCACTACAGAGAGACCCTGTCTCAAAAAGATAAAAAAATAAAGAAATAAAGAAATCCATCTGAAAAGGCAGTAATGCAAGGTGGTGACATGGACCCCAGGGTAACATGTTTTCATGATGACTTGGCTCAGGACTGCTCTACAGCATCTTGGGAGACCTGGACCCTCAGAGCCTCTTTAGTAATGGAGTTTGGGCACAGGCAGCCAACCTCAGGATGAACTCTTCCTGGGAAGCTTTGCTAATCCTCAGTACCTGGACACTGTTCCTCATTAATATCTGTCAGTGTAGCCCAGTATCATTTCACTGTGCTCTTGGGTTCAGTGGGAAGATGTCCCTGCCTATCCATATATACCACCTGGCATTCAACTATGATGCTGGCCTCAAGGACCCTGAATCCATTATTCCTCCTTGGGGCATGGGCAGCATCCCCAGAAGCCAATGATTCAGAGCACAAGTATCAGCCACGCCAAGGCAGACATGCCTTCCCTTTCTATGACTCCATTAACAGACATGACGGTGCAGACAAGGGTCCCTGTGGTAAAAGCTCAAAGCTACCCATGACATCATGAATTCACTGATCACAAGACAGACCCAGGAGAGCATTCAGCATTTTTGAGCAACAGGCAGGACTGGAAGATGCTGGCTAATATACTCTACAAGGGCCTCACCATTGCGGAGACCCAAGTACCTCTGAGTGGTAGAAACACTCCATAAATGAAAGCTTTTGAGTAGAGAAATAACAAAAGAGAAGCATCCTGCATCACCCCACTCATCCCCTGCAGAAGTCTAGAGGCTATTTCACCTCTGGTACCTCCATAGCCTTGCTGAGCTCCAATTCTAACACTCATCACATAATTGGAGCTCTTTGGACCAACCCTTCAGAAGTCTGACTCAGAAGGATTTGCCATCCAGGAAGGAGCAATGATCCCTCTTCCATGGAGCTGGTACATGCCCAGGCCACCCTCATAGCCAAAGATCCAGAAACCAAGACATTAAAAGTGAATATCCCACTGGTAGAAGGGAAGAAATAACCCCATGAACCCATAATCTCAAACCCCTTGGCATCAACGTGCTCACACCATTAGCTTCCAGAATGCTTCCGATCCCAGGGTCTGCTCTTTTTCTTTGTCTCTGACATCACAATGGTATAAACACACACACACAAAACCTGTTAAATACACTTTAAGCTGGAGAATATCATTAGTTCATAGCTTAGCTTTGTGTGAGAGAAATCATTCTACACTGTTTTAGAGTTAGATGAAAAAAATATCAGTGGTGATGTTTGGAGGAAACTCATGACCTATTTTTTATCAGTTGTCCTAGACAGGGGATTTGATCCTTGCTTACCTAGGTAAATAATGCATATGCTATTCCAAAACCAAAGTTTCTTGATTCTTGTAGCATGATCAAAATAAGTGTTGATCAATGGTAGAAGCACCCACTGACTAGTCCAGACAGAGGTGGCCCTCCTGACATGTTCTAGCCTTATCAGCTGGCCTAAGCCTGTCTGAGAGCTGAGCTCAGCTCAGCTAACAGCGGGATTCCATGGGAACCTGGCTCTCTAAGCTGAAACTAAAAGGTCTTCGATTCCCTTTCTCCCTCTTCCCAGAGCTGAGGACAGAGGGCAGGGTCTTGTGCTTGCTAGACAAACACTCCACTACTGATCCAAATCCCCAACCCCAAGACTTTATGATTTTTGATGTTTAGTGGATCACTTTGTCCTTCAGCCTGTCCCTGGTGTCTCCTGTATCCTTGCCGTTGGAGGGCTGCTTCTCTGTCTCTGAACAAATACTAGTCTTGAGTAGTCTCTATTGTAATTTACAGTAAAGTAAGTTTAACTTTGATTTGGTTGAAAACTTCCTAAGGGAGGGAGAAAATCTACTCTACTTGTTTTAGGTTGGTAGATGTATCTGAAATGGATTTTGTTTTGTTTTGTTTTGTTTTGTTTTCCTCACTAGAGACTGAACCCAGGACAAGTGCTCTACCACTGAGTTTCATCCCTGTCTCCTGGAACTGAAGCTTTTTTAGAGGAAAGAAGATAGTAGGTACAGGTCGATTATAGACTTGAGGGTCACATGAAGTTGATAGCAGTTTATTTTGACTTCTTTGTCCAGGTCAGGGCCTGGACAGAGGAAGAAGTACTCATAAATTTTCTGTAATGAAAGAATTTTCCAGCAAATGAGCCTCATACTTTATGAAGCACCTCTTACCAAGGAAAGAAAAAAAATCTTTCTATTTTCCCTATATATGCACAGGGCCATTGTCTCGAACACAGTCTCAGATACTTGTAAATTTTGTTTTGGATAGTATTCTATATATAAATATATATATATATATATATATATATATATATATATATATATAATGAGCTAACCTCATAGAGAAGCTCTAGAATTAAAAATGGTCTAAAAATTAATTTATTTGTGTTATTTCTTGCAATGACAATAAAAATCCTATTTTCTCAAAAAAAAAAAAAAATCCAACTAGAGCTGGATTTGGAGGCTCAAACCTGCAATCCCAGATCTTGGGAGTTTCAGGAAGATCAGGAACTCAAAGATGATCAGGATCATCTTTGGCTACATGGTAAATTCAACTCCAGCATGTGCTAGATGAGACCCTGTATTTAAAAAAACAAATCACAACAACAACAAAACCAGCTAAGCCTTGTGGCATACTTTTAATCCCAGCACTCCGGAGGCAGAGGAGTTCAGAATTCACAACCAGCTTGAAATACATGAGAATCTGTTTGGGAATAACAATAACAAATGTATCCATCTGGATGAAGCCAGACATAGTGACTCACATCTGTAATCCCAGCACTGGGGAGACTGAGGCCTGAGGCAGGAGGACATGAACAAGCTTCAGTTCCAGCCTAGTTAGACTACAGGGTTAGACCTGGTATCACAGACAGGGACAATGACAGAGCACAGTAAAATTCAGCGGGGCCCCCCAACATGTCCTGACTGTCACAAACAGACATTGATTTCAAGATCTGCAGGTTAAAATAGTGACTAAAACTTCAAGAGCATTTCAGCCTTGAAGAAACCTGTATCTACCCCCAGCTAGCCTCTCTCTGGTTCACAATCTCAACATCTTAGCTAGATTATCACTTAACCTATGTTTCCTCAGCAACTATTTTATACATGTTGTTTAATCTCATATCTTAATGATATATTACCTACCAGTAGGATTTGTTTTTTAGATTTCATATTTATATTTTGTTTAATCTCATATCTTAATGATATATTACCTACCAGTAGGATTTGTTTTTTAGATTTCATACTTATATTTATATATACATATATATGTATATATATATGTGTGTGTGTGTGTGTGTGTGTGTGTGTGTGTCTGTGTCTGTGTCTGTGTATATATATATGTTTTGTGATTTTTATTTCCCCTTCTGGCTTTTTGAGGCAAGATTTCATTATATAGCCCTGTCTAGCCTAGAATTCACTATGTAAACCAGACTGACCTTGAACTTGTGGTGAACATTCTGCCTCTACTTCCCAAGCACTGGAATTTAAGAGTGTACTACCATGCCTGAGTATATAATTTTTGTTGTTGTTTTGGTTTTTTTGATTCAGGGTTTCCCTGTAGCCCAAGTGACCTGAAACTTGCTATATAGATCAGGTTAACCTTGATCTCATAGAGATCTGCCTGCCTGTCCCTCCCAAGTGTTGGGATTAAAGGTATGTCTCACTATGT
This sequence comes from Eospalax fontanierii, assembly GCA_035773235.1. Classification (NCBI taxonomy): domain Eukaryota; kingdom Metazoa; phylum Chordata; class Mammalia; order Rodentia; family Spalacidae; genus Eospalax; species Eospalax fontanierii. The sequence continues at coordinate 15,748,708 of CM069546.1, forward strand.
CCAATTTTGATGATATAATTTTTATTAAGTGATTAATAAAGACCTTCAATCATAGTAAGAGTTGTTTCAAAAAAATACTAAGTTACCAGGACTAGAGAAATGGTTCAGTGGTTAAGAACACCGACTGCTCTTGCAAAAGACCTGAGTTCAGCTCCCAGTGCCTACATGGCTGCTAACGACCTCTGTAACTCCAGTTCTAAGGAATTCAATGCTCCCTCTTCTGTCCGTGGGCATTGCAGAAAATGGGTACACCCACATCACGCAGGCAAAGCACTCATACACATAAAATAAAAATAAATAAATTTTAAAAAGCAAAAACAAAACAAAACAAAAAAACTAAGTTATTAGCACCTTGGTCCAGAAACTGAAATCTTTTTAAAAAATGTATTATTTTATGTGTGTGAATGCTGTGCCTACATGTGCACCTGTGTAATGCTGTGCCCGTGGAGGGCAGAAGAGGCGGTGGAGCCCCTAGAACTGGAGTTATGGACAGTTGTGAACCACCATGTGGATACTAGGATTCAAATCCAGGTCTTCTGCAAGAACAGTCAGTGCTCTTAACCACTGAGCCATCTCTCCAGTCCTGAAAAACTCAAATCTTATTGTTGCATTTTGACTCAATCATGTGTGCTGTTTTCTGACCCCCAAAAACAAAGCTTGTGAAAAACTTCTGAAAGTAAAAACTCAAATGCCACAGTGTTGGCTCATAGAGAGAAAAGTGTTGAAATATGACTTAATGTTTATTTTCTCTGGGCATGCTTACTCTGGAAATCAAATAATCAATAGAAGACAACAAGGGCATAGAAACCAGAACAAAAGGAATGGCTTTGAAAAGTCATAGGACTTAATACCCAAACCACTGGGGTCTAGTGAGATGCTCCTCCTTCCTGTTCCAGTCCATTTCTCCTAGAAGCCAGTATTTCTGCTCTAGAATCAGCTTCTCTCCCCAGATCAAGTTAGTGATGGTTAACTACTGGCAGATTGCCAGCCACTGGTTCTCTTTTTGTCTCACGGATTCTCAGAAACACTGAGAATCTGATAAACCTATTTTGTACATATGATGTGACCCCATATAGATGAAATAGGAAAAACAAAGGCAGGCATGATGGCCCCCATCTGTAATCCCAGTACTCAGGAGGTCAGTGACTAAAAGGAAGATGGGTGGCCATTCTCAAGATTCTGCTAGTTTCTGTGTCCTGGTCTGGATACTGGTTACACAGGTATGTTCAACTTTTTAAAATATGAGCTGTGTACTATGTGTGCTTTTCTGGGGGTAAATTTGTATTATCTGTAACTGCTAGTGTCTCTGTGTTTCTTAAACAGTATGCATTTATTTTATGACTGTGAGTCAGAAAGCCAGCATGACTTCACTGGGTCCTCTCATACAGGGCTGTCACTAATGTACCATCATGGATCACAGTCCCCTCTGAAAGCTCAACTAGGGAAGAGCCCAAGTGATGTTTGATTTATGTGTCCACAGGGAGCCCAGATTAAACATCATTTCTGGTGTGTCTGTGCAGCTGTTTCCAAAAGGGATTAGCATTAGAGTTAGAAGATGGCCCTCCCCAGTGTGGCTGGCCATCAACCTTCTTCAAAGACTTAGTAGGCAGAGGAATGGAGAATTCATCCCTTTTCTGCGTGCCTACTAGAGCTGGGCATCAACCTTTGTCATCCCTTGGGCTGGGATTTACAGGCTTCCTGGTTTACAGGCCTTTGACACACACTGGAATAACCGTGCAAGCTTTTCTGAGATAGCTGAGCCATCTCTCTGGCCTCACTTTATCTTTTTAAAAATTTTTAAAAAATTTTTATGTGTATGAGTGTTGTGCTTGCATGTATGTAAGTGCACCACATTCATGCCTATTGCCCATAGAGGCCAAAAAAGGTCATTGGGTCCCCTAGAACTGAAGTTACAAGTCATTATAAGCCATCATGTGGATGTTGGGAACTGAACGCAGGTCCTCTACAAGAGCAGTAAGTGCTCTTGACCACTGAACCATCTCTCCAGTCCCCCATTTTATCTTTTTGAGACAGGGTCTCTCTCTGTAGCCTAGGCTGGTCTAGATCTTACTATATAGCCCAGGCTATCCTCCAACTCATGGTGATTCTCCTGCCTCAGTCTTCCCAGTGCTGGGGAAACCACCTAGTCCAACTCAGTTCTGTTTCCCTTGAGAACCCTGAGTAGTGCAGACACTTGGAAGTTTACATGAATATTGACTAGATTTGGTTCCTGGATGTTCTTGACCAGAGACTGCACTTAGCTCACTGCCACATGGGTCTGCTCCACAGGACAGTTCAGAATGCACAGCTTGCTCTGTAAGACCAAGCCTTCAAGAAGAACTAAGGAAGAGATATAAGAGAGAAGCCACAGTCTTCTCAAAGAAGTGTCTTGTCACTGTCTGTACTCCATCCAGAAGCAAGTTCCAGGAGAGGAGAGAGGATCCCATAAGGTATAATGAGAAGCAGGCTGAGAGAAACTTTAGGGTTTTTAAAAAAATATTTATTTTTATTTTGTGTGTATGAGTGTGTTGTCCACAAGTATATTAGTGCACCCATGTCCTGCAGTGCCTGCGGAGGTCAGAAGAAGGCATTGGATCTCCTAGAACTGGATCTAGGGATGGTTGCTAATCACCATGTGTGTGCTGGAAATTGAACTCAGGTCCTCTGTAAGATCAGCCAGTGCTCTTAACCACTGAGACATCTCTCTAGCCCCTTCAACATGCTTTTAGAAACTCAACCCCAAAGGCACTACTTTAGAGGGAGTGGTTCTCCTCTGGCCATCTTGGTTAGCCTAAAAGTGGGACTGAGAACTGGGCTGTAGCTCAGTGGCAGAACACTTGCCCAGCATACTTGAGGCCCTAGGATCAACTCCCAATATTGCCTTGATTGACAAATAAGTAAATAAATAAATAAATATATAAATAAATGGAATTCTCAAGTCAGGTGTGGTGATACATGCTTGTAATTCCTGCACCCAGGAAGTAGAGACAGGAAGAGCAGGAATTTAAGATCAGTCTCAGCTACATAGAGAGTTCAAGTGAGTTCAAGGCTAGTCTGGGCTATATGAGATCCTGTCTCAAAAAAGAAAGAACAATTTTCTTAGAAGCTATATGCACAGCTGTACATTAGAAAAGAGCCCTGTGTGCGCCAGAGAAATGGCCCAGTGGGTAAAGCACTTGCCATAAAGCCTGACAACCTGATTCAGTCCCAAGAACACATGGTAGAAGGTGAGAACAAAGTTGTGAAAGGTATCCTCTGGCCCGCACCCAGGCACACACATACACACACACACACACACACACACACACACACACACACTCACAGTGGCAGGTGTAGGCACCAAAATTAGAATGCTTTTTAAAAATTTAAGGTCTTATGGAACCTCAAATATATGCTGTAAAATTCATTTAAAGAAAAGAAAGAAAAAAAAAGCCTGTGAAATCTACCTTGGTCACTGTTGTATCTCTTCAGGTAGGACAGAACCTGACATACAGGAAGCTTTCAATAAATATTTGCAGAGTTTATAAACATTGAGTAAATGGATGATTGTTTCTCGGTGACTGATCACTGTGGGCTTCTTTTATGTCTATGTACATGTCCCAGTTACCCTGATTTTCTAACTTTTCCACAGTGAACATGGATTCCTTACAGGGTAAATACACTGAGGGGCTTAGGGTATGGCTCAGTGTTAGAATGCTTGCCTAGTGTGCTTAAGGCCCTGGGTTCCATAAAAAGCAAGGCAGAGTGGCTGGAGAGATGGCTCAGCAGTTAAGAGCACTGACTGCTCTTAAAGAGGATCCCGGTTCAATTCTCAACGTCCACATAGTGGCTAACAATCATCCATCCATTTCCAGGGGATCTGACACCTTCTTCTGACCTCCTTAGGCATTGCCTAATATGAGTACACTTAAACAGATGCAGGCAATCAATCCAGTCATACACATAAAATAAAAAGTGGGCCAAGCATGGTAGTGCATGCCTTTAATCCCAGCACTTAGGAGGCAGAGGCAAGTGGATCTCTGTGAGTTCAAGGCCAGCCTGATCAACAAAATGAGTTCAGGACAGCTGGGGCTACAGGGAGACCATCTCAAAATAAAATACAATAAAATAAAAGTAATTTTTTTATAGAAGCAAGGCAGAAAAGAAGGAAGAGATGGGAGAGGGTGGGGGCGAGGAGAGGTGAGAAGAACAGTGGGAGGAAGAGAGGGAAAGAAACCATAAGGAAGTGGAGAGAACAGGGCCTGGGCTCGTGGTAGTGGATGGATGCCTGAAATCCCAGCACTAGAGGGAAAGCAGGAGGCTCCAGGCCAGCCGTGGCTATAGGAGACAGTGTCTCAAATAAAAAATTTAAAAAGAAAGCAACTGAAGACCCCAAATCTGCTCTCGGAGTGGGAAGTACAGAACCACAGGTGAGGGTCCTGGAATCGCCTTCATCTGAGGGGTGAGAAGCCAGGGGTTCCAGCAGCCTGCCGCTGCCTTTCAGAGGGCCAGGGCACATTCTTTGCTGTGGTATGTTTGCTGGATGAAAAGGGAAGCTCATCCTGGAATAGCTTCACAAGGACTCTAAATGATTCATAAGGCACATTTCCCCTCGAGGGGACGCAAGGCCAGGGGCTTGGCTGTCTGTCAGGCTGTACTGGAGGAGGCCCTGCTCTTGCCTCTGGAACCTTCAGAGGCGAACTTCTTCGCTAGAAACTGGCTCTTGTAGTCTTGTTTCTTAAATTCTTCACTCCACCCAGCTCTGTGGATGCTGGGGAAGCCAGGAAATGACAAGCCAGTTCTCTTTCCTGTTCCCCTGACCTTGAGGCAGTTAACTCAGTGGAGTTCTCTTGTGTGTGTGTAGGGAGCCCAGCAGAGATCTGGAATAAAAGGCCAGACCTCAGAGAGCTCTTGAGCTGCATGCTTTAGCTCTGTTCTGTCACCATAGTGACTTCTTTCTGAAGCTGCAATCCTGCTGTTATTGCTCCATATTCCTTCACAATGAGACCACCTCTGAGTTCTCCACCCACTGGGGAGTGGAGTACTGGGTGCACCGGAAGAGGGGGGCTGATGCAGTGGGGCCTTTAAGCAGTGTGTGCCCAGGAGAGTGAGGCAGAGGGGACAGGCCAGAGCTGAGAAGGAATCCACACACTTCCAGACCCCACTACCTCAATTTATGGAGGAAACAGGACAGGTGTCAGGCTTTTCAACCCTGTAGAACAGCCAAGTTTAGGGTAGACCCTCTAAGTCCTGGTCTAGTTCTCACTGTATTTGGTTACCCTTAAGTATATGGAAATGTGTCCCTGTCAGGTCACCTGGCTCTTGCTTTCTGTGTCAAGCTGGGCTCCTACCTCCACTGATTGTCTCTGGTTATTGAAGTTTGTGGCAATCACTCATCAGTGACCTGAACTAGAACTTCTGCATTTAATTCTCAGGATTGTCCTGCAAAGAAACTATTATTAATCCCTTTTAAAATGAGAAACCTAGCCACTTGGGAGGTTCAGGATGGAGGATCAGGGGTTCAAGATAATCCTCACTTACATAGCTAGAGGCCAGTCTGTGATACTTGAGCTCCTCCTCCATGAGGCCTAGGAGATGGCTCTGTGGTTAAAGGACTAGAATTTGGATCTCCAGAACCCACTTAAATGTTTGGATGGGTGTGACAGCCCACCTGTAATTCCTGGGCTCAGGAGGCAGAAACAACAGAGCAAGCTGGTTAGACTAGTCAAAGCAACAAACAAAAAAGAGAATGGGAATCCTAAATCTTCAATACTTAAAATTTAGATAAATAGATAGGGTTTTTTTATTTTTCTTGTCTATTTTTTTCTGCGGGGCAGTGGGGGCGTTATTTGTTGAGACAGAGTCTCCCTATAGCCCCAGCTGCTGGCCTGGAACTTGTTATGGACACCAGGCTGCCCCTGGCCTTGAACTCACAGAGATCCACCTGCCTCTGCCTATCAAGTGCTGGGATTAAAGGTGTATGCCACCATGCCAGGCCCAATATTTGTTTGATTGGTTGGTTTTTGAGGAAAGGTCTCATATAGGCCAGGCTGCCCTTGAACTGCTGCTCCTTCCTCAGCCTCCCAAGTGGTAGAATTCCAGACATGTTCCACCATGCTGGGAGCCATTATTTCCTACTAATAAAAAATGTCATGGTAGCTCCTTTGTCTACTTGATGACTTTGAATTCTTTGAGCTAAATGTGGCCATTTTCCCTGCTGTATGACTTTGCACAAATGAGCTTTCCTGAGCCTCTTCAACTTACATAACAAAACAACAGATAGAACCTACTTCATAAGGTCACTGTAAAGATTAAATAAAAATATGTATGTAAAACAGCACTGTGCTGGGGTATTTAAAGTGGATTCTATTATTGGAAGGTTTGAAAGTAGTTTCCTCCTAGAATTACTAGTCAAAAGAGAAAGGGGGAAGGGAGTGGAGATGGAAGGAAGGGAAAGAGAGAGAGGAGAGAGAGAGAGAGATCTACATCCCCAGTCCCACCCTGAGCCCAAGGTTTTCTTTTTGTTCAGCAGAGAAGAAACGGTACAATTGCTGGGGGAACTGGGCCAATGTGTAAATTTCTAGGTAGTAAAGAGAATTTCAAAGATGCTTTTCATAGCTTGATTTTTTTTACTTAAAAGACTGCTTCTAGGGAAAGGAAGGGAGGAGCTGATCTGCTGTGAAAGCAGGTTATACCTGTGGGCAACAAGAATACAAAAAGATACTTGTATTATTAGCCATCAGGTAAATGCAAATCAAAACTCCCAGGAGATGTCTCACCCACTGGCTGGTTAGAATACAAAAAAAGAAGACACAAAGGAAACATTGAATGCCCATTTAAAGGAATGATCAGCACATGCAAAGCAATTGAGACAGAGAATACTTGACTGACCCAGGCTAGGCGAAATTTGGAGAGTGAATAGGCCAGGGTCTCCCTTGTTGTAAGGGAGTGCTGTGTTCCAGGGCTCTGTCACCAGCCCCTTCTTACTTCCTGCTTTAAAACAGAACGTCAGAACTTTTTTTTTTTTTTATTCTGAGACAGGGTCTCACTATGTAGACCTGACTGGCCTCAAATTCAGAGATTCACCTGCCTCTGCCTCCCAAGTGCTGGAATTAAAGCCATGTACCACACCACTCTGGCTATGACCCAGACCTTTTTTGTAATTTCTATTACAGTCCTTCCTCGGCCTCCCAGCTGGGATTAAAGGCCTGCACCACCACATCCATCCAGCACCCATTGTGTTCCTTGTGTGTGGCCTACTTGTGAAAGGATTTCATGTCATTGCTCCTTTTTTTGTGGTAGGAGTGAGGAAACAAATACTGTTTTGCCTTCTGACACTGAAACAATCCCTCCGCATTTATAACACGCGGGGGGGGGGGGCACATAGCACACGTCTTCTCCTGAGTAGTGCCATAGATCAGATATATAGTTTTTGTCCAAACCCCTTGGAATTTGCCCTTATCCTATATAAACCCAGTTGAGAAATGAGACCACTCTTTGATCAGGCTGTGGGGTATCCACACTCAGTGTGCAGAAGAAAGCTCCGTGAGTTTGTCACTGAGTTCATGAGCCACTCGGGTAGACCAGCTGGCTCCAGTACTCTAGTCTCCAGGAGCTCACTAACAATCTGAAGGCCACCAGAGGTAGGACTGAGCTTAAGACAGCAAGTTGCTCTGTCTTCCACCAAGATCTGAGTCAGATGGATCTAGACAGACAACAAAGAGATCATTGCATTGGAGTGTTGTCCAAGTTCTGGTCCTGGTTCTGCCATCTCTGTCTTAGTTGGGACCCATCACTTTTTTGGCTTTGGTTTTCCATTGTGAGATATATGTACTGTTTCTGAGATGCCTGAGACCAGTCCTGCATCTTAACACACGCATCTTCCCATAGGAGGTTCCTCTTGTGATGCAACCAGCCCTAGAGTCCTTTGCGCAGGTTCTCACAGCCTACCACCAGTGAATCAGAGGTAGCACTTATGTTAGCACCTGCTAGGCACATGTCTGAACTGGGTTATTTCCAAGGACCCACCCACTCTGTATTCTGGGTTAATCCAAGCTTCTAGATATGCAATCTCAACTGGAACGGGAGTGACAGGGACAAGGACGTTAGAATCAAACCAATCAGGCCAAACCTGGTGACTTCAGTCTGTAATATGTTATTTGGGATTCAGGAGAATCACATCTCAAGGCCTGCCTGGCCACACATCAACTTCAAGGCCAATCCGGACTACATGAGGCTCTCTGTCTTGAGAGAGACGTTGTGTGTGTTTGTGTGTGTGTGTGTGTGTGTGTGTGTGTGTGTGTAATCACCACTTAGTAAAGTCAGATGTGGTAACACCACTGGGAAGGCAGAGAAAGAAGATCCCTAGAGTTTGCTGCAGTCAGTCTATCCTATTTGAGGAGTTCACATGTACACGTACATGCACACACAAAAAAAAGAGAGCTGAGAATGTAGCTCAGCAATAGAGTGTTTGCCTGCCATGTGACAAGTTCTAAATTCAATCCCCAGTACCATGAAGAAAAAAAAAAAAAAGGCAGATATGAAAGCACTTGCCTACAATCCCTGGTAACAACAGGAGGATCAGGAGTTCAAGGCCATCCTTGCCTACATAGCAAGTTTGAGGTCAGCCTGAGCTTTCTGAGACCATACCTCAAACACTAAGCAAAAATTAGGTCTAGAGAGATAACTCAGTGGTTAAGAGCTGAGTTAAGACTGTTCTTACAGAGGACCACAGTTCGATTTCGAGCATCCACATGGCAGATAACAATAGTCTGAAACTCCAGTTCTAGGGGATCCAATGCCCTCTTCTCTTCTCCTTGGGCCTTGCACAGCACGGGTGCCCTTACACACAGGCAGGCAATACATAAAAAATTAAAAATTTAGAAGACAACAAATAAAAGGAGCGAGGGAGGCAGGCAGGCAATCCTGGATTTGAATCCTAGTAGTGTCCCTTACAGGTTACATGAAGCCAGAGTAAGGGTTTTCCCCCCCGCCGCTTTCAGTTTTCAGAATGGAATCTGAATCCCCCGAAAGCTACAGGTTAAACTATCTCACATTCGTAATGCAGTTTTTATTTGTGTATACACAAGTAAGCACACAAGTAGCAAGAAGCACAAATGGAACCCAAACAGACACACCCAGCACATACGGGTAAGACCTGAGTCCTACCCCACACACGCTACCCTCCCCCATCCAGGAACATAGCTTTCCTCCCTGGCCTGTCTCCTCTTCTGTTCTCTGCCTTGAAGTTCAGTAGGAGCTGTTGCTGTGTTTAAGGACCACCCAGAGTGGCCTTGCAGTCTCTTGGGCAAGGAAGAAGCTCCAGAGAGCCAGCGTGCTTAGCCAATTGTGACTTCTCCCTCAACTTTCTCTCTTTAACACCAGCAGGCACCCAGTGCTGGTTCTGGCTAGGAATACCATATCCCAGAAGCAGGGCTGTGCCCAGGCTGGGTTCTCTCTCTCTCAGTATAGATGCCAGATTAATGGTTAAAGTATGGACACCAGCTTCACTGAGTTGACCGGATCAGTTCCCTGGGAAGGAGATGGCAAAGCAGAAGCTGTACACAGATCATTACAAGGCATGCTTTCAGGATCATCCACTCAGAGTAGGAGTAAGGTGATGTAGTGCAGACCTCTAATCCCAGCACTTAGGAGTTAGAGGCAGCAGTTCAAGATCATCCTCAGCCAGTCTGAGCTACATAAGATTCCATGTCAAAACAAAACCCCAAACAAACCAGATCTTTGGAGGGAAGGAAACAGGACTGAACAGAGGGAAGAGTTGAACAGTTGTATGGCTGTGAGAGGTCCATAGGGAACCTGTGCATAATTGTCTCCCAACTAAAGAGCCCCTCATAGACCAGTGCATCATCTCTTGGCCAAGAGCAAGTCCTGCAGAGGAACTCAGCCAAGCTGCCCTCTGACATGCTTCTAGCCGCTGCAGAAGCAATGAGCCAGCTGCACTCCTCAGGACCTGCAGTGCTGAGGCCCCTCTAGCTGCTTGGTTATAGCAGTGCCCTCCCAGCCAGGCTGGGCTAGCAATTCCCAAGACCATGCTAATCTTTCTTGGAAACAGGATCTTAACCTGTAGGCCATCCAGTCACTCAGGGTCCTCCTGCCTCAGCCTCTAGGCAGGAATGTTAAAGAACAGAAACCCTGATACCTAGAGTAGGGGCTATATTAGGGAAATGTGGGCCCGAGCTTCAGTCTGAGTGTCATGGAGAGGGGAAGGGTGGCAGGAACTTGCAGAGTCTTGTGAAACAGTTTATTTACATGTTTCAGGAAGACATGGAGAATTTTCAATTCAGCACTGGGATTGCTGGGTGAGAAATACGCTGGAAGGGAACAGAATGTGAGAGGCCTGTGGAGAGCCTGCTCATGGATGTAGCCATGAGGACCTGAGAGCTATGAATCAGCTCTGGGGCTTGGTGGTCAGAATAAGGGAAGATCTAACACTTGTTACAGCTACGATTCAATAATTTAGCTGCTTAATGTCTGTCTTCTCTACTAGACTATAAGCTTGGGAAAGAGGAGGACAGCTACCTGCCTTATAGGCTGACTTCCTGCCTCATTTGGTGCCTAAACACATAGCACTCTGCAATACAGGAATAGCCTGGGTTTCAGGATGGTGCCGTTATTATGACATGCAAAAAAGGACAGCTAGGCTTGGTGGTACACACCAACCCCAGGACTTGAGAGGTAGAGACAGGAGAATCAGGAGTTCAAGGGCATTAGGTTGGCACACCTTGGGAGGCTGAGATAGGAGGATCTCAAGTTTGAGACCTACTTGGGATACTTGAGACCCCAAATGACAGCAACAACAATATAGAGAGGCACCTACAAAAGGCACAGCTGGGGCTGCAGGGAGACTCTGTCGAAAACAAAACAAATAATGAGGAGTCAGGCCTAAGGGCACCAGACTGTGATCCCAGCTACTCAGGAGTCAGGAGTATAGAAAGTTCAAGGTCTGCCTGGATTAGACAATGAGTTCAAGGCAACTTGGGCAATTTAATGACCTGTCTCAAAATAAAAAGTGAGGGCTGGAGAGATGGCTCAGTGGTTAAGAGCACTGGCTGCTCTTGTAGAGGACCCAGATTCAGTTACCAGCACCCACATAGCTAACAACCATTCTTAACTCCAGTTCCAGGGGATTCGATGTCCTCTTCTGGCCTCTGCGGGCATTGTGTCCTTGTGATGCACTTACATAAATGCAGAGAATACACTCATACACATGAAAATATTAAAAACAAATAAAACCATGTTTTTAATAAGACTACATAGCAAGTTCCAGGTCAGCCAGGGCTACACAGCAAGTTCCAGGTCAGCCAGGGCTACATAGCAAGACCCTGTCTCACACAACAACAAACTGAAATCAGTTTAGGAAGCCTCTTAGCACAGAGTCAAATAAGCATTGCTGTCCATTGTGCTGCGGGTTCCCTTGTCCATTGTGTGAAATCCTTGGTTCAATTCCAAGCACCGAGTTACTACTGCTTTCTCTCTTAAAGTGTCTAGTAGGGAGGAACCAAGAATTAACCTAGCTGCAGAAGTAGGTGTGTTTGTAGGTCTGGACCGGGAACTGCTCCCCTGCAGAGGTGGCCCCGGAAGCTCCTGTGGGCCTGAAACGCCCATCGTGTAAACCTCTAGGCCTCTTGCATACCATGAGCACCTTACCTGGTGGAGCCGCTGCCAGCAGCCTGCGGACCTGCCCTTTGTTTTAACAGGCATCTCTAAGGGATTTGCAGTTGGTATCTTATTATTGACCTGCTCTGCAGCTGTGCTTTGTCTGAACCCCGCAGGGCAGAGAGAAAAATCAGTGAGCCAGTGCACAGGCCTTAATTAGTTTCCTTCCTGTGCAGAGAAAGCTCTCTGACTCCTGTGCTCAGAGGTGTCAGTGGTGGCTCATCGCCTCTTCTGTACACATCTGATTTTACAAGAACAACTTTTAGGAGTCCCTTCGTCCAACCTGTTCCTTTCATAGTGAAGCCAACACAAGGACTGAAACAGATTGCAGCGCTGTGATTGGTTCAGGTTATCTAACCCTGGAAGTCTTTCTCCTGCAGTTAGATAAGGACACTGTGTTCTTGAAGCCCTCCTGGGGAATGACTACTGCTCATGAAGTTCTGTTCTGTTTTTGAGACAGATGTCCCTATATAGCCCAGGCTGGCCCCAAACTTCCACCCATCCTCTCGTCTCAGCTTCTCTTACAAAAATGAGGCTAGCTCTGGTGGAATATCAGCAGGAAGTTCAGCAGCAAATCAGAGCGCCTATCTATATACTGGGATTTTTATCCTTAACTGGAGCTGGTCTATGTGTATTTGTGTAACAGGCACCTGGAAATCACTTTTGCTTAAAAAGCTCTGACTTCTCACTTTTGCTCAGAAGGTAACCACAAGCAGGGTTGAAGCCTGGCCTCCCTGCCTTCATTCTGTGACCATCTCCTTTCCTTTGAATTAGTCACCTGCTTAACTGCATACAAGCATATTAATCACTGTAGGCTTTTCTGTCTGAAAGCGAGGAGTACCTAACCTTACTCATCCCTTCAAAGTTTAAGGTACAAAGACATGAGTTACTAAAGGTTTCCTGTCATCATCCTAAACCTGCAGTCAACTTGGATTCCACTGTCCGCAGAACTTCCTACTCTTATTCCTCAAACCTCCCTCCCACCCTCAAACAGGAGGCATCCTGCTGTGGGAATGGGCTTGTCCTTTCTAGCAACCAGAACTGAGACAGTGATCTCTGAGACCATGCTTCCAGAGGGCTTAAGTCTCTGCAAGGCTCAGGGAACATCACTGAAGAGAAGGTGCAAAAGACAAAGGAATAGCCAGGCGTGATGGTGCACACCTTTTAATCCCAGTACTCAGGAGGTGGAGGCAAGCAGGTCCCTGTGAGAATGAGGCCAGACTGGTCTGCATAGCAAGTTTCAGGTCATCCAAGTTTACAAAGTAAGACCTTGCCCATCCACCTCTCCTCCAAAAATAGAAGAAAGAATATAAGAGCTAGAGAATGGGGTGGACTGTCGTAGAACACTACTTCCAGGCATAACATGGCGGTGGCCGTCTTGAACTCACAGCAACTGTGATTACCTGCACAAGATCTGCTTGAAACTGGGCTGTCAACATCCTGTCCTGGAAGGTGGAGGGACTCATGAGCCCCACCCGTCCTAGAGGATCTATAGGTAGGTCGTTAATGGTTGTTGGGGGAGGGGGAGCCAACAGTGGAATAGCCACTGGTGAGGTACCTATGCTTCTATAAATGTTATAGTGCCGAGGTTCCCCCCGGGAAAGACCACTCAGACTCAGATGTTCCAAATAGGTCAAATTTATTTAACTGGACCAGTGACTGCACTCTCTGAGGCCAGGAGGTGGGATTCCAAGCAGGAAAAATTCACTACCTTGTTAACACACTAGGTAGCCTGCCCATCTATGTAGCATAACTTAAGGTGAACCTATCTCCTGGGGGTGGTCCTATGACCAAATGATTGACCAGTGAAACCGGAAAGGTGGGTCTTTTAACAGATAAACTGGAGAGTTCATAGTGTATCCCAGTTAATCTGGGGCTATTTTCTATCTAGCGTAAGTAACCCTAATGAACTCACCAGGTCACCAAAAAGAAAAAGAAGAAGAAGAAAAGACAAAGACATGACCAGAGAAGTGGGGCTATAGTTAGAGGGAATCAGCAGCGGCAAGTAGGACTGTAATGGAAATAGAAAAACACATCAGATGGTGACTAAAAGACCTTACAATATAATGGTGATTAAGAACGTCCCTGCTCTGGAGTCAGGAGATAACAATGGAGGAGATGAATTGGAGCCTTCCTCTCACCCCCTGTGGGTATCCAGGAAAGAAGTTTTTGTTTCCCAAGGCTGACACATTCCTGTAACCTTTGCCCAGTTTATATATGTACCTTTTTACTGAATTATCATGTGTGTGCTGTTTAACTTTTGCTTGCATTCCTCACATGAGTGTATATGCTCCCAAAAACCTGAACAAGGAGCTGACTCCTTTACAGCGGGATCCCTGTGTCCGTCCAGCTGCGGGAGTGAACATTTCTCTCCTCACCTGACTGTGGATACTGATCTTTGACTTTTTCCTCACATTTCTGGGGCCCTCAGTGAGATCAAGCTACCCCTCATTAGTAAGAAAGACTGCCGTTCTTGAACCCTGCAGCCTCTTGAGTCCCTGGAACAGAGAAGTATGCACCCCTGAAGAATTTCCTCTCCAGAGTCTCCTTCCAGAAGGCCAGAGAGAGCTGCATAGTGATGGACTCTCTCACAGGTGGAGCGAGATGGAAACGCAGAATGGATGTCCAGACGAGGGAAGAGAAGGGTACCCTCAGGGCAGATCGGTAGAAGCTGGCTCGGGCTGATCCCCCGTTGGAGGCTGCGTACAAAGTCCTGATGTGAATCCAAGATGGCACTGGCCTCCAATTAGGAATGAAGGGGCACAGTTTAAACCTCGATGTGATTCAGAGGTGCTGGCCCCATCTAGGTAGAACAGGAATTTAATGGTAATAACTGGGCTATGCAAAAAATTATGGCATCAAGGTAAAGCCCTCCAAATTAAGACTTTTTGTGAAGTTGAGAGGCTTGATGTCAGGCCATGCTGGGGAAGAATCCCTGAGTCCAGACATAGGCTACTGAAATCCTAAAACCCAGCCTCACACTTACCGGAAAAGGAGGGAGAAGTGCCCCATGGCGACAAGGAAGAAGAAGTGGTCTCCTCCAAGTAGGACTTAAAAGATGAGTGCCTACTTGCAAAGGAGCCTCCTAATCAAACTCCTTGATTATTGTGTTTTGGGTGCACCTAGTTTTCCTGTAATTATGTCATATATGTCTATGATAATTGTTTTCATGTGTTGAGATTTCATGTGTGCCTATAAGTTTTCTCACATGTTGAGATCTCACGGAATTCTGTCTTGTGTGTCTGTGACATTGTTTCCATTAAAAAAAAAAAAAGCTGGCCACTTGTTTGTCTTTTCATTATTTTATTGTACACAAAATTATTGCTTTTATTTTGTTTTATTTTGGCATGCCCATTTATAATACATATGTGCAGATCTATAAATAGGGATATTTTGATGACACATTCAAAGGCTTTATAAACTTGGGTAGTACCCTAAACATCTTTGAATTTATTAAACCATGTCTCTAGGTACTATTAAGTGTTTCACAGAACTTTTAAGTGCTACTTGTTGATACAAAGTAGGATCTGAGCTGGTTGTTTTAAGGATCTCATTTGTTAGATACCTTTTGGTTTGGGTTTTCGTAGTGTTTGTTTTAAGGTGTCTCTTTTGTTTGCTTGCTCAGAAAGTGTTTTGGTTTCAACATTCCCTCTGGTCTGTGTTGCTTCCAGACCTCTGAAGGTCTGAAAATGGTCTGAGAAAACTGAGCTCCAGCCGGCTATAGGTTTGATTTAATATGTTAACTCATCTTCAGAGCTGGAGATGAATTCTGGGACTGGTTTTCCTGCCTCATCTTTTCTGGCCTTGTGCTTCCTTCTCTGTTTCCTGTAGTGGGGCTCTGTATGCAGGCAGATGTGGCCTTTTGCCGGGAGGGGCATGTTTCTTCAGAGAAAGCTCTGCTGGCTTGGATGTATCTGGAAATGTTCTCCCCTGGAACAACTCTTTTCCTTTAACTCTCATGCTTAAGTCTTCATTGAATTGCCTTTATACTAGTTTATACTGAAATTCCTATCAGCAATTGAAACCAGGAATCCTGGTTTGACTTGAATGGAGGTCGCTGAAGCTTGGGAGAACTCCCCAGGCTCCTGGAGATGGCTATGTGGCAGCTGTGCTTCTGTTTCTCTGGCCAGAGACCCATTTGAAAATCCCCAGACTCATCCATACTCTGGCACCTGGATCAGACACAGCACGTGGCTTCTCCTGGGGTCCATTATAAGAGCTGATCCCCAAGATGGCCTAAGCCAGTTGAGTCTCTTGCCTCCAAGAGAACATCCTGAAACAAGATGAAACAACTACAGTGTGTTCAGAATAGCTACTTCTAACTTATTCTGTTTGTTTTATTTTATAAAAATTAGTATGTGCCTTAGTGTATAAACTGAACAACCTCTAGACATCTCAGAATTAACTCGCAGTTGTTTTCTACAGTGGGTCTTATTGATCACTGGGCAGTGATGCGATTTTATGTGTATTTCCTTTGCAGTCTGTCCCCATCCTTTGTTCCTCCTAGGAAGACTGCCAGCCCCGCAGACTTGGCCTGCTGGCTTCTCTGACCCTGTGTACTTCCTACTCGTGTGCTCATTCTCATTCTTTCTAAATTTCTGTATACTGCTATGGGAGAGAGTTAACTGTAAACAACTGTAATTAAGTCATATTCATGAAAACTCTTTTCTTATACTGATTTATACGTTTTTGGTATTGTTAATCTCTAAATTGTCTTTAATGATGGATCAATTTGTATTGCCTTATTAAGACTAAAGACTTCTTGTCATCCTGTTCTTTACCCGCTCCTTTAATGGAATTGTCTTTAATTAAAACCTTTTAAACATTAGTTTGTTTTAGTCATAATGTAATGTTTGGTTGTGGTTAGCTTTGAGTACAAATGAAATGTATAACTGTTTTCTATCACCTGTTGAATTTGAAACCCAGTTAGGAATATTTGCTATATTAGACTGTAAATGACATTTCTAAAATGCTTTCTTCAAGTGAAATCCCTTATGTCTAGCATCATCTTATGTGGCTCACTGTAGCCACTTCTGAAATAAGATTCTCATATATATACATATATGTGTGTGTGTGTGTGTGTGTGTATAAAGTACTGTTGGGTTTTCAAGAATTTCTTTTATATACGGCTTATGAAATGTTGAAGACCAATCAGACCATTTATGAACATGTAGCCCAATTTTTGTAATGAAAATAATACTATAAAGTAAGACGTAAACTCATGTCATCGCTAAAATTATTTTCAATATTGTTCATATTTTCATTTACAATGGAAAATGTGCTCCACAACTAGAGAATCAGTACTGTGTAAACTGTGAAAGGTTTTCAATGTTATTATTTTGACTCCTTTAAATTTTAGAGTTATATTTTATTCTGATTAAAATTTTCATTGAGGTATACAGGTTTTGTTGCTTTGAAACTCGTTTGTCATGACATTGTGTCTAATCACAGTATTTATTTGGGGACTGTTGTGAATATATAGACTTATATTTAATACTAAGGGAAAATTATTAGAAAATTAATAATTTATTTGATATCAAATTGACTAATAAGTTCTCAAGTAAGCTAAAATTGTTAAATTACAACATGGTTGTGACATGGTGCCAGCACTCGGGAGGCAGAAGCCAGCCTGGTCTGCATAGTGAGTTCCAGGGTGGCTGGGGCTATAGGGACGACCCTGCCTCAGAAAAACAACAACAACAAAAAAAAAAACAAGAAAACAAAACAATGGAGAGGAGGTCCAGGAGCTGACTCTGCGGGTAAAGGCTGCCAAGCGTGGCTGAGGGTAAACAGCTCTTAGGATCAAACAAAGCTGTACTTGGCTCCAGTTTTTCGTTTTTCTTTTTCTTCCTTTGAGATATTGTCTCACCTTGTAGGTCTGGCTGGCCCAGAGCACGCTATGCTGCGTAGACCAGGTGAGGCTCTGCTTCCCAAGTGCTGGGACTAAAGGTGTGCTGCACCATACCCTGACTTGTTTTTTTGTTTTTGAGACAGGGTCTCTGGAGACAAGGGCTAGGACGCCCCACAGGATCAGGTGTTTTTAATGCTCCCTTTCCGTTGGAAAATTCTGTTAAAGAGAAGTGAGGAGAGAAGGAGAAAGGAAAGTGGGCAGAAGCCATTGGAGAAAGTGGCTGAGTCCAAGTTAGCTCCTGCTGTGCCCGTGAACGGCCGCAGGTCCACAGGGTGGAGGAGAGCAGAGGAAAGCAGACTTCCCATTCTGCCGGCTTTGTTTGAGTTACCTCTCCCGCTCCGCAGGCATAAAGCCCTAGGCTTTCGGAGAGTCAGAGCAGGTCTGAACAGGATGTTGCCTGTATGCTGTGGGTGGAGGTGGGGTGGAATTAGGGGAAGGGACAGAGATGGCCACTTCTAGGCCTCTGCCTCGCGATGGACTACACTCTCGGCTCCTTGGCCAGTTTCTGGCTCCTAAGAACCCCGGAAGTTGGTAAGACCAGGCTTGTGTCAGGCAGAGTATGTAGTTGGTGGTTGGTGTGGCTGACCTCCAGCCTGGAAGGTGGCCATAGCCCCTCCTCCCGGGAGGAGCATAAACAAGGCGCCTGGTGGGCAGCTGTGACCCAGAATCTTTCAGCGGAAGAGCAGTGAGGAGGGGAGGGACAAAGGGTATTAGCCGGGCCTAGAATGGCTCCCAGGACACAGGAAAGCAGCTGCCACCAGAAAGGCGGATGCACCCACTTTTGAGGGTCTCTCCACTCCTACCATCTCCGACTCTGATTCCACGAACAGCATTCAGCTTTTCCTTTTGGGGATTCCTCTAAGGAGGACATCTGTGGGTTTTCCTTGCCCAGCACCCCCTCTCCTGTTAAAAAGCACCTAAGTCAGGAAATCACTCCCCGACTCTCAGTCCATGTGTTTTTCGGGAGGCTGACCTTGACTAAGCAGCTCTTGGGCTCGAGGACAAGCATGTGTGCCAGGCTCAGCCAATCAGCAGATTTTTTTTCCCCTGCTGGATCTAATGAGGCCTGAATACAAGGAATTTTGCTGAAACTCTTGGGAACAGTAAAATGGCCAGTAATTGCCTTGATGCGTATCTGGAGGTGCCAGAGGCCATCTGGTTGTGTCAGGGAGAGGGTACGCCTGAGAATGGAACCAGAGAGGGAGAGAGAGAGATTAATGTGTATAAAGAGATACAGGAGGTGTGGTGGTTCACACCCATAACCTCAGGACTGGAGAGGCAGAGGCAGGAGGATTGCCATAAATTAGAGGCTAGTCTAGGCTACACAGCAAGACACTGTCTCAAAAATACAAAACTGCTGGAGAGGTGGCAGTTAAAGGAGCTCCCTGCTCTTTCAGAGGACAGAAGATCTGTTCCCAGAACCCATATCAGGCAACACCCACCCACCTGTAACTCCAGTTCTGGAGATATAATGCCCTCTTCTGGCCTCCAAGGGCACTGTATGCACACGATATACATACAGCATGTATACATACATGCACATAAAAAATAAGCCGGGTATGATGCTGCAGGCCTTTAATCCCAGCCCTTGGGAGGCAGAGGCAGGTGGATCTCTGTGAGTTCAAGGTCGGCCTGGTCTACATAGTGAGTTCCAGACCAGCTGGAGCTACAGGAAGACCCTGTCTCAAAAAGACCAAAAAAACAATAATAATTTAAAACAGGGCCAGGTGTGTGGTGGTGTGCACCTTTAATCCAGTACTCAGGAGGCAGAGGCTGGCAGATCTCTCTGTGACTTTGAGGCCAGTCTGGCCTACATAGTGAGTTCTAGCCTAGCCATGACAGACATGTTATACAAATGCATTGATTTTCTCTCTGATTTACTAATCAATAAATTTTACCTTTTGGGCCAGGTAGATGATCTCTGTGAGTTTAAGGTCTTCAGAGCAAGTTGAAAACTCTGTCTCAAAAGAAAAAAAGAAAGAGTGAAAACAAAACCCAAAACCTGTCCTAGCAAGATAACTGGCTTAGAGAATAAAGATGTTGTCCCAAATCTAGCAACCCAAGTTCAAGCCCAGGCCCCTGTATGGTAGGAGATGACCAACTCCTCCAAATTTGTCCTCTGATCTCCATGCAGGTGCTGTCGCAAAGGTACATACATACACAAATAAAATGTAATAAAAAATTTTAAAAAAGCTGGGTGGCACTTGCCAGTAATCTTTGTACTTCAGAGGTAGAGGCGGGAGGATATTGAGATCAAGGCCTGTTTTGGTTACATCAGGAGTCAGCCTGGGTTACTTGTCTAGCTGGGTGCTCTGGCACAGGCCTATAACCCAAGCTGGAGGATCACCACAAATTCTGTTCTATATCCTGAGTTCCAGGCCAGCTGGGGCTCCACAGTGAGCTCCCAGTGCTTGTCCAGCATACACAAAGTCCTGGGTCCAACCCCAACTGCTGCGTAAAGCAGGTATGGTGTGCACTCCTGTGATCCCAGTTCTCCATGTGGCAGCTTGAGTGATTCCGTTTTGTATTCTTGAACTAGGCAAGCTCAATGGATGGCTGAACCTAATCCCAATAAGCCCCCTTCCCTCTCCATTAGTGGCACCACCCAGAGGCTGGAACCGCTTATCTTCATGCTTCTGTACATGTGCTTGCGCAAGGAAGCCTGGAATGCAGGAGTACACCACCATCACACTGCAATCCTTGCTGCAATTATCATCATCATAATCACCATTAGTAGTAGTATATGTGTTTATTAATGTGTGTATATGAGTATGTGTATACATGTGTGTGGCTGTGCCGGGGCACCTGTGGAGGTCAGATGACAACTTTACAGAAGTCACTTCTTTTCTTCCATAAAGGTCCCAGGGATCAAACACAGGACATCAGACTTGGCAGTAAGTGCCTTTACCCTGTGAGCCATCTCCCTCCCTCCTTTTTGTTTTAGACAAGGTCATCTTAATATTTATCCCAGGCTAGCATTGATCTCATGGCAATATGTGCATCTCAGTCTCCAAAGTGTTGGAATTATAGGACACCCACCTTTCCTCCTTTAAAACAGTTTTTTATCACATTTGTCACAGAAACAACAATGGTGACTAACACATCTCTCTGTCCCTTTCCTTCCCAGAACACTGTTTTGCCCCTTTTTGTTTAGCCTGTGGAACTAGCTGCTGGCTGTGTGGGATTCCCAGTTTCAAGGATGAGCTGGGGTGAGAGGAATGGTCATAGGAAGGCTGAATCATCAAGTGTCCCCTGGTCAACATGGAGCCTAGGCAGCCCTGATGTGTGGATCAGCCACACAACAGAACAGAAATAAGCTAGAGTCAGACTGACCCAGTTTGAATTCTATCTCTGTGGCTACATGACCTCGGAAAGGTCACCTTATCTTTCCAAGCTTCTGTTTCTTCATCTGCATAACCCAGACAGTAATAGTTCCTATCTCTCTGAAGTAAATTGTAAGGATTAAAAAAACCTCTAAGGCAAGGTATGATGGCAGTTGCCTTTAAGCCCAGGGAGGCTGGAGGCTCTCCATGAGTTCAAGGCCAACCTGGTATACAAAGCCTAGTTCCAGGCCAGCAATGGCTACAGGGAGACCCTGTCTCAAAAAGACAAAACCAAAAACAACCCCAAAACCAGCCTTTGAGGGATGGAGAGATGGCTCGGTGGTTAAGAGCACTAGCTGCTCTTGCAGAGGACCTGGGTTTGATTTCTAGTGGCTACATGGCAGCTAACCACCACCTGTAACTCCAGTTTCAAACGATTGGTTGCCGCCTTCTGTCCTGTATTGGCATTGCGTGACCTGGGTGCACTTACATACATGCAGGCAATACACTTAAACATATAAAATAAAAATGATAAGTAAAAAAGTATTAAAACCCTCCACTACTAATACAGTGCTGAAAGCACCACTGTAGACACTTTGCAGATGATCCCTTTTATTGATCTTCACAGCAAGCCTGGGTGGAAGATACTGTTCTTCCTACTTTGTGGATGAGGAAATTGAGAGCCTGAGGGGTTGAGGGGTGTAGCTTAGTTGGTAGAGTGTTTGTCTGGCATGCAGGAGGCTGGGGTTCAATTACAGCACCATACAAAATTGGGTGTGGTGGCTGCTGTAGGGGACTCTCCTCCATCTAACAAACCACTATCTTTAGGCATTCAGCTGTGTGCAATTGCAAAGGATCTCCATGGCTGGGTATGTTGATTATTAACCTCCACTCATTGAAAGAGGAGCAGGAGGTTCATGGGACCTTCACCTGAGTATCCAGCCATGCCTTCCAACCTGCTGGGGGCAGTTTTCCCCTAACTACACCTGCCTTGCAGCAGAGTTAGAGTATATAAGCTGGAAAAGGCTGGGGAAAGGGGGCTCCATCTGTGCAGCTATGGGAAAGCTGTCCTTCATGCTGGATGAAGACTGGTTCAGCCTTAGCAGGGAGCACCCACACTCCTGTAAGTAACCCCTCATCTAAACTCTGTAGTTAAGACCAGTAAACTCACTGACTCTCGAGAGTTTGTCTGGTACCTTAGGAGGAGGCGGTGGGCATTGCTTACATCCCCCCTACCCCTCCCCAGAAAGTCATTTTAGCAACAGAGGCACATGATTGTAATCCATTATTCTAGCACTTGGGAGTTAGGGGCAAAAGGATCCAAAGTTCAAGGTGATCCTTAGTTACATAGCAAGTTGGTGGCCAGCCTGGGCTACAAGAGACTATCTCAACAAACAAACAAACAAAACCCCCAGATATTATGCAGTTTTGTATATCTTGGAATTCCTGAAGAAAATGTGTGTGGGGGGGGAATATCTCCTTACCCTTGCTGAACAGTGGGACAGCAGCAAGAAGCACGCACTTGAACTAGAGAGGTGGATAAGGTGGTTGCTGCTCTTTCAGAGGACGTGTGTGTGTGTGTGTGTGTGTTCATGCACGCATGCTTGCACATGAGTTACAATCTTTTTGGTTTCTGGATTCAGATAGATCTGCATTATTGGAGTCTTTGAGTATTGCGCTACATTTCAGAGAACAATTAAGAAGAGCTAGACAGCAAATCTACCTGAATTCATTCTGTCAATCTATTGGGTGGTTGAATGGAATAGTATCTGAATAACCAAAGTATATAATAGGGATTCTTGTGTTTGAATGACTATCATGCCTGTGTGTGTGTGTGTGTGTGTGTGTGTGTGTGTGTGTGTGTGTGTGTGTGTGTGTTTCTGGGAAGGTAAATGAGAAAGAGGCTGTGATGCTGCTAGAGGTGGTTATTGGGCCCTGGAAGCATGGAGTATAAGGGAAACTTTTAGTTTACATTTGTGTTGGGGTAGTTGTTTCTTTTGAGACAGAGTCTCACTATGTAGCAGTGATTAGTAGAACTCTGTATGTTCAGGCTGGCCTTAGATTCACCTACTTCTGCCTCCTGAGTGCTGGGATTAAAGGCATGTACCATGCACCTGGCTATATTAGGGTAGTTTCAAACCTAGTGCCAGAGTTCAAGAGCTGTGGGTGGGGCAGTCAGATTGCTCAGTGGGTTAAGGCACTTCATTTGCTGTGAAGTCTGAGTTTGATCCCCAGGTCTCACATGATGGAAGGAGAGAATGACTCCCAAAAATTACCCTCTGACCTCCACACATGCAGCGAGGCACATGCAACCCACACATACACAGTAAATGAAGAAAGATTTTAAATCCCAGTGCTGGGGTTGATACCCCTTCCTGCTAGATCTGAGCTGCTTTCCTGCCAGTTAGAACAACAAAGAACCATGGAAATAACAACACATGGCTCTCAAGGCCAGGCCAGAGCCAGGCATGCAAGCACTCCTGGTTCTTTGAGGTGTTTGCTCTTGGCATACTGTCTCCCAGGCCCCAGGTCATGAGTGGCCATGGGAGCTACTGAGGACCAGAGTCTGACAGTTGGTTTCATATGTCAACTGTGTGAGTGCTAAGTGGGAAGGAAGTTCAGGGGTGTGAGATGAGTGACTTTACTGTCAGCTGCCTGTGACTACAGCACACCCAGGTGAAATGGACCCAGGTGAAAACCATTCATCTTTTTTGTTCTGGGTTTTATGAGACAGGGTTTTACTCATGGCAAGTCTCCTGCATCGGTCTGACCTGGAACTCACTCTGTAGCCCAGGCTGACCTCCAACTTTCAGGATCCTTACCTCCACCTCCTGAGCACTAGGACCACAGGTGTGAGCCACTATATCTGGCCCCACAGTGTTTTAAGCTACTCTTTTGGGTATGTGAATATGTATTGGAACATTTATATTGCCACGGGCATTACCCTTTCAAAATCAAGAGTTTCTTTTTAATTTTTACATTTTTGTGTGCATGTGTAGACTTAGGTGTGCCATGTTATGTCATGCATGTAGGAGTCAGGACAACTTGTGGAAGTTCATTTTCTCCTTCCATGTAGGTCCCAGGGTTTGATGTCACTAGACATCTCTAGGTCCAAGAGATGTTTACTTGTTAAGAGTTTCTGATTTTTGTCAGGTGTGCTTAACCTCTGAACGAGTACATAACTAGTAAGATGGAGGTTGGAGTCTGCCTAGTTTACTTTCCTGTTTAATAAACATGACCAAAAACAACTTGAGGAAGAGATGATTACATACAGTTGGTCTCTGAGGGAAGCCAAGGCAGGAGCTTGAAGCAGAAACCGTGGAGAAGCACTGTTTACTGGCTTACTTCCCCTGGCTTGTGCAGCTACCTTTCTTACATAGCCCAGACCCACCACCCAGGGATTGGTGCCACCCACAGTGGGTTGGGCCCTCCTATTTCAATTAACAATTAAGAAAATGCCCCACGCACCTTCAATCCCAGAACTCAGAAGGCAGAGGCAGGCAGATCTCTGAGTTCAAGGCCATCCTGGTCTACATAGCAAGTTCCAGGCCAGACAGAGCTATATAGTGTTACCATCTCAAAAAACAAACAAAAAGTCTGAAGAGATTGCTCAGCAGTCCTTTTAATGAGGACCTGGGTTCAGTTCCCAGGACCCACATGGTAGCTAACAACTGTCTGTAACTCCAGTTCCAGGTGATTGTAATTCCTTAGGTATTGCATGTCATGGATGTACTTACATGCAGGCAATATACTTACACACATAAAATAAAAATTCTTACTTGTATACATGCATGAAATGGTTCGAAAGGAAGGCAAGTATTCATCTATTTGTTCTTCACCAGATTATGGTGAGAAATCTGTTCAGAGGGGACTCTCTTGAGCAGAGACACACAGCTGTATGCCAGGAGGCTTTCAGCTTCAAGACTGTCACTCATGGGTCCCAGCTCAAGTCCTTGCTCATCTTTGGTCTCAGCTCCCAGAGCAGGGGAACTGAATAGGGAAGGGTGGAAAATTCAAGCCCCCCAGGGAGCCATCTATTTCTGCCCACCCCCTGCTCCCTCCCCTTCAGGAGTTAACAGACACCCATGCTATGGCAATCACTGACTTTTACATTGATGCTGGAGATCCAATCTCTGGTCCTCATGCTTGAACAGGAAGCACTTTACCCACTGAACGCACCCCCAAGGAGTTTTTAAGAAAAAAACAGAAATTCAGTTTTAAGTGCAGTCTATTTCAGTTTAAATATTGGCAAGTTCTTTGCTTTTTTTTTTTTTTTTTGGTTTTTTGTTTTGTTTTGTTTTGTTTTGTTTTTAAACTGGGAGGAGTCAAAGGAAAGCAAAAGCAAAAATGGAGGACTTGTGATTTGCCTCGGAGGACTAGAAAATCTCAAAGGAGCCTGACTCAGACACCACGACTGTCAGCAGAACTCTCCAGGGAAGACAGGACAGATTCTGCTCCCTAGGGACTGGGACGGAAGCAAGCCTGGTGAGCTGGGGAGAAGAAAATGCTCAGACTCTTCCCTTACTCTGTGTCCCCGAAGCGCGTTGAGGAACTGGAAGCCAGGCCCACCCAGCCCACTGTGAGGAGCAGCTGAGCCTGCCATAAATCAGGCTTCATAACCTGCCTGCTTTCCTGGGCTGTCAGCCTACTCCCCAGGGCTGTGGGGAGCTGGCACAGCACCAGAGACCGCTGAGTTTCCGTTCCGCTGGGAAAACAACCCTCCTCCGCCCTTACTTCTGCCCCCAGCTACTTTCTCCTTTTCTTCCCTCTCTCTGCTTTTCCGAATAGAAATCCTGCCTTTGCCTCCTCCCCTAGTGGGCCCTCAGCTGAGATGGAGCCATGCAGACCTGAGGCCTGCAGCCTTCTCTGGACCTCCCCCGCCTCCCTCACAGTGGGTTCGATTCCCTCCAGAGCTCAAGGCTGGTTCCATCTCCTGTATATTTGGCTTTCTCTGAGACCCAGTCTGGCAGAACACAGCCAGATGATTGATGAACCAAGCCACTAGGGCTAGCAGGCAAATGGCAGCCAGCCAGAGACCAGAGATGTGGCTCTTACAAGATAGCAGAGGCACCCTGGAGAGTGGATATGATGTTCTCTGGGGTCCCCCCACCCTGCCTCTCCCCACCATCTGAGACTGGACTGGTGCTGCTGGGAGCACTGGGCAGGGCAGATAACCATAAATAGCCCAGTGTTGCTTCAGAAAGTATCTCACCTTTCCCTAGGCGAAGGGCAGACCCTGGGAGATAACATGGAGCTGCTGAGAGCTAGGAACATCGGTCATTGCTAGGAACATTGGTCACTGTAGCATGCTGTGCAATGCAGGTCTTTATAATCTGCCCACTCATTCACGCATATAACATGAGGGTTCTCTGGAAATCAGCTCCCCTCTGTAACTGTTAATGTGGTCTTAGAGGGGCAGGCTGGTACAAATACAGGCTCTAACCCTTGCTAGCTGTGTGGCCCCTGGCCAGGCCACTACACCTGCATAAGCAACAGCTTCTTTTGAGGTTTCTTCTGCAAGATTCAGTCAGATGATAACAGGAAAAGTGCTTGGGACAGACCCTAGCAACCTTGCATATGAGAAATCGGGGCATTCTTTCTTTCATCCAACAGTCCATAAATGGGGGCCTGTGATATGTCCCTGATTGAGGGTCCGTAGTCAGGAATGAATCAGGAGGTCTCTGATCTCAAGCAGCTAGTCTTTGAGAGAGGAAAGACAGGCAATAAGCACATGACTGAACGGGCAGAGGAAGGAACATGGAGGAGGGTGAACAATAGCCAGGAGCCCACCATGTGGCCAGGGGAATGAAAGGAAAGCGTTCCAGAGACAGACCAGGGAGCACAGACAAGCCAGGTCAGCCCGGCTTGCAGGCCAGCATGAAGATGTTATTTTAGACACGGTGGGAAGTAACTGTGTTTTAGTTTCTGTTTTGCTTTCAGTTCAGTCTGCACAGTTGAAAAGAAGGAATTGTCAATATTTTTAAGGCAGGGGAGGGTATGATGAAGAAAGTCAGAAGAGAGCAGCTGTGGTGGGGTCTCGGAGGGAAAATGGCTTCCTTCCCCTTCTAGGTTCCTTGGTGGGTTAAGCATTAAATTGACATGAGGCAGAAGAACAAGTGAACCCCATACTTGATTATATACTTCAAGAATGGTTAGATGACTGACAGTACCTTGAGCTGCAGGAACAAGGGTTTTCAACTTTTGAAGGAGGAATGGCAAGACTTAGGAAGAGAAGGGAGCTGTGAGGTGAATAGAAGCTGTTTGTTTTGTTTTGTTTTTTCTAATACAAACTCTTCCATGGAACAAGTCTCAGAGCAGTCCCGAGATGAGAAGGAGATATAGGCTATCTGGGCATGGTGTCAACCTCATCTCCTTCTTGATCTTCCATGGCTGATAAGATTCCTGGAGCCAGGCATGACGTCACCACCTGTCACCTAGAGGCAGATGCTCTAGAGCTTGAGGCCAGCCTAAGCTATGCAGTGAGACCCCGTCTCCAAAAAGCAAGGGCTTGGGCTGTAGCTCGATTGGCAGAGAGCTTTGTCAAGCAACACTATAAGGCCTTGGAATTGATCCCCAGCAGTGGGGGCAGGGTTGGGGAGGGGGAGACTTCTGGAAAGGACATTCACGACAACTCAGTTCTATTTGAAGGATCTTTTTAATATCTATATATTTCTCCTTTTTTTGACTGTGGCTTGTTTTTGTTTCATTTTGGTCAAGGTCTCATTATGTAGTCCCAACTGATCTGAAACTTGATATGTAGACCACAATGGCCTCCAACTTGCAGCAATCCTCCTGCCTCTGCCTCTTTGCTGGGATTGCAAGCATGTGCTCCCATACCTGGTTATAGTCACTTTTTGTTGTTATATTTGTGTGTGTGTGTGTGTGTGTGTGTGTGTGTATGTAACATTTCACTGCTGAACATTTCACTGGCCTGTTTTGTTTTTTTTTTTTTGAGAGAGGGTCTCATGTAGCACAGGTTGGCCTGGAGTTGGATATGTAGCTGAGAGTGATCTTGAACTCCTGATCCTCCTGCCTCCATCCTGAGTGCTGGGATTACAGGCCCATGTCAATATACCAAGCAACACTGAACTGTTAATACCAATATGTGGAAGAACTTACCATTTTTAGGCTAGTGGGGGGGTGTGCTCACAGAGAGCCTCAACCTGCCCCCATTCTCTTCCAGTTGCCCCCAATTCAGAGGATTCACCATCCACTAATGTGCATTTAGGGGTGGCATTCTCTGATCTCCTTGGCCACCTGGCAACTGTGGCAGATTTACAATGACTCAAAAAGCCAGAACAGGCATTTTCCTGGATTTCTGGTAGGGGAGAAATCAAAATGAAGCTGCCCAGGGCAAGCCCTGGGGTTTTCACTTAAGAATCTCCATGGCTGGCATGCTATTCACCAGCATGGAGGGACTAGACCAGCAGGGTCTCATGGCCATTGTGGATCATCATTCTTTTTCTTTGTGCAGACAGCTAAGAATAGGAGGTTCAGAAGTTGAGGATAGCTCAGCTGGTAGAGTGCTTGCCTACTGTGCGTGCCGCTCTGGGTTTCATCTTCATCACTAAGAAGCCAGGAGTGGTGGTGCATGCCTGTAACCCTAGTACTTGGGGGAGGGGGAAGGAGGAGAATCAGGAGTTCCAAATCATCTTCAGTTACATAGAGAGTTCCAGACTAACCTGTGTGCTGTATGTTAGTCACCAAAAGAGAAAATATAAATAAATAGACAGTTCTGAGGCCTGTGTACAGAGAGAAAGAAATAATCAGGCATTGACCACACAACGAGACCAGAGGCTATGACAGGAAAAGAAATGGAGGATGGATGTGCCACGGCGTAAAAGACAGTTCCAGAGGAAGGGACCCCTGTATGGGCCCAGACTTTCTGCGGCCTCCTGCTGCCATCCTCTCTTCTCTCTGCTCCAGCCACGGTGGTCTTTCCATTCTGAGAAGCCGTGTACTCCGGTACTGAGCTGCTTACGTGCCTTCTGCGCCCAGGAATGCCCCCAGAACCCTGCATCTCAGCCCTGCACCTGTCCTTCCTTTTTTCACCCTAACACAATTATCTTTTTATAAAAATGAAATGGATTCCTCCCACAAAAATCTGTAAACACCTGAGGAACCAGGTATACCAAGTCCCAGAGAAGTAGAGCCAGAACAGCCACAAGCATGCACGATGGAGAGCTGAAACTGGAGATTCTGCAATTCTCCAGTGGTGGAGGCCGGGCTTTAAACTAGAGACAATGGGAACCACGGCAGCGGTTAGCCATGCTGACACACTTCCATTTAGAAAGCCTGGAGTGAGAAGGGGCTGCCTGTGTGAAGGCTGAGGATGTTGTATGAAGGGTGTATCTGGAGCTGTGGATGCAGAGTGGTGTGTCGTGGCTGGTTTTGTGGCATTCATAAAGATGAGACTATGGGCCAGCCGGAGACCTGGTTTCTTGTCACTAGGATGACAGAAAGGAGGACAGTATAGGGCCTAAGACAATAAGGACCCATGGTAGAGAATCTGGGGAAGCCAAACAAGTTCTATCTAGATGTGAAAGAAAATAGGCTGTCAAGATGGCTTGTTGGTTAGAGCCTTTGGCGTGAAGACCTGAGTTCAGTCCCTGGAACTCATGGTGGAAGGAGAGAACTGACTCCCAAAAGTTGTCCTCTGATCTCTCACAGACACAATAGGTACTAACAAAGAGAAAGCAAAACCTCCCTCTGGGACTTTCAGCTGTGAATTGGGGCAAGGGTAAATGGTAAATATAAGAGTAAACCTTCCAGTAAAAATGACTGGAAAGGGTTGAGGAAGAGAGGATGATGTCATTTCCTACACACCCGCCTTCTCTACCCCAATAATGCACACACATGCACACACACACGCAAAGGGGTGGGCACAGAAGGTAAAAAGTTTTATATCTGTTGAATGAATAAACTTTAGGCCACTGAGCAGATCTGGGAGAGCGTGTTCTAATGAAGCTTGTTCTTTGGAATGGGTACTTGGGAACATTGTTTTAGGGGGAAAAAAAAAGGAATGGTCAAGGCTTTCCTGTGCCTTCTCTCACTTTCAGTGAGTACGGCAAGTTTTTTTTTTTTTCCCCATGGAAGTTCATTTGTTTGGGTATTGGGGCTAGAACACAAATGTCGGCAGATACTGAGCAAGTGTTCCATCAAGACCCAGAACTGAGTCCCCTCCCTCATTCCCTGCAAAGGGCAATTTTACCCTCCAATGAATGTCAGTATGTGGAGATTGGGGGGGCAGGCATCAAGTTGTGGCTAGAAGCCAGAGATGCTGCTGAACTTCGCATAGTGTACACAGCAGTCCACCACAAAAGAAAAAATTTCCAGCTTCAAATATCAACAGTGGAGGTGGAGAAACTCCCTTCTTTCCCCGTGACTGATGGTCTGACTAGAGTTCTCTTAAACTACTTGGATGAACCCGTGGAGGGAAGGAATAGACCCACTGTTAGGTTCTCATGAACTCTTGAGAGCTAAAGGCTTATGGGCTGGGCTGACTGTCTAGAAGGTCCAACTCCAAGCTCTGAGAACTGGCTGTAACTTGTAATGTTAGAAGCTGAGTCCTATCGCTCTGAGTTCAGGTTGGAGGCTTGTTGCTCTGGGCTGCAATCATCCATGACCCAGTACCTGGCAGCTAATCAAACCTGAGTTCTCCGTGGCAGCTGGTGGCCGAAGCAGACAGTGCTAAGCTAGCAATAGAGGTCCTAAGCCTTGTGTGTCAGAAACATTGGCCTTTAAGCCTTGGGAGCTGCCTGGACTTTTCATTCACTGTTGGCTCTTTTTAGGCTTCTGCCTTCTCCACATGCTCCTTTGTCTGGTTGTCATCTGCCCACTTGAGCTGCTCTGTAGAATTCCTCAGCCTCCCTTCTGCTTCGGCTTTTCTGGTCCCTGTTGCTGTCTATTGGTGTTAACAGCTTAGCCGGCTCTACCCGTGCAAAACATCACAAGGAGTCAAGAAAAGATCAATCAGGAGAAATCTTTTGATGAGCCTAACGTTGCTTCAGCTCCATACCAAGTTTAAAGCCAGCCTGGGCTACATGAAACCCTGTCTGAAAAAGGGAGGCTTGAAGGGAGGCCTAGGAAGATGACTCAGTGGGTAGGAGCACGTACTCTGAAAGTCAGACGACCAGAGTTCAAGATCTAAGCATCCATGTAAAAGCTGGGCACAGCCATGCATGCCTGTAACTCCAGTACTGCGGGACAGAGATAGGCAGATAGATCCCTGGAGCTCACTGGACAGTCAGTGTAGCTGTCAAACCAATGAGGTTCAGGTTCATTGAGAGACCTAGTGCAAAATGATAAAGTGGAGAGCCATAGAGAAAACACCTCAAGTCCTCTTGACTTCAATGTCCCCACATGCCATGTACCTACACACACACACACACACACACACACACACACACACACACACAGCTCAGGAACTTGAACTTAAGAAAAAAAAGTGGGGCATGATAGTATACACCTGTAATTCCATCACTTAGGAGGTAGAGGCAGGAGGATCAAGAATCCAAGTATTGCCAGGGCTACATGATATCTTGTCTCAAAGCAAAATGCCAGAAAAAAAAAAAGTTACATAGCCTGGTTATATAAAAAGAAGGGGGTATGCATGTATATATGTGGTGTGGGTAGTGTGGCATGTATATAAAGGACTGTTTTTGCACCAGAGACCACACATGGGTGGCCCATCATGGGCCTTATATATCAATCTCAAATTCTTTTACTTTTTATTAGTAGGGGTGGGCACACTCACCCATAGCATGCTTGTGAAAGTCATTTTTGAAAGTTGATTGTCTCCTTCCACTGCAGGATCTAGGGATCAAACTCAGGTCATTGGGTTTTCAAGGCAAGCACTTTGACCCACTGAGCAGGACCTTAATTTTTTTTTTTTTTTTGAGGTAAAATCTCATGTAGCCCAGGTTGCCCTTGATATGTAAGTAGCCAAAGATGACCTTGAATTTTTGTTGTTGTTGAGAAAGGGTCTCCTTAGCCCCAGCTGATCTGGAACTTGCTATGCAGTCCAGACTGCACTCGATCTTGCAGAAGTCTGCCTGCTTCTGCCTCCAGAGTGTTGGGATTAAAGGCATGCACCACCACAGTACCTAGAGCCTTGAACTTTTGATCCTCCTGCCTCCACCTCTGGAGTCGTGGGATTCTAGGCTTTGGCCACCGTGTCCGTTTTTATGCATTGCTGGGACTGAACTTAGGACCTCAAGCGCACGCTAAACCGTACCAGGTGAGCCACATTTGCAGCTCCAATAGTGCATGTTACGAATCACTGGCTTCTTACTGGAGTACTGAGATGCTTCCCTCCCACCTGAGTGAGAATCGCTGCACGGTCATGTAAAGCTCATCGAGGCTTGTCTTTCCTGGGATGCCACTCTGCACAGCTGTCTGGAGTGGCTGTGATTGGAGCAGGGCTCTCTGGAGCTTGGAGTGGCTTCTGTTGCAGTGGTCCTTGCAGCTACAGTGTTCTCAAAGCAATTGGAAAGTATCCAGAACCGCTAAGCTGTCAGGGAAGGGGCTTCTCAGCTCACGCTGGGTTGTCGGGAATAAGTCAGTTGGCTGCCATTCAAAGGCCTGAGCAACTTGCTCCCTGAGGTTGGGCTCATTCACAGGAAATATTAGAGGATGCTTACTATATGGACTTAAAGAAACTCAATGCAATATTACCATTCCCAACAGCATTCGACAGTGCTTAACATATATCCCAGGGCCCTAGGCAGAGTGGGGTCCCTCTGATTGGTTTCACACACAGCAGCAGCAACCCCTGTTCCATGCTCCTCTCGATGTTACAAGGAAGGGACAGAATCAAAGACAGCTTTACTCTCTAGGTAGGGGAGAGGGTAGTAAACAAGATGTCAGGCCAGTGTCATCAGAAAAAATGAGCAAGTTCGGGGCTACAGCCCTGGGAGGGGCTTTGCTGCAAAGAAGTGGTTGGATTGCAGAACCTCTAGGTTCTGGATCTTTCCCCAGAGGCTGTGGGGCAGTTGGTATCCTTCATTCTGAAAACACTTCCAAGGTGCCCCAGCGTGGCAGACACCAGTCTACATTCTAAGCATGCCTTAGAAGCACCAAGGACGTTTTCGATCGCTGACCTCCTGACAGCACCATCTGTCCCTTTAAGAGGCTTTAGGACAGTGAGGTAAAGTGATTCCTCTGGGCCCAGAGAAAGGGACACTAAGCTTCTTGATACAGGAGACCAAGAGTACTATAGCTCTGAAGCAGGAACAAGCATGTTTCCCTTGACAAGCTGGAAGGGGTGGGGTGGGGAAGGGAGGAGAGCGGAGGGGAGGAGAGCGGAGGGGAAGAGGTGATGGGGAGGGTGACAAAATGGCTCTTTCAGAGACAGAAAGGGAAGGGAATGTCCAGGCGGAGGGAGGGGAGGACCCAGCACGTGTCCGATGAGGTAACTATGAGCTCCTGGGGACATCCTGGAAGCGTGGTTTGAGAGGTGCAACAACATCCAGATCAGCTGTGCAGGGACTATGAGCCAGCTGGGGGTGCTGAGTGATGTAGAATCTTCTGGGTAGCAGCTCCTGCCATTCCCTTAAACCTGTCTTGGCTGTGTAGCTGGAGCTAGATATATAGACTAGATTGGCTTTGATTCTCCTGCCTCTGGCTGGGATTACAGTTGTGAGCCACCATGCTTGGCTTTCGCAACTATTTTTACCATCTCCCCAGGCTAGGAAGAGGCAGCCTCCAGAATCCTCCAAGTCTGCCCTCTACCTTCACACAGGAAGGAAGCAGGTTGGGCCCTGCTGGCTCTCAGCAGGTGGGAAGCCAGGGTGGAGATAAGGGGAACCATGGAATATCTCGGTGCTCCCTCCAGCTGCTCCTCGATTCTTATCCACACAAAGCTGGAGTTTCTCTAACCCCTGGCAGCGAATCAAATGTTGCTTCAGAGCCCTGGGAAGCTGTGGTACTGGGTGTGTCTTTTGTGCTTTGAAGGAAGAAAAAGAAAGCCTTTGCTTTCTGGATCCTGTACCCAGGTAACAGGCTTGCTGAGTGACTGAGGATGGAAACAGAGGACTCAGCTCCAAGGTCAAAGTGGGTGCTGTGCCAAGAGGGAGAGTGAGTATGAAAGGCAGGGAGGCCGATCTGCAAGAACCGCCCCTTCTCCTCATGGAGAAGTCACAGCTGAATAGAGGAGGCCACTGGGGGCTAAGCCACAGCCTGGCTGCACACCATGGCTCCCAGCTTTAGTCTGTCTCCCCAGCAAAGAGAGACACATAGCACCCAGATCTACACCAGTTTGCCACAAGCTGGGCAGCCTCTGCTACGCTGCCTCTGGTCTCTGAGCCTCAGCTGCTATTTAAAAGGAGGTGATTGAAGCCACCCTACCACGCCCTTCCTGTTCTATGTCGGAAACTCTTGCATCCCTCAGAGCATGTGTGGACCCTGCACCATCTCAGATGGACCTTGGCTTCCTTGGACAGAGCAGTGTTGCTGGGGAGCTCTGGTTTCCCACAGAGGTCTGCACCGTTTTCTTCTCAAGGGCCAGAGAATAAATATTTGGGGTTTTTCTGACTATTCCAGCTCTTGTGATGACTCAACTCTGCCATTATAACAAAAACAGCTGGGTAAGATATAAATGAATGAATGTAGATGTGTTCTCACAAAAGTTCGTTTATGGCGGCTGCATCTGATTCTTTTTCTCCTTGACTTTTTTGAGACAGGATCGTACCTTGAACTCCTACCTTGGGACTGCAGGTGGGCACCACCAAACCCAGTGATGTCATCTGAGTTTCTTGTAATACTCACGGGTCTAGAAGTTTTACTTTTTTCCCCTCCAGTCATTTACCACTCCAGCTAGCAGGCTGCACTGAAACGGGGATGTGGCTTTGCAATGTGGTCTGTTGGGCTGGTCCCTCAGCCTGTCTGGAGCTGTTTGCTTATCTATAAAATGCTAATAACCAGGCTTGGTGGTGCCTGCCTGTAATCCCAGCACTAAAGAGATGGAGGAAGAACAGGAGTTCAATGTCAGGTTTTACTACTTAGAGAGTTTGAGGCTAGCCTGGGCTATGTGAGACCAAACAGCAAAACCACCAACATAAGATGCTGACATCCCACAGTTACAGCTGAAGGGGTGAAGTCTGACAACAGATAGGTTTGCTGTGCAAAGCTAATGTTTGTCCCCATAGAACACAGATACTTAAGCCATAGTGCCTAGAGCCCCACTTGAACTGCTATGTAGCCCAGGATGGCCTCAGGAGTACTGAGGTTTCAGGCATGCACCACCACAACTAGCTTTTCCTAGTTGATTTGGAATCAAATCCAAACCCTTACCATGCCCATAGGGTGCCATGCCACCTACACCTGGCCTATCTCTTGCCCCAGGCTTCCCACCCTCTTTTCTTTCGCTCATACACACTGTTGTTTTCTCTAACTCCCAAGGAAGCCACATCCCCTGTTCCTACCTGACTCCTTGCTGATCTTAGCCCCCAGACACCTTCCCAGCGAGGCTATCGTGTTCCCAGCAGTCACCACCTCTAGAATACTTCACTGTATCTCTTCCATCCCAATGGGACCTGCTTTGCTTATTCCCCACAAAGCCCCCAGCGACCACTCACGTGGGCACACTTCTATGTGTGACTGTCATTGTGCTTAACACACCCGATGAGCTACTAACTTGAACTCCCACCTCTGTTCTCCCCATGGCAAATCACCGACTTGCCACGGATTCATCCAATAGGCCTTAGGCTCTACCCTGTGTCTGGCACTGTGCCAGCAGGGCATCCTCAGGAACAGACCAGCTCTGGGCTGAGAAACTAGGATGCATCCTCAAACAGTAAGGCCAAACCAGGCTCGCAGGCTCAGGTGCTGATGAAAGATAGTCTGGATAAGAGGGTAGCTGGGGTAAGGCCAGCGGAGCTCCCGAGTTCCATCATAAGTCCCCATGCTGAACCCCTCACCCAGTCCTCTGCATCCTAGAACACACCCTAGTCCCTGTATCCCAAGTCCCTCAGAAAAGCAGTGTGCCCACCAGGCCTAGCGCAGTTAAACACACAATAGGCTAGAGTATGTGTGGCCTGAATGAACAAAAATACAGAGGACTTCCTGGGGAAGACAGGCTTCACCTTGGTTCTGATAATTTTTTAATGCATTTGAGAGTTTTGCCTGCATGTAAATGTGTCCATGTGTGCAGTGCCCTCGGATCCCTTGGAACAGGAGTTAAGAATGGTGGATGCTGGGAACTGACCATGTGCCCTCTGTAGGAGCAGCCAGTGCTCTTAACTGCTGAGCCATCTCTCAAGTCCCTAGTCTTTTTTTTTTTTTTTTTTTTGGTGTTTTTGAGACTGGGTCTCCCTGTAGCCACAGCTGACCTGGAGCTCTCTTTGTAGACCAGCCTGGCCTTGATCTCACAGAGATCCACCTGCCTCTGCCTCCAGAGCGCTGGGACTAAAGATGTGCGCCACTATGCCTGGCTCCCTTTTTTTCTTAAATGAGCTCTCCATGGTGCGCATTTTAGGGAGCACAAAAGAGCTCTTACCCTTATCTTAGAGCCGCTGCGGGGTCCCCCAGTCAGTCTTTAGGCTCCGGGAAGCCACAGAGGCCACTCCCCAGTGGATAGTCAGCTCTGGCATCCCACTGGAGGGGGTGCAGACAGAGGGGACTGACTTGGGCAGTTCACTCCAGAGTGGAAGATCTCAGCTCCTGGAACAGCTGGGGGGAAGTCCATACACACAGAGGTGCCTCCTGTCCCAGAACCTCTGCTGTCCTCCTGGTTAAACAATGCAAAATGCCAGGAGGCTTAATTGGAAGCATGAGAAACAGGCTAGAAGTCAGAAGGATGTCACTGCAGGATGATTCATGAAAAGAGGACCTACCCAGTGGGTCCCCAATACCAGTTCTAGTCCAAATCATTACTATTATTACTATTTTTTTAAAAATGTTTAACAAAATTAGGGGTGTAGGGAAGCCCAGGGAGGCCAGAGGTGTTGGATCCCCTGGAGCTGGAGTTACAGGCTGTTGTGAGCTGTCCACAAGGGTGCTGGGAATCAAACTCTGGTCCTCTTCAGGAACAGCACATGCATGCTCTTAGCCTCTGAGCCATCTCTCCAGCTTCTCTGTTGTTTAAAAAAATATATTGTGTGTATGACTATGGGTACATACATGTGTGGAGGTTGGAGGGAAAGCTTGTAGGAGTTAACCTTTCCTCCCAACCTGTTGATTCTGGGGTTGAGTTCAAGTTGTCAGCCTTGATGGGAAGCACCTTCACCTACTGAGTCATCTTGCTGGCCCAGTTGTTGATGTTTTAAGACAGGATCTCAGGTAGCTCAGCTGGCATTGAACTCAGCAGGAAGCTGAGGATGACCATGAACTCTTATACTTCCTCTTCTGCACCACCACACCCCACTCTATTATTTAATTTTATTTGAGACAGAGTCTCCTTGTAGTCCTGGCTGGCCTAGAACTTGCATTGTAGACCAGGCTGGTTTTGATCTCACAGAGATCCACCTGCCTCTGCCTCCTGTGTTTGGGGATTAAAGGCATGTTACCACCATGTCCAGCACTATTATTTTTATTTTAAATTGTACTGGTTTTTAATTTTATGTGTATGAGTGTATTGCCTGCAGGTATGTAAGTGCACCCATATTGTGCAGTGTCCCCGGAGGTCAGAAGAGGGTATCAGATGCCCTAAAACTGGAATTAAGGATGGTTGTTAGCCCTCATGTGGGTGCTGGAAATCAAACCTGGGTCCTCTGCAGGAGCAGCCAGTGCTCTTAACTGCTGAGCCATCTCTCTAGCCCATATTACTTTTATTCTTACTATTATTTGTTAGTGCTGGGGGTGGAACCCAGGACCTTCTACTTGTTAGGCAAGCTGTCTACCACTGAGCTACCTAGAACTTCTCTGGAAGAGGGTGAGGAGACCATAGAAATGCCAACTACAGAAACTCTCAGGTAAGATGGAGTTAGGCTGCACAACAGGAAGACCCAAGGGAAACCTGGCGGAGCTCTGGGAAGGAGCCTGCAGTGGGTGGAAGCTTTCCCAGGAGACTGTGTGGATAGGCGCCTCAGATCTTGCTTTGTATTGGCTTATTTGGGACACTATGTCTATAACCCAGGCTCATTAGGTAGCCCAGTTTGGTCTTGAATTTGCCGCAGTCTTCCTGCCTCAGAGTCTAGAGTTCTGAGGTTACAGATGTAAGCCACCATACTTAGTGTTTTGTTTTGTTTTTCTAAGAGGGAGGTTTTGGCAGTTTAATTTTGTGTCACCACCGAGTTGCAAGATACGGGGGACGGCGGGAAGACATTTAGTCCAATCTCATTTCCTGCTATGCCTAGGACAGGGAAGGAAGGCATCCCTAGATTTATGCAGTACTCAGCTGTACAGCCTGCGTAGGGGCCCAGTGAGGGTGAACAGATGGCCTCAGACGCCCTCCCACACTGCTTCAGCTAGGCAGTCCTCCTTTCTCTCCGGTACACATTCCACTTCCACGAAGACATCACTGGAAACAGCATGCAGTGACACAGGCTGCAGAAACCCTTTCACTAGAGGCCAGCTAGCCACACGCTTTGCCAGTTCCGGCAGGAACCTTGGGCAGAATAACACTGCTGACACTGCCTACCCCAAGATGGAACCGACAGTCCAGAAGCAGTATAGAGGCACACATCCCACTGAGAATGCCATGTGCTCACAGAGGAAGCTCAAGGGAAGACAGCCCTTTCGGGCTGTGACAATGGTGCCTAGGGATGTTAGATTGTTGACATTCTGTCTTCTGGGGGCTGTCCAGTGCAGGCATGATGCCCAGCAGCCCCACTCCTTGCCAGACCTACTCCCTCCCCAGTCTGACAGTTGAAAATATTTCCAGAAATTGCCAGAGGTCCCAAGGAGACAAATTGGCCTCCCATTGAGAATCCTGGGCGGAGGAGAAGAGCTGCAGTCAGCCATGAGGAATGTGGAAGCTGAGGCTTTGTGTAGCTTCCTCAGGCTCATCCCCAGGCCGTTTGTGTTTCTGGAGATTTCCTCCTGATAAGTAAGCAAACTACCTGCCTGAGAGAAAGTGTGTGTATGTGTGTGTGTGTGTGTGTGAGAGAGAGAGAGAGAGAGAGAGAGAAGGAGGAGGAGGAGGAGGAGAGGAAGGAGGGAAGCGCAGAGAGAAGGGGAGGGAGAGGGATTGCAGACTGAGATCAAAATGAGTTGTATGAGGCCACCAAACTCCTTGAGCCCCTCAGGCCCCCAAGTTCTGAACACACCCAAGATCTAATTCTGGGGGCCTAGGCTCCCTCTTGCCAGAGTCTTAGGTCTTTCCTTTCTCCTCTTAGTGACCTAAGAGATGCTGAGTGTCCGGGGAGTAGGCTAGAAAGCACCTAGGCTGCTCTGTGCCCCCTCCCTTCAGACAGTCTACTGCGGGCCCTGGCTACCACACCTTTATTTTTTTGTGTGTGAGTGCAGCCACATTGCGCGATGCCAGAAGAAGGAGACCAGAAGAAGGTACTGGATCCCTTGGAACTGGAGTTACAGACGGTTGTTAGTTGCCACGTGGGTACTGGGAAGCCAGTGCTCTTAACCACTGAGCCATCTCCCCGGTCCCCCATTTCACCTCACTTTTGAAACCCATCAAGGGAGTTGACCAGCATTCATGTTTTCTAACTTCTTATGCAGCTTCATGTTTCTGCCGCTGTATCTTCCCCACCATGATGAACTGCATCCTTTCAAACTGTGAGCTAGAATAACGAGAAAATAAAACCCTTCAAGATTCGGCTCATGCCCACCCTGGTCAGCCACCACAGACCCCCACTGGTCTTCCCTTCTTCCGTCACACTCTGCCTACTCTTTATTCTCCAGGAAGCAGGTGGAAGTATCTGTTAATGCAACCCAGAAAACTGGGCGTGGTGGTGTGCACTTGGAAGGTAGCTGCAAGAGGATTTAGAGAGTTCAAGGTCATCTTTAGCTACATAGTTTAAGTCTAGCCTGGACTACATAATGTCTTTAAAACAAAGCGGGGAGGCTGGAGAGATGGCTCAGCAGTTAAGAGCACTGACCACTTCTGCAGAGGACCCAGGTTCAATTTCCAGCACTCACATGGTAGCTAACAACCATCCTTAATTCCAGTTCCAGGAGATCCAATGCCCTCTTCTGACCTCTGTGGGCATTGTACAATATGGGTGCACTT
Source organism: Eospalax fontanierii (assembly GCA_035773235.1). Lineage (NCBI taxonomy): Eukaryota > Metazoa > Chordata > Mammalia > Rodentia > Spalacidae > Eospalax > Eospalax fontanierii. Next base: position 15,788,723 of record CM069546.1, read on the forward strand.
ACACACAGGCAGGTAATACAGCCAGACACATAAAAGACAAAACAGGCCAGGTGTGAGGTGAGGTGGCTTAGCCCTTTAATCCCAGCCCCTGGGAAGCAAAATAGGACGGTCCTGAATTTCAATGACAGTCTGGTCTACATGGTGAACTCCAGGTCAACCAGGGCTATACTGTAAAACCCTGACTCAATCAACCAGCCAATCAATGCAAATTTGTTGAAGCCATCCTCAAAGCTGTCCAATGGCAGCCTTGGTCCTTGGCAGCCTTGCACAGCCCCCAGGCCCTTTCTAGCTTGGCTCACTTTTCTCTGGTTAAGCTCCGGCCACTCCATCCATCCATGCATCCTAAGCTCCACTGCCCTATCTTTTGTACAAGCTGAACCTTTGCCTGAAGCTGTTTCCATCCTGTGCCCTCCTGAGGGTGTCTACACAAACATTTCTTTGACAGACCTGCCCTTCCCTAGGCACTCATTGTCACCATTGCCCCCTCCCCCTCCTTCCTGTGGTTCCAGCCCAGCCCCTGAACTTGTTGGCCAAATGCCCTACCACTGAGCTACATCCCCAGCCTTTTTTATTTTCTGATCAGGGTCTCCCCATAGAGCCCAGTTTATTCTGGAACTCCTAATTCTCCTGCCTCCACCTCCTGGGATTATCTAATCTAATGACTGCTTTTTGGGAGACGGGATCTCATTTAGTTCAGGCTAGCATTAAACTTACTGTATAGCCAAGTCTGGCTTTGAACTTCTGATGCTCTTGCCTTCATCTCCTGAGTGCAGGATTACACACATGCACCAACATACCTGGCTCCTTCCTCCACTTACTGTTTTGTTTAGTTTTTGGACAGAGTCTCACAGGGACTTGCTATGTAGCCCAGGCTGGCTTTTTCTGCTTTTACAACCCACGACACTTGCTATATGCAGCAAGTACACTCACCTGTCTTTTGTGCACCTCCTCCCCCCAAGTCATGTAGTTCGATTCGACACATTGGAGATTCAGTGCCTGTTTAATTGAGCAGACAAAGGAATGCCTTGAAGATCTCCAGAGGTCTTCAAAGTTTTGACTCTGTGTCTTGTGGCTGACATCATCTCTGGTTCTGTGGTTGCTCATGGGCTACCCCAGATGAAGACAGTTGATGGATGTGAGGCAAGGCCAGGGGAACAGCAGGTACTGACTTGGGCAACTCATAATGTTGGGTCCTTGGGATGGAACTCAGGTTGGCAGACTTGACAGCAAGTGCCTTTACTCACTGAACCGTCTTGCCAGCTCACTCAGAAGTCCTTTGAGGCAAATGAAAAGATGTCCCAGGTCAAGGACCCCTGGGGACTTGTTACCTTTTTCCTTGTGTTGCTGAGCCAAGTACTTCCCCACTCCTGGCTGTCTGTGGCTCTTTTGTGGGGTCTGGTTGTTGCTGTTGCCAGCCTGGCTCCGCTGGCATAGTAAATGGCCCTGCTACTTTTAGAGATGATGGTAGGGGCCGTGGGTAAGCTCCCTGTGTCCTGGACCAGCACCTTTCCTGGCCAGGCTTTGTGGGGTTGACCACTAGAGGGTGCTCCAGCTCATGGCATGGATCTCCACGGCAGTCGGAGGCCTGGGCCTGTCACTGGCTCTCTCAGGGCTTTCTCTTTCACTTCTGCCCCCTCCTGCCTCAGTGTCTCTTATCTCTGTCCCAACCCCTCGCCTGCATCTCTATCAGCAAATCAAGGTTGGGCCCACTCTGTGATCAGATCCACAGAGGCTTGCCTAGGAGAAACTGGACAGAGACTTGGTCTTCCCACACTGGGACTCCACAGCCCTGCCTACTTGCCCCCAGCCAGTTGCTGCCGGCCTGAACAGCCACCCGGCACCCCACTTCCTGAGGTGGAAAAGCTAAGGCAGAGAAAGGCTGCTTTACCTTCCTAAGGGACAAATGGAGGCTGCATCTCAAAGTCAAGTACAGTGTAAACAAGTTCACATCCTCATTCTGCTGCTTAATGAGCTTAGACAAGTTCCTTAAACTCTCTGAGCTCAGTTAGGGCCATGAGAAACAAGTGTACAGGAGCTTAAGGCTGTGTCTGGAGTTAACGGGACAGGTGGCCTTGGATATGGAGTTGGCAGAACTGGGCCCAGCATCCCCATCTTTGAACTCTCAGACCCCAACTCTTCCTTTTGGGGGAGAGGTCTCTGTTACCTGCTGATGCCATGGGGCCATCCCCAGGCACATCATCTGTGTTTTCTGCTATGGGCTCCTCCAGGGAGGGTACCATCCTTTATGAGCAGTCTAGACCTAGTCTCCCCTCAAAACTAGTTGGTGTGGAAAGAAAGGAGAGGTGGTTTCAAACACTGCTGGGGGAGGATGGACTGATGCAACTCTCTTGAAGGAAGTTCTGTCAGTGTCTGGCAATACTCTTCGAGCCAGCTGTTCCTCTTGAGATTAATCCTACAGTAGAATCTCGCAGACGAGAGTAAAATGATGCATGACATTTGCTCGCTACAGCAGGATATTAGAAGCCAGGCATGGTGGTGCAGGCCTGTCATTCTAGTACTGAGGAGGCAGAGTCAAGAGAATCAGGAGTTCAAGGCCAACCTCAGCTACATAGACAGTTTTAGCAGCTACATGAGATCCTGTGTCAGAAACCAAAATAAATCCCCCATCCCTCCTGCTCTCTGACAAGGATCAAGCCTAGGTCCTCACAGCTCCTAAGCAAGCGCTTTACCGCTGTGTTACAACCCCAGGCTTCCTTTTTTTAGCTATTCATTTTTTAAGACTTTAAAAATTATTTTTATTTTATGAGTATGGGTGTATTGCCTGCATGTATGTGAGTGTAACCGTGTGGCACGATGCCTTTGGAGGTCAGAAGAGAGTGTTGGATTCCCCAGAACTAAAGTTACAGACGGTTGTTAGTCGCCATGTAGGTGCCAGGAATCGAACCCAGGTGCTCTGCAAGAGCAGCCAGTGGTCTTAACCACAGAGCCCTCTGTCCAGTCCCCACCCCGTTTTTTGAGACAGTATCTTTTGTAGCCCAGGCTGGACTCCAGATCACTATGTAACTAAGGATGACTTCCCACTTCCATTCCTGCTGCTGCCAGCTCCCAAGTGCTGGGATTAGTCATGCACTACCATGTCTGTCTGGCTAAAACAGTTTTGAATACAAGAGAAAAGGGACTGGGAATGTGGCTCAGTTGGGAGGGTGATTATCTAGCATGTGTGGAGCCCTGGATTCAGTATTCAACACTCCATAAATTGGGCACGGTGGTGCATGCCTGTAATCTCAGCTCTCAGGAGGTTGACACAGGAAAATCAGAACTTCAAGGTTATCCTACATTGAGTGTGAGTTCAAGTTCAGCCTGGTATACATGAGACTCTGTCTCAAAAAAAAATAGATATAGTAGTCAAAGGAAAAATAAAATAGCAAAATAAAATCAGATTGGAGGAGGACCCAGGTGGGATCCCTTCTCTCTTTTCTTCTCTCTCTCTTTTCCTCTCTCTCTCCTCCCCTCTCCCGCCTCCTTCCTTTCTCTCTGCCCTCTCTTCAGGAAGCTACCTCTTCTGTCCTCTTCAGCCTATAGTGAACTTACCTCGAACTCATTCATTCACACATCCTTCCTCTATTGGTTTGCTGCGCATGCTGTGGGGTGGAGGCAAGGATTTAAGTCAACACCATCTCTCTGCCATCCATGAAGAGATGCTGACAAGATGCTATTCAACATGGTCTTTGGTGAAATGCTACTGTAGCACAGGAAAGAGGACCCCACCTAGTCTCAGGGCCTGGGAAGCCTTTTGTAGTTAGGCTGACCTCGATCTCATAACAATCCTTCTGTATCAGCATCCTTAATTGCTGGTATTATAGATGTGCACCACTGTGCCTGGGAATTCTTGAAATCTCTTATGAAAAAATTAAACACTTATAAGAGTAGAAAGAACACTCCATGTAAGTGAGCATCCCGTCCCTCCCGGAGCATGCTTTTTCTGACTCCTTTTTTTAAAACTTTATTTTTTACATTTATCCATCTGTGTATGTGTGTGCATGTATACATGTGTGCGTGTGCACACCCTTGGAAGGCATGGTGTGTTTGTGGAAGTCAGAAGGCAACCTGTGGGAGTTGGTTTTCTTCTACCATGTGGATCCCAGAAATCAAACTCAGGTCCTCAGGTTTGACAGCAAGTACCTTTACCCAGTGAGTCATCTCCATCTCCCCCCTTCCTCTTCTCAGTTTTTTTTTTTAAAGACAGGTGTCTTACTATGTAGTCCTGGCTGCCCTAGAACTTGCTATCTAGACAAGGTTGACATCAAACTCACAGAGATCTGCCTGCCTCTGCCCCTCCGAGTACTGATGCTAAAGGCATATACCACCACATTTGGCCCTTTTCAGTTTCTGAAAACAAGCTCTCATTAAATAGCCCAGGATGGCCTCAACCTTGTGATCTTCCTGACTCAGCTTGCAAATGCTGGGATTACAGGGGCATACGACCAGTCTTGGCTTTTTTTTTTTTCTTTCTTGTGTTTCTTTTCTCTCTCTCCCCTTCCCACTTTTAGATAAGGTCTTATTCTATAGCCCAGACTGGCCTCAAACTTTCCATCCTCCTGCCTCAGCCTCTTGAGTACTTGGATTGAACCATTGTTATATTTCCTTATTGAGAAACAAACCATAGAGAAGAAAGAGGAGCCAAGGGCTCTGTCCTTGCCCAGGCCTCCTGGAGGCCTCACCCTGCTAACAGCCTTGAGCTCTGGCTTCCAGTCTTTGAGAACTGTCTTGAGCTTTATAGCACTGTGGGTGGGGAGGAGTGGGGGCAGGAAGGGGAGGGAGCAGAGCTCTTCCAGAGGCTGTCAGGCAGGGAGTTCTTTAGGAAATGAGGGAGCACGGAAAGCCCTTTCTGCCTTGCTGGTATAGTGGTTTTGGTGAATTGTGACACAGGCTGAGTCTTCTACTTGGCTTGGACCCAAGGCCTCCTGGTCAAGGACAAGATCCCAGTAATGATGAGATTGCTACCTCAGAGGAGACTTGCTGTCTTAGGGATCCTAACCAGGAAAGCCACTGCTCAGGAGGGTCAGCCCTGTGAAGTATGCATATAGTATCTCCCCTTCGTGCAGCCCCAGCTCAGAACAGTGAGCCCCTGTATGCATGCACATCTAGTACATATACAGGATTACCTGTTAAATGGACATGTGACATTTACACACAAATGCTCAGATACATACTCATTCAATGTACATACACATTCAGACACTGGTGTACTCAGACACCCACCCTGTAAAGCACAAACTCCCAAGGTGGCAGTTTCCAAAGATGATTGCCACTGAGTTCTATTACCGTCTCTGATAGAGCCCTGGACCAGCTGACAAGGAAGAAAATCTATTTCCCTTTTCTTCTTGAGTATTTGTGATAGAAGCAGTGTTCTGACACCTCTGGATCCCTGCGTAAAAAAGACTGGAAGGCGGCATCTGTGATGGAGTCCAGCTATCCTGAGACTGTCATGTTAGGAGGAAGCCCAAGCTACAGAGAGAGTGAGGAGCCCTGAAGAGAAGTACTCATGTGGCAGGTACGAGAGTGAAGCCAGCTCATCTTCCATCTCTCAATACCATGGGGTGCACTCGGCCATCTGGCCACACCTGCTCAAATTCCTGAACCACAGAATCATTGAAAATGGTTTAAAATAGTTGCTTTAAGCCCTATTAATTTATTGATCTTTTTGAAACAGGGTCTCCCTGTAGACCCAGCTGGCTTGTTGTTACTCACTGTGTAGACCAGGATGGTCTTGAACTCACAGAGATCTGCCTGCCTCTGCCTCCCAAGTACTAGGAATAAAGTCATGTGCCACCACACCTGGGAATTTTTTTTGATTTATTGATTTTTATGTTTATGAGTGTTTTGCCTGCATGTATGTAAATGATAGAGGTCACAGGTCCTGGTATTATGCTATTTGGACTTTCAGCATCCATGAGAAAAATAAGCTTTTTTGGGAGGTGGAAGGTTATTTTTTACACAGGGTCTCCCTGTAGCCCCAGCTAACCTGGAACTCACTTTATAGACCAGGCTAGCTTTGTACTCAGAGAAATCCACCTGCCTCTGCCTCCTGAGTGCTGGGAGTTCTTTTTAAGTTACCCAGACTCTGGCATTTTATTATAGAAATGGAAAAGTAGAATAATATATGGGGCAAGAAAAAACACATGGATAGGTGTCAGAAAGGGCTCCAACCTCAAGAAACATTGTCTCTAGGTGGAAATATGAGCCACATGTAGGTTGAAAGACTGGTTGGTATTGAAGGGGAGGTGAGCTGGAAAGAGACTCTCCCTGGCTGCCAGTAGGTTTGAGGTTTGAGTTCTGTTTCAGTTCTGACACCCAGTGACTGCTGGAACTCAGTCATTTCACCTCTGTGAACCTCAACCTCCTTATCAATCAAAGGGGTTTAATGTCCGGAAGTGCTGTGATGATCAGATGAGATATGCTATCTGAGACTGCTCTGTGAACTGTGGGATGGGTCATCTTTCAACCGGGAACAGAGTCTGTGGCTGTGGTGGACAAAGCAGCAGACTAGTGGGGTAGACCATGTGGGAACAGGGTCCTTTGGAAGACTGACAAATTTTGACCTGCACATGCAGTCAGGGAGTGTATTTTGATCTCAGCTTAAAAGCCCACCCAGCCTGTTCCTCTGTAGAGCTGTGTACCCCAAAGGGAACAAAATAGGAGCAGCCACTTCTTGACTTCTTGGAATGTCCAGCGTCTTTGTAAGTTAGCTGTTGCTCCATGTAATTACTTTTCTCTGCTTGTGAGCTTAGAGCAATAGTTTGCAATATCTAGAGGCTTAGTAAGGCTGAATTATAGTGAGTGTCCTCCAGAATTACACACCACATTAACACCAAATGAGTTCATTAGAAATTCATTAGGCATGATTCCTGTGGCCACCACAGGAATTAATCATGGTTAGCCAGCGGCAGGAGAGTGGGCAATGGTAATGTTATATAGAATGGGAAGACCTTTTGGCATCTGGCTTTGGCCTGAAGCAATAGTTCTTGAGGATCGTGGTTATAAGTTTGGAGGTGAGGTTACCTGGGTATCATCGGGCCCCTCTGCACTCTTCCTCCTCCTCCTTCCTCCTGGCTACAGCCTGACTTGAGACTGACCTACAGACATGGAGGTAGGCTGTCTTCTTTTTCAGTCCTAAGGAGCTGGGAAGACATAAAGTACTCATCTGCTAACCTGCTTAGCGTCAGTCTGCTCTTCTCCAGTGGAATCCCACTATGTTCCTCAGATACCCTTAAAGATCCTGCGGCCAGAGGGTTTCCCATGGGACTGCAAATCATGACAAGTTTCTTACCCCTCCCACGTCTGGGGGCGGGGGGGGGAGGCTAGCCTTTACATAGGCCAACTGAGCTTTCTCTCCTTGTTTTCTTGTTTGTTTGTTTTTTTTTAAGACAGGATTTCATGTAGCCTGGGCTGTAACTCCAGTTGCAAGTTTAAGAAACATTAAATGTCAGTTTCAAAGAAAAAAGAGCCTGAGAGATGGCTCAGTGGTTAAGATTTGCTGCTTTTGTAGAGAACCTGGATTTGGTTCCCAGCACTCACGTGGTGGTTAACCCATAACTCCAGTTTCAGAGGATCCAACACCCTCCTCTGGTCTCCACAAACACTGCATGACATGGGTTCACTTACATGCAAACAAAATACTTATACACATAAAATAAAGATTAAAAACAAACCCCAGCACCTGGGAGATAGAGGCAGGAAACTTCAATGTAGTGCCTCGTGCTTACTAAACAAGAGTGTTCTTTCTGAACGGTAGCCCCAGTGTATTTAGATTTTGTTTTTATTTTAGACTGGGTCTCACTACATAGTCCTGGCTGACCTCAGACTCATAGAGCTCCACCAGCTTTGTCTCTTTAATGCTGGGATTAAAGGTATGTGCCACTATACCAGACAAGTTTTTGTTTTTCTAAAAATTATATTTATGGACCGGATGTGGTGGGGCACACCTTTAATTCCAGCACTCAGGAAAGAGAGGCAGGTAGAACTCTGAAATGGAGGCCAGCCTGGTCTACATGGTGGGTTCCAGGCCTGCTGGGGCTATAGGAAGACTGTCACAAAAAGAACCCCCTAAAAATTGTATTTGGTGTGTGTATTTTGTATGTGTGTATATGCATATGCCACAGTCCATGTATGGAAGTCAGAGGACAACTTTGTGGAGTCAGTTCTTTTTCCAGCTTTATGTGGTTTCCAGGGATCAAATTCAGGTCACTGGGCTCAGCAGCAACCAACTTTACCTGCTAGGCCATTTTATTGGCTGCCTCACAAGTTTTTCAGTGGATTAAAGGCGATTCAATGTGTCAAGTGCTTAGTACAGCCTCAGACTCTTTGGGGTCATTTGTGATGTACCAAAGGAGCAACCAAGGTGGCAAGAGCCAGCTCAGACTGTCGGTGCAAGCAAATCTCACCAATCACACTGATCTGTGTACTCACGCAGCATGAGCGCAAACCTGGAGCCAGAACGCCTCATTCAGCAACACTGATATTTCTGTTTCTCCATCTTCAGAGCGAGGAAAATGCCAGGAACACACAAGAGACAGGTTGGCAGAAGAGCATGAGGCTTCCTGCAAAGCGTCCCCACCCGCTAAATGGAGAAGTTCCTGGGGGAGCAGGCTTTGTTTGCAGGTAGAACCGGGCCTTTGATGTGTTGAGTTTGAGAAGCGGAGTGCAGCTATTAGGTAGGCGGTTGGATATCAAAGAGCCACAGAGAGGTCTCAGATGGGAAAAAAGAACAACGCCAGGTGCAGGGACTGTAGCTCCCCTGGTAGTGTTTGCCTCAGAATTGCATGAAGCTCTAGGTTCAACCCTCAGCTTTGATAAACAGGGTGTGGTATCACACTCCTAATTCCTGCACTTAGTAGGTAGAGGTAGGAAGATCAGAGGTTCAAGGTCATCCTGGGCTGCAGGAGACTATCTGAAGAAGAAGAAAAACAAAATGCCAAAAAACAAGAAAGAGGACTGAACTGAGCAGGGAGGGGGCACCTGACACCTGGAGATAGGAGGATGGTTAACTTTGTGCAGATGCTGTTTGCACACAGTAGGTCCGTTCTCTCCCTTCTTCCCTCTCCTTCTCCCCTTCCCTTCCTCTTTTCATACCGGGGGTTGAACCCACCGGCTTGCACACACTAAGCATATGTTCTAGCACCAAGCTATACCCCAGTCCAGCCTTTGACTCTTGAGAGTAAGTCCCCTGGCTGTCCATCAACAGGTGAATGGTAAGGAAAACGTGGCACATACACAACATAGAATGGTCTTTAGCCATGCAGAAAATGGAAATTATGACATGTACAGGAAAATATGAAACCAGAATCCATTGTGTTAAATGAAGCAAGCCAGATTCAGAAAGACAAATATCTCACATATTCAGAACATAGATCGAAAATTTTATATGTGTTGTGTTCATATGAGTGTGTATTTAAGTGTGTGTGTGTGTGTGTGTGTGTGCGCGTGTGTGTGGAGAGGATCATGACAGAAGAAGAGGGGGTCTTAAGGGCGGAGGAAAAAAGAGGGTAATTGTATACCTATGAAAGGTGACTGAGGGAAGGAAAGAGCCAGCCAGAGTCGGGGGAGGGGTGTGGGAGTGAGGGATGAATGAGAACACATCTTACAACCCCTGTGAATGAACATGGCTTAATGAAATCCATTACTCTGTCTGCCAACCTTAAAACTGAGTTTAAAAAGAAGGAGGGAGGTTGACCAGAGTTCTCAACTGGCCCTGACATTCTAGGATCACTCCCCTACCCCCAGCCCCTGAGAAATGTCTCAGATTCTCAGTTGAAGACAGAGAAGAAAGTCAGATTCATCAAGAAGCTGCCAACTGACATTTCACATGCCCCTGTGAGGCTCTGGATAGGGAGAATCAAATGACAGCCAGGAATCCTTCTTGACCCAAAGCACCCAGGTCCCCGCTCCCTTTTTAGGTAATCCTTCCAAGATAGTGTCAGAGTCCAGGTGGGAAGTTGGGGTTCCCAAAAGGATTAGCCTTGGGACCATTCTTATCTCCACTGGGTATGGTATGTTTGCTCCCTTGGTTCAATGGCCCCATAAAACCTCCCTGTGGTGTGGCCACAGCTAGAGTTCAATGGCCCTTCCTGGGAGATTGTTCATCAAGCAGATGAACCCCAGAGAAAGAAGGGTGGTACGGGTGTGAGTGCGTGGACAGTGGTGGTCAGACTCCCAGGGTGGGAATAGGGGGCAGCTGAGTCAGGAATCCTGCGCCAACGTCCCTCCACACACCTCATCACTCCCATCCTGTCCTTCACATGGATGTTGGCTGAGCAGCTGCTCAGGAGAAGCCAGTTCTCCTGATGCTGGAGAAATCGGAGGGAAGGGGGAGCTGAGTGGGGAATGGAGAGGCGGATCATTTATCCTGCCACTTCTGCCCATGGTACTGCTGCGCTGAACTCTGTTCCTTCACACAGTTCTGCAGATCCAATGAGATCTGCCATGCAAAGCACTCAGTAGAGTGGCCGAGGCATAGAAATGCCCAGTGTCTGTTAGCTATTACTGCCATTGCTATTTCCTAACGTTACGCTCTCTGTGGGGAAATTCTCTCCTGGTGCTGTAGAAGGGTAAACCACCACAGCCATTTTGAAAGGCAGTCATCAATATAAATATTTCCTTCTTAAAAATTGTTAATTAGGGGCTGGAGAGATGGCTTAGTGGGTAAGAGCACTGGTTGCTCTTGTAAGAAGACCCAGTTTTGAATCCCAGGACCCACATGGTAGCTAACAACCATCTGTAACTCCAGTTCCAGGGGAATTCTTCTGATTTCCGTAGGCATTGCACAACATGGGTGTACCTGCATGCAGGTAATACACTCATACACACAAAATAAAAATAAGAAATAAAATATTTAAAACTACTGTCAATTACATTGTATTTACTTTGTGTGAGTATGTATGTGGGTGTAGGCACACCACAGTGCAAGAGCGAGTCAGAGGACAGCTTTCAGGAGTCTGTGTTTTCTTTCCTTTCACTATTGCAGGTCCCAGATGTTGAACTAAGGTCATCAGCCTCGGGGTCAAGCACTTTTACTCGATAAGCCATCTTGCTGGCCTTTTTTTTATTATCTCTTAAATTAATCTATTAAAATTATCTTGAGATAGGAAATTGCTCTGTAACCCAGGCTGTCCTTGACCTTGTGGCAGTCCTCCTGCATAAACCTCCCAAGTGTTGAGATTAAAGTGAGCCATGATGTGTGGCAGAAATTTTCTTTCTTCTTTCTTTCTTTCTTTCTTTCTTTCTTTCTTTCTTTCTTTCTTTCTCTCTTTCTTTCTCTCTTTCTTTCTCTCTTTCTCTCTTTCTCCTTCCTTCCTTCCTTCTTTTTCTTTTCTTCCTTTCTTTTCTTTCCCATGACTGGCAGAAATTCTTCCTTTCTTCCTTCCTTCTTTGAGAAAAGTTCTCACTATGTAGCCCTGGCTGGCCTAGAACTCATTATGTAGACCAAGCTAGCTTTGAACTCAGTGATTCACCTGCCTCCTGAGTGCTGGGATTAAAGGTGTGAGTCCTGTCAATGGGGCTGGAGAGATGTCTCAGTGGTTAATAGTACCAGCTGCTCTTGCAGAGGACCTGGATTCGGTTCTCAGCACCCACATGGCAACTAACAGCTCTCTGGAATTCCAGTTCCTAGGGATCCCATGCCCTCTTCTGATCTCTGGGGGCTTTGCATGATATGGGTGCACTTACACATTCAGACAATGCATTCATATACATGAAATAAAAATAAAATATTTTTTAAAAGGTGAATGTCACCATACCCAGCCAAAATTTAGTAGTAGTAATGATGAAAATACTACTAAACACCTTTGTAGACACTTTGCCTTGTCAGTCCTGCATGACCCAGAGAACTGTCCCATGAGCCAAGCAGGCACATGTCACCCCGAGGACAGGAGCCCCTATGTATGAAGTGGCTTCAGAGAAGATGGAACAGAAAGTGCAAGTCAAGGATTGGAGCTCCAGCTCTGAAGTGTGAACAAAGTGAAACCTAGCAAACACCCAGCCCAGTGCCTGGGACAAAGTGGGCATCCAGGCATCCCAGCAGGCTCTCCAGGGACCCACGGGCATCACGCTGCCCCGCTGCTGCCATCTGTACCCTTCTTGGCTCTGTTCTCTGTAGGGACTCTCAGCCCTTCCGGCTGCCTCATTCTAAACTATTACCTCCCCTTGTTCTCAGTCTCCAACCTTCCTGCTCCACCACACAAAACCCTATTCACCCTTTAAAATTATCACGTGTATGTGTTGTCTGAGTGTGTGTGAGCACAAGCCACGGCATGTGTGTGGAAGACAGAAGCAGCTTTGTCTCTCCTTCCACCTCTGCATGGATTCTGAGCATCAAACTCAGGTTATCAGGCGCGCATGGCAAGTGCTTTACCCATCAAGTTACCTCACTGGCCGTCCAGCCTTGTGCTGAATATGACCCTCTCTGCAAAGCTATGCCAGCTGCACACCACAGTTCTTATTCATGCCCCCGGTCTTGGGATACATCACGTCTGACTTACACACTACAAATGTGTGTCTTGGGTCTGGGATGGCCTGAGAAGTCCCCAGGAAAGGCACACGCGTCGTTCTTCTGAGTTTCCACATACAGCTCAATGTACCACTGCCTAGCAGATGAGGGAATGGAGGCTGGGATAGGCTGAGACCTGACTCTGCATCCCTAGGGCAGTCCTGGCCTTGACCTTGCTGAGATTGGCAGTGGGACAGCAGCCGATATTCCCCAGGGTGAATAACCTTGGGGCTCTGCTCCTCCAGGTCCTGCCCACATCATAAAACAGCAAATGCCTCCTGATTGGGGCAGGAGGGAGAAGTGGGGTGACTTCGGGAGTGAATTGGGAGCGTTTATAAGCTGGGGCTTCAGACCGCTTGGCACTAAGCCTCTTCCTCAGCTCACTGACCTCTCTCACCAGCTCTCTCCCAACAGCATGGCCTTCAGCGGGAAGTTCGAGTTTGAGAGTGAGAAGAATTATGACGAGTTCATGAAGCGCCTCGGTGAGTGAGCTCCTGAGTGTCCTTCCCTGGGGCTGGCTGGTCACAACCAGCTCGGGCCAGGAACCCAAACCCTTGGTGTAGAGACAGGTCAGAACTTCATCCATCCACACATGTTGGGCACTACTCTTTTCTGTCTCTAAAGGTAAAAGCTATAAGACCACCTTTGATTCTTAAAATACTTAGAAAATCTTAGTATCTTTACTCCACTGATGGGAAACTTGAGGCCTAGATAAGTTATTAGTTCAATAACACATAGCTAATGAATGGTTAAGTGGAAGATTGGTTAGTGAAACAGACTCTTGATGTTTATTCAATTAAATGTTTATTATTGTTGTTGTTATTATTTGAGGTAGAGTCTCATGGAATCTAACATGGCCTCAGAGTCACTATGGAGCTTAGGATGACTTTGAACTTCTAATCCTCCTGTCTCTATCTTCTAAGTGTTGGGATTACAGGTGTGAACCATCATGCCTGGTTGGTTTAGGCAGTGCTCGGGATCAAACCCTGGGCTTCATGCAGCTAGACAAGCATTCTATCATCAGAACCATATCCCCAGTCCTATTTAAATTTATTGAACGTCTGTTATATGCAAGGGCTATCCTCAGGTATTTGATGGGCGGGCACCTCAGGCATTAGCATAGTTAGTTCATTAACACCCAGGATCCTGTGATGTGTGGTATCAGCATATCTTGCCAGGGAGAGATGACCAGGATTTAATATAGAGACCAGGTTTAATGAGATATTTCACTCAGTCATTCAACAAACACACTGTTATTGTAGAGATACCAGCTATTATTTTTTTTTTACTACTTTATTATAACATTGTTCTGTTGTGAGGTGTCATGGAAACAGCAGATATGACAGTTGTATTAAAACTTCAGTGCACTAGCATCAAGGCTGTACAATTGTCAAGGATCAGATGTAGCTCGGTTGGTAAAGGACTTAGCATGTACAAGGCCCTGAGTTTGATCACCAGTACTGCATAATCCAGGCATGGTAGTATAGGCCTGTAATCCCAGCATTCCAAGGTTGAGGCAAGAAGCTCAGAAGTTCAAGGTCATTCTCAGCTACATATCAAATTCAGGACCAGCCTGAATATATTAAACCCTGTCTCAGGCAAAACAAAACAACCATCTAAAATCTGTGGGACTTTTTCTTGGTGGCTACCTCTATTAGGCCAAAGTGATCCTGAGAGCAGAGCCCTGTCCCCTGAGCCTGATGGAAAAGCCCCTTTCTGCCTCTGGGTCCTTGTTTACTTATTTGTAAAACAGGAGTTTCAGTCTTGATGATCTCATTCATTCTAGAACAGAGGTGGGATTTGAAGCATGTGCTGTCTGTGCCTCTGGTAGTTTGCACAGACCTGCAAGTGGGTGGGTCTGACTCTGGGGAAGAGAGATCCCTCCCCAGTCACAGAGTTCCAAGCAGTGCTTGTGTCCTGTCTCTGCTTGTCACTGGGCCCAGGTCTTTCCAGTGATATCACCGAAAAGAATCGTAACTTCAAGAGCATCACCGAGGTCCAGCAGAATGGACAGGACTTCACTTGGTCCCAGAACTACTCCGGGGGCAGCATCTTGACCAACAAGTTCACCATTGGCAAAGATTCAGAAATGCACACCATTGGGGGCAAGAAGTTCAAGGTGAGAACCCTGCCTCTGCTCTTTAATGGATGCCATCAGTTAACAAGCACCACACTGAGATAAAAATTGTGATATTTGCTGAGCATTTATTATAACTGAACCTAATGCTAGCTGAATAGTTACTAATCTGTCATCTATCAATCGATCTATCATTTTTGGATGCTTACTTGTGCATGTGTGTATGTGCGTGCATGTATGTGCATGCATGTGGACCCACGGTTGACATGGGTATTGGTCTTTATTGCTTTCCACATTATTTTTGGGACGAGGGCAAGGGCAAATGGTGGTGGTGGTTCAGGTGTGTACTGCAATACACACTTTTTGTGTCAGGCTCTCCTTCTGTAACTCTGGTAACTCTGGCTGGCCTGGACCTCCCTAGTAAACCAGTTGGCTTCACATTACAGATTTCTACCTGTCTCTGCCTCCCATGTGCTGGGATTAAAGGCATGTACTACCATCCCAAGCTTCTAGTCTCTCTCTCTCTTTTTTTTTTCTTTTAAAGTGAGTGCTGGGGATTCAAACCCAGGTCTTCATGCAGGTGCAGCAAGCACTTTACCCACTGAGCCACCCCCTTTGCCTTCCCCTTTGTTTTGATACCCTTGTTCATGCTAGGTAAGCACTCTGCCATCTGAGCCATATTCCCTACTCTACATATTTTTTAAATAACCCAAGTGATTTGTAGAAGGACCTTGTAGAGGGCTCACATTCAATGTTATGTCTCTTTCAGGCCACCGTGAAGATGGAGGGTGGGAAGATCGTGGCTACCTTCCCTAACTATCAGCAGACCTCTGAGATCGTGGGTGACAAGCTGGTAGAGGTGAGTGTGTGAGGTTCCAGGATGTTTGGTCTGACTCTTTTTCAGCCCCTAGCCATGGGATCTCTGGGAGTGGTAAGTCCTGGATGGCTGGCTCTTTTGAGCACCTTGGTGTACACTTACATATTCTCTCTTTTAATTTTTGTCTGTAAGCACATGCATGTGGAGGTCAGAGGGCAACTTGCAAGAGTTAGTTGTTTCCTACTTATGTATGAATCCCTGGGCATCTGGTTTGGTAGCAAGCACCTTTTCCTGCTGAGTCATCTGGCTCCAGTCCAGATGATCTTATTGGATCTTCACTTGCCCTGTCAGATTGGATTTCTATTCTCAACACACAGACATGGAGACTGAGGGATGCACGCTGCTTTGATGATGGGGCAGGGATACAGTGAGGCAGTCTGACTCCAGGGCTCAGCTCAGCTCCTCAGGCTGGAACTGAAAGACCCTTCCCAGAATGTCAGTACCGGAGGTGGTCTGGGTGGGTCCCCCACTTAATGGTCACCACTGTATCCCACTTCCACAAAGGACTTCAGGTCCTTTGCACCTTACCTGATTTTTTTCAAAAGAAGCTAGAAATTTCATTTCTCTGTGTAATCTCTGCAGGATTACACGGCAGCAATGCTTCCACAAAAGTTCTTTTAAATGCTGGCAGGTAGAATCTACACGTCTGTAGACTGACAGCTCCCCCGCTCACACTGTGGGAGCACGCTCCTTCATTTTGGTCCCTGGGTCTCCAGAGTTTTCTCCAGGTAGAAGAAATGGGTGTGAGGTCAACAGGAAAGAGAAATTTCATACTTCCTTCCCTCATTATGAGGCCGGGCCAGGCCCCATCTGGGATCCAGTGTAGGTCTAGAAAGGCCTTCCCGCTTCCCCAGGGCTCTCCGGAAGGCCTGCCATGTTCTCCGTTCCCCCCTCTTGATCTCTCTTACAGTTATTTTTGGGGGGTGGCATGTTATTCGGGATTGAACCCAGGGCCTCATTCATGCTAGGCAAGCGTTCTGCCACTCGGCTGCATCCACAGCCCTCTTTCCCTTTATTTCTTCTTTATTTTATGGATATGAATGTTTTGCATGTGAGTGTGTGAGTGGACCCATGTGTAAAATGCCTGTGGAGGCCAGAAGAGGGTGTTGGATTCCCAGGAACTAGAGTCAGGATGGTTGTTAGCAGCTATATGGGTATGCTGGGAACCAAACCTGGGTCCTCTGCAAGCGCAGAAAGTGCCGTTAATCACCGAGCCATCTCTCTAGCTGACCCACCCCTTTGCATCTTTAAGTTTTAAGAAAGGTTCTCACTGTTACCCAGGCTGGCCTTGAATTTGTGATCCTCCTGCCTCAGCCTTCTCAGTAGCTAGAATTACAGCCTTGTAGCATCAGGTCTGGCTTGATCTGTTTTATTTCTTCATCTCAAGCTGGTTGGAGAGAAAGAGCACACTGGCTGTCAGTCAGCTCCTGGGTGGCCTGCTCAACAAATTGTTGTTTCTCATAATTCTGGGAGCCATCAGTCCAAAATCAGGATGCCACCAGACCAGGTCTGGTGAGGACTCCTGTTTTTCACACATAGTCATCTCTCTCTTCTCTGCTTTTTACACAGCACTGGTTCCCACCAGCAGGGGAGCTCCACCTTCATTAGCCTAATTGCCTTCTAAAGATCTCATTTCCTAATGTCTTCACATTGGGGATCAGCATTCCAAAACGAACGGGCATTGACAGGGACAGGGGCACTAACAGAAAGCCCTCAATGTGGCCTAGGAGGCTCGGAGCTTTTTCATCATTCCCGTTTTACAGAGGAGATTTATGAGGCTCAGAGACATGTGATTTGCCCAAACTCATACAGCTAATACATGGTGGAAGCAGACCTTATCAGTTGACTTTAGACTAGACTCTGCCCTTCTTCCCAGGCCAGTAGACCTTCTCCACCCCGCCCCCCATCTTTAGTTTTTAAAGAATTAAAAACTAGCTGGTCATTGTGGTAGACCCCTGTAATACCAACACCTAAGAGGCCAAGGCAGGAGGATATTGAGTTCCAGGTCAGCCTGGGTGGGTTACAGAATGAGACTCTGCCCCCTGCCCCCTCAACCACACAGGCACACTATAAAAAGAACAAAAGTGGGCTGCCAAGATGGCTCAGTGGGTAAAGGTGTTTACCCACCAAGCCTGATGATCTGAGTTCTGTCCCTGGGTCCCACATGATTGGAGGAAACTGACTTCTGCTAGCTGTCCTTGACCTCCACATGTATACTGTGCCAGGGCACCCGCATACATAAAAAGAAAAAAAAATTTTCTTCTCTGCATAAAAACTGGAGGATGTGATGAGCCCTTTGGACACATCTCCATGAAATGTCAGCCAAGAGGTCCTGATTCCCAAAGCTAAGCTCGCAGGTCTGAAGTTTACAGGGGGAACCCAGAGCAGGAGACCAGGAAGTAGGCTCGTGTTCATGAAACTTGATCTTCACATGCTGAACCAACCCTCAGCCTACTCTGTATAGTGGGAGCAACCTCCGGGGGCTGCTGGGAGGTGTGGGTGGAATAAAGTGAGGAAGGGCCTGAGGGAACCAGAAGGAGCAGAGATGGAGCACGGGCGTGCCCGAAGCCATCACTCTGCCCGTTCAGCATTTCACTGTTTTCTCTGCAGTGACTCCTGTAACTGCCAGGGAATCTAAGCCCCACCAAGTGGTGCACAGATCCCACTCTGTAACGGCAATGGTGGCTGGCTTTCCTTGGCTGTGCCCCAGTCACGTCAGAGACACTGCCTCTGAGCACAGCACTGACACCCTCTGTTCTGGTTGCTTCTTTCAGACTGCCACCATTGGGGATGTCACCTACGAGCGTGTGAGCAAGAGGCTGGCCTAGGCTACCAAGCTAGGCTCCAACGGCATTCAGCCCATAAATAAAACTTTCTCCACGTACAGACACTGCTTGCTCCAGAGCCTCTTTGTTTCAGTTTTTCTGTGTCTTGGGGCAGCCTCCGGCTGGCTAAGGGTGGGAAAGCTTTGGTATAGGCCAAATGTCAGCCCTGAGGTTCCTGTAGGGTGTACCATGGCAGAAAGAGGTGTGAATGTTGAATGTGGCCTGCAGCGCTCCCCATCCCTGAGAGAGGTGCAGGTGGAGCAAAGCGACACGTCTGTGAACACCTTCTATCACTGTGAACACTGGAATGTTTGCAGGCTTCTTTAGAGACACAGTTGGGTTAAGAGCATTTGCTGTACAAGCATGAGGACCTGAGTTCAAACCTCCAGCTTCCACAAAAAAAGCCAGGTATGACTCCATGCATGCCTGTAACCCCAGCTCTGGGGAGCAAAGGATTGTTGGGGCTTGCTGGCCTCCAGGTTCAGTCTGAGATGTTGTCTCAAGGAAGGCAGGTAGTGAGTGGTAGATCAGGATATCCACATCTTCCTCTGGTCACCTTGCATGCACGCTCACATATAAACAGATACCACACATACCTCACAGACAGACACACAGACACATGCACAGTCACTTGAGAGAAGTGGAATGCTGAATCAGAAAGCTGCAGCCTATCTGGGCTCTGGGAAGGAAGGTGGAGGTGGCATCACACCTCCAGGAGGGTCCTGACTGCGGGGCTCCAGGGCTGCGGGGCTCCAGGGCTGCCGGGCTCCAGGGCGGGCAGACATGGATTCTCCACAGCTTACCTAGGGAAGTGTTTCAGCCGGCTCTGGCTCTGCTGTCCTTTACTGAGGTGCTGCCCTTTATGCTGCAGGGTTCCCACAGGAACAAAAGGGGCTGTAAAGACCAATGAGGGCCAGGAAGATGAAAATCAATAGCAAAGGGATCAAAGAGGTGGTAAAAGGGATGTCCCCAAGATGTCCTAGACTGGAAGCTGGGGTCTGGGATGAATCGCTGGGAAAGGTGGTTAGGAGGCTGTTCGCCCACCATGGATGAAGGAGCCCTGGGTTAAGAAAGATTCCAAGGCAGTGTTGGACTTTCTCTGCGGGCCTGTGACTCCTGATGATAAACTGTGTCTGCTGCAGGTGGCCTGCTGATTCCCTAGACTGGACCCAGTCCAGAGCACACAGCAGACATGGTTCACCTTCATCTCTCCTCTGGCCTGCTTATCACCCACTCAACTTCTTTTCAAAACCCGAAACTTTTCTATGAAGTGTCACTTATTTTTATTACAATGGAAACTTGAGCACTTCCCAGAGTAAAGCTATTAAAAGGTCAAAGACGAGCGATGCTGACTTGCAAGGATTCTGTTACCCACCGCGGCCCTGAGCTACCACCTCTGAGAAGGGCTGGAGGTAAGGCCATACTGGTATGTACTGAAACACTAACCCAGCACAACCCGGTAAACCTTCTATTAGAGGGTGAGCTCCTAGCTCGGCGTTGGGTTTAATCCCAACACATGGGAGGCAGAAGCAGGTGGATCCCTGTGAGTTCAAGGTCAGCCTGTTCTACAAATCAAGTACGCTCCTAGATCAGAGTTGAACCAATCATGCCTGTAATCCAGCTACTTGGAAAGCTGAGGCAAGAGGATCCCAAAGTGAAGGCCTGCAATATAAAGTGAGGACAAGGATAGCCTGGGCAACTTAGTGAGACCCTGTCTCAAAAGGTACAAAGAGGACTGAGGACGGAATTCAGTGGTGGAGCAAGGGGCTCTGGGTTCAGTTCCCAGTACTGAGAATAAAAAGCTGAATTATCAAAGGTAGCACTAAGATCACCTCGGATGTACAAATACTTCGTGAAGGGCAGAAGACACAGGGTTTGCTAAGTACCCTGCACAGGATCTGGCGTGTATGCAGCAGGCGCTTAGTAAGTGCTATCTAAGGTGCCTTCACGTAATGTCCAGCCATTTGTTCCCAGGCTGCCTGTCCTGGGCAGAGGTTCCATCCAGTTCACTGGCAGCACCTTTGACTCTTTCCTTGTTCTACCAGGACTTTGCTTATCTTTCCAAGAATAACACACAGACTCTTCCTACTTACCCACCCAACCAGGACCCCACGAATTCCACCATTTGCCAAGACTTATTGCTAATTAAGCATTAAATTAAACCAGCAGCTTGCTGTTTCCCCTCCAGACTGAATAATTACTCATAATGGGCTTAGATAATAAGTCTCTGAGTAAGAGAGTTAACCATAATTAGGCTGAAAATTGAAAGAGGGAGAGAGGGATAAGGAAGAGGAGGAAGGAAGCAGGTGGAGAGAGAGAGAGAGAGAGAGAGAGAGAGAGAGAGAGAGAGAGAGAGACAGAGGGAAGGAGGCAGAGGAAGAGGAGGAAGGAAGCAGGTGGAGCGCGCGCGAGAGACAGAGGGAAGGAGGCAGAGAGGAGAGGGAGGAAGGAGCGTGTGCTCATCCTGCACCTGCTTCAGTTCTATGGCCAGCCTAGCCGAGTCAATACGCTTTAGGTTCAGTGAGAGGTTGTCTCAGAAAACTAAAGGAGGGCTGGAGAGATGGCTCAGCAGTTAAGAGCACTTGCTGCTCTCGCAGAGGACTCAGGTTCTGTTCCCAACACCTAGATGGCAACTGCCAATCATTCATAACTCCAGTTCCAGGGGCTCTGACACTCTCTTCTGGCCTCCGGGGACATTGCACATACATGGTGCAGGCAAAACACTCATACACATAATATAGATTAAAAATTCTATTAAAAGAACGATATCTCATGTTGAACTCTGCCCCTGTCATGCTCACTCATCGCCCCCAGTAACAAATATGTACACTGCATACAAACACCACATACATGCATATACATACCCCAAAATAAAATAAAATAAATTATAGGCAGGAAGGGAGAAATTCTCAAGTCTACAGACAATACATTGTCCATCTCCAAACTCAGGGTATATAGAATCATAGAAAGTCAGATCTTGACTAGTTTAAACTGTATTTCACACATATGGAAACTGGGATTCAGAGAGGGAAAGAAATTCACCTAAGGTCACACAGCAGTGGGCAAGGTATCTCAGAGTAATGTGGGGTTGGTTTCACTTTCAGATGGCGGCCACAGTTTTAAAGGTAAGTGGAGTAAGGCGCCAGGAGGGGTAAAGTGTCACCTTGCTGGCCCGCTGACGGGGATGGGGCGTCTTGCCAGAGGTACGTGGGTAAGAATGTCCACTCTGGAGTCACACTGCCAGGGTTCAAGACCCTCTTCCGTTACCTAGCAGGTGTGTGACCCTGCCTAAGTTCACCCACTTCTATGAGCCTGTTCTCCGCTGTGACTGAGGGGTCAGGAGTGCTTCTGCCACTAGCTTGTAAGTCACCGGGATGCTACTGAGCCTCCTCTCATCCCTGTCTCATCCCTGGGTCAAGGGGTTTACGACCTTCCCTTTCTCAGCCACAGGCGGTTATAAGGATAAAGGCTAAACACCCACACTGATGACTCCCAAGAAGTCACAGGAGTGTTTGTTCTAATTCTGTCCTGAGGCGCGGCCCCTGCATTCCCACTCTGGCGCCCCTGTGCAGGCTTTTCATGACCTCGTTCCTGACATGTGGGGTCTTGTCTCTCGCTCTGTGGGGGCGATGGCTTCCCTCTTACAAGCTTATCCACTCTACAGGGAACTCCCAGAGCTGTGTGTGTTCCAGCGGTAGCGAAGTAAATCCCATGGGGGTTAGGGGAGTACAGTCCAGATGAGAGAGGCCAAACAGCTTCGCACCGAGGGACCTGGAACTCTGAAGGGCATGAAGAGCTGGAACTTGGCTCCTTACACTAATCCAGGCATTTGTAAAGTGAATCTAGAAAGTAGGAAGTAGGATCTCCCTGGAAAAGGACTCCAGGTATGCCAACCCTTCACATAGATCAGCTCTGAAACAGATACTGTATCTGTTTCAGTATCTTTTGACTTTTTTTTTTTTTTTTTTTTGAGTCAGGGTTTTAATATGTAGCTGAGGCTGGTCTCCACTCACTGGCCTCCAGAGGGGTAGGTATGCACTACCGTACCTAGTTGTATAACAGAGGCTAAGAACTCACCTGGTTCAGATGTGGATTCCCCTTCAAGTCCCGGAACCAGGTCCTGAACATTTAATCTTTCCTTGAATCTTTGCAGAAATCCCACCCTTCACCACAGGCAGGCTGGCTAAACACGCAGGTTATCGGACCCCATCCATCTTAGAGAAGGCTCCAGGCCATGCTGCAGCTTGCTCAGGTTTGAGCTTTCTTGCTTGCTTTTGATTCTGTTCCGTTTTTTCACCTAGGGTCTCCCTATAGCCCCAGATGGCCTAGAACTCCCTGTAGACCTGACTGACTTTGATTGCACAGAGATCCACCTGCCTCTGTCTCTAGAGTGCTGGGATTAAAGGCTCGGGCCACCATGCCCAGCTTTAAAACCTACTATAGTCAGTCAGATAGCAGTCTTGGACCACCTGTAAAGCCATCTCTGTGCTTTAAAACCATGGCTTGGTATGGTCAACAGATGAAGTTTTAGATAGTACCCATGTCTGGAAGAAATCTGTGTGATCTCTCTGGTGGAAGTCAGGGGCTTCAACTCAGTAGCTCAGCTTTGCCTAGAGCTCACGCCCAGCCATCAGCTCAGTTGTCTCCATGGTAACACCTGAGTATTGAAGCTCACAAGTGATGTTGAAGCCTAAAGTGAAAGTAACGATCTTGGTAAACTTGCCTTGTTTTCTTTGAACCCCAAACCTGGAGCCTCCTGCCTCAGTAGGCCTTGTGTACAACGGGTAAGAGTACTGTCCCAGGCCGTCAACAGCCTGGTGCCCAAATACCCTCCTGGGTCTGGTCTTCAGCATCATGCTCAAGCATGTCTAAAGCAGCCAATAGCCCTCAGCCCCAGATGACAGTGCACTCAGGGGTCATCTTCCCACTGGGACCCAGGAAGGCAGCGGGTAGGGTAGAAGCACTGAAGGCCGACTGTGACATTCTCTGTAATGATGGAAGTCATATAGTCTCGTAGTGTAGCCCAGGCTGGCTTCACTCACAACCCTCCTGCCTCAGCCAACTGAGAGCGGGGGTTATAAGTATATACCAACATAGTTGGAGTGGTTTGTACTTTTAAAACAATTATTTGTGTTTGTGCATAATGTGTGTAAATACGTGTGTTCCTATGAGTATTTGCATGCGATAGCATGTGTGGAAATCACAGGACAACCTCAGTTGTGGTCTTTGTTTCCATTTTGTTTGAGACAAGTCTCTTGCTCGTCACTGTGAATGTGGGGTCGAGCTTTGGAGGAGTTTTCTGTAGCCATCTCCCACCTTGCCAGAGGAGTGCTGGGATTGCAGATGTGGCCACCATGTCATGCCTGGCTTTACACAGGTTCTGGAGATCTGAACTCAGGTTGTCAGGATTGTGAGGGAAACATGATACCAACTGAGCCATTCCGCAGCCCCTTGCCTTCCCGTCTGCCTTTCCTCCCTCCCTTTCTTTCTTTCCATATTTTTTGTGGTGCTGGGGATGCAACCAGATCCCTGTGCATGTTAAGCAAGTGTTCTGCAGCTCCGCCATTGAGCTCTCCTTCCAGCCCTTGGAAGGAGTTTTTATTGTGCTTGTTTTTAAGTTCTTAGCAGTGTCCTGTTGCATCCATCTCTAGGACTTTGGAGGCTGAGATCCAGGTATTTAAGACCCGTCTGGGCAATGTACGCAAGCTGCTATTTCAAACACAAAGCCTTTATTGGCACACTAAACAATGGTAGATCTTACATCAGGTCTTGTTTGAAGAGCTATAATAACCATCTCTTTTTCTTGGAAATATTGACCTTGATGTATATTATCTGGTTAATTGTGAGACCTCCCCTCCCTGCCAACAGACAACTTACCACACCTGTTTTAGAAGATGCACATGCCTTTAATTCCAGCAGAGGCAGGCAGATCTCTGTGAGTTCCAGGCCAGCTGTCTCGAAAAGACCAAAAAATTAAAATTATAAAAAGAAAGTGAGAGGACTTTGGTTGGGAAAGCCTGGTCAATTGTCCCTAACAGGCACTAAGTGTTGTAACAGTTAATTTTATGGGTTTACTCTGTGAGGCTATGGTGCCCAGCTACTGGATGAACAACAGCTGGACTAGATATTATGGTGAAGGTTTTTTTTCTAGATGTGATTACCTCTTAGATATGTGACTTCAGAAAAAGCAGGTGAGTGGGCCCCATTCAATCAGCTACAGGCCTGGGGGGTGAAGATTAAAGTTTCTCAGAGAAGGAATTTTGCCTCAAGGCCATAATAAAGGAATTACCCAAGTTCCTGATTGCTAGCCTGCCCTATGAAGTTCAGCCTTAACTGCAGCTAAAGCCTCTTGGCATGTTCTCTACAAATTTGGGGCTTGCCAGCTTCCACATTCATGGGAATCAAGTCCTTCAAGCAAATCTATTACTGGTTTGTTTCTGGGGAGTGCTGATGCAGGGTTGGAGTCTCAAGTCAAGCCTCACACACTCCATTGCCCAGGTAAGCTCAGAGGACAGGACCCAGATTCAAAAGGAGCTGGTCTTACTGCCAGTGTAACTATTCCCTGTAAAATGTCCCTCACAGGCATGTGCATTCGAACACTCGGTATTCAGCGGGTGGCGCTGTCTTGGGAGGCTGGGGAACCTTTGGGAGTTGGGACCTAGGTAGAGGAAGTAGAGCCCTGGAGGCGGGTCTTGAGGTTTACAGCCTTGCCCTACTTCCTGTCCCACTGGGCTTCCTGATCTGTGGAGATGTGGGTAGGCAGCTTCATATTCCTGCAGCCACACCCACAGGCGGCTCCTGATAACCATGCCTTCCCGCCATGGTGCATGCTCACACTGCGAGCTGACCAAAGTCTTTCCTTCCTTAGGTTGCTCTGTCAGGAATTTTGTCACAGTGATGAGAAAACTCATAAACCTCTCAATCTCTCCTACTTCTCATCCTGAGGAGATTCTCACTGGTGAGAGAGAAAGAAGGGCCAGCCTGAGGAGGAGAGACATCAAGGCAAAGAATACAGAGATCAAGGAGAGCAGGTGACATGTTTATTGCAAGATACCTTGTTCTGGGAACTGGGCTGGCTCTGAGGCCCATTGGAGATGCTCCTCACAAGACCCCCAGCCCAGAACTGACAGATACAGTAACTTGAAATCCTAACCAGTTGCACATAAATACAAAGAGCTGGCAAAGGAGAAAAAATAAACCCAACAATGAACACGCAGGTTCCTATGCTAACTGACAAAGTGGCAGCACCTCTGCATCCAGT
This sequence comes from Eospalax fontanierii, assembly GCA_035773235.1. NCBI lineage: Eukaryota > Metazoa > Chordata > Mammalia > Rodentia > Spalacidae > Eospalax > Eospalax fontanierii. The sequence goes on from CM069546.1 coordinate 15,814,268, forward strand.
TCCTTATTCTGTTTCCAGAAGACTTTCATCTGCTCTGAAAGGTCTTATTACCTTTGGATCCGACTCCGCAGCACATTGCTGCCCTCCTGGCAGTCCCCGCCATGATCTCTTGGGATGAGCAAATGAGTCAAGAAAACCAAGATGGGAGGCAGGTGTGGTGACATACACCTGTAGTTCCAGCACTCGGGAGGCTGAGGCAGGAGGATCAAGAGTTCAAGGCCAGCTGAGGCCAGCCTCAGCTACATGAGACCCTGTTTCAAAAGAAAACAACAGAAAAGCCCCTAAATAAACCAAAAAGAGAAAAGGAAGAAAGAAAGGAAGAAAGGAAGATCAAGATGTATTCTTTTGAAAGACAAACCTGAGATTCTCTTCTGTGCTGTTCTGCACCTCTCAGGTCTGATGTGGTGACAGTGTGTCTCCTGACAACAAAAACCAACTGAAAGAACATGCTAAACACTGGCTATGAGTCAGAGGAAAAACATATTGCACATGGTGACAGTGTTCCTGAGCCCTCGCACTGTAGATCCCCAGATACCAGCTTTCGTCCCGGCAATCCCTTATATGTCAATCCAGGTGCTGGAGACCATGGACATCTCCACTCCCCAAGCAAAGAAGCATTCAGCGAATATTCCACAGTATTATCCGTCACTCCTGGTCAAACTCAAACTTGGCTTGGTTTAACCTCAAGCGCTGTATGGTGGAGGGAAGTGGGGGCTGTTTGTTTCAAACCTTTGTCTTCCTTTCAACAATATTCCCCCGCCAGGGGCCCAGTGATCAAAGTTCAACAGGTGAACACGAGCATCCAAGAGGTGGACTCTTGGATCCAAGAGCTGAGAGCCTAGGAGCAGTTCTCCCCAACACATGCTTCTGAAAAGGGAACTCTGTTGTTCCCCTCTGGTTGGTCACAAGCTGGGTTAATACAAGTTATAGCCTCACAAGGGACAGACAGTGTGGTAATTCAAACTTTTTTCTCCTAAGGAATTTTCAAGTATCACAAAAATCCCTGACACAGTATGTAAACAAGACGTTTTTCGGAACAGAAAGCTAGATCACTTCAGAAAGCAGCAGCATGTGAAAAAAATCTAAAAGGACAATAAAGGTTTTACGTTTAAAAACAAAGGAGAAAAAGCTACCCACTGCGCCTCATGGGACTGGGTGCTCAGTATAAACACAGACATGGCCCCTCTGTGTGGAGCCAGGGAGAGAAAGTACCCAGCATGGGTCTTCCAGGGACACGGAAGATGCACCAGGATGAGCTTCTGTTTTCTGTGGTGTGGCTACAAGCAGTAGTCTTTGAGGATGAACCTGGATGTACCAGGTCTGTATGTAGTCTCCAAGCTCTGGGCCTCCTAATAAGTCTGTTGTGCTTTCCTGGAACCCAGCTTGAAGGAATGTCCAGGAGGCCATCTTTGTCTTCACGGCACACACGAAAGAGGTTTCTCAGCGGAATCTTCTTGGGTGAGGCATGTCCCTGATATTTTGCTCTGGGATGGTTTTATTTAGGAAGAGCACAAACCTTCTGTATTTAAGGGCACCAGGCTCTTCACCTTACCTGGCTGAACAGTCCTCTTAGGTGTTTGCTTCCTCTACCTGGATCTCTCAGGCTTCTCCACACAGTCCACAGGTGGCCTAGCTGTCAAAACAGCCAGCAGGGAACATGGCGCTCCCATGGAAGTAGCTGCTTCCGTAGGCGGCAGTGAGGCAGTGCCTCGGTTCAGCTGCAATGGCCATCTGCATGCTGAGGGACGCAGGGACAGGCACAGGACACATATCCAAAGGCTGGAGGGTAGGGTATAAGGTGTGGGACGATGGGCCGGTGTCTCCTGAGAGCAGGGTCCCTGAGCGGTGAGCCTGCAGCGAGTCCCGATAGGCCAAGCACAAGTCCTGCACGGGACTCTGGAACTGGGCTAGCGTTGTTGGCGGTGGCTGGCTGAGGGCAGGGTAGGCAGGTGGCTGGAACAGCACTTGGGTGGGAGTTGGGGGTGTGCCAGGCACCATGGCCAATGACTGGCTCTTGACTGCGACAGCATCCTTGAGGACATTGTCATAGGCTCTGAAAGGAAAAGATTTGGGTGAGGCGTAGAGACTGGAGATCAAAGGTCACCAGACATCCTGGTGTCCTTTACCTTCTCCCCTAAGCGGGACTGGGAGAGCAGTGCATGGGGCTATGGCCAAGGCTGTGACAGCTCTGTACAACACAGCCTAAGGTACTCACCGACTAGACTCAGGCCTTAGAGCTCAGGTTGGAGCTGGTTTCAACACGAAACCTCTCTGATCCCATGCAAGATCCTTGCAGCCCCTGTACCAATCCACCTTGATTATTCAAATCTCAGAGGATAACCTGGGTCCCCTCTGCTTTTGTTCATCCTTGCATTCCCTGGCACAGTGGGGTGCTCTAGGTATGTGAATGAACACAGAGTGCCATCTGTACCTTCTGGGTCTTTCTCGGGCTAGCTCTATCTCTAGCTGGGTGAATCCTTAGCAAGCAGATACCAAGTAAGTTCCCATTGGGGTCTGAAAGACTGCCTGAAAAGAGACACAATGGCTTTGTTTGTTTGTTTTCCCCATGTCAAACAAAAAACCTTCCAAAACACTATTTGAGAAAGCAAAAACAATCAGAGGCTTCTGTAAGACACCAAAGGAATATCGGCAGGGACATCTCAGGGTGACAACCATTTACACACAGGCTGGTGGCTGAAGATTGGTCCAAACCAGCACTCAGATCGGTCTGTGTTCTAACTGGGTACTTCTGAACGCATACAGTTTAAGTGAAGGCCTAGGGAGCAGGGCTGACGTCTCAGCAGAACACAGACAGCACTAGCGAAACTGATCATGCTAGAAAGCCGAGGTGGCTCTTCAGGGGCTACACCCAGACCCCCTGTCCAGTCAGGCCAGCATGTAGCAGTATCACTATCTGCTGGTGGAAGAGGGAGTTGACTGGGGGTGGCCATTCAAAGGCTGCCCTGTCTGCCCTCTTCCTGGTAGTCACTAGGGACCCCTTTTGGCTCCCAGTATTCATTTTACAGTGTTGGATCCAAGATGACCTTTGAGGGCGGGTGAGATGGCTCAGTGGACAAGAAATAGCGTTCCACAAAAAAGGTGGAAGGTAAGAATCAACTCCACAAAGCCGACAGCCATTAAGCTGTGCTGTTACCAATGTGTTCCTACACACACACACACACACACACACACACACACACACACACACGCACAAGCTACATAAACAACAACAATAAAAAACCTCAAATAAACAAGATGACTCTTGAGAGGAGGCTGTGGCCTCTTAGGTGAAGTCTCCTTGGGCTTGGCTGCCTAAGTCATTAGCTTTGCAGCCATGTCTGAAAAAAGGAGCCTATGAGATGGTGAATTTGTGGTTATCCACACTCGTACTGAGCACAAAGGGCCTGGAGAGGACGCAGTTCAGTTGGCAGAGTGTTTTTCTAGCATTCATGAAGCCCTGGGTTCGACCCCTTATACTGTGGAAACTGAGTGTGGTGCACACATCTGTAATACCAGCACTTAGGCGCTGCAGTGGGAGGCCTGGAGGTTCAAGGACATCCTTGGCTACACAGTGAGGTGGATGCCAGCCTGGGCTACATGAGACTCTGTCTCAACAATAAAACGAAATAAAATGGAAGGAGCCCAGACATTAGAGCAGATGAACCTAGCCCCACCTCTTTCCTTCTCACTTCCTGATATTAAAAACATAAACACAAACTTTCCCCAAAGAGAAACAGCCAACCCTTTAATCCCCACTTTTTTTTTTTTTTGGAGAGAGAATCTCAGTATTTATCCCAGGCTGGCCTCCAACTTTCAACCCCTGTCTCAGCCTCCCGAGTTCTGGAATTATAGGTGTATACTATCATGTTCCAGTTTCCAAACCTCACTGTGTCAGGAGTCACTCTGCCTACTTCATGTGGAACACTTTAACCGATACTAGGAACCGCCGCCTGCCCCAGTCTCAGGAAATCCTCCTGACTAGGCCTCAAGGGCAAGGGGAATGCTACTATACAGCATAATGATAAACTAAGCCAACCAAGAGAGACTCACACAAGCAGGATTTCAATACATGTGCTCAGATGCTCCAGGGAATAGCTCGAGACCCTCTGCAGATCTCTGGTCCAGTAGGGAGAGAGCTGAAGGCAGATCCTAGAGGCCCCAACACAGGCTGCAGCGACCACAGAGGGCTGGAATTTGTAGAATATATGATCTGAAAGACAGTTGCAGAGGGTGTTAGCCTTGGGAGTTCTCTTTACGGAGCTTCCTGCCCAGTCAAAGAAACAGCAGACAGATGAATCAGTTCAAAGGCTGCTCAGTGCTGGCTTATAAATAGGATGAGAAATTAAAAGATGTCAGGTGCCATTGTTGGGTCTTAAACATATTGGCTCTCTGCCTTCAATTTTCAAAATGTTGTCCAGGGCTCCAACCAAGCTGTGAGCAGCTGTGAACAGAGCCACAAAACATGTATCCTTTTTTGGTTGTTACTGATGAATAGAGTCTGGCTAAAGGCTACTTACAGTTAGCAGCAATCTCTGGCCCAGAGCAGGCTCTCAGCAAAAAAATCTGCTGAATGACTGGATAAATGAATGGCTGTAAGAGTTTGATATTCACAACTATTTATGTAGGTTTATGAAGAAATTTTGATTTACTTTAGTGTGTGCACATGAGTGTACCCCAGGAACATGTGGAGGTCAGAGGACAACTTTTAGGAGTCAGAATTCTGCCACGTAGGACCCAGGGACTGAACTCAGCACTGTTACCCACTGAACCATCCCACTGGCCCAAGAACCCTTATGTCTATTAAGACAGGTGACAATATGGCTAATGGGTACATACAGGTGACATTCCTGTGCTTTTCATGAGTCACACTTAGGATCCAGGGCATTACTATCTCTCATTAATCACTTAAAATTTTCAATTACTTCCATTTTTGCCTTTGAAAGTATCAATCAGTCAGGGTGGTGCAGTCACAGGGAGAGCCATAGCATCCATTTTCCAAGTACAAATCTTCGCAATGATCTCAGGGAAGTGATTTCCCTTTGTGAGAACCAATTTCCTCATTTACAAAATGGGAATAACCGAAATGACTTTGAATGGGGTCACCAGGAAGTTCAAATGAGGCAATGTACACAAAGTTCTAGAGCATCTCTCGCACACAGTAAGTGTTCAATGAATGCTTGGTATCCAAAATCAATGATATGGTTGCTCAAGGCTATTTTGTTCTGTGGTGGGTCACTTATTATCTGAATTAATAGTATTTCTGACCTAACACCTAGAATTTAAGATATTGTTTTAGAGGCTGGAGAGATGGTTCAGTGTTTAAAAGTGCTTGCTATACAGTCATGAGGACCACAGTTCAGATCCTAGTGCCTACAACGAGCTAGGCATTCTGAAAATGCCTGTACCCCAGCTCCAGTGGGGGCAGAGGCAGGAGGATAACTGTGGTTCCTGCAAGCATGGAGACCTGAATTCGAAGCAGCCCCGACGATCAGTGAGCCCCAGGTCCACCACTGAGATCTCTCAAAAGGCAAGGTAGATGGTTCCTAGGGTTGACCCTGGACTTCCACTTGCACACACACACACACACACACACACACACACACACACACACTACCCTACTTGGGTAAAACAGTAACTTTTTCTTGGCGTTGTTTGTATGAAATGGTGTTTTTGTCTCTGTGAGTGCACACACCAGTGTGGGTTCAGAGGCAGATGTGTGGAAGCCAGAGAGACCACGCGCCCTCTTGTATCATTTTCTACCTATTCTTTTGAGGCAGGGTCTCTCCTTGAACCCGGAGCTTGCTCTCAGCAGGAAGCACCTTACTAAGTGAGTTATCTTCCCAGCCCCCAAACAGAAAGAGCTATTGCCAAAGCAGACAGAAACACTGTCCCTCCTGCCCCATCATACCTGTGTGAAGAGAGCTCTTTGGGAACAAGCTCCTTGTGAGTCCATGGGATTTAAATTATCTGCAAAGTTCCAGGTTTCCATATGAGGAATTCCTAGATAAGCAAGTCTCTAGGGACTTGTATGTAAATTGGTATTTCATTTATGATTGTTCTATCACACTGGGGCAGCCGTGCATTTCTTTGCAAAGTAGCAATGCCATGGCTATAGGAGGGTCAGGCATGAAAGGAGACCCTCCTTGGATGACACGCCTTTTGAACCACCTGATCCAGTGCCTAAGTTCTTGCCCTCTCCCCACTGTTTCTGCTCCCTCACCTTGCAGGGTAACTTCCAGGAAGTAGTGGGCATACTCCCTGAGGCACTCTTTGGTCTTCCGGAGGCAGGTGGTGGGCCAGGTGTGGCAGTGGTGGTCCTTCTGGCTGACGGAGGCCAAGAGGTAGTAGTCCAGAAAGTGAACTGGGGTGGGCAGGCAGAGGTCCCAGCTGAAGGCCTCCAGGAGCAGCAGCTCTGTGCTCAGTAGCTCCTTCTTGGTGAGAGAGAAGTTCTGGCTGCTCAGGATCCTTGTACTGTTTATCTGCTCCAATTTGGGCACACGGTCTTCCCTATCCTCAAACTTACCTAATGGGAAGCAGAAGCAGAAGTCACTAGGGTATTTACCTTGCACCCAGAAGGGAGAAAGGAACAAGCAGGCTGGGCTGCAGAGGAACAAAAGCACACATCTGGATCTTGAACCCCCAAGCCATCACTTCCTGCTGTGGGATCATGGCCAAGTGTCTCAAATTCTCTGTGGCTTACTTCCTCAACTGCAAGAGGAACTGATGCTTAATAAGGCTTTAGTTTGAGGCTATGAGAAAATGCACACCAATGCTCAGAGAGCTGCTTAGACTGTGATGGTGCTAGAAGGGAGTCAGGAGCAGCCCTGGAGCTCTAGGGGAAGGTTCCCACACCAATCCATGCAGAGCCAGAATGAACTTGCCCTTCCAAATGTGAAAGATCCTATCCACAGACTTCCCCACTGCTCTCCATGAACCTCATATTCTAACTGTGTTTACTTTAGTTTGGGTTGCCTGGGAAACATGTTATTTGGCAGTAGAAAAGACTGGCAAGTTGGGGGCAGAAAGTGGGAACGGAAGAAAGCCCAGAAAGAATCATTAGGAAGTCACCACTGTGGCCTGCTGGAGTTTGACTATTTATGGAGGGATTTGATGGTCTAAAATGCAGGCCTCATGCCTTAGGTTATACCCTCAAGGGTCAATAACAGAAGGACACTGAAGGTCAAGACCCAGGAACTATTGGGGGACATGATAGCCCCACTCTGTGAGGCTCTGCAAGGTGGGGGTTCTCCAGCCTCAGCACTCGTCTCTGGGGATATCAGCCCCCTTGAGGTCATGGACTCCATCACTGGTAGTTTTTTTGAAAGCACTACATCCTCCTCGCCTTGTCTACACAGCTCTGCCTGGAACACCCTTCTCGCTTCCTCTTCACTCAGTCAACCTTGACATATTCTTCACCTTCCAAGTTCCTGCCTTGGGGAAGCCTTCCACAGCTCCCCTGTCAGATGCTGAACCCCTGGAGGACCTGGTCCCAGTCTAGTCACCTGTGACCTCTAAACCCAGTCTCACATGGTACAGAGCAGCGGCTGAGCAAATGTCAGAGGAGGTACCAGTGAACTTCAAAGGGAACAGCAAAGCCTTCCCACACCTGTTCACAACTACTGCAGCCTCTGACGCAGTTCCCACCAGCTTCTCCCGCCTCTCTGCAGAGATTGGTAGTACCCACCGCAGGCTGTTCTGTGGACACCACCCATCCTGGATCCAAGAACTTCACTGGGATGTAAACAGGACTCCAAGTACCGCTGGGTCTGTCTCCTGCGATGGCGCTGTCTGCGGGTCTGTTTCCACGGGTGTAAGCACAAGCTCAAAGCTGTCTAAGGGGAAGAGCCTCTTCCATGGTTATAATCCAGGCCCTACTCTAGTCTGCAGCCTCACACCTGCCCTCTTCAACAGCAGAATGCAGTCACGTGGACCTCTGACCCTCCTCTGGTACGGGTACTCTTTAATGTTCCTACCCACTGTGTGTCCTCCAGAGCTTAGTTCAGAGGTCACTAAGTGTCATTTTACCACGTCTCACATGTATGTTACCTGCTTTCAATATTTAAAATGAATCTCCAGTGCCTAAATGAACGAGTGGGTAGCTATTTCTGGATACTGGAATTCTGGACCATTTGAACTCTTCCTCTGGTCATTTTGTATTTCCTATATTTTCCTCCAATAATCACATATTTATTTAGCTTAAGTTTCCAAAAATGCTTTCCATTTTTCTGTGTATAAGCGTACTGCCTGCATGTGTGTAAGTGCACCCATGTCATGCAATGTGCACGGAGGTCAGAAGGCGTTGGATTCCCCTGGAACTGGATTTACAGACAATTGTTAGCTGCCATGTAGGTGCGGGGAATCAAACCCAGATCTTCTGCAAGAACAGCCACTGCTCTTAACTGCCGAGCCATCTCTCCAGCCCTAATTTAAGTTTTTAATTAAAAATCTTTTGATTTACTTATTCTTATTTTGTGTACGAGTGTTTTACCTGCATGAATGTAAATGGATCTGTGTTATTCAATGCCTGTGGAGCCCAGAAGAGGGCTTCTGAGTCCACGGAGCTGAACTCAGGTCCTCTGCAACAGTAGCCAGTGCTCTTAACCACTGAGGCATTTCTCTAGCCCTGAAGCTTTAAATTTTTTAAAAAGGATTTTTATTAATTTTAATTACGTGTGTGTGTCTGTGAGTATTCCGACACATCCACGGGTGAGGTATCGGATGTCTGTGAAGGCCAGAGACAGCACTGCATCCCTGGGAGGTGGAGCTGCAGGTGGTTTTGAGCCACCTGACTAAGTGCTGGGAACTCAACCCCCGTAGGGCAAGAACAGCACATGCTCTTAACTGCTGAGCCATCTCGCCAGCCCTTCTTTCCTTTTTTCAAAGGCAAGTTTATTCAGAACATCCCCAAAGTACAATAGGCAAGAACAGTACATATGACCACCCACTCAATGGTCATTTATTTTAAAAGGCAGAAAGCAATTATTTCTCCAAATTGCTCAGCCTTTCCTGAACCTATGCTGAACTGAGCCAAGCTTGGTTACATATACTCAACAGCTATGAAGTCTGCTGCCCTCATCTTTGGTGCTGAGAACTGAGCACAGGGCCTCCCACAAACAAGGAAAGCGTGAAGCTGACCTCCAGACCCCGCTCCCCCAGCTGAGTATCGGTTAAGCACCCATTCCCGTCAGAACTGTGCACTGTGCTGGTGGCGGTCCTGAGACCCTGGAGCTGCACAGCTGGCAGTCATCCATTGATCAGGAGGCACCAGCTGAAGTGCTCAATCAGATTAGTTTCCTCTGCCCCATCCCTGCTTTTCAAACCTTTCAGAAGTCTGCTACCGGGTCCCAGGGGATTAACCCCCAAAGGAGGGGTCAGTGCTTACTAAGAAAGAATCTCAGTTCCCTGGGTCCCTCCATTTCCTATGCATGAGGTTGAGGGTGGGGGCTCAGGGACCTTCCAAACTGCAGGCTACAGCCAGGCTGGGCCTGAAACTTCACCGAGTACTCTGGACCTAGCACACAAAACTCTCTAGGCTGTTCATTTGTTTATGACTAGAGATACATCTCAGGTGAAAAGAAACTCAAGGAATGGCTGTGCCTCACAATGGCCGTGAGCTGGGTCCTCACAGGGGCCCTAGCATCCCCAGGACTCTGTTGTAAATCAGTCTACCTCCAGAATCGGCTTCAGAGTCCCTGCTCCTCTTTGCCGGCCACACTGGCTCAGCTTACACTGTTTCCCAACACCACACGTTTCACAGCTAGAGAAGGTTTTATGAGTTTCCTATTGTTGCTTGTGCCAGCAGACACTTCCTCCCCCCTTTCTGTGGCCTTGAGTGGTCTGGCCCTTTGTCTCCAGAGTGGCTACCACCACCATTATTTAGCTGCTTCCTCCTTATCAACTGCACAGACAACAGATGCCTGCAAGTCTTCAGGGGCATCCCTGGGGAGAGGCCAGGAGCAAAAGCACCAGCCAGTCCCTCCTCACTTCTTAGTGCGCTTTTAAAAAACGAGATTTACTTATTTAGGGGAGAGAGAGAGAGAGGGAGAGGGAGAGAGAGAGGAGAGAGAGAGAGCGCCTGAGTATGTCTGTGCATGCAGGTAATTGTGAGGTACTGTGGGTGTGCTGGGAACCGAACCCGGGTCTTCTGCAAGAGAGCAGCCAGTGCTTGTGCTCGTTCCACTAAGGCATCTCTCTAGCCCCCTTGGTGCATTTTCCATTTTGAATGTCTTCAAATCCACAGAAATGATGAAAGAACAGAACAAACATATCTGATCCTCTCTCTACCCAGGTTGCCTGCTGCAGCTGCAGGGCCACATTTATTCTCTGTTTCTGTGTGTGTATATAAAGAGTGGTTTTGCTGGACCACTTTTTAGGTTACTAATGTGACATGCTACTCTGAGCACTCAGGCATCTATTCCCGAGGACATTTTTCTATACATCATAAGGTGTTAACAATGGCAAGACATCATCATTAATGCAAAAGACAGTCTATTGTTTTGTTTGTTTTTGAGACAGGGTCTCACGTAGCCCCCGATGGTCTCAAATTCACTATGTAGCTGAGGGTGGACTTGAACTTCCAGTCCCCCTGCCTTTATCTCCTAAGTGCTGGGATTATAAGCATGCATGAAATAACGTAGTTTAATATTCAGTGCATATCTGACTTGCTCCAGAGCTCCTCAAAATGCATTTCATACCCTCTTTTGTTTTGGATTCAGGAGCCAAATTTGGCTCACACACGGAGTTTAATAATTCTTTTTAATATTCTGTTTATTATTTTTATTTTATATGTATGAGTTTTGCCTGCATGTATGTAAGTACACCCATGTTGTGCAATGTCTGGAGAGGTCAGAAGAGGGTGCCGGATCCCCTGGAAATGGAGTAACTGATGATTGTTATTGCCATGTGGGTACTGGGAATTGAACCCAAATCTTCTGCAAGAACAGCCAGTGCTCTTAACTGCTGAACTATCTCTGTAGCCTGAGTCTAATATTTCTGCAGTCCTATCTCTTAGTGTGCTTTTTATGATACTGATTCTTTGGAAAAATGGGAGTTCAGCTATCTTTAAAAATGTTCCCCATTCCAGATTGGCCTGATTGCGATTAGGCACAGCTTGAAGAATGGGCGGGAAAAGCAAAGAGTGCAGCTCGGGCCTCTGTGCTGGATCATACTGGGATTTGCAGACATAGCCATTGAGTTCCAGGAGTAGAAAAGCCAGGTTGTATTGGCTGGCTAAGGTGGGGACCTGGATCTCTCTATTCTTAAGGTTCTCCCCTTCCCTGTAAGATTCACAAGCAACCTACGGAGTCAAGGTGACACCCTGAGCAGGAATATCCTGCTTCCCAACAACTTTGTCTCAATGACTTGGCAGCCACAGGCAGCAGTTTCCTGAATGAATTATTACACTGGAGCTGAAAAGAATATTTGAAAAATGCTATCATTTCATCTACATTTTTCTTTTGGTGGTTTTCATTGTTCCAAATCCAAACAGCTAAGAGTCCTCTTGACACATTTCTAAGATTGAAAACAATCATGGGCTGGAGGAAGAACTCACGGTGGCGCTCAGGTGCCAGGCACTTGAACACTGAAACTTTATGTTGCTCGTGGGGAGGCGGGGAAGCATACTACCTCATGCGTCCCATGTGTACAACTGGCTGGCTAAACGGCAGTCCAAGAGTGGTGTACTGCTGGGCGTGGTGGTGCACACCTTTAATCCTAGCACTTAGGAGGCAGAGGCAGCAGATCTCTGGGAGAACAAGGTCAGCCTGGTCTACACAGTAAGTTCCAGGCCTGCTGGGGCTGCAGGGAGACCCTGTCTCAAAAAGACAAAAGACCAAAAAAATAAAAGGTGGTGTTACAAACCTGGTTGTTCATGGCAGGTCATGGCTAATGAGGGCCAATGGCCCACTAATGACTAGCCTTCCATTCAAGTGGCCCAACGCCTTCCTTATTTCTTTTATACAATTTTATTTACTTGTTTTTTTGAGATAGGGACTCTTAGCCCAGGTTACCCTGGAGCTCACAGTGTAGCCTAGGTTGGCCTCAAACTCATGGCAATCCTCCTGCCTCCCAGGTGCTGGGATTATAGAAATGAGCCACCACTGGCTTGGCCCGAACTCTTGACCCCTCTAGGCCACAGTGGTAAGACACTGTTGATAGAGTTTTAGCAAGGAGGCTCTCAGAGGAGATGAACTTGACTTTTTCTTCCCTTCTTCCCTCCCTCCCTTTCTAGTATGGTGGTATTGGGGTAAAGTAGGATCTTACTATGTAAGCCAAGCTGGCCCTGAGCTCATGGCAATCCTCCTTCCTCCTCCTTCTGAATGAGCGCTCTCTCTCTCTCTCTCATGGGTGTGGAGGCCCAGAGGTCTACCTCAGCTGTCTACCTTAGTTGCTCTCCACATTATTCTTTTTGAGACAGTCTCTCACTAAACCTGGAACCTGTCAGTTAGGCTAGACTGACTGGATGGCAGCCCCCAGGACCCTCCCATTTCTGCCTTCCCCCACACCCCAGTACAGACCACTGCCACAGTAACCAGCTTCAACTTGGGTGCTGGGTAGGAATCTAAACTAAGGTCCTCAATGCTTGCAAAGCAAGCACTTTACCCACACAGCCATCTCCCCAGCCCCAGATTTTTATAGCATTTTTAAAAAGGTTGTGGTTAAAAACTAAAAGCCACAGAACAGCAAATTTATCATTTCAAAATGTACAGTTCAGTGGCATTGACAATGGTGTGCAGTCATTACCACCATCTGTCTCCAGAACTCATCACCTTGCAAACCTGAAATTGTCCCCATGAAACACTCCTCATTCCCACCCACCCTGGCCCCTGCCAATCACCATTCTGTCTGTCTATATGAATGGGGCTTCTCTGAAGAATGACTTGTCTGGTCCCATCTACTTGTCCTGGCAACCACACCACAAGGCAGACCAGACAGAACGCCAGACTTTTCTTCATCAGGGCCAAGAGAAGCAGCACTTTCATTTCTGTTTTAAAATAAACAACTCTTTACTTTGGAAAATTTAAGATATACCAACAGAAAGTTAACAAAAGAGGAAGAAGAGAAAGAAAATGTAACAAACCCCCATAAATATATTACTCAGCTTCTACAGTCACCATATGTACACTGCCTCTAAAAAATTCTTGGGGCTGGAGAGATGGTTCAGCAGTTAGGAGAAGGTACTGCTCTTGAAGAGATCTGGAGTTCAGTTCCCAGCACCTAATTTGGGCAGCTCACAACCTTTGGTAACCAGCTCCAGGGTGTCCACGGTCTCTGGCCCCTCTTAGGCACCTGCACTCACATGCATCTATCTACAGACGGACACTTAAAAGTTAAAATAAACCTTTGCCAGGCAGAGTGGTACATGCCTCTAATTCTAGCACAAAGGACGCAGAGGCAGGTGGATCTCCGTGAGCTCACGGTCAGTCTGGTCTATCTATATAGCAAGTTCAGCAAGTTCTAGGCCAGCCACATAGTGAGACCTTGTGAGCCCCCCGACCCCAAAACAAAACAAAAACCAAACTTAAACAAAAATGTCAACCTAGAATGTCACTCTAAGAAAATCCAGTGATCTGCCTACTCCAGTACTGCCCTCTCTTAACTGGTTAGGCTGCACCCAGTTAAGTCCCAGTATTCTTTCATAAGCATGGCAGCATGCTTGTTAACAGTCATTCAGGGTTACTTGCTGCCCATTCAGGGGCTAAGCCTAGGCTCAGAGGGGGTCAGCTGCCTGGCTAAAGAGAACCAGGTTTTAAGGCAACAGCTGGCAGCCCTCTTCCCTAAAGAAAGGTAATACTTTTGAAAACAAGCAAAGCTGCTCTTCACAAGAATGCTTTTCTCTTTTTAAATGTCTCTCCTCCCTCTTCTGAGAATAAGGACCACAATTTGATCAGGGTCAGGACTCTGTGGCCATCTGGCACAACAGCAGCAGCCCACTGCCCCACCCTACATGGAGTAGATAAGGATGATGGGTCAGAGGGACAACAACAAAAAGCCCTGGTATCATCGTGGCTTTGCCTGGTCCCCAGGTGGGTCCTGACATCTTGCCAGATGAATGTGGGACATGCCAAGCAGCAGACGCAGGGACCCCACTTGGAGTGAGAAAGCTCTGAAGAAAGGCCTTTTTTTCCAAGGTCACAGCCCTTGCTGCGGAGAATGAGGTCAGGCTCCCAGGAATGGCAGCCCAGGTAGGAGAGAACTGTGCGGTTTCTTTTTTCGGCAAATTCCTTCCTCCTCAGAGGAGAGAGATATAGTCACCAGCAAGGAACTAACTCAGCCAGCTTTATTTATGGCAGTGGAGCCTGTGAGCAGAGTGAGGCCAGATTCTGGTGGATGCCCTTCCCTGGAGGCTCAAGTTTCCCATTCTGGTTCCATTTAGCCTTTGTGTGAACTTGGGCATTCACCTGAGTCACCACCTCAGAGGACTATGGAGAGGGCTCCAGGGGGCATCCCAAGGAACACTGAAGTGCCCGCTGGTGGAAGCAGCTGTATTATTAACTGAATGTAGTAGTCTGTCTCTGCACCTCAGAACTGGCACTTTTAGAGTCCTGCCAGTTGGTCACAGATGGACTACGAGCATAGTAGCAGATCCCAGAAGACATTTTCGGACAGGCTCCGGATGAGCAGAAATCATCCCAACAAAAGGCTCCCCCTCTTTCAACTCCATCCCACCGGGCAGGTTGCTCTAGGTGGGCAGAGTGGATGCCATAATCCCTCTGGCCTCCTTCCTCAGGTATGGGACCTCCAACTCAGACTGGCCAGTTGGTGATTACAAGGGAGACAGGATAGGAGCAAGGCGGAGGGCAGTGATGAGTTTTAGGCTTTTCCTAGATCCGCTGTCTCCTCAGGAGTGGAACTCTTCCTGGTCACCCAGCTAGTTAGAAAGAGAAGCGGACAATCTGCCCAAGATGTGAGATGCATTTTGGTCCTGGTCTGCACCCCCTCCTGCTGCACAGCAGACATACATCACTGTCCTGCAGAGAGCAGGATTAAGCCTAGCAGCTTGCCCCAAGAGGCTGAGGCTCACATCTGTCATGAAAAACAGAGCACAGCATCTGGGCTGTGGTTAATATTCAACTGATAGCTTTTCTTTCTTTTTTTTTTTTTTTTTTCATAAATGAGTAAATGGTTCCAAAGTCCGGAGCTTTCTATACCACAAGCACAGACCTCATATCCAGTCCAAGGCAGGTACAGGAATCCCCTGGCCATGGGTGTCAGACCAGATGCCGCTTCTTCTCGTCTAGCCACACATACTCTCATCTCCAACTGCTCTTATGCTAATGAGCAACTGAATTCCAGAGCAAGTAAGATCGATGGGATTTAGCTTTTTCTTCCAATGACAGAATTTAAATTAGGCTTTCTGTAAGAAAGGTGCCCTTCTGCCCACCTTAAAAACAAACAAAAAAACAATGCCCAACATTTTTGGTCTTTTGTAGTTACTGGAGACAGGAAGGAAGGGTACTTTCTACTCCTTCCCAAGGGAGGCATGGCTTATACATCCAGCAGACAAGCCTCTTTCCAGGAACTGGGGGAGATGTGGAGCAATATGGCAGAGAAGCTGATCAGACAATAGCCCAGAAACCATTCCAAGGACGTCATCCTCTCAGGAGGCTGTGTGACCACAAACAGGGGGTAGAATGTTCTGATGACAACTGTTGCAGGTTTTACAAAGTCTTGGCCACTTACTGCCATGTGTTCTGGGTTGAATCTCAACTTCATGGATGTATACTTCCTTGTCTGTGATTTGGAGAATAACGGAACAGAGTTGAGGTCACAAGCCAGGTTAATGTGCTCAGACATTAACTTGTTAACACTTTCTAGACCCCGTTTCATTCAGAACTAGCCCCACACTCAGTCACAACGACAATGAAGGTTCTGGGTGGATCCTGAAGGGGACAGAGAAAGCCATCGACAAAGTGAGAGAAGCTATGACAATGATAGGCATTGGGGAGCAGGCAGTACCCCCAACCCGCACTGTTTGTAGGAGTCTGCTGCAGCTGGGTACAAGGTCTCCGGCCCCTGTGAAGATGCTGAGGTTAGGGATGTACTGGATGAACAAACCTCCAGCTCCAGCCATACCTGGCATGAAGGTGGACATGGGAACCCTGTGGGGCCGGGCTGCCTCCCTCCCTTAGGAACAAAGAGAAAGCTCCCTTTCTCTTCCCTCCCTCTCTTAAAAGCAAAGCTGCTTTGTCCACGGCTGTCTCCAGTGTGTGCATACAGTAGACTGGATAAATAATACATGAAAGGACCAACAGATGGATGGGTGGAGTGGGAGAGCATATTTCCCACAGCCTGAGTCAATCCCTGAGTCCAGTTCTGGAGCCTAAGGTGAGGCTGTGAGGCTGTGTGTCAGTGAGTGGCTGTTTTCTTCAGGAGGAAATTGTGGAAACGCCTCCCGGGCTGGCGATGGCATTTAGCCATCTGGGTCACACACACGGGCTTCCCTTCTCACTTTGAGGACGTCCCTGCCTCAGGATGCAGAAATAGGAACGATGACTTCACACAGTGGCTTCAGCCAATCCCTGGTTGCACCATGTCCTACTTTATAAATGACCCAAATAATTCCAGTGCCTGGAATTGAGGACTGTGGGACGGAAGCCATTTGTCATGTGTGCTGTTGGCACCAGGGCCAGGGTGGGGCAACTGCCTTGTGTGGAAGAAGAGTCCCAACCAGAATGAAGTTTAGTTACTGCTGAGCAGAAGGTCTGCTCCCACTCCCGAGGGCTGCATCTGGACAGGGTCTGATGGGGCTGCTGAACAGCAAGGCCTTCTAGTTGCAGGGTCAAAGTGCAGACACTAGAGGACTGAATCCTTTATTTCAACCTCTCCTGGGAGCAGGGAGAAGGAAGGAGGGAATCCATGGCCAATGATGTAGAGGTTAGGAGGGGAGCCACTCACAGACACAGGGCTGGTCTTGAGGGTCAATGCAGACATCCAGTCAATGTGGCTCTGTGGCTCAGAAAGCGGAGGACTTAGCAGATTGTACAGTTTGTTTGTTGCCCTGAGTCTCTGACTTGGGTCTTCCTGGTACTGCCAAGCGGGGAGGTAGTCAGTCAGGTTAAAGGCAAAGGCTGCTGATGTGTGGTAGTTAAGACCCACGAAGCCAACTACCTGGTTCCCCATCTGACCTACTACTCCTCCTACCTGTGTTTTGACACAAGTTCCCTGAACCTCCACCACTTCCTGAACCTTGATTTCCTCTCTGTTTACTAAAGAACAGTGCCCACCTCATGGGATTGGTTTTGAGAATTAAATGAATAAAATTATCTAGAAAATAAAAACATGAGCTTGGTGTGGTGGCCTACGCCTTTAATCCCAGCACTTGGGAGGGAGAGGCACATGGATGTCTGTGAGATGGAGGCCAGTCTGGTCTATATAGCAAGTTCCAAGCCAGCTGGAGCTACGGGGAGACGTATTTAAGATAAAAAAGAGAATAAATAAAAAATTAAAATTAAAATAACATTGCTTAGCATATAAACTCTCAATAAACATCAACAATTCCACTTTATTGTGGGAGGCAAGTCTCACCCTTCACCTCCACATTCTAATTATAGGGGGAGATATAATAAGGCTACAAGAAGCATCTATTTTTCCACCTATCTTCCAATTTTCTGTAAGAATAGACCACTCTTCTACAAATGAAAAAAAAAACATCTTAAACTCTTCAGAAGGCAAAGTCCTGCTCAAGAGAACACAGAAGCTAGAACTGACAGAGTAAAACTGTCTTCATAGCAGAGTCCAGAATGTGAGTCTGTTCTAGTACAGGGATATCTGCCACAAACCTGCTTTTTCAAGTGCCCACAAGTCAGGAGGCATCAAAATTTCCTGGAAGAGTCCCCAAACCCCAACCAAGTCAGTGACAAAGAGGAGACTTTTCCTGTCTAGACATCAAAATGTTTGCAATTAGAGTTAAGACGCAGAGATGGGAGGGGCAAGACGTGGTTTTTACAGAGTCTCAAAGACCTAGGAGAATACTCCAAACACAGACGTCTGAAACTGCTTTCAAGACCAACCTTAACAACCAACCACACTGTCTAGGCAGTGACGGGGGCTGGTTAGGGGTAGGCTGCTGTGATCTGGGTCACACTCGAGGCTAGTGAAACTTCTACCCTTTGAACCTGAGCATCCCAGCAGGGCAAATCAGAGCTAGGAAACTCTCTACATGGTTTTCCTGGGGAACACTGGGTTTAAGAAGTGCCTCTGGGCTCTTCCCTTGGGACTTCAGGGGTAAAAAGAAGAACGGAGGTTGCAGGGGGCCAGTGGCTCTGCAGCAGGTCGTGTGCTTAGTATGCTGGAGGCCGTGAGTTTGATCCCAAGCCCTTCAAACAAACAGGAGAATGGGCATCAGGTCGTCTTGGCACTCATGTGGTACATCATGGCTCATTCTGGCTCTGACCAGCCTTCAGGCAGCACGGAGAGTAAAAGGAGCACCGACTCCAATGTTCTGGTCATGTTTCTGCCCGCTGCAAGCTGCCTGTTCCCCTAACAGTAAGGATAACTTGGTCTTTCAGAAGGACTTGTTCTCAGCACACATCCCAAACTCTGTTGGTAACACAGGCTTGAGGCGGCATCTTTAGGTGAGTTTTCCAGACATCAGAAGCTCTATGATGCAGGCTCAGTCTGTTTTACCCAGCACGGCCCCACTATCCAGCAGGGACATGGGTGAGGGCGAGTGGTTTTCATCCATAGGTGCTGTGGGCATCGCTTGGTTCACTAACACCTCCAGGGTCCATAGTGTCCTTGACAGAGTTGGGGTCTAGTTTGGGAACTTCCAAACACTGCATAGTCTGGACATTCATGCAGGCTGAGATCTAAACTCCTTGCCAAAAAGAAAAGAAAAAAAACCCCACAAATACTCAGAGTTTCAGAACCTCAGGTCCCAGACAAACAGATCTGGGCTCTAGACTCACTAAGGAAAATTGTACTTAATTAAAGAGCTTCTGGCTCAGTCAGCTATCTGACAGGTGGCTCACACAAAACCCCTCCCCTGAAACAGCTCCAAGCCTGTCCATCTGCAGTGACGGGAACAGGAAATGGAAAATCATCGTATCTTTGGCTCTCTGTGCTGTCACATTTGTGCGGTGGCCTTAGCACAGAGACCTCTCTTCCCAAGCTGTGTGGCCACTACTAAGAACGGGCCACTGAGGCCGAGCAGCTTTTCGGTTGCGTTGGGCACTGGTGTGTGTGTAGTGAAAAATATAAAAACCATCTTGATCCCACCCATGGAACACTGAACCATTCACAAATGTTCTCCACGGCAGGATGGAGGAAATATACTGTTCCTCCTAGCAAGAAGATTGTAAATTGTTCCTTACATGTGAGGGGAATGTTTCTCGGCAGATTCGGGTTTGACCTTGGCAAGAAATCTCACACATTGCCTGAAATTCACCCTTGAAAAGGACTGCCTGGTAAAAACACCCCTTTGCTTTGGGGACGCTGTTATACTTAGCCTCTTAGGCTTAGCTCATCCTTGCTCACCCCAAGGGATTAAGACTGCTTTTAAGTTTCTTAAACCTTCAGCTAGCTCTCCAAAGGGCAACCCCATCCCCCGACTTTGCTGTCAGAACAGCATCTAGGCAGTGATCAAAGTGGGGTGGGGTGTACGGGTGAGGGGTGGAAAGGAGCCACGGGGAGTGAAGGTGATTTCCTGGGAGACAGTCAGTCATTTTCTAGAATCTCCTGAGGCCCTTATGCAAGAGCCTGACAGGCAATATAGCCTTCAGTGGTTTCTGCCAGAAAAGATGAGACTTTTGATTTCTGCCTTAAGAACCCTAAAAGCAAATGCTGTCTATTTTCTGTGTATCACAGACAGAGCGAGACACACATGAAGACTGGAAATGCACCCACAGAGGGCCAGTCACCAGAGGACTCTGGAGAGGGCCCTGGGTAGGAGACACCACTCAGTTTTGACAATTTCTCGCTTAGGTGGAGAAAAGGCATTTTAAAGGCTCCGTTGGGTTAAGTTTAAATTGGAACTGACATGACCTGGGTGTGGAACATGCCTTAACCCCAACACTTAGAAAGGAATGCCAGTTTGACGATGGTCTGGGCTACGCAGCAAATTCCAAGCTAGCTGGGTCACACATCAGGAGACCTTGCCTCAAAAGGCAACAATAAAACAAAAAACATCCCCTAAACAAATGACCGCCTAGCCCAAGGTTCCCTTCTAACTCACGCCAAAATCTTGAATGGCCTCACTTTTTTTCTCGGCGGCGGGGGGCAGTGGTGGGGTGGGGGTAGACAAGCACTCTACTATCTATCTATGTTTCCATCCCTGCACTTGCTTTTTGGCCAATACATCGCACTGGTAGGAGTTCCTCTTACAGACTCATGGTTAGCATGCAAAGATACAAGCAACTCGGCAGAGGCTGTCACTCTGTACACAGCAGGAGACGAAGTAGAGGACAACCTAAAGGTCTGTCAATGGAGACAGAACACTAAATAAATGCCGGCGTTATTAAAATGGAGGACCACAGACACTCAGGGCAAAGATGATCCCCGCCAGACTGCAAAGGAAGCTTCTGTGCTGGTGAGCATCAGTTGCCAACCTGACACACCTGGGAAGACCGAGCCTCAACTGGAGGAACTGCCTCTATTGGACTGACTGTGGGCATGTCTAGGAAGCATTTTCTTGATTGACCAGTGATGCAAGAGGGCCTAGCAGGCTGTGGGTGGTGCAGATGGTGCCGGGTTGTATAAGAAAGCATGCTGAGCACAAGCCAGAGGAGCAAGGCAGTATGCAGAGTCCCTCTGTGGTCTCGGCTTCAGCTCCTCCCTCCAGGTTCCTGTGCTGAGTTCCTGCCCTGAGTCACTTGGAAGAGTAAGATGAAATCAGCTCTCCCCCACCTAAGTTGCTTTTGGCTAGAGTGGTTTATCACTGCAAGAGAAGATCTAGGCTAGTACCATTCGTGATAACCCACTTAGATATATTTATCTCCTTTATTATTCTATGTGTGAGCATGACATGTGGGGGAAAGGGGTGTGTCACAGAGCATGTGTGGAAGTCAGAGGACAACTCTGTGGAGTCAGCTCTTGCCTCCTGTGGGTTATAGGAGTTGAACTCGGGTCCTCAGGCTTCGCAGCAAGTGCTGAGCCGTCTCACCAGTTCCACTTAGGTGTATTTATATGGATGATCCCTGGTGGTTATAGCCTCTAGAGTTACCTTGAACACTGAAACTCTGTCCTGAGGGTTAGGGCTCTCAGAACCTCTGATGGCCACATTTCATCAATTGAGCGACACATAACTTTGTATTGTTGATTCCCATTTAGTACGTTGTATTACTGACTTATGAACTTGAACCCAGAGCAAAAAGCACAACTCATGCTTCAGAGGTTTATCTGACACAGCAGGAGGCACAGCCCAGTCTTCCTGAGCTTAGAAACAGGACCTACAGGGTTAGGTGAGGCGGAGGCCACTGGAAACGGCCAAACCGTCAGCAAGAAGCATGGACTGGAGGAAAACAGAGAAGACAACAGGGCACCTGTTTACCGGAGCCGAAACTCGAGGGTGGAGGGCTGCCTCCCATCTCCGCTGGGACAATGCATGAGGGCAATTCACAACTTCTCCTGCTCTGCACACGCGCATGGGAGGCACTTAAAATTTAAAATTTTAACTGAAGGGCTGGGGTGTAATCGGTGGTAGGGTGCTTGTCTAGCATGCACTGCAGAAAGTCTTGCATGCAATTCCCAGCAATGAAAAAAAATAATTCTTAAGCAAATTCCTGTCTTAAGTGCAGAATCAGTAAATAATGAGAATTAACCGACTTCATGCTGCATATGCACAGAATGTTTCTGCAAAAATAAACGGGATATAGTGTTGGGAGAAGACACAGAAACGTTCCTGAGGTTACCTCTGTGGAGTGGGATGGGAAAGAGACTTTATGTTTGTCTTTGCATTTAATTTCAAACGGATAGAGTGTTTCTTATTTTAAATCCGTTTTTAAGATATTTTATTATTTTTATTTTATGTGCATGAGTGTACTGCCTGTATATGTGTAAGTGTGCCCGTGCTGTTCAGTATCTGTGGCAGTCAGAAGAGGCTGTTGAATTCCCTGGAACTGGAGTTATGGATGGGTTGTTAGCCACCACGTGGGGTACTGGGAATCAAACCTGGGTCCTCTGCAAGAGCAGCCAGTGCTCTTAACTGCTGAGCCATCTCTCCAGGCCCTTAATTTTATGTGTATGAGCAATTTGCCTGCATCTATCTAAATGCACCTGTGTCGTGCAATGCCAGTGGAGGCCAAAAAAGGCCTTGGACCCCTTGGAACTGGAGTTACAGAGGGCTGTTAGCTACTATGTTGGTCCTAGGAACCAAACCCAGGTCCTCTGCCAGAATAGCCAGTGCTCGTAACCACTCTGAGAGACATCTTTCCAGCCCTGTATTTCTCATTTTAAAGAAGTAAGGCAATAGGACTCTCTGCAGGTAAGCTCTACATGACAGGCTCACTCTGGGCTAAGAGACCCTGCTTACAGAAGGACCCCGTGCAGATGGGGGTCCTTTCCTGACAGAGTCATCACACGGCTCCCTGCTGCATGACTGACTCCTCTCTCTCCTGGGGAGGAGATGGGTGCTGAGATAAAGGCCACCAAAGGACTCAGCCTCACCTATAAAAACCAAGGTCTGGACTTGACCCCAGGAAAAGGACTGCCTCACCACCCCACCGCCACTGTTTTCCAGATCTGAGGTGGTCAGCTAGGAGCTAGACAGGCTTCCAGCCCAGAGAAAACAACTCAGGCAGTGAGGACTGTTTTTCCAGAAAGGGTGTGGGGTCTGGAAGTGACGGCCACAGGCAAAGCTTGCGGCACTGAGACAAAACGGAGGGAAAAGGACGGAGGGAAGGTGAGGAGGAAACGGCCGTTTTGTTAGCTGTGCATATAATAATCTATGATTTGTTTCCTGCCCAGGAAATGAGAACAGTTTCTCTTTTTCCCCCAATTATAAAAGCATATTACGTTCATTTAGGCCTGGCAAACTGTGGATTTAAGATTCTGAGTATGGGGAGCACTAATATTTTATGATTGGTATTTAGGTAACTTAAAATTATTTACATATATATATATTTATTTATTATTGTGGATTCATGTATGTGTGTCCATGATGTGTGTGTGTGTATGTGTGTGGTACACAAAGTGTGATGGGCTTTGGTGGTCAGAGAACTTTGTGGAGCTGGCTCTCTTCATCCATTTTATGTGGGTTATAGGGACTGACCTCACACTGCCAGGCTTGAATGGCAGGTGCCTTTCACCTTCTGGGTCATCTCACTAGCTCCATTGCTTTAAAAAGAAAAAAACAAATCTTACACAAGCACACACACACGCAAATATATATGAAATTATATATATATCATCATTAAGCTTTATATTTAAGGCCATGGGACCTTTCTCTCCTGAGTCATCCTCTTTCTGGTTCCTGCCTGGAGCAAAGGACGCAACAGCCCTGTCACCTCTGGACATCAACCACCAGGCAAAAGCAAAACTCAGAGGTTCTCTCGAGAGCTCAACACAGACTTAACACATCATCTGAAAAAGGGTGCAGATGAAACCTGCACCTGCATATTCACAACAGTAGTACAAACGTAATGACCCAAAGACCTGTAAGCAGAGGACTGGATAAACACTGTGATATCTACAATGGATGGCAAGTCCACCTTCAGAGGAGGATCTGATATGTGCTATGCTATGACAAGAATATGCAGAAAACTGGAAGAGCCAGACACAAGCGCTCATGTAATATATGATCCTTCCCACATACACGAAAGCCAGCCAGACAGAAAGCAGGTTAGTGCTTGCCGTGGTCGGGAGGGATGTAATGGAAAGTGGCTTCAATGGTGTTGGTACTCTCCCTCTAAGCTACATCCTCAGCTTTTTAAAAATAAATTTTATTTAAATTTTATTTTTTTAAAGATTTTATTTATTTTTTTTGTGGATCAGTGTTTTGCCTGTATGTATGTAAGTATACTATGTGTGTGTGCCTGATGCCCACAGATGTCAGAAAATGGTGTTGGATCCTCTGGAAGAGTTAGGGATGGTAGTTAGTCACCATATGGGTGCTGGGAACTGAACCTGAGTCCTCTGCAAGAGCAGCCAGTGTTCTTATCCTCTGAGCTGTCACCTCAGGCCCAGATTTTTTTTTTTTTTTTTTTGACACAGGGTTTTACTAAGTTGCCCGGGATGGCTTGAACTTTATAGCCCAGGATGGTTTTGACTCGGCCTCAGCCTCCTGAATATTTGGGATTACAGGACTGAGTAGCTATGCTCACAATGACACCTTTTAAAGTGATGAAAAATGTTCTGGAACTAGAGAGATTGATGACTGTGCACTAGACAGCACAAATGTACCATATGCCATTGAACTGTATACCTTAAAATGGTTAAAGTGGTGGAGTTTATGAGTTTTACCTTAATTACTTAAAAAAGAAAAAAAACACTCTCCAAATCAAAACCCTAAGCCTTGTGACTTTGGGCAAGTCACACAGCCTTTCTGAACCTAAAACCAAGCATGACCATACAGGTTAGTTGTGTGGACTCTGGGCAGTCCTACATAGGAAGAGTCTAGGACACACTGAGGCCAAGGCCTGTCAAAGCAACTTACTTGGAGTCCTGAGGTTTCATGCTGTTAAGTAACTTTTTTTATTTAAGTAAATTTTTTATTTACTATTTTTATTGTGTATATTACCTGCATATATATATATATATATATATATATATATATATATATATATATATATATATATATATATGCACCTGTGTCATGCAATGTCCATGGAGGTCAGAAGAGAGTGTCAGATCCCCTGGAACTGGAGTTATGGATGGTTGTTAGCCACCATCAAACCCAGGTCCTCTCCAAGAGCGGCCAGTATTCTTCACCACTGAACCATCTCTCCAGCCCCTGAAAACAGCTTTATAAATCTGCTAACTCAGAGCTGGGGAGACGGTTCAGTTGGTAAAGTGCTTGCCATATGAGGGTCTGAGCTCAATCCCCAACACCCATGTACAAAGCTGGGCTGCATGTGCCTGTTCTCCCAGTGCTGGCAAGGTGGGGACAGGATGACCCCTGGGGCTTGCCAGCCAGCCAACCTAGCCAAACTGGCGAGTTCCTGATTCAGTGAGAGACCCTGTCTCAAAAAATGAGATGGAGTGAAACTGAGGAAGACACCTGGTACTGACCTCTGGCTACATGTGTCACTCAGAGACATGTATGTGCACACCCACACATAAAATCCCCAAAACTCACAGGTAGGGGCAGGAAGGCTAGCCTCTCTTATCTCAGAATCATTTGAGACCAAATCAGCAGAACTCCAAGCATCCCCCTCTATCACCCTCCCCCCATGGCTGAAGTGGGCCTGGGAGGGGAGGAGGGATGAATAGGATTTCAGGCTTTCACTGGAACTTTTCTTTTCTTGGACCTCAGGACACATGGCAGGTATCCTAAAAACTCCATCCCTGCTGCCTCAGGCTGGCTGAGTCCACCAACATGTGAGTGGGGGTGTCTGCCTTTGTGTCTGCAAGTCCCCCTCCCTTCACCATGATGACAGCAGCACAAAGGAGCCTCCAGTGTGAGCTCCCCAGACAGACACTCAGGGAGAGCCCCAATACCCCATGGAAATATAAGTCCCCTACCCCCAGCAGGCCTCGGTGAAGGCCACAGATCATATAAACAACAGGCCAAAGGCCACTGAGGGCCTGAAACATGATGCCTGGTCTGCCCTCTGCTGATGGAGACAATTTGACGGGCCCCTGAATCTCTTCCCACCATAACAAGATGATATAAAAGGTTAGACTCTGGGCAAGACTGGCTCCCATGGATAACCCGGAGACTCCAACTGGCCTGGATTAGAGACAACTTACAACAGGGAGCAGGTTCTAGTGGGAAACAAGACAGGATATGGAAAACTTGAAAGCCGTGCTCCCGCCAGGCATGGTAGCATATACCTACAATCCCAACACTGGGGAGGCGGAGGCAGGAAGATCACTCAAAAGTTTGAGGCCAGCCTGACCTTCACAGTGAATTCTAGGCTGACCAGGGTTACCTAGCAAGGTCCTGTCTCAAAAAAACCAACCAACCAACCAACCAATCAAACAAATAAAACCCAAAGCCCCCAAATAGGTGTGTGTTTGTGTGTGTGTGTGTGTGTCTGTGTGCGTGTGTGTTTTATATCAGGGTGATGGTGCCTACAGGAGCTTATAGCAATGTGCTAGGACCAAACCGAGCCACAGTGGAAAACGGATGCCTCCCTCCTACAGTACCAGCTGAAAACATGTAATAAAACGGGATGGCAACAGAGTGTGGCGGATAATGCAAAACCCGACGGCAGTTTAAGTACAAAATATTAACATCAGAGGCCAAGGAGATCTGGTTAGTGGGAGCCCAAGACTTCAGGGCATTCCTCTGCACTGACAGCAACAGGGACAAGTGGAGATGCCCAGTTCTAAGGGAACCCTAAGTTTCACTTTGCTCTTTACACAACTGCTCTTACGAGGTTTCACTTTGTACCAAGTTCCTTTCCCTTCCTGGAACTCTCAGCCATTGGGGATGGCAGGTGCTAATTATTATTATTAGTTTCTTGCATATGTGTATGCATGTGTGTTCACATGTGTGCAGGCGCACACTGGGTGCATGTGTAGTGTGGAGACCAGAGGCTGACATTAAGTGTCTTCCTTAATTGCTCTCCACATTGGACACTGAGGCAGCATCTGTCACTTGAATCCAGGGCTAGTCTAATTAGTCTGTTTCAGTCTCCTGAGTGCTGGGATTAGACGTGGGTTGCCACACTCACCCAACATCTGTGTAGGTGCAGGAGAGCCTAACTCTGGTCTTCACACTGGCACTTTACCCACTGAGCCATCTCCCCAGCCCTGTTGGGAATTAATTCAAAATACAGGATCTCATGGGTCTTTACAGTGGTAACCTCAGCTGTGCAGGAGGTGGGGGGTGTTTCACAGGGGAAGGCAGACTGAATTTGTACGGGGAGCAAGAAGCGGTGTGGCCAGTGGAAGCAGATTCTGTAAGTCTGCAATGGGTCAGGGCTTGGCTAAAGTAGCTGCTATCCAGGGAGTGGCAAGGAGAAAGAGTCCAGAGAGGAAAGAGCCTGAGACTGGGTCACTATCCTGAGAGTATTGGTCACCATAGGGTTGTATTAAGAGGCATGGCAGACCTGTGCAGTCAGGAGTGCATCTAAGCTATCATATACTGAACAGTCATCTCTACCGAGGTAGACAGGTGGGCAAGCTGTGTTTTCAGTGAGGCCTCTCTGGAAGGTGCAGACCCCACTAGGGATGTGCTCAGGCCTAGTGACTACTTCATGGGTCCTGCTTAAGTCCACATCAAGTATCTCTAGACACCTCTAAGAAGAGTAGGTATTAGGGCCCCCTCCCAGTGCATTCTGAGTTCTCACAGCAAGAAGTGGGAAACATGAAGCTCAGGGCTCAGGCCTGGCATCAAGCAGTTCTGGTCTCAAATCTTCTCTGCTCTCTACAACCTGGTGACCTAAAGCAAGTTTCTAAGCTTCTCTGAGTCTCAGTGACATGGGTATCAAAACTGTCTCCTAGGTCAGTGTGGATTTATTAAGCTCAAGCTGTGAAAATCCTTATTACTTAGTTTGGTATATTACAATGCAAAAAATGGTGATGCTTAACAATACAGTTCCCATGTAGCGAAGAATGAACAGAGGTCATGCAAAGACATCTGACGTGAACAACAGTTTGGCAGCAGTTCCACTGGCTGCAGAGGAAGACATCAATTTCCGCTTACTTGCCAGCAGGAGGCAGGAGATGGCCACAGTATACAGCTGCTTGGAGGTGGTGATGTTGTACTGGTCCATGAAGTGGTCCAGCAGGTAGACAGCCAGGTGCCGAGCCGCAGGGCACAGCTCACAGTGTCTGCTCAGCAGGGTCAGAATGTCTACAAGGAACCGACGACTCTTCAGGAGTGGCGAGTGGGCATGGAAGGCAGGCAGCTTCAGTTCCTGGAGGACAGGTGAGCGGAGAGCGTCAGGGCCTGCTTTCGGACTGACTGGTGGGAGCAAGATTCCTGCCACATGCTTGTTCATCTGCTTCAAGTCTGTTCTAGCAATCATGGACTAGCTCCCCATCTACCTTCCCTAAGCTCAGGCTCATTAATACCTACATGATGACGGAGAAATCAGGCATGTTGGCCTGGAGGCAGGGATACACATTCAAATTCTGGTTCCAAGTCACTTCCTTTGCTTCTCTGATAGCTGAGGATTAATGAGATGTGCACCGAATGTCCAGCACATAGGATCCTTTCAGGCTCTCTGGTAATTCCCTCAGTGCACAGGATTGTGAATGGCAAGTTGTTTTCTTTTCTTTATCTTTGGGGAAAAAAACCTTAAAGTGTTGTAGCTAGGTGAGGTGGACACGAATAACCCAAACACTCAGGAGGCAGAGGGTTAGAGGAAGGCGCCCTCGGGGCCAGCCTGGTCTACATAGTGAGTTCTAGTCAGCTGAGGATACCTAGCAAGGATTTGTTTCAATAAACAAATTTGAAATAATAGTTCGATAATAGCAAGTACCCTTCACTCTGATTCACTAATTGTTGACATTTGGCCTTCTTTCTCCATGTACACACAGTGTTTTTTTTTTCATCATGATTTTCCCAACAAGAAGGCAACTTCTACTTTGGAATGCATACATTGCCAGGATATCTGAATTTTTCTGCCAAAACTCAAAGAAATATTAAACCAACAAGGACTGATTTATTTATTTACTTACTTATTTTTGAGACACGGTTTTACTCTGTAGCTCAGACTACCTGGAACCTTCTCTGTCGACTTAGCTGGTCTTGAATTTGAGTAAGTTCTACTATTTCAACATCTCAAGTGCTGGGATTTCAGGCAAACCCCACCAACCCTTTTTAGTTCTCTTTTTCAAGAAAGCACAGGGTCTCACTATGTAGTCCAGGCTGGCCTAGAACTGGCCATCCTCCTGCCTCAGCCTCCCAAGTGTTGGGATTATAGATATGCACTAGCACACTCTGCTCCAAAAAGGATTTTTATGATAGGAAAAAAATTCCTAATATACCTAAGATACTCACCTTTAAGAAATATTTTATTACCCCCCCTTCTCTGTGTGTGTGTCTGTGTCTGTGTGCGTGTGTGTGTGCACGTGTGCGTGCATGTGCCATGGTGTGTATGTGTCAAATCAGATGACAAGAGCAACTTTCAAGAGTTAGCTGTCTCTCTACCTATGCGGGTCCTGGGGATCAAACTCAGATTATCAGGCTTGGTAGCCCGGGTCCTTACCCACTGCCAGCCTGACATTTGCCTTTTAATGAGGGCAGGTTAGACACTATTTGTTTAGAAAATATCTTAGTGATCAAGGCCTTAGTGCCACCTTCCTTACAGGAAGTCCAGCACCGTGAGAGGGAGGGAAGTGAAGGAAGGGGCGAACAAGCAGACTGAAGTGTAAGACAGGGACGCAGGAGAGGCCCAAGGGCACTACTTTGTGCTCACATGGAGGCTGCAGGAGCAGAAGGAGGCTAGATGGAGGCTAGATGCTGGTACAAGCTGCTGGATACTCTGTCTCATTGGATCTGCAATTTTACTACCAGCTGATCACTGAGATCATCTCCAAGAGACTGCCTTGCTGCAACGTAAACAGCCCTCTGCGCCAGACCCATGGCTTTCTGAGCTAGTTCTGTTCTCACTTGTGGCCAAGTGTAACCTGTGTACAATTAATAATCTTTGACACTGTTATATATATGAAATTCCTTTTATATCTAAGATACTCACTTTTAAGAAATACTTTATTACATTTATTACCTCTCTTTCTTTCTCTCTCTCTCTCTGTCTTGGTGACACTCTGTTAATGAGCGAAACCAGAGAAGCAAACAAGACAGGCAGGAAGGAAGCTGGCAGACAGGGAATGATGAGCACTAAGTGATGAGCAGTTCATGGGAGATGACATTACAACAAATCCTTGTCTCTCTTCTGTATCAGGCACCCCTTAAACTGTGCAGAGACTGAGCCCACCGCTTTGCACATACTAGGCAAGTACTCAGTCACAGCACCCTGCGGTGTCTCGCTAACCCTTTACTCAACCAGCCGCAGACCAGGACTAGAAACTACTGTCTGCAATTCACTAGAGACATTTCACTCAGGAAGTATCATCACCCTGCACATCAGGCATTATTTTCTAGGCCCTAGGGAGAAAGGGAGACATAGACCTAAATGTAGGACTTAAAACTATAAAACTCTTGTGGGGGAAAACAGGAGTAAATATTTACAACTTAGACAAGGCAATGGTCTCTTGGATATGATTCTAAAAGCTGATGCAGTAGAAAAAAAAATTAGGTAGATTTTAAAATTAAACTTTTATGCTTCAAAGATACTGTCAAGAAAGTGAAAAGATGACCTGCAGGATGGGAGACACTACTGGAAACCACAAGTTCATAAAAGATGGTATCCAGAACACAGGAAGAGTTTTTACACAACAACTATAAAAACACAACGTGTAACTTAAAAATGGGTGGAATGCAACTGTGCCCTGGGGGGGCAGAGGCAGGACAGCTGAGTTCGAGGCCACTTACTAAGGTCTCTTGGACTCCATAGTAAGCTTCAGGCCAGCCTTGTCTCACTTCCTCCATCCTCCCCCAAATCAATAAAATAAACAGAAGCTAGAGAGAAGGCTCAGCGGTGAAGAGTGCTTGCTGCTCCTCTGGAGGGCCTGAGTTCAGTTCCCAGCGCCTGTGTCTGTGTCTCACCACCTCCTTAACTGGAGCTCGAGGCTCCCGCACCCGTTTCTAGCCTCTGCAGGTACTCCTCTACTCCTTCTTCCCCGACATGCACAGAGAGGCGTGCATGCGCACACCACATACACGTAACTTTTAAAAACTACAATTTTAGAAAAATAATAAAAAGTCGCCTTTAATCCAAGGACTGGGGAAGCAGAGGTAGGTGGATCTCTGTGAGTTCAAGGCCAGTCTGGTAGGTATAGCCACATACAGGCCAGTTGGGGCTACAGGGAGACAATAAACAAACAAACAAATATATATATATATATATATAAAGTAGGGTTGGGAGAAATGGCTCAGCGTTAAGAGCCCTGGCTACTCTTTCAGAGGACCCCGGTTCAATCTACATGGAAGCTAACAACCATCTGTAACTCCAGTTCATGGAGTCCAATATCTCTTTGTGACCTCTGTGCACACTGCATGACACAGGTGCACTTACATACCTGCAGGCAACACATTCATACGCATAAAATAAAAATAATAAATAAAATATTAAAAATAAAATAAAAATAGACAAAGTATTGAATATGCATTTCTCTGAAGATTATGCATATGAAAAGAGATGTTGAATATTGCTAATCATTTGGGAAACACAAATTGAAAACCATAATTAGATACTACCTCATACCCATTGGGATAGACGTTACTTTAAAAAACAAAAACAAAATGTAAAAAAAAAACCAACAAAAAAAACAAGCTTAAAATAGGTGTTGATAAGGATGTGGTGCCCTGGAACCCTTGCATACAGCTGGTGGGAAAGTCAAATGAGGCAACTTTTACAGGAAGCAGACTGGCAGACCTTCCAAAAATTAAACCACATAAGCTAGCAATTCCAATCCTTGAGGTAGACCTTAGAAAAATGGAAAAAGTGGCTGCACTACAGTGAATGTGTGGATAGATAACGAGAGTTGGTCTTTCCTGAAGGGAGGGAGGCCTGAGCAAACCTGGGTGCAGATTTCCCAGCCCTTCCTTCTCCTTTCATTAGCTAGCTGTCCTGAAGCCCTAGCGCCTTGCTCATGGAAGGTGCTCAGAGCCTGAATAAATTTCTTCCTATCTCTTAGGTCTACATAGGAAGAAACTAAGTTTGAAAAAGTTCCTTCATCCCAAGGCTTTATTGAACTAGCAACAGAACTGAGGCCAGATACAATTCAAAATATGGGGTTTCATTTCCAACATTTTCATGAATGTCTATCTTGGATCTACACTTGGCTCTTTGTATGTTAAAGTGTTTGTGTGTGACCCATTAGGTTAGTCAGGGACACCTGCATGAACACTGGATTGAAACTATTCACTGGAGCCCAGTGGGGTCACCAGTAGGCATATAATTGAGGGCAATGACTTTCCCCTCTCCTTGACTCTTTCAGTAGCAAACAGTCCAGTGGGGAGGGGTGGGGCCTCCTGAGTCCTACCTCCATCCATGCCTGACTGTGGACAAGTTCATTCTTGTGCAGACCCTGCAAAGGCACCTGCAGTTGCTGTGAGTTTGTGATTACAGTGGCTGTGTGTTGCCTCAAAACAAGATGGCTTAGTTTTTGAGACAAGGTCTCATGTAGCCCAGGATTGCCTCAAATTCATTATGCAGGCAAGGGAGAACAGATCCTATCTTCTTTACCTCCCGGGTATTGGGAGACAGGGCTTGGGTTACTATGCTCAGCTTTATTTTTTTGCTTTTTGAGCCAGGGTCTTGCTATGTAGCCCAGGCTGGCCTTGTTCAGGCTGGCTTCAAACTCCAGCCTTGGCCTCCCAAGTCCTGAGATTACAAGCATGCACTACCAGGATCCATCCAACATTTTATTTTTGAAGTTATGGAGATATGTGACTCCCAGCTAGAATAAAAATAAAGAAAAAAAAATATACTTGGTGTGATTATGTGGTCACTTCAGGAGTGTCAACTCCTGCGGGGCAGTTTCCAAATCCTGCATCTCAGTGTAATTAGAACAGTTGGATGCCCAAAAACTAACTGTTGGGGAATGGAGGAATAAAGAAGAATTGAAGTTATAGCTCTGGGCTGAGTAGGTCCCAGAGGACTTGAGAAAGGGGAAAAAGCGACAATTTCGTGTTTGTTTTTGCTAGTCTGAAGCTCATTATAGTCCAGGCAGTCGCCTTCAACTCTCTTATCTCTGCCTCCTGGGTGATGGAATTACAAATGTGCACCGCACCTAGCTAGAGAGACAAGTCTTCAGAGAATGTCTAGGAATGTCCTTCTGAAGATTCTGCAAGGTAAGACTGTTCAGAGCACAGCATCTGCAAAGCCACCATGGGTGTCCCATTAGATGTCCTCCAGTGGATTTAGGGCTAGGCAGGCTAATTTAGATAAAACAGTCTGGAATGGTATGCAGGGTCCAACTCTGTATGTACACCGATTGCCCTATCCTGTGCAATGAGGAGTCACCGAAAGGGTCAGAACAGGGCTTCCACCTGGTCTGAGCCTTCCATAGATCTCTGCAGCAGCTTCGTCCTGAGCTAAAGCCAGCCAGTTGCTGCAACGTCTCCACAATACACAATACTCTCACCCTCCAGTAGCCCTCATAGCCCTGATGGTTGCTTGGGTATTTCCTCTATGCTCAGGGCCGGACATTCAGGCTCCAGAGGAGAAGCAATCACAATCCCAAGTCTTTGGTGTCTAGTAGGCTGCAGCCGCAGCTGCTAGGAATTAGCCTTGCCAAATGACCTTTGCCCAGGCCATGCTTTTCAGGTCGGCTCAAAGCCCCAAGACACTGGTCAGATAGGCAAGGCTCTGGCTCCCCTCCCTACTCAATGTAGTCTAGCTCGGTGCCTTCTAGATGCTCCCTTTCTCAGACCAAGTGAGAGAAGAGTACTCTAAGCGGCACCCTTTATGCCTGTCCTCTGACAGGTTTCTGGGAAAAGGGTCTTTAGCCTTGAGTAAATTCTCTTGAAGAGGGTACATAAAGAAAGGGTTATGGTCCAGAAGAGGCAGCATGCCAGAAGGCAAGGAGAGGAGGATTTCTAGAAAAGGATAGTCTCAGGTTGCCAGGATCCTGAGAGCCACAGCCAGCTCTCTGAGGTGAGCTGCCTATTTGTGATTGACCCACAAATACTGGTTTAAATGTCTCTTCCACATGGTAGCTAACAACCGGCCATAACACCAGTTCCAGTGGATCTGACGTCCTCTCTTCTCCTGACCTCTGAGGGCATTGCACGACATGGGTACACTTACATTCATGTAGGCAATACTCATACACATAAAATAAAAATAACAATATGTTTTTAAAAAGTCAAGTATTGGGAAGGGCTTTCCCTGACTACCATTATTCCAACTCAGGTTCTTATTTTCTCATTTTATACATACATACATATATATATGAGAGACATGATGTCACAGAGCTCAGGCTAGCCTCAAACTCATTACACAGCCAAAGATGACCACAGACTTCTGATCTTCTTCCTCTGCTGCCTGAGTGCTGAGTGCTGGGCTTACAGACTACAGGTATGCACAACCACAACTGGTTGATGTGGTGCTGGGGACTGTGCCTGCCAGGCAATCACTTTACCAATTGACCCACTTCCTCAGCCCACTGTTCTTCATGGACAAAATTATACTTATGTGTCTTTCTGCTAAACTGCAGCCTCCAGAGGGTCAGGGCCAGATGGTACCTGTACAATCTGCCCCCCACACAGTATGATGGATGGGCACACAGGCAGGTGTCTAAAAATATGTGTTGAGTAGAAAGAGTAAGTACAGGGTCATCTTTCCATGTATAGAACACTCCTCCCATGTGGGGAAGCAGTTTGATACAGGCTGTGAAGTCAGGCATCGGGTCTATTTTCTAACCTTGGGAACATGAATTCTGTGGCGGTCAGTCTCATCAGAAGTGCACACATCATGCAGCTGTAAAAGTAACGTATTTGGCAGGCACAGGAGAATGGTCTTTTCCTGGAACTGGGTAATCAAACTTCTGATAAGCTGAGTTTATCTAAGGCCTGGAGCCTTGGAGAAAGCTACTGAAGCTTTCAAAGGAAATTGCTTTGAGTAATGTGGAACAAAGCTTTCTACCTTGGGGTGTGTGGACAGCTGAGGCGGCCTTTGCTGAAAAGGACAGCTGTCTATCAGCCGGCTCTGAAGGGCCCCCAAACCAAATGGAATTAGTTGCGCTGAGCCTCGGCCTCTTCCTGTCCCCGCCAGAGAAGGGTGATTCTTTGGCATATGAACAGAAGCACCAGCCTCCAACATGCCTACCCTGTTTAGTTTGAAAGTTCAGCTAATTATTTCACTAACCCAATTAGGAAGGGAGAGGCACTCATTACTGGGCTTTGCCCTAAGGATCTGCATTCCTCCCCAAGCACTCTTGACCTAAGCCTGCTCAAGGCTGCTGAAGCTCAGAGTGCAGGAAGCAGGCCCCTCTGCTGAGTGGCCTGGATTGAAAGACAAAAGAGCAGTCTGCCCAGGATGGCTTGCAAAGCTTTCCCCAGATTGGACAGGCACTTGGCAGGCAGACAGCAACCAACTTGGCAGGGTGGGCGGCCGGAATGCAGCCAGGCAGGATGACCTTCCTTTCAGCACCAGTAGAGCTGGCAGCAAGGCTGCAGGACGGAGGGGACAAGAGGGAAGAGGGATGAAAGGGCTTCTGACAAGCCCCACCCCCCAGCTGTTGGCCCCTTCTCACAGAGCCAGGAAGGAGCTCCTTCTGTCACAGGTACAACTAGAGATGCGCAGATGGGAGGCACGGGACAGATGGCCATGGCAGTGAGAGTTCAGGGGAAATCTACCTTATAAAAACCTGCTTTTGTTATTACAGTAGGTTTTAAAAAGAGTAATTACTATGGACTGAAAACCCCCATAAGGTGTAAGCCAAAATGTTCACAGTGGTTATCTGTGCAGGGAAGGGAGGGGCTGAAATTCTGCCTGGATTTTGTCTTCCTGCTTTCCTTTCCTTCTTTTTTACTAATCGTAGTCATATGTGAATGGATGAATTTTTTAAATTTTTATTTACTTTTCTGTGAATGAGTTTATGTGCACCATGTGCATGTAGTGCTGGAGGAGGCCAGAAGAGGGCATTAGATGCCCTGGAACTGGAGTTATAGGCAGATATGAGCCCCTGGATGCAGGGGCTAGGCATCAAACCTGATCCTCTGCAAGAGCAGTAGGCACTCTTAACCACTGAGCCATCTCTTCAAATCCCCCACTCATAAATTTTAAAAAGAAGAAAACAACAAATGATCCTTTCTAATCTCTCATTCAGTGGGATTCAGAATAAAGGACAGTGGGTTCTCCAGAGGTTCCCTTTGTGTAGACACTCAGAACATGGGATCACATAACTGCTTTCCACTTCTCCTCAGAGAGCGTCTCATTTTCATTGACATTTTTAATGACTGCATTGTATTTCACAGCAAGGCTGTGCCGTGAACCCTGACTGTGGACGTGTGAGTTGCTGCTCTTTCTTCAGCTCTCTGCTTCCTCACCATTTTTAGAAGCCTTCCTCAACCTCTGTCCCATATAATAAACTCCAGAGGTTTCCCATAATCCACAGGTATTGCTAACTAAAGTGTTATTCACTGAATTCCCTCATTTCACATGATGGCTCCACACTAGTCACACAAGAGGAGCTAATCACACTCACACACACACACACAATTTTAAAAAGAACCACCATCCCTGCTACCCTTGAGTTTTGCCGGAGGGGTCTCCAGCAGAAAGGGGTTACCTGAGAGGGAGAGAACCGAGAGAAGACACAAGTCACAATCTGCACAAAGCCTCCCACTGAGCTATATACACAGGCAGCGGGGCTCCGAAGACTCTAGACACATGCCTGGCCCCCTCTGCCAGCCCTCCTCTCCAGCGACACTGACTCTCGCAGAGTAGCAAACCTTAGAATGTCTGTGCTGGGCCAGGCCCAAGTGCAGAGATACAGGACCCAAGTGCACAGCCAGCCCACAGCTCCAACGTAGAGGGTGAGGAGGGCTCGGCACACACACTATGAAAGCCCGGCCAGTCACCAGCAGATTCCCTCATTGTCACCCTTAGTGTCCTGTGCGTGTCATTTTCTTTAAAATGCTTCGCAGTTCCACTCCGCATCAACTCTCCCTTCAGAGTCCGCTTACAAGTCACTTCCCTGCCATGCTCTGTCAAACGTTCCCCAAGCATCTTTCATGCCTTTGTGTCCACTGGTTTACTCACTGGTTCCCTCTTCTTGTCCATCCCCCGCATTAGACTGCCAGGGACGGGGGCAGTGACAGCACTCGTCATCTATGACCCCAATACCAAATACAAGGGATGCTACCCAGAGCCCCTCATTTTGAAACCGGCATACATTATTAGAAACAGATAAGGAAGAGTAATTGGTCCTCATCTCAACAGGCAATTCTAACACCTGGGAAGAAAAACATTTCTTTGTTTAGGTGTGGCTAAGAAAGGTGCCTCGGTCTACCCAACAGAAGCAGAGGTTTCCAAGGAGGAAGCAGGCCAGGGTTTATGAAGGCTTGTGAACCTCAAGAACATTAAATAATGTACCATGATATATATGTATGAGAAATCACAATGAAACCCACGACTTTGCAAGCTAACTAAAATATTAAAATAAAAAGATCTTTAAAAGAATTAGAAAATATGTCAAAGGCAATGTTTCTTAACGTGTATTCTATGACACACCACCCTGTGTCATGCTCCCTAAAGAAAGGGTTTCTAAGGGCCACAGTTTTGGGAAACAATGAATACTACACGGTTCTTTTTTTAAAAAATTATTACGATTGTCTGCACGTAGGTAGGTGTGCCCATGTCATGCACTACCAACAGAGGTCAGAAGAGGGTGTCAGATCCCCTGGAAACGGAGTTAAGGATGGTTGTTAGTCACCATGGGGGTTCTGGGAATTGAACAGCCAGTGCGCTTACCTGATGAACCATCTCTCCAGTTCCACATGGTTCTTTTTTGAAAAGTATTTTATTGGGGCTGGAGAGATGGATCAGCGATTAAGAACACTGGCTGTTCTTAGAGAAAACCCAGGTTTGAATCCCACTGTCTGTAACTACAGTTCCAGGGGATCCAATGCCTTCTTCTGTCCTCTGCAGGCACTGTACAACACAGGTGCTCTTGCATACATACACATAGTACATACATACACATAAAATAAAAATATGGCAAAAATTTTAAAAAATATTTCTTAATGCCTGCAGGTGTCTAAGTGCACCCGTCATGTAATGCCCACGGAGGCCAGAAGGGGGCTCTGGATCTCCCAGAACTGGAATTACAAATGGTTGTTAACCACCCTGTATGGCTGAACCGAGGTCCTCTGAAAGAGCAGTCAGTGCTTCTAACCACTGAGCCATCTCTACAGACCTCCACACTGTTCTTTCCTAAAGGGAATCATATATATCAGAGTAGTCCATGAAACAATTGTTCAGCCAAAAATACACACTTGTGGGAAACAACATTAAATTTATTTAACTACAGACCACCACCACCACCACCTCCTTTTTGGAGGACAGAACAACAACAATCCAGAAAAGTCCCATTCTCTGCAACAGCTTTCGGTAGCCGGCTGGTGAGCAGTGACATGCAGTAGGAAAATGAAACTGCAGAGGTCCGCAGGCTGGACTGGAGAAGACCTGTGCTTGATGCTTCATAATCTGATGATCCCTCTAAGCCCAGAGAGTCCATGAAAAGGCTGCTGCGATTCAGAACTGCCACCTGCCAAGCTGCCCTGGAAAGAATTTCACCACTGTCATGGCACTGGATGCTTGAGAGGGACCTTTAAGAGGCCATCGAAGCTGATGCTGGAGAAGTCAAAGGAAGCTAAGGGCTGGGTGCTGTCCTAAGGTGTGGGGATTGGGGCCAGGATTAGACCCTCCACCCCACCTCAAAATACTTTATATATCATAATTCTGATGGCTTCCAGTCCTCTGTAAGCACTGATATATGTTCTCCATGGAAGCCCTATGCTGCTGCTTGGTAGACTGAGGCACACACCACCCTAAGGCAAGGAAGGACAAGACTTTTTTTAAATTAATCTTTTTAATTTATTTTTATTTTATGTATACGAATGTATTGTTTGCATGTACGTAAGTGCACCTGTGTCGTGCAATGCCCATGGAGGATGTCAGAGCCCCTGGAACTGGAGTTACGGATGGTTGTTAGCCGCCATATAGGGGGCTAGTAATCGAACCCCGGTCTTTTGCAAGAGTAGCCAGTACTCTTAACTGCTGAGCCCAGGAAATCCCCACTGGGGGATTTTCTCCCACTGAAATCCAGCACCCCGGGCTTCCTGTACCTGTCCCAGGACTTCATGTGTGCCTGAAACTGCTCACTATGACAAACAATTTGACACAGCCTCCTGAGATATACAGATCTATCTGTATCTACTCGTATCCACACAGAGAGATACAGGCTTCAAATACATATTTGAAGTACATATATTTTCACAGAAAGAGGTAAGGGAACACTCTGTGTGACTAAGATGACTGACAGGAAGTGGAGACTTGCAAATTTCTAGTGAAAAAGCAAGAGGTGGAGGAAGGGCTCTTCAGAGGCCTTGGGCTAGGCCCCAGGTTCCGGGCCTTCCTGGCCTCACAGCAGACTGCTTGAGGCATTTTTGGTAAGGCGTGAACACCTCTGCAGGAACTCTTGTTTCAACACTCTCCAAAAGCCGGTAACATCCTTTTTCCGGAAGTTGGGCCAAACTTCCTTCCAGCAAGCTAAGAGTCAGGCCCTGTGACATCTGTCACTGGCCCCTTGCACTCCTCAGCAAAGGGAGGGTGGGCCAGTTCCACCCACCTCCTCATTCCTGAGAGCCACAGCCACTCCCCCGTCTCCCTGAGAGACCACAGGTCTGCTCACCCCTCATGTGGGGTCTGAGCCCTCCAAATACTCCTCCCCCATAACATCTGGGGTCTCTTATCACACTCCCAAGGTCTTCACTTCAGCCAGCCTTCTGACAAGTCCATATTTCTCATCCCTCCTGCACTGGGGTTACCCCTCATTCTCCACACTCTCTTATCAGGGGCAGGGCCCTATGTGAGCCTACTTGCCCTGTAACAGGTCCAGTCCTTCAATCAGTCAGTATGTACACATGCTAAGCATGTGTTCTGCGTATGATGCAGCCAGTTCATGTTCCTACTCTTCTGCTCAGGACCCCAGAGCCCTTCACTGCTGATTCCAGCTTCCGTCACCCATCTCCAGATTCCTTCTGTGGCTTCTCCTAGCCATCTTAACCTTAATGAGGAGCCCACAATAGATCAGTAGGGTAATCTCAACTAGTATCCCCCAACTGAGGCTCTGCTCCCCGTCCATACAGTTTGGGGGTCTCTCAAATGATGGTCAGTTGACCACAAGCATCTGGATCTCCTGGGGACTGGTTTATAAGTAGAGAGAGGCTCACGGTTCAACAGTGTTACCACCCCTAAATTTCATGTCTCCCCAGAGTCTCAGAATGTGATTTTATTTGGGACTAGAATCTCAGCAGGGGAAATCAAAGTAAAATCACGCCATCATGTTTTAGGATAGGTTCTTACAAGAAGAGGAAAGAGACACACCGACAGACGAGGTAAAAGAGATACAGAGCAGAAACTGGAGAGATGCAGACACAAACTGAGGATCATCACGGACTGCCGGCAACCATCAACCACCAGAAGCTGGGACAGGCAAGGAAGGGCCCTCTCTGCGAAACGACACCACGATCCCAAGCTTCTCTCTCGGACCTACGAGAATACACTTCGGCAGGCTGTTAGTGCCTTGTCACAGCGGCCTAGGAACCACATTCAGCCAGCTCTCCAGCTCCTAGACTTGGGAATCAAGAGCTCCTAGGGTTAGAGCTGGGTACTTGGCTGCATTTTGCAAGTTTGAGCTTGATGTTTGACTACCAGCTCAACAAAGGCAAAGAACCCTTGACTGTTCAAAACACAGTGGTTCCCAGCGCTCCATGTACAGCCAGCTGGAACACAACAAAAAAAACTGCATAAAAGAGTAGCTAAGACCTAAGTCAGGATGTTTGAGCAACCCCGAACCCCCACCCCACTCCCGGGTCTCTGCATCTCTCTCTCTCTGGGCAGGGTCTTATAGATACCAGGTTGTCTTTCCAATAAGCTATGTATCAAGGACCCTGACTTTTGGATCTTCTTGCCTCCCTTTCTTGAATGATGGGATTACAGGTGTGTATACTGCTCTGTTTTACATGAGTCTCTTTACATGATTCTGGAAGGTCAAACCCAGGGCTGTGTACATGCTAAGCAAGCAACCAACTGATCTACACCCCTGCCTCTCTGAAGCAACTTCCATAATCAAATGAGATAACAGTGCACAAAGGTCTCAGCAGTCTCCAGCACCCAGTAGGTGTTCAGGAAACACCAACTTCTTTCCTTGGTGGGCAGCATGTCCTTCTAGACTACTGGACACTGTTTTCTTCTGGGACTCCTCAAGAACAATGTTCACTGTGAAAACTCAGCTACAGAGCTACTTTATTCTAACAAAGGACTGATACGCATCTTTTCCTGCCTGTCTACTGGTTCTCTGAACCCCTAAAATCTAAACTTCCTGTGCTGGCTCATATGCCATTGCTCTCGAAGGCTACAACACCTCTGATAACCAGGGTCCATCACCAATGAGCCAGCATGATCTCCTTACATTCTTCTCACAGCTTTCCATGTACTTTGGGGATAAGGTGTAAATTTCTAGGCAGACCAGCATCCCAGTCCAACTGTTGGTTCTCTTCCAACTCACCAAGCTAGTTCCCATGGGGATCATGCGGTAGTCACTCTCACACCCTACCATGGACTCTGCTGGATAACTCCTCCAGGCTTGTCTCTTCCTCTCCTCATCTCTAAACTGATATCTATATCTTGTATTGATTTTCAGGACTCCCTAGGAGTTTTACCTTTTTCTGGTAATGAAGGGGGTGAACCTTGGGCCCATATTGAATTTTTCACTTTCTAGCTTCTAGGTCTTGGATAAGTTACTTAATTCTCTAAACTTAGCATGCTGCATGTATAAAATGGAGGTAATTACAGGACCCACTAGGGAGAGCTGCATGAGGACTTAGCTAATGGAAGAGACTCCAGCTCTTAGCAGACAGTGAGCACTCATTAAATGGTGACTACAGATGTCAACCTCTTAGCACACAGCAAGTACCCATTAAAGGTGGACTGTCATTACTGGCTTTTATGGCCATTAACATACAGCTGTAAGTGGTTTTATATGGCCATGTTCTTAGGTATGCTAAAGATCGCCAGGACACACTTTGGGATATGGTTTCTCCTGGCAAAGCCTCTGGATGGTAGGTTGTATATGAGGCTCATTAAATGCTGCAGACAAAGAGGCTCCATAGTGGACCACATTGAATGCCAATCAGGCTAAGATGAACCAAAGAGATGTCAAAAGTTTGTATCCCAAACTCTAGCAGCAAAGCCTATGGTGGGTGACTTAACATTCTTCCTTCTACCAGAATGCTGAATCCAGCCGCAACCCCACCGCTTTAAGAAATGTTACCACCTGGGCAGTCCTGACTCCTAACAAGAATGCCTCCAATTGGTCTAACAAAAATTCTCTCAGAAGCTACTTTATGGTCAGTCTTAAAAATAATCATGAGAGCTGAGCAAAACAGTACGATATTGTAATCTCCACAACAGGGATGCTGAAACAAGAGGATGGTAAGTTTGAGGCCTGCCTGGGCTACACAGTGAGGCACTACCTACAAATAAGGTCAATCAATCAATCAATCAATCAATCAATGAAACAAATCAATCAATGAATCAATCAATCAATGGAGCCACGAGAGATAATCTGTAATATCCAGGGTAGTGAAGTATTATTTCCACAGCAGGGTCCAGGAAAAGAAATGTGTGAATATAGGATGAAAAGCCAGATGTGTTATAACATTCACAAAATTGAGCACTCTGCAACTCTGTCAAATCTCAAAGTTAACAGGAAAGGAGACTAATTTTAACGCAGAGTCAAAAGCATTTCATGCAGCTTGGTGAAGGTTGGGTGTCAGGTGTTTGAGGGGAAGTCCATGTTGCACCATCCCTGACTTCAAGGATGCACACAACAACCACTCTCTGCACCCAGTGAGCACCTGCTAAACGGGGACTGCACATGACAACATCTTAGCACACAGCAAGCACCAGTTCAAGGGTAAGTCTTGGCTGAGGTGGGACTCTGAGGGTAGCAGGTGGCACGGTTTTAAAACTGCAAGTTTCCCATTTACTAGGAGGCTTAGACACATACTTAAGTAAATTCTTGGAGGCTGTTTCTCTCCCGGTGGGATGGAATTACTGGTACCAGGATACCTGCTCCTACAGACTGAGGGAGGGAGAGAGATAAAGCCCTTATCTGAGTAGAATGACACTTTGTTTAGGGAACAAATAAAACTAGCACTGAAGCAAGTCAAAAGTGCTTAAATTTATCATGGCATGATTCCCTCTGCTTTTGTATAATTTTCACAATCTCTGTAATAAACAGCTGGAGCTGGGGATGTAGTTCAGTTGGTA
Organism: Eospalax fontanierii; assembly: GCA_035773235.1. Lineage (NCBI taxonomy): Eukaryota > Metazoa > Chordata > Mammalia > Rodentia > Spalacidae > Eospalax > Eospalax fontanierii. The sequence continues at coordinate 15,857,449 of CM069546.1, forward strand.
GAGGGCTTGCCTAGGACACATGACATCCACCTATGATGACACACATCTGTAATCCCAGTTCTCAGGAGCGGAAGTAGGATCAAGAATTTATTGCCAGCTATATAGTGAGTACAAGGCCAGTCTAGGATACATAAGACTGTGTCTCAAAAAAAAAAATCAAATAAATAAATAAAACTTAAAAAAAAATTGGCTGAAGAGATGGTTCAGTAAGTAAAGTGCTAGGTGTGCAAGTAGCAGACGCTGAGTTGGGATTCCCAGAATTCCTGGAAAGCGTTGGTTACTGGTGGTAGTCATCTGTAATCTCAGTGTTGGGAAGCAGGTAGGATGATCCCTGGAGCTTTCTGGCCAGCTAGTGTAGCAGGCAGTGAGAGACCTTGTCTTAAAAAATAAATGGAGGAGAGACTGAGGAAGACACCCATGTTAACCTCTGGCCTACACACACAAACACACACACGCACACACACACATACACGGGTGGGGGGAATAAAAAGAAACAAACTTGTTAAATAATTTTTAAATAAGTAAAAAAAAAAAAAAATCCAAGGGGAGGGAGCAGAAAATAAACAGATGAATAATGGGCAGCTCCGGAGTCAGAGGTTCTTGGAATTGTTTGGATTTTTTCCTGTGTCCAGCTGTATCCAAGATAAGTCTGTCTACCATGTCCTCTGTAATGATGGACACCACCACTCTTCAGTGCGAGAGTTTCATTTCCCTTTCTGACCGGCAACTCTTTCCAACTCTGCCTTGCAATAAGTGAGTATGTCCAATTCCTAATGCCCCTGCTCTAGATTGAATCCTCTGCTCCCTTAGGTCTCCCAGCCCACCCAAGTCACCTAATGACCACTTCCAGACTACGGAGCAGGCAGTACAGTGAGAATGTCCCTGTCACACAATGGCCAGACTCTGGCACCATCTGCTCCAGTGAAATGCAAGGTCCCATGAGCCTCAGAATAATTGAAACTCTACTTCCAAAACACTCAATTACCAAGAAACCGCCTCTTGGAGTACACACCGCAATGCCAGGGTTAAGAGTGGGGCAAGAGTTTTCCAGGCAGAGCCTCACAACAGCCCTCAACTAGTCCCTGACAGGCTCTGGAGCTGGTTCTCTGCTACAGTCAGGGTTCACAGACCTTTGAGAATACTTGGAGTGCCATTCCTCTTGCCTTTCTGTCTTGGAGTTTCTCGTCTTTTTATATACAGCCTACAAGACAATATCTTTAGTCAATTCAAGTGGCACTAATTTTTAAAGATTATCTATTATTTTTATTTTATGTGTATGAGTGTATTGTCTGCATGCAGGTAGGTACACACATGTCATGCAATGCCCTTGAAGGTCAGAAGAGGGCATCATAACCCCCAGAACTGGAGTTAAGGATGGCTGTTAGCTGCCATGTGGATGCTGGGAATTCAACCCAGGTCCTTTGCAAGAGCAGTTAGTGCTCGTAACTACTGAGTCATTTCTCCAGCCCCAAATGGCACTAATTTTTTAAAAAAGGATTATACTTGGGTTAGTAAAGTTACTGGAAAAGCAGGCCTCCTCCTACTGCAGAAATGTACACTGTTGCAACCCCCTGGGAATTTATTAACTATTAACATGCAAGGTTCCTTTTTATTTTAAGCATAGTGTTTTGTCTGCATGTATATAAGTGCAACCATGTGGTGCAATGCCCTTCGTGCTGAACCCAGATCATCTGCAAGAGCAGCCATCTCTTAACTGCTGAGCCATCTCTCCAGTTCCCACATGTAAGGTTCTTAAAAATCATATCCTGTGATACGCAACTCCATTTTAGTAACTTAATCCTCGACTGACAGATAAGGATCATCACCACAGTGCTTTGTAAAATTAAATGGTACACTTGAATAACTCAACCTTCTTGGGGAGAATGGATGATCAAACTGTTACATACATGATAAAAATAAACAGACTCCTGAAAGATAAAATAGCATGGATGAATTTCAGAAGCATTACATTAAATTTTTTTTAAGGTAGGCAGAAATGAGTGCACATATGTAATTCCATCTATATGTGTGAAACAAGTTACAAGAAGAAAGAGTAGATGAGGGACTCTCTGGGGTTGAGGGCAGGAAACGGAGAAGAGGAGCAGGGAGCTCTCAAGGCTGAGGTCACGTCCTCTGTCTCCATCATGTTGGTTACATGAGGTGTTTATTTGTCAAAATTCAAAATACATTGTAACTATACATATACGTCAAACCTATACATTGTGCTAGATGCAAGTTACACTTGAGTTTGAAAAAAGCCAGAAGGATCTGAGCCTAAATGCACAGCAGGGAGCCCAGTTAGTTATAAAATTAAAATCTTGTACATGAGATTAGCAAAGAACAACAGTTGAAGACTGGGTTGAGCACGATGGCGCATTCCTCTTAATTTCAGGAATTGAAAGGCTAAAGGAAGAGGATCATTGAGTTCAAGACCAGCCTGGACTAGATAACAATATCCTACCTCAGAATAGCAAAATGGAAAGATAAAACAAGACTGTAGAAAGTCATATAACACATGTCGTCATTGAAAAAAGTTAAATCATAGAATCGTAAGATACTCAATGTCGTGCCTATAAAACAAAATGCATATATTTGAGTAAAAGCTGACCAAAAGAAACATTCTACCCATTCAATAGGAATGTACTAAGTACCTACACACATCATTGTCATTATAGTGAACAAAGCTATCCCTTTGCTCATGAGGCTACTGCTCTGTGGTTTTATTAAAATTTTAATTATGAAAATGTATACAATAAAATAAGTTAGCAGGGTATGGTGGTTCACACCTTTAATGCCAACACTGGGGAGGCAGAGGCAGGCAATTTCTATTGAGTTCTAGGCCAGCTTGTAAGACTGTCTCAAAAAACAAAACAAAACAAAAGGGTAAAGCATGTAAATTATACACTACCATTTGTAACAAAACACACAAAACTTATACTTGTTTATGCCTAGAATAACTTTTCTATTGCTGTTGTTTTGAAACAGTAACTTGCTCTGTATCCTGGCTTTGAACTCATGGTGATCCTCCTAAGTGCCTAGATTACAGGTGTGCACTGCCATATCTGGCCAGATAACTCTTAAAAATATTCTTGAGAAATGAGATCAGGAGTTTCTTTTCGGGGACAGAAATCGGAGAATGAGGACGGAGGTGTATCGTAGATAAATATTTCTGATTTTTTGCTAGGACCCAGTCAGGAACTGAGAATTGGGAAGAGAAGAATGATCTGTCTGTATGATGTATATAGTAAATGAACAAAGTATTTTAAGACTATGTTTTCATTTTTACTAAAAGCATTCTAAAACAAAAACGTCTGTGGCGACATGCCTGCCAAAGAACAGAGGACCACATAAGTGTTAACCAGACTGTTTTCCAAGTGTGACTGCTCTGGAATGGAATTGACTTTCCTCTGCTTGCTTATATTTATCTTTACATTTATTTATTTACCATGTGTGCACGTGTGAGCATGAGAGTGCCATGGCTTGTGTGGCGGTCAGAGGACAACTTGAGGGAGTCCATTCTCTACTTTACCCACATAGGTCCCAGGGATCAAACTTGAGCCATCATGCTTGACAATAAGCACCTTCACCCTTTGATCCATCTTGCCAGCTCTGCTTGTATTTATGTATTTATTTTTGCAGTTTCAAAATGGACAAAAATTCTGTGTGTGTGTGTGTGTGTATACACAACTCAAAAGGTCACCTCCTTCTACCAGGTGTTTGTATTCTAGAAATCTCTGGCTGCACTCCCTTTGCTGAGCGACTTAGGAAGACAAAGAACAGATTAAGAGCAAGAGCTCGGGGCAGGCTCAGGTCTTACGTGCTCTCTATACAGGCTTCTTCAGCCAGGCACTAGGGTGCCAGACAAGTCCTTCCATCCCACGCTAGGGCAGATGGAGGGTCACTGAGTGCAAACATCCTAATCTTTTCCCACAGACAGTCATAGGTGGTATTTAAAAGTCAGATGAGTGTTGCCTCCTCAGTCTGCATCTCTATCAGGTGCACACTAAGCACTTGGGTACTCTCAGACCTAAGAACTCAAGTGAATACACTAAGTCTAGGCTTCTCACTATCCTCCTAAGAAATGTAAGTAAGGAGCCACGCCTTGTGGTGCAAGTCTGTCATCCTGGCTACTTGGGAGGCTGAGGCAGGAGGATTAAAAGTTAAGGTGAAGGACAGGCGCATAGATAGAGAGGCACGGTGAATTCTGAGTTCCCACGCGAGGCTTCCTGAAGACACCTACTCGAGAGGGAGAGCGAATCTCAATGCCGAGACCCTGCGAGTGACAAGGGCGGGGAGGGACTGACCTTCTCGCGAAGGGTGCAGTGGACGTCCGAGGCGACGCGCCCTTCCCACCATGGCTCATCCATCACCGCCGCCGCCTCGCCGCGGTCCAGGCTACCCGGCTGCCGGGGCGCACCCTGCGGGGACACGGGCAACTTCAGTCTGAGCGCGGCTCGGGCTCCGAGACGCCCCGCCCACCGTGGCCCCGACCCTCGCTCGGGGTCCCGGCCCAGGGGCCGGACGGGCGCCCCCTCCTGCCCCTCTCGGCGGGGCAGGGTCGCCTGGCGTCCCGGAAAGCCGGCGGTGTCCCCTTCCCCGCCGGCCGCCCGTCCCCGGCCGACCTGGAACTGTGCGCAACAACTCGCAAATTTCTAATGTCCCCTTTTGCAAAAGTTGCAAAGTGGCCGGCGGCGCGAGCTCGTCCCGGCCGGGTGGGTCACCGGCTCTGGGTCCCCAACTCCTCCCCCGCCGCCCAGCCTTTGTCCTGCTCACACATCCTGCCCTCCAGCCGGGGCGAGACTCACACATCGCTGTCCCCGCGTGGGGCGCCGCGGGTGGTGGGTCCCTCCCGGCACCCGGCCCGCTGTGGCCGCGGGTGGACGCACGCGGCTGGCCCCGGCCCTGGGAGCTGGCGACCGTCGCCTCTGCAGCCCCGCCGGCGGGCCACCGGGGCGCCCCTGCGTGCGCTCGGTCCCGCGGCGGCTCGCAGCTCCGGCCGCCCGGGGCCTCCCTCCCTCGCTCCGGGAATCGGGGGCCGGGCCTCGCGCATGCGCTGGCGCTGCCGCGCGCCCCGCGGGGCGGGGGGCTGGGAACGGCAGCCTTTCTTTCCCCGGCTCAGGGCTGTGCTTCCTGCCCTTCCTCCTCTCTCGGCCCGGAGGAGAGCTCGGCTCTCACCCGCCCCGAGACGCGCGGCGCCACCTGCGCAAGCCACGCGTGGAAGCGCGGCCGGGACGCCCCCGGAAAGTTCAGACTTCCGCGTGCGCAGCTGCAGCCGACCTGCGGACGCTTCAGCCTGTCTTCTTTCGTTCTTTTTCTTTTTAAACCTGCCTGTCCTGCGATGGGGAGGTAGAGTCCCAAAGCGCTCCCCCAGGAGCTCCAGATAAGCCTCCCTTGAATCTGCACAACTTCCTCCTTAAAGGGGGGGCTCGATGAGCACCTGGTATTTTATTGTGCCCAGCTCTGGAGGAAAACAGTCCTTTTGGCAGGTTGAAGGGATGGAAAGCAGTTCTTTAAACACTCAGTTGTTTTCAGAACGGCCCTTTCTTGAGTCAGTGACATAAAGGTTCGGCATCGGACTGTGTGCTGATTTTGCGACCCCTCCGGGGGTGTACTAACTTGAAATCAAATCCACCTCCCACCTGGGTGATTTTTACCCTGGTGCTCAATCGCTCAGAGCTTGACTTCGTGTGATAAAAGAATACAGCTTGCACCGATTTGTTGAAGATATATTATCATTAATTGAGATAATGCACGGAAGAGGATAATCACTAGGCCTGTTATAAAGTGAATGCTCAATAAAGAATACTAGCAAAGAAAGCTCACTTTCCTACAAGTAAAAGATAACTGGTTAAAAAAAAAAAAAATTAAGCCGGCTTTGAAAATCTACCAAGATGGTGTACGCCTGTGATACCAGCACTCCGTAGGCTGCAGCTGGAGCAGAAGTTCAAGGTCAGTTTCCATTACACAAGTGGTTTGAGGCCAATCCAGGCTGTGTAAGATCCTTTCTTAAAAATAATAATAAAAAAAGCTCTGATAAGCTTTCATTGGACTTTGAAAAGTAGTTTTAGTGTATGTCAGCCCTGTAAAAGGGTTAGAATCGGTATGGTTAAATTAATAAATGTGCAGGCTCCTAATGAAGAAATTATAAAGGTTGAAACAAAGTACCAAAGGCTTGAAGATTAAGAGGTTAAATGCCAACTTTACCTTAATTATTCTAATAAAATTATAATGGTTCTGGGTAGATGGGGGAAGGGGCGCTTAATGTTTGTAACATTCAAATGGAAGGATGTGTAAGAAAGCTTCGAAGTTTATATTGTGAAATGGGGGAAACATCTGTATTTTACCAAATCTAAAAGCATAGTGCAAGCTTTAATTGAAACAAGGTTGAGCAAGACTGGATGGATGGAGCGTTGTGGAGTTACTGGAAGTGTGGAAACATTCCGGACTTCAAAACGCCACGTTATGATAGGCGGCATTTGATTTCTGGAGAGACCAGAATGCGTGGGTAAATGCGCTGTTGAATTAGGTAAAAATGATGAACTTAAACTGCGGGCGGGAGGGGGTGCAAAAGTAAGGATTTAAATGATAAACAAAATGAATGTAAGAATTACACATAAGCTTGAGTGAAACTGAAAAGACAGGTGAAGCCTGGAGGATGAGACAGCAGAGGAAACCACGAGAATGGTCAGTAAATACATTTGAATAATATGCACAACTCTGATACATCAAAAATCATAAACCAAAATAAGGCAAGTTGGATCATTTTGTTTATTGTTTTTTTGTTTTGTTTTGTTTTTGAGGCAGGGTTTCCTTGTTGCCCCATATGACCTTATATATAGACCAGACTGGCCTCTATCTCACAGAGATCTGCTGGCCTCTGCCTCCTGAGTGCTGGGATTAAAGTTCTGATCCTCCTCTGTGTGCATCCTGGGGATTGAACTCAGGTCCATCATGCTTGGAACCAGGCACCTTTACCTGCTGAGCCATCTCACCAGCCTGAGAAAGTTTATGACAAATGTGATCTATATGATGTCTATCTATCTATCTATCTATCTATCTATGTACATATCTTATAAATCAATATGTTCAGCCCTAATATCCATCATGCAGAAATGGGTGAAGGACATAAACAGGCATGTCATCAGAGAAAATTCACAAGAATTATTACATGTCTGTATTCACTAGCAAACACAATTTTTAAAAACTGGGTACTGTTTTGTCAAAGTAATTTTGTATTTGTTAATTCTTCAGGTTAGTATACAAAGTAATGTTTCCTTCTGGCATTTTCACACCACTGTGTCATACTTCTCAATAATTCCCCTCCTGGACTACAAAGAATTTCTTTTTACCCCATGATATGTAATGTTGGAAAATATACTGTGTTGTTGGGAATACAAAACATCTTTCTGTGAAACAACATAAATCAAAAGGTTGAAAAGTATCATTTGATCCAATCTCTCTGAATATTTATTCTGTATATAGAGAGATAGATTAGAATATTCTATATATACACGTGAGTATATAGACTTATTTAGAAGGAATTTCATCAAAATTCTTTGAAAAACAAAGAGCTGTGTTGTACTGTTTGAACAGGAAACTGGCAAGTAAATGATCTGGCTTTAAAAGACATTTTAAAAAAGAACTCATAATGAGTTGGGGTGCATTTACAATGCCAATAGGAGACCGGAGCAGGATTCTGGTTTTACCACTTTTATACATGTTTAGTCATACACAAAAGAAATTGAAGAACATCCATAAAAGTATTGACTATAATCAAAATGATAATTATGTAGGGGTGGGGGGACCTGTCTGGGGCCAGAGACTGAACCTAGGGCCTTGCACATCTTCCTAGGCAAGCATACTACCACTGAGCTTTGTCCTCAGCCTGGAAAATCTTTAATTTACTATTTTTTTCCTGGCACATCTATATTTTCTAAATTTTCAACAAGAAATGTGTATTCCATTCATAACCAGAAAAAAGAGTGAATGGCCTGGTGTGAGTTACATACCTTTGATCTCAGCATTCAGGAGGCACGAGGCAGGCAGGTCATTGGGGGATTGAGGCCAGCCTGGTCATTATCACAAGTTCTAGGCCAGGGACACTCTGTCTCTTAAATGAAACAAAATAAAAATGAATAAATGTTATTTTCAGATATCCGTGTGGTACGTTTGCTGGGAGGCCTTCCACTGAACAACCTACCTTAGGCTGTTGTTACTATTCTTAGTGTTTTGCTTACTTTTCATCAGAACAGTTTTTCTTTTTTAATATTCTTTTTCTTCCGGTTATACAGAAAGAAAAAAGGCCTTGATCCTTCAGTAGTTAACTGTCCCCTTCTCTAAACTCCAGCTATGGCTCATCTTCCAGGCTGATAGGAAGGGGAAACTTACACTTTGGGTTTGTCTCTAGGGGCTGTTTCCACAGGAGTCTAAACATGCTTGCCCGGCTCTCTTTTGTGTCATCTCCTCCAAAGTCTCTCACTCTCTGAAGAGGAAAAATACATTGCATCAATAAACAGATGCTTTTAGAGGCCACTCATGGCCCCCAGGTGCCCTGAGCAGAGGGTGATTTCCTGTGCTGGCCACTGCTGGAAAACAAGGTAGTTAGAGTTATTTCTCTCAACCAGGCTAAGAATTATTCATTCACTGATTATTCAAAAACTGAACCTTTATTAAATGCTTCTTATGGATCAATGACCATTCCTTCTCCACCTTCAACTTCTACAGCTCATGGATGAAGAACCAAAGATTTAAAGCAAATACATTCTACCTAGCTTAAATTTCTCATGTATAAAATAAGAAAAAAATTACCTGCCCTTTACAATCTTCCTTAGAGACACCTAAGTCTAGTATTCCCAGCATGCTATTATTTTATTGACTGCTACTCTGCAGTAAACTTCCTCGCTTCCTCTCATCCCCTCCCTTTCTCTTCACACAATACAAGCTCTTATGTACCGACATGCTATGCTCTCACCCTGGTCCCGGGCCCCACTTTATTCCTAAGGACAGCCATCACCTTGTGTTTCCTTCAAAACTAACTTACAGGAACCAGGAGAGATGGAGTTGGATAACAGCCTGGGTTACATAGCAAGTACTAGGCCAGCCAGGGCTATATAGCAAGAACCTGTCTTAACTTCTTCCATTCTCAAAGCAAGCAAACACACACACACACACACGCGCGTGCACACACACACACACACACACACACACAGCCCACGTATTTGCCAGCATAGACATGACACTGTAATTCCTTTACACCAATGGTAGCGTCCTAAGCACATCCTTCTGCCGTTTATTTTTTCCTGGCAGTGTCCACAAAGCTTCATGGTCTCCTCGGGCCTCAGATCTCCTGGAACTGGGGTTCCAGGTGCTTGTGAGATGCTATATTCATGCTGGGAACTGAACCTAGATCTTCTGCAAAAGCAGAGAGCGCTCTTATCTGCTGAGCTACCACTCCAGGCCCCCAAGTATACTTTTCAGGAGCAAGAATTCCTCTGCATCTGTGATACGTAGATTCCAATGATACTCCACGGGAGTTGAATGCTGGTAAGCTATGTCCACAAGTGGGTATTGGATGGGAAGCAATAGCAACCTGGACAAGCCACATCTCCTACAATAGCCACGTCTCCATTTGAACCAGTCTTGCTTTGAACACAGAAACCAGGTGTTGTCTATTCTAGGTAGGGTCATGGTGACAAAGCACCCACTAGATGACCTATCACCTCAGAAGTGTGTCCTCTCTGTTTGGGATGCTCGAGTTCTGAAATCAGTTGTCAGCAGGGCCAAACTGCCTCTGAAGACATGAAAGAATGCCTTTTGTCTCTTCCTCATTCCGGGTGATGGCCTTTGGTGTACAGCTTCATGACTCTAAAGTCTGCCTGCATTTTCCTGTGGTCTTCCCTCCTGTGCTCACCTGGTCTTACAGACAACAATCATATTGACCTATGGGCCCACCCTATTCCGGGATGATCTCATCTGTTTTTTCAATTTTCATATGTGTGGTATACATGTGTTTATATGCATGTTTACAATGTATAGGGTGTATGTGGATGTGTGTGCATGTGGAGACCCATGGTTGATGTTGGGTATCATCCTTCATCTTACTGGGTATCACGCTTCTACCTTATTCATTGAGACATGATCTTTCAATCAAACTTGTTAACTCCCACCATGGATGGCTTTGGTAGCCAGCCTGCTCTGGGGTTCCTCTGTCTCGGTGTTCCAAGGCTGGAATTACAGGTGGGTCGCCATGCCCATCTGGCATTGTTTGTGGGCTCTGGAAATTCAAATGAACTCTGGTCCTCATACTTGCACAGCAAGCTCTTTAGCCACTGAGCCATCTCCCCAACGCCCCCTACCCAGTGGCCTCATTTTAACCAAGAACATCTACAATAACTCTCTTCCTGTGATAGGGTCATGTCAGCACATCTTTTGGGGTTCATACTTTTAAGAAATCCTGTCAGGGTCTGAAGAGATGGCTCAGTGATTAAGAACACTGGCTGCTCTTACAGAGGACCCGGGTTTGAATCCCAGCACCCACATGGCGGCTAACAACCATCTGTAACTCCAGCTCCAGGGGATCTGATACTGTCTTCCGGCCTCCACGGGCACTGCATGATACAGGCTCACTTACATACATGCAGGCAGCACACTCATACACATGAAATAAAAATGAAAATAAGAAACCCTGCCATATACTCTTCTGGGTTTCTTCTCTGTACCAGACAGACATGGGGTACAGCACAGTGGAGGGGGCCGGGGTCACCCAGATCTCCTTTCTTTTCAGCTCTGCTTAACTCAAGCCAAAGGCAGGGAGTATTGATCAGATTTCCAGTATCAAGAAGTCAAATAAAAGCAAATTAGTCTTGTGTAGACTAATTATTGTAAGAACTAAATCTATCTGTGTGAACCTGCTACAAAATAGAAGATTGCATCATTTCAGTGATTCTGCGTTTAAACTGAATGCATGCTTGCTTTTACATGTTGTATTATATTTATTTATTTTAAGGGAGGACATACAGGCCATGGCATGTATGTGGAGGCCAGAGGACAACTTGCAAGAGTCAGTCTCCTTCCACCATGTGGATCCTGGGGGTTGAACTCAGGTCATCAGGCTTGGTGGCAAGGACCTTTACCCACTGAGCTCAACACCCTGTATTTGCATTTAAAATGGGAATTTAACAATGTAAAAATGAATGGAAAACTGATGCTAAAAGATTAAATTCTTCTTCACCAACACATTTTATAGTGTGTGTATGTATAACATCAAGTCAAGACAGATGGACGTGAAAGGAAAAGGTTTATATTTCAGTAACTTTAACAGCACTTTCCCCTACTTTTCGAGCAAAGGCCCCAGATTTTCACTTTGCATTGCTTTCTACAAATTGCATCGCCAGTGTTCCCATCCTGTCCCTCTTGAACTCTGTCCCCAGAAGGATCCATTATATTTGCTTCCAAAAATATTCCGTGCCGTATTTGCACTTAACCTGAATTTTTCTTACTCTCGTGGGGAAATCATTTGGACAAAATGTTTCCCCTTTGCTAGTTTAAATATTACAGTTTGTTAATAAATATGAGGTGTGGAATGCCCAGGTAGTCACTAAGAGCAACTGTCCCTGATTTTCAAAGAGAAGTCCATCCCTCTCCTCTGGCTCTCCCCACGGGTCTCTGTACACTCAGTTCTGGCTCCTTGCAGGCATCTTTTTCATATCTGTACCACTGGCTTCCAGGCAAGGTGGTGTCAACACAGGTTTAACGAGGTCGTAAGCAAGAGGCACACGATCAACAGAACCAATGGGGCAAAGGGCTAAAGCATTCTCCTGGTTAGTAGTTACTGTCCCCATTTTCCAAGTATCACCTAGAAAGTTAAACCACCATTTCTGCTCTGTGAGCCTTGTTTGTCCTGTTAATAAAGCGAATGAACTCTTTCTTTGAAGGATTGTTACAGCTGTGAAAAGAAGAGCCAGGAGTGGAGACCTACACTGTTGCCTAGAGTTGTTTTGTCTTTCATCCTTAATAGCAAAGCATCCTACAAACCATATATTTTCTCACATTTATTAACAAACATACTAAAAATGACTATAGCGATGAAATACTGACTTTTATTGTTTAAAAAATTCCCATGGAATTGCGCTCGAGAATTTGAAGCAAGTTCTGTGTAAAATCTCTGAGGTACCTGAGATCAGCCCTTGATTCTAAATTGTTCTTTTTAACTCTTGTGTGGGCCACACACAGCCCCAGCCCCAGCCTGGAAGCCCTGGATAGGTGTGTAATAGGAGCCTTCCAGCACCACTAGGATTCTATGGTGAGCAATGGAACAGAAGGAAATAAAAGGAGCTATTAACTTCAAAGCCCTGAGGAGCCTGCCAGGCCTCCCTCCCTTGACAGATGGACAATGGACAGGAAGGAGATAGAGACTGGACAGTAAAAAGTGACCAGACAAGCCTCCTTCAAGCTGGGGAGACCCTTTCCTACCAGCAGCAGGGCGCTGATTCCCTTGGGCCACCAGGAAGTCAGAGTTTCCAGGTGTGTGGAGACCAGAAGAGAAAGAGAGCTGAAGACTTAGGGAGCCTCTCAGCAGAGGAGGCTGAGGCTATTGGGGAGCAAGGCATCCGGCAAAATGAATTGAAGAAAACACAGCTGGATGTTGTGGCTGTAATCCCAACACTTAGGAGGCAGAGGTAAGAAGAGGGTGGAGGCTGGACCCTACCTCCAAAGGAAAAATATGCTGGTGTTGTTTTTTTAATTACAGATCATCTGTCTCCCTATAACTAGTAAAGCATGATTCCTCACACACCAATAGGTAGCCACTACAGTGTTTGTTTTACAGTATCCTTGGCTGGATACCTACATAATAGGAACAAAATAAACAGTCAGAGACTACTATAATCATCTAGTGGAGAGATGGGGTGGCTTGGACCAGGTGGAGGAAGTGGAGGGTGTGAGAACAGGACAAGTCCTGAGCTGATTTGAAAATATCCGTGGATGGTATCTATGGATGGACGAGATGCGTTTTAGCGCTGAGCACCTGTAGAGCGAAGTGGACCTCATCTGACAGGGCATTTGGATGTATGGATTTCCCCTCTACATCCCCCATCTAGGCTGTTGTCACCCTGCCCAGCTCGCCTCCCACCAGCTCAGGAGAGATCACTCGAAGGATCAGAGTGAGTCTGTCTCAGCCTGATTCTTTATCATTGATGATCTCAAGGAAGTTAGTTTAATGCCAGATTCTGTGTTTCTGAATGATGATGACAGCAGCACCCTTCTTATAGAGTTCTGTGAACCACCAATGATGAGAATACCTATTATGTAGAAGGAAACAAATGAGTATGAGCCAAATTTACTATGGAGTCATTTGTTCATTAATGCACACAGTTTGCTCTCTTCCTGCATCTGAGCCCAACATCATCTCACGAGTATTTCTCATAAGCTACTTTAAAAATATTTCACATCATTAAAAAGTGATCGATTAAAATTGTATTTCTTTATCCTGGGTGGGATCATGGGCATGCGACGATGCACGCGTGGAAGCCAAGGGATAGTTTGCAGAAGTTGGTTCATTCCTTCTATCGTGTGGGTCTGAGATTGAACTCAGGTTGTCAGGCTTGGTGGCAGGTGCCTTTACCTGCTGAGCCATTGTGCTGGCCCCTCAACTCTTGAGGAGACATTTACAGTAGTAAAATTGCTCTGATTAAATGTATGATGAGGGCTCAGTGGTTAAGAGCACTGGCTGCTCTTGCAGAGGACCTGGGTTTGATTCCCAGGCAGTTAACCACCGTCCTTAACTCCAGTACCAGGGAAATCTGACACCCTCTTCTGACCTCCATGGGCACTGCATGACACAGATGCACTTGCATGAATACAGGCAATACGCTTATACATATAAAATAAAAATAATAAAACAATTTTAAACAGGTGTGATGGTTGATTTTGTGTCTACTTGATCACGCAGTGGGATGTCCACATGTTGAACACACTTGTTCTGTGTGTGACTAGGAGATTCTTTCTGGAAGAGAGTAACTCCATCCCTTTAGTCAATGAAATGTCAGAATAGAACAAAAGAGGTGGATAGGGTTCTGTTTGTTTGATTGCATCACTTTCTCCTATTCTCTGCTTTTCCTGGGTGTCAAGCACATGAACACTGAGAAGAGAACTCTACCACTGGCCCTCCTATTTCTCAGGCCTTAGCACATGTGGAATGATGCCATCTTCCTGAGTCTCTAGCTTGCTCACCGTAGCTCCTGGAACCTGCCAACATCCATAAACAGGTGAGTCAACTCTGTATAATTAGTCAATCCATCAAAGCTGTATTGATTCTGAGTCCCTGGACTAGCCTGACTTATACAAAGGTATTAACAGTTTTATGACTTCTGAATCAGATCATAAATTGATCTCCAGGAAAGATGTACTCAAGTACATCCCATCAACATCCATGATAGAGAACAGGACCTTCACCAAGACCAAACTGCCATTGGCTATGTGTGTGTGTTTCAACTTTCCCTCAGATTGATTGTGAAATCAAATATATTGTGTTTGTTCCTATTTCTTTGTTTTCCACCCAAACTAAAGTTTTAAAAATATGGTATGTGGGGCCTGAAAGATAGTTCAGCTGCCAAGAACACCTACTCTTGGAAAGGAACCAAGTTCTGTTCCCAACATCCATATCTGACAGCTCACAACCACCTATTACTCCAACTCCAGGGAATCCAATGTACTCTTCTGGTCTCTACAAGCACCTGCACTCACATATACGCAGGTGCACATATGCACACATAAATGAAAATAAAATAAGTCTTTTAAAAAATGTATCTTTCATATTTCTTCTTCTCTTAAAAAGAGTCCTTGACCCATCTTTTTGCATTGCATAGTAAAGTTTTACTATGGAAAAAATAGTTACATATAAAAACCAACAAGCTCTGTTCTGTTGAAATTTCTTTATGTGTGTTTTTCCTGCAGTCTTTGAATTTTATGTTGGGTTGATTTGACCTCCAGACACATGCAGCCAAACTTCTGACTCTGCTTTGTGAGAGTAAGGTTCCAAAGCGTACTGCCATGCATGCTTATGGGCATGTGGGTGTCAGGCCTGCCTCTGTCCTCACTGGATACATGGCCTTGGGCATCTGTTCTACTTTGCCTTTAATTGCTGTGACAAAACACTCTGACCAATATCAATCTGGGGAAGAAAGGGTCTATTCAGTTTACATCTCCTGAATCACAGTTCATCCTTTAGGGAGCTCAAGGTAGGAACTCAGGGTAGGAACCTGGAGGCAGGAGCTGAAGTACAGGCCATGGAGGAACACTGCTCACTGGCGTTGCCCCCCTGGCCCATGCTCAGCCTGCTTTCTTATGCAATAGACAACCTACCCAGGGACGGCACTGCCCGTTAAGTGGGCTGGACCTTCCTGCAGCACTCTTCGAGAAAATACCCCACAGACATGTCCACAGGCTAGTCCAATGGAGAAAATTCCCCAGTTAAGGCTCCCTCAACCCAGGTTTGACACTAA
Source organism: Eospalax fontanierii (assembly GCA_035773235.1). Lineage (NCBI taxonomy): Eukaryota > Metazoa > Chordata > Mammalia > Rodentia > Spalacidae > Eospalax > Eospalax fontanierii. The sequence goes on from CM069546.1 coordinate 15,872,949, forward strand.
AGCTATCGAGCACAGCATCTGACATCTTCTCTTGGATGCACTTCTCCCATCTGTCACTGAGGGTTAAGTTAGTTTGACCTCTGAGCTTCCTCTCTGATCAGGCATTCTGCGATTCTAGTCTGGAGCTAGAAATGTATCGTGCTGGGCTTATTTATAGAAACTGTTACAGCAACCTAACTGGCTTCCCCGTTTTTTTTTTTTTTTTCCACGTTCCAATCCTTAACTGGCCTCCCTAGCACCAGGCTTCCTAAAGAGTAGTTCTGAGCCTGTTGCTCAGGATCTCTACACCAGAGTCCAACCATCAGCACCATCTTGGTCTTTCTCCTGCTTTTTCAACCTTCTCACTTGTTGTTCCTTGTCAAAGAGAATATTGAGACTCAGGTCATTGCCTTTTCTGAGAATGTTCCCATACCACACACGTCACATGGATCTTCCTTTGGATTTATTTACTTTTTTATTTTGTGGATATGGGTGTTATGCCTGCCTGTATGTAAACACTCCCATGTCATAACAATGCCCTTACGGGACAGAAAAGGGCATTGGATCCCCTGGAACTGGAGTTACGGATGTTGTTAGCTGCCTTGTGGGTGCTGGGTCTTCTGCAAGAGCAGCCAGTGCTCTTAACTATGGTACCATCTCTCCGGTCCCCATTTTCCTCTTTCAAACTGCAATATTTTTCACATGCCATAGGTGTTACGGTTGTTAATAATTTATGTCTTATTTGGGAAAATTTTACATTAAAAATCTTTATTTCCATCTTCTCTTGCAAGATCATAAGGTCTGTTGTATTCTTTTTGCTTAGTCTTAGGGATTAAACCAAGGTCCTTGCACATGCTGGACAAATACTCTTAACATTGAATGATGCCCACAGTTCTCTTTTCATCTTTAGTTTTCATTGTGAGACAGTTTTACTAAGTTGGCCAGGCTGACCTTGAACTCACTCTGTAGTATAGGCAGGCCTTGAACTGGGGTTCCTTCTGCCTCTAGTTGTTGGGATCTGAGTCCTGTGCCAATCTATCATGTGTTTTTAAAGGTAGGAGTGAGCACACTACAACCTATGGCCACATTTGATCTGGCCCCTTGATTTGTCAATAAAGTTTTATGTGCACACAACCATGCTCATCTCCTTACATAGTCTTATTTGCTGCCTTCTTACTGTGGTGGCAGAGATGAGGAATTGTAAGGGGAACTACATAGTCTGGAAAGCCTGTTTACCATTTAGCTCTTTACATGAGACATTTCCTGACTCTCCAGAACTTGGGAGCACACAGTGGTACCCTGTAAATGGAGCCATGTGGCTGAATGTGGTGGTACATGGTTGTAATCTCAGCACTTGGAGAGCTAAAGGAAAGAAGATCAGGATTTTATGGTCATCCTCATCTACATGGCAAGTTCAAGGCCAGCCTGGGCTATATGACAAGTAAGAATAAATGAATTAATGAATGAATGAATAGAGCCATAATTCAGGGCTCTTCTTCACTGATCCATATCAAACCTGGCCAATTGCAAGCATTTATCCTGCCCTCCTAAGTCTCTGATCCATTTGAGATTTTCATTCCTGTTCATCTTTTAAAGTACATGCTAATATGACACAGCGCTCACTATATCATGTAAGAAAGCAATTTATAAATACCCAGATACATTATTTTCCCAGTACAAGCTTTGAGGATCAATTTAGTCTTACAGATTTTACACTTTTTAATTTTAACTTATTTTATGTGTATGACTGTTTCACATGCATGTATGTGCACCAGGGTATGCATGTATGTACACCCATGCATGCAATGTCTACAGAGGTCAGAAAAAAGGCATCAGATCCTCCAGAACTGCTGTTAAAGAAGGTTGTGAGCTGCCACTTTGGTGCTGGGAACTGAACCCTGGAAAAGCAACTTAACAGGTGAGCCATCTCTTAGGTCCCAAAGTTTTTATTTTTAATTGCATGTGTGTGTGCATATGACAGTTGGTGACCACAGTAGTCGGAGATATTAGGTCCCTTTGGAGCTGGAGTCACAGACGATTGTAAGCACCCACTGTGGGTGCTGGGGGAAAACTCTGGTTCTCTGCAAGAGCAACAAGTGCTTTTAAGCACCCAGCCATCTCTCCAGCCCTGTGACGAAGTTTAATAACATTCCTCAGTAACTACAGTTACTATCAGTCACTTCCTGTCATTAAAATTGCAAGGTCAAAAGTCCAAATTCCTGCTGTGTGATCTGGGTAGCCCCAGGAAAGCTAGGCTGAATCTTCATGGCCTCATCTAAAAACGAGGAAGGCAGAAATGCCTACTTTTGGACTGATCTGAAAGGATGAAGTTCATTCATTGATATCCATTGTGTGTTGGGCACTGGGCTAAACCAACACCTTCCCAGTTACTTATGTCATATAGTCTTAGTCCACATCTGAGTTCAACCACACTGGTGGGGGGGGGGTGCACTAAGTCCCCTCTGGTTGCCAGAACCTTCTTCAATGAAGAAATGTAGCTAGACCCCAGGTAAGCACCACCTGAGAGTCATGTAGTCAAGGGGGTGTGGGACACGGGGGTCAGAAGATGGGCACCTCGTTGTGCCATCTCTTTGGGAAGTGTTCTATATTCTTCTTAGAGGTCTGGGGGCCTCCATTTCCTGGAGTGCATAGTGAGGCATTAACTCCTCTCGGTTCATTTAGTACATTTGCCGGCTCACCTCTGCTTTCTAGCACTATCTTCCAAGCACAGGCCCATATCCAAATCTTTGTCTCAGTGTCTGCTTTAGGGGAAATCCCAAATAAAACAAATCATAAACAAGCTAAATGGAGAAAGTACGGGAGGTTATAAGAACCACAGCGAATTAAGACAGGGACGAGCAGACTGAATGCTCACAGACCACCCGGCACTGGTATAGGGGTCCTAGGACCATAGGAGGGCTCTAGCCATGTGCTACGTGACCAGGGAAACAAAACAGAGACCTGGGAACAGTGGGTGCTGCAAGGCTTCAAGCGGGGATGTGCTTGGCATGTCAAAGCAAAGAAAGGGCAGTGAGTTTAGTGAGTGACGAAAGGAGGTGGAGAGGAAGGCCATACTGCGAGAGACTTTGCTGTAATCCGCTGTAATGACTTGGGACTTCATTCTAAATGCCGTGGATAAGGAAGTCAATGGAAGGTTTTAAGCAAAGGAGTCTCGGGGCTTGATCTACAGTTTCAAAACATCTCCATGGCTTTAGTGTGACAGCAGGTTACAGCAGGGAGTGAAAACAGGTGCCTACGAAGGAGAGCAATGAGCATTTCCAGCCAGTATGATGATGGCTTGGCCTGGTGCTGTGAAAATGAAGATAGAGGTAGGTTTGGAAATATTTTTGCAGAAAAAGAGCAAACCAAACAAGAATGTCAGCCATCTTTCCAGATTAAAGATAAACCGCTCAACACTCAGTAAATCCCCAAGAGGCAGATATCATTTTTGGCTTCATTTTACAGATGGGGAAGAAGTGAAGGCACAGAACAATTGAGTGACCTAAGGTTGCTCAAATTTGAACCACTACTTTAGTTACCACTGACCTCCAAATTCTTTCTTCTACCACTGAGCTACAGTCCTCACTTGAGTGTGTGTGTGTGTGTGTGTGTGTGTGTGTGTGTGGTGTGTGCTGGATGGAGCCCAGGGCTTCATTCATGCTAGGCAAGCACCCTAGCCAATGCTCTGATCACTTAAGTTCCCTACCTTGTTAGATTCATCTTCTTCTTCAAGGATCAGATATGAGGGCGAAGGCAAAGGCGCCAAGCTCTATGAGCCCGGGAGTCCACGTGTAAGTGAAATTTACTAAGCCAGAACAGACCAGAATCCATCCATTCATGCTTCAGTGCCACACAGTAAACTGCACTTAGATCAGGTTCCAAAAATAGATTCACAACAACCAGCCCGGAGGGGCCCAATGAACTGGGCTCCCCACCCCAGCATTAGCTCTATAGATAAGGAGACTAAGTTGGTGATACACACCTATAATCCCAGTACTTGGGAGGCTGAGGCAGGAGGATCTCAGAGTTCCAGGTCAACTTGAGCTAAAGAGTAAAACCTTATCTCAAAACAAGAAAAAAAAAATGTTTTGGGGCTGGAGAGATTTAAGATCATTGGCTGCTCTTGCGGAGGACCTAGGTTCGGTTCCCAGCATCCACATGGTGGCTAACAACCAGATTTGTATCTCCAGTTCCAGAGGATCCAACACCCTCTTTCTGACCTCCTCAGGCATTGCACGACACAGATGCACATGCACGAATGCAGGTAATACACTGAAATATACATAAAATAATGATAAAATATTCTTGAAATAACAAGTCTGCCTTTCATTTTCTAGTTCTGATTTTTTTCAGCCATTCAGCTTATAAAGCTTACCTGTTGGACGTGTTCCTAGATCATCCTTCTCTTCTGTTTGTAAAGAAGACGTCCAACTGCTGAGTCATGAACAACAGGCCAGGCAGATCTTGACACATTCACTTGGCTGACTGTGTGCCCTTCAGAACCAGGATTTGTGGTGTGAAACTGTTCCTGGGGAGACATGAACATGGGTCTACTAACCCCAAATGGGGAACCAATGACAGACCAAATAATGACATCATCAGAATCCAGTTTGGTGAACCAATGAGTTTTACTGGGGTCACTGCAGGAGCATGAGTGAGGACTTACAGAAAAAATACACACAGCAGCAACACCAAAGCCCAGTCCAGCACAGGCAACAGTTCACTAAAGCAGGAAATTTGGAGCCACCTGCACAACCTACAGGCTGCTCAGCAGGCTGAAGGCGCTCCTTTCCCAGGACCTGTTGGTTTGAGCTTCTCCTAGGCTGTTAGGCTTGTCTCAACTTCTTTGAGTATCTGAGCTGATCTAAGAGAATCTTCCGGCCATACTCTTCAGGAGGGAGGAACCTAGTGGACCTGATCAATTTCAGGGAATTCCTGAAGCTACTGAGTTGTTTAGCTTCCTGAACTTAAGTAGCTTTCTTGCAGAACTGAACGTTTCACCTCCTCTCAAAACATCCTGTTTACCGTTCCAAATTTAGAACATCCTATTTTTGACCTCCCTTCAGATATTCTGTTTAACTTTGTAAGTGTTAAATATTCTGTTTACCACCCGTCAGACATCCAGCTTCCCTCCAAAATGGAAGGCTTTACTCCCAGGAAATTGTTACATAATAGCATTGCTATTGGGGTGCCCTGTCTCCAGCTTCCACAACACCACTGTGATGTCAAGGGAAGACTTCTACCTTGTCTTGTGCTCCTGGTGGCCCCGACCCTGCCTCTCCCAGGTATTATCTCCAGACCCTCTTTTCTTGCCTGTTACCACGAGACCCGCAGGCCTCACAGTCCAGTCCTTGTCCATTCAAAACTCAAAAACTCATGGCCTTTATTCTCCCCTATTCTGATTCGGTCTCCTGAAACACTACTAGACCAATCCTCTCAGTGCCTTCTTTTAGTTTCTAGCTCTTTCCCAGTATACTCAAATTCCCTTAGGGTCTTAAAAAAACAGCCCAAGCCCTGGGCTCCTTGCCAGACCAATTATGTGCTTTCATTTTCCCTGGTGTTTAATTTGAGCCCAGTAGAGGCAGGGTCGACAGACCTGGGTGTTCCTGCCAGCTTGGCTTCCCTGGCAGGTTCCTTAGAGGTGGGGTGGGCTTGTTGCCCTTTACCTCCTCTGCGTGGTGGGTGTGGAGGTAGGCTGGGCTTCTCCTCACCTCCCTGGCCACACACAGCTGCTCTGGTCTCTTCATTTTTCCTGTAAAGTTTTCAGGCTGTGAACTTCATGGCAAGAGAATGCTCCCCATCCCTTGACTCTGCCATAGCCCACAGTCATTCTTGGTTGACTGAAGATTGCAGTGTTAGGCTTACTGTTGCGCTCTCATGCAGTACCTGTTTTACCTCTCCATACTTTCAAAATGCAGTCCCATAGGTTTGTCTTAGCAGCCTGCCCTGCTTTCTTCCACTCTCCTGTCTTCCAGCACTCTTCTCTTTGGTGTTACCCCATCCAAAACCTCAATTTCAAATCCAGTCACTGAGTATCACTTTCCACCTTTCCCAGCTCACTTCCTCCAGCCCCAGCTCCCAGCTATTCTTGAAATCCCAGTCTGACCCCTTTTCTGTCTTACCTCCTCTCTCCACCTTGTCCAGGTCCATCAGCCAAATCTCCCCACCACATCCACCCGTAGGATTCTTACCACTCTCATGACCTGAGGGGACATGCACTCAGCTGTCCTTGGACTCTGGCTGAGCCCTCTGCTTGGAATGCTCCAGCCCTGAGCAGCCAAGTGGGATGGACAGTCTTCCGGTGAAATCACTGCCATGAGGCGCTGTAAGCGTCCCATCCAGCTGGGCACTGTCCTGAATTCCTCTTGTTCAATGGCTCTCAAAGGTGATCCCTGGACCAGTAACAGGGATCCTGGGAGTTTTGGAGAGATGTGAATTTCTCAGGCCCTGGTTTGCCCCTCCTGAATCACAGAATCAGCTCTGGGAGTGGGTTCTGCTTGCCATAAGTGTAGGGACAAATCAAACTCAGATCTCTTAGGTTGTAATTGTCTGCCCTAATTACAAGTGCTAACACTTCAGCTCGCATTCTGGCACCAAGTCAAGACCCACAGATGACAAGGTCTGAGTTGTCCAATACAAATAACCTCTGAGGGACAGACAGGTCCTGGACCAACCAATTCGAACGTTACACTAGCCAGCAAAGTCACGCAACCATAAGAGCGGACTGCACCTTGGGGAGTGCACGCAGTTCCCTGATCTGACTCTAGGGACTGCAGCCCAGCTTGCCCTTTGATTTGTTCTGTTTGCCAAATTATGTAAATAAATTTTTCCTTTTTGCATCAAAGTGGAGTCCTGGGGTTTGTTTCCACTTCTTGGACCCTAACATTTTTGGAGGTTCCACCAAGATCTGGGAGCATAAAACCCACTCTGAGTTGTGTGCCAATGTAGCCAGCCTCAGTGAGTATCACTGGTTCTCTCTCTCTTTCTCTGTTTTTCTTTCTCAGTAGTCTGGACAAACTGGGGCTCAGTGGAGATCGGGTGGACTCGCCATTGATCTCTGAGCAGGAGGGGACTGGAGGATACTTCAACCCCTCCTCTGCTAACAGGTTGCAGATAAGCCTGATGTGGCATCCAGGCCTATGGAACCCAGAGTCTGTGTCCTGCCGGACGTGGAATCTGGGCTGGCCAGACCTTCTGTAACAGGGACAGGAGCCGTCTTTTCAGCGGACTTGAGTGCTGCGAAATCCCTCTCTCCCCCAGCAGGGCCTGCCCGCTCACACCCTCTACTCCCTGCTCTTGGAGATCTGCCCCGGCTATTGTATTCTTATCTTACTTCTCTTGATCCTCACCCCTGTCCTCATATTGTTCTTTTTTGAGGTATATCCCACCATGGGTCAAAAGGTCTCAACTACTCCTCTTGACCTAATCCTTAACCATTTTTAAGATTATAGGCGGGCAGCCTCAACCATGCCTGGACTCCATGTCAAACCAGCTCGCCTCCAGACTCTCTGCACTATAGAGTGACCCTCTTTCAAAGTTGACTGGCCACTGGAAGGATCCTTTAACTTGTCTCTCTTTACAGGGCCCAAGGAATTATTTTCCAGGAGCCCAGACATCTGGACCCGATCCCCTATATTCTAGGTTGGCAATATCTGGTCGCCAACCCCCCTGACTTGTTGCGCGCCCTGTTGCCCCTGTCAGCTGGGCCAAAGGCACCAACCACTCTGCTCCCTTTGAGAAAGGCCCAAGTCAAGAGCTTACCCAGACCTGGGATTTTCTCCTTCGTTCCGGAGGAAGATTTACTTCCTCCCCCCACAGACCCACACGGGGACCGCAGGACAGGCCTGTAGAGCAGGAACCCCAAGTCCCTTCCTCGTCTGACTCATCCAGATCACCATCCCCTACTCCCATGGCCGAGCCCAGCCCATTACATACCCATTCCCAGGGGAAAATATAATAGTCCTAGCCCTACCCCTGAGGGAGGTTGGCCCCCTGGGGAAAACGGAGTAGCCTTCTTGGTCTACTTCCTTTTTTCTACTAGTGATCTGTATAACTGGAAGTTACAGACCCCTTCTTTTAAAGACAAGCCTCAGGTGTTAAGTTTTCCTCTTAGACATTGTCCTATTCACCCATCAACTGACCTGGAATGACTGCCAGCAGTTATTGAACATCCTGTTCACCATGGAGGAGAGAAACCGCATCATCTGGGAATGTAGACATGCAGTCCCTGGGGATGATGGGCAGCTAACCAAGAACGAAGACCTAATCACAGCCAATTTTCCCCTCACGCGTCCTAATGAGGGATGGGACCACAATACTCTGGAAGGTAGGGAGCACCTAAAGGTCTCTCGCCAGATTCTTATGGGGGGAGTCTCTGAGCAGCAGCTAAACACCCTACAAACCTATCTAAGGTCAGTCAGGTAGTGCAGGAAAGAAATGAGTCTCCTGCAGCTTATTTAGAACGCCCTCTTGAAGCCTTTCAAATCTACTCTCATATTGGTCCTGAGGCCCTGGCAAATCAAATGGCTGCCAACATGGCTTTTGTCAACCAAGCTGCCGCCAACATAAAATGAAAACTTTAAAATTTAGAAGGTTTTGAAAGTAGAAACTTGTCTGAATTATTGGCCGTTGCTACTAAAGTTTTCAACAACAGAGATACCACAAGAAAAGGCAAACCAAGCGGTTGGCCAAAATTGTATTGGCTGAGAGGGTGACAAACCCAAAAGGGAACAATAAACCTCCAAATAGTAAAGAAATTTGAGCCCCAAGGCCCTCCCAAGGGAACTGGCCAACATTGAAAAGAGATCAATGTGCTTACTGCAAACAAAAAACAAAACAAAACAAACAAACAAACAAACAAAAACAACAACAACAAAAAAGTGTTTGGCCCACTGCCCCCAGAAAAGGGGACCACAATCCTCCCCTCCTCCTAAGGTTTTGGAATTGGCGGGCTTAGAGACCGAAGGGGCTGGGGCTCCCGCACCTCCACCATGAGTCCTGGGTCACCTTGCAAGTGGAGGGACGAGCCGTTGATTTCCTGGTTGACACCGGGACACAATATTCTGTTTTAAAGGAGTCTATGGGAAAATTAACTAGTAAACAGACCTGGGTACAGGGGCCCATGGGAATCGCCCAGCACCCTTGGACTACAAGGAGAAAAGTGGACCTAGGGAAAAACAAGGTCTCCCATTCCTTCGTGGTAGTCCCAGAATGCCCGTACCCTTTGCTAGGAAGAGACTTATTGAACAAAATGAAAGCTCAAATTCATTTTACCAGGAAAGACCCTCCCAATGTGACTGTACTGGACCACGGCTTATGTCTTTTGCCTACAATTAAGAGGAAGAATGGCAGCTCCACACTCAGCCAACCACTAGGCAAGATCAGGCCACCATCCTCTGGGATTTCCAAAATTCCATTCCAGGGGTCTGGGCTGAGACTAACCCACTGGGAAGGGCCATTAAGCAACCTCCAGTTATAATACCTTTAAAGGCAAATGCCCAGCCCATAAGGATAAAGCAATATCCAATGACCTCAGAAGCCAGAGCGGGAATTGCAAAACACATAGGTCACCTAAAAGAATTTGGTATTCTGATTCCCTGTCAGTCCTCTTGGAACACCCCTCTCCTGCCGGTCAAAAAGCCGGGGACCAACGACTTTCACCCAGTGCAGGATCTGAGGTCAACAAAAGGGTGGAGGACATCCATCCTACCGTCCCCAACCCTCACACCCTACTGAGTTCTCTCTCCCTGAAAAGGAAAGTTTATACCACTCTAGATCTTAAGGATGCCTTCTTCAGTTTAACCTCGGCAAAAGAAAGCCAACTCATTTTCGCCTTCGAATGGCGGGACCCAGAGCCAGGGTTCAATGAACAGCTCACAAGCGTGAGCTACCACAAGCGTTCAAGAACTTGCCCACCATCTTTGATGAAGTCCTGCACCAGGACTTAGAGGAATATCAGACCTTACACACAGAGGTAAGCCTTCTACAATATGAGGATGATCTCCTGATCACCGCAGAGGACAAGGACACTTGCTTTCTAGCCACTAAAGACTTGCTCCACACCTTGGACCAATTGGGATACAAGGTATCTGCCAAGAAGGCCAAAATCTGTGCTTCCGATGTAATGTAATACATATTAAAGGATGGACAAAGATGGCTGTCACCAGCCAGAAAACAGGCTATCACAGGGATCCCCAAGGACCTGCAAGCAATTGCGAGAGTTCCTGGGGTCAGCAGGGTTCTGCCATCTATGGATACCTGGGTTTGCTGAGCTAGCAAAACCCTTGCATGAGGTTACCCGAGGAAATGAGTCTTCCTTTCTATGGACTGAGACTCAGGAAAAGGCCTTCCAAAAGATTAAGGAAGCCTTATTGCAAGCCCCGGCCTTAGCTCTACCAAATGTCAATAAGCCCTGTTATGCCCAGGTCACAGAGTCCCCTCAGAGACCACCACAGAGGCCAGATCCGATGCAAATACAAAAAGGATCTTTATTTGCAAGCTCGAGCTCGGTCCACAGTCTGACACACTGACGCAGCGGGTGATAGGACAGTGGCCCCAAATAAAGGGAAAGGAGTTCTTTTATTGGGTTGGAACAAAGGGAAGTGGGTCAAAAGCTGGGATTGGTTAAGAAAGCCCGTGCACGCCAAAGCAGCTTACAATGATTGGTTACAAAGATTATTCATATCAAAAGACAGGTGACAAGGAACTTATGGCTTCTTACTGGTGGGTCTGTCCTGGAATGTGCTTACCAAAGAATGCTTCAAGGTCTCGGGCTTGTTTGGGTTTCTGATTTTAGCCTGGGTCATCCTGACCGGACTCTATGCATTCCCTTTAAGCCATAAACAAGATATTTTGGTAAAACCACCTGGTATCTGAAGGCCACGTCCTTGCGAATATTTAACTATGAGGGTGGGAAAGAAATTCTGGGACTGAGAAGCCAAGCTTATGTGGCTGAGGCTTTTTCTAACAAGATGGAGTCAGATTTGCTTGATTTTATATTTCGGGTTTGGAGACTTTCTCAGCCCTACCAACTTTTTGTGGATGAGTGGGTTGGCATAGCTAAGGGGGTCCTAACACAGCTTGGGCCCTGGAAGAGACCTGTGGCCTATTTATCAAAACAACTGGACCCTGTAGCATTGGGATGGCTGCCTCCGAATCATTGCAGCGACAGCCGTACTGGTTAAGGATGCTGATAAATTAACCTTGGGACAGCCCCTCACAGTCACTACCCCTCATTCGATAGAGGACATCCTCAGAAATCCCCCTGACAGCTGCATGACAAATGCTCAACTGACCCATTATCAGGCCCTGCTCCTTAATCCCCGCCATATCCAGTTCCTCTCCAGTACTGCACTCAACCCTGCTACCATATTACCGGAAGCAGACCTTGAAATCATGCATGACTGTCTAGAAGTGCTCCACAGAATGCACGGAACCTGAGAAGACCTAATGGATGTCCCATGGTCACAACCGGACATGGTTCTGTTCATGGATGGCTCCAGTTTTGTTAAGGAGGGAACGCGGAGGAGGGGCAGCGGTGGTCACTACATCCCAGACGCTCTGGGCTTCTTCTCTACCAGCTGGGACATCAGCTCAGAAAGCCGAAATCATCACCTTGACACAGGCCCTTAAACTGAGCAAGGGTCAAACTGCTAACATCTTCATGCACAGCCGCTATGCCTTCCCCACGGCTCATGTCCACCGTGCTATTTACAAAGAAAGAGACCTCCTTAACGGCTGAAGGAAAAACTGCCAAAAATAAACAAGAAATCCTAGACCTCCTGGAAGCCCTTTGGCTACCCAAGAAAATGACCATCATCCATTGTTCAGGCCATCAAAAAAGAAATTCTGTAGAGGCACAAGGGAACAGGTAGGCGGACTTTGCAGCCAAGGAGGCGGCTCTAACTGCCCCAAGGCTACTAGTTGTCCTACCAGAGCCTCTCCTTCCAGAAGAGCCCTCCTACTCAGCTCAGGGCGATCAGGACTTAGCTACTCTGCTGAACACCAAGCTCAAGCATGGACGGAGATACACCTCTCATGGAAAACTCATTTTACCCTGAAGGCTGGCAGAGGACCTAATATACAAGCTCCGTAAAGGAACTCATCTGGGAAGGAGAAAACTACAGGAGCTGCTGACCCCATATCACGTTTTCGGTTTAACTAAAATAATAAAAAACAAGCTCTCCAGATGTCTTTCCTGCCAAGTGACCAAATGTTTAGGACTAAAGGAAGTAACATGCCCCCAGCTAGAAGACAGAGGGGCACTGCACCAGGAGTCCATTGGGAAGTGGACTTTACTGAGGTGAAGCCTGTCAGGTATGGTTATAAATACCTTTTAGTTTTTGTAGATGCATTGTCAGGATGGGTTGAAGCTTTCCCCACAAAAGGAGAAATAGCATCAGTGGAATTAAAAAGATCATCAATGAATTAATACCAAGTATGGACTCCCCTCTGTGATTGGATTAGATAATGGACTGGCATTCATCTCTAAGGTAATCCAGGGGCTAGTTTAAACATTGGGGACTAATTGGAAGTTACATTGTGTATATCATCCCCAAAGTTCAGGACAGATAGAAAGGATGAAGCAGACCCTTAAAGGGACCTTAACTAAATTAACCCTAGAAACTGGTGATGACTGGACAGGCCTCCTACCCTTTGCCCTATGTAGAGTTAAAACACCCCCTACACCCAAGGCCTAACACCCTATGAAATCATGTATGGAAGACTCCCCCACCCCGCTCCCTAAGCTACCGTCAGATATGTTAATTGATTTACCTGACAGAATGAGAAAATGATAGACTTAGTCACCAGAACTGGTATGAGTCCTTGTTTTTAAGATCCCCCTGGTTAGCCTCCTTACGCACAGCAATAGCAGTCCCACTATTCCTTTTCCTTCTGGCCCTTACTTGTGGAAACTTGTATGCACTCCTTAATGCACTTACCAATTTTATCAGAACCAGAATGCAGTTCATCCAGCTTATGGTCTTGTGCACTCATTATGCGCAACTCAACCAATCCCCGGATGACTATGTCTATGAGAACATAGAATTTCCCCAAACTACTGCCCCTCTCCACTGAAATGCATTGTCTAACTGCCTTTTCTGCTTCTGTAAAATGCTTGTCTTAAAGATTTAATCCACTTACCATTCCAAGAGGGGAAATGTGGGGACAAAGTAAACTCAGGCCTCTTAGATTTTAATCGCTGTGCCCCCACATTCTGAGTGCTAACACTTCAGCTCGCATTCTGGCACCAAGTCAAGACCCCATGGATGACGAGGTCTGAGTTGTCCAATACAAATAATCTCTGAGGGACAGACAGTCCTGGACCAACCAATTCCAAGGTTACACTAGCCAGACCAGTGTTTGAGGACAAGGATTTAGAACTGTCACAAAGAAGTGAGTACTGTGAGATCTCATTCATGTGCAGAATATAATAGAGATCTTATTCATGTGCAGAATATAGTAGAGTTCATTTTATAGAAGCTGAAGAGAATGATGTTACCAGAGGCTGGACAGGGTGGAGAATGGCTGCAGGGGGGGCGGGTGCTGTTGTGCATAGGGTGGCTGCAGGTGACAATAACATACAGTATATTTCAGGAAGCTACAAGAGGGAGGGATTTTTGTGTGTGTGTGTCTTTTTGAACTTGCTATTTAGACCAGACCGGCCTCGATCTCAGAGATCCACTTGCCTCTGCCTCCCAAGTGCTGGAATAAAAGGCACATGCCACCACTCCTGACTAAAAGAGAGGACTTTTTATAATTTGTGTTTTTCAGATAGGTTCTCATGTTGTTCAGTTCGGCCTCAGATTCATTCTGTGTCAAGAATGACGTTGAACTCTTTTACCTGCTAAACACTGGGATTACAAGTATGTGTCACCAGGCCTGGCTCCTCTTTTCTTTCTCCCCTTCTCGTCTTCTTCCTCTTCTCCTCCTCCTCACTTTGTAGCCTTGGCTGTCCTATTACTCACTGCGCAGCAACCAGGTTGACTTTAAACCCTCAGTGATCCTCCTGCCTTGGTTTTCCACAGTATCAACAGCTGTGTATCGCCACAACTGGCTGATTTTAAAACAGCACAATAAAGAAATAATAAGTGTTTGTGGGGATAGGTATGTTTAACAGGTTTGTAATACTATACAATGCATATATTTATCAAAGATTTCATAGTACATATTAATGTGTACAATTTAAATCATTTTATGTACCAATTATTTTTTTTTCATCTTTGAGACAGGGTCTCCACCTGTAGCCACAGCTGGCTTGAGACTCACTGTGTAGACCAGGCTAGTATTGATCTCAGAGAGATCCACTTGCCACTGCCTTTCATGTGTTGGGATTAAAGGTGTGTACTACAATGCCTGGATCAGTTAAATTGTGAAAAAGATGCACCCCCAATACAAAATATGCACTGACTATCTGGGCTTCCAAGGTCAAGACCCACTACAGTCTTCAACAATCTTTGTTCACTTTTGTTGCATAGAAAAGCAGTTTTCTCTCTGCTATGAGGGATGGACTTCCAAATGTGATTGACAGCCAACTAACCAATGGCTTAAGGGGGAAGGTTTAGCAGAAATGCAGGGAAGGCTGGGAAGGAGAGAGGTGGGCGTAGTGCCACGTCTCCATCTTGGGTGCATGCTCCAGAGTTCCGGGGGGACTTGTGATCAAAATGCAGGCTCCACCATATGAAATCTCTGTCCTTCTCTCCCTGGGGATGAATCCATTGTAAGTAACATGGAATAAACTAATTTCTCTAAAGAACATTCTCTATTCAGTTGGTTCAAACCTGGGGGTGGGGTGCAGGCCTCACCATGAGAGAATTCATGATATAGATGGCATAGTCAAGCAGGACCGACTGACAAAGGAGAATGCTCCCATGAAAAGGAGTTATGGAGCTGCAGTTGATATGGGAACCATCAAAGGAAAAAGTATGGGCAGAGGAAATTTAATATGGTAGATTATCCCTATAGGACTGGTATGTATGGCGGCCATTGCAGGGTTGGGGTGATTAATAGTGAAATATGTAATTAAGATGAACTTGCCTAAGCAGATGAGATCGATGGGACAAATACTGGTGGTGATGGCTGGTGGAGACTCCATGGAGGAGGCTGTGGCGCGGGACCAGTTCGAGATGGCAGTCTCAGGCTGAGGTCTTAGCACAAAAGGAAATTCAAAGTGTGAGAGATGAATTAAATCGAGAGAAAGATATGAGTCTTGCTTCTTTGATACTAGCCGCTGAGCTTGCTAGCAAATTGGATAAAAGAGAAAAGGAGATGGAGCTTTTGGCCTGCCGCTTTTTACAGCCAGGAAGTCGAAAAGGACGAAAACCCAGGTCAGGTTGATAATGCAGGACCCATCCTGGGACCTAAAAACCTGGAACCCTTGAGAAGAAGCAAGCAACCCAAAAGAGGCTAAAAATGCCCCCCAGATTCCACCTGTAATACAAAAGAAAAAAAAAATCTAAATGTCAACATGCTGATGGAGGCCTTAAAAAAAAAACCTAAGGATTTAGTGAATAGAGGCTTTTCAGCCCTAGAGCTGCTGGAGATAGGGAGGACATTCAAACAAGCTGCAAAAGAGCCTGTCATCACCTGGCTCCTGAGAATATGGGACAGAGGAGCAGGTGATACTAATCTGAATGCTGCCACGGCAGGACAGCTGAGACACATAACAGCTCACCCCTCCTTGAGATTTAAGCTGCATAACCTGGTACAAAACAAGGGAAATCAGTCTTTGATGAACTGGCTTGTGCACGCCACTGGAGACACTTGGTCATCACCAGCGGAGATCCCCGTGAATTTCAGGAGCTGGAGCAGGACACGAGAAGGACAGGTGCTGTTAAGAGAGCTGGGTATGAGGACATCAATATACGGTAGCCCATTCACTGGACCAGGTAAGACTGTGTTCACTAGAGATTTAATGAGGGACTTCATTGAACAAGGACCTCGACATTGGTATGGAGGTTTAGTGTCCCTACTAGATCCCCTAGTGGGACAAGAGCTTTACAAGACTGGAGAGGCTTTGATAGATTAAACAACCTGGACCAGTGTGTAAAGTATGTCTGTAGAAGAATAGAATGGCCTAAAAGATGTGTAAGGGAGGCAAAATAGAAAAGGAGGTCTGCTTGGGTTACTTATAGACAAATGTGGAGAGACTTGTGTTTAGCCCAAGTTCCTAATAAAAGGATTGATAAAAAGCCAAATTCTGTGCTA
Organism: Eospalax fontanierii; assembly: GCA_035773235.1. Taxonomy (NCBI): domain Eukaryota; kingdom Metazoa; phylum Chordata; class Mammalia; order Rodentia; family Spalacidae; genus Eospalax; species Eospalax fontanierii. The sequence goes on from CM069546.1 coordinate 15,889,134, forward strand.
AAGCAGCTCTGGAAGGCTTTAAGCCCTGAGAAACAGTTCACAAAGGTACACAGAAGATGAAGATTATCCCAGGGGTGGATACTAACCCCCCCCAGAGTAAACGGGGTACATTCCTCCCTGTGACTGGCTATTCCAGGGGTGGAGACAGTTTGCCCAGCCAGGGCCTCTCCCAACAGCCAGGTGTGGTCAATGGAGAGACCACAGGTAAGGCTAGGGTCAGGAGTCAGATCAAGGTCTCCCTAGACCTAGGAAACAAGAGGTGCGACAGGGGCAAGAGAAGCCTCATTTCCCCTTATCCCCATGTAGGACCTATGTTGGGCCAGCACCAACGAGGTTGGCAAAGATAAAGGGATGCATGGAGACTCCATGTGAGAAATCCAGGACATTAAATGGACAACATGCCATTGTACCCAACATGGATCTGCTGAAAAAACAGCTGATGCAAATGAAAAAGAATTTTCCTTGCTATGTTAGACCTTGTAGGTATATATAATGTTAACTTCTGAGTGCTTTACAGATATGAAACCCAGTTGAGAGGTGTCAAGTACACCTGAAGGAACAAGAATGGAATGTAACTCATATAGGGTACAAGGGAGAAGTATAGCTGTGAAATTCTGGGAGTTCTATGGGCCTAGGCCTTTAGATGCCAAAGACTAAAGGTATACTTTATATGATTGTTAACTAGCAATTCCGGTACCAGGTGTGGGTTGCTCCCCCTGTGAGCTGTTAGTGAAAGGAGCCTTGGAAGCCCCCTTCTACCAAACAAAAGGCAATTGCCACATTATAATGCTGTTTGCACACTGGAAGTGGACAGTGAGGCCCTGTTACTGAAGATGTGACATGGTTCGATTATGGAAAGCAAGATCTAGCTGGGACTGAGGGGAAAACTCTCCACATTTGGATGGCTGGCTTTCAGAGTGCTAGAGGGTGCTATGTAGGCTGCTATGGGAGAATGGTCCTGAAACACTCTGATTAAGGACAGATCTTGCGTACTTCACTGTCAAATGTCTCTAAAGGTGTGATAGAGGCTGGTCTGGTATGTGCATCCACAGCATATTTAAAATTGGATTCAGAGCCCACTTTTCAGGGAAGGCACACACACATCTGATATTAGGAAAAGAATGTCGACCCCCAATGGTGAGGGGAAGAGTTTTAAGTCCCCATAAAGAAGCTACGGTAATTGTTTGCAAGATAAATATGATGTGCCTACTTAGGCATTGCCTAAGCACCTGTGTTTACACCCATAGGTTAGGTCATTCAGTATTTGTGTGGATGTTGCTTTTGCTGTTGTTATTGCTGTTTTACAATTATTGTGGTTTTACAGTAGAAGGAGCATCACTGAAGCAAGATGATAATCCATGCCACAGTGGAAAGAACATCACCCTATAACTGTTATTCTCCCTCCCCAAACCCCTTTCTCTTATGGCTCAGGGACTATCTTAGAAGAGATGGCAGAAAGTATGTGAGAGCCAGAGAGAAAAAGGGGTGGGATGTTGCACAGAAAAGCAGTTTTCTCTTTGTCTGCTATGAGGGATGGACTTCCAAATGTGATTGACAGCCAACTAACCAATGGCTTAAGGGGGAAGGTTTAGCAGAAATGCAGGGAAGGCTGGGAAGGAGAGAGGTGGGCGTAGTGCCACGTCTCCATCTTGGGTGCATGTAGAGTTCCAGGGGACTTGTGATCAAAATGCAGGCTCCGCCATATGAAATCTCTGTCCTCCTCTCGCTGGAGATGAATCCCTTGTAAATAACATGGAATAAACTAATTTCTCTAAAGAACATTCTCTATCTATTCAGTCGGTTCAAACCTGGGGATGAGGTGAGGCTGAATGCCAGGCCTTACTACGAGAGAATTCATGATACAACTTTACATATAGTCAGTCACTCAGTCCCCAAAACAACCATCGGCTGACAGCCGTGCCATTTTCAAGATGAGAAAACTAAGCTGGGATGGTGGCCTGCTCTGCGATCCCAGTCCTTGGGGAGGCGGGTAGAGGCAGCTGGATAAGGAATTCAAGGTCATCCTGAGCTATATAGAGAGTTCAAGGCTAGCCTGGGATATATGAGACCCTATTTTAGCATGCATCCACCACACACACACACACACACACACACACACACACACATGTACACACATACACTGAACATAACCTAAAAGAAGAAGGATATTTGTTGTTATTGTTCGTGGTTTTAGCCTGTGGTTTCTTGGCTCCGTGAACTTTGGCAGAGCGCATCTCAGCAGAGGGAGCACCCAACAAAGAGTGACCTTCCTTCTCTGTGGATGGGAAGCATAGGGAAGGGATGCTGGTGCTCCACTGGCTCTTTCTGTGTTACTTCATCTGGACCATCAGCCAGTAAGATGCTGCTGCCCATGGAGGGTAGGCCTCTCCTCCGTGATCCTCCTGGGAAACACTTTCCCAGAACTTTCTGAACTCTAGACTTAGATATTCAACTACCGGTTTTCATCTGAATTTGGATGTTGGTAAAGATGATAGTTCTCCAAAAACACATCTATTTCAAAACTTTAGAACCCGTGAATGTTACTGCTCTATTTGAATCTGGAATGTTCCCCAAAGGTTCATGGGTTAACAGCTTGACCCTTGACTTGATGCTATTGTAAGATGATAGAAACCTCAAAAGGGACGGTGGGCATCCAGCTGCTTCCCATCTCTGTATCTGTGCTATCAGGCCATGGGGTGAACCATTTGCTCCTTCCTCGGTCTCTATCGTTGCCATCTAGCACCCCCCACCAGAGATCCAGAAGCTATGAACTGGAACCTCTAAAACTGTGAATCAAACTTTTCTCTTTGTAAGCATGTTGTTTCAGGTATGTGTTATGTCATCAGAAAGCTGATTAACACAGTTATTTGGAATAAAGTTCTTTGCAGATTTAATTAAGGATCCTTAGCTGGAAATTCACTACAGAGGGTTGTAAAGAAAATACAAGAGGCCCAGAGGAGAAACACAGACAAAAGAAGAAAAAGGAATGTGACCAAAGAAAGAGATTAAAGTGGCCACAAGTTAGGAAAGAAAGACTTGATCTAGAAGAGGCAGAGAACTGCTTTTCTGTGAGACTCGTTGGAGTGCGATGGTGTACCAGTTTCACACCTCTGACTTCCAGTACTTCGAGGGAATCAGTTTCTTTTCTTTTAAGGTATCAGGTTTATGGTGGTTGGACCTGAAACTGTAGTTGTCTGACTGTCATCTCCAACCCAACATTTCCCTGAAAGAGGCTTATTTACTGACTTCCCACCCACCAGATCTGCTACCCCTTCCAGAAATAATCTTTACCATCTCAGGAAAGGTCAGGTGCAGGCTTAAAGTTGCTCCTATCAAAATTTTGAGTCATTGATGACCTGTCACACCCGAGTTACCAGCAAAACCTCTTGGCACCATGTTCAAAGAAAGTCCAAATCAGATCACTTCTTGTCTTCCTCCCTGAGACCACCTGGGTCCCAGTCATCATCATCTCCTATTTGGATTATGACAATGACCTTGTCCCTTACAGTTCTATTCTTAAGGTGACAGGTGGGTGTGGAGTCTGGGTCTATCGTAAAAGGTATTGAGCTAGCCAAGCAATCCCGGATACCCTGAAGGGACGGTAGGAGTCTAGCCTGCTCTGCCTGATGCGGTAACCTAGGTACCAGGAAGCCACTGCAGGCCTTAGCAATTGCTTCATCTTTTTCCCCACAAAGATCACCCCAGACCAGAACCAGGTTTTTGGGTTTCATTTCCTCGTTCCTAATTTCCACATCAGCCCCACAACCTTCCTGCCTTTACCTAAAGACTCCACCTTTAACTTTCCCACCTTCTGCAATGGCCAGAAAGACCTCCCTATATAAATCCCCGTTTTGGTCTCAATAACTGAACTGCCTACCAACGCAGTCTCCCGGGAATCTCTCCTGTGCACTCTGAGCCACCTGAGGACCTGTTTGATTGTCCTCCATTTTCTGGGACGGCTGGAGCACAGCAGCCATGCTGGAGATGGAGAACCATGTCGCTCCCTCTCATGGTGGTCACAGCAGATAGGATTTCCTCCTCTCTGAGTTCCCTGTCTCCCATCCAGCAGGAGAGGGCAGCAAAGGGGAGACCGGGTGCACAGCTCACCCGTTCCCCAGCCTCCTGGCCCGTCCCAGGAGACAGTCAGATGCATCCGGGGTTCCCGTCAGACTGAAGAAGTGTACAGCCAGCCAGCTCCTTGTGGTGTTACAGCTCTTTAATGTTACAGCTCTTCCAGTGGTACAGCAGGAAGCTGGTTACTGAACTCAGCAGGCACATTATAAAGGCTCAGAGCCATAGGCATTAGCATATGGTGCGAAATCTCTACCAATCATCATAGAAGAGGAAGTACCTTTGCTCCTATCACATTCCTTTTCAGACTACACGGGGAGAGGGGGGAGTGGCCTCCCATATAAGGAAGTAACATAATGCTCCAATGGTAAGCATCTCTACATTTCACCTCATTAGTATAGTATGTTTTACCTTATTAGCATAGTACATCTTTTCACCTTATTAGCATAGGACAGCATTTCACCTTATTAGCACTTCCTTTAGGCGCCATTTTAAGTATTAAGCTCTAATTTATTTCTTATGGCCCAACAGACCCACCCAGTGGGTAATGCTGTTATAGTCTAAGTCAAAACGCATCTCTGTTCTGCCCAGAACTCTCCAGTAGTTCCCATGTAAGTCAGCACCAGAGGCAAGTTCTTACTACATCCTATGGGGGCCTTCATGATCCAGGAGTTTGAAACTGCTCTGATGTCATCTTTCACTCTGCCCCCATCACTCAGCTTCTGAACTCACTGGTGTCTCACTGAAAATATTGGGGGACTTCAGGGAGTTAATAGGGATGCCAGGGTATATTTTGTGCCATTTGAGGTTTGCAGGCATGATTTGTGTGAGTGTAAGTGTTTGTGAATGTGAAAGTATACGTTTTGGTGGTGCAGTAAATGTATGTGTAGGTGCATGGGGAGTCCAGAGGTCAACAAGTATCTTTCTTGATTGCTTCCTCTCCCTCCCTCTCTCCCTCATTTGGTTTGTTTGTTTATTTTTTTGTTTTTTGAGACAGGGTCTCCTGGTAGCCCCGGCTAGTCTGGAACTAACTATGTAGACCAGGCTGGCCTTGATCTTGCAGAGATCCACCTGCCTCTGCCTCCCAGTGCTGGGATAAGGTGTGGACCACCATGCCCTGCTCACCTTTATTTTTTTAGAGATAGGGTTTCTCACTGAACCTGGATCTCCCTGTTCAACTTGACTGTTTTGGCCAACAAGCCCTGAGGGTGCTCCTCTTTCTTTCTCTTCAGTGCTTGGATTATAGACAAGTTCTGTCATGCTCAGCCTTCTATGTGGGTGCTGGGGATCTCAACTCAGGTCCTCATGCTGATTGATCCATCTCTCTGTCACCATTTTTTTTTTTTTTTTTTGACAAGGTCTTTCTTTCTGTGTATCGCAGGCTGTTCTTGAACTTTGTAAGGGCTGAAAGGACTGAAATCCAGGTCCTTCTACTTTGGTCTAGTGAGTGCTGGGATTACAGGCATGCACCACAAAGCCTGGCTATTGTGAATTTAAAGTGAGACAAATCAATCAAGGCATACTGCTGGGAATGTGTGATTTGGAGAAAAAGAAGGGATGGGTTTCACCAGATCAATATTTTGTTGGATAAGAATTATGGGAAGAAAAATTTTATGGAAAGAGAGGAACAAATCTAAGTCTACATAAAATACTCAAACCCAGAAAAGTCCCAACCAAATTAACTTCAATACTGCACTCTAGCCTATCAGTTGAAACCAAACTTCAACCCCCTAGTATGGAGGGAGGGCTTTGAAGACAAAGCAGTACATTCCAAAACCAGGAAAATAGTCAAAGCATGTTTATGTACTTTAGCCAGAAATAAATAAAAGTTCTAATGTCGCCTTTACCACCACCAGCAAGAAAAGTCGTCATTGCTTTTCAGTTCAAGAATTTACAAGTAACATGTAAAAACAAAACAAAACAAAACTCCACATCCAAACACGTTCTTTGATTTCAGCACATAACGATTTTCAGATGTTTCAGCCTGATAATGTTGTGGGTTTCTCAGACCTGTGCCTCGATTTGCAGGTCTTCAAGGACTTGCTTTCATGTGACACCCAAAGTACTTCCTCATCTGTTACTCTTAGCTGCCAAGTCCCCAAGCTGTGGCTGACTAATTGGAAACACAGGACCAAATGGAGCAACTTTATCAACGTGTTCCAGGCACCCAAGGCCACAGTCCATTTCCTCATGCCTCAGTATCATTCAAAGATTTGTCGAAAGCAAATGTCAAAATCATAGACTCTAAAGAGTGAAATGTAAAATTCGGGAGCAGGACTGTGGAGCAAAGAGTCAGCAGATGGGAGGTATGGTGGGAGGTCCCCCTGCCTATTCCAGGTCCCACTAACCTAGGATTGAGACAAGCCGTCAGTGCCAGCACTGTGGTGGAGAAGTGATCCCCACATTTCTGGGCCGAGTCCTGGGCGGATGGAATTGCCAGTCACTAAACCGAGGAAGCTGCTGAAGAGGAGGCCGTGGGTTCAAGCCCTCCCATCATTGTTTGCTTCCCCTTCTCCTCTTCTTATTTTTGAGACAGAGTCTCCCTGTAGCCCCAACTGGCGTGGAACTTGCTATGTAGACCAGGCAGGCCTTGAGCTCACAGAGGTCCACTTGCTTCTGCCTCTCACGTGCTAGGCTTAATGGTGTGCACTGGCTGTTCTTGCAGAGGACCTAGTCTTAGGTCCCAGCACCCACATGGTGGCTCACAACCACCTGTAACTCCGGTGCCAGGGGATCCAACGCTGCCTTCTAATCTCCACAGGCACTGAATGACATGGGTGCACTTACACACATGCAAGCAATACACTCATGCACATAAAATAAAATAAAGTTTTTAAAGTTTTATTTATTTTAAAAAGATTTATTTTTATTTTAAAATTAAATGTATATGCAGGCCAGGTATGGGTGGTACATGCCTTTAATCCCCAAACCTGGGAGGCAGAGGCAGGTGGAGCTCTTTGAGTTCAAAACCAGCCTGGAGAGTTCCAGGTTAGCCAGGGCTATATTGTGAAACCCTGTCTCAAAAAATCAAACCAAAACAAAAAATTATATATGTGCACATGATTACATGTGTCCATGGAGGCCAGAAGAGGGTGTTAGGTCCCCTGGAGCTCGAGTCACAGGTGGTTGTGATCTACCTGATAAGTAGTACTTGGAACCAGGAACCAGACTCAGGTCCTCTGGAAGAGCAGCAAGTGCTTTTAACACCTGAGCCATCTCTCCAGCCCTCGTTTGCTTCTCATTGTAGGATCTTCATTTTCTTTATCTGTGAAATGAACACATTCCTTAATTCTATTATTCATTTTTTTTTCATTTCTGTTCATGAGAATGTCTGTGAAAATTAATCTATTTGGAGAAGTGGTACTTATCTTTTAATGGAAAAATTCTAAAATGAAAATCATCTCTTTTATATGACATTGACCTAAAATGTAAAGAAACAGATGGACCTAGCTCATAGGATTGTTGTGAGGACTGCATTTATTTAAATGAGATTACCTGAGGACTGGGGATGTAACTCAGTGGATAGAGTACTTTCCTAGCATGCACAAAATTGTGGGTTTGATCCCCAGCACCACCTAAAACCAGGGCTAGAGGGCTGGAGAGGGCTCAGCAGTTAAGAGCACTTCCTGTTCTATAGGACTGGAGTTCAGTTCCCAGCATCCATGCTAGGCAGCACACAACCCCCTGTAACCCAGCTACAGAGCATCCAACATACTTTTCTACACTCCATGGGCACCTGCACACACACACACACAATTTTAATAATAATAAAAATTTAAAACTGGGTATGAAGGTATAGGCTTATAATCCCAGCACTTAGGAGGTTGAGGCAGGAAGAGCATAAATTCAATATTATCTTATTACATATAGAGTTTGAAGCCTGGGCTACATGAGACCTAGTCACAAAAACACATTAACAAAAAATTAAACATTGTTTCAAAAGCATTTGAGAAAGTATCTAAACGCCCAGTTGAGGTGAGGAGGTGGTCAGAGCTGCAGACTGAGGATGTTCCACTTCCCAGGCCCCTGTGCTGCTGAGATTTCCACGTCACCTTATCAGAGCACAGCAAATAAAAAGGGAGAAAGATCTTCAGCCTGTCCTGCGGTATTATCTCTTATCTAGAATTTGTTTTAACCAGGCTCAGGGACCTGCATGCCCCTTCGGCTGTTTCCTAGCCACTTGTTTTTTTTTTTTGTTTTTTTCAAACCATTATGAAACTCATTTTAGAGCAAGGTCATATTTTGATCTATCCAATTGGCGGCTCAGTAGGGGGATCAGCAGTTCTCGTTTATTTCCTGTTTATATTGAGTCATTTATTTAAAGCCATTGATCAGAACATTCCCAAGGCCAGTGTTAGGTTGATGGTCTGTGTGCCCAATGGGCAGTGCTCATTTAAATCTCTCTGATGGCCTCTTCTGGGCACAGAGCTGTTCTTTCAACATAGGCATGTTCCTGTGTCAGGCCTGGAATCTGATGTTCTCTCTGCCTGAAGCACTCCCTGTCACTACTCCCAGCTCTGTACAGTCCCTTACATGTTCTCATCATCTAAAATGCTGCTTTCGTGCTGGCACCATCCCTGACCAACTCTCTGAAGTTGATCCACCCCTAGTCAGCTCCTCGACTCTGGGTTTTTTCCACGACCTCTATGATCACCTAATGCACCATCTCACAGTTTACATGGCTTATTATCTCTCTGTTAGACTATAAGCACCACAAAGACAGGGATCTTTCTTTGTTCTGTTTATTTTTATCCGTTGTACCCAGAACAGAGCCAGGTACTTATAGGCACTAAGTGCTTACTTCAATAACTAGTCTTTATGTATTTTATGTATTTAATATTGTCCCTCTTACAGTGGAGTCTTTGGGTCAAGGGATATATATATTTATACACATTTATGTGTATGTGGGGGAGGTGGCACACATTCCACAGTGCACATTTGGAGGTGAGAGGACAACTTATGGGAGTCAGTTCTCTCCTACTACGAAGTGGATCCCGGAGCTAGAACTCAGGTGTCAGGCTTGGCAGCGAGTGTCTTTGCCCACTACTAAGCCATCTTCCTGACCCAAGGGGATATATTGTTCTTTTTTTATATTCTTTCTTTCTTAACTTTAAAAATATTTTTATTTATTATTTTTGTTTTATGTATTTGTGTATATTGCCTGCATGTGTGTAAATGCATCTGTGTCATGCAGTGCCCTTAGAGGTCAGAAGAGGGCTTTGCTCCCCTGGAACTAGAGTTACAGGCAATTGTTAGACACCATATGGATCCTGGGAATTGAACCTGGGTCCTCTATAAGAGCAGTCAGTGCTTTTAAATGCTGAGCTATCTTTCCAGCGCCTATATTCTTTTTCTTTTTTTTCCCCTGTAGCCCCAGCTGGCCTGGAACTCAATATGTACACCTGGAACTCACTATGTAGACCTAGAACTCACTATGTAGACCTGGAACTCACTATGTAGACCACACTGACCTTGAACTCACAGAGATCCACCTACCTTTGCCTCCTGAATGCTCTGATTAAAGGTGTGTGCCACTGTGTCCAGCTTATAATCTTTTTCTTTAAGCAATATTTTATTTTATCCTTTTAAAAATTATTTTTATGTGTATGAGTGTTTTCCTGCATGTATATGAATGGACCCATACATGCATTGCTTGGAGAGGCCAGAAGAGGGCGTCAGATCACCTGGAAGTGAAGTTATAGACAGTTGTTAGCTGCCATGTGGATGCTGGGAACCAAATCCAGGTCCTCTGTGACAATAGCCAGTGCTCTTAACTGCTAAGTCATCTCTCCAGCCCCTAATTTTATTTTTAGTTGTGTATACGTGTGCGTGTGTACATGGATATGTGCACATGACTGCAGGTGCCCTCAGAGGCCAGAAGAGGGCATCAGATCCCCTTAGAGCTGGAGTTACAGGTGGTTGTGAGCCACTCAATGTGGGTGCTGAAGAACTGAATTCATGTTCTTTAAAAGAGCAATGAGCACTCTTAACCACTAAGCTGTTTGTCTGGCTGTGTGTGTGTGTGTGTGTGTGTGTGTATGTGTGTGTGTGTGTATGTGTATTATAGTTTTTCACCTAGGCAGTTGCCTGAATCATCTGTTTGTTCCTTTTTTGCGGCACAGAGTTTGTTTGTCCAGTATTGATGTCCCAGTTTGTTCAACTATTCATCCATCCACTGAAGGACATCTGAGTGTTTCCAGTTTGAAGCTACTAGCTACTAGCAATAACTCTGTAATCTACAACCGTTTGGTGTGAATGCAAGTCTTCCTTTCTTATAGATAAAAACTCAGTGGTGTAATTTTTAGTTGATCAGTAGTTATGGTTTGTTTGTTTGGTTTTTTTTCTTCCCTAGAAACTTCCAAACTGTTTTCCACTGCATGAATGATCTAGTTTCTCTGTGTCCTTGCCAGCATTTGCTATTATCATTGTTTAAATTTTTCTTACATTTATTTAGCATGTGTGTGCACATGTGTGTGGGCACGCATGTCATGTTGAACTGACAAGTTGCAGAAGTCCGTTCTCTTATGAGACCATATGAGTCCCAGAAATCAAACTCTGGGAGCAGGTGCCTGTACCTGCTGAGCCATCTCACTGGTCCCTGTTGTCACTGTTTCTTATTTTAGCTCTTCTGGTGGGTATGTAGTGATCCTGTGCTTCTAATTTTCATAGGTTTCATGTATAAGGATCTTGAACCTCTTTCACATGTGTTTGTCATGTTTTCTCTGTGTGTGTGTTCTTCAGTGCAATGTCTCTTCGTGTCTCTTGTTCATAATCTTACTGAATTGTGTTACTTGATTTTTCACAACTGACTTTTCAAAGTTTAGACATTCTAGGTGATAGTTTTTTGGCACATGCATGGTTGATATGTTTTCTCACTCTGAAGGAGTTCTTTACAGGATGAGATTATCTTATCCTTATGAGCATCCATGCATGCACTTGTGTATGTATGTGTGTGTACATGTATGTGTGTGTGTGTTGCTGGGACTTGAACCCAGTGCCTTGTACATGGTAGGCAAGTGCTTAACCACTGAGCCATTCTCCCATTTATCTCCCTATCCTTTTAACAAGGTCTTTCAAAGAGTTAAATTCAATAAAGTCCAACTTATCCATTTTCCTTTAATTGGTCATATTTGGTATCAAGTTTAAGAATTCTTTGCCTGGCCAAGTCTTAAAAGATTTTCTCCTCTCTTTTTCCTAAAGTTTTTATAGTTCGATGGCTTATATTTATATGTGTGATCTATTTTGAGGCAATTTTAAAAATATGGTATGAGGTTAAGTTGAATTTTTCCTGTCTATGGATGTGTAATTTGGAACGTACAGTTTGAAAAACTCTTTGAGGTGAGGAACACTGGGAGGGATTTGTGGTTAGACAGTGATGAGATGGTAAATAGTTATTAACCCACATTCATGGGGAAAGGGGCAATTTCCCCACTATAAATATAATTGCCAATCATTTCTCAGCTGTTAGGCTAAGATCAATGGCCCTAATTTTAAGCTACTTATGCAGCGTCATTGAACACAGAGCTGGGGAGAGATGTGGTATTTCTATACTCAGAGCAGGCATAAAGAGCCTCTCAACCATAAGCATTAGCAATAGTAAACTGCAAGATGTGAAGAGTTCTAATTATTATCTTTTTTTTCGGTGTTTTGAGACAGGGTGCCCCTGTAGCTCCAGTTGGCCTGGAACTCGCTATATAGACCGGGTTGGCCTTGAACTCAGAGATCCTCCTGCCTCTACCTCCTGAGTGTCGGCATTAAAGGTGTGCGCCACCATGCTTGGCACTGTTGCCTCTGTTTTTTAAAAATATATAATTTAACTTTCAGTTAAAGAATGTTGAAGGTCCTAAGAGCTTGCCCTATTTGTAAGCTGACAGATAAGCTTGTCACAGCATCACAGATGTGGCAGAAAACATGAGCCAGAGCTAGCAGTCTCTATTACTCATAGAAACAGCAGGGCCCAGGGTACCAGCGTTAACCTGGTCTGCTTCCCCAAGCCTGATGACCACAGGGTAATGCACAGTGAGCCAGGTGATATCTGCGCACACCATGAAAGGACGCAGAGAGGGAGAGCAAAGGGCCCAGGTTTAGGGAGCTGAACCTTTTATTTAAAAATACTTGATTTATTATTTTTATTTTTTATGTGTATGGATGTTTTGCCTGCATGTGTAAGTGCACTCATGTCATGCACTGCCCATGGCCGTCAGAAGAAGTGTCGGATTCCCCTGGAATTGGAGTTAGGAATGGTTGCTAGCCACCATGTGGGTGCTGGGAATCGAACCTGGCTCCTCTGCAAGAGCAGCCAGTGCTCTTAACTGCTGAGCCATCTCTCCAGCCCTGGGAGCTGAATCGTTGAACAAATTACTTAAATTTTATGTGTATGAGTGCTTTGCCTATATGTATGTAAGTGCCCCTGTGTCATGCAATTGCCTGTGGAAGCCAGAAGAGAACATTGGATCCCCTGGAACTGGAGTTACCAACAATTGTTAGTGGCCATGTGGGTGCTAGGAACTGAACCTGGGTCGTTTGAAAGAGTAGCTAATGGTCTTAACCACTGGGCCCTGGGGACATGAATTTTTAAAAAATATTTTATTTGTTATTTTTATTTTATGTGTATGGCTGTTCTGCCTGTACATATGTAAGTGCACCCATGTTGTGCAATGTCCTTGAAGGTCAGAAGAGGGTGTTAGATTCCCTGGAACTGAACTTACAGATGGTTGTTAGCTACCATGTATGTACTGGGAGTCAAACCTGGGTCTTCTGCAAGAGCATCCAGTGTTCTTAACTGTTGAGCCATCTCTCTAGCCCTCTGGGGACCTCAATTTTATTTTTTCTAATCAGCTATTTTTAATAGTTTTTAAAATATTTTTATGTTTTAATATATTTAATATTTTTTAATTTTTAATAGTTTTTAATTTTTAAAATAGTTTTATGAGGATAGATGTGTGTGTGTGTGTGTATGTGTGTGTGTGTGTGTGTGTAGAGGAGAGGCAAGAGGTCATCTCAGATGTCATTACAAGAGACATCCACCTTGTTTATATGCCTATAACTATTATACATGTAATAGCTAGTTTTGAGATATGGTTTCTCACCTGGGGTTCACTGATTATGCAAGGCTGGCTGGCCTATAAGCCCTAAGAATCCTTCTGTCTCCATCTCCTGAGTGCTGGGATCACAAGTAAGTGCCATAGCACCTGACTTTTTAATGTGGCTTCTTGCAGGTCTTTACATGTGTGTGACCAAGCATTTTACCAACTAAGCCATCTTCCCAGTCCTATGGTGACCTTTAATTTCATCAGATACTCCTGTGACCCTATGATGTATGGATTTTTATGTCCTTGTTAATAAATGAGGAAAAGACCTGGGATGTGAATGAAGCAGTTAGATGCACTGCAGTTCTGAGTCGCTGAGAACTCAGGCCTGAGGGCAACGTTTCCACTCAGGACTCATATAACTCGGCATTATCTGCTATCTACCAGCCTTTCTCTGCCCGTCTCTGAAACAGGGCATTGTAGTATAATGGCTGCCAGCTTCTGGTCTCTGACACTTTAGTCTGATGTGACCTTGGGCAGATTGATCTGCTTCTGTATCTGTTTCCTTATCTGTAAGATGGGCTGATAGAATGCCCTGTGGCCTAGTTTGTTTTCTGTTGCTTTGATACACACGATGACCAAAAGCAACTTGGGGAGGAAAGTGTTTATTCATCTTCCAGATCACAGTCCATCACTAAGGAAGTCAGGACAGGAACTCAAGGCAGGAACTTGAAGGCAGGAACCTGGAGCAGAAACCATGGAGGAGTGCTGCTTACTAGCTGGCTTCCTCTCTCATGCTGAGCTGGCTTTCTCATACACTAGGCCTACCTGCCTAGGGATGGTACTGCTCACAGTGGGCTAGGCCCTTCTTCATCAATTAGCAAACAAGAAAATGCCACAGACATGGCCACAGGGCAATCTGATCTAGGAAATTTCTCAATTAAGGTTTCCTCTTCCCAGGTAACTGTAGTCTGTGTCAAAGTTGACAATGTTAGTTCATTCTGCAGGTCTTGCTTCATTATTGAGAGACTCAAAGGTGCATTGATAGGCCTGGGATCATAGTTTATACGCCTGTCATTCATGCTGAGCTGGGTGACTTTGAATGAGGCTCAGAACCTTACACCTCTAGTGTTAGGTCTGAATGAAAAGTAGTGTTTAGTAGTTGCCCTCATCCTCCAATTTAATTTATATTACAGGTGGGCCATGTGAGGCCACCATGATTCTCATCAGATTCTGTGAGTCTGTAAATGAGAGATGAATGCCACAGGGGCCTGGAAATGGTTGGAAGCATCCAGTGGATGTGCCTTTCTCTTACTGATACCTCATCTCTCCAGTTTCCTGTAGTTGTGGGGCCAGTGGGCTCACAGAGGGCCGGGAAAGATTGTGAGTGGGATCTTGGGCTGCAGTAGTGGGTGCATTTCAGGTGGGTCTGGTGTCCTTGAGGGAAGATCAAGCTTCTTTCCAGATACCGAGGAGGAAGCTTCTAGAAGCAGCAGTCAGTAGCCTGCCTTCAAAACCCTTCCACTCAGTATCTTCTCGGAACCACCCCTCTCCCCACTTGCCCCATGAAGGACACTGCCTTCCTCTTCTTCAGCATCAGTCTCCTCCCCCAAGAAATGGGGCAGAAGCACCCTTTCTAAGGATTATGCTCAAGTAAAAACTAGATCCCAACATAAACTCAGGGTCTGTTCATCTTAGCTATGGTCAGCAGCTGCAGCAGAGTCGGGAAGAAATTTCCCAACTTTCGGTAGCCTCTTCATGATGGTAACAGGCTGCTGACCGTGTCCTAAGCACCTTATATCCGGCATCTCAGTGAACTTGCACTGATAGATATTTCACGTTCGGTTTACAGCATGGAAAACCATTAAAACTGAGCAGTCGGGTGAGTTAGCTCATGTTTATGTACTGAGGACGTGTGTGGAGTCTGCATTTAAACCCAGAACACCTAACCCTAGAATCGATTTATTTATTCATCTTGTTTGCTTGTTTTGAGCTAGGGTCTCACTTTGTTGCCCAGGCTGACTTGGAACGCACTACAGCTCGGACTAGCCTTGCAGTCATAGCAATCCTCCTGCCTCAACCTCTTGAATGCTAGGATTGTAGGTGTGAGCTACTACTCCTAGCTCTAGTTCATTCTTGATCATAAGTTCTACTGGCTCTTCTATATCAAGTGACAAGGGGCTCAGCAAGTAGGCTTGTGACTATTTGGTACTTCCCTATAGGATGTGGCTTTCTTCTAGATCATGTAGCAACAAAGCCTGGCCTCAAAATGTCCTTACAGATGGACGCATTTTAAAATCATTAAACAGGGCCTATGAGATGGTTCAGAGGATTGCTGGGCATGATGCAAGGTGGGCCTAGCCAGGTCACCTGCTAGGAGGAACAGAGGAATGGCTCCTGTGGGCGTGGCATTCTGCTTTGGCTAGTTGTGAGACCAGCACCTGGAAAGAACCTGCCTACCTGGGGACAAACTTACTATTGGCTGTATTTGGGACCCCACCCCATAAGGTCATTGGCTATCCAGACCTATAAGAGCTTGTGCACCTATTCAATAAATGAGTTGGCAATGTCACACACTTGGCCTGCTTCCCATCCATCTCCCAGAGTCTGCAGCTTGACTCTGCATCTACTTGCCCCCAACCTCTCCGGCTGGCCCCCCACGGTCCCCTTGGGCTGGCCCGGAGTGCTGTGACCTCTGATAGAGGATAAAGGTGCTGGGCTACAGGGAGGCCCTGTCTCAAGGAAAACAAAACAAAAAACTTAAAAGGTTATGTGCTCAGGAGTAAGGTTAGGCAGAGTCCTCTGGAAGCCAGAGAACATTGCTTGAGAAAGTGGACTCTGAGTAGGGCCTGAAGGAGGTTAGAAAGCAGCCAAGCAAATGGCCAGAGAAGGCACTGCAAGCCCAGGGACCAGCCGGTGCACAGGCCTGGTGGAGGTAGGAGGACGCAGGTTCAGGAGACAGACCAGAGCTGCTGGGGAGAAGAAGAAAAAAGGCCATGCACGACAACATGCTCTGAGCACCGGCCCTCCAAGAAGCCATGGAGCCATAAGGGGATGTGGGACAGTGATGCTCCTTCGCCTTTTTACCACCCAAGCCAGCAGGCATGGCCGCCCCCACATTGCTCTGGAGGTGCCCTCCGCCTTGCCAGCCCCTCGCACCCTGACTGAACAGCCTGCGGTTCACTGTGGCAGTGGCCGCTGTAGATCTGCGTTCTTCGTGTCCTTCTCTCCTCTCAGCTAGGCTGCAGGCTGGCTCGGTGGTAGAGGTGGGACCCCAGACAGGGCTCAGAGACGCAGCCCTTGAGGCCTGGGCTCTGTCTGCCCTGTCGTTTGAGTGCTGCTACTGAGGTCCCCCAAGCCTTCACCTGCCAGTTCCAGAACTCTCGTCACCTTGGAGAACAGGCTTTGGAGAGCAGAACTAGTGAATCATACAGTCACAGAATATCTGAGCAGGAAGCGAACTCAGAGTCACCGGGTCCATCTCAGGGGTGGTCCTGCTGTTGTCGCTTTCCCAAGTGCTCCTGAGCCACAAACCAAAGGCCAGAGAGAGTCTCAGCTCTGCTGTGGAGTTCCCCAAATTCCTAAGGCCCAGGCTATACCGTGGTGAATTACATCAGGGTTCTCTTGAAGAATGATGGCTGTTCACACTCCAACCACATGATTCAAATGTACATGCAAGTGAGGACGAGAGCTGTGGATCCCACAGCCCCTTCAACGGACAGTGCACTGCGTTTATCACAAATGGGGCCTGTGGGGTTCGACAGACTTGGACTTGAGCTGCTACTGGGCAGCTTCTCTCCTGGGTGACCTCAGTCAACTTCCTGAACCTCTCTGTCCTCATCTGTTATGAAGTCCATCATAGTAATACACCTCCCTTTTGTTATTCTCGAGGTCAAGTACATTCATCTAAAAAGTGCACGCAGTGCTTCATCTCTTTTGAGAGTCCAGTAAATGCTGGCATGTACTGTTCTGACTTTCTCAGGGGCCGGCATCCCATCAGAAACCCTTCAGGTTTGGTTGAAGAAGGAGAGATCTCAAAAGCCAAATCGGCTTCTGTCGCCTGCCCACTTGAGATCATTCTGTGGTTTTCCGTTCTCAGGGTCAAGACACAGACTTTCATTTTGTCTTCCCCACCTTTGAGGCCTGCGCTCTGCTACCTCATTTTCTCACCTGGCTCCACCTTCATGGCCAGAGAGAGGGCATGTCATGTCTTTGTTCCTTCCACCAGCTAAGCTCTGTCCCACCATAGGGCCTTTGCTTGTGCCCCCTCCCCAAAACCTCAAGCCAATAACTACCTTTTCCAGCTGGCTGCCCTGGCTGGCTCCCACTTCCCCTCGACTCTGCTGTGACTCCATCAATTAATGCCAGACAATTCCCACTTTGCCATTCTTGTGGGGTCATGCCACAGTAGACATTTTGCACTTATTTGTGTATTGGTACATATATGACGTTCCGTACATGTTTGTTGAATATGGAGACAGGACAGGGGTCCTCAGGATTCCTGTTCTTCCATTTCTTATGGCATGCAGCTTTTCCTGAGCCCCTGGATAGGTTCAATACTGGGCTGTGTGTGTGTGTGTGTGTGTGTGTGTGTGTGTTAAGATGGTGAGTCAGCTGGGAAGCCCTTCAGGATGAATGCCCTGGTTAGCCTCTGATCTCTGAGGCCCTCTATCTCCATGCAGCTGTTGATCATACACTAAGTGTGCTGCACGGGGCAAGGGAGCCCCAGTGGAGATGTGCATTTTACACCAGGAAGCCATGTTGAAGGATTGTTAGCCTCAGCTGGGGAGACAAGTGGGGCCCCATAGTGAGAGGTGGTACTCCTGTAGTTAGAAGGCCATCCACGAGAAGACATTCCCATGAAACAACTGAACTATTCCTTTTTGTTTTTAAATTAGGGTCAATGTGGGACAAAATTATAAAGCAGATGAAGAATGTCTGTAAAACCTGGCCATTTGCCAAGAGCCAACCTTGGGCTTTTCCTGGGCAGTTCTAGGCCTCTGTCTCTAGAATAGGGAGGGGGAGTGGCTGTTGAAGACTGAGTTGGCCACCCTGCCACTGTCTTCTGCCCTCAGAAGCTGTGGGCAAGGAGCTGGGCCTGTGCCCCTCAGATGGATGTGAAACGTGGTCTCTGCTCTGAAAGCCTGGCTGGGTAGTGCTGCCGCACGGCTGCCAAGCCTCAGCCTCACCTGGAGACCTTGGTGTGTTCCAGCCTCCCCACTGCCAACTGGGGACATCCGCTGAGTTCAAATGAATCTTCCTTGGACTGGATCAGATCCTGCTTCGGGGGAAGGAGATATCTGGGACCCAACTCCCTTTTGCTCAGGAATGTTTCCAAGCCAGGGAGGGTCTCCTGGTTTGCCTGGCTTCCTCCCATACAGAAGCACAGGGTGACTGGAGCGGCTGCTGCTCATAAATCTACCTGCTTGTGGGTACTGTGGCCACCTCAGGTGGAAGGATGGTTACTGGATTCCGACATCCAGGGTTAATCCTGGTGATGCCATTTCCCAGTAGGATACCCTTTGGCGTTGGCCTTACCTTTCTAGGACTCTGGAACGTGAGGTTAGTGGGGGGTAGGGGGCAGAGGGTGGAGGGCAGAGGGTTGATGTATAAAGCAGCTGCATACATCAAGGGCTGCATATGTTCAGTAAATGTTACTGTTATTTATATCATAGCTCAGGAAACCTAATAGCAATTTGCTATAATAAAAGTCTTCAGTGAGGGGTGAGGAGATGACTCAGAGGGCAAGAGCAGCAGCTGCGCAAGTCAGATGACCTAAATAAAAATCCCTAGAACCCATGTCAAAAGCCAGGCAAGGCTGCACACAAGCCTATTACTCAATACTCTTTGCGGTATGGGAGGATTGCTGGGGCTTGCTGGCCATCAGCCTAACACCAGATTCAGTGAAAGACCTTATTTGAAGGTAGTAAGGCAGAAAGTGCTAGAGCAGGACAATATACAAACATACATACATACCCCCCCCACCCCCACGTTCAATGGAAGCAGAGGCCTGAGTATGAAGGTTCAGCCTTCAGAGCATACTGACAGATTCCTCCAACAGTGTTAATGTATGTTTTGGGAAACTTAGTCTCTTTTCCTAGTTCTGTTTTGGAGAAAGAAACAAACATTCGGTGCCCAGATGAGTTCTGATCTCATAGGCCCAACCCTTCTGTATCAGTTACTTTTCCGTTGCTGTGATAAAACACCCTGACCAAGGGAACTTATGAAAGGGTGAGTTTATAGTCCCAGGGGTATTAGAATCCATCATGGCGGGGAGGCATGGTGGCTGCAGTAGATGCTGAAGCTAAGCCTTCACATCTTCAAGCAGGCACAGGAAGCGGGGAGGGACTGGAAATCCGGTAAGGCTGAAGCACTCTGTAAGGCTGAAGCACTTCCTCCAGCAAGGCCACTCCTTCTAAGAGAACTCCAAAACAGAACCACCAACTACGTGGAGCCTGTGGGGAACATTCTTATTCAAACCACCACACCTTCATTTTGCTGAGGCGGCCAGATGTTAAGGGCATGATTGAAATCATACAAGAAACCCGAGGGCGTGGAGGACTGAACCCCATGCTTCCCAGGAGGCTGTGTTTCACAGGGTGCATGAAGCAATGCACTGAGAACGTCTGGGAGACGTGAGTCTGTTTTGATTCATTTTCTTTTTCCCAGCACAAGGTCATGGCTGCCTAAGAACCTGGGCTAGGGCACATAGGCTTTTCTGTCTTGAGCTCTCAATCTGGGAAATAGTCTGCTCTTCCGGCCTTCTGTCTCTGACTAGAGGTTTGCGCGGTAGACGCTCTCCCCCTAGTGGCACAAGTGAGGGTGACAGGCAGCCGAGAAGAGGTTTCTACTGTTAGTACGGCGGCCAAGCACTCCAGAGAGCAGCTTAGCTGCAGTCCATGCTTACAGAACGTTTCCTTCATCTCACCCTAATCCCGTCAGATCCCATCTTGACTAAGATTTTGAAATGCTCTTCATTTTTGCATTAATTTTGATTTATTACTGCACTGCATTAAAATATTTTTTGTATGGAGTACAAAAATTCCTTTTTAAAGGAAGACTCCTTAAAAACACGGAGCACTGCCCTCATTGGTCGGGAGAGGACCAAGGCCTGTGGAGTAGTGTGGGTGGGCTGGAAGCTCAGCTCTGTCATGATCACAGCTCCTGTTCCCCCAGCTTTCTCATCTAGGGAGCTAGATGCCTTTCAAAGTGTTTCTTGAATGAGACAAGACCTTTGTACCAAGGACCATTTTATGGCACAGAAAGATGCTCCAAGTTCTGCATCTTCTTCAGTGCCTGTGAATGGGAGGTCCAAGACCAGGCCCTGGTTTCTGAGGCCTGCAGGAAGCAGGCAGAGCGAGGAGGAAGGACTAGGGTCCCTGTACATTGGTAAAGGCCACCTCCTTGGAACACCTTCCTCATTTGGGACTCCATCCTGAGTCATCTGCCTGAGAGCTCCAGGTGACTCACCCAGGAAGCAGTCCCCATCAGAATGTTAGGGGATTAAGGCAGTGCCCACCCTACCGTATCAGCTGGCTATCAGCTCATTCCCCCCCCCCACACACACACACTCTGCAAGAAAACTTAACATCTCCAGCAATCCTGGACCATACCTAGCAAGAGGGGGCCCTACCTTACCTGCCCCTTCCCACCAAGTGCTGGATCCTTCATGGCCCCACTACTCTTCCCAAAGACTCCTTGGGAGGGTGCCAAAGAGGGAAACACGGTAGGGCAGTCCAGAAGTGGCAGCAAAGAGCTCTGGGGGCCTTCCCATCCAAATCGGGCCGGAGTTACTGCCAGGTTACAAGGGTTGAGTCAACGGCCTTCGAATGCTTGCATCTGCAAGGGACTGGGGAAGGGAGAGGAAATGGCTGAAGGGTCTGTTGAAAAAGTCCTTTGCAGGTTGAGGTTATTACTTGCCGGTATAGTGTGCACATGCAGAAGTCCTGGGTTCAATTCCCAGTACTGCCAAAAGTTAAAAAAAATTTTTTTGGAGACAGAGTTCATTATGTAGCCCTGGCTGGCCTGGAACTCACTAGACCAGCGAGCCTTCAACTCAAGACCGGTCTACCTCTGTTTAATACCCACATGTTGGGATTAAAAGCATTCATCACTGTATCTGGTAAAACTACCCTTTTAAAGAAAGGAAGAGGGGATAGAGAGATAGCTCAGCAGTTAAGAGCATTGGCTGTTCTTACAGAGGACCCAGGTTTGATTCCCGGCACTCACATGGTGGCTAACAGCTGTCTGTGACTCCAGTTCCAGGGGAATCCAACACTTTCTTCTGATCTCTGTGGGCACTGCATGACACAGGTGCACTTACATACATACAGTCAATGCACTTATACACAAAAATAAAAATAATAAATAAAATTTAAAAATGAAGGAAAAGAAAGAACTATTTACAAATAAAAGTGCCACTCTACTTTGGAAGCTGACTCTTCCTTTCAGGAGCTCTGGACAGGACCTCTGCCTACATGTTGATCTGCTTGGGCTACAGACTCCTGCCTGCTTTCTGGACCCATCCTAATCCCATAACATTTGTAACCTAATGAGGATGAAGATACCTTCAAAAAACCCCATTTTATTTACATCAGGCTCATTCTACCTAGAACCATCTCACGCATTGCTTGCTGTGCCTGAGATGCCCACCAGGGGGCAGTCAGAGCGAGCGCCATCAGAAAGTCATCACAGCAGCCACTTGTATGGAGACCCCGCACCCTGGAAACACTCGGGCCGGGGTAGACTCCCTCAGTGTACTGTATTCCAGCTCTCTTGGCGCAGTGGTTCTCAGCCTGCTTCACTCACCGATTGCGCAGGGGGTCAGCAGTGCCTTTCACAATAAAGCCCCTATGGTGGTTTGAATGAGGAGGTCCCCAGAGGCTCCTAGTATTTGGACATTGTGTCCCCAGTCGCTGGCGCTGTCTGGGGAGGTCTTAGAAGGTGTGGTGACGCTGGAGGAGGCAGGTAACTGAGGGCGGGCTTGGAGAGTTCTTAAGCCTTGCTCTGCTTCCTGCGCCTGCTTGAAGATGTGAGCCTCTACGCCTGCTACTTCCTCAGCCACCTCCTGCCACCAGCCCCCTCGCCCCCGCCATGACGGACTCTCATTCTCCCGGAACAGTAAGCACAGATAAAGTCTTCCTTTTATAAGTCCCCTTGGTCAATGTTCCTGTCACAGGAATAGAAAAGTGACGGAGACAGCGCCCACGTCTGACTGATGGCCCGCATCCCCTGCGCAGCTTCCAGATTATTCCCACAGTAATTCCACAGTGCCTCTTGCATCCTGGTACTTTTTCATGTTTTATTTTCTGAGGCAGTCTCACTCTACACCCTAGGCGAAATTTGAACTCATGGCAATCCTCCTGCCTCTGCTGGGATTATAGGCAAGAGCTACCACACTCAGTGTCAACCTCCTTTCTTGAGTGGAATGAGCTTGGCGTGGCCTGTGAGGGTCTGTATGGTTTTCCAGCCTTAAATTTCTCTTCCTTTCTAACCTCCCCATCCTCTGGCCTCGGTCAGTTCCTCAACGTACTGGCTCCTTCTTGGGTGAGGGAGGCCTTTGTACTTGCATGTCACCCTAACTTCTCCCATTGCTTTATGTCTTGCCTCATGCTCAGCTGAAAAATGAATCTCTTCCATGTATATATGCTTCCTGATTTGTAAGACTCTGACTCATGATTGTTTTGATTTTATGATGGTGCAAAAGTCTTACACATTCAGTAGAAGCTGCCTTGCGGTTTGATCTTTCTCTTCAAATATCTATAGCTCCATCGCCTTTGAGATACGAAGCAGTGGCAGCTGACTGCCCAGGAGGGCAAACAAGCACTCTTCCACATGCTGCCTGGCTAAACCCTGATGCTCAGTGGGTTATATGTGTTGAATGTATCTTTCATTGAACAATATTTTCAACTTATCATGGGATTTCCAGCCATAACTCCAGAGTAAGTCAAGGAACATCTTACACGGGTCTTAAGAGAGCCGGTGGGAGAGGGAGATAGGGGAAGCAGTTTTTGTTTTGTTTTGTGTGTGTGTGTGTGTGTGTGTGAGAGAGAGAGAGAGACAGGGTCTCATATATATCTCCGGCTGGCTGGATTTTGCTTTGTAGAACAGGCTGGCCTTGGACTCACAGAGATCCACCTGCCTCTGCCTCCTGAGTGCTGGGCTTAAAGGTGTGTGCCACCACACCTGGCCTGTAGTTTGTTCTTGATCTATGTAGCAGTACAAGATGCACATGTAACTAACATTTCATAAGCTGTCCATGCTGGGCATGGCGCCTTTAATCCTAGCCCTTGGGAGGCAGAGGCAGGTGGATCTCTGTGAGATCGAAACCAGCCTGGTCTACATAGTGAGTTTCAGGCCAGCCAGGGCTACAGGGAGACCTATCTCAACCCCACCTCCAAAAGAAAAAAAGAAAAAAATTCATAAGCTGTCCACTTAAAATGTGCACATGCATGTAACTAAACCTAAAATTGAACTCTAAATAATAAAAAAAAATCAACCTCTTCCCTGTCTCCTGTTACTCCTATTATTCTTAGTCACAGTGTGCCTGTTTCCATGGGGCATGATAATTATATTATCTGATGCTTACTTGTGAATTGTATCTCCTACAGGGATAGGAACTGTATCTTGCCAGGTGCCAGCTGTACACTGTAGCAAGCCTGTTGCTTGACAGAGTGCACGGTTACTGAGACAGTGAGTGAGTGGATAGACGGACAGATGAATCAAAAAGCTATGATTTAATGATTTTTTAAAAAGCAGCAGCAGAGGAGGCCAGTCTAGGGGCACAGACTGCCGGCCCCCAGCTTACAGTTCAGGGGTCTTCCTCCATGAGCACCCATCCAGAATCTCAGTCCCTGCCTGGAGGCTAGACTCCAGCCTGTCTACACCTCATTGGGGTTATCTTGGTCAGCATAGATGAGGAAGCCCGTGAAGAGGCTGTCGGTCCAGTAAGGGTCGTAAAAGAGTCCATTCTGTTCTGAGTAGAAGATCTGCAGCCAGACCTCGTCACCCTCCTTGAGAGCCAGGATGGTGGAGCCTGAGGCCACATCATGGTTGCCAGTGTTGGCATCGAAGGTCCGGATGCGGTACTGGCCGTTGTGCACCAGGCCGATGGCCAGGTGCTTGTTGGCCAGTGTGATGTCGTAGGTGAAGTAGTAGATCCCCGGCACGCTGCAGACGAACTTGCCGCTGGACGCGTTGTAGTGGCCGCCCTCGTTCATCAGAATCTTGTCAAACTTGATGGGCAGTCGCTCTCTGGGATAGCTCTTGGTGACTGCCACCGAGAAGGCTGACTTGGCACGGCTACTGCCACAACTGCAGGGGCCTGGGAGGCCAGGCTCCCCCTTCTTGCCCTTAGGCCCCTTCTTGCCTGGTACGCCATGCTTCCCGGGGATACCACTGACCCCTTTGGGCCCACGAGGCCCAGCTCGCCCAATGGCCCCAGCTTTGCCCTTTGGTCCTTGTTTTCCACGGTTACCTGTCCGGCCAGGTGGACCTGGAAGACAGAGTGGCTGATGTTATAAGGGACCTGCAAAGGTCTAGGTAAAAGCTGTGTCTTTCCCTCCTTAGATCAGGAGGCCACGGCTGAAAAGAATGAGGTGAGGGGGCAGGTGCTGATGGCCGACCAGTGGAAAGTCTTCTGAAACGCTGGGAATCAGGGCACAGGAGTGACTCATCGGTCTGGGGATATGGCTCAGTTGATCGATTGCTTGCCTAGTATATATGAGTTTCTGGGTTTAATTCCTGACACCCATAAAACCAGGCATGATGACACACTCCAGTAATCTTAGCATGGGGCTGGAGGGAGGGTTGGGAATTAAAAAAAAAAAAAAAAAGAGGGGTCTGGGTTGTAGCTCAGGAGAAAGGCTCTTGCCTCACATGCATGAGGCCCATGGTCCAATCCAGTACTACTGCAATAAAATAATAAAATAAAATAAAAATAGACTATCTCACAGTGCCTCACATCCTTTCCTTTTCTTGCCTTCTTAAGAACTTGGTTCACCTGCACATCACTCTTCAACAGGCTGCTCTGGGGACAGGTTGAGGTTTGAGAGGAGAATTGCAAAAAGCCTTTTGACTTCAAAACATCCACGGGTAAGACTCCTGCCTCATACACACAGGCACAAGAACCCTGCGTACAGACACAGGGTTTAACTGTAGCTCTGCTTATATCACCAGATACCCACCCAAAGGAAAATGATTAGAAAATGATGGCCCATCTGTGTACGGAAGACTGCACAGGCATTAAAAAACTACAAAAACTATTCCTTTAATCCTAGCATTCAGGAAGCAGAGGCAGGTGAATCTCTGTCAGTTTGAGGCCGTGTAGGTCTACCTATTGAGCGCCAGGCCAGCCAGGGCTGCATAGTGAGACCCTGTCTCAAAAACCCCAAACCAAACCAAACAAACAGCAACAACTATTAAAAAACAAAACAAAACTAAAGCCTAGAGAGAAGGCTCCGTGGTTAAGAGCCCTGGCTGCTCTGTGGAGGATCTATATATATATACATATAGGCAATACACCTATACACATAAAATGAAAATAATAAAATATTTTAAAAAACAACCAACCAAACAAAAAAACTAAAAATGAGGTGCTTCCTGGTGTGGTGCTGTACTTATATAGTCACAGCACACTGGAGGTTGACGTGGGAGAACGGTGAGTTTTGGGCCAGCCTTGGCTACATAGTGAGACTCAGTCTCCAAGAAGAAAAAAAAGGAAGAGGTAGATTTACAAGCTATCTATGAGAAATCTGTAGAGTAGCAGCAGGTGCAGCTGCAGGAAAACACCACATATCTTTGTGTTCTTTTAGCACATATGACAGTGTTTGACAAACACCAGTCAAATATTAAGCATTGGCTGGCAAATCCTAAAGAATATCCCCCAAGTTCCTAGAGAACATGTCTTGCTTTTTAATACTGATATTTCATAATATACATTTCCCTATAGACAGCATTTTAAGCCAACAATTACATAGAAACGGATATATTTTTAGATTTTTATTTTATGTGTTTTTGTGTTTTATCTGTGTTTATGTAAGTGCATCTATGTCATGCAATGCCTGCAGAGGTCAGAAGAGGGGATCAGATCCCCTGGAACTGGAGTTAGGGATGGTTCCCAGCCACTGTGTGGGTGCTGGGAATCGAATTTGGGTCTTCTGCAAGAGCAGCCAGTGCTCTTAACTACTGAGCCATCTCCCCAGTGCAACATTTACGTTTATGATCCCTCAACACAACATTTCCCTTAACACAGGGTCTCTCCCTAGGGCTGGTCTGGAATTTGCTGTAAAGCCAAGGTTGGCCTTAAATTGCTGATCCTCCTGCCTCTACCTCCCAAGTGCTGGGATTATAGGGGTGAGCCACCATGCCTGGCTCTTCAGCAACAACAAAAATATATGGAAAAGTGCTTGAGTTCCAGCCTAATGCAATTGTGCAATTGGCCGAATGGCAAGATTGAGTGCAGTGAGAGGAGGATGAGAAGTGAGGGCCGAGGAGTCCCGATGTCTGTGCTGTTTGGATCTATCACAGTGACTGCATCTTTGTATTACCCATGCAATCAAAAAATAAAAAGAATTAGGGTGGGAGACTTAGGTCACTGGTAGAGCACATGCTTAGGACAACCAGGGACCTGGTTCAATCTCCAACACCAAAGGCAGGCGAAAACAATGAATGGGACAAAGTCAAAGTAGGCAAGTCTTTGATAAAATAAAAAAGTGAACAAAAGTTGGGAGCAAGGGCTCTGGGAAGAGGAGGAGTGGACACTGTCAATTTGGCTTGGAATTTGTTCCCAGAGACACTTAGGGAAGGATGGCAGTAACTTCCACCATGGGCTGTGATCTGCCTTCTTCATTACCTATTGGAAAATACTGAATTTACTTTTTTTTGACCTTTCTTTTAATTTTTAAAAACATTTTACATATTTTAAATATGAGTGTTTTGCGTGCACATATGTAAATGCACCATGTCATGCAGTGTCCCCAGAGGCCAGAAGAGGGTGTTGGATTCCGTTGAGTTGGGGTTACAGACTGTTGTTAGCAGCCATGTGGGTGTTGGGAACCTGGGTCCTCTGCAAGAGCAGCCGGGGCTCTTAACTGCTAAGCCATCTCTCCAGCCCTTCCGGGTAACTTTTCTAGGGATGGATTCATGTTTGGGGGTTGACAAGGTGGCTAGGTGGTATCCTGACCTGAATCCAAGGTGACTTGGCTTTATTTGTGTTACATACGTTGGGTTTCTCTGTCTCTGCTTCTCAATTGTGTCTTCCTTTGCAGACACTTGACCCTTGGCAGGACAAATTACCCACAAACGCCCAGGCCTGTACTCTCCTTGCTCCTGATCAAGGGGAAAAGCTGAGAGCAGAGACCCTCCCCCACAGGATTCACAGACACGTCTCCAGGAAGGCTCTGGCAGGTCCTGCTTAGTGCAAGTGCCTAGGCCCAGACCGGAATCTACACGGAGGTGAAAGAATGTGTGACACATTCACATCTGTGTGATACACAGCTCCTGGCACTCCTCAGGTCCAAGAATGTCCATCACTGTCACAGTTCTGGAAGGGAGGGCTTTTGGAGGACTTAGTTTTGTGTGGTAAGAAAGACCTGGATTTGGAGTCTAAGTTCAGCAAGTCAATTTAGGAATGACTTATTGTATACTGACTCTAAGACTGAAGCTTCACACACCTCACCCTCACCCCACTCTGGTGAGGCAGGTGCTGTTGATACCCATTGTTTTAGAGACAAGGAAGCTCAGGTTTGGGGAGAGGTCAAGGCACTTGTCAAAATTAGTATCTGAGGTTGGTTGTTTTCAGAGTTGGCATTCTTTCGGTGGACATGCTTAACTTTGTCATCTTAACTCAGTTTCCTCACTTGACATGGGTTAATGAGGGCATTTGCTTTGAAAGGTGGTATTGGGTGTCAATCAACAACTTACCCAAAATGCCTTGTCAAAATTGAAATGCCATGTAAGGAAAAGCTATTGTAGGACCAGCAGGATGGAACATATGATTATCATGTACAAGGTTTAACCCCTAGAAGAGAAAGCTACTGTAACATCCATACACTTCAGATGTACGATTAAGGATGCTGACATCACAAAGAGCAGGGTTGAGAGACAGCTAGAAGAACGGTCAAAATGGAAGGCACCTATAGATAGTATTCAATCTGTTCACTCCCTGCCTGGCATGCTGTCCTTGGGAAACTACCCGTCACCATTTTACAGGGTCACAGTGGGGCTGTGAACTACAATGATCAAGTCTATCACAACCTGCTCACAAACACCCAGGGGAGCACATGACCAACTCTGGCAAATGATGCCACCACATGTGGTCAAAAGGTGTGGATAAAGCCACATGCATGGAGACCTGAGCCCACCAGATTCTATTTCAGAATGTACAGCTGTTATGAGGATGCAACTAATACACAAAGAGAAGCAGAACCCAGATGAAAATAGTTTAACTCCTGGAGCAAGGCATTCCTGCTGCTCAGCTCTTGTCTTCCCAATCTCATAAGCCAATTAATTCCATTCAGGGCTATACACTGGGTTGCTGCTACTTGCAAACCAATTGTTTTGAATAACATTCCAAGAGACTTGCTTCAAAGTCACTTAGCAATTCAAAAGCTCAGCAGAGGCAGGAACACGGGATTTGATGTTCTCCATCATCTACTCTCTCCACTCAGAATACATCATTCAGTTTATAAAGAGACAGTAATTTGGTTTATCAAGAAAGGGATTGGTACTAGTTTTAGTAACTCAGAAATCCCCGGTGCCAGACGCTGTCAACGCTGGGTGGGAAAGGAAGGGCAGGGGTGGGGTGGGTCTCTTACCTTCCTCTCCGCTGTCTCCCCGGTCTCCATCCTGGCCATCTTGGCCATCTTTACCAGGAAATCCCATTCTTCCCACCATTCCTGAGGGCCCTGGTGCTCCTGGAGGGCCGGGCGGACCCTGCGGCCCAGGCAGGCTGCAGACAAGCTGAGGGTCATCTTTCTGGGTGTCCCTGAGAGCAAAGGCTCCAAGCAGGGGGTCAGCAGCACAGGGAAGGGCACAGGCCAAGAGCACCCAGGGGATCATGGTGGTCACCTGTGGGTGGCAAGAGAGGAGTGGCAGTGACAGTGCCGTGGTACTGCCCACCGGCCAGTCTCAGAGGGGTGCGGAGGCAGCTGGACTTCTGTCCTCTCCTGCGTCACAGTCGGACAAGGAGGCAATGCCATTGCATGTCAAGGGCGGACTTGCATGAGTTGAATCTTGTGCCCAGATACACAAGGGCCCTAGAAGCACAGTAGCCCCCCGCCCACACCTGTCATCATCCAAGTGGCTGAAAGGCAGAAAAACTTACTCTCCCAGAGAGAAATGACCCACAGCGCCATTCAGACCCGGACTGAAAGTTGCCGAGGCAGAAATACTCCAGGCTGCACCTAATGATTTCCAGCTGGGCAGTTTCTCACAGAGCCTTGGAGAGGGGAAGATTTAGAAACTGAGGGAGAGTGACCCTACCTGCGTGTTTCCAGTGCCCAGGTCCACACTCAGAGCTGTCCACACACACACACCATTGTCACGATACAGCAGCCTTATGGAACAGGCACAACGTGAGGAAAAGAAGCGCAAAGTGGGTGATGGGTCTGGGTGATAGGTCCGGCTAAGTCATGTTAACTATCAGGTGGCAGGCTCCGGTTTGATCCAGGCCGTGCAGATCCAGAGATTGTGCCTTCTCTCCTGCCCCAGACTAGACTGTCCTTAGGGCTGGTGGTAGCATATAGCCACCAAAGATCAGGTGGGGTGCCCCAGGAGATCTCCTCCTCACCCCAGCTGTGCAGAGCAGTCTCTACCC
Organism: Eospalax fontanierii; assembly: GCA_035773235.1. Lineage (NCBI taxonomy): Eukaryota > Metazoa > Chordata > Mammalia > Rodentia > Spalacidae > Eospalax > Eospalax fontanierii. The sequence continues at coordinate 15,919,050 of CM069546.1, forward strand.
CCCCCCGGGAGAACACCAGGAGGAGAACTATTGACTTCCTGCCGTGGGGATGGCTCTAATTGGTAACTTGCTTTATGACCCCAGGCTATCCCTTTCCCCCCTCTGATCCTCAGTTTCCCTATCTGAAAAACAAAGAGCTGGAAGAGAATTGAGGTTTCCAATCCGAGTGTCCATCAATCAGATTTGTTGTGAGGAGGGGGTTGATAAAATATAGATGGTTGGGTCCCACCACCTAAATTTCTACCTCATTGGTTCACGGGTGAGGTTAGATCATTTGCATTCCTGGTAAGTTTCTAAGTGATGCTGATGATGGTCAGAGGTCCAGTTTCAGATCCACTGGACTTGATGTTCTCAAAGGTTCCATCCAGCCCTGATGCTGAGCCTTTCTTTCTCCAGCCTTCCTTTTCTCTCTGGATATGAAGTGTGGCTGGCTTCATTGTTCTCACACAGCCTCTGGCTACCTCATTAGAGCCCCAGTCAGGGTTCCTTGGCAGCTGGGAGCTAGAGACAGGACAGGGACATTGCCCAAGCCTTGGAGCACAGAGCTCCAGCTTAGTTCCTCCATCTTCCTTTGCTTCCCACCCTGATGTGGTCTTGATGCTGACAACTGCCCAGGCTTTTGGGCTGCCTTTGGCTATTCCCTGGGAACAAGCTGATCCCTCCTCGGCTTCTGGCCCAGTCCAGGAGAGGATGTATTTTTTTCAGTACAAGGAATGGAACCCAGGGCCTCACCCACACTAGTAAGAGCTCTCCCAGTAAGTCACATTCTAGTTCTCTTCTTACTTTTCATTTGGAGACAAGGTCTTCTTAAGTTACTCAGGCTAGCTTTGAACTCACACTGTAGTTTAAGCAGGTCCTGAACTTGTCATGCTCCTGCCTCAGCCTTGAATTGTGTGGATAACAGGCCTGAAGCATCCAGCCCAGTTAGAATGCTGGAAATAGAAGATGACAGACTATCAGCCCTCTTTCATCAGGCAGCGCCAGGGAGACTGACACACTAGATGGCTTGGTACTCAGGTTCCCGCTCTGGTGTTCACTAGTTGGTGTGACTTTGGGGTCTTCTCCTGCACCTCAGGGCCTCCCTAGGTAAGTGTCACAGAGATGTCATGGGCCAGCTAGACGCAATCGAGTCCTGCATCATATGGTAGCATCGCTTTTTTCCCAGTTTCTCCAGCTTGGTGAGGCTGCGTCTTTTGTGTCTCTGTGCCCTTTTCTATCTCTTTCTATCAGACAGTGCTGTCATCTGTCACAGTGTGCCTCTACTCCTTTTCCACAACAGTTCATTTATTCAGTAGTCTTTTGTTACTGTTGAGACAAGGGTTCATGTAGCTCAGGCTGGCTCTGAATTCGCCAAGTAGTCGGGGATGACCTCTGAACTCTTGGTTCCCTCACTTCCACCTCCCGAGTGCTGAGATGGCAGGTGCCTGTTTATGTAGTTCTGGGGACCAGGAACAGGGCTTTGCACATGCTAGGCAAGTATTCTACCAACTGAGCTACACCCCAGCCTTTACTCAATGTTATTTATTGATGGCCTATCACATGACTGAGGGCCAGGCACTGTGTTTTGAAAATATAACTGTGAAACATGGGGTCAAAAATTCCTCTTGGGTGCTCCTTGGGTAGCACGTGTTCTAAAACTGGAATGGCACAGAGAAGATTAGCATGGCCCTGTGCAAGGATGATGTGCAAATTCGTGAGGCATTCCATATTTTTACAGAAGACAGGAGCTCAAGAAACTGGAAGAAAATGATGATGACTCCTGCTTAAACTCTCCATAGGCCAATAACACTGCTTTGAAAAGACATTTTCATGGGGTCAAAGACATAAAGTAGAGACCCAGATGAAGCTCCCTGGTTGGTGAAGCTGTCAGAACCATCTTTCTTATGGCAAAATAATTATAATACTATAAAGGATTCATCACCTGCTATCAAAGATACTGAAAATTCTATTTTCCTAGTTTTCTCTTAGTTTGAAGTTTTGAAATAAGTCATTCAAAGTTTTAGAACTCAATAAATACATACTCAAAAAAAGTTTCTCTTGGATTTTATGTTTTAAAGGTTTGAAAGATAATACACATAAATAGAATTATTATTATTATTATCATTATTATTTTGAGACAGGGTCTCATTATGTAGCCCTGACTGACCTAGAACTCACTATGTAGAACAGGTTGGCCTTGAATTCAGATATCTTCCAGCCTCTGCCTCCCAAATGCTCGAATTAAAGGTGTGTACCACTGTATCTGGCATAAACAAAGTTTTTAGTCTGCATATCTCTCTCTCATTAAAGAGGATTGAACAGGGAGTTTATGTGTGTGTGTACAGAGATGAATACATACATACACACACACACACACACACACAGATCATCAGAGTTTTTTCAGAATAATAATCCATAAGCACTCAGGAGAGATAGAGAGTTCTAGGCAGCAATGTGAACAGCAATAGTTACAGACAAAGCAAGTGGCGTACAGAACTGGTTTGACTATGAGAGTTTGCCTGATGAGTATGATTTGGTGAAACATCTGCCTTACTTGGTGTGATCAGTCAGCAGCTTGTGGCTGGATGGATGAAGGAAGGTTGTTACGAGACTATGTCCTTAGGTTGTAGTTTGTTTATATATTAAGCTGCAGGTTGCTATGTAGGGATCCAAAGTATGGAGGCAGCTTTAAGCTATATTTAATTTAATGATGCCCTCTCCCAAGAAAAGAAATATGTAAAAATTGAAAGATCCTGAGAAGAAGGCACCTCATATACAGCAGAATGGGAAATTTTGTATTAAGAAAAAGGAAAGAGGGCCAGGCCTGGTGGCGCACGCCTTTAGTTCTAGCACTCGGGAGGCAGAGGCAGGCAGATTTCTGTGAGATGGAGACCAATCTGGTCTACATAGAGAGTTCCAGGTTAGCTAGAGCTACAGGGAGACCCTGTCTTAAAACAATAACAAGGGGCTGGAGAGATGGCTCAGTGGTCAAGAGCACTGGTTGCTCTTGTAGAGGACCCAGGTTTGGTTCCCAGCCCCCACACAGTGACTAACAATCCCCTGTAACTCCAGTTCCAGAGGGACCTGACACCCTCTTCGGACATCTGTAGGCACTGCACAACATGGTCATTTACATCCATGCAGACATTACACTCATACACATGAAATTGGCATAAAATATATAATTTTTAAATTAAAAAATAATTTTAAAACAGTAAATTTTTAAAAGACAACACTTTTAATTTATTTTTAATTGTGGTGTGCATGTGTGTACGGGTGTGGAGGTCCGCTCTCTCCATCTGTCCTTACGTGGCTTCCGGGGATTGAACTCCGGTTGTCAGGCTGACAAGCACTTTCACCTTCTGAGCCATCTCATGGGCTCTAAAATCAGGATCCCGAAGCCACATTCACATCCTTGTGCCTACTGCCACATTATTCACAGTAGCTAAGCTATGGATAATTCAAGTGTCTATTCGACACAGGCAAATACCAGGACTAGCTTGGCGTACACCACTCTCCTAACAATGCACTTAGTAACCTAGGACCTGCCCCTGAATCGAGCTCCACACCCCAGTCCAAACAGCAGAATGAACGAATTTCTCCACTCCTGCAACTGTCAATAGCTTCTATTCAAACATATTTCCAGATAGATTTAAGACCAAAAGTCAAGGGACCAATCTAGCCTGGACCAGTTGAGGATACATGTACAATAACATAAACTGTGTCCTCTGAGTGAACTTTTAACCCTCCTATTTTCCACTATATGCCTATTTATAACTGGGCATACTTTTGATTAAAATCAGATGTCAATCAAATAGAGAACCAATCTCACAATGTCCCCCAGTACCCAGCTCCTCTTTCTTTTAGACCCCATAAATGCAGCCCCAAACAGTGGCCAGGGCCCTCCAGTGCTTTCTCCTTCAGGTGGCTCGTGACCTGTCCTGGCAATGAATCTAAAACTTGTACTTTCACTTTGCTCTTAATGAAAAAGAGCTTTTTGTTACTTTACTTTTTGCATGTCTTTTCCAGGTCTTTGAACAAGATGTCAAGAACCAGGAAACACCTGGTCCCGCCAGCGGTCCCTGCTAACACAGTGCCCCCGGATGGATACAGAGCTAAGGAAAGTATGTTGTATACACTGCAGGAAATGTTGCCATTTGCATAACATGGATGAACCCAGAGGACATCACGCTAAGTGAAATAAGCCAGTTGCAGAAGGAAAACACTGCATGAGTCTACATATATAAGGTATTTATAACAGTCAAACCCTTACACACAGAGAAGGGAGTTCCTATTTTTCATGGGGGGCTGAGAAGGACCTCCTTCTAAAGGTAAAACATGAGGAAATGTGGGAACTTCCAGCAGGGAAGCTCAGGACCTGTGGGAAAGCTTCCCGTCAGGAGTGCTGAGTCCCCATGGGCTAGGTGATCCAGTCTGACTGTATTTGTGTCACACTGTGCTTGCTCAGTGTAGTAAGTAAGTGGCAGGTGGGCACGGAAACACACGGAAGTATTGTGCCAATGACAGATGCTTCTGGAACACCAGCCCAGACATTCCTCAGGTCCAGTAATTCGACATCTCTTTGCCCTTCTTACTTGAGGTAGGAGTCGTAGAAAACTGGCTGTACAAGCTTAAGATTCTCAGTGCTGGGGGTTGAATCCTGGGCCTGGTGCATGCTACGTAAATACTCTGTCACTGAGCTAATCCCCACTCCTCTTCGTTGGGAGCTACAGCACACCCAGGCCTCCCAGAATAGAATATGAATTTTCCAGGCAGTTTTGAAATGATCTGAAAAATCTGTGACCCACAAACATTTCGGATTAGAGACTGAGGGAGGGAGGAAAAGGTGGGAGTGACCTTTGCAAGCAGATAAGAATCCTTGGATCAGCTGAAGTGGCAGGAAGGAGCCAGTTGGTGGTGGTGGGGGGGGGTTCGTGCACAGTCACAGTTTAGGCTCTGCCCTCTTCTGCTCTCAAGTTTAGTCACAGTCCCCTCAGAGGGAGGAGGCTTGCTCTGGCTGCCTAGTCTATTCTGGACAGAGGGGTCAGTGGCTTTTCAGTGACAGCTGGCTGGTGCGGGCCCCAAAGCCTAAGGGTGGAGCTGCGCAGTGACACATAAGGAGCTTTGTGTTCCAGAGCCTGGAGGTTCGCGTGGCCCCAGGGGAATTCCTGCAGCTGGAGCTGCTTTGGAAAGAAAGAAGACTGGGCTTCTTCCAAACCCGGAGGGAGAGGAGACTCTCCTTGCTTCCAGGGCACCTCCAAGAAAAACAGAGCTGGGACTGGAGAGATGGCGTTCTTGTAGAGGACCTAGGTTTGATTCCCAGCACCCACAAGGTGGCTAACAACCATTTTCAACTCCAGTTCCAGGGGATCCTATGCCCTCTTATGGCCTCTTCAGGTATTGCATGCACAAGTGCACTTAACTACATGCAGGCAAAACACGCATATACATTTAAAAAAAGTTTTAAAAAAACCTTGGGGAGGGCCTCCAGGATCATAAAATTCAACCCCTTCAGTTACAGACGGAAAAACTGAGGTAGGCAAAAAAATACTTAGCTTTTACTTATTTTTAAAATTGTTATTTTTTTGTGTAAAAGCATTTTGCCTGCATGTATGTAAATGCACCCATATGTGCAATGTCTAAAGAACTGAAGTTAGGAATGACTGTTAGTCACGATGTGGCTCCTGGGAACTCAGGTCCTCTGCAAGAGCAGCTGGTGCTCTTAACTGCTGAGCCATCTCTCCAGCCCCAGGAAAAACTGACTTTATTATCCAGCTCCAATGCTCCATGCATCAACAAAGCTATTTACCTGCACTGAGTTACTGGAAAAGTACAATAAACTTTACCAGGTCAGTGTATTTATCGTCAAATTTTTCTAAGGAAGAAAGGAAGGCCCTAAGAGGAGAAGTGAGGCCCCACAACCGGGGAGCAGCCAAGTCCTTTCCATGGCCTATCTTTCTGTCTCTCTCTCTCTCCTTTTGTTTCTTGTGGCCCAGGCTGGCCTTAAACTTGCTGTGTAGCTAAGGATGACTCTGAACTCCAGATCCTCCTGCCTCTACCTCCTGAGTGCTGTGCTTACCGGTGTGTGCCACCACGTCCAGAGGACAAGAGGCTTTCTCAAGTATCCTGAGAAAACAAAAACATCATCTTGGCATTTTCAAAGTCGTGCAGTGTGTGCATGTGTAGAAAACTGTGAAATAAAATACAGCAGAAACAAAGAAACGCTGTGTGTGGCTTTGGCATGGGCTTTGAGGTCTCTTCTGTAATGTGGGATATTTGGAAGGAAAAAAGTCTAAGAAATGCATTTGGATATTAGGGGTGACCAAATCCAAGTTCAAATATAATTGCTGCTGCCAGCTAGTTGTGTAAACACAAGAATGTTAGCCTCTGAGTCTCTGCTTCCTCTCCTCCACAGCAGGGGTAAAATAGGAGGTGAAGGGAGCAAGGTTCTGGGTGGTAAGATGGTTTCAAAAGATAGGAGCCTCCTAGGCCCATACTCCCTACCACAAACCCACCTGGAGTGTTCCTGGGAGCAGTGCCTGGGGGCCCCAGCTAGGAGATCAGGATGCAGGCATGCAAAGCATACCCGGTGCCCGGTTATGCATCTCTTCTCGCACCTTCAACAGCCTCCTTCCTGTTCTTGCTTCCGGCTCCCAACCTCTTCTACTCTCCACGCTGCAGCCAGAGGCACTTCATTCCCGAAGATGCTTCAGTAGCTGCTGGCCGGGAGCCACAACACAGGAATCCTGACAGGGCTCACAAGACCCTAAATGACCTGGCCTCAGCCTCACCCGGACTGCTGCTCTTCCCTTCTTCCCTCCCCTTCCTGTTCCAAGCCAGCTGCCGGACCTCCACCAAGCTCCAGCCACTCTGCCAGTAACCTAGCAGCTCCACCCTGAAGCATGCGTGCATTGCAGCCTGAATGCGCTTTGCCCAGACCTTTCCTGACGCTGTCTCTAGGGCAGCTCGCCTTTCAGTACTAGCTCTTTATTTCTTTCTTGGCTGGCGTTTACTTTGTTATTTCTCCCACACATAAATCTTTTGAGCACAGACTCCAACTGGCTACCTGGCTTCAAACTTTCAACTATACACAAGTATTTAAGAAATAGCTGCTTTGGGCCTGTTAAGAACACTTGCTGCTCTTCTAAGGAACCCAAGTTCAGTTCCTACTACCCACTTGGGCAGCTCACCACCACCTATGACTCCAGTGGATCTGATGCCTTCTTCTGGCCTCCACAGGTACCTGTATACACACACACACACACACACACACACACCACATACATACATACATACACATACACACACTTTTTTTTTTTTGGTCTTTTTGAGACAGGGTCTCCTTGTAGCCACAGCTGGCCTAAAATTCACTATGTACACCAGGCTGGTCTCAGTCTCACAGAGATCTGCCTGCTCCTGCTTCCTAAGCGCTGCCATGCCTGGCCAAACACACATTCTCAAAAATAAAAAGAAATCTTGAACAAAAGAAGAAATAAGGCAGGCATAGTGATGTATGAACTTAACCTTGGCCCTTGACAGGCAGAGGCAGGCAGACCTTTGTGAACTGGAGGCCAGCCTGATCAGTATGGGGAGCTCCAGGTCAGCCGAGGTGACATAGTAAGTCCCTGACTCAGAAACAACACGGGAAAGAAGTAGCTGGCTAATTAACAATTGTTTGAGACTCAGAAAGTCTACAACAGAGTGAAAACCAGGTCTTAAGAGCAGAAGGCCCGGATACCACTAGTTCAAGCATTGCTCTCTCTCCTATCATTTTTTTTATATCCAACCCAGACAGAAAACCTCCTTCTTTAGCTATCTTAGACATAGGCCTGTGTCTCTCTATCTCTGTCCCCTGCGGCCGGGCTTGCAGAACCCTTAGAGCAAGTGTTTCAGAAAAGAGGTTCAAATGGTCATAAGAAAGTGGCCATTATTCATCCCCTTTACCTTTTGAAAAACTGTCATCTAAATTGCCTTTTCTGTATTTGGGTTGGGAAGAAAGGCCTCACCAAGTCTTCTTGCTAAAGGTGGGATGGGGGAGATAGTCAAATCCCCCCTTTAAATGAGGTGTTAAATGTGAATGTATTCTGACATCTGTTTTTAATCTGTCCAGGCTGGGCTCCAACCTGCAGTCCGCTGTAAGGGAAGAACCTTCCTCCTCTCTACATTACAGGACACAGCCTCTAGCTCCTTCCTGAGGACCTTCTGCCCAGACTGTGACAAGAAGAAGGGTCACAGGTGAGGGCTTTGGCCTTTCATGGATTCTTCTGGAATGTAGTTTACCTCTAGAGAGACTGCGAAGCCAGGGTACTGACTAATCTCCCTTCGGAGAGCTGAAGGTTCACATCATCCTCAAATAATTGTTTTATTCAAAGTTTGAAACAATGCTCAATGGTGAAGAGCCATGGGAACCCAGGAGCTCATTTCCTTTACTATCTCATGGACATAATGGCATTCTTAACCCACAGAGTCTGTGTGAGGAATGAGATTACACCTTCAAACATCTAGCCAGAGGCTAATACACAACATAGCCAGAACCCTACCTTTATCCTAACCTCTTCCTGAGAAGCCCTCTCAGCTGCCCGCCTCATCCTTATGCTACAGGCCTAATTTCATCTCCTTGGGGAGGCCTGCCTTGAGCCCACAGTCTCAAGTATCCAGCCCACGGTGCTCTCCCGCTACCCTGTTCCACCTTTCAAAGCACCTGCTCTAACTCCAGTTTGTAGTTACGTATTTGCGTGTTTCTTGACTTCTAAACTACCTGTCTCTCTCCCTCCCAGGGAGATCTGAAGAGGTGGGGACCTTGCTTGTTGTCCTCTTGCACCACCAGATGTGTTCAACACATAGCTGTTGAGTGTCCTTGAATGCGATGGTCACTCATAATCCATAAAATACCAATAAGATTTGATACATTTGTTGTTGACCTGACTTGTGGTACACTTGCCTACTGAGGAGACACAGAGAGACAACTGGTCTCAGAATCAGAAGATCTGAAAGCAAGTTCTAGTTTTCTAAATCAATGGTCATGAGGCCATGGAAATGTCATTTGTTTTATTTGGACCTCAATCTCCTCACCTGTGAAATGAGGCCATAATACTTACCTGGTCTGCCTTGAAGGCTGTTCTGAGACTTAAGGAAGACAAACATCCAACAAAGCCAGAGTCTGGTTTAACCTCATAATTGTCAGCTGCAGATGAACTAAAGATTATAGTCCTCCCTCCCACCAGTAGTCCTGGAGTGTGTTCCATGTATAGAGTTAACAAAGGGACAAGGCTGGGGCTAAAGAGATGGCTCAGTGGTTAAAAACTCTAGCTGCTTTTGCAGGAGATCCAAGTTCCGTTCCCAGCATCCACATGGCCACTAACAACCCTCTGTAACTCCAGTTCCAGGGGAATCACTTTCTTTTGGTCTCTGCTGGCTTTGCACAACACAAATACACTTATGTACATGCAGGCAATGCATGTATACACATAAAATAAAAATTTTTAAACAAGGCTGGTGGCTGGAGTAAGAAAGAGCTTGCTTGCAGACAGAGCCTGCTACAAATCTGCTTTGAAGAGAGTGAAAATTCTTTAATGGAAAACACTCCACCCTCCCGAATTCCAGGAAGCTCACTGGAAACAGCATTCTCCAGCTTCTCTGAACTGTGAGGTGGCCTGGAGGAGAGGCTGGCTGCAGCTCCCTGCAGAGCTTTCTGGATGTCACCCTTTCCTGGGTGTTCAGGGCTCTGAGGTGTATACAGTACAAAGACAAGAGGATTAAAAGGTAAATGCAGAGACTTAAAAAAGGGGCGGGGGGGGCGGGGGACTTCTTGCTGGGAAATATCTGATTTTTTCCACCTCTCCTTCTCGCTCTTCATACTTGGCTCAACCTAGAAAAAGAGGTCCAAGGATAAATTATGACCTAAGAAGAGGTCTCCGAAGCCAGGACCTGGCTGGGCTTGTCTCGGCAAGCATCCTGAAGGCACAGGAAGTCAGTCTTGGTGTTAACACTGAAAAAATTCTTTCTTCTATACATACCCCAAGTCTTTTGAAATCAACAAACATAGCATTCAGTGTGGTGGGTGGTACAGGCCAACCCTTTGACCCAGGCTGCTCAGGTCTGAGCCTCCACTGAAGACTATGGTACAGGTATGTGGCAGCTGGAGCCAGGCTCTGGGGTAGCTAAAGTGGAAGCTGTCAAACTATGCCTTCCCTATGGATGTTGTGCTGTGTCTGTACCGCCCACCACACTGAATGCATGAGGGAGAAGGATGGAGCTGTTGAGCGGGATGTGAGAGGCAGGCAGAGAGGAGGGTGTTTGTTTCCCTCTCTGCTTCTCCTGAGGGCCAGCCTTGGCTCGGCAGACCACTGTGGTGGGAGGATAACTGAGCAGCACTGTCCGATGGGAAAAGGATGAAAGCTACATATGCCATTTTCTTTTATTTCATTTTATCAACTTTATTGAGGCAGGGTCTTCCTGTGGCCTCAGGTAGTCTGGAACTCTATGGAGACCAAGCTGGCCTCAGTCTCACAGAGATCTGCCTGCCTCTGCCCCACATGTGTCACTTTAAATGATTCCATGGTCACATTTAAAGAGTAAAATGAAGTAGATAAAATTCATTCCTGTGTAATTTATCTCAATGCATTATGTCACTTAGACACGTAATCTCCATTAAAAATTATTAATGTGATGTTCTACAATCTTTAATCAACACTGACCCTTAAGGAACCCAGTGACCTTTTTCACACTCGCAATACATCTTTTATTATGGATTATTATTAGGTATTTTACATTTATTTATTTATTTGTGTGTGTGTGCATAGACACCAAAATGTGCAACAGACCACGTGTAGAGGTCAGAGGACGATTTGCAGGCCTGTTCATGCCTTTGACCATGGGAATTCTAGGGAACCAACTCAGGCCCTCAGGCTTGGTGGCAAGCACCCGCTGAACAATCTCACCTGCTCATTAAAGCACCTCTTGATTCAGACTGTCCACATTCCAGGTGGTCAGTAGCTGCACAGAGGCTGAATTCAGATACTGCCAGAATTCAGATCTCACGGACTAGCTCAGTGACTATGCTATAGTTTGGTAGTGTCTCTCCAAAGTTCATATGTGAGTGATAACTGGAAGTGGAGCCTTTGGAATGCGATCAGAGTTAGATGAGGTCATGAAGGTTGGCCCCACGATGGCATCCATGGCTGAATAAGAAGAGGAAGAGAGACCAGGCTAGCATATTTGTTTTGTCTTTTCTCAAGATGCCCTTAGGCTTCTTATCCTCTAAAATGGTGAGCTAAATAAACTTCTAGTCTTAATAAATCACTCAGCCTCAGTTATTTTGTTACAGTCACAGAATATGGAAAAAGGTAGACTTTTTGTACACATTACTTATCGTCTCTTCCTCAGTCTCCTACTCTTTAAAATGGGGGGAGGGGAGAAGAATAGTACCTACTTTAAAAGATTGTTATGAGGATTTAATGCTCTTAGAATAAGGCCTTGTATTGGGCTGGGGATATAGCTTGCTGGGGAACATTTGCCTTTAAGAAGGCCTTGTAATGGTAAGAGGTATAAAAGCATTAGCTATTTTTATCATATTATTTCTTGCCCTTCTGAAAAACCAAGAAAAGCGATGTATGTCAAAAGTGATACATGAGTCAAAAGATCATGTTTAAAATGATGCTTGTCACTCACTGCCATTGAATTAAAATCTGGTCCTCTCCTATATTAAACTCCACCCACCCAGGACTCAGGGACCATTGTGGAAGAGAGGGCAGAAAGATTGTAAGAGCCAGGGGAGGAGGTGCATGACCAGATGGAAACAGAGTCCTCCAGGCTCCCGGGACCCTGCTCATATGAACCTACAGCGATGGTGTCAGCATAAGACTGATGCAAGCTCAAGCACACAAAAACCCAGCATAGAACTGTGGAAATGGGCGGCAGGCCCCAATCTTAGATGAAGAAATATTCGTGGCTGATTACTTCTGGGTGATGAAGAACTCATCTTCTTAAAGCGTGGGACTCTAGATAGGCTGACTAGACCTCAGTAGATGAACTTGCACTGAAGAACAGCTGGGGCCACTAACTTGACAAAATAGGCCTTAACACAAATGACAGAATGCATGAATTCCAGTGGAGGCCCAAGGGAGGTGCCAGTGGGGAGGGGGATAAAGATGATAAAGACTGATCGAGATGTTCTGTATAAAATACACAAAAATTCAATAAAAAAAACCCAAATCCAAACCAAACCAGTCCTCACCTCTTACCCTAAGCTCCGTGGCATTTCAGATGGGGAGACCCGCATCTTTTGATAATTCTTGTCACTTAAGTTAGTTAACTGCACCTCTGCCAGCTGTTACGGAAAGAGAGCACTGGGGAGACTTGCCCACTGCTCCTGCCCTGGTGCTTCCGTTTGGAGACAGGATGGACGTTGCTTGGTCCCTGCGTCCCCTTAGCTACCGTCTGCATTTGTGTTTCTTCATACAAAGGTGAAAATATTAGGGGTCATGCTTAGTTCATCAAGGGATGGAGTCCAGTGGATACCATGGTCCGCATGTGGGTGTCCAATAAATAGCGGCAACGATGATGGTGGTGGTGACGGTCATTACTATTATGGTCTTTGTAGCTAGACACTGGGTTTTTGGGGGCAAGCGATATGCAGAATGCTGCCAAGGCATATTTGAGCCCCGGACCTGTGCGGTTACACTGGAGCACAAGTTGCGCTCACCTGTGCAACCAGGGCGGAACACAAGCTTTGCCTCTCGGTTTCCTTTGTTAACAAGCTCCCCAAGGAGCTTCCCAGACTCTGAAGGAGACAGAGAAATACAGGAGCTAGATCAGGCCTTAGAGTGGTAGAGAGGCACCATCTAAGAATTGAGGGAAAAAAATTTTGAACCTGGACGGGGGTGGGGAGAACGTGCTGCCTCCTTGATTTCTCTGGGCTGGCCTGAGGGCTTCCAGAAGTATGTTCTGGTCAGACCCTGCTGGGCATTCAGGGTAACCCCAAGGATCTGATGATGGTCTAGGCCCGGAGATCCCAGAGCCAATCTTATGCTGGCCAGTCTTGGTTGTCAACTTGCCCAGATCTGGAATCAACTAAAATGCAAGTCACTGAGCACCCCTGTGAGGGATTTCTTGATTAGATTATTTGAAGCAGGAAGACCCTCCCTAAATGTGAGCGGCACCTTCTGGTGGCAGCCTGGGTGGAAGGGCAAGGAAGAAATCCGTCTTGGCCTGCTTGCCTTCACTCTAGCTGGTGAGTTCATCTGTCCTTTGCTGCTGCATTCCTTTGACAATATTTGCACCAACTTCTTTAGGCTTCCAGTGTAGACTGAAGTGGCTCTCCAGGAATCCTCCAGGCCTTCAGTGACAGACTGAGACAGCTCAATAATATATATATATATATAATATAATAATATATATATATATATATATATATATTCATCAGTTCTGCTCCTTTAAAGAACCCTGACAAATACAGATTTTCTAGCTGTTTGACTTTGGACAAGTTAACCTTTTTCGGGTTGTGTATCTGTGAAATGGGAACAACAGTCGTGCATGGTTTTGTTTGAATCATTTTAAAGTAGTATGATATAAAAATATTATGTTTGAAACCTGACATAAACTTAAGCCCCTGGAACTGACTATGTGGAGCCTTGAACTCATTGATCTTTCTGCTTCTGCCTCAGGAGTGCTGGGATTACAATGTGTGCCACCATGCCTAGCCCCAGAATCTTGACTTTGAACATGGTTTCAGACTCTTATGCTGGCTTAGAATGGACTGCATAGCCACAGCTAAATATGACCTCGATCCTCTGATCCTCCTGACTTTACCACCCAAGTGCTGAGATTATAGGTGCATGCTACCTGAGCTGGCTTTGCACTGTGCTTTTAATTTATGGTTTGCTAATTTTAAATGTATGATATTTTTATTTTAAAATTAAAAACTTCAGGGCTAGGGAGATGTCTCAGTGGGTAAAGCGCTTGCCGAATAAGTGTGAAGACCTGAGTTCAAATCCCCAGAGCCCAGGTAAAGAGAAACATAGTAATGGGCCCCTGTAATTCCAGTGCTCCTACAGTAATCTGGAGGTGGAAACAGAAGAATCCCCAGAAACTCACAAGACAGATAGCTTGGTCCACAGAGCCACAAAAAAGACACTCTGCCTCAACAAGGCGGAAAAGGAGGAGGGTCCTCCAAAGTTGGCCTCTGACCTCCACATGCACACTGTGGCATGAGTGTGCCCACAATCATGCACATCACACACATACACATACACACACACACACACACCCACGCACGTACACACATAGATTATTTAAAAAGAAAGAAAAATTCCAAGTTTTTCTTGGGGGCCTGGAGGAGATAGATGTGATGAAAGGCTGAATTTTGTCTCCCCAAAACTTATCTGTTGAGAGAATTACAGAATGGAACTGTGTTCAGAGAGAGGACATTTTAAAAGGTAATTAAGGCAGGATGAATCATAGGGCTGAGCCCTTGTGCAACACACAGAGGCAACTGTGAAGTTGCCCAGAGAGCAGCCTTGTGAAGATGGTAAGAAATGAATGTGGGCATCTGTAAGCAAAGGAAAAAGCTCTGGATCCGCTCCCACCTTGATCGTGAACTTCCAGCCTCCAGAAGGAGAGGAATAAAAACCTGTTCTTACATCCCACAGCCTGGAGTACTCTGTGATGTTGGCTTAAGAGTGCAGGGCCTACCTTCTTCAGTGCTATAGTCCTCACCCATCCCAGATGGCACTCTGTGTTCATGCACTTGCTGTGTACAGCCCCTGTTTACACCTTCATTTGCAACCTCTGATTTGGTGGAAAAGAGTCAAGATTCTCTACGTGCGTTGTGTGTTCTTATTCCAAACTTTGAAGGTCATATGCTTTGGAATCCTCCCCATAGTCCTAAGACTGATACTGTCATGCCCACTTCTCAGAAGAGAAAACAGAGACCAGAAAAGTGGAAAATCAGTTTCCTATGTCAATCACACCCAGGAACCCAGACCCAGGAGCTCATGCTCCTCCATCTGAGCCCCTCTGCCAACAGGAGAGTTCTGCTGCCTGCGTGTTTGCGCACGTGTGCACAGACGCAGATCACTTCCAGGAGAGAATGAAGGCAGGCAGGGGTAATGGCTCGAAAAATGTTTGGCATAGAATTCTAAAACCGAGACCTAGAGTAGAACTCCACTAACTGAGCAATCTGACTTACATAGTTCCTCTCCTGGAGGTAAGTACAGTCTGCAGATCTCTGAGTGCAAGGAAGAAATTGGGAAGTAGGAGTGCCTGCTGGCTACCCCTCAGGGAACCTGGGAGCTCGGTATGAGACAGGGAAGAGTGCTGGGTTTGCTGAGAAAAAAGTGACTTTTTCCTAGGGCTGGGATGATGACTCACTTGTAAAGTGCTTTGCTTTCCTGATAAGCATGGGGACCTGAGTTTAACCCTCAGAACCCATTTTTGTTTTTAAGCCAGGTCTAGTAGGGTGTGCTTATGAGCTTAGCGCTGGGAAGGTGAGACAGGCAGACTAGCCTACTTGAAGTGAAGTTCTAGGCTCCTGAGAGATCCTGACTCAAAAAGAAAAGATGGACAGCACCTGAGGAACAAAACCTGACCTCTACATGCACTTACACATGTGTATGCACACCCTACGTGTACACACAGACACACATGCACACATACACACACAGTTATATTTTGGGAGAACTTGCTGAAGGCTTGATAGGGACAGAATAGCTTCAAAGATGACCCTGGACTTGAGAAAAGAATTTCAGTTTACACATACAGTGACGCGCCATCACACCTCCGGAACAGACGCCACGCCCCTGCCAGGATCTGGGAAGAAGTCACACATTGGACGAGTTAGAATGCAAGGCAGGGGTGATGCTCAAAGACACATGGAGGGCTGAGCTGGCTGGCAGTAGAAGGCGAAGTAAGGGACACAACAACCAGACAACAGAATATTCACATGAACATGGGAGAGAAGAAATCAGGACATAGTGAGTTCAAGGCTGGTCTGGACTACATGGAACCCTGTCTCAACAAAACAAAACACAAAACTGATAGACAAGTAGTTTGAGGGAGAGGTAAGTGGAAAGAACTGTGAAGAACTAGGTGTAATTCTGTCATTTACTATATCTTTCTGAGCTCAGTCTGTCAGTCAGGATGATATATTTAAGGACAAGTCAAGAGCAAACGAGCCACTACGTTCAATCAGCGTTAACTCTGTGAATCCGGGTATTGGACTCAGGAAGGGTTTAAGTCATCAATTACTATCTGCAACCCTGAGTTTGTCATTAATGTCTCTGAGCCAGTTTTTCTTTTGCAGATGGAGATCACTTGTTGTCATGGAAACAAAAGCGCACAAGTTAAGGGCGGGAGGGCTTGGCACCAAGTAGGCGCTCAGTAAACCGCAGAGCTCTTGCCAGCTGCACCGGTAGGCCACCAGTCAGAGCCCAGCACATAGCCCGCTCTTTAGAGAAGTTTTAATTCGGGTTATAATGCTCACGGCAGAGTGGAGAGGCCGGGGCCGCCCAGCCTGAACCCCAGGGCTCTCTAGTTGCGTCCTCTGTTCCCCGCCGCCCACCTGCACTCTCCGCCCCTGCGTGACCCGACACTCACCCTCGCTACCCCGGCCAGGTCCAGGGCGCCGCTCCGCACAGCTCTCGGCGGTGCTCCGTCCTGCCTCCGCCTCTGCAGCAGCTCGCGATGCGGCCCAGCATAGTTTTCCCATCCCGTCATGGGCGGGAGCCTTCCATCTGGTCACGTGCTCCGGCCCGCAGCTGGCGCGCTCTTTTTCCGCTTTGGGTTTCAGGAAGCTTTCCATTGGCAGTGACAACTTGGTCGTAGCGATGCGTTTATGTGTATAGACGTTGTCAGTGCGTCTGAAGGTTTAGTAGAGGAGTGATTGTTACGGGTGTGTTTGTAAAAGTGTCTGTAGACATCTGTGTGTACACGTGAGTGTTTTTCCCACGGAGGATCCAAAACAGCTTAGGCATGTCGGCTGCCAGGAGAATATTTCTCTGTGTGCTGAATGTGCATGTACTTGAGAGGGACTATAAGTCGTACCTACATGTTTGGCAGTGTGCATGTAAATCAGACCCCACTATGTTCACGTGCACGCACATGGAGAAGGCTGAGCTGAGTGTGACTAGTGTGTGCTTCACGCACTGTGTGTGCCTCATGGAGCTAGGTATCTGTGTGAGATGGCACTGGGGAGGGTTCAACGGCTCCTTCTCTGTGCGTTGATGGACTGACCTTCCTGTGGGTTTTGTCTGGGAGTGAGTGCCCACACATATGGGGACAGGTGGGCCAGTGTCCCAGCCTTCTCTCTTCTGCAGACCGTCTCTTTCCTGGTCCCACTGACTCTCTGGCCCACTGTAAGTCATTGAGAGAGGTGAGCACCACTGGAGTCTCAGTTCCTAGGTTAGGCAGCTAGATACTGCTTCAGCAGCAGGCAGACACTGGAGGAAAGAACAATCAGAAGTGTGCTGGTTCATTCTTGTCAATGACACAAACTAGAAAAACCTGGAAGGAGAGACCCTTAATTGAGGAATTTTCTCCATCAGATTTGCCTGTAGCCACGTCTGTGAGGCATTTTCTTAATTGTTAATGGATGTAGGAGATGGTGGGCAGTACCATCCCTGGCAGGTGGGCCTGGGCTATATAAGAAAGGTAGGTGAGCAAGCCTCAGGAACAAGCCAGTAAGCAGCGTTTCTCCATGGTCTTCAGTTCCTGCTTCCAGGTTCCTTCCTTGAGTTTCTGCCTGGGCTTCCCTCGATGGACTGTGAGCTGTGAGTCAAATAAACCTTTCCTCTCCAAGTTGGTTTTGGCTAGAGTTTTATCCCAGCAACAAAATACAAGCTAGGACAAGAGGCCTGGTTTTTGCTTCTCTCAGTTCCTTCCTCTGCTCCCTTCTACTGATTACTAGTATTTTATGGGGCCATGGGAGCATCTGGCTAACAGCTGTCATATGAAGTGAAGCCTGCAGTCAGAATTTTAATGCCGATATGCCTTCAGAGTCTAATGCTGGTTCACCAACTGTAGATGAACAAGTGAACTACATAGATTACTTTTCATTTTTCTATAGAGCCAGAATACTAACAGTCATCTTACTTACACTTGTCTTTCCTCCCATAGTTGGGACACTCACCTATAAGACATTTGGTATGGTGTCAAACTATACAGAGACTAATTAGTAATAATACATAAATTCATATGTAGCTATAAAATTGCACTGATGATACATATTATATAAATAACCTTATATGTGGGGCCTGGCGAGATGCCTCAGCAGTTAAGAGCATTGACTGCTCTTGCAGAGGATCCAGGTTTGATTCCCAGCACTCATATGGCGGCTAACAACTGTCTGTGATTCCAGTTCCAGGGGATCCTATGCCTTCTGACTACGATGGGCATTGCTCACTGTGGATGCACTTATGCATGTGCAAGCAATACAGTCCTACACATAAAAATAAATAAAACAAATAAAAAACCTTATATGTTATCTAGTAGCAATATTATACATTATCTAATATAAAACTAAATATGAAGATAAAAGTTAAGGGGCTCAATGTTTACTCAACAAATTTAAAAAATTGAAAATGACATTTATTAATTTTAAAATTTATTTTGGTCTTTTTCAGACAGGATCTGCCTGTAGCCCCAGCTGGCCTGGAACTCACTATATAGACCAGGCTGGCCTTGAACTCTCAGAGATCCACCTGCCTCTGCCTCCCAAGTGCTGGGATTTAAGGCCTGTGCCACCATGCCCACCAAAAATGAAATTTATTTATTTATTTGTGTATGTGTATGTATAATATATTTGGGCCATGTGTGGAGGTCAGAGGTCAATATTCAGGGGTTAGTTCTCTCTCTCTACATGGTGGATCCTGGCAGTGGACTGCAGGTTGTCACATTTGGTGGCAATCACCTTTCCCATCTGGCCAGTCCTTAAACAATGCGGTATGGTGTCTTCAGTCATGAAGTTTAGAGTATAATGAGAATGACACAAGTTAAATGAGTGTGACAAAAGAGAGAAACTTTGACATTGGGTGGTCAGGAGAAGGCCTGGGAAGTTGGCATGCAAGCCCTGGGACAGCCAGGACTTGTGTGGGGCGAGGAAGAGGTGAGAGGCAGAAGCCTCAGCAGGAAGTGACAGAGTAACGTGTAGGGTGTTGATGCACAGGAGACTGCAAGTGGGTCCTCCATCCAACACCACATTTTGCCGTTCCCAAATGTGTCAGGAATAGGAAAGCTGAGACGACCCTGCAGAGGATGCCTGGAGGCCATCATCTGTCCAGTCCGTCCTATGCACTTATGTATACCTGAATGCGAGGTGAATGAGATATTTTTATTCTTGGTCCTAGATTATACCCAAGATGTTGTGTTTCTGTAACCAGAGACTGGATAGGTGATGTATACCCCTAATCCAGAACTCCGGAGGCTGGTACAGGAGGCTCAAGAGTTTGAGGCCAATTTGGATCTTAGAGCGAGAGCCTGTCTTAATACAACATAACACGATACAAAACAAAATGTCTCCAAAAATTACCCTCTGTTGGAAGCCGCTGCTCTGTGGACAGGCCTGCTCTGCTCAGGAGGTCTGCTTTCTAGCTCCCAAATGCACCTTCAGTGTTTGTGTGTCTGCACTTCTACACATACAGGTCCCTTGCCTGTTCTGCCTCCCCAGAAAGCACAGGCCACACATCTACTAGAAAGCTGTAGCTTGTATCTGCCCAGCACCCTCATTTGGGTGAATGACTGTCTAAATGACTTTGCAGTGTCTATTTGGTAGGAAAAAGGGTCCTCCTGTTTGCTCTGCTGCACTCAGACTGCAAGGGCAGAACTGAGGAGTTCCAGTACCACTTCTTTTTGTGCCTTTCAGGCTTGCCCAGTATTTTGACACTGTGACACAGTGTTGAACCCTTCAAAGTTCATATTAGAGAATCATGTTATCAAGTTATAAGAAAAAGAAAATCACACACACACACGCATACCACACACACACACACACATCTCACCATGCTTTAAATAAGTTTATAAATTTGTGCTGAGCCACATTCGTAAATGAAAGATGTAATTCCGAGCAAGACAATCCACCTTCCCCGTGATCTCCATGAAAGGTCACAGCTTTTCTTCTTCAGAGACAGTCCTGGCTGCTTTAAGTTATGGCTTCCCATCACTTAGAAAGAGGCTGCTTACAGCAGGAGACAGTGACATTCCCAAACAAGACCTGAAAGGTGGAGAGAGTACTGTGACTACATTACTCAGGTCCTTTGTTCTGATACTTCAGTACTTGTGATCAAAGTCATATTCTCTTATCCTTTTCCTCCCTTTAAACTAGCTTCAGTGATTTCTGTCAGTAACTGTGGAAGCCTACTGCAGTGCCCTTCCACACCTAGTTCCAACCTCTCCTCCTTATGAAGTCCTCTCACCGCAGAGGGGAATGAAAAAAAATGCTTTCTTTGATTTAACTAGTGATTTGCTGAATCCCAGCAGCCAGATCTGTGCCTACCTTCCAAACTGAGTTTAATGTTGTCACGTTGGTAGTTTGATACACTGCTGCTGTGAAATAAGCACACACAGAAATCAGCGAACAGCACACATCCAGGTGGTATTCCCTGATCTCGTCCCCCAGCCCGCTCACCAGCATACCACTGTCTACAGCCTCTTCAACTACACCACTCATTGAGCAGTGTCATGTACTGATCTGTGATCCTTTTGCTGTTTTGTAAATAGTGACATGAACTGGAAAGATGGCTCACTGGTTAAGACCACTGGCTTCTCTTGTTGAGGACCTGGGTTTGAATCCCAGCAACCACACGAAGGCTAACAATGGTCCATAACTCCAGTTTCAGGGGATCTGACGCCCTCTTCTGAACTCCACAGGCATTGCACGACATGGGTGAATTTACATGCATGCGGGCAGTACACTCATACACATAAAATAGTAAAAATGAAAAAAAAGAAAATGTTGACATTAGGTGGACAAGTATTCCCTGACCTAGGCTGCATCTGAGTCTTCAGAGTCACAAAGAAGGAAACATTCTGCAATAGAATTTAGTCCATGGTCTTCATCCCATGCACAAGGCCCAGAAACCTTCAGTGGCTTCATAGTTGTAGAGCCAATGTGAAATTCATAATCCTTATAACTGTAGCTAAAATACAGGTTACTGTCTGCCCTTTTCAAACCTTCTTTTTTTTACTCTACTTTTGGCATAGAAGTTCTACCCACCTTTCTTGATTCATTCCCAAAGCTAGTTGCAAAGTCCCAAGAAGGCAGATGTCTATTTTCAACAAAAGGCTTTGGGACTATAAAGGTCTCCAGAAAGAGGTCATTCTAGATGGGGTCTTACTGATGTGGTGATCGTGGGGAGACAGCTGTTGAGGTCATTCTAGACAGCGTCTTAGTAGTATAGCAAGACTAGAAAGACAGCTATTGGTAGGGTGGGCTTGCTGCCATTCCAAGGATTTCTCTTTTTTAAATAATTTTTATTTCATGTGTGAATGTTTTGACTACATGTATATAAGTGCACCACATGTATACAATGCCTTTGGAGACTAGGAAAGGGTGTGGGATCCCCTGGAACAGCTTGTTATCTGCCATGTGGGTGTTGGGAACTATGTCCTCTGCAAGAGCAGCCAGTGATGGTAACTGCTGAGCCGTCTCTCCAGCCCCATTCAAAGGACTCTAGGCCGGTAGGCCCTGAGAACTGCACTCACTGATGTAATGCCATTTGAGGGAAAAGGTCAAAAGAGCCCCAAGTTGAAAGACCGTGAGACTGAAGTAGATGTTAGCGCTATTTACGTCACTTAGGATGAAATAAGGTAGCTGTTCAACTCAGAAGAAAGTGTATAGATTAAAAAAATTTAAAATATACTTTTTTTGGACATAGCAGTTCTGTTTCCAGGAATTTGTTTCTGGAAATGTGCCATATGGATATTTATTGCAAGTTGTTGGAACTAATAAAAGACTGGAAACCACGAGGGAGCTAATTAAATAACTGTTATATATTTGTATACACACATATGCTCACAAAAGCATAACCCAGAAGGGAACATGAAGTGTCCCATCCAGATGTGGTGGAGCAGGCCTTAATCTCAGCATTCTGGAGGTTGAGATAGGAGGACTGTGAGTCTGAGCCCATGTGGGCTACCTAGTGAAATACTGTCTCAAAGAAACAGTTATTTTTCTGTCACTCATGAAGTAACTCCTGGAGACGGGAACTAGAAAACAGCAAGGGTGGGCAGGCTTACTGGCCCACTCTGTCTTGGAAAGATGCGACTCTGAGTCATGGGAGTGCCTTGCTTATTCAATACCCTCTTCTCCAATAAAAAATAAATCGCATACTGTGTGGTAGTTCTTGGAAATTCTTTCTTTGCTCTCATGGATGGCCTGAGGGTGAGGCAGAGAGTTCAGAAAGTTAATAATGAACTATTTTCTTTAGAGACGTAATGAAGCGTGCGTCCATCTTCTACCTTTCTGCACCAGCACTTTCTCCATTGTACAGCAGAAAGACATGAGGCAGTGACACGTTACAGTTGTGAAGAGTGGGGCTGGAGTGACTTAAATCTTGCCCCCTCCCCACCTGCACAAGTTCCTCTGTCCCGCTTCTAGACTGCAGTAGGTAGAACAGTTTCCACAGGAAGGGAAAGAAGAAACACAGAAAGTTTCTGCTGGCCGAAGTTTTCAGGAAAGTTGAAGCCCTAAGAGGGATGGAGTTCCAGGAGAAATGAGATCAGACCAAAATAGACAGCATTTCTATTCCACAGGAAGTGACCCAGAAAAGCTGCAACTGGATTCCAGATGTAACTTGCAGGGCCTTAGCTGGAGGAATTTCATTTTTAGAATCAGATGCAAAAGGGTTCTTGAGGAGGCTTCTCAAATGAACTCAGAAATGAACAGACACGATGGGTATAACCACTCATCCCTGTAATTCCAGCACCTGGGAGCCGAGTTACTGAGTACTAAGAGATTGGGACAGCCTGGGCTACATAGGAGCCACAGATGAGACCCTGTCACAGACAAAAACAACAAAGTCGGCAGACATGCTTGAGGGAGCTTCACTGGGAAGGTACAACAGCTTCTGCTCTGCAGATCAGGGACGGAGGACATGGGTCTAGACACAGGATCTGCCATGTTCCTGTGAGTGTAACTGTGGGAAGGAATATGAAAAGGAAAGGCTCTTTCTGCCTTTTGGGAGAAAGAAATACAGCATCCCCAGATTAGGAAGTGAGGTACGCCTGAAATCTACACATGAATTTAGATCGTGGCTGGAAGGAGATTTGTCGGTAGCCTTTGTGAAGCAGAAGGACACCAATTTCTCTACATCTTCTCTCTGGAAGAGTTCTATGGACTAAACACCCAGAAGACACTTAGTTGTTTATGTCATGGCCACTTACATCTGACAATCTTAATTTATTTACCCACAATAAACTGTGTGTGTGCATAGCCATCTCTTTAATGATGTATAACTTCATAAGAGTGGCCACCTTGTGTGTGGTTGGCAGTTGAACTGGGAGCTAAGATGCGAGTCACAGCTTTTGTGTGGTTACAATGAATGCTGTGCGTAGTAAAAGCAAAACATGTTCTAAAAAACACACAAAAAAGCTCCACCCAGCCTACAGGAAAATCAGCCCATGGAACTTTGAAAAATGTTAATGTTGGGGCCTGGAGAGATGGCTGGGTAGTTAAAAGAGCATATGACTTGCAGCACCCATGTAGGGTGATTCACAACCGCCTGTAACTCCAGCTCCGGGGGCTCTGACACTCTCTTCTGGTCTCTGTGGGGACCTGCACTTACATGTGCACATACATAGACACACACATATACATGATTAAAAATAAAAATAAAATCTTAAAAAAAAAACTAATGTCATGGAAAACTGAAAAGCTGGGCCAAAAAATCAAGAATAGAAAGTATTTGGTGGTAACTGGAGGAACTTTGAATATATGCTGAGTATTTTGCAATAGTAAGAAATTATTGTTAACTTTCCTAGGTATAAATAATGGTTTTGTGGTTATATAGAATAATGGCCTTATTATATAGAAATGTATACTGAAATATCTGTGCCTGAAGATCTGTGATGTTAGGGTCTCACTATAAAATGGCTCAGAAGAAAACACTAAGAGGAAAATGGCCCAGAGAACATGCACAATAGGAGTACATATGTGTTTCATACACACACACACACACACACATGCACACACACAGAGTTCTCAGACTACACTGTTTTGAACTCAGTTGTGTAGTGCCAGGGCTGGGACTTTGCAGGTCACATATCTCCTCTGCCACTTAGCATCTGTTACTCTGCCAATAGAAGGTCCTTGAAGAAGACTGGAAATCTAGGGGAGGGCCGGGGACTTGGCCCTTACTGTTTGGCTCCTGTTACTGCCAGGGTCACCAAGCAACGATTCCTAGCCCTGGCCATGACACAGTTATTTTCCGTATGAGCAGCTGGTTCAAGTTTACACTTCCAAATCCAGAACGAGTCCCATTAGGCTTTCTCAGACAAGCCGCATCAGCTGGTAGAGGCATTCTCTGTCCTAGCTCCTCACACCCTTCACCCAAGATTCTCTACTTGGGGTTGACAAGATGGATCAATGGGTGAAGGTGCTCACTGCCAAGCCGGAACTCACATAGAAGGAGAGAACCAGCTCCAGCAAGTTATCCTCTGATGTCCACACGAACACTGTGGCATGTACGCACCTACACACACACACACGCACACACAGTAGTAATAATAAAATGTTCTCTGTTTTCATCCCAAGTTCTTCATCTTACCTCATGATAGAGAGACAGTGGCTGAGCTGTGCATTTGCTGTAGCAACCCTTCGCCCTCGTAGTTTTTCAGTGTATGGTTAACACTTTCTTATATTAAATACTGTCGTTAAAAGTAACTGGTGTGGTCTGTTTCCAAAGATCCTAGTGATCAGGTGCATGCCTCTCCTCCCTTTCTGCCAACTTGTATCTGCTACCAACTAAGGGTTTGATCAGGTTTGAAAGGTTTTAAAATAATTAAAAGGCAGGAACAAACCTCAGACACAGTAGAAAGCAACAGGCAACAGACTTTATTAAAAGTGAAGAAATGCACACACTTAGAAAAGCTCTCCTTGAGTAGAGAAGGGATTTGGAAAGTGAAAAATTCAAAGCCCCCAGGAGGGCTTGGGCCTTTTAAATTTTTTGGTGGTATGGGGCAGGTTCTCTCCCCCATTTTTGGATTGATCAATTTAAACAAATAAGAGAGCTCCAAGATGAGTGAGATATGGCTACATCTAGGCTTGGCCTTATCTAAACTGGTCCGGACTGGTCAGCTCAAAGGGAACCTTAGCAGTGTGTATGCTTATCAGGGTTTTAGTCCCTCATACAACAATCACTGGAACCAGTTTGCTTTTACCTGACAGAGTCCTGAGACCCCTTTCTCAGACTTGCCTGAGGCTATAACAGCTGATTATTTTATCATCAGCATAAATGAGCATCAGGTGTCTTAGGAAACAGACCAACCCTCAAAGATAACTTTTTAAAAACATATTTTTATTGCGCTTTTGTACATTTCACATGACAGTTCTTAATCAAATTTAGACCCTCTCCCCCATCCTGCTCTCAGTTCTCCCCACCAGAACCCATGTGTCCCACCATGCATTTGTACCTAGATGTCCTGGGTGCAAGTTCATCTAGAGATGTCAAGTAAAGCCTGCTCTCCTTCATGCAGCAGTAATCAGTCTCCAGCAGTCCCCAGGCTAGGGCTGGCCCACTGCCCATTTCCCTCATCTGATTGAGCTGGTATGGGTCTTGTGCTTGGCACTGTCATTGCTGAAAGTTCCCATGAGCAAGCTTCCCATGGCCTGAAAGCCTGTTTCCCCAGGATCGTGAACTGACCTTCGCTCTTACAATCTTTCCGCCCCCTCTTCTGCAACGGTCCCTGAGCCATTAGTGCAAGTATGTACACAGGGGCTGTACGGCAAGGAACACAGTGCCAGACAGGAAAGACCTCCCTTTGAGTGGCTGGTCAGAGTAGTTCAAAAGACGCCCCAAATAGCACAGGCTATTGCTGGAAAGATCACAGTTTTGAAGCACTGGGCTGTGTTTAGGTTTGAATGTCAGGGAAATGGAACACCAGCAATGTGTTGCACAGAGTGGTTCTGGTTTTTTAATTGTCAGCAGGTGACTGTGAAAAGAACCCCAGAAGCAGGTGCTGCAGGGACTCAGGTGGCTGCTGTGAAGAGTGATGGCTATCAGGCCCGTGAGGTGGAGTGTTTGCTCCTGAGGGCACATGAAACTTTACGGTCCATACAAGTCCTAGTCCCAGAGCTACGGAGCATACATGGAAGTCCCACAGCATCTCTAGCAAGTCCTTTGTAGCGGCAGACATAATCTTGCTGAAATTCAGGCAAAGGATTTCATTGTGAAGATTTCAGAATTAAATGTCAGTTCAAATTGGAGTCTGCATCTCTTGGTGAAGGTGAGGGCAAGGGTAGGGAAAGCGTCCCCAGACTAAGAGAGATTATCTGAACAGCCTTAGATGAAGCTCAAAATCGCCGTCCCTGAGTGAGTCTTCCTTACCTTTACCTTCTGTGTCTGAGATGGCTTTGGTTTGCTTGGAGACTCTGTAATGATCTTACCTGAAGCAGGTGTCTTTCAAAGCGATGCCTGTGGGCTTCAAGACTGAGCCCATGATCCTTGTTGCTACTACCCTGTAGTTGGGTGGGGTAGTTCCAGCATATTCCAGAGCAACACGTATGAAGTCTAATCCCCAGAGTAAAGTTGTATAACCAAAGAACACTTTGTTGGTTTTTAATGTTTCTGTTTGGTTGGTTTGGTTTTGAGACAGGGTCGCATAATGTAGCTCAGCCTGGCCTTGAACTCACAATGAAGCTCAAGCTGAATTTGAATTCATGGTAATCCTCCTGTCACAGAATCCAATCCAAGTGCTTGGATTCTAGGTACGAGCCCCTGTACCTGGCTAATTTTCCTGATATTTAAACTTAGTAAATACATAGAGAAATGAGCTCCTAAGAGCAATAAACCAAAGGAAGAATAAAATCACCAGCCAAATTTGTGATATGAATGTACTTAGTAGAGATTCTGCATTTAGTGTGTTAGTTTGCATGAGGAATTTGCTTGGTTAACAGAAACATGGATTAAACAGTTATCTGTCTATCTATCATCTATCTATCTATCTATCTATCTATCTATCCATCTTTCATCTATCCATATCTGCTGGAGGTTCCTGGCATAATGTAGGGAAAGAAATTCAAAGACAGAATACCCTTGTAATGAGAAATGTATTCCTTCCTCTTTTCCCTTTCTACCAACTTGCAATAATCACTGGACACAGTTTGTTTTTACCTGGCAAGGCCAAGAGATCCCCTTATCAGATTTGTCCTGAGACAATCTCAGCTTACTATCTTACCTAGTATAGTCTTCAGAGATCTTGAACATAGTGTCATTTTACAGAACAGCATGTTGCTCCATTTTACTGATAGCATTATGCAGACTGGATAGTGTAAGTACTCTTCATGTCTTTGTAAAGACTGGTAGTAGTAAGTACTCTCCGTGTCTTTCAAAGAGATGCCTGTAGCCTTCAGGGCTATGAAGGCTTTCTATGTCTTAGTAAAACACATTAAGTCAGAGAGTGGGAGATAAACACCATGAAAACCCAGCGATTCACAACCTTGTTGAGGTTTCTAATGTGCCAATATTTTGGCGCAGCTTCCAATGTCCCTCTCAAGGCAAAAGGGTAGTCACTATCCCTCATTACCTACCACCGTGGCAGAAGCACAATGTTTGATACCCTTTGACCTTTTAGAGTGGCATTTCTTCAACCCATTTACCAAGGAATCCAAGTCTACCAGCTGTCGGTAGAGAGCAGAGCATGGACGGCTCTGCAGCAAGTCTGGCTCCAGTGCCAGCTGCTCTGTCACTTGGAACTTCTGGCCCAGACAATCCAATTACACTTGGATGATCAAATAGGAATTCTGTGTGGAGCTTGTGGCGAGTGCCAATAGAATTAAAGAACTGAAGCCTCTAGAGTTTTGCAGAAAAATCCATACTCTATCCTGTAAACAACAGCTATTCTTTAAGAAACAGTCCCCGGTTTGCTGCTAAATCTTGTTAAGACTAAGCCCATATAATTTCACCCCTCATAAAAGAGGCTTCTTTTGACAGCAGATGAGACTATCACAGAGATCCATAACAGGTCAAAATGCAAAGAGTGAGTGAGAATGGGGTGTCCAGCCCCGGCTGACAGATCTACAATGCAACCTGAACCTAAGACTCAGGGAAAACCATGAAAGAGGAGGCGTAAAGATGACAAAAGTCTAGGGACCCAGATGCTTACTGTTAGATAGTATCTTTTAGACGTGACAGGAAAGCTGCACCCTGAAATTGCACCAGTATGATTGCCTGAAGACCTGCATAACACCACCAGTTGACATGTCAGTGTGGACTGAGGGAATTTCACAAGGTCCCAGCCCCTAGAAGGAGAGCTATAGGCAGTCAATGGCTACCAAGAGAGGGAACCAGTTTTCTTCAGGGACTAACTGCCTCATAGGTTATCCAACCCAAAGTGATCAGTCCTAACCAGATGTACATATGAGCAACACTAAAGGGACCCCCTAGGTTGCACATATATATGACAACAGTAGTGAAAGACAAGGTCATGAACTTGAGAGGGAGTAGGTAGGCGCTGGAGGAGTCGGGGAGAGGGATTCCAGCCAGAGCTCTCTCTGCTTTCTGTCTGCCAAGACATAACAAGTCACCCTATAAACTCCTGCACTGTGGATGGAGCCTCAGCTGCCAGTTTCTATCTCATGATGGAATGTATCCCCTAAACTGTGACACAGACTCTTCCCTCCCTTGTTTCAATCAGGTATTGTGTCACATCAGTGAGCAAAATAACCGATACACTACTTAAGACTCAGTGACATGGAACAGAGAGGCAAGAACTTAAAATTATGAGCTTAGAGCTTACGAGATGCAGCTTATGCTTTAAATTAGTAATCAATATAAAGGGCCCCCAAGCCCCACCCCAAGTCCTGGTTACAAGGGTGTGAAAATGGGAGCTTTCCTTACTTGCACCTAATAATCACAGGATTTTGCTTACCGTTGCTGCAGTTGTGAGCTGTCAGCTTGGAAGTCTTGTTTCCCAAGGGAGGAAACAAGGGACATACGGTAATCCGATTATCTAGAAGTTAAAATTGCCAGATACCTACAGTAATTAAACTGAGCTAGAAGCTAACATTTCCAGAGGACCACTCCTGTAAGCTTCAAAGATCCCAACCTCTCCTCCTGTTCACCAGCCCTCGGCTTGCTGGCTGCGCCGACCCACACTTGCCATCTCTGTGACTGTTCACCAGCCCTCGGCTTGCTGGCTGCGCCGACCCACACTTGCCATCTCTGTGACTGTTCACCAGCCCTCGGCTTGCTGGCTGCGCCGACCCACACTTGCCATCTCTGTGACAGCTTTACACGTCTCCATTTCTCTACTATCTGGCTAGTGATTCTTCTTGAATCTTTAAAATTACAATCATTCATTGTGCGTGGTACGTGTGTATGTGTGCGTGTGTGTGACACTGTGTGCATATGCACATATGTGGAAATCAGAGAATGACTCTCAGGGGCAAGTTTTCGCCTTCTACCATGTGGGACCTGGGGGATCAA
This sequence comes from Eospalax fontanierii, assembly GCA_035773235.1. NCBI lineage: Eukaryota > Metazoa > Chordata > Mammalia > Rodentia > Spalacidae > Eospalax > Eospalax fontanierii. Next base: position 15,948,662 of record CM069546.1, read on the forward strand.
CTCGGGTCGTTAGGCTTGGCAGGAAGTTCCTACCTGCTGAACCATCTCACCAGGTTTGGTCTGAGATTCTTTAAAGTAGATGCTATTTGTTTGAAAATGTGCAGTTTCTGCTTCCTGTCTGGACCCTGTTTGACCCATAGACTGATATATTTAAACAGAGATGGTTACGGTAAATGTTAAGAATTTTTGAGTCTGGAAATAGGCATGTGACTGTTCGCATTTATTTTCCATCCTTTTTTGGTATATTTGAATTCTTTAAAACTAAAATTAGAGAGGCTGGTGATGTGACTCAGCAGGTAAAGTCATTTGCCATGCCATTCAATCCCAGGTGCCCACCTAAAGGTGTAGAGAGAACCACTCTAGAAAGTTATTCTCTGACCCTCACACATGACTGTGGCAGGTGCACAGCCACATACTCACACGTCATAACATACATAGCACATACATACAGACACACAACATAGGAATAAAGAAAACTGAAAAATATAAAAAACACTAGAGAACAAGTCATCCTGAAAATATAGTTGGGGCTTTTGTTAGATAAATGGGTTTGTGATTGCTCCAATCAGAGTGATGCCCAAATTCCCAAACCCTAAGCCAAAACAAATGCCCAGTTTGTTTATATTTAGAAAAAATTCTTTAAGATTTATGTCTATGGGCTGGGCGTGGTGGTGCACACTTTTAATCCCAGCACTTGGGAGGCAGAGGCAGATGGATCTCTGTAAGTTCAAGGCCTACCTGGTCTACATAGCGAGTTCCAGGCCACCTGTGGCTACAGGGAGATACTGTCTCAAAAAGATTAAAAAAAAAAAAAAGATTTATTTTTATGAGCTGGAGAAATAGCTCAGCAGTTAAGAGCACTGACTGCTCTTGCAGAGGATCTGGGTTCAATTCCCAGCACCCTCATGGCAGCTGACAACCATCTGTAACTACGGTTCCAGGGGATCTGATACTGTCTTTTGACCTCTGCAGGCATTGTACAACATGGGTGGACTTACACACATGCAGCCAATACACTTATATGCATAAAACTTAAAGATAATAAAATACTTTGTAAAAGACTTTTATTTATATGTATTGTGCCTGTGTAGATGAAGGAAGAAAAAAATGGCCCCCAGTAGTGAGACATGACGGCAACTGACACAACGATACAGACTGACTGAAAATGAACATCACTAGGCCCTCCTTCTGGAGATTCTGATTCGCTAGCTCTGGAGTAGGGACCCAGGCAAATAAGCACTTTAGATAATTCTTAGGATGAGAACAGTTATCTGTAACAATAGCTTTCAGAAGCACTGGGAGCCTCTCTTAAACACGCTCTTGCATTATCTTAGAACTTACAAACCACTGGTCATAATAGTGTATGACTATAATCCCAGCACTTGGGAGGCTGAGGCAGGAGAGTTGCAAGCTTGTGGCCAGCTTGGGCACTATGAAACCACAGATACCATTTTATCTATCTCCAACCTCCCAATTGAGGACTGAACCAGGATCTCATGCATGTTAGGAAAGTGCATGACCATATCCCTAGCCTGATACACTTGTTTCAAACAAAAGGGTTTTTTAGGAAGATCCACTTACAACATTCTTCTCTGACCCCCTCAGAAAGGGAGAGCAAGTGGCAAGAACTTTGAAGTCCTCAAAGATGAACTTACTGCCAAAAGCCAGCCTTCCTTGTATTATAGAACTTCACAATTTCCACTTGCTCCTTTGGGGGAATTAAGAATAACAATATCCTGGAAAATGTAAACATTAAAAAAGTATCATCACAAGAAATAACTGATCTGAATGGATGTGACAATGGCATTGTGGTTGTGTTAAAGTTTCTATTTGCTAGAGATTATTTTTGTTTTTTTGAGACAGGGTCTCACTATGTAGTCCTGTTTAGCCTACAACACTCTATGTAGACAGGTTGGCCTTGAACTCACTGGCCTCTGCCTCCCAAGTGCTTGGATTAAAGGCATTTGCCACTATGCCTTACTTCGGATATAATTTTTTTTCAAGTGAAATAATATCTGAGATTTCTTCTAAAATATTGTACTTCAAACACAGAGTAATGTGAAGAGCAAAGAAATAAGGTTGACTTCGATTTGTGAACTACTGAGGTCAGATGTGACTTTTTATGGCTTTTATACATGTGGGAAGTTTTCTATAATAACTAAAATAAAACCATTGTCTTTTTTTTATTTATTTTTAAATTTTATTTATTTATTTTACTTTATGAGTGGATTGGCAGAGTGTATATTAAGTACACCTGTGTCGTACAATGCTTGTGGAGGGCAGAAGAGGGTGTCAGATGCCCTGGAACTGCAGTTAGGATGGTGGATGCTGGGATTCGAACCCAGGTCCTCTGCAAGAGCAGCCAGTGCTCTCAACTGCTGAGCCATCTCTCCAGTCCCTAAACCATTATATTAAGACAGATACAATTCACTTTCAGAATAATTCTGGTAGTCTTAAGAGATCTTTAAAGTGATGAATAAAAAATAAGACGGGTGCTAGGGATGTGGCTCTGGCGGTATAGAGCCCTGGGCTCCATCCACAGCACTCCATAAACCAGGTGTGGTGGGCGCACCTGGAAACTCCAGCACTGGGAAGGTACAGGCAGTAGGATCAGGAGTTCAAGATCATTCTCAGGTACACAGTGAGTTTGAGGCCAGTCTGGGATATACTGAGACCCTGTCTTTCTTAGCAGATAGGTAGATAGATAGATGATAGATGAAAATCATACATCACAAAATGTGCAAATTTATGATGCATAGATATGAGACAAACATTAGTTAAATGTGTTTGTACAACAGAAATGTATGTGTGCACACACACACACACACACACACACAGTCACACAATTCAGGAGTGGAACCATCAAAGTGCACTTACTTCTAAGCCTAAGCTTCAAACCACATATAATTGCAAGTTCACAGAAGGCACCGGTGTCAGGGAGGAAGAAGGTACAACCCTGATCTTTTCAGGACAGGGGCGGGAACGTGGGGCGAGTGCCCGGCTTGTAGCTTTGTCACTTGCAGGCTGGGACCTTTCAGTTCCTTCGGGTGGGGATGACAGTACCCACCTTCCAGGGCTGCTGGGCGCTTCACTTAGGATAGGACTAAGTTGCTAGGCTCTCCAGTGCTGGCAAGCTGCAGTCTTGCAGCCAGGTTCCAGCCCCAGGCGAGGTCCAGGATGCTCCGGCTCTTTGAGCGCACATTTCAGGATCCAATTGGGTCCAGGGTGGCGGAACTAGTCAGGTCCGCCGCTCTAGCCTCTGGGCCTCAGCGGCGGGAGCCAGCCCCCTGCAGCCGGGTCAGGGTTCCATCGGGGGTCCGCAGCTTGCCTCGGTTGTCAGGTCCAGACCGCTCCCACGCGCAGGCACAGTGGTGACCACTTAAGGGGTGGGCAGCAGCAAGATGCAGGCGCTGAAAGCTGTGCGCGTGCAGGTGCACATAGTTTACTGTGGCCGCCAAAGGCTGAATTGTAGCTTGATAGGCCGAGGTCCGCATGGTGCCATCTTCAACACTGGGGGAACTGGAGTAAAATTATATACTGGGTAGACTGAGTGTGGAATGTTACTATTCCACCAGGACTCAGCAAGGAAAAGGAAAGCTCACTGCACTCCTAATTGAACACTGAGGTAAACGTGTGTTTTCTTTAAATTCCATTAAGACAGTGGGAGATTCCCTTCCACTGTGTGTGCTTCTCTTTCAAGCTGTCTGTCCTTGCCATAAATTATAGCATGTGGATGAATGTCCTAAAAATCAAACCATCTTGCAGAAAAGAATTTTGAATGTATTGCCTGCCTGTGTCTAAGTGCACCTTTCTTAGGGGTTAGGTTAGAATTAAAGGATGCTGAAATTTTCAAATACAAACTCCAAGAAGTTAAGCCAGGTTCCTTGACAGTCCTATAACACATTTCCCTACCAAATATTTAAATAACATTACAAAGCACTGACAGTTAAATAATCTCAACTGCAGGTTTATTAACAAAATATACAAAACAATACCAATACTAGACTTTGTGTTGCATCATTCTATGTTAAAGTAGGAATAGAAAAACACAATTTTGACCTTTTAAAGAAAAATCAGATCTATTTACATTACTGTTTGGTGTGCTCGTGGGGGAACGGGCGCCCATGTGTATGCAGGCCAGAGATCGACTTCATCTTGTTGCTAAGGTGCTGGTCACCTTTTTTCTTTCTTGAGACAGGGTCTCTCATTGGCCAAGAACTGGCAAATACAGTTAGGCAGGTTGGCCAGCGAGCCCCAGGGATCTGCCAGTCTCTGCTTCCTTAGTACTGGCATTACAGGCACATCCACCACATGTGCCTGTAATTTTAAAACGTGGGTTCTGGGGATCAAACTCAGGTCCTTGTGTCACAGATAAGCACGTCACCGCTGTAGCTGTCCCCAGGCCTGCGCTGATTTTAGTCTCACTGGTCTGAATGGTGGCACTGTGTGCAGCTACTGTCTGATCATTTGATTCAGCTGCTTTTCTTCCACCATCTCTGAGTTGCCGACTCCGCCCTGTACCCAGAAGTGGGTTTTGGAGGGCACTTGAGTCCATGTATTCTGGCATCAGGGGTTGCTATCAGGCTGATCAAAATGTCTTCACAGTATATTTAGGCAATAGCAGCTATTAAGAAGCTACAAACCATCCTTAGACTTCTTTCAAGGACCTTCAGCTTCCAGTCTTACTCTGTAAATTTTACAAAGTAACATCTGCTGCCTATGAAGATGGGGTAACTAGATGTTTTAGATCTTTTACATAAATCATGATTAAAATGAAAAACAATAAAAACCGTGTCTCTTATGATAAAAGAAAAAAATTTCTATGTCTAAAACCTAGTGGTGATTAGGCACTTCTGTGCCAAGGATGAAAAAAATACTTGTTTTTCTATATGAAGTCTAACAGTTAGATGGAAATGTATTAAAATTCAAAATTTGACAACTAAATGAAAAGTGGATCTATTATCTCAGATAGTTACATGCTCTACAGATTTCCTTTCAGTGACCCAGACTAAAGTAGAATAATATTTTTGTTTCAAATCAAGAAACCTTAGAAGGCAAAAACTAATCCTATAAAAAAGTGTAATCACAGAGTTAAATTATTAGTTAGGTTACTACTGGTATTACTAGTTTAAGAAAATGAAGCTCATGTTTTGGGAGAGGAATCTACCTTCAACATGTATGCTACTGTCAGTAGAAGGCCAGGAAAACTAAAGAAACTTAACTACAGGATAAATAGAAGATTTTTTTTTTTTTCTTTTTGAGACAGTCTTGCTATGCAGCTTGGGACAAAGTCTCATGTTACTCAGGCTGGTCTCTAACCTGCTGGGCCGCTGAGGGTGGTTCTGCCCCGTCTTCCCAAGAGCTGGACTGTAGGTGTACAGGACCACACTCGGCTGAGCTCCACCTCTTGACCCTCTTGCCTCAGCCTCTTAAATGCTGGAATCACAGGTAGAGAGCCAAAGTCTCTTTCTACATCACTAATTCAAGCTGGATGATTTCTAACCTTAATCACTATCAGCGTAGGCCCCTTCTTCCTTTTTTGTTTCTTTCCATGTTGAAAACAATGATTTTGAGACTTGTGAAAGTTTTATTAAAGGTGGGAGGCAAGAAGGACAAAGACTTTCTACCTATCACCAGAGCGAGAGGCTGAGAAGAGGCTGGCTGTGTCTACCGGGACCTGGTACTACTGTCCAAGGAAAGAGGCCATGGGGTCGTCTGGCCTCTGCCGCTTCATTCTGTAGGCCTCCATTTCCTCCTCCGAGGGCTCCCGAGTTTCATATATGCTGTTGTAAGGCCGCTTCCTCTCATCCATCTGCATGATCTCCTTGACATGGAGAAGGCGTGCCTCCTCTGCATTCAGTGCCTGTGGGGAGACGAAAGAAGAACAGTGCCTGTCTCCACCAGATTGCCTTCGTTCAAAGGCAGCTGAAGCGCTCCATCAAAACCCCACATGACCAGAAGAATACGGAAGTCAGCCCGTGCACAACAGTACAACCAGTCTCTATTTGGCCCAATCCACATTTTCATGAAGCACAGAATATTCTATGACATTTAAAAATTTTTATTTTATGTGTATGAGTGTTATCCCTGCATATGTGTAAGTGCACTTGTGTCATGCAATGCCTGCGGAGGATAGAAGAAGGCGTCGGATCCCTTGGAAATGGAGTTTTGAACAGTTGTTGGCCACCAGGTAGGTGCTGGGATTCAAATCCTGGTCTTCTGCAAGAATATCCAGTGTTCTTAACTACTGAACCATCTCTTTAGTCCCTATGACATTTTCTAGTAGTCAAAAAAGTTCTGGAGTCAGCGAGGTGGGTTGGTGGGTGAAGGCACATGCCACCATGCCTCCAGACTTGAATTTGTCCCACGTGATGGAGAGAGAATGGACTCACAAGTTATCTCTGACCTCTGCACACATAAATAATATAATTTAAAAAATGTAAAAAAGAGTTCTATTGAATAATAAAATTTAAGTTTTTTTTTAAAAAACACGAAGACCAAAGCTGATGCTTCTGTTAAAGAATGCAATTCTGGTTGTTCTAAAGGACTTGCTGAATCTTATTAATGATGGCATTAGGCTATTCTCTGTGGGTGATGTGTTCATGGTTCTAAAACAGCTTTACAAAACCCATTTATTTCTCTGCTGTTGTGGAGACATTTAGGAAATATTCCAAGATAACAATCATACTTTGCAGACTCACGAACTCCACCAATGTGACTGACATACACGCTAGACTCTGAGCTATTTCCTCACTGTGGACATGAACCTGAAGGCTGCCTAGATCGTTCCTACAGAGGATGAATCCTGCTGGCTCTTCTGCTTCTACGACAGTACAGTACCTTTTTCAGCTTCTCGTGTCTCCTCTCTTCATCGTCACTGTCCGAGCTGCTCTTTCGGTGCTTCTTCTTCTTTTTCTTCTTCTTCTTCTTCTCTTCTTTGAGTTTCTCCTGATGCATCTGACAGGGAAGATTGAAACATACCATGAAAACAAAGCTCTGTCTCAGGCCTGAACAATTCAGAAAACAGCTATTCAGCTATAGACTGACCTCCATGAGGGTTTGTGGCTTCTTCACAGATTCTTCTCCGGTGGCATCATTTAGAACACATTCCTCTGAATTCTGTGGGAAAAGAAATATTATTTGAGTTGACTAGAGTCACTAATCATCTTAAGAACAAGTCAAGGAGCTGGAGAGATGGCTCCGTGGTTAAGAGCACTGGCTGCTCTTGCAGAAGACCTGGGTTCAGTTCCCAGCACTCACATGGCAGCTAACAATAGTAACTTTAGCTCCAGGGGATCTGACACCCTCTTATGGCCTCTGTGGGCACTGCATACACAAGTGTACTTTACATACATGTAAGCAAAACACTCACACAAAGAAGAAAATGAAGTCCAAATTTGAAATGAAAGGCTATATTTTATGCAGGGTTTGGCTTATGCTTTGTCTTATGCTGTTAAGAACTAGAGGATAGTGGTTAGGGATGTGGCTCAATTGGTAGGGTGATTGCCTAGCATGCAAAGCCCTAAGTTCAATTTCCAGCACCTCATAATACCAGGCAGGATGATGCACATCTGTAATTCCTGCATTTGGGAGGTGGTAATAGGATTAGAAGTATACGGTCATCCTTGGCCACATAGTAAATTCAAGGCTAGCCTAGGCTACATAAGACCCTGTCTTCTTGTCCACTTCAACCTCTCTCACAAAAGAAGTGGGGAACAATTACTCACAATAGTCTCTTTCCCAGCTTCTCCAGTACAATAGGAGTACTTGAAAAAAGAGTGACAGCATTTGTATCCCCATCGGCCTTCTTTCCAGTAAGATCCCCAGATATGCTGCAGAGACAGAGAGGTTACTTGAAAATGAACCTGAAAACAGAGCCTTTCACATCCTCTTGACAGGAGTACAAAAACGATACAGCCATCTTGAATATAACTTCAGAGGAAAAATGCAGGGATTCGATGTCTGAGTAATAGAGAGTTGGTGGGTTAACCTCAAGTGTTGAGCCTTATCTGTTCTTGAAAGCCTAGGAGCAAGGCATGGTGGTGGCACATGCCTATAATCCCAGCACCTGGGGTAGAGGCAGCAGGATTCAAGTTTGAGCCAGCCTAGGCTACACAGTAATACCATGTCTCAATAAACTGACTTCCCTCCACCTGCCCCCTGCAAAAGTCAATGGAAAAAAGATTAAGAAATCCAATTTCTCTTAAATCAAGGTGTGGGTCACCCTGAGGCTGTGCTTCCATTGACAGGAAGTGGTTCTTACTGAATGACGCATTCCCTTATTAGACAGCAGTTATGTTGTCCAGTTTGTACAGAGTCTGGTTCACTCCATTCTATATCCAGCAGTCTGGACTGCTACAGGTTATTAGGTTTTTGATTCTCGATGTAAAAATTATAGTTTGGTTCATTAAGTGCACAAAAATTGAGCTGGAGGTGGTCCGTATGGGCTAAGCAGGTACAAGGCTGCTGGGTTCAATTTCCAGCACCAAAATATGCACAGACAAAGATGTATCTGTATATGCTCTACACTGTAATGACAATGAAATACACCACTACCTACTGCATGTTCCTGTTAATGTATTTACAGTTCTGGGCTAGAGAGATGATTCAGTGGTTAAGAGACCTGGCTGCTGTTGCAGAGGACCTGGGTTTGGTTCCCAGCATCCACGTGATGGCTAACAATGGTCTTTAACTCCAGTTCTTGGGGATCCCAAGTCCTCTTCTAGGCTTCCAAGGGTATTGCACACCACAGGTTCACTTACAAACGTGGAGGCAAAACACTCACACACATAAAATAAAAAATAAATAAATTAATTAAAGTTCTATCTAATCAAGGCTTTGGGTTGGAATTCTTGTTTTAAAACATATAGGGGATGGGAGAAATGTTAAGATACTAAGAAAACAGCCAAATGTAGACTATGAGACAATTTATAAGGTAACTGGCTAGATCTGGTAAACGGCTACTGACTGGAAAACAGGGAGACAGGAAAAAGGCACAATCACCAATGATAGACTTAACTTGACTCTGACCAAAAACATAACTATGAAAAGGGAGTTTTGTGTAAAGTTATTAAAAAGTAAGTAAAGGGCCAGGGAGAAGGCTCATGGGTTAAGTGCTTGCCACACAAACGTGGCGACCTGAGTTAACCCTTGGGATCCACACAGAAGTAGAAAGAGAGGAGCTGGAGAGACAGCTCAGTGCTTAAGAGTGTTCTCTTCTTGCAGAGGACCCATGTTCAGTTTTTAACAACCACATCAAGTGGCTCACACTGTAACTCCAGGTGATCTGGCACTCTCTGGCCTCCAAAGGCATCTGCACACATATGGTGCCCATGAACTCATGTGGGCACACATGCAAAACAAGAAAACCGGCTAAACAAATTTCCCTCTGAACTCACTATGGCACGTGGGTGTGCAGGCGTGTGTTTACACACACATACACACGCACACACAAAAGTGGTGAAGGACTAAATACTAAGGAGTTAAGTGTGAATTTTCTGAAGCACAACAATAGGAGCAGTATTGTCTAGGAGAATGCTCTCATTTTTAGGAGATAAATGACAGTGTTTTTGGATGAACGTCTTATCTGCAACTTCCAAATGTTTCCACCAGAAACGGAAGATGCACATTTGTGTGCGCACAGCAGAGGACGTCAAACCCAGACAAGCTGAAACGTGCAGCATGCTAAATGCTCTGATTCTAGGGAGCATATGGCTGAGTACGGAAGTATTTTTCACATTTTTTCCTCACTTTCGGAAATATCTTTATAAAACAAAGGTAAAATGCTAATGTGCTAACGGGGTGGGGTGAGCAATGGTGCACGGGAGGTCAGGGAAACACAACGAGAGCAGAGCAAGGATGCTCAGTTTAGCCCATACTGTGTGGTTATGGATCTTCACGTCCTCTTCATACTTCGAGCAGGCGACAGCCCGCTCCTGGCCTTTAATGACAGTTCCATGTCTGGAGTACTCCACATAGTCTTCCGTCTGGGCTAAGAGCAGTTCAGCTGGAGGGGCATCCAAGTGTTCTTGGCCGCCGTACTAAAAGACATTAGGCATTAGACTTTGTTAGATACATTTTACAACAAAGCTTTGCATTCAAATCTCTAAGAATGGGCTTATTTTCAGTAAGAATAAATGAACATTTTTGTGGTGGTCTGAACAAGAATGTCCCCCATAGGCTCCCACTATTTGGACATTTTGTCTCCAATAGGGGGCGCCACTTGGGGAGGTATTGGAAGGTGTGGCCATGCTGCAGGAAGCATGTCACTGGGGTGTAGAGAGTTCTGAAGCCTTACTGGATCTCCAGTTGCACTCTGCTTCCCGTGCCTGCTTAAAGATGTGCTTGGCTTTTGCTCCTACTCTAGCCACCTCTGCTGCCATGTCTTCCCACCATGATGGACTCTTGCCCCTTTGGAACCCTAAGCTAAACAAACTCTTCCTTTTATAAGTTCCCTTGGTCAGTGTTTCTATCACAGCAACAGAAAAGTGACTAACAGAATTTTAAACTGGACATTACTAAGGAAACAATGAGAAGTATCATCAAATGTTCCTAGGCAAATAAAAGGTATTCCATTGTTACTCTGTTAATCAAGGAAGGTTACATGAGGGTCACACATGCTTTTTTTCTCAGGGGCATGCATGTCCGCCCTTTGCCTCCTGACTTTGCTGGCTCTCCCTGCTTCTCCATCCTTGCAATCTGGCCTTGGCTATGTTACTTGCTTCGATCAATGAGAAGTCAGGAAATGTGGTCAGAGCAAAGGCATTCTTTGTGCAAGGCACACTTTTTGTTGCCAGGCCCTGGAACCCTGGGAATGCCATTTTAAAAAGCTGGGCTGGTGACTAGAGGATGAGATCACGTGATGCAGATAGGAGCATCCTGCACCAGGAGACACAGCTGACACAGAATTGTGAGGAATAAGAAATTGTTACTTAAGCCACTATGTGTGGGATGACATGCTTTGCTGCAAAAACTCATGGATACCAAAATCTGTAGCGAATGAGCAAGTCAGTGGAAGGGAGAGCTGTGCTTCACGGGTTAGAAGGGACTCTCTGAGAATTGCATCAAATTCAGTACAAATGCTTATTAGTAGTTACTTTTCTTTAAGGAAAGTTATTCCCTAGCATTTTGGTGAAAATTACCTATTTTCTTTGTTTTGGAGACAGAGTCTCTCTGTAGCACTAGCTGGCCTGCAACTCCCTATGTAGAACAGGGTTGATCTCAGAGATCCACCTGCCTCCACCTCCTGAGTGCTGGGATGAGAGGTGTGTGCTACCACACCAAGCCTGAAGATTACCTTTTCCAGAATGCTTTCTTTTTGCTGCTCTTTGAAGTCTTCTTTTTTGACTTTGAAGGACTTGTACAGCAGTTCCAGTTTTGTAGGATCTGCCTGGAGATGCACTTCAGATCCCTTGTCATAGGCTTCCCAAGCAAACACTAGAGCAATTAAAAATATCTTACTGAGTAGTGAGCCTACTGCATGTTCTTTTTAAAAGCTTGAAGTAATTGCCAATCTCCCCGCTCCTTCCTCCCGCTGTTCTGTTTTCTTTATTGTTTGCTCACTTTTTTGAGACAGTCTCACTATGCAGCCTAAGCTGTTTTCAAGCTCCTCCTGCCTCAGACTCCCAAGGACTAGGATTACAGATATATGCCATTACACCTGGTTTACAATCCCCAACTCCTTAAAATTTTAAAAACTATCCACCCATCCACCTATCTCTATGTGTATGTGTGGGCAAGTGTGCCATAATGCATATATGGAGGCCAGAGGACAACTTGGTATGATTCAGTTCTCTTTTTTTCTACCATGTAGGCCCTGGGACTTGAACTTAGGTTGTCAGGTTTGGTGGCAGGTGCCTTGAATCACTAAGCGATCTCACCCGCCCATGATCTCCGATTTCTGATGACTTTATAAAGGCTTTGGTATAGAAAGAATACTCACACTGTGTTTGAGCCATTGAAATGGTATCTCCTGTGTATCTAACAAAATTATCTCCAGCATAACTCACTCTGAAACCACAAATTATAAAAAATTGAATCAGAATGCTTTCTTTAGAAAAAGCTCATTCAGAAAACAGTCTGAATTGAAAGGAAACCATCTATGGCTGGGTCAGAAAAGGGTTAACTTCCCCCTATTCTGAACTCTGTAAATTTAATTTGATACTTACTCATCTGGATTTTTTCCTGCATTGGCATAAGGATTTTCTCTCATTGCTCTAGTTTTTGGATCATAATAAGCAGAATTTGGATCTAAGTTTCTCAAATACTAGAAGAAAAAAACATTTGAAGACTGAATTAACATTTGTTTATAGCAAAAAACCATGAGCACAACACACTGTGGAAATAAACTTTCTCAACCCTGTTGGCCAGGCTGACGGAAGGCCAGGCTGACAAGACTTACTTTTGCGATATCTTCTCGAATCCTGAGATTCCGGACAGTGATGCGTCTCTTTGAGTCAAAATTCTGCCCGGGCATGTCAATATCATCTGCGTACTTATCTTCATCCTCATCTTCACTGTTGTGATCCTTTTCCTGAAACGAGGAGGGGACAGGAAGACGAAAGTCAAAAGGAACAACATCTAGGTCTTGTCCACTTTCCCTTCAACAAATGCCAAATGCTGATCTGTGTAATTTTAAAGGCTCCTGTTATTACTGCTATCAATACCAGCCACAGAAAGCTACGAAAAGAGTAATACACAGCAGATAAGACAAAAGCATATTACCATCTGAGAATTTGGCTCCTCTTCTCCCCACTGGTGCTTTGGAGAATTCTGCATCAAGAAAAAAGGAAAATATTTTATAAATCTATTTCATATAATCTACTGATTATTTAGCATTTTAAAAACAATATAAACAGGGGCTAAGATATAGGTTAATGGCACAGTGTGTGCCTAGCAGAATGAGGCCCTGGGTTTGATCCCTAGCATTGAAGAGAGGAAGGAAGGAAAGAGACTTTCAATTTAACTCAGTTCTCTTATTTCTCACCTGTAATGTGCACGGATACTCTGAATACAAGCATGGCATTGCAGGCAGTCAATTTTATCAGTGTCTACAAAGCCAGAAAATTTAGAGAATTTTGTTGCTGCAGGATTCTTTTTAGGTGCACGTGTGTGTGTGCGTGTGTGTGTGTGTGTGTGTGTGTGTGCGTGCGCTCCCTTGGAAGAAGGTACTGGATCACATGGAGCTGGAAACACAGGCGGGTTTAAGTGGCTTGATATGGGTGCCAGGCACTGAACTTGGGTTCTCTGCAAGAGCAGCAAGCGCTTTTAACTGCTGAGCCATCTCTCCAGCCCCTTATATAGGATTACAACCATATAAAATAACAGGAAGATGATCTAAGTACCCAATAAATATTAATTTCCATGTTTTAGTCTTTAGATGTTGTCAGTTCATTAAACTTCACTAGTTTTCTAATTATGTATTTATTATTTGAGGGGGGTGTGCCACGGTGCACACTGGGGAGATCAGAGGACAGCTCTGTAGAGTCGGTTCTCTCCTTCCGCTTGTACATGGGTTCCTGGAATCAAATTTCCGGTTGCCCAGCTTGCACAGTAAGCACCTTTACTCATGGAGCCATCTTGTTAGCCCCAAAGCTCAGCTTTTAATTGGAGCACTCAGGAGGCTGAGGTAGGACTGCTACCTCAGTTCAAGGGCATCCTAGGCTGGAGTGTGTCCTTGTCTCAAAAATACAAAAAGGAGGGGCTGGAGAGATGGCTCAGCAGTTAGAGCACTGACTGCTCTTGCAGAGGACCCAGGTTCAATTCCCAGCATCCACATGGTGGCTAACAACCATCCATAACTCCAGTTCTAGGGGATTCTGATGCTTTCTTCTGAACTCAGAGGGCACTGCACAACGTGGGTGCATTTACATATTACAGGCAGTACACTCATATACATTAAAAAAACCAAAAATACAAAAAGGGCCGGGTGTGATGGAACATACCTTTAATCCCAGCACTCTGGAGGCAGAGGTAGGCAGATCTCTCTGAGATCCAGGCCAGGTTTTACAAAGTGAGTTCCAGGCCAGCTGGGGCTACAGAGACCCGTCTCAAACAAAACAAAATAAAATTATGTAGCACAGTGTAGAGAACTTGCCTGTCACGTCTCACATGAAGCTCTGAAGGTAAGCCTCCAATACCTCCACCCCCATAAAAAAAGCAGGTCATAAGTGAGCACTGGAATGTGTTATCATTATACATAATATATGGATTTATGTGAGAAGTGAGGGAACCTCCCGTAGGGGGCTCAGTGACTGAGTGTGTGCAGATCTTGAACAAGGTCCTGGCTTTGCCGACCAGTACCACAAAACCCAAAGTTAACAAATGGGATATTTGTTTCTCTTCTTCATAATTTCCTGTTTTTTCCTTTTTTCACTTCATATGTCTTTTTTGGAGTCCCACAGTTGTTGGTTCAACAAAGGACACTGGTTTTGCTATAGAGAGGGCTAAGTCTGCATGAGAGATTGCCCTGCTACACACAGGTCCTCTTTATACCTACGTCCAAGTAGGCAAGAATATCAGCCCCTCTACATATTTAAGAAGCCTTACTGGGGAAATAGATCATACTGTTTACAACACAGAGTATGGTTGTTAGAACAAGAGAAGCCAGTTTCCAGAGCTGCCAGCACTGAACAAGGACCCTAACAACAGCTACTCATCACACGCCCTGTATGTTCAGCGGGAGTGGGGTGAGCAGACAGATGACAGGCGTGGTCTATCATCACTCCTAGTCTGCTGAGGCCCTGACAGGAAAGCTAATTCTTCCAGGGCAGGTAGCTGGCCGGGAGGAGCAGGGTTTATCGTCTGTCTGGTGACTTAATTTGCCTCAGTAACTAACTACTTGGTGATTGCTGCCTGTGCTCTGCAACTCATACATGCTGAGTCTCTTTCAAAAACTTTATTAAGTATACTATGTGATACACAATAAAATACATTATGATCACCATGACACTCTCTGTGCATCTTCAAATAAAAAAATACGTAATAAAAAGAAAAAAAGAGACCTTTATAAAACTCCAAGTTTTTGGTGCCATGATTTTACACATGTTTATTCTTTGAAGTTGACATGACTGAAAAAATTAACTGAAACCTTTAGTATGAAATTGTTATTTATACAACTGTAAAATAAAGTTCATTAATGAAATTGTGGCAAATACTAAACTAAAAGGAGTATAAAATAAAACTGTACTGTGCTTGAAGCCTTGGGTTCAAATCCTACCCCAAGCAAAACATACATAAGAAGTCAGAAAAAAGAAAGAAAATGGATGTTTTGGTCTTTTCCTGTGATAGTATACTTTTTTCAAATATAACGGAAATATGTAATAGCCAATGTCATTAACATGGCGTTCCTGGATGCTACTTGAGAGCTATGGTTGGGCGCAGTAAGGCCCTCCTGTGATCCGTTCTCAGGACACAGACTAGGAAGATCAGAGTTCTTCTCTAACTAGAGACGTATGAAGTGAATTCCTGTTTCACATTTCATCCCATCTCTTGGAAGAGCTGGAGCACTGAGTGTGAACACCTTGCGTTTTTACTTACAGCTTGTTCCACTAATTTTCCTGAGGCTAATTCTTCTTGTAGCTTCTGTGCTTTCAATGTTCGTTTTGCCTAAAAAAAAAGAAACATCTAAATTTTACTTACATTCAAATAGCCATTTGAATTTTTATACTTAAAGTGAACAGTTTTATTGTTTTCAGAGAAGGTCAGTAGGTCCAGGGGATGGCTACTCAAAATCCTGTCTTAGAACAAAACAAAACAAAACACCCCTATAGCTTTCTGAAGGGAAGTTGTGAACTCCTGTTTGAACCGGGCACTGAGGTGAGCATGGCCGTGGATGGTAAACTGCAGGGAGCCGCCCTGACCAGCAGCTGGCGGGTGCGAGGCGACTTCAGATGACTCATTTTCCTCATGCGTTACGGATTTCAATGCTCGGGAAAACATGAAATCTAGATTCTTATGGGAACATCATGATGTTGCCAGGTGTGGCAGTACACATCCATAGCCCCCAGCACTAAGAGGCAGCAGGGTCAGGGACTCATGACCAGCCTTGTGTACAGCAACACAGTTACTTGGCGTTCAAGGCCAGTCCAGGTTACATGAAACACTGAAAGAATGAAAACAAAATGAAATGGAACCTGTTCCCCAGATCCCCCGCCCCGCAAAACTCATGATTGTTAAATATTATCTATAAATTCTTCCAGGGGCGGGGGGCGGGGGTGTAGAATACTGTTTTGAAGGAATCTGGGTAAGTAGAATCCTTTTAGAAAAAACACTGAGGTTAAATTAAAATCCAGTTTCTCTTCTACTATTCCCAAACGTTCTGCGAGGTAACCATACAACGTCTCCAAAGCCAGCCTAGGGGTTCAAGTTCAGAACTGCAAACAGCCAAAAGCTCTGGACTTAAATCTGTTCTTATGCTTTCAGTTTCTTTGGTTACATACATTAGGGAAAAGAATAAAATAATCAAGTAAGAGGGGCTAGAGACATGGCTCAGTGGTTAGGAGGACTTGTGCTTGATGAGGACCCAGGTTTGGTTCCCAGCACCCACCCATATGGCAGCTCATAACAACCTGTAACTCCAGTTCCAGGGGATGTGATGCCCTCTTTGGGACTCTCGAGGTACTTCATGTCTGTGGTACACTTACATAGATGCAGGTGAACACTCATGTGTCAAACAAAAACTTTAAAAACCCAGTAAACTGTTGCCAAACAGGTCACTGCACCGTTTGCTTTCACTACTGGACACTACTAATCAGACACGCTGCCAGAAAAATGGCGCCATTTTTACAATGCTTCAAGACCTGAAAAAGCGAGCTGCTAAACTGGAGATACAGTAAAGTGGGGATTCTCCAAGGACAGCAGACACTGAGGGTTCTGCTCACCAGATCAACCTTGGCGTACTCCTCCACGATTCTCATGTGCTCTTCTGGGTTGTAGCCATTCCACCGGTCTCTCTTCCCATCATAGTCAAACATCAGCTGAGGCTGAACATGTTCATCTGGGGCGATATTAGTGCCTGTGAACTTGGCTCCAACTCGCCTGGGCCTCTGAAGAACAGATTTAATTTTTCTTAAGAGCTTCTAGCACAGAGGAAAATTATATGAAGCAGGCATGAACACACTGTGGGACTGTTAGTCTGTTCAATTACCAGATAGCTTCCAGGAGAACATGTTGAGGATTCTGGGACTAATTTCACTCACTCAAATTAATTTTTATTTTTTGAAAAGAATTTTAGAAAAACAGAAGTTCTCTGACAAGGGAAAAAAAGACTTGCTAACAAGTTTTCCAAACTCCTCAAAGTTGGCTTACCTCAAAGCAGTCCTTCTTTTTATGTGTCATGGCCCCACAATTTTCACAGGCTCCTTTGCGGTACTTAGTAGTTATGGAATTCTATTAAAGGATATAGAGAAAAACAAAGCAAAAGTTTATTTATCTGAGTGATTTAGAAATAATGTTGACTCTCATAACTATCTTGTCTATTGAACTGACTTGCCAAGAAAACCAGATCATCTCCACAGACTAAGAAATGACAAAGCTTACGTGTTTCGGTAATTTAAAATTAATATAAGAAAATATGGTAGCTAAGGTTGTATACATGGTGATTTTCAGTATCAAAAAGTTACATAATGCATTCCTACTTTCTGCTGAGTTACATTAAAGATTCGTATGCTATGCAGGCAGAATCTCCATATACAAAAGGACACGCAGGTTGCCCACATACCTCCTTCACGCCCCTTTTGTACCATTCCCCCGATGAACTGAACTGCTTCTGTTTCTCTGGCTGTGGTCTTTGATGCTTTAAAGTGGGTCTTTTGGATGGATCAATATACCATGGAACTGAAGAAATGTACTGAGGAATATGAGGGTTGATATCTCTGTAATAAAATTTAAGCAAAATTTTAAAGAATTAAGTTTGAAAATAGCATTTAAATTAGGAAGGCAGCCTGCACAGAAGATACTGCAGTGGGATGGAGAGCGAATATCGCTGCCATCTCTATAACATCATAAAGAACTAAAAATAAAGAAGTTATACTACAGTGAAGAATTTTCTAATCAAGATATTAAAAAGAATGACATAACTGAAAGGAGACAAGAGGAAGGAAGACAGGAAGTTATTTGAGAGCTAATCTACCTATCAGAGGAAGAATTTAAAAGATAGTGTCTAGAGCCAATTGATTAAAGTAATCATGTATGGATTATTACTTAGAACGTGAAGGCAATGACCAGAAGGTCCCCAAATTCAAAGACTTAGAAGTAGCCATGAAGACAGTGAAAAAGGATAATGGTGTTCGCTGCAAGCTCTCCAGGAACATCTGATTACTCTGGTGGGCTGAAGAGAGGGTTCAGCAGTTAACAGTGACTGCTGTACTTGCAGAGTGTGGTCCCCAGCACTCACAGTAGGCCACTCATAACTGCCTGAAATTCCAGCTCCAGGGGATCTGACACCCTCTTCTGGCCTCTACAGGCACCCATACACACATGTATACATACATATACATAAATAAAAGTGAAGAAAATCTTAAAATAAAAGAGTAAAGATTCTGGGACAGTAAAGGACAGTTTCCTATCAAGGCATAGGATAAGAAGCTGACGGAGTAGGTGTGAGCTTGAACTCTGAGCAGACGAGGTAAAAATGCCTTACTTTCCTTCTTCATCCACTTCTGCAGGAGCATTGCCCAGTTTTCGCTGCTCTTCTAGTTCCTTCTTCTTCCTCCAGTCTTCCCTGGTCATTTTCTTTGGCTCCTCCAAACTCATCTCTTTGGACCCCGACAGGGGTGTGGCATTAGCCGTGTCCACAGTGGCTGCTGACATGATGAAATGGCTTCCCCTGAGAAAAGGAAGATATTTCTCACAGTAAAGTAGGCCGCTGTGAATTCATCCACTGAGACTTTCAAACTATCTCCTAACAACACAGTGTGGGTTTTAGCAACGATTCTCCTTTTTCCTCCTTGTTTTTGGGGGTGGGTAGTGGGTGCTGAGATCATCCATGGGCCCTGCAGAATACAAAATGCCGAGTTTCATATATTCTTCCATAGTGCCTGTGAAGGTTTCCTTTAAAAATTTTTTTAAATCACATTTTGTTTGTGTGTATGTGTGTACCTGTGTCTGAGCATGCAGGACATAATGCACATGTGGATGTCAGAGGACAGCTTGCAGTAGTCACAGGAATAGAACTCAGGTTGTCAGGGCCAGCAGCAGATGCCTGGACCTGCTGAGCCATCTCGCCAACCCTGGCAAGGCCTTCTCTCTTTAAAAGTCTCTACAAAGTTTTCTCACTGATTCTCTCACAGCACTAATTCACAAACCGGGGAAGCGATGTGTATAAAATTTCAAAGACTCTTTCATATATACTCCTAAATTCCCTTTCCCTAAATTCCTGGATGTCTCAAACTTTTCTACCACAGTAAAAAAAAGCCCTGTCTTTGTTTTCTTTCAAGACCCAATGTGTCAAGAATTACCAATACTCAGGGATTGGAAATGAAGATTAGCTGGCAAAGCGCTTGTCTAGCATGCACTGGGGTTTGCTCCAATGCTGTATAAGCAGGATGTGGTGGTGTACCCCTATACTCCAATACGACAGAGGTGGATGAAGGGGGACCAGAAGTTCAAGGTCATCCTTGCCTGTATAGGGAGTTCAAGGCCAGCCTATGCTACATGAAACTGTTAGGGAGGAATCAGGGGAGAGGAACAAAGATCTGTATTTAGGGTTGGCTGGGGTTACAACTCAGAGGCAAAGCACATACCTAACAACACACACACATACACACGAACACACCCTTAAATAGAACCATCTACATTCACGGTGCTTCAGTTTCTACATCTTTTCCGTCTTCTACTTCCAGTCACTCTGACTTGGCTCCAATCTCCAACCATGCCAATGAGCGTTACCTCTATAGTAACTAACTTGTCAATAATCAGTGTGCTAAACTCACTAGACATTTTCTGGTTCTTTCTTCCCATTTTCATGGATTCTTATCCCCATTCCTGGTTTTCTACATTCCTCTTCCCCTGGACTTCTTGACTACTTTGCAGGTTCATCTATTCAAGACCATTTTCTTAGAGATGGACTCCTAAGGCTCAGCCAGAACTTCATTTGCTATTCTAAACTATACAAGTTTCCAAGGATTCCACAGCTACAACAGACTACTTCTGGTAGTCTGTTCCAGACTTGTAATGTGAGCTTCGGACCCACATATCCAATTGTATACTTTACCTCTCCACCCCAGAAGTACCTGCACACAGCATGTCTGAAACGCCTGGCCTTCCCTCTGAAGTCTAGTCTCCTTTCACTGACAACACATTTCTCTACATGTGTTTCAGCTTATCTCCACAGCTGTCACCACTAACAATTATTTTTACCTTCTGGGTATCACTGAAACGTATCTATTTCTTTCTATTCTGAATACTGTCACTTCAGCACATGTTCTGACCTTTTGTGACTTACTAGACTCTGCTAATTCTGCCCGATTAATTTTTCATACTTCAGTTTAATTTTTCAAAATATAAATTCAATCATATGATGTCTCACTATTCAAGCTCAACCACCACCCCAAGAAGCAGCATCCAGAAAAGAGTAATGCCAGCAACATATACTTTTGTGTTTTCCAATAACAGTAATAAAGAGATAAACAGAGCCAACAGTGGCCTATGCCAATAAACCCAGCACTTCGGAGGGAGACAGAGGCAAGAGGATCATGACCGCAAGGCTAGCCTTGGCTGCAGAGTGAGCCACTGATACACACACTGATACACACACACACTGATACACACACACACACACACACACACAGAGGTACACAGACATGCACATGTAAGGAATTATTTTTATAGAAATTCAGTTAATCTAATAGAGCCAATATATCATAATTTCAAATTTCAATTAAAAAACTCAGTTCAGTTTTAAAAGCTGGTATGGATATTACACATATGTAGACCAGCCACACTTCCGGTCTCAAAAGCCACAAGTAGCTAACATCCACCATACCAGACAGTGAGAAGCCAAGATCTTTTCAACACAGATAACACTGTCTGCCAGGGTCTAGCACCTGCCTTCCAGCCCTATCACAGCTGTCCCTCCATTCATACTTGTTCATGCATATTCTCCCTCCTTACCTCTCCTTAGATACAAACCTTCTTATAGTTCTTCTACCACACCACGCTCCCAGCAGGCACTGGATGTTTACACACAGCTCTTTTTCAATGGGAATTGCTTAAGGCTGGAAGTCTAAGACACTACTCAAAGATGTTCTCTGAAAATACCCACAGTTTAGTAACCTCTAACCTAGGCTGACCTTGAACTATGTAGGTGAAGGTAACTCTGAAATCCCGATCCTCCGGCCTCTACTTTCCAAATGCTGGATTTACAGGCATGTGCCACCACCAGGCCTAGGTTTCTACAAAAGCTTGTGTAGGGGGCTGGAGATAGGGCTCAGAGGTTAACAGCCCATACTACTCAGTTTCAGCACTCAGATCAAGTGGTTCTCCACAGCCCCTGAGGGCCTATACTCACAAATGCACATATCCATCTACGCATTCCATACATAACTAAATAGATAAATCTTAAAAAATGAAAACCCAAGTTTGTGTAATATACAAATTGATGATAGCCTAGGTATCCTGGGAGGTGAGGAAGGACATCTGTAGAATGATCTCATTTTAACTACCATTTCTTTAGTTTCCCACACATGTCACCTAATCTTTCCAGCAACCTTATTTTACAGTGAGGAATCAAGTTTGGGGAGATTAACAACCTTCAGTCGAAAAGCAGATTAGTAAGAGTCAAGTATTTCAAACCCAGGCCTGACTTTAACTTTGGTCCTTGAAATCATGTTACACTCCTCAGTGTATGGGGACCTGGGCCTGCCACATTCAAAATTAAGATTGAATAAAGTGGGCTGGAAAGAAGGCTCTGCAGTTAAGGGCACTGGCTGCTCTTGAGGAGGCCCCAGGTTCTATTCCCTAACAACCGTTCGGAACTCCAGTTCCAGGGGATCCGATGCCCTCTTCTGACCTCCACCGGCACTGTATGACACAGGCGCACTTACATACATGCAGGCAATACATTCATATATGTAAACCAAAAATAGTAAAATATTTTAAAAGAGTCATAAAGTGTTGTGGTCACCGACTCGTAGTCATTACGTCACACCTTGCTGCGGAGGGGCCAATCTTCTCTGGGTTAAAAACAATAATAGTTCCTACTCACTGAGTGCTTCATAGATGACCTAACGCAACCCTCTATTACCTCCCCAAAGTAGGACCATCACTGATCAGAACACCGAAGCCCCGAGGGGCAGCCCGTCAAGCTGGGGAGGGGCGGCTCAGGATGTCCGGACCTCCGTGACCAGGGACGAGGTACAGTGGCCGGCCGCGATGCCCCTTGCGTCCCCGGCAGCGGCCTGCTCCCGGCCCGCAGTGCTCACTGCGCACGGCGGTCCTCACCCCAGAGGACTCCCTGCAATGGCCGCCCCGATGCGCGGCATCCCCAACTCCTCTCCATCCCGCCCGCGGTCTGCAAAGTCTCGGAAGGTTGTACTCACCCACACCCACCACAGATCTGGGTTAAACCGGGGAGCCACAGAGGCAAGCCAGTAATGTTTACTTCCGGGACGTTCTGCCTTCTTCCGGAAGCCCCAGCGGTACTTCCGGACGAACGAGACATGCGCACTAGCAGGCGCTGGGCGTCTTCGGTGCAGCTCCGGGCGGCCGCGGAGATGCCTCTCACTCCTCCCAGGGGACGGTTGTCTCTTAGGTTTAAGACGTAAAAACCCCAATGTTTAGTACCTGAGGCAGGCGATAGCTTAGGACTCGGCACAGCCCGATGAAGTGACTGAGAGGTGGAGACAGGCAGGTTAGTTCAAGGCCTGAGTTGGCTATATAGCAAGTTCGGGGTCAGCCTAGGTTACGTGAGACCCCTGTCTCAAACAAGCCAACTAAACCAAACCATCTAATCAACCTTCTGTTCCGCCCCCAAACCCCACTATGAATGAATGGGGAAATTTGAGTTATTTAAAGTTAGAAAGGAAGTTAGTAGGTTATGTGATGCTCTGGGAAGATGGTGATTTCCTTAGTTTTCCTTAAATTGATATACTGGCTGAGACACATCAATAATTTAAAAATAATTTACAGTTGTAAAAAGGGCTATGAAGCTGGGTGTGGTAGCCCACACCTGTAATTCCAGCACTAGGGAGGCTAAGGCTGGAGGATTGCTCCTAGTTCACGTCTACCGGGGCTACAAAATGAGAAGTGGTATGAAATAAATGCAGAATACTCCGACCCATAAGTATAAGATATGCTTTGGTAATGTTGACACCTCCCCCTGAAACCAACTTGAATTCTATCATTAGAAAAAAAAATGCCATGAAATAATTTCCATTTTGGAAAACAATAGTGTTAACACCCCTGAAAATATACATATGAAATACAATGCCGCAAAAATAAATAACTTTGGTGGTAGAATCTCAAATGGGTTTTTTTGCGGGGGGAGGGATGGCTTTTTGTTTAATACAGGGTCTCCCTATAATCCTGGCTGGACTGAAACTCACTATGTAGACCAGGCTGGTTTCTAAAGCAGAGATCCACAGGCCTCTGCCTCTTGAACGCTGGGATTAAAGGTCTGCTTGGAAGATTAAAAAAAAAAAAAGAGTTTGCAGTACCCTAGGTTTAGGATTTTACAAGGCAGCATGTGAAGGAAGAGCGTCCTGTCACTCAGACTGTTTTCCCCCACTTAAAAAAAAAATTCTTGAAATTTGTTCATGAGCTTAGAGACCTAATTAGTCAGGTAAAAGCCAGAAAGTGATTTCTCAAGGGAATTATAGAATGTGGTGGGCCAGAAGGAGGGATCTTTTCCAAGGCTTGCATTTGTTCTGGAAGATTCTGGAAGGTTGAAGAAATCAGGGGTCAGCTTAGGATCCATGGCTGTTTGTAAAATTGGATTGAGAGAAACTGGAATTAGCTAAGAATTCTGTGATGCTTCGTGTGAAGGTAATTTAGCAATTCGTTACATTATGCCCCAGTAATAACGTGGGAATCACAAAGCTGGTCTGGGGCATCATTATTAAGAAAACTGTGGCTGTTCAAAGACAGAGTGGTTATAGTTTACACCTGTGGCTCTACCTGGGCAAAAACAATGCTTCCAACTGGTGAAAAGGGAGAAAACTTCCCAAGGAGATAGTTATTGCCCACTTGGAAGCTGTTGGCATTTTACAGATTTGCTTTCAAAAGCAATGTGTTGGTGATGTAATATGAAGATGGAAAAATCAGAAGGTAAACCAGGAAGAAGCAAGCAGGGTGTGGGGATCCAAGAAAGAGGATGGAGAAGGGACAGTAGAGGTGTATGCCGGCTTGTTTTTGTCTTCCCTCTTTTCCTCACCTCCTGGAGTTAGAATCTTTTCTTTTTGATGATTAGTATAATGTCCAGGACTTAATATTTATTCAGTAAATATTTATTGAGAGAAAAAATCATTCAATCAGTTTTTGTCATGAAATGTCAGGGAAGAGAAGATGAATGGGCACGCGGTGAGAACCACACCTGTGCCAGGTATGGCGTTCAACTCCTTCTGAAGAAGAATACAGGGTCCATTGCTCTTTCCCACCTTCTACAACTTGTGGGACCTGTGAAAATCGAGTTTGGAGGACACAGGTCAGCCTTGATGTTTTAAATTTATTCATTGACCTTGTTCAATATAGCCCCATTCACTGTGGAAGAGAGAAAAAGTTTGGGGGTGGTGATTTTAAAAAAAAAATTTTTTTTCAAGCAAAATTCCTCCTAATATATGGGATGCCTGAATTCCCTTTCTATGTATTTATCATGTCTCTGATCCTCCTCTCTTCCTTCTCTGGGCCCTTCCAGGCAGCGTTGCTGAATGTTTTGTTATAATGTTGGAGGTCTAATAGAGTCCAGATTCCAGTTTGGTGTGTTGAGGGAAGTTCTGTGATCTGGGAACACTCAATACTTAATCATAAACAACAGAATGACTGGAATACTCCAAACTGCTGTTTAATATACTCAGACTATATGTTTTTTCTTAATTCTCAATTATCGTTGCTGTATGAGTTTATGCCTGCATGTATATAAGTGCACCTGTGTCCGACAATGTCCACAGAGGGCAGAAGAGGGCATCGGATCCCTTGGAAGTGGAGTTATGGGTGGTTGTTAGCCACCATATGGGTGCTGGGATTACAACACAGGTGTTCACAAGAGAAATGAACCACCACACCTGATTTATGGATGCTGGGTTTCCAGTATGCTAGGCAAGCATTCTATAAACTGACCTACAGCCTAACCCTATACATTTCTTTTTAGAAAGTTATTTATGTTGACTTTATGTGTGTTTTGCCTGTATGTATGTAAGTGCACTATGTAAGTGTAATGCTGGATGCGGCTAGAAGAGAGTGTTGAAGTTATGGACGGTTGTGATTTGCTATGTGGGTGCTGGGAACTGAACCCCAGTCCTCTGCAAGAATAGCCAGTGCTCTTAACCACTTAACCATCTCTCCAGTACATGTAAATATATAAAACAGTCCTACAGTTTATAGTATAATATGTTATTCTATATATCTGAAACTCTTCAAAAATAATTGTCATAGACCTTAAATTTTATGAGCACCAAACTCTCTGCCTATATCACAGAGATCCTGAGGTTAAATAGAGTCTGATGGTTGTGAGAAAATGAAGGAATTACCATGGGTCTAGAGTGAGGGGGAAGATGAGCTTGGAGGTCTGGAGATGTGGAGAGTCTGCAAGACTTTGACTAGCAATGTTATGTTTTGCTATTTTATTCCCTGTGTCATGGAAAGCTTTGCAGAGAGTCTACCATCCACCAATATGCAGCTGTCGATATAGGACTGACCACTTTGCAGGATCTTACCACTATTTGAAGAATGCCCCGAATGTCTGTCACAGAACTGGTGAAATTCTAGCACAAGCATCCCACTAGCACTGAACTTCGGATTGTTTTCAGAAAGACACAAAACTACTGACAAAGGAATAGACTAAGAAATTGTGTGCACTAATTACAGTTAATCAAACACACAGGAGAGATGCTAGACCGAAACACTCCAATATATTAACAGTGCTTATGCCAATGAAGTATTAAGCCAGGTGTAGTGAAGTGCAGCTCTAATCCCAGCACTCAGAAGGATGTCTGGGAGGTCAAGCTGAACCTGGTTTATGGAAAGTACCAGCTAGCCAGGGTCACACAATTGAGACCATGACAAAAAAAAAAAAAATCAATAGGCAGGGCTGAGACTTCAGATGATCTCTGTTTTCTTCAAGCCTACTAAACGTCCACAATATGTGAAAAAGCAAAAATGACTACTTTATTTTTATTTCTATTTGTTTATTTTCAGTACTTTCTGCAGTGTCAGTTCAATAAAAAGACCTTAAATCCCAGCACTCAGGAAGCTGCAGGAGGATCTTGAGGTTAGCCTGGGCTGCCTAGTAAGTTCCAGGCCGGCCCAAACTGCATAGAACCTGTCGCAAACAAACAAAAGCTTGGAGTGGTGCCACAGCCAGTAATTTCAGCATTTGGGAGGAAGTTCAAAGTCATGATCCACTACTATGCGAGTTTGAGGCCAGTCTGGGCTACATGAAACCTTATCAAAAACAAAAAATAACAACAAAAAATCCTTAAAATACTGAAACAGCGGTAGAGTTATCAGGTCCGTGTCTCGATCCCCAGCTTCATATTATGGAGCGCAAAAAGCCTCTAAGGTTTTTTGGACATTATATGGTCGCTGAATTTAACTCGCGGGAAGCAAGTCTGAAAGGCTCGGGGAAGGGGCCGGCGGCTCCCCACTGCGGTTCCTCTCATTGGCTCTCGATCCCCCTGGGCCCCGCCTCCTCGCGGGCGGACCAATTGCGCTGCGAGTTGTGGTTTAAACCGCGCTGAGCCGCATCGTTGGTGGCTGATTCTTGGGTGAGTGTGGCTGTGAGTGGCTCGTGGGGAGCCCGCGGTCCTGATGCGTGGTGGGTGAACCGGGAGGTGGGCAGGCTCGACCAGACAGGACCGGACTAGACCAGACCGGACCCGACTAGGCCAGACTAGACCGGGCGGGGGACGACTCGGCCGGGCTTCCCCGGGCGTGGTTGACTCGCGGCCCCCACTCTCTGCAGATCTGCTTTTTGTTAGATTTTGAGACTGTCTCACGCTGCTTAGGCTGGCCTCGAACTTCTGACCCTCCCACTCCCACTTCGGATCACTGGCGTGGTGGCCCGGTTTGGGACTGTTTTGACGGGTGCTAGTCCAAACCGTCTTTTCCCTAGCCGCCCTGCGCTCCTGACTCTGGCTTGAAGACGTAAGATGTGGGCTACGCGCCTGTTGGCTTCAGTTTACCTCTAAGTTTTTGTGCAGAGGTCACTGGGTACAGAGTTTGGTCGCTGCTATTAGCTTCTCTCACCTTCCCCAATCCCCAGTATCTAATAAGAGCATCTCACCCATAGAGGAATCCGGAATGGCTACTCTGATATTTGTTGATAAGGATAACCGAGAACCAGGTAGCCGTGTGGTTCCTAAGGATGGGCTGAAGCTGGGGTCCAGTGGTAAGTATCCTTGGCTGCCTTCAGATGCACAGGGGTTGTGAATGAATTGTGATTGTTTAGCGTACTTTGTGGTTAATTGGAGTCAGGTTTGCCATCTTATTTTTTTGGAGATAGGTTCTCAGGTAGTTCAGGATGGCCTTGAACTCACTATGTAACCAAGGGTGATGAAGTTCTGACTGCTGCTTGCATCACCTGAAGGCTGGGACTCTAGGCATGGGCCACCAGGCCTGGTTTATGCAGTGTGAGGATTGGAACCCAGCTCTTCCTGCATGATAGGCAAGCGTTCTTCCAACTAAATTATATCCTCAGCTCCCATGCCTAATACCTTCATGAGGTTAATTAAGAGTGGTGAACAGGTTGAGGGTGAGAATTAGATCAAGTTGATGTACACAGCATCCTACTTGTCCAATTTTTTTGTTTGTTTCATTTTGACTTTTTTTAAAAGACAAACTGTGTAGCCCCAGCTGGCCTGGAACGCACTATGATGCAGACCACCAGACTGGGCCTCCATCTCAGAGATCTGCCTGTCTCTGCCTGCTGAATGCTGGGATTAAAGGCCTGCACCGTCATGCCCAGCCTGAGTTAATACTTTTTAATATTACCTTTATTTACATTGCTTGAGGACAGCTTGTGTGAGTTGACACATTTTTGACTTGTGTGATTGTACGAGACAATTGTGTGGGTTCCAGGTATTGAACTTGGGTCACAAGGTTTTTGTGGTATGCACCTTTATTTTCTGAGTCATCTTGCCAGCCCCTAATGTTCTTATGGTAATTCTGTTTTTCAACAGCCAAAGCCTTAGATGGGAAATCGCAAATTTCAACACCACTAGTTGGCAAAGTATTTGATAGTCCAACTACCTTGCCTAAAACTAGCAGAAAGGCTTTGGGAACTGTCAACAGAGCTACAGAAAAGCCACTGAAGTCCAATAGACCCCTTAAGCAAAAACAACCAACTTTCCCTATGAAAAAGGTAAGTGAGCACGGGCTGTGAAGATGATGTTCAAACACTTGAGCATCTTAAAATTTTATTTGTGTGTTTGTGTTGTGCAATCCGTGCAGAGGCCAGAATACGGCATCAGATCCCTAGCACTGGAGTTACAGATGTCTTTAGCCCCCATGTGGGTGCTGGGAATCTGGTCCTCTATAAGAGTGGTTAGTGTTTTCAACTGCTGAGCCTACTCTCCTTCCCTTCGTCCCTTCCCCCAACCCTCCCTCCCTCCTTCCCTTTTTTTTTTTTTTTGAATGAGATAGGATCTCACTATGTATATGTAGCCTTGGATGGTCCAGAGCTCCCTATGAAGATGAAGACGATGAAGCTGGCCTTGAACTTGGAGATTTGACTCTCTCTACCTCCCGAGTGCTGGGATTAAAGGCATGCACAGCCACACCCCGCTTCACTTTATTTAGTACTTTTGACAAATAAATTAGCTTCCTACCTGACTCACTCTGAGTAGAAAGTAAACAAATCATCAAATGGACAGAGGAGAGTTGTGTTATGCTACTGCAAGTACTTACCTGGGCATGATAGCACACACCTGTAATCTCAGCACTTGGCAGCTGAAGCTGGACGGATTGGTGGTTTGAGGCCAGCCTTGGCTGCATGATGAAACTCTTGTAGTCTCTCCTGCCCCAGCCCTTGAATTCTTGTAACTAACTCTAATGGTAAAAACAATTCGAATGTTACCCAGAACAGAAGAGTGAGAAAGCTGTGGTAGGAATTTCCTTTAGGCTTATACACAGTGAGGTAAGGAGAGTCAGACTTCGATTCTGGCCTGCTGTAATTGACTGTCTACGTACTAATCCTTCAAAAGACTGTTGTTAGCCACCATTTGAGTGTTGGGAACTGAACCCAGCTCCTCTGGAAGAGCAGCCAGCGCTGTTAACTGCTGAGCCGTCTCTCTAGCCCCTGACAGAACTTTTAAAAAGTTTCGTTTTATGTGTGTGTAGATGTGGGGCATGTATGAGCCATGGTAGGAGTGTTGAGGTTAGACAACACCTCACAGTAGTCAGTTCTTTAAATCCAACCATGGAAACTAAGAATTGAGACTTCTTGGGATTGTAGAATGTGGTGAAGCAATCATTTAAAGAGGCCCTACAATCTGATGTATCATTCACTTGGCAAGACTTCCATTCTCCCTGATCCATATTTTATTGTTTTTTTTCTAGATCACCGAGAAAACAGTTAAAGCAAAAAGCTCTGTACCTGCTTCTGACGATGCCTATCCAGAAATAGAAAAGTTCTTTCCCTTCAATCCTCTAGGTAATATCTTGTGGGCATGGCAAAATGCTTTAGGCCTTTAGTTTCTCTTGATGTGAATATATCGTGTGACTCCACATTAGAGTGAGATGGTCTAAATCTGGCTTACTTGGAATGGACATACTTGTTCAGGTAGACTTGTTTATCAGGTACGGCTTTAGGTCAGGAGGGGAAATGGGAGCAAAGGTACTGAAGACAACGTTCCCATTCTCAAAAATTTACCATCTGTGTTTAGCGGTCTCTGTGTGGTCAGTGTTTCATTAAGTCCTTTAGAAAGCAGGCAGTGTTTGAGATGGCTTCGATAAGGCTAATCTGTGTAGGCTGTAAAAATGTGTTTTAAAACACTGCTTCAATCAGCCAACAGTCTGAAATATTTTCTATAGAACCAGCCTTTATGTATGTGACTGGGGATCTAATTCAGTCCCTTGTTTACTGTAGGCAAGTGATCTATCACTCAGCTATATTTCCACCCCAAGACCCTCTTTAATTTAATTTTGTGTATGTGTGCAATGCCTGGGTTTGAGGCCAGAGATGGAAGTCAGGTGTCTTTCCTCTATCTCCACCCTGTTCTTTTGAGACCAGGTCTTTCACTAGACTGGCTAGACTAACTGGCCAGAACGCTCCAGGGATCTGTGTGTACTCCCCTAGCTCTAGCGTTACATACACAGCACCATTACCAACTTTGATATGTGTACTTGGGATCCAAACTCAACCCCACAGCAAGCCACTTGACCTGCCGAGCCATCTCTAACCTAAGAACCAGCTTACTTGAGGCTTCTGTGAATGTCTGCTGTTAGGTCTAGGATGTAGGGGTTAGCAAGGCAAGCTGCTTTGAGAGAATCTGCTGTTTTGGAGGGACTGTCACACTGAACAAATCACCTCCCTGTGAGTGTGAGCAAGAAGAAAGCACCTTAGATCAAAGTGTGCAAATCATCTGAGTACAAACAGGGTTAAAGTGGTTCTGGGAGTGAAAGGCAGTGGGCATGGCAGGCCAGCAGGGCCTTGGAGATCCTAGCCCGACTCTGTCCTGTTAGGTGAAGGGCTTTTTTTTTTTTTTTTTCTTAAAGATAGTGTCACTGTGTGGCTCTGGCTGGCTTGGAACTCCCTATGTAAACCAGGATGGCACAGGTCTGCCTGCTTCTGTCTCTTCAGTGCTGGGATTAAAGGTGTGTGCCACCATGTCCAGCTCTTTTAGTAATTTTACTAATATATTAAAGTAGCCTGTGTTCTTAACCATTGACCTGTCTCTCCAGCCCTGGCTTTATATATTAAAAACTATTGTGTAATTAGTAAGCTGGGCATGGTGGTGTGTATCCATTACCCAGCACTTGGAATGCAGAGGTCTGAGGATCATTAGTGCAAGGCCATCCTGAATCACACAGCAAGACTTCTTCTAATTAAAAAATATAGTGCAGTTAGCATCCTTGAAATTGTATTAATGTGAGTTTATGAATCCATTTGAAGGCTAAACTTTAAGGAGGATTGCAGAGTCAAAGGAAGTTGGTGATTATATTTTGATGAAATTTGTTATGTCCATGCTAATCATTTATCATTAAGCCATTAAAAAAGAAGTAGATTTATACTTACCAGAAGGAGGACCACATGCTGTGTTTGAGGAAGAATGATTGCTATTGGCCTGCAAGACACTATCAGTTAGTGAGCCCCTCACTGAATGAGGATTGCTGCTTCCTCAATGCTTTTAAGAGTTCTTTGTAGGTAAAGAAAATTGTTCCTGTGGTCATAGTGGTACAATTCTGCCTCCATCCTGGTGCTAGGATTACAGAAGAACCAGAAGTTCTAGGTCACTGTTGGCTACATAGTGAGTTTGAGGCCAGCCTAATCTGCATGAGAACCTGTCTCAACAGCAACACGTGATATCACCTTATTTTTCTTGTAGTTTTCTTTTAGAATACAGTGGTTTATACTCAGTAGTAATGTAATACTCCAATTCTTTTTGACTTCTGGGTTTCACCAGGCTTCTAATAGAGATCATTTAAGAGTACTGTGCTGGGTAAGGATGTTGGAGGTGGGGAGTTTGAGTCTTTTAGATAAATCACTAAAACTGAACAGGTGGCTGTGTGTGAAGATCTAATTGCATGTGGAATCTGCCCCATCACTGACTACATGTCCTCTGATAGGAAACTCCTTTGTTCTATTTTGTACTTGGAATGCGTGCTTGCATTTGTTTGAACTGACTTCTTGGATATATTGATTTGTTGTTTTGGGGTTTTGGGTGTTTTGGGGACAGGGTTTTACTTTAGTCTTGGCAGACCTAGGCTGGCCAAAAACTCACAGCAACATATTGACTCCTTAAGATGTAGATATCCAAATGTCAGTGTTTCATTGTGTTAACTGTAAAACCACGTTTATTAGTACCAGTTATTATCTCATCAGAAAGTCTAAGTCTAGAGTAATAGAAGATTTCCATAAGTCTCAAGCTAGCTATTGCAGGTAAGGGTTCTACAGTCCCAAGTTTCTTGATACTTCTAAATTTGTTATTGACACATACTCAGTTTTCCTTTTAGAGTGAGACTTTCCTCATTTCTTTGAGAAAGTATGGGAAAGATGGGCTAGCTTGACTAGTTTGTCTTTCAAATGGGAACTGTCTTCCAGGAAAAGCTTCTCCAGGTAGCTTGCAGCTCAGGTGATTGTACAAACTTTTTCTTGTTAGTGATGCAGTCCTCATATTTTCATGTGCAGCAGAAGTGCTTAATGGTGAACCTCTGCTTATCACAGAATCTTTGGCAGGGCATGGGCTCCTGCTTTGTAGCTCAGGCTGCCTTCAAACTCATGGTGATACTCCAGTTCAACCTCCCAAGTGCTGGGATTACAGTCTTGTACTGTGATACCTAGCCTTTATCACACAGACTATTAAAGAGACACCTTTTCAAGATGTGCTTGGTAGCTTCAGTTGTCAACTTGAATAACCTGGGGAGAGGGAGCCAGTTAGGGAATTGTCTCCATTCGATTGGCCTGTGGGCGTGTCTATTTATTTTTATTTTGAGTGACGTGGGAAGGCTCAGCCACTATGGGTGGATCACCACCTGGCTTGGTGATCCTGGGTTGAATTCTTAAGAAAGCAGGCTGAGCATGGTCCAGAGGAGCAACCAGTTAACACTGTTCCTTCTTGGTCTCTGCTTTAGTTCTTACCTGAGTTTCTGCCCTGATTCTTGTCAAAGATGGATATAAACCCTTTCAAAGGGAAACAAAGACTCTGTTGGGTTGTTTGGGTGATATATTGAATTAAGAATTTGGGGAAGTGAATGAAACCTTTTGTGCTTTACTTGGACAGCTGATGCCAGTTAGGTGGATCTGAAAAATCAGCTGTGAAAGATCAGTATCATTGAAGTGAAGTCTGAAAAGTATTTCCTGAGGGTTAACACACAGAAGCTATGGTCCAGAAAGGACCAAAGGCTACACCTCTGGCAGCTGAACTTTGTGTTGTGCAAGAGTCCGTCCGTGTGTGTGGTGTCGTCCCCCCCCCCCCCCCCGTGATACTGGTTTTTGCAGTATGAAAGCTGCAGGATTGAAGGGGTCATGGGAGAAGCTGAGACTTGGTGCCATGTGGCAGGGCAGAGTCCTTGAAGAGGCCAGGGGAGGTGCAGCTTTAGATGTAAAGACTCCAGGATTGAAGGAGTCGTGGAGAGAATCTGTGACTTGGTACTGTGAGGGGCCAGGAGAGACCATTGGTGTGAAGGTGCAGCCTCAGTTGCAGAGGAGATCCTAGGATATAGTTAGAGATGCCAGGACTGTGGGAGGACTACCAAGGATAGTGGTTGGTGTCAGGTGGAGCTAGCCTCAGCCTATGAGACAAGCTGTGTATGTGTGCTGTGGATGGCAGAGCCTGAGAGGCGGGGCTACCCAAGCTCTTGAGATCCCAGAAGATCATGAGTGAATCCTAGACAGTCAGACAGTGAGCTCTTGTTTTTGCTTTGATCTGGTTGTGCTCTGGTTCTTCCCTTTTGAACTAAGAATTACTTAAGTTGTTACCTTTACAGGTGCCCACAGTTAGGAGACTGGATTATTTTAAAGAGACCTTGAGATTTTAAAGTATTGGAATTTTAAGGACTGCGGGACTTTTAAAGTTGTATGATGTTTTTATTGTGATATTCCTATTAACATGGGATCTTGAGAAAAAGAAATGAAAGGTTATGGCTGAATAGTGATCTGTTTGTCAATAAGGAATCAGCTGTGCTGGATAGCTTCAGTTGTCAACTTGACACAACTGGACAAAGGAACTTCAGTTGGGAAATGTGCTCTATTGGATTGCCTATGAGGCTTTTTTTGGAGATAGGGTCTCTCTGTAGCCCTAGCTGGTCTGGAACTTTCTATGTGGACCATGCTGGCCTGCTTCTGCTTCTGGAGTGCTGGGGTTAAAGGCAGGTACCACCACTCCTTAATGAGGGATTTTCTTGATTGTTGAGTGTGTGAGGGCTCAGCCCATTCTGGGTGGTGCCATCCCTGGGCTATATAAAAAAGCAGGCTGAACACAGGCCAGAGAAGCAAGCCTGTGAGCATTGTTCCTTCATGGTCTGTGCTTCAGTTCCTGCCTCTGGGTTCCTGCTTGAGCTCCTGCCTTGGTTTCTCTCAATCAAGAACTATGATCAGAACTATGCATTAATCAAATAAACCTTTTCCTCTTTGAGTTAGTTTTGATCAGAGTATTTTATCACAGCAATCGAAATCTAACCAGGACATGAGTCAAGCTGTTAAAATTAGACTTTTCGTTATGTATGATAAAAGTAATATGTTAATGTAGTAATAATTAACTGGCTGTGATTAAATTGGCTTAAAAAATTGCACGTGAGCAGTGAAGAATATCCTGACTGTGGGTTGTTGCCATTGCCTTGGACTGAGGCTCCCAGGCCCCAGCAGTCCTGCCTTCCATTGCCTTCCACCATCACTGCAAGATGCCCACACGGAGGAGGAGGGATTCCCGCTGTTGAAATAGTTTTGACCTCGTAGATGCTCAGGAAGGGTCTGAGGCATTCAGGGTTCAGCTGACTGCACTGAGTACTGTTGCCTTGACACCATGCCTCCCTTTGAGACAGATTTTGAGAGTTTTGACCTGCCCGAGGAGCACCAGATTGCACACCTGCCCTTGAACGGAGTGCCTCTCATGATCCTGGAGGAGGAGAGAGGACTGGAGAAGCTGCTGCATCTGGACCCTCCTTCCCCCGTGAGGACTTCCTTTCCACCATGGGACTCTGGTGAGTGAGTCAGTGCCCTGTGCAGGGGCTGTGAGCTGCCTGCTTTGTACTGTATTTATATTGCTGTGGGGTCACAGTCGCACAGGAGCCTAGGAGCAGTGTCTATTCTCTGAACCACAGGGGAGCATTTCAGAAGAACCTCCCCTCTCCCCAGTTGGTATTGCATTTTTATCCCAAATGCCCTGGTGAAATAAAGTAATGCTGGATTTTGGTCATTCTTAGATTATCAAGAGTAAATTTAACATATAGTTCTTTGGCTCTAAGTTGAAGTTTATTGTAAACTTGATGGGAATGAACTCCAGGTTATATCCATAGCTAACAGAGGATCTGGATGTCTATGCTATAGGAAGAATGATCATACCTTCTTACTGCCAAAAGCTTAAGGTCTTTATCTGAACTGGTGGTCAGAAGCCACCATGAGTAATTTCTGCCGCTGTGAGATGACTTGTAGGTAGGTTCTCTTAGGATTCAGTGGGACAAAAACTGTTTCCTGATGAAGCTTGATTCTGAGGCCACAGCCCCATTTCAAGTATACATTTCCAGGGGATTCATTAGAAGGGAAGAATGCAAATTTAGGATTAAAAGTGACAGCTAATGTCTATTGATGTGGACAGTTAAAGGATTTGCAGAAACCTAATAGACAATCCCTCCTCTTCTAGATCCGTTGCAGTCTCCCTCCAGCATTCTCTCCACCCTGGATGTCGAACTACCGCCTGTTTGTTATGACACAGATATTTAAACTTATTCCTTTAGCATTTGTGTATATTAATAAAGCATTTTTTGTGTGTGCGTGGTAGACTCTTACTAATAGTATGGTTGATATGTCTTGGAAGTAAAGCAAAATGAAATTTAGCAGAAGTGTGCAACAGACCAGAGTGTAATCTGACACACAAATTTGACTTGTAAGTGCTTATCTGAAAATCGTAAAGTCTGCCTTATGGTTTATTTTAGAAGCTACTACTGTTTTCCTTGAAAAGTACACCCTTCAATGTGTGCTTTATTGTCGTTTTGTGGTCATTAACGAGTGGCAGTTATTAGGTCTTTTAATTAGAAGAGCTACTTCCAGCTCATTAAGAATTTATTGTTAGGCATTCTTTATCGCTGGCTCTATTTAGTTCTAATGACTTTAAGACTCACTATTCAGTAATCAGGATTTGAAAGGGTCTAAATCTTCTGAGAACTCAACCTCTTTAGGATCTTCAATTAGGTACTTTGAAGATCGCTTCAGATAATTTAAAGTAGGGTCCAGTCTCCATCTATAGGAATCTGCTGTTTCTCTAGTCTTGGACATTTAGTATTTGTAACAACAGTAAGCATTGTTTAATGACTAAGTCACTATTTTTCAGATGAGGATGGTGAGACTTAGAAACTCGATGATTTAACGCAGGTATGAAGAGACTGAAAATGACAGAGCTGGTAACTTCAAATGAGCTGTTACCTCCCTGGGACATCATGCCAATCACTGAAATGACAAACTTTGCAAAAGAGAAAGCTTATTCATGGAGTGCCAGTCCTGAGGAAGTCTTATTTGTATGAGTGTTTTGCTTGCATGTATATAAGTGTACCCATGTCGTACAGTGCCTGGGGAGACCAGAAACTGGATTATGGGTGTCTGTTAGCTGCCATTTGGGTGCTGGGAAGAATAAAGAGCAGTGAAAGCCTGGAGGAAGGTGCTCAGGCCAGGGAAAAGTGAAGTCCTCTGGTCTCAGGTATGCATAGTCAAAATATTGTGGCTTTTCATAGAATGCATGCTTAGAATGTGGCAGTGTTGATGATTTGAGAATAGTCTTCTGTCCTCTGTCACATGGTCATCCATTAGATACCTGTGATGACCTGAGTAAATGTGTGTGGTTTTCAGATAAAATCAAGGCCCCTGGGTATATTTTCTGTGTGTGTATGTGTGTGTAGGTGTACTTGCCCATGTGTGTGGAGATCAGAGGTTGACGTCCGGTGTCCTATTGCTCTCCACTGAGACACGGTCCGTCACTAACCCTTGAGTTGAGTTTCAGCTAGATTGGCTGGTTTCCACAGTAAGGGTTACGGGGGTTTGCCACCTGGTCTGGCCTTTGTACAAGTGTTAGGGATCTAAATTCAGGTTCTTAGGCTTAGACAGCAAGCACTTGACCCACTGAGTGATCTCCCCAGCTACTCAAAAGACTGGTAAGCACCTAAAATAACACTTAAGCAATCATTACTAAGGTGGCCATGTAGGGGGAATTCATTAGAAGAGGAGAATGCAAATTTAGGATTAAAAGTGACAGCTAATGTCTGTTGATGTATCTACATACAACTGTCCACATGTTCTCTCTGAGGTTTTTTATTTTACTATTGGTTCTTTCAGTGAAAAGTCCCGTCCTCTGACCAATAAGGGGGCAGGAAGGCAAGGAGACAGGAGAGGAAAGCATGGTGGCCAGTCTGGCAAGGGGCACTGAGAATATAAAAGCCTCAGGAGGAAAGTGCCATGGCCCCAGCCCACGGAGGGCCAGGACTCAGACGTCACTATTCCAGGTCCCTGAAGTCCTAGGAATCGTGTGAGTGGACATGGAATTCAGGCTGGGAATGCGGCAGGAGCTGTGCCAGACTTTGCCAAAGAAATGGCAGCTGGAGGCGGGCGGTATGTTTAAACAATAACTTTGTGTTAAACAATCTCTCTAAATGGAAGACCAGTTTCTGTTTTATTCTGCGGGAATCACCAGACCCCGCCCACTAAGGCATGGAAAATAAATTTCATGAGACAACAGTTAAAGGATTTGCAGAGACCTAATAGATAATCCCTCTTCTTCTAGACTGCAACAGATCTCTCCAGCATTACACATAAATAGAGGTTACATGACAAGGCAGCACAACCCATCCTAACATTAAGTGAAGCTAGAGTTTTCCAGGTTTTCTGTTTCCTTTTTTTTTTTTTTTTTTTTTCTTTTGAGACAGGGTCACCTGTAGCTCCATCTTGCCTGGAACTCACTATGTAGACCAGGCTGGGCTTGAACTCAGAGATCTGCCTACCTCTGCCCCTCCCAAGTGCTGGGATTAAAAGCCAGGCATGTGAGACTTTTAAAGCAATCTTCCCACTATTTAAGGTTGCAGTGTTTTACTTTCGTGAGGTGTTGGAGCTGCTCAGATGAGAAGCAGATTTATAGCAGCAGTACCTCTTTTAGCCTTGTGGTGCTGATGGTAGAGCCCTGTCTGCCATCTTTGCAGTAGAATGTGGGCTTTCTGACCCACAGAACCTACTTCAGTTGGCCCTACAAGGACACTGATGTTCTCTCTGCTCTTGTCAGATACCTCTCTAATACTTGCTTTGGCCATAGTGAGTTGTCTTTGAGCCTTGATACTCAGCTGTAGAAGAGGCCTTTCCCATTAAACACCTCTAGGGGTTATAGTCAATTTAGAACTCTAACCCTTTCTCTGCTATTGGAAGAAACTGGGAGATGTTAGATATGAAATACTAGGAGGGCCTGTAGCTATTGATGTGACTTTGAAAGTTTTCCTAAAGGGGTATAACCGAATTGGACTACATCTGGAATTAGTAGAAAGGCAGATTTCCAGGGCTGGGGAGATGACTCAGCTCATTAAGAGCACTAACTGTTCTTGCAGAAGACCTAGGTGCAAATCCCAGCATTCATATGGTGGCTAGCAATCATCTGTAATTCCAGTTCCAGGGAATCTAATGTCATCTTCTGACCTCGGCAAGTACTGCATGACATGGGTGCTTGCATGCATGTAGGCATAACACTCATACACTTGAGTTTAACATCCGCATGTCTTAGGGTCACCGATAAGTGTAAATCTGCTTGGCTTTCATATTTTACAAACAGAAGTTTTGGAAAATTGTCTCATGGGGGTGGGTAACAAGGGAGCTAATCAGTCTGACCTGTTACTGTCCCCAGGGTTCGCTCTGTGTGGAGGGAGCTGACCTTTCATCTGTGTTCGTGAGATTACAATGTACTTAGTGTGCATTGAAATTTTAAATGAACTTTTAAAGTTTTTAAAAAATTGTTTACGTTGTGTACTTGTGTGTGTTAGTGTGTAGGGGTGACAGACACAAGCCATACCTGTGGAGCTCAAAGGACAACTTGTGGGAGCTGGTTCTCTCCTTTTTATC
Source organism: Eospalax fontanierii (assembly GCA_035773235.1). NCBI lineage: Eukaryota > Metazoa > Chordata > Mammalia > Rodentia > Spalacidae > Eospalax > Eospalax fontanierii. The sequence goes on from CM069546.1 coordinate 15,987,774, forward strand.
ATGTGGCTTCTGGGGACTGAACTGAGCACACGAGGCTTGATGGCAAGCACCTTCACCACCTTGAACCATCTTGCCACCTGAACAGTACAACTTCTTTTTTTAAAGATTAAAACATGTTTATGAGTGCATTGCCTGCATGTGTGTAAGTGCACCTGAGTCATACAATGGTCTTGGAGGTCAGAAGTGAGTGTTGGATTCCCGTGGAACTGGAATTAAGGACGGTTGTTAGTTGTTACGTGGGTGCTGGGAATCAAATCCGGGTCCTCTGCAAGAGCAGCCAGTGCCCTTAACCACTGAGCTATCTGAACTGTACAATTTTTATCCTGGGAATTTTGCTGTTAAATTCTGGCACCTGTTGAAGTAAGATCTTATTCATACCTTTAGTTTTAAAACTTCTACCTTTGTCCATCTATCCGCCTGTCTGGACGCTGTTCTCCCTAAGGGAGGATCCAGGAGCTAACAGGAATGGATCAGAGGTGACCCTCCTGCTCTTGGGCTGGTCCTTCCCTCACCTCATTTCTCCCTTCTGGTTCTGGCTTCCTAGAAGGCTTCATCATGAAAAACCTCCTTTGTCTCCACATCTTTCTCTAGCCGTGGACTTCCATCTTTCACTGAAGTGCTGGTTGTAAGAGCTCAGTTGTAACCTTTTCTCACTCTACAAATGTCCTGTGTGGCTTCAAATACTACCTGTGCTAGTCACTCCATATTTCTACATCTAACGCCGGTCTGTCTCCTGAACACCAAGAGACCTATCTGTCATTGCTTGCCATCTCCAATCTTGTCTCTGAAGTGGAATTGTAGATCCGAGTCTGTACCGTCTAGCCTTTTCTACCTCAGATGACGTTAACCTTCCACAAATCTGCGGGCTGTCCTTGCACATCTCTTCTAAACCCAGGACTGATAATTCTGCTTCCAGCAGGGATGCCGTTCACTTGTTCTTTACCAATTCTCACATCTGTGTGAGTTCCAAGTTGGCTTTAATGGCATGGTGGTTTGTTTTCTGTTTGGCATTTTCCTACTACTTTGTATGAATTTTTACTTTTTTGTATGTTGAATATCTCTGTAAATATTCTTAAACTTTGTTCCAGAATATGGTTAATGATTTATTAGGCAAAACCAGTGCAACATTTAGGCCGGGCTCATTTCTCCCAGTATGGAAGTATAAGGCTTTAGGACTAAACACATTGCTCTGTGAATTGCAAGGTTTTTCCAGACCTGCTGGTGGGAACAGACACTTCCTGGCCCTGTGTGAGCTCTGGCTGATCCTCCGGGTCCTTTCAGTGGCTCTATGGAGAGGCTCTGAAGGTACCAAAGTGAGGCAGGATAGCCCCAGGCACACCTCATTTATTCTCCCAGCTCCTGTCCTCCTTGTGTGGTGCTCACTCTCTCGGGAGCGATTGTTAAAAGTATTTTGCCTTAGTTTTGCATTGTTTCAGGCAGTAGGGTAAACTTGGCCACTGCTCCATCATGATTAGAATAGAAATCTCTCTCCAGTTACCGTTTACTTTTCGACTGGGTTAATACCTGGGATTCGTGAATCTGTTTTGAACTATGCACTTTGGTTGCTTTTCTGTATGCAATGCACAAAACCATTTTAACTTCTGAATTTTTCCAATCAGTCCCCAAGGAAACCCATGTCCATTAAGCAATCAACCCTCAAATCATATCACTGTGTCTTGGGACAAAACCTGAGTTGTGAGCTAGGAAGATGGTTCAGTAGTAAAAGCAGCAGCTGCCAAGGCTGACGACCAGCTACTGAGTTGTGTTGCCCACAATCTAAATGGGTCTGTCTCTGTTCAGACAATTCTTCTGGAAATACTCAACAGACATACTCAAAACTGTGCTTCACTAATGTTCTAGGTATTTTTAAATCCTATCAAATTGGCAATCACGATTTGCCAACCTGAGTTTACCCCTTGTCAACTTGACATCCAAATACATCACCTTAGATCATAATAATCCAACCCTAGCTCTTAGGGTTTCATGTCATCTCATGCATTTAGTCCATCTCTAAGAGCTTCTAGAGTCTTAGTCCTAACACTTTTCAAAAGTCTAAAGTTTCTTCTGAGATAAGGCAAGCTCTTAACTGCCAGTTCCTATAAACAAAACAGTTACATACCTGCAATATAGAGGGGGACAGAGGGAGCGTTTTCATTCCAAAAGGAATAGGGAGATGGCAAGGAAAGACTGAACCAAAGCCTGAAACACTGCACCCGGGGCTCATTGTGGTGTCATCTAGGGCGTTCCAAACCTTCCAAGTCTGGCCTGCAGTGTACATGGCATCTCTCTGGGTCCAGTTCCACCTGGACATCTCATGTTTCTGGTGTCTTCACTATCCAAGGGGGTATCTATTCCAGTTTAGGCTTTGCCTCTCTAGCTTTATGTTCTGCCTACTCAGAAGCTGTTTTTAGAGAATCCAGCCCTGCCTGGCTTCAACAGCATTCTGGAATCTTGGTGCAAGCTTCCATGATCCCATCTTCCTTGAATTTTGCATGTCTATAAAAACAGCAGTCCATGGACAATGCCAATTTCTATTCCCAGATTAAGATGTAGCCCGGCCCCCATGAATCACAGCCTTGTGTGCTTTTCTGGTTAAAACTGGAAAAATGCTTCTTAAGCAGCTATTTTTCATCAGGATACCAGAAGACTGACTTTTTAGGCACTCTCCTTTAAAATGAATTTTAACTATTACATCTTGGAGCTCTTGATGGGTGAGGACCTCCCCTTAAGACATTTCCTATTGTCCCAGTGCAAAGTCTGCAGTTCCTCCTTAATCACAGGAAATGATCTTTTGAACGTTATAGCTGCGCTTTGCATCAGCACGGTCCTCAACTTTCCCTGGGTTCAAGCTCCTTTCCTGGTGAAACTGTATATTTTATCTTTATGCTCTGCTTTCTGCATGTTAAGTCTGGGTGAAATAGTGAACTATCACCATGGCAGCATGACTGTTACACTGTCTTAAATTTTTTTCCACCAATCAAATTAGTCCATTACTTTTCTTGCAATGTTTTATATGTCTGAATGTATTGCCTGCATGTTTGAAAGCCCACCACATGCATGCAGTCAGTACCTGCAGAGGTCAGAAGAGGGCGTCAGATCACATGGACCTGGAGTTAGTTGTTAGCAGCCATGTGGGTGATGGGAACCAAACCTGGGTCCTTAGTGCTCTTAATCACTGAGCCATTTCTCCAGCCCCCTCTTGTTACTTTCATTTTTCTATGAAGGCAATTTCTTTTAAAAATTTTATTTTTTATGTGTGTGAGCTTATTGCTTGTGTGTGTAAGTGCAATGCCTATGTTGTGCAATGCCTATAGAGTTCAGAAGTGGGCATTGAATTCCTCTGGACCTGGAGTTATAGACAGTTGTTAACCTCCATGTAGGTACTGGGCCCTCTGCTAGAGCAGCCTGTGCTCTTAACTGCCGAGCCACCTCTCTGGCACCATGAAGGCAATTTCTTAAACTAATCTGAGAAGTACTGTTGATAGATAGTGATGACCACAGTGACATTCCCTTCCTATGGGTGCTTTTAGAGGGGATGGGGTGACATCTTCGATCTACCTGATCTTTATCCCAGAGCTGGCAAGATCTCTGAGGGCTGACTGGGCACCAGGTCCGGGGATCTTAGTCTTGTTTTCTCCTGTGGCCGAGTTTGACATGCAAGGCAGCTCCTTGCACCTCGGGTCCGCATCCGGGCAGCCAACATGGCAACAAACGGCATGGTGGTCTTGGTCAGCCTTGGCCTTCACCGGTTACTCAGCTGACGGTTTCCTTGACAGACAGACCATTTGTTAGGATTAGAATGAAGAGGAGGCATGATGAAGCAGGAACCGAATTCGACCTCAACAGATGCAGAGAGCTTTATTAGCCATAGGGGGAAGCAACCTTCCCGCAGGAATCCCTGAGGGTGGGTCATGCCTTCTTTGGTGCTGTGTTCTTCCCAGAATCTAGAAAGGAAAGATGGGGAGTTCTGATAGGGGAACCAGGTATCTTCTGCAAGGTGGTTGGTAAGGAACCAGATGTCGAGGCTAGTGACAGTGTGTCCCTGAGATAGATGTATCGCCCTCCTGGAGTGGAAAGGCAGGGAGGGTGGATGGTCAGTTCATTCAGTCATTTCTTTGGCTGATTTTCCTTCACCACTGACATGGACAAATACATGATTGAAAGATGCTAAAATGTAACAGACACCAAATACTTTTGCTCTTTCAGCCACTTGAGGTGTTCTTTCCCTCCTCCTGTGAGGTGCCGTTTTTTTAAATTAAATATTTTTATTTTATATGTATGAGTATGTTGCCTGCATGCGTGTAAGTGCACCTGTGTCGTGCAGTGCCCGCGGAGGTCAGAAGAACAAGTCGGATTCCCCCACAACTAGAGTTACGGACTTTTGTTAGCTGCCATGTCAGCGGTGGGAATTGAACCCAGGTCTTCTGCAAGAACAGTTAGTGCCCTGCTTGAACTCTGCAGAAAGCATGCTTGACCTTGTGTGATGGCAGTGCCAGACAGGCATGTATGCTGGGTTCTGAAGTGTGGTGTTCCTATGTTTATGTTTAGATTAGATAAAAAAGCTGTCCCTTATTTACACTGTTGTGTGAACTTTTGCTCTGTACCTTGCGAACAGGCCACATTTTGTTGCTAATTGTTTCCTGAGCTCGTGCAGAGAAATGTCCTTTGATTTGTATACCATTTGTTCCTGAACACCTGCTTAGAGCACCCCATCCCTGTGAGTCGAACCTGAGAGTTAGACTCAGTGAGTCTCCTTGTCCCTCAGCTTTCTTAAATATTAAATTGTGTGTGATATATTGTTATTAGATACCTCGCTGTCCCTCTTTGTGTCCACTGATACCCATCCACACAATTAATTCTCTTGGAAACACCTTCAGAGAGACACCCAAAGGTGCAGCTTGCTAATGCTCTAGGCATTTCTTAATTGAGGTGATAAAAAGCATCACAAGGGGCTATTTGTAAGCTCTGCCCTTCCATTCATAACACCAGGTCCTTTGCATCCCCTCTTGAGGATCCCAGAGAACCAGGATAGGTAAAGGTTGCCCAGACACTGCATCAGGACCCTTAGTCTCAAAGGCATTGGCTACCCTGGGAGGTGTCCCACTGTGACAATCTCTTGACCGGGAAGCACATACTTGTCTTTAAGTTCAAGTAAATCACCACCTGCCAATAAGTCTCCTGTTTTCTCAGTGTGGTAAAGGGCACACACCATCTTCTCTACCTCCAACGATGTTCCCCAGTAGATTTATGTCCCGTAATGCTTGGCTTGCTGGTGGGCCTATAGTTCTGCAGCTCAGCCAGTATGCTAGCCAGTAGGATACAGCTCCCTTTCTTGAATATATAATGGCAATAGGAAGACACATCTGATGGTTGCTCAAAGACCTTGCAGTGTGATGGTAATTAAGAACTTTGGAGATAGATGTGGGGAAGGCAAGTAGGAGTCTTCCCCTTTGCCCCCTGCGTTTACCAGATAGAAGTTTTTGTTTCCCAAAGCTCCTACATTCTTGCCACATGTTACCTGCAAATCCCTGAATATGTGCTATTTACCTTTTGCTTGCATTTGTCACATGGGTATAAAAGCGCCAAAGAACTCGGTTGAGGGGCTGGCTCCTTTATGGAAGGATCCCTGTGTCAGTCCTGCTAGTGGGTTAAACTCCCTCTCCCCACTTCACTTTGCCTGCTGGTCTCTTGATTGTTCTGGAACAAATATTAGACTCCTTATTTGTCTATCCGTAGCTTCATGTAGCCGAAAGAAGGGAGGAATCCCTCTCCCATCATGGACACAGCTTTTCTCTGTAAACTCCCTGGAAGCTAACACCTTCTTTTAGGCCTTCTTCTTTTCATGATGGTTGATGCTTATGGAGTTGGCATCTCAGTGAGCCCAAAGCTAACTTTTAAATAGGTCATACTTAGTGGCTTTGGGGACCTCAGTCACATGTGCTCAAGCGATAGGAATAATCAGCCGGTAGACCTGTTCTTCCTCTCCAGCTGGAGTAAACCTCTTGCCGAGGGTCTTGTTTATTTTTGTTAGTCCCCAAGTCCAGACTCTCATCTGGACTACATAAACAGTCAGTCTGTGGAACTGAATTACAACAGGAAGAGGGTAAAGTGGTCCACCCTTGTCCTGCCTTCCTCCGGTGGAGGAAGAGGGGGAGGGGGTTTCCATGGCGATAGCACGTGTCACTCTCTCCTCAAGGTTGCTGCCTGCCCCGGGTGCGCTGCTCAGCCATGGAGCTGCAGCCGACTCCTGGCTTCCTTCAAGTTGCACCTGGACCCTGGGCTGGGAAGCACAGTGGGGAGATTGACCCAGAGGTGGAGTCCGGCAGGGATCTGGTTTGGGGGCGGGGCATCTTCATTTCCTTGGAAAGATGAGCTCAAGTTCACTGTTCTGTAGGACTTGGTTTAAAAGAACTGTTGAATCTTATAGGAAGGATATATTCCTGGCATTTAAGACTGATCCGAATGTGGATACTGCCTCGTATACTGAGCTGGTGTGACTGAATACCCTAGTCTGGCCAGCTGAAACCTAAGAGATTATTTTCTCACAATTCTGGAGGTTAAGACTTTTAGACTAATGTGTCAGCAGGGTTGGTTCTTTCCTCTCTTCTTGACCTGCAGATAGAGGAGCTGTGTCAGAAAGGGCCAACATGTCCAGGGAAGGAAGAGAATGACAGCACTGCCTAATTACTTGACGTGTTAGGACACACGGGGAAGTGTGGTCTGGAAGCCAGGATGAGGACCCCGGAGGCCACCATTCACCTTTGGTTGTGGTTGGAACAGGGATTCCTTTCCCTGATGCAGATGGAGAGGTGAGGGCTGGTGATCAGAAAAGCATGGCATCTGGGGGTAACCTGGAAATCTAGGTGTGAGATATGCTTTTTACAGAACTGCCGTCAGGGCCGTAGACACTTTTGAGACAAGGTCTCACTGTGTAGCTGAGGCTGGCCTGGAACTCTAGATCCTCCTGTTCTAGCCTCCTAAGTGCTGGGATCAGAGGCATGCATCACCCCACCCAGCTATAATTTAATTTAATATACACAGAAGCAGCGCATTTGTTATCGAGCTTCTTAGTCTACATGAGATTGTGTGAAGATTTTTCAGAAGTTCTCTTCCCTAGAAATGGAATAATAAGAGTGAATGGTTTATTCTTCTTGGTCATAAGAAGCAAGAATGGCACTGGGTATAGTGGTGCATGCCTTTAATCCCAGCATTCAGGAGGGTGAGGCAGGGAGATCTCTGTGAGACTGAGGCCAGCCTGGTCTACATAGGGAGTTTCAGGCCAGCTGGGGCTACAGAGAGACCCTATCTGAAAAACAATAGCAAACGAGCAGGTGTTATCCAGGGTCAAGCCAGAGGCTATCTTCACTGCTTGAAGGAGTGTGGAAGTTCATCCTCACCCTGATCGCATCTACAGCAGGGAGAGCCTTGTCTTAGAACCAACGAAACTGCCAGGTAAGGAGAAAGACTGGAGGAGAGGAAAGAGCATGAAGCAGAGCTTCCGAAGTCAACAGGCACACGGCAGGTGGAGTGGACTCCTGGACACTGACTCGCGGTGGGGCAGAGCCCTTTGTCTCTCTGCCCTTTAGAGTGGCAAATACCAGCGGTTGTCTAGGGAACTTGAAGGGTACCGCAGGCCTTCTTCAGGAGTACATGAGGTCAAGTCCACTCCCATAATAGCACTAAGATGTTATGTTCCTATGTAAATCTCATTCTTTCACAAAAGTAGGGTGGAATTTTCCAGAAGCTGCTTGGAGTGTGATATGATATCACACAGCAGACTGAACACAGACATGGCTCTGAGAATCCAGCTGTCATTTTGAAAGCCAGATATTAAAGCGATCTACAAACATGTGAAACAATGTCAGTTTTCTCACCCATTTTTTTTTTTTTGTGAAAAAGGTTATTTTCATAGAATATGTTAATATTAATAGGCTTATTATGGTAGTATTTAAATCAATTAGTAAATATTTACATTTTTCAGTTTTCTATCACTGTAAATATTGATAGATATAATCCCAATAAATAAAACCTTTTTATGGCTTCAGTAATTTTTTGTGTGATGTGTATGTTCGTGTTTGTGCAGGGGTTAATACATGTGCAGTCCAGAGGACAATTTTTGGTAGTGTTCCTCAAGAACCATCCACCTCTTCTGAGACAGAATCTCACTACCCTGGACCTGACCAAGTAGGCCAGACTGAGACTGGCTAGCAAGCCCCAGAGATCTGCACCTCTGCCTCCCAGCACTGGAATCACAAGCCTGCACCACAATACCTGTTTTTTGTTTGTTTGTTTTTAAACATGAGTTCTGGGGCTTGAACTCAGATCTTTGTGCTTGCCTTGAGCAGTCCCCCAGCTCTGGTTGTAGACTCTTGAGACCAGTCTGTTTGAGAACTGCCAGCTCAGGGGATGAGCTAGTGTGCTGTTCAAACCCGGTCTTTGTCATCCTAGGTAAGTTACTGAGGCAGCAGCAATGATCTGAGACTTAATTCCTTATCTGTAGATTAGGCTAGCTCATTCAGTTACTGTGTGCAACAAGTGACCAGTGCTGGACACAGTGATCCTTTCATAATTATTTTATCAAATAATAGATGGGATATCTGTTCTGTGGGTAAGCCTCTGCTAAGTGCTGGGAAGATTACACATTGACCCAGATCGTAGCTCCAACTCTGAAGGGACTTGCCAGTCAGCAGAGCAGAGATTTCCAGATTTGCACTCTGTACTTTTGGGTTGGATTCTAAGCCTACCCAGGATTTATGATCTGACTTTGAACTAGTCACTTTGTTTTAGGAAAAGTCAGATTAAAAAGGCGTCATTGGTTGCCCACTGAAGACAACAAATGTCTTGTCTACCTGTCTATTTCAGGTATACTACCTTTTAACTCAAGTCTAGTGATTGGTTTTGCTATTTCCCTGGAAAAGGAAGGGACCTTTGCTTTCCTTGCAGAATCCCCCGTCTTCACGCGATACTGTGATCCTGTCACTAGAGGGCGCCTCCCACCGTGTTTGATGCTCACTTTCTGCTGTTACTAATCTGCAGATTTCACCTCTTTAGGACGCTCTTAGCTTGATGGCTGTGTGGTAAGTTTTATTGAAAATCCTAACCTTTTTTGATAGCGGGTTTCATGTAGCCCAGGCTTGCCTTGAACTCAATCCTCCTGACTGCACCAAGTGCTAGGATGACAGGAATATGCCATCACATTTAGCCTGTTTGTCATGTTTACTGAAATGTCTTTAAAGAAAATGGGTGGAGGGAAGATCATTTCTGCCCCTCCCCGACTGACATTCACCAAGCATTTGCCTGTCCCTTGCCAAGTGCATCTCATGGAATTACACCTGTCTGCAGGTGTGTTGCACACTCAACAGCTGGAAGCTAGGGCTCCAGTTGGTTAAGAAACCTCAGCAACATCTAGCTTGAGAGAACACCTGGTCCCCTGAGGCAGTCCTGACAGGGGCTAGTCCCCTCGGGCTGTAAGTGAAACCCAGGACTGGTCTTGTTCATGGTTGTAGGACAGTGACTCCTAGGCCTCCCAGACACAAATGCTTTCTGCAATAAATCTTTTGTGTTAACTGAAATTTAAACAGCATTACCCCAGTGTGAGAATCTTGGGCTGGGGAAATAGCTCTGTTGGTAAAGCTGGGCATGGTGGTGTGTGCCTGTGATCCCAGCGCTGGTGAGACATAGACAGGCAGAACCCTTGGATTCCCTGGGTAGCCAAATCAGCAAGCCAGGAGAGACCCTGTGACAAAAAACAAGGTGGTTGGCACCAGAGGAATGACACCCATGCTAGACCTCTGGCCTCCATACACACTTGCACACATATGTGTGCCTCCTTTCCCCTACACTTGTGTGACACACACATACACACACACACACAAACAAAAAGAATCTAGTTTTGTTTTGCTCCTGTTCAACTAAATGCTATTGTAATTAGACTAAGGAATCTTCCCTCGTAACATTTCCAACATACCCTTTACTGTCCTGAAGTGAATTTTACAGGCATGGTATATCAGTGCTTACAGGTCTGCTTAGGAGGGCAGACATATCACCAGGGGGATGAAGAATGTCTGCCTGTCCCTAGAGATACCAGGATTGCTGTCAGTACCAGAAGGTAAAGATGCTGGCACCAATTTCTGAGCTGTCCACCAGAGGGCAGTATGCCCCCTCCACACTGCAAACATGCGTGTTTCTTTGTTTCTTCTCTGTGGGTGAGGACCCTCCTCTTCTCTTAGAGGGCTTAGAGGTCCTGAGTGGTGTGGGGGTAGAGAGGGAAGTGAATAGAGGAAGTCACAGCACAGGGCTGACTCCCAAGTCAGTGTACAGATTTCTAGTCAAATGTGTCCACTGTGAGTTAGTCACGTGCTTTACAGTTTTTATTTTATTACTAAGTCATCTGCTTGCAAGGTGATTATGAAGTGATACATTTTACTCATTGAAGTTTTTTTTTAAGGTATGATAACCAATGATCAGCATTCACCTAATACTTTTTCTTTAAATTGACTTAGTTTTTCTTTAACCTGAATACATATATTAATATGGAAATGTTTAATGTATAAATGATGTATAAGTGGAAAACTTGTGTCATTTGACATAATTAGATGGTAATGAGGGAGGAAGGGAGTGACAGAGAGAGAGAAAGAGAGAGAGAAGAAAACAGTGTCTTGTGGACACTGATACTCTTTCCCACTGAAGGCTCAGGGTCTGATTTGGAAAGAAGATTAAAAGTGTTACAGATGTTAGGCTTGGAGGCCCCTTCAATCCCAGTGCTCTGGAGGCAGAGGTAGGTGGATGTCTGTAAGACTGAGGCCAACCTGGTCTACATAGCAAGTGCCAGGCCAGCTGGGGCTACAGAGAGGCCCTGTTAATGTTAAAGACATGTTGGCATGGGGCCGTTGCTGCCCTGAAAGTAACCAGCAGCACTGACCAAAGTATGGGGGGATCAGCTTTCTCATCGTGTCCATCCGTGTTGTGTAAAGCTTTGTGTAGCTCTAAAGCCACGCCCCATTCCCTGTGAACACAATGCCACCCACTGTGGGGACTTTGGTGAACAGCTCCCTGGACTTGGAGTCCGGGGTCTACTTACCAGCCGTGTGTCCTCTGTGCACAGGCCCTCTGAGGCTCTCCATCTCACCTGTAGCCCAGAGAAGTGGGAGGCGATCTCTGACATCTAGATGTAATCGTTCAGGACTTTGAGGTCCTAGTCCTCACTGAAGGAGATGGCGTTTTTTTTTTGTATTAGAATTTTTGAAGGTGGCTAGGTAGCTACAGAGGCAGGCTCGATCGCTCCAGGCGGCTGGCACCCGTCTCCTGAGGGAATTTTACCCTAAGGAAGCTAAAGGCTGGAGCTAAAAACCTAGACTTTTGCCCTCTTCCCAACTAGTTTTGTGACTTGGAGCGCTTTGACTCTGAGCACTTTGGCCCAGTTTTCCTCTGTGTAAGATCACACAGTGGTGGTATTCATGGTGAAGACAGAGCCATGAACATGCATAGCAGGTGCATACACAGGACCTGGCCCTTATATTAGGCAGTAGTTTTGCTATTATGGTATTTCCCAAGATTTTGTTTTTAAAAACAAACTGGAAAGTCCTGGAAGTCCTCAGGGAAATTATTTGGTAGCCTGGCTCCTCATGTTTTTAATTGGATGAGATGAATGAGTTTTATAAGTACTAGAAAATGGTGGCCTGGCTCAGGACACGTGAATGGGAATGCAAAGGGCTGACTTAGTCACATGGCCTTGGTGGCAGTGTGAGGGATGTGTGTGTGTGTGTGTGTGTGTCTGGAGGTATTTGTATGTTTTCAGCATTTTATTATTTATTGTGTGTATGTGTATATGCGTCTGACTTGACAGCAAGTGCCTTTACTGACTGAACCATCTCACTGATCCTAACTTTTATTTAATAGAAATTTTAAAAATTATTTTAATTTTCTTATGCGCATGAGTATTTTGCCTGCGTGTGTATAAGTGTACCTGTGCCATGCAATGCCCATGAAGACCAGAAGAGGGTGTCAGATTCCCTGGAACTGGGGATTGGGGCAGTTGTTAGCTGCCCTGTGGGTGCTGGGAACCAAACCAAACTTGGATTCTCTGCAAGAGCAGTCAGTTTTCTTAACCTGCTGAGGCACCTCTCTGTTCCAGTTTTCACTTACCCTTGAGATAGGGTCTTATGTGTCCCAGAGTGGCCTGTCAACCCTTGTGTAGTGAAGCATGGCCTTGGACTTGTATCCTGCCTGCACCGTCATAGTGCTGGGTTTAGAGATGAGCCACCACACCTGCCTTCTTTGGGGTTGGATTGAAGCTAGGGCTGTGTGCATGCTCGGTGGGCACTTCAGCAACTGAACTATATCCCAGCCTAGGATTTAAAAAGATTGAAAAACTTTTGTTTGTGAAAGCATTGCTTGAATACTTGTGATTTTCCGGCCCACAGGCTTCCCAGGTTTCTGTCTGCTGACCCCAAGTGTCCATGGGGGAGAGAAGGGGAAACAGAAGAGGACCTAACCCCTGACTGAGGCAGGCTCCTTTACCCTGCATGGGCTGAGCCTGGTGGTAGAGGTGGAAAGAGGTGGTACTTGTGTTGAAAGCTCCTTGAGTCTCTGTTCTGGTGCTGGGATGTCCTGACCATGAATGTCTGTTCTGGTGCTGGGATGTCCTGACTAGGTTGGAGTCTCCTAAGGAAGACTGTGCTTGGCTGACTGTGTGAACTCTCCTTGAAGCAGAACTCTAGACTTTAGCCCTGGACTTGGGCTTTCATCTCATCTCCTCTGTTAAACCATTCTGTGACCTTGGGCAGGATGTTGACTATCTCTGGTCTTTCCTCATTTCTAAATGAAAGTAAATCTTTTTAGTGGATTTTAAATAAAAATTTATCTTTGTGTTTTTAATAGATAGATCTTGGAACCTTTTGACAAGCTGATGAGTTAGAGATCCTTTCTCCAGAAGAATGTATGTCTCAAGTTATATTAATTACTATTTGTGTTTGTTTTTGAGAAAATGTCTCATATAGCCCAAATTGGCCCCCAAATTGCTATGCAGCTGAAGCTGACCTCAAAAACTCTCTTTTTTCTAAATTTTGTGTTTTATGTATACGACTGTTTTGCCTGGGATGTTTGTAAGTGTGTCACGTGTGCAGTGCCTGTGGAGGCCAGGAGATGGTGTCAGATCCCTAGAACTAGAGTTATAGGTGACTGATGATTGTTGGCCTCCCTGTGGTGCTGGGAATTGACCCAAGTCCTCTGCAAGAACGCAAGTACCCTCAACCAGTGAACCATTTCTCCACTTGTTTGTTTCTTTCTTTCTCATTCAAACTTTTAAAAAAATTTCTTTAAGAGTATATATGTGTGTCTGAGCATGATATATCTATATCTATATCTATATATCTATCTATATATACATATACATACATATATATATATATATATATATATATATATATCTGCACTATATGTGTGCAGCTTCCTATGGAAGCCAGAAGAGGGTGTCAGATTCCTGGAACTGGAGTTGTATGTGGTTGTGAGCTGTCTGGTAGGGATACTGAGGATCAAACGTGAGTCTTCTGCAAGAGCAGTAAATAGTCTTAGTCACTAAGCTATCTCTCCAGCCCTGGTCTTGAACTCTTAATCATCCTGTCTCCATCTCCTGAATGTTGAGATAAGAAGCATGCCATAACTTCGATTTTTTTAAAAGATAGGATCTCTTGTAGCTCAAATTGGTCTTGAATTTACTATCTCAGGGTGACCTTGAACTTATGATCCTTCTACTTCCACTTCCCAAGTGGTGGGATTGCAGGCATGGGTCACCATGGCCAGTTTATGTGGTCCTGGGAATCGAACCCAGCTCTTTGTGCATGCTACATCCCTAGCCCATTGGAGTTCTTAGTTGCTAGCAACAGAAACTGATTCTGGCGAGTAAAGCAGATGAAGAACTTCCAGAGAGCACGTCAGGTGGTCAGAAAGCTGGAACAGAGAGAAGAGGTATTAGTGGAAGGACAGTAACAGGGTATCAGGGCTCAGGCAGGTCAGCTGACAGATGAGTGAAGACAATGCTAGGCAGGCCGGGATGTCACTGCCTTAAAGTGAGTGAACCCTCTAGGGCCTCTTTCTCTTACACTTGCATATTTAATTGCACCAACCTGAGTTAAGTGCTGAACCATCTTGGCTGCAAGACTTGTAGGAAAGTGAATGGTATTTTGTATTTACATAGTGGGAAGAGCACTCTGCTTCTCAATAAGGCTCATTGAGTAGGTAATTTCCTAAACAAGTGGAGGCAGTTCCTCAAAACTAAGTAAAACAGACTTGCAAGCTATGGGGCATCTCATGATGCCGAGGAGGAGGGAAGCCAGACCTCAGCAGGACTTTCTCTAGGTCTGTTTTAACATGCTCTGTTGTTTTCTCTCTACATTGTCGTTCTATTTTCGCAGTGCAGTAAGTGTACTCGGGTGGAAAAAATTGGGTCTTTGGAGTCTTCCTCTCATGCATGGCTCAAGGGGTCCCTCCCTGTGTGGTGAATGAGGCATTCACTGTAAGGGCTGGCCTTCGTTCTGCCCCCCCAACCCCGCATGGGTCTCTGCTGTTCTACACGTTCTCTTCACCCTCTGCTAGATTCTTTATGAAGCCAAGTTGTCCTTCCTCATGTCTCCCTGAGACTGGGCTGTGGCTAATAGATTCCAACAAAGCCAGGTCTTCATTTCATGGATGGAGAGTTGGGTTGGAGAAAGTCACTGATTTACTCAAGATTCCAACAGTCCACTGAAATCCTTGGTTCACAGTCTTTAGAAAGTACTTAGCATCTGCAAAATTCTCAGGAAGCATTAGCTTCCATAACCGTCCCAATGGAGACCAGCTGGAGAACAAGTGTTCAAACCCAAGAGTAGCTAGCTCCCTTCCATTCCTCTTCCGGGATTCTTTCAAATACATATGGCTCCTAGAATTCTCAAAGCTGGGAACAAAACAATGGGCAAGATAGGTACAAACCTATGAGGACTTTTATTTAGAAAGCAAGTGAGCGGTGAAAATCATTTGTGGTGGTTGTAAGTGCTCTCTGAAAGAGACAGAGGCCATGGGAGTTGGCCTGGGAGAGGCCCACTTTGGGACAGGATGTTGAGGGAGGATGCAGCTGAGGTGATGACTGAGTACCAAGCGTGGGAGTGTGGAAGCTGAGGGAAAAGAGAACAGCACTCGTAGCAGCTCTGAGGTGGGAAGGAACTGGAACTTTCGTGAAACAGAAGAGTCCCCTAGTGAACAGTGCTAGAGTCCAAGTGATCAGAGAAGGCAGAGGAAGGCCCAAGTTAAGCCATAATGGGTTGGTAAGACTAAGAGCAAGGGGAGGAAAAACCATGGGGCTATTTAAATAGGAGTGTCATAATCTGATTTAGATTAAAAATGTATTTTTATCAGATAACTCCAAACTGAGGAACATTCTACAACCTCACCACACAGTCACCATACCAACTAGCTTGAAAAAAATAACTTTTGCGCACACACACACACACACACACACACACACACATGCAATCCAGGTTGACCTGGAACTTAGATCTTCCTGCTTCTCCCTCATAAGTGCTTAGATTACAGATATGTACCACTACTCCCTTCCTCCCTCCCTCTCTCCCTTCCTCCTTCCTTCCCTTTTCTTTTTGAGACAGATCTCACTATACAACCCTGGCTGGCCTGGAACTCACTATGTAGACCAGGCTGGCTTTGAACTCATAGAGATCAACCTGCTTCTGCCTCCCAAGTGCTGGAATTAAAAACATACATCATTACACCCAACTCCTTTTTTACTTGCACTTTTTAAGTGTCAAGGCCCTAAAAGACAAAGACAGGCTGAGGAAGAGTTCCACATTAAAGGGATGACATTAGATGCAGTGTACAGTTGTGGAATGGATCCTGGGTTGGGAAATAAGCCGGTATAAAAATCAGTTCTGAGGCAGCTGTTAAAACTTAAAAATGCTTTATAGAGAAGAGAATCATTGTAAAATTCCCTGAACTTGATAGCTTGGCTATTATGTAAGAGATTGCCTTGTTTCAGGGAGTACATGCAGAAATGTACAGGGATAAACGGTGTAATGTCTGCATTCTACTTCCAAAATAGGAAGGAAAAATATATTGAGTCAATGATAAAGCAAATACAGAATGGCATTACAAGCCAGCGAATCTGCAGGAAAAGTTGTACTTGAGTTTTCTGTTATTCTTGAAACTTCTGTAGCTTGATACAGTTAGACTTAGCAGCTCTCTTGCTGCTTTTCTACTTGCTTCATCTGTTTTGGTTCCTCTTCTTCTTGCTTTGGGGTGAGTATTAATGTGTGAGTGTGTGAGTGTGTGTGTGTGTGAGTGTGTGTGAGGCGTCCATGTGTGCTCGTACTTGTGCTACAGCACATGTGTGAAGGTCAGAGGACATTTTTGTGGAGTCAGTTCTCCCCTTCCATCTTTACTTGGGTCCTGGGGATCTAACTCAGGTCATCAGCTTTTGAGGCAGGTGCTTTTATCTACTGAACCATCTCATTTGTCCAGGTTCAGTATTTTTAAAATGACTTATGTTGTCGTTTTATTGGCTGTACGTTTTATGGGTTACTTTGCACTTACAGTATACTTCTTTATTACAGTTTCCTTTTAAGAGATGTTATTTTTCATTGCAGACTTTTGTAAGAAAGGGATCCGTCCTCAAGGTTGTCCAAGCCTGTGAATTTTAAACTATCTAATAATCATCCCTTAAGAGTTGAGACCCTAAAATCATTAAGAAGACAGGCATTGAACTGATATGGATACTTCTGGCTGCAGAAGGAGCATAGAAGGGTTTGGGATCTCTTGGTAACTTTCAGACCTTGAAGGATAACGAAGGGGACCCAGATATATGTATGGAGTTACACTGATGTAGCACTATGTGAAGGTAGACTGTCTATAAGTGAGAGGAGATAAAATTAAGACAGGGGCCAAAATAAAATTTAAGCAAGCAAGGCCCAAAGACTAATAGAGACGCTACTAAGATCATAATAGGCATAGCTCACTGCCACCGTGAAAACCCAGGGGTCCAATTACAAAGCTGTTCACAGAAGGTAGAGACGGCGTCTGACGTGTTGATTTTGTAGAACATGTAGAGCAGACAAGACACTGGTGGAATGAGGAGGAATGTATACACGGCATTTAACCTCGACAGTAATAGCACAAGTACGCCCCCTCCCCCCGGCAGCAGTGTGGCTCTCTAAAGCCGTATGAGTTTGTATTCCTCTTTTAAGAGGTCAGAGTCAGGTATTAGCTTAACATGTTCTGGTCACCCTTGGTCAAGCTGCTTTGAGAAATATCCCATAGGTAGATGGGTTTGACCCAAGGTATGGGTGAGAACTTGTAGGGCTACACCCTGATGTTGACTCTGAAGTTGAGGCTTTGTGCAAAGAAGCTTTTAATTTATCAGAAATGTAGAAGCTTTTATTTTATCTTAGAAGCGTTTTGGTATTCTTGTTTCTGAGGAATGGGAGCCTGGTTATTATTCCTTTAAGGATTCATATAAAGGCTGTATCCAGGAATCTGAATCTGAACCTGTTAGTCCCTCAAAGGTCCTAGGCTATTTTCTAGCACTGGGAATTGCTTGAATATAATCAGTTGAAAGAGTGCTATGTCTTGGAATTAAGATGAGTACTAATATAATTCCTTTGAGAATAATAATTGAACCTTTGAGTGACAGGTTCCATGTCATAGTTAGCTTTAGCTGCATACTTGATATATCTGGAGTCATCTGGTAAGAGGGAATCTCAATTGAGGAATTTCCTAGATCAGATTGGCTTATGGCAAGGTCTGTGAAGTCTTTTCTTATGACTGATGTAGGAGAACCCAGCCCAGTATGCCTAGGCTATGTTAGAGAGGTAGCTGAGTAAGCCAGGAGAAGTAAACCAGTAAGCAGTGTTCTTCTATGGATTCTGCCTCAGTTCCTGTCTCCAGATGCATGCTTTGAGTTCCTGCCTTAGCTTCTGTTGATGATAGACTATAACCTATGAGCCAAGTAAATCCTTTCTGCACCCAAGTTACTTTTGGTCATGGTGTCTATTAGAGCTGCAGGAAATAGACTAAGACACTCCTTATCCTCTGCCAGATAGGAAATGTGAAGTTTGTATTGGGTGGTTTGGGGCTTCTTTTAAAGAGAGATAACAGATAAAGAGGTCGTCTACATATTGCAAGGCCATTCTATTAATTAAAGTTGTCATTTAGGTGCCTAGCTAGGACCTGTTCAAAAATATGGGAGCTATCTCTAAAACCCTGGGAAAGAAGTCCAGGTGAGTTACCTATTCTAGCCTTGCACACTGGTCCATCCAGAGACAAAAATGAATTGAGACTGAGATGCTCTGGGGATACAAAAAGATATCTTTAAGATCTAGCACTGTGCTCAATTAGGTATCAGAAGGAATTTGGCATAAAGGACAGGGACCACTGGGAAATCGGTATAACAACTTCACAAACCTTCAACAAAGGTCTTACACCACCCAAAAGTCTCTGTTAAACTTTGTGGACAACACTAGGATATTGCAGAGTGACTGGAAGACAGTTACAAGTCCACAATGGCCAGATTCTCTGATGAGGGGTTGAAGTTTCCCTTGGGATTCAGGATGAAGAAAATTTTGTTAGAAAAATGATGAAAGTCCTTCAGTCTAACTACAGCTGGGGTGGCTATGATTGGCCTTCCTGGCATGTCCATAACCAATGCTTTGGAGTTAATGAGGAGTCTTATAATAACGGAATCATTGTTTGTCTCTTTCTAAGATCTAGGCTAGGTCTATCAATTTTGTGTTATTGCCGATTATTCCACTTTTTGGAAAGTAGAACGGATGTTTAAGACCATGGAGTGGGACAAAAGTTACTTAACTTCGCTGTTAAGTTCAATGGAGGCTCCTCAGGGCTTACTTTCTCTACAAGTTGTACCATCTGCTTAGATGGGTCAGGATCCTGTTGACCATGCAGCTACTTGAGACATGTGAAGGGCATTCACCTCTGATTCACCGTTCTCTTTATAGATTGTATACTGTTTAGAACCCAGCCTCTGGGGTCTCCATGACCTTTCTGATCAAGAAGGTAGGAGACTCACTCAAGTCTTAGGAGGGATCTGTTGTTCTTCCCCTGGGACCTGGCTAACCTGGGGAAGGGGCCGAAATACTGGCTTTCCTCTTAGCCTTGGCATTGTCCTGTAAGTATGGCTCAGGTACACTGAGAAAGTCAGGTAAACTAGTCTTTTTTGTTTGTTTGTTTGTTTTCTGAGACAGTATCTCATGTAGTCCAGGTTGGCCTCAACTTCCTTTGTGGCTAGGATTATCTTGAATTCTTGATCCTCTTGCTTTTATATCCCAAGTAGTTAAAAGCCTGATAAACCCAGAAGATAATCTGAGCTGTTATCGTGATAAAATACAAAACGCTTTTTTCTCTCTAAGCCAGTTTTCTATAATTGTTACTAAGAGGAGGTCAGCATTTTAAGAAGACCTTATTGTTTTAGACAGAGAATCAGGCTCCTGCTCTATACCAGTGCATTGATTTCTGCCCTTAGGAATTTTTAGTAATCTTGAATCACATCGCCCGTTTGGTCACACCCGCACACCGGAAGTTCGACTTTCTGTGACATGCTTTAGCCTTCTGGTTTTGTCCTACTTTCTATTTCCATTTTGAAACAATTCCTTACTTGTCCAGAAAAACTATTTCACTATATAATCCTTTTTTATTCAATGGCATTTCCTTTTTACCAAAAATATATTTCTATACCTGTAATGTAACCTTCTATATCTCTTTTTAGCACTTGCTGATCTCTGTCTGTTTTACTTTCCTTTATAGAATTTTTCATGTAATTTGAGTTTTTCTTTTAAAGCTATAAAACGTGGAGATAGGACACATCTGACCTTTTTTGTGTGTGTCTTTTATAAAATAGGTCTAGCTGGAGGAATGTATTAAAGATTAAATTGGCAATTATTGGTCATATTACTCTGACATCTACCTTAAATTGCTTGGTCACATCATTTGCTTAAATCTGGGTCTCTAGGGGCTGGAGAGATGGTTCAGCAGCTAAGAGTACTGGCTGCTTTTGCAAAGGGCCCAGGTTTGGTTCCCAGAATCCACCTGACAATTCCAGGGGATCTGATGCCCTCTTCTGACCTCTGCTGACATTTCATGATACTAGTGTACTTACATGCATGCAGGCAATACACTCATACACATAAAATAAAAAAATAATAAATAAAATTAAAATCTGGGTCTTTAGATTGTGTAGTCA
Source organism: Eospalax fontanierii (assembly GCA_035773235.1). Lineage (NCBI taxonomy): Eukaryota > Metazoa > Chordata > Mammalia > Rodentia > Spalacidae > Eospalax > Eospalax fontanierii. The sequence continues at coordinate 16,008,007 of CM069546.1, forward strand.
TTTACAAAATAAAAAAGGCAAAAAGTTAACCTCTTGGATCAAGTCCTTTCTTCTTAAAGGTTTGAGGATCAAATTTGTCCCAGGTACAAAGTATACATCCTACATCAATAAGAACAAGAAAGACATCCACACGTAAGAGGAAGACTACACGGAAGCTGTGGAGATGGCCTGCCTTCTACCTGGGCCCTTATTCATAGCACCTGTGAATGATTGACACATCTGTCTTTTACCAAGGAGCCTGGAAATCATGTGTAGCAAACCTTGACCAATTCTAGAGTTGCCCTGGTTGAAAGCCAAATTTTAACTGTTTTGTGATACATAGTAAGAGATTTGATTGCTTTCCTGAGATATTATATGAATCTCCTTTTTGTAAGGTTCTGGAGAGTTTGGGATGAGATCTCAACAGGAAGTCCTGCGCATTCTGAGGACATTTGATTCAGAGGTAGTGGTTGAAGGGCAATCTAAGTTCTCTTCAGGACTCAACTAGTACACTTTGCAAAATAAGTGCACTCCATTAAAAGAGCACACAATGCCTGCAGAGGTCAGAAGAGGGCATCAGATCCTCTGGAACTGGCGTTACAGACAGTTGTTGGCCACCACGTGAGCGCTGGGAATTGAACCTGGGTCCTCTGCGAGAGTAGCCATGCTCTTAACTGCAAAGGTACCTCTCCAGCCCCTAATCCCAGGATCTTAAATGTACCAGGCAATCATTTTTTCCAGTGAGCTACACCATCAGCTCTTGGTCTTGCTTCATAGTTGGCTTTGAGATTGATATGTATGTAGTCCAGGCTGGTCTCAAACCTGTGATCCTCCTGCCTCCGCCTCCTGAGTGCTGGAACTACAGGTGAGTCCCACCATGTCTGGCTCTTTTTTGTATTATTATTTTAGTTGAGAAAAATTCATGGAGTAGGGTATGGTAATTAGATACATGTATCCAGTGAATAATGATCAAATCAGAGTAGTTAACATTTCCTACAGTACACAGCTAGTATACATTACAGTATTCCAATACATGCATGTAATATGTACTGATCAAATCAAGGTTTTTAGCTTTTCCCTGTTGTTGGCACTGCTTGGAGTTGGAGCCTTGAGCACCGAGCACCTCTCTTCTAGTTGTTCTTAAAATCATGCTAAGCTGTTATGAGCTGGACCTTTCTACAGTGTTTCCTTCTTGTCTTCAATACCTTAACGATACTGCTACTGTAGGTATATTCTATTTCCCAACTATTATGAATAAAGCAGAGATAAACTTGGATGTTTAAGTACGTCTGTGGTAGGACATAACTCCTTTCGTTATGCCAAGAAGTGGTACATACAACTGGGCCATTAGTAGACTGAGTTTTAGCTTGTTTGAGAAAGGGTTTTCGTACCGTTTTCCATTGTGATGGCACCAGTTTATACTCCCGACAATAGTCAATCAATAGACAATAAAAGTCTCCCTTCCCTCCACATCCTTGCCAGAATTTGTTATGATTTGTTTTCTTGATGATGGCCATTATAACTGGGATGAGATGGAATTTTAAAGTAGATTTAATTTGCATTTTGCATTTCCCTGACATAAAAGAATGTTGATCACTTAACAAATATTTATTGGCCATTTGTATTTTTTTTGTGTGTGTGTGTGTGTGTGAATTCTCTCTTCAGTTCCTTAGCCTATTTTTTGATTGGGTTATTTTCTTATTTATGTTTTTATTTTATTTTTAGGCAAGGTCTCATTGCTGGCCTGGACCTTGCTGTATAAACCAGGTTGTCCTTGAACTCACAGAGATCTGCCTGCTTCTGCTTCCTAAGTGCTGGGATTAAGGTGTGCGCCACCACGCTCCCTTTTGTAGCTCTTTGTGTATTTAGATGTCTGTCCTCTGTCAGAAGTAAAGTTAGCAAACACTCCTGAAGGCTGTATCTTCATTTGTTTAACTACTTTCTTTGTTGAATAGAAGACCTTTAATTTCATGAGATCCCATTTGTCAGTTGTTGGCCTTGAGTGACGAGGTGCTCTTCAGAAAGTCTTTACTTAAGCTTCTGTATTGAAGTGTCTCCCCTTCCAGTCTCAGATCTCACATTAGGTTCTTTGATTCATTTGAAGTTAATTTTCGTGTAAGATGAAACTAGTTTCATTCTTCTATATGTAGGTATCTAGTTTGCACAATATCATTTGTGGAAGAGGTTACTATTTTTTATTCCAATGTGAATTTTGGCATCTTTGTAAAAAATTAGGTAGCACTAGGTGTGGGGAGAAATAAAGATGGCATCCTGCTGTTGTTTCCTCCTAGAGCCCCGCGGTTGCCAAGGTTACAGGAAGGAAGTATGACTGGTTGCTAAAAGCATGCAGGCCTTGTGACCTGCGTGTGATGTTTACCGTGATTGGAGGCTCGCTGCCCACGACTTGACCTTTTAGGTGATTGGCTAAGCTAGGGGATATAAAAGGAGAAGAAGCCGAGGAAGGGAGAGAGTTGGAGTTGATGTCCTGGAGTTCCAGTTGCTGTCTCGGCGCAACCGGTAAGTCTGGAGTGCGATTTTTCCTTGCTGGTCGAGAATTTTTATCTGAGCCTTTTCCTTGTTTACTGTGTGCCTGTTTTGAGTCATTACCATGCTGTTTTTATTACGATGGCTCTGTTGTATAACTTGAAATGAGTTTTGAGTTTCCCAGCAGTGCTCTTTTTGTCAGGACTGTTTTGGCTGTTTGAGGTCTTTTGTGCTTCTATGTGACTTTTAAGATTGATTTTCCTATTTTATATCTACAAACTTCCTTATTGAGTCCCATAAGTTTTGCTGTGTTGTGTTTTCATTTTCATTCTATGTAGAAATTTTTTGATTTCCTTCTTGAAGACACTGTCATTATTCACTAGTGTGTTGTTTATTCTCCATGACTGCGTATGTTCTAGAGTTCTCTTGCTGTTGATTTGGAGCTTTGCACCATTGTGGTTAGTTAGGACACGGAATGCCATTTCAGCATTCCTATATTCACAGAGACTTTGTGTCCCAATATGTTATCTATTTCAAAGAGTTCCATGGGTTCATGAGAAGAAGGTGTGTTCTGTAGTGTTGCGAAGGAATGTTCTAGAGATGTCAGTTATGTCCATGTGATCTATAGTCTTCTCTTATGTTCAGTGAGATGGTTTGTCTCTTAGTGAGAGGTGGGTGTTAAAGTCCTCCACTAGTACCCTGTTGGCATTCGTCTGTGACTTTATATCTAGTAGTAGTTTTATGAAATTGTATTCATGTTCAGCCAATATATGTTTAAAATGTTAATGTTCTGGTAATGGATTGTTCCCTTAATCTGTACAAGGTGACATTTATCTCTTTTGACAAGTTCGATTTTAAGTCTGTTTTGTCATAAAGTTTCATTGAATCACTTTTCTGTGCCTTTAGTTCTTTTCCTCAGAGCCGCCTTTTACAGTGCAGATTCTTGGGAGTGGTTCCCTTGATCAGATCCAGTCTTTCTTATGCATTGTGATCATGCTCATTCATTTATTTTTTCCTTATTGATGTGTGAATGTGGTCTTTCCTCAACTCTGTTCTTCATCCCTGATTTTTTTTATTCGGCTTGGTTGAGGCTGTTGATGATGCTCTACACTGTTTTTATTTAATTCATTAAATTTTGAAATAAGGTTTTTTAAAATTTACTTACTATTTACTTTGTATGAGTGTTTTGTGTGCATGTTTGTAAGTGCACCCATGCATGCAATGCCCTCGAAGGCCAGAGGAAAGTGTTGGATCCCCTGGAACTGGAATTATGGATGGTTGTGAGCTGCCATGTGGGTGCTGGGAACTGAACCTGGGTCCTCTTTAAGAACAACCACTGTTGTTAACCAGTGAGCCATCTCTCCAGTCTCATTAAAATTTCCATTCCCCAAATTTCTACTTGCTTTTATTTCTTCAGAATCTCAATTTCTTTGCTGAATATCTCTTCCATTTTGTGGTCTTCTTTGTCTATCTTTTATCACCTATGTTTCTGGCTTTCCTCTACAAGGCCTGCATGGAGTTCCTTCCTTCCTTCCTTTGCTTCTTTGTAATCTCTGCGAAGTCATTAATCATTTTGCTAGTCAGCTTTTGAGGTCTTCATTGGCATTCATTGGTATTACAGCATCCTTGAGTTCAGTAGTGGAGGAGGTATGGTCTTTTGAAGAGGTCATGTTGTCTTGCCTTTTAATGTTTCTTGGGTTTCTCTGTTGTGATTTGTACATCTGTTGGATTGGATATCTCTTCCAGTTTTATTTGTGGCTCTTCTTAGTGAAAGGCCTGCTCTTGAGGGTTGAATCCATCAGTTCCTCTTGGAGAAAAGAAAGGGCCGTAGCATCATCCCTAGACCATATAAGATGCAGAAATACACTTAAATCCCACCAATCCATTGCTGATTACCAGAAGACAGAGAATTTCACAACTAATGTAAAGTGTGCTGTGAAGTTAAAAATTATCTATTGTGGGGCTGGAGAGATGGATCAATGGTTAAGAGCACTGGTTGCTTTTGCAGAGAATCTAGGTTTGGTTCCCAATACCTACATCATGGTTAACAATTGTCTGTATTTCCAATTCCAGTGGATCTGATGCCCTCTTCTGGCCTCTGCAGACACTGCATGCACATGGTATACTTAGATACATGCAGGTCGAACACTCATTACACATAAGACAAAAATAAATAAAAATTAAGAAATATTTTATTTTTATTTTGTAGATGAGTGTTTTGCCTGCATGTGTGTAATTTTGCTTGTATCATGAAATGCCTGAGGAGGTCAGAAGAGGGCGCTGGATCCTGGAACTGGAGTTACAACAGTTGTTAGCTGCCATGTGGGTGCTGGGAATGAAACCTGGTCCTCTGGAAGAACAGCAAGTGTTCTTAACCACTGAGCCATTTCTCCAGCTCCCAAATAAATAAAATTTTTAAAAATTATCTATTGTAATGTTAGAAATAGTAAACAGATGAAGTAAAGTGATGGGCAGGAGAAGAGAAAGCAGAAGCCAGGCAACTAACCGAAAAGAAAAAGAGGGAGGGCAGAGAGTGCTATGAGATGGAGAGAAAAGAAAAAGAATAAAAAATAAAAAATGATTTTCAAATGATGAGAAAATTTAAAACCAAAATTACATAAATATAAGAAGAAACATATAAAATTGTTTAAAACTCCAACCAGATAAAGTCAAAATACTACTAAGATATAGTAGAGCGGGGAAAAAACTAAAAGAATTCAGAAAAAGAAAAAGTAAAAGGATTTTCTAATAATAAAAAAGTTTAAACAAAATGATATAAATATATAAAGGGAAGCAAAATATAAAAACAAAAGCTTAAAAATAGTAAAGTAAAATTATTATTAAAAGTAGAATAAAAAGAAAAAATGCACAGGACAAAAGAAAAAAAAACTAAGGAAGAAATGAAAAAAAGATGAAGTGTTTAGTGACTCCATCCCTCCCTTCACTCACTCTTTCTCCTTTCTTTCATGAGCCTGAGCCTTTAACACCTGCACCAGCTCTCCAGCCCCTACATCTTTCCAAATTGAAGTCTGCCATGTATTTGGGGGGAACAGTTGAATTTGTGGACTCTTCTCTTTCTGCGATTTATGCTGGTAATGAACCTGTATTAGACCAGCATCTCGTGTTCGCTAAAGCTGCCTTCTTTGTGTACCAGGGCCTTTTGCTGACTATCCCCAGCTTTGTTGTTTGTGAGCTGTCATCTTCTTCCACCCTCCCAGCACTCAGCAGTTTGTACTCTCTGGAGTTCCTAATGTTCTAGCTGCCGTATCTCCCAAGTATGCTGTGTTTGGGGCAAGTTACCACAACACTGAGATCTGTCCAGGTGGACCTGTCTTTGTATTTTCTTTAAAAATATATTTTATTATTTTTATTTTATGTGTAAGATTGTACTGCTTGCATGTCTATAAGTGTGCCCATGTTGTGTAATGCCCTCAGAGGTCAAAAGAGAGTGTCAGATTCCCTGGAATTGGAGTTAGGGATGGTTATTAGCTGCCATGTGAGTGCTGGGATTTGAACCTGGGTCTGTTTCAAAAATAACCAGTGCTTCTAACTGCTGAGCCATCTCTCTAGCCCTTGTCCTTGTTATTTTCAAAACTTGCTAAGCATTAGTCACCCACTGGAGAGATGTGACTGTGGAGGGCAAGTATTCTACTGGAGCTTCAGAATGCTTAGACTCTACAGCAATTATGGCAAATAGGTGATTCTAGAGCTTTACCTACCTGCTGACTTCAGGCCTAGGGTTATCAAACTCCAGAGTTATTCCATTGATGAAGCCTGCTCCAAGGTATCAAAGACGGGGTTCTCTTTCTCTGTATATTTTACTGGCTAGGTTGAGCCTCCTATGACTTACATTTTTTGGTATGACATTATCTAGTCCTCCCAATGCCCACAACTGTCTCCCAGGATGGTCTCTCACTTGGTGGCTAGTTGAAATCAGGTTTCTGACTTGTGAAAGTCCCCTGCTCTCGGCCCCCCAGGTAGTTCAATTTTAATCTTCTGAAGATATTGCCAGACTACAGCCTTGTTAGCTGAGCCATTTCTCCAGCTATGGAGTTGTTTTTGTAAAAATCTCACTAAAATTCAGCTGTGAAGTCTTCTTGATACTCAATGATCACCAAATGACCAACTGACACAGGATAAAGAGGGAGGGGCCAAGGCTAGCTCCTATGATGCCCCAATTTCAGCAGAAAGTACCTAGAACTGAAGACAACACTCACAAATCTCGTGAGCTCCGTCTACCTCTGACCTCTAATCTCTATATTATAAATTCATTTCACTTCTTTCTTTCTTTTTCTTTGTTTGTTTGTTTCTTCTTTCTTTCTTTCTTTTTTTTGTATAAGCAGAAAGTCCTGGATCTCAGCTCACAGCTCACAGAGCCCCTGTAGAGGAATTGGCCATGCCTTTTTTTTTTTTCCAACTTATTTACTATTTTATGTCTATGAGTGTATTGCTTACCTGTATGTAAGGGTACCTATGTTGTGAAATGCCCACAGAGGTCAGAAGATGGCATCGGATCTTCTGGACCTGGAGTTAAGGACAATTGTTAACTGCCATGTGTGTTAATCAAACCGGAGCTAGTGCTCTTAACCACTGCTCCATCTCTCCAGCCCTGGGCCATGCCTTTTATCCTGGTTAGTACCTCTCCTACACCACTAAGATCCTAGCTTGAAGCAGCCTGTAGGGTTGTACAATGAGATTAGCTTTCTAATACTACTCAGCTGAACTCAGAGACCCCAACCTACTAAGCTCAGATACTTCTTCCCTCTAATATCAGATCCCCTCTTCTCTAAGTCTACAAATGCAAGGGATTTCCTTTGTTCTGTGAGTTCCTATTGGGTCTTCTAGCCGAGTTTCCTCTGCCCAGAGTGGCCAGCATTACAAAAGGATATTTTATCTGAAAAACAAAACAAAACAAGTGTACGGGTTCTTTTGCCTTTAGTTGCAGATACTTTTACAATCATCCTATCTTCTTGTTAAATTGATGGCTTGATCGTTGTATAGTTACCTTGTCTCTGCTTCATGTTTGTCCTAAAGTCCATTTTCCAGTTATATGTATAGTTATTTTCTGCTTGTTATTTGTTTCAGTTTCCTTACAATATAATTTTACAACTGTTATCTTTCAGTCTCTGTATTTCTTTACTGATGAAGTAAATTTCTTGTGTATAGCATATTTTTCGGGTCTTGGTTTTCATCCATTCCGCCAATCTATACCCTTTAAATTTGAGGATTTAGGTCAGGCATGGTGACACATGCCTTTAATCCCAGGGCTCTGGAGGCAGAGACTGGCAGATCTCTGAGGCCAGTCTGGTTTTCATAGTGAGCTCTAGGCCAGCTAAGGATATAGGGAGAGCCTGTCTCAAAAGGAACAAACAAACAAATTTAGAGGATTTAGTCCAATTATACTCAAATTTCTTGGTAGGTAGGGTGTTGTGAGGTATTTCACCAGAGAAGACCACTCAGACAATATACAAACAGAAAAGAAAAGTCCTTTATAGCCAGCCAGTGACCACACTGGGCAAATGTCCCAAATGCAGTGCAGGTCTTTCTCAGAGTCAGCCTTTTATATAGGAGAAGAGAAAAAAATCTAGGGGCAAAAGTTTAATTTCCCAAGCCTTAGGGGTGGCCAGGCGGAAAGTACCGAAGCCATCTCTTTGTGGTTAGCCGTAGAAACCAGGTGTGTGCTGACCTGTTCTCCAGCCCACATCTTGCTGCACCCGGGTCAGTGTTCCATTCCCACACTTCGAATTAACTGTTTCTAGCTGTAGCTATGGTACTGGGTTTAGCCAGGGCATGGCATAGCTATGGTCAGTCTTCAGGCGCTCCACCTGAAGGGACTCATTCCTATTACTTCATTGGTTTTAATAGTCTTTGTTCTTTTGTGCATTTTTGTAGTTTGATGGATTGATTGTTGCATGAATATTTGACACTTTTCGATTTGTATTATGTGTAAGTCCTCTTGCAATTGTATCCTGTCATATGTCCTTGTGTCATATCCTGTCACATGTACTCGTGTCATATCCTGTGTACTTGTGTTGTATCCTGTCACATGTACTCGTGTCGTAGCCTGTCACATGTACTTGTGTCGTATCCTGTGTACTCGTGTTGTATCCTGTCACATGTACTCGTGTCATAGCCTGTCACATGTACTTGTGTTGTATCCTGTCACATGAACTTGTGTCGTATCCTGTGTACTCGTGTTGTAGCCTGTCACAAGTACTCATGACATATCCTGTCACATGTACTCGTGTCATAGCCTGTCACATGTACTTGTGTTGTATCCTGTCATGTGTACTCGTGTCGTATCCTGTTACATGTACTCGTGTTGTATATTGTCACATTACTTTTCACTTCTGAATGTGGGACCTCCTTCTGCACATAAAAAACTTTTATTTATCATTTTTATTTTATGTGTATGAGTGTACTGCCTGCATGTATATGAGTGTGCCTGTGTTGTGCAATGCCCACGGAGGTCAGAAAAGTGTGTTGAATTTCCTGGAACTGGAGTTACAAATGGTTGTTAGCCACCATGTGGGTGCTGCGAATCGAACTCTGGTCCTCTGTTGTTAACCACCGAGCCACCTCTCCAGCCCCCCTTGAACCCTTTTCACAAGGCTGGTCTGGTGCCCATTGTTGTTGCCTGTCTTGGAAAGTTTTTATTTCTCCTCCATTTCTGAAAGATAGCCTTGTTGGAATAATAACTTGGGTTTATAGTCATTTTATTCCTGGACTTGGAATGTTTTTCTATTCCCTTCTGGACTGTAGGTAATCACTGAAGAGTCTTCTCTAAGACTAGTTTGATATACTTTCTCGTGAAGATATTAAGATTTCTTTCTTTGTCTTCTTTTACTTTTAACCGTTTTTATGTGATATGCTGTGGTGAAGATCTTTTTGGATTGTATACTGGGATTGCTAGTACCCCAGTTTTCTACTTTTATTTTATTGAATATTTTTTAATGTCTTTAACTTCTTTCTCATCCCCTCTGGATATTTTGAAATTGCAGATGTTTATTTGTTTGACAGTGTCCCAAAAGTCTTGAATTATCTTTTCATATTTTCCTTATTTTTTTGTCTAACTAGAATATTTCTAGTTTATATAGTCTGTCTGTCATTTGATCTAGTTTTTGTGCAAGCTTTCAGATGATTTTTTTTATTTGGCTTATTGAACTCTTTGTTTTCATGATTCCTGTTGGGTTCATTCTGAAATTTGTATTTCAATGCAGAATCTCTCATTCACACCCTTAATTGTATTCCTAGTTTCACATATCTAGTTATCTGTGTTGTCTTGAGTCTGACTGATCTTTTTGTTTTATTGCTTTCCTTTTCTTTTTTATATTTATTGAGCTTTAAAATATTATTTAAATTAAACTCTTTTTCTTTATTATTTTTATGTGAATGTGTGTTTTCCTTCATGATTTTATATGCACAACATGCATGCAGGAGCCTGTGGAGGGCAAAGGAAAGGATTGGATCTTGTAGAACTGGAGTTGTGGGCTGCCATGTAGGTGAGAACCAAACTTGGGTCCTCTGCAAGAGTAGTACTCCTAACCTCTGAGCTATCTCTCTGGCCAAGTTTAAAATTTTTTTTATCAGGCATTTCATCCCCATTGGGATCTGTTACTAGAGAGTTATTTTGCAGGTACCATATTATCTTGTTTATTCATATATCTGTGCACATCTGCTGAATCAGACGTCTCTGTCACTTTCATGGGGTGGCCTTCTTAGTAAGTGGATTTCTCCTAGAGATGTGTCTTAAGGAGTCAATTGTGATATTGGCTTTGTTTAGTGACAGTCTCACGATAGGTCTTTGACTGTGATTAATTACTGTGGGCCATGATTCTGGGCAAAGCACAGGGCATACCATGGTGGAAGAGGCCCAGTGTCTCTGTGGGTCATTCCAAAGTGGGGATACTACATGTTCAGGCAGATGTGGTATAGAGAGCAGTAGCTGTGGGAGTGGTCTCAGAGTGCCTCCAACCATAGGAGTGTGGTCCCAATCAGGAGATTGGGTTCCTCAGCATTGTTGTGGCTAGTTCTGATAAAAGCACAAGTGTCCTTGTCCTCTTTGGTCATTAATCTTGATTGTCCACTTGATAGAATCACTGAAGATATAAGCTTCTGGGTATGCTGAGGGATTATGTAGATCAGTACCTGAGGTGGGAAGACCCACCCTAAACAGAATGCATGAGAGAAGCTGCTGAGCGCCCCATTCATCCCCTGGCTATGGATGCAATGTGACTAGATGCCTCAAACTCCCATTCCCATGACTGCTGCCGTGATGGACAGTACCTTGAACCATGAGCCAAAGTAAACCCTTCCTTCCCTGAGTTGATTTTGTCACAGCAACAAGAAAAGTAACTAATACAGACAATTGGTACTGAGAAGTGGTGCTGTTTCTTGATAAACCTGACTGGTTCTCATGCCTTTGGAATGGTTTGAAGGAGGAATGTAGATGGGTTTTGAACTTTGGGTTAGAAAAGCCCTTGAGTACTGTTATCAGAGCTTAATGGCCCATTCTGGTAGGAGCTTGAAAGAGAAGAAGGAAATGTGGGCAGTACAGGCCTCCTCACGATGTTTCAGAGGGGAGCAAGAATCCTATCAGGAAGCAAGCTATTGATATTCTGACAAAGAATCTCATTGTATTCTGCTTGTGTCCCAAGAACTTGAGTGAGAACTTGTCATTCCTTGCTATGATCCATTCTTTGCTTTTGGAATGGGAATTACTGTATACTATTGTACATTGGAAGTATGCACAGGGACCCCAACAATAAGGAAACAGTGTTCCAGGTCTCTGGGAACTTGCTCATATGAACTTACAATAATTGCACAAGACTAATGCGAACTCAGTCAGACAAAACTTCAGCATGGAACTGGGACATGGGCGGCGTGGTCCAATCTTAGCTGAAGAACTGTTGGTAGCTGATTACTTCTGAGTGAGGGAGAGTTGATCTTCTTTGAGGGAGAGACTCTAGATAGGGTGACCAGACTCTAGTGGATGAACTTGCACCCAGGGACATCTGGATGCAAAAGCTTCATTCGATAGGCCTTGACGTATATAACAGAATGCATGAAATCCCATGGAGGGATGTTCTATGAGGGATGTAGACGGGGGAGAAGGTATAAAGATGAGTAAGATGTTCTTTATGAAGTACACGAAAATTCAACAAAAAACACACATTGAAACAAACAAATTCATTGTACAAGTTCCTTGAACTTCAGAAGAGACTTTGGACTTCTAAATAGTTTTGAAATTTCTAAAGACACTGTGAACTTCAGGAAGGATGGCTTACCTTGGATTACCCATTCTAATCTTGGATGACACCATTTTGTGGGGTGAGGCCTCAGTGAGTAAAAAGGGGAGGGTAGGTGAGCCACAGCACTCTCTGCTTCCTGAATGCATATGCAGTGTGACCAGCTGCCTCGAGTTCCCACTGTCATGATGACGCACCCTTGAACTCTGATCCGATACAAACCTTCCTTCCTTAAGTTGCTTGTGTCAGGTATTTTTGCCATAGCAACAAGGTCGGTAACTAATACATCTTCCAAACAACCAGTGGTGAGTACACGCTACACGCTGCATGGAGAGAGGGCGAGTGGTGGGACTGCAGCGCCCCCTCTGTGTGCTCACACTCAGTCTGACAACCCAGCATGGCCAGACTAGGTATGGCGTAAGTGGGGACATGCATGGGGCATGGTATCCAGACCGTGCGGTTTCCCTCACTTACTTCAGTAGCAGCCACGTCCAAGAGTGGCCCAGTGCCTAGAGCCAGACAAAACTGCTTTTGGCTTCCCTCGCTGTGTCTGGGGAGGGCATGACAGTTGGAGCCAGAGAGTTTCATAATCCACTTCAGTGTGCCCCTATGGGCACGGTTGCAGCAGGAACTGTGGTGGTGATCACTCTCTGTAGGAGTTGTGCCCAAGTATGGCACAGGGTGAAGGGGCAGTAGGAATCACATGCATCCTTCTTCAGTCTGGCGCTGGCATGTGTCTACCCGTGGGTGCCCACCCCCTGGCAGCAGAGAGAAAACTCCATGATCTGGTGTTCAGCGGCAGCTCCCTTTATTTCTTTCTATGGCATAACACTTGTTCCCTATGACGCATGGCAACTGGCAGGCTTGGGCCATGGCAGGAATGTTAGATTTGTAAGGCAGCCACTCTCCAAAGCTGTGCAGTGGATTTTCTGTGCGTTTCCAGAGATGGAAATATATAGGAGTTTCTGACCACTGAGGCAATCCAAATTAGACCATAGGTTTCTTCTGAAGAGGACTCCTGGCTGCAGAACCCTGCAGGTTCACTGACAAATGGTGAGAGATTGTTTTCTAACGCCAGGCTACTGGGAGATTTCAGGTTATTTACCTAAGCATGCTGTGAGCTCAAGGACTGAATCTTCCCAGTAGCTAGGAATGCCAACCTGGAGTTTGTTGTGATTTTTCTCTTTCCCACTTACCCTTAGAAGGGAAGACTTACTCCCCTCATTGGGGAGCTGGGCTGCCATATGTTGGGGTGTTTTGCTTTTCTTTCTGTGTTGTGTCAGATCTCTGATCTTACAAGGTTCCAGTTTCTTAGAGTGTTCCCCCATTGTCTCTTCTATGAAAATACTCCTGCATACCTGCTTGGTTTTCTTTGTAGAGGAGGAGGTGAGTGTTGGGCTCCTCTTTTTAGTCACATTGTAATCACCCCATAAAGTCTTAGTGAGCTGTTCACACTGTGACTTGTGCACTCAGACACACATATGGTCTATGACTATAAAATGACTGCTTATCCTTGGGGATAAGCTTTTATGTGACATAGAGACTTTCCTTGACTTGGCTTTGCAAAGACTCTGTTTAGATTGGGTAAACCCTTCTCATTCACTATAGTTTTCAAGGGTCAATATTTGTTTATTTGTATATTATTCATTATTTATTGGAAAGAAATGCATGGTGTCTACTAAGAAAGTCTTTGCTCTGGTGATCTATTCTTAAATTAAAAAGGTATTTATTTTTATGTTATGTTTAGGGTGTTATGCCTGTATGTGCGTAAGCGCACCTATGTCATGCAGTTCAAGCAGGGGACAGAAGAGGGCATCAGATGCCCTGGAACTGGAGTTATGGATGGTTGTTAGCCACCATATGGATGCTGGCATTTGAACCTGGATCTTCTGCAAGAACAGTGTTCTTAACTGCTGAGGATCTTTATTCAGAATGTGTGTTAGACGGCTTAGTGAAAGTCTTCCTTCTTATCCCCTTTTTCAAGGTGAATTTGGTCCTGTCTGAGGAGAATTTCTTAAGAACCAAGGATGAAGCTCTTCTTCCAGTAATGTCGGACCAGGCACTTGACCACAAGTCAGAGAAGGAGTTTGTAGGGGCCTCTGATGGTGCCTGGCATCCAGAGATGGGTTAGCTTTTGGAGTCTGTCATTACTGAGAATATCCATCTGAGAAATACCAAGAGCACAGATCCTGATGCAACAGGGGAAAGTCTCTTGAGATGCCCGCTTAACAGGTGGATTCCCAGACCTCAGTGCTGGAGATTCAGAGTCTGTTTCTCTAGGGTAGACTTGGGTACCTGGTCAGTATTTGAACCTAATCTCCAGGTGATTTAGGTGTGCCTTGTCTAGGACTCTATCTTTTTTCTTTTATAGTAATTAAAGTTGCTCATTGACATTTTCATACACGCATGCGATACACTCTGATCACGCTTACTCCACCTTCTCTCTTCTCCCCGCATCCTGTTTTACGCCCTTCCCTCCTATAGGGCCTTTTCCTATGTTATGTCTTTTGTTTTGTTTTGTGATAACACTGAGTTCTGTCAGGGCCATCTGAGTAATCATGGTATGCAACTATCCGGTAGAGTGTGGTGGTCTCATCCGTGGGTACACATCTGAAGATAATGACTCTTCTCTATCAACGACAGGCCTCTACATCTTGTAGGTCCAGTGCAGGCAACTACAGCTGCTGTGAGTTCATGACTGTAATAATAGTCATGCCAGAAAATAGCATTTTTCAGTCTTTCTCCCTATCTTCCAGTTCTTACGTTCTTTCTGCCATTTCTGTGATATTCCCAGAGTCTAGAGGGGGTGGTAGAAATGTCCTTGCTAGGGCTGAGCACTCAATCAAAGGGGCATATTTAAAAAATATTTTATTTATTATTTTTATTTGTATGAGTGTATTCCTTGCATGTATGGAAGTGTGCCTGTGCATGCAATGTCTGCGGAGATCAGAAGAGGGTGTTGGGTCCCCTGGAACTGGAATTACAGATGGGTGTTAGCTACCATGTGGGTGCTGGGAATTGAACCTGGCTTCTCTCTAATAGCAGCCATTGCTCTTAACTGCTGAGCCATCTCTTCAGCCCCTGGGACCACATTTTAGACCTTTTCAAAAACTCATGCTGTTGCCTGTAACCTTGTTTCCTTTTCTGCCTTCTTGCTCTTGTTCTCTTCTGTTTTTTTTTCCTTTGCTGAGACTCAGATCCAACATCTTGCAATGACTATGAAAATACTTGTTATTAAAATTTCTCTTTGGGAGAGGCAGACCAACTTAACCTGCCTCTCTCTCCCTGCCTTGCAACCCAAAAAAGTCTTCCCAGGCCTTGCAACAAACACAAATTTCTCCACTCACAGTTAAACAGATTCTAGCTAGTTTACTTGGGCTTACTAACAGAGCAGTGGGTAAGGGGTCACTTACAGAACACGGCGCACCCTCCCCTCCGCAAGTTACATTAGTAAATCCACATGGCTGGGATCTTGCAACTTCAGGATGCACAGATCCAAATGGCCCATGGGGGAGGGGAGAAAAGGGCTGGCCTCCTGGCGCCCCAGTTTAAATACTTTTAGCCCCTCCTCTTTTCACATCCAAGGCCAATAGGCAGGATGGGTGGGGCATAGGACTTTCCCAGCTCCTCCTCTTTCTGCTCAAGGTGGTCCTGGGTGATACCACTCTGGGAGGGGTGTTTGTCCACCTTTTCCCTCCGAGAATCAATCCACTCTACAATACTTTATCACTGAACTGCATCCTTAGCAACAAGAGTAAGGATTTCTTCATCCCTTTAACAGGATTTACCAACTACAAACATTTAGCGACATGTGTGCAAGCTCCTTCTCCACATTTGTGGATTTTTAAATGTCTTATTAATTTTATTTTATGTGTATGAGTATATTGCCTGAATGTATATAAATATACTCATGTTGTAAAGTGCCGGAGAGCTCAGAAGAGGGAGTCAGGTACCTTGGAACTGAAGTTACAGACGGTTGTTAGTCACCATGTGGGTGCTGAGAATTGGACTTAGGTCCTCCGTAAGAGCCGCTAGTGCTTTCAATCACTGAGCCATCTCTCCAGTCCCCACATATACAGATTTTAAATGAACTATTTGAGATAATTTTACATATACACACTCCTTTATTCATGTATCTCCTTGCTTATCTGTTTACAGCTAGGCTATTCTCTTAAATGATCAAAGCACAGTGGTTAGATTCAGGAAATTTAATACTGATCCAGTATCATTATGTTGTTTTTAGTTCCGTATCACTATATCACTATATCACCCAATAATGTCTTTTTTTTTTTTTCTTTTTTTTTTTAATACGGCTCAGGGTCCTATCTAGGGTCAACAATATTTTTCTTTTGTTCTTAAGTGCGTGTGTGTTTGTGTGTGTTTGTCTGTCATGTGAGTACAGGTGCCTATGGAACCTAGAAGAGGATGTTGGATCCCATGGAGCTGGAATTACAGGCAGTTGTGCTGACATGTGTGCTGGGAACTGAATTCAGGTCATCTGCAAGAGCAGTAAGTGCTTTTCATTTGCTA
Source organism: Eospalax fontanierii (assembly GCA_035773235.1). Lineage (NCBI taxonomy): Eukaryota > Metazoa > Chordata > Mammalia > Rodentia > Spalacidae > Eospalax > Eospalax fontanierii. Next base: position 16,024,248 of record CM069546.1, read on the forward strand.
AGCCATATCTCTAGCCCATAGGCTCAATAATAACAAGTCTATCTAATTGCCATGTCATATCTCTTTAATGTTCCAAGGATCAAGTTCTTTTCATACTGAGAATAACTTTCTTTAGTTTTCCTGTTCATCTTTTCATATTTTTATTGATCATCCCCTCACTCCTTCCCAATTTTGCATTCTATTTTTATAACCCACTGGTTCCAGTTTGTGCTGTCCATGGGTATGGGGCCATCTAGTGGAGCATGGTCAGTCCACGGGGGTGAGGAGGAGTGACACGCCCAGCCTTAAGGAAATGGACTCTTCCCCGCTCAGACGCCTCAGCTGCCGTGAAGGCTCCTCTGCCTCTCCTGCTGTGCTAGAATGTCGACTGGCTCGATTTCGCGCAGGTCTTGTATCGCAGCCACTGCTGCTGATAGTCCCTGAGTGCAGTGGCCCTTTCGTGTCCGGAAGTCACTATTTTCTGGTTTCAAGAAACAATGATACAAAGCTGGTTGTCAGTGGGCAGCACTAGACAAAAACTCCCCCAAACCAGCTGACTCAGGAATAGCAGAGACCAGGCAGAGGAACCTCCTGCCACATGTGCCTGGCGCCTCCTTGTAGTATTTCTGTTCTTCCTGATCTACTTTCCGTCTTAGATTCTCTTGCGTGCCATGCCTTATTAATTCTCCCCTGTCTCCATCAACTGAGGCAATCGATAGGTCTCTGTGTGCAATGGAGAGTGGGAAAGGAAAGAGAAGAAAAATGAGAAAGTGAGTGGGAGAGGTCAGCAGTAAAACGTAAACTGAGGTTCTCTGCTCTTAGGAACCTGCAAAGAGCTAGATGACCTTGGGCAAGTTATGTAATAGCTTCAAGCATCACAGCTGACATCCCCATAAAATCTTATGTCCTGAGAATAGAATAATGGTCACGAGGGTCTTGGAGGCTGTTGCCACAGCCTGAAGAAGTTTCTGCATTAATAAAAGTCCTGTTTTGTAGGAGCTGGTGAGATGGACTCCCTCTTCTGACCTCTGAGGGCATTGCATGACACAGGTGTACTTACACACATGCAGGCAATACACTTGTATGCATAAAATAAAAATAGTAAATAAAAATATTAATAAAATATCTTGTTTTGTCACAGCAGTATATTTGTTTTCATATGGGCAGGACGTTTACATAAGAGTCTTTCTTTTATTTTTTATTTTTTTAAAGAAAGGGCAAAAGGAGGAACTTAATGCATATGACATTGGCCAGGCTGAAAAAAATGCCCAATTTAGAAATCAAGTACAAAAGCAAAGTCATCATTTCAAATAAAAACTTGGCTCTGCTTCATTTGCCTGACTCAGGCTTCTCCAGAGGATTACTGGTGTCAGAGGGGCAGGGGCAGGCTTCTGGGACCCTGTGCCAAGGGCAGTCCTCCCCAGGATGCACACTTGTACCGTGGGTGGTGGCTGAGGCTCTTCTGCACACTGCGTGTCTCCATTCCCTGCTCAGCCAGGCTTCATTCCCTTAATGTCTCCAGGTCTCCAGGCCCGTTCACTGCTGTTTTCTCCTCTGTCTTGGTCTCTGCCTTCTTAAATTTGACTTCTCTTTCTGTTTTTAGCTTTGAATTCATTTCTGAAGTATTTGCTTATAGTCAAGTTGCGGTAGATGCCCCCATTCACGTCCCAGTGTCCCACGAGTTTCCCTACCCTGGCACGATGGTGATAGAACTTAGAGACCTTAAAATCTGAGAAAAAGATGTTTTCCTCATGGCCATGTTTCTGGTTCATGGCAGTTGATGATATGTGTATTGAATGAGTTAAAAAGTTTGCTCAGGGCTGTCAGCTATTTGGAGAGAAAAGAGTACACCGTGGTTGGCAGCATTTTGCATGCACAAATCGCCACTTGCTCTTACTTTATGGAAGATTTGGATTCAATCAGAAGCCTGGAGTTTGTCTTTCTTCTTACTCTTGTTACTTTCCCCAGCTAAATACCAACTGGTCACCAGAGTTGAGATGGCCCACATCCTAGGGTCTCTGAGACCGCATCTCGTGATTTCCACTGTTACCGCACTACATTACTTCTCGGGTCAGGAAATTCCAGTGTTTCTCAACCACCTGTAACCACTTTGCTCTAGATGTTTCTTCTCACAGCACTTGACATTTTACCCTGCTTCTCACACTGGTCTCTATGATGAGTTTGGGTTCTTGGCCGTTCCACAGACAGATTTATTTCTGTATTCTCTGTGTTTGTGCTGTTCCTCTGAGTCCTATTTGTCTTTCGGGGATTAGCTCAGATCTTCTTCTAAGTTTCTGAAGGGGAGAGATGACTCGAACTCTATGGATATGTTTCATGCTTAAGTCCAAATAACACGTGATAACAGGGTATCAAAAGTTAAGAGGTTCCTGGGGCTGGGGAGATTGTTCAGTAGATAAAACACTTGGCTACACAAGTGTGAGGACTGCAGTTGGGATCCCCAGAACCCACGTTAAGAAGCCAGGCATGCACGGTAGCCCCCGAAGGCCCAGTACTCAGGAGGCAGAGATGGGACCACTGGGGCGATCTGCCTGGCTACACTAGCTGCAACTGGTGAGCTCCAGGTTTGGCAAGAGACCTTGCCACATTAAATTAAGTGGAGGGGGATTGAGGAAGACACTTGATGCTAACTTTAGGTCTCTGCACAACCCACAAGAACTCCTATACGTGCATACATGTGCATACCCACATGTGGACGCACAGGTGAACACACCCACAGACAGACAGACACACATACATACACAGATATTAAGATGTTCCTGATTTCTAAACAGTCAGAACTTAGAGTCCATGGAGAATGATACCTGTTACAACAATGTCCCTTGTTTGTCACTGCTTAAGACCCAGGAGCATTTCGCCTGCTTTAACTGCTTTATTTTCATGCCACCTAGGCAGGGGTGGGTGAGGGGTAGTAAGTGGGTTCCTAGAATATTCTCATTTTGGTAGAGAAAGTGAAGTGATGTGATTTTCCTACAGTCACCCTGAAGGGAAGTGACAGATTGTTGGACGCTCTGAATTTCCTCTGCTACCTTCCAGGACTTCAGATGCTGTGCCGCACCCCAAAAGGAGGGAGTAGGTCTCAGGCACCTCTGCATGAGCGGTGCATGACATTATAGATGTCCATCAGCCTTTAATAAGTTAATGGTTTCTGATCGCTATTGAGAGTATGACCTTCCATATCTTCCGTCATTAATATTTAAAAATACTTATTTTGATTTTATATGTATGGGTGTTAGACAGGTATGTAAGTACATCATGTATGTACGATGTCAGCAGATGCCAGAGAGGCTATCAGATCCCCTGGGACTAGAATTAGGAATGGTTGTTAACCACCATGTGGGTGCTGGGAACAGAACCCAGGTCCTCTGCAGGAGCAGCCAGTGCTGTTAACCGCTGGGCCAGCTCTCCAGTCCTGTCATTAATATTGTTAACAATATGGAACATAAGTAGTTTATGAAAATAAAGTTCTATAGGTGAGTGATAAAAAAATGCAAGGGGCTGGTGAGATGGCTCAGTGGTTGAGAGCACTGGCTGTTCTTCCAGAGGACTCCGCTGTGATTCCCAGCACCCACATAGCAATTGAAAACGGTAACTCTCGTTCCAGGGGATCCAACACCCTCTTCTGGCCTCTACGGGCATTGTACAACACGGGTGCACTTACATGCATGCAGGCAATATACTCAAATGTATAACATAAAGATAAATAACATACAAAAAAGACAGTACAGGAGCATATAACATGAAAACGAAGTTTCATTCCCTGTACCCAGGCTGCCCAGCCAACCCCCCAGAGGCACCTGCTAGTTACTACTTGTTTATCCTACTAGAAAAAGTCATTGTATAAATCAGCATACATGAATATAGATTATTTTGAACAAAACTTAAGTGTGAGCATAGTATGCATTGCTCTTTAAGTTGCCTTTTGCACTTAGAAATGGATTCTGGAGTTGCTTCATTTTGTACTCAGTTCACTTTTAAGGGAAGCTTAGTATTCCATAGAACCGATAGACCTGTGATTGATTTAATGAGTGCTGTGTTGATGGACAGTGAGGCTTTTCCCCTTTACGGTATTACAAACAATGCTGTGATAGGCTCAGTTACTTTATTTCTTTATATATAAATGTATACTCTTATAGGACAGCTCAGACTGATTACTCCCTTTTAAAAAATGGAACAAAGAAGTTTTTAGGATTAAAAAAAATAGTTGAGAGAGATGATCAGAAACTTTCACATTTTCAGTATTAGATGGCAAGATTAAATAGGGAAAGATTCTGGTACTTCTCATAGAATTATAAATCATAAAATTAGTATGATTAGTAAAAATCATAAATATAGTATGCAGAAACCCCAAAAAGTTCAGGTATGGTGCTGGAGAGACTGCTCAGTGGTTATCTGGAACCTGGGTTCCAGCACCCAAGCTGTGTGACTCACAATCACCTGTGACTCTAGATCTGTGGGTTCAGTGCCCTCTTCTGACCTCTGCAGGCAACTGCACTCACATGCACATACCGTTCTCCTTTCTCATACACATGCATATACACGATTAAAATTAAAAAAGTTCACATATTTCTCCATATGAACCACTTGAGTATTTTTGTTAAAATGTCTATTACTTCTCAAACATTGCTTTTTGTTTTGATGTCCCTGCTTTTGGGGGTCCCCCAGCAAGGTTCTGCCTGCCCCCTGGTCTGCATGGAGTAGTGGGGTCCCAGCCCCTGGGTGTGGCCAAGATTAGTGCTCAGGAAGGAAATAAGACTGGTGTCTTTTAAAGAAGATTAAAAACTTAGGCAATCACACTTAAAGAAACGCAGTTTCGATTCTTCAGTCTTATTTCCCAAGTGCAGAGAGGCAGCGTGAAGACAGGCACGGGCTGCTCTAGATAAATGCCACTTTAAGTGCCAGCTGTCCAGGAAGAACATGTCGCTTAGCCTGGAGCTCTGATTTATGAGCTTCTGATAGGAGATGTGTGGAGGAGCAGTGACTGGGCCTCAGGGACTCGGTGTGTCCCTGACCATCACTCTCATGGCCTGATGACCATTCTGGTAGCTTTGGAGATGGCCATCAGGGGCTTCTTAGATGATGATCAAGCCTGAAGTGGTATTCTCTGGCACCTCTTTGGCAGGGCTGAAAGAGCTCCTAGTCACTGACTGAGCAAGCTGCTATCTGAGATGGTGACTCTTCCTGTTAAAGAACCCTGTAAGTCAAAACCTTCCAGAGGAGACGGCGGCCTTGGTGGCTGGTATGAGGCTTGGGGACAGTGAAACTCCAGGAAACTCTTGGTATCTGCACTCATGCAGCTCTCCTACCCTCATTCTGCACAAGGGCGGGAAGTGGTATTGTACCTAGGAGTGAGCTCAGGAATGAGGACTGTCTGAATTCAAACACTCTACATACTGCATTGGGACCCTGAGTGAGTTCATGAAGGTTTAGTGTGTCCTTAGACATGAGTAGACCCAGGATTCTATTCATGTTGTGTGAGTGTGAGAATGTAACAGTAAGAATTTTCCAGTCTATCAGGCATGGTGGCACATGCCTTCAATCCCAGGATTTGGGAAGCAGAGACAGGTAGATCTCTGTGAGACTGAGGCCAACCTGGTCTACATAGCAAGTAGAAAAAAAAATTTGAGGGGAAGATGATATGACTTAGAGCGTTCAGGTGCTTGCTGCTAAGCCTGATAATCTGAATTCAGTCCCTGGACTCCACAGGACAGAATCAACTCCTGCAGATTGTCCTCTGACTTCCACCCATGTGCTGTGGCACAGGCGACATACACATACACAAATCAATAAATGAATGCTAAAAAACCGAATTTGGTGCCAGGCGTGGTGATGCATACCTTTAATCCCAGCACTTGGGAGGCAGAGGTAGGCGGATCTATATGAGTTCAAGGCCAGCCTGGTCTACATAGTGAGTTCCAGGCTTATTGGTGCAACAAGGAGACCCTGTCTCAAAAATACCAAACCCCCTCCCCAAACAACCACCCAACAAAAACAACAACAATGACAAACGAACAAAAAAGCCCCCTGAAAAACAAACCCCGTACTTGGGACTAGAGTGATTTCCATGTATATTTCTAGGATGTTGGTGGCAAATACCAGAATCATCAGAGGTAGAGCTCCATCTTCTTGTAACCCCAGATATCTCACAGAGAGGGCAAGAGATAGGAAGATCCCAGGTATGGTGGGGCCAGTATAACAGGCATGTCTGTTCCACTGCTATGATTCTGCCCATGTCTCTAGGAGCCATTGAACTCTCCTCAGCATCCCTGGAGAATCTTTCCAGAGACACAGGGACACTGTGAGCCACTAGCAAGACTTGAAAAGTTTGTAAAGAACAGGAGTCTGGGGGTGTGTTTGTATTCAAGCTGTAGAGTCTTCCATCTTTTATTCCCTTGTGTGATCTAGGACAAACCCCTTCAGTGCTCTGTGCCCACATTTGCTCCACTCTAAAAAGCAACATGGACCTTGCCAGTTATTATGAGGATTTCAAGCCATGTCTATGTTCATTGACACTGTATCACTTGAAATGTGCGTGATGGCTGCCTGCTGAGGTCTTGCTTTGAAAGGCAGTGGCTATAGCTGTAGCTCCTTGGCTCCCCCTCAGTCCCAACATGCCTTTCCTTCTGGCTTTATTCTTATTGTTAAAACAATGGATTCAGTAAAATTTGCTCAAATACATATGAAATTCATTCATACTTGTTCAATATTGATTATGTCCCCACTATGTGCTAATTACTATATTCTAGGAACTGGAGACCCATCATTGAACAAGTCAGAGACAAATTCCCACCTAAAAGGAGGTTAACTTTTTGTTGGGAGATAAAGGGGAAAATGAATACAGTAAGAAGTTTATATAATAATGTAAGGTAACGAGTGCATAAGGAAAAATGGGGCCCCCAGTGTGTGCTGTTCAAAATACAGGCAGTCCATTGAGAAGATGAGATGGAGCAAGTCCTTGAAGATATGGCACAGGGAGGTGAGCTCTGAGAACCAGCAATGGAGTCTTTGTTACCCAGTGGAGAGGACAGGGTTTGGTGGTAGAAAATAAGCCCCTGGAGCTGAAGGCAAAAGTGAGGGGCATAATCCACTAGGCTGGGTAGAGAAAGAAGTTTCATTCTTCGTCTGAATATAATTTGGTTCTGCCAGAGATCTTTGAACTGAGGATTGACTTTGAAAGAATACATTAAAAAGATTATTTGGGGGCTGGGGATGTAGTCAATTAGTAAAGTACTACCCAGCATGCCTGAAGCCCTGGGTGCAAGCCCCAGCACTGCATAAATGGTAATCCCAGCACTCAAGAGGTGGAAGCAGGAGCGTCAGAAGTCAAGGACATCTTTGGATACATAGTGAGTTCAAGGCTAGCCTGGACTATATGAGTCCCTGTCTCAGAAAAGTAAAAGGTTATTTTCAGCACTGTTTACTTGATCAGAGGTTGGAAGCTACCTAAAGGTCCCTCAGTAGGCAGTTGGTTGAATAATATAGCTACAGCAGGAAAATATGGCTTCTGTGTTATATGCTATATGGCCTATGGTGTGTGTGTGTGTGAAGAACCAAATTTATGCTTCTCTCCCAAATCCAGATTTTTCAGTGTAATGCTCAGTGTGAAGGTATTGGGAGGTGAGACCCTTGGGAAGTAAGTTGTGATCTCCCTTCACCCCCGCTCTGATTCAGCAGCAGAGCATCTACAAGGCTTGGGAGATGGCTCAGCAGGTAAAGGCACTTGCTGTCATGCCTGATGACCTGTGTTCAATCCCTGGAGTTCTCATGGTGGAAGAAGAGAACTAATTCTACGACATGACCATAACATGCACACTGAGGTACACATGTACACATATGCATAATATACATACACAAATGTAAGAAAGCAAACAAGCAACCATCTATAAATCTGGAAGAGGCCCTCACTAGAACCTGGCTGTGTTGGCATTCTGATCTGACTCCCATTTTCAGACTACGAGAAATATTTTATTGTTTTTCAATAATTCCACAAGATGCGCCATTTTTGTTTCATTCGCTGTTAATTCCTGAGTGTGGGCACAGAGCGGGTATTTAGTTATGCCTGCAGAGGCCAGAGGAATGCACTGGATCCCCTGGAGCTGGAGTTATGAATAGACAGTTGTTGGCCAGCATGTGCATGCTGGGAACTGAACCTGGATCTCTACAAGAACAGCCAGTGCTTTTAGCCACTGAGCCATCTCTCCTGCCCAACCCCCTTTTGAAAAATATTTTTATTTTATATATATGAGTGTTTTGCCTGCATGTATATACATGTACCATATGCATGCCTGGTGCCCAGAAGAGGGCATCAGATCCCTTGGAACTAGAGTTACAAGTAGTTGTTAGCCACCATACAGGTGCTGGGAATCAAACGCAGGTCCTTGGCAAGAGCAACCAGTGTTCATAACTGCTGAGCCATCTCTCCAGCCCCGCTTGAGTTATTTTTTCCAGTAGCAAAACCATCCACTATATTGATGGGCCAAGTCACTTGTCAACTCCTCAGTTGGGGCACACTGCAGCAATTTCCAGTGTCAGTGTGTGTGTGCATATGTATGCACCCTCAACAGTATTGGGATGGACACTTTATTCATAATAATGAGCTTTTAAGCTGATTTCTGATACTGTATATCAGTTACTGGGATGGGAGCAGGCTGTGAACACTTTCATGTATGAAGCATTATGGATGGACCAAACGGAGAACTGAGTTTTAGTTTAGCTCCACCACTAACCAACTCATTATGTAACTTTGGGCAAGTCTCTCCCTGTCTCTGGACCTCAGTCCTTCCTTGTGTTAGAGAGAATTAGGCAAGATGGTCGCTGCTTTCTCCATTTCTAAGATCGTCACAAGATCAAAAGTTCCACAAGATGCGCCATTTTTGTTTGATTCGCTGTTAATTCCTGAGTGTGGGCACAGAGTGGGTATTTAGTGAGTATTCACTGAACAAAAGCATGAATGAATTCTTTGCTGAAGGTCATGAGGTTTGATCACGGCAGAGTTGTGTAAGTTTTTCTGCTCATTTTCCTTCTCTGTCACACTGCCTCTCACTTCTTAAATATCATTGCCCTTGACCTTTACATCTTGTAATCACATGACCTTTTACACATCCTCTAATATTCATGTGATGTGTGTTTCACTGTCAATGTGTCTTTTACATATTAGGCGAAGCTGCTAATCTTAGCACCATCATCTGCTACCTGCCCGGCTGCAGACAAGTTGCCTGACCCTATTTCCTCCTATATAAATAAGAATGAAAGTTCAGTACTTAGCATACATAGGTGCTCTTGTATAAAGCTCTCCATATGTGGATTGTCCAGTGCCTGGTGGAGCGTGGGCACTCTCCATAAATGGTTACAATTGTGTTCTGAGCAGGTGTAGCATAAAATGATGGTCATTTGAGTACAAGGTGTTGGTAGCTGGTAAATGTGAGTCTCCAGCCTGTGTGGTGGAGATCCATGCGCTTTGTTCTTCTAGGTCATCACACATCCTGGAAACAGCCATAGAGGAACTTTCTCAAAAATAGGCAGTTAGATTACTACAATTAGCCTGTGTTTCTTGGCTTTCCCTTCTTGGCTAATTACAGTATTAAAACATGCACACACAAACACACACCATGAAGACAGAGTTTTATGCATTCCATTTAGTTTCTCTTATTCTAAATACCTCAACTGTTTTCATGTCTTTCCAGTAGTTTTGGAGAGGACTTTGGAAGTTGTGCTGGATTGAAGCAGTCAAGGATGACAGGGGGTCACTCAAAGCTGGTTTGCTTTCATTTTCTTTCATTTCTCCCCATTAGGTCCTGTTATTTAGATCAGTGTGCAGAGAATGAAATGTAAGGAATTATTTCATGCAGGAAAACATATCAAGTAGGGCCTTTTACATGCAGGGTACAGAAAGCCAAGCTATGTATCGTAGCTAGCAGCCAGTAGTTGAACTGTTGTTCATCAGGAGATCTGAGCAGAGGTGAGGCTGAATCCAGGGAGTTCAGTGGTCACCAAGTGCTTTCCTTATTAGTGCTGGTGTCATTTTCCACTCTTACAAGGGTCCCTCTAGCAGCTCCAGTCCCCCACCCCCAACAGTAGCCACATGGCTTCATCTTCACTTACAGCAAGCACTATCTTCTGAAGAGGTTTCTTCAACAACAACCCTTGTTCAGAAGTTTGATTTAAGTCAGTGCCCAGCTTTAGAGGTAAGAAGAGGATCAATTTGATCCAAAACAATAAGGTTCTGAAGAGGGGAGCGGTGATTCAATGAAGGCAATCTAAGGGTAGTGTTGGGAGGGACTGGGTGCTAGGGCAGTCCATATATTGTAACTGTCCCCTGGAGGCACTGGTCACCTATTCATGGTGTGCCCCTAACACACTAGACACAGCTCTGAACATTTTACATACACCGACTGATTTGATGCTAACGAGAGCCTCATGAGGCAGCACTGGTTTTTTAAAGTCCTCGGCACGAGGCAGCAGGGGATCCATATATGGCCTGTCTAGCTGCTTTGGCTTCAAACAATGCTGTTCCCACAACAGCACCATGTCATGGTGTTTACGCCACACATGTGCAACCCGCAAGAGGTTCTGATCCATGAAACCATTTCCCTGATAGGATGTGCTGTAAATTACATCTCCCCACAGGTGCTCTTTGAAGAAGACACTGTTTCCACATCGCCTTGTGTCATTTCCATTTAGTTGAAAGCTTTTGAGTAGTTTCAGAATGCCGTCATGCTTTTAGGAATCTGTGGAAAAGACAAAGCAATTTTTGTTGAAAATTGCCCTTAAATTGCACTTATCTTTGATCTATAAACATTTGCTGCTCGTGGGTCCCGAGTCTTTCATCTGCAGTCTTTTACTGGCAGCTTGGCTGGTGTTGTTTCTCTGTGCCCTGAAGCTTTCAAGAGGCAGAGCCGAGCCGTGTGCAGGGGAGGAAAGCAGCTCTGTGGGAAGGTGTCTGGAAGACCTCTGCTTTCTGACCTCCTTTCTCTCCCGTCTCCTCCTTTCTCTTTCTTCCTTTGCCTCTCAAATTAAAATGTCTGCTGTTTGTGTAAATGATCACACATGTCATTTGTTAGTAGAGAAAACAGACCTGGCTTCTTCTCATCTATCTCCTGTCTATAATTAACTGCTCTCACCTCTCTGATGCATTCACTCTTTTTCAGGAAATCAAATGACAACCATAAGCCTTTTGTAGTTTCTTTATAAACATATGCATGGGTTCAGTAGTTGAGAACATTTGCTGCTCTTGCAGAGGACCCAAGTTTGTTTCCTAGAACCCACGTGGTGGCTCACAACTGCCTATAACTCCAGTTCCAGGGGATCAAATGCCCCTTTCTCACCTCCAAGGGTTCCTGCACAAATGTGGTACACACACACACACACACACACACATATATATATATATATATGTACACTTAGGCACACACACATTAAATAAATAAATTAAAAAATATTAAGAAAATAGAGATATCTAGTGGATTTTTTTTTTTTTTTTTTTTTTTTTTTGAGACAAGGTCTCTTGTAGCCCAGGCTGACTTCAAACTTCGTATATAGCCAAGGATGATCTTGAACTCTTGATCTTTCTGCCTCCACCACCCAAGGGCTGGGATTCCAGGCATGTGCCACCATGCCTGATTTATGGAGTTTTTCAGAATCAAAACCAGGACTGTAATCCTGGATCAACTTCTTATTTTGGACAATTGGATTTGTTGCTAGAACAGCTTGTCTTCAGGAGTGATGGGCCTTTGGTGTGAGGGTCAGAGCAGGGCCCCTTGAAGGCAGCGCTTGTCCTTTCTCTGTTTGTCTTCTCCCAGGGCTGTGAAGACCTATTCTGGGGGCCTGTGTGATCTGTCCACTGCTCCACATGGTGGACTTCAGAAGGTGGCGTTGCCCTACTCCACTTTTCGGCCCTTCAGCTATGACTCGTCCCCTAAGTTCATGCACCGTTGGCTTTCTCCTGTGCCACAAAGTTAAGAGGGGATGGAATCTCTAAGAGGCAGGGCTTATTGGAAAGTAATTAAGACATAGATCGTCACTATCTTGAGAGATTAGTGCTGGGCCATTGGAAGGTGATTTCTCCAGAGTTATTTGTTATAGAAGAGTGAGGATGACCGCCCCTCTTACTCTTTGTTCCTATGTCTCCTTACACACATCCCTTCATGGTGCAATCTGCTGTGTTGGCATGAGTCTAAGTGGGGCCTCACCAGAGACTGACTTGATGGGCCCACCTGGTCTTGAACTTTCAGTTTACAAAACTGTAAGCTGAATGACTTTTTTTTTCTTTAAAAACTAATCAGCCACAGGTATTTTGGTATAGTAATAGAAAACAGATTAATACATGTCCATGTCCTTTGTTTCTTGTACCTTGAGACATGCACAGATTCTTCAAGTACACATTTTCAGTTTCACGGGCAGACTTGGAATTTAGGAGCACAGTGGGCCTCGTTACTGGTTTCTTGTGTTGTGTGCATCAACAGTGTGGTGAGATCTTGACCCAGTATGGGTGTTTGCAGAACTCTAGATGTCCAGTTTTGTGAAGGGCATGCAAGAAATATAGTAAGATTGCATTAGACCTGGGTGTTGCAGCACATGCCTGTAATTCCAGCACTTGGGAGGCTGAGGAAGGAGGATCAGGAGTTCAAGGCCAGCCTCGTCTACTTAGTGAGATTGGGACAGTCTGGATTATGTGAGACCTTGTCACAAAAAAGCAAAAGCAAGCAAGCAAGCAAACAAACAAAAAAAAAACCCTAAAAATCCCAAACAACAAAACAAAACAAAACAAGATATAAGGCAGGTGATCTTTTGGCTCTGTGCTTTTCAAAGCATGCTGTGGAACATGCATTACTGATTTTTAAAACAAATGTAATGTAATCTTAAGTACAACTCTGCCTGCTAGCTGTTGTTCCTGATTTTATTGGAAGAATAACTTAGAATGGTTAGTTTTTCAGCTGGAGTCTTAAATCCACGCTGTTGAGACTACATGTGTAAACATGTGCAAATCAGTTAGTGAGGGCAGTTGTGCACAATGAAAAGTTAAGAATGTGTACAGGGTGAAGGAATGCCAGGCAGTCTTGGGCTATGAGTCAGGAAGGGACACTTGCAGCCAGCGGGCTGCCGATGATTCTTTTGCTTTGTATTCAACACCTGGGACACAAGGGGCATTTTTCTTTGGCAAGATGTAGTTCAGCAGGTGCAGCTGACCCAACCTTGAATCTTTGGAAACAAAGATGCACTGAATACTCTACTGAGCCACAGGGTGATCAAGGTCCCAGCTCTAACCCTCACTCTAACCCTCACCCCAACAGCAGCTATTTATTTAGGGGATTTCCTGGGTTCAAGAGTCTCAAGCATGTCACCTACTGAGTGGGTTGGAGACACAAGCTTTGTCATGACTCTTGGTAGTGTTTTTCCTAGCCATCTATGTCACAGTTTCCAAGTACCAGATCAAAGAATGTAAGGATGCAAGAATTCAGGTGGAGGCATCTCCATAGTACCTGAGGCACATCTGCGCACTATCTTTCCAGTTTTACATATGCATATCTTTGAACCTACACTGTGGCATTTCAGGTGGCTATAAGCCCCTGAATGTGTCACGTGGAGCAAAACTCTAACTTAAACATGGAACCAGGTACTGATATCAGGGACTGTGGGCACTGTGTACACGTGCTTTTCAGGGTTCAGGAAGGGAAAAACGTTGGTTTCAAAAAGGAAAACTACAAAGTCAAAGCTGATAAATGTTGAACCAAATGAAGTGTAACATGAGAACTCTGTATTGCTTTCTCAGCTTTAACCCACATACATTTTATCAAAGATGCATGCAAGTTGAGTGCCTGGTCCTCATATCCACACATTTCAGTTAATATAGTACTGGGCAGAACTGAGGAGAGTCAGTCTGTAATGTTTACTGTGGGATATGAGTGTGTTTCAAGATGTTGAATGGTGATGTGGGAGTGGAGCAGTGCGTAAGACATTGGAAGGAAGGGTGCTACTTGGAATTAAAATAAAGGCAATGCTGGGCTCACAAGACTGTCACAGCAATTCTGAAGATTTCCTCTCAAGTCACAATGTAGAAAACAGCTCCAATCCACGAACTTCTTCCATTTTCCCATTTCTTCTTCATAAGGGCAGGAGCCCTTATGGTAATTTTAAAACAATTTGTGTGTGTGTGTGTGTGTGTGTGTCTGCCTGTCTGTCTGTCTACATGGTACATGTACATGAGTGCAGATGCCTGCAGGGGCCAGTGGAAGGTGTCTTGGGTCCCCTGAAGTTGGAGTTACAGCTGGTCATGAGCCATTTCACGTGGATCCTGGGAACTTAATTTGGGTTCCCTCCAAGAGCAGTATGCTCTCTGAACCACTGAGCTGTTGCTCCAGCTCCTCAGCATGGCATTTAATAGATTGGGTTCCAAACAAAGAAAGATGATGAGTGCTTTTATTTTTTAATTTATTATTTTTATGTGTATGAGTCTGTTGCCTTTATGTATATAAGGTGTGTTGTACAAAGCCCGCAGAGATCAGAAGAGGGTGTCAGATTCCCCTGGAACTGGAGTTATGGATGGTTGTTAGCTGCCATATGGGTACTGGGAATGGAACCCAGGTCTTCTGCAAGAGTGGTCAGTCCTATAGTGAGTGCTTTTATCCTCCGCTGCTTCCTACACATTCAACAATTCCTCTCCTCTAGCACCTCCCAGTTTACCCTTAAGTTGTTGACATCTCTGTGCCTCTGTGTTCTGGACATTTTAAATAGAAATATCTATGTGATAAGTATTAAATGAGATAATGGTGGCAAGCTGCATAGTGCTTTACCTGGCCTGTACGGTAAATTCAGCGCTTAGGCTTACCTTTACCCTATCCCCGTCCCTTGGCAAAACAACAATGAAAACCAAACCAAACCAAACCGAATAAAAACCCAAGCACTTAAAATTATACTTATAAAAGGAAGAGGCTCAAATCACTTTTCATCTATGAAAACCTGCCTCTTGATTTTAGTCTGTGTATCCCAAGGCAAACAGGCAATGAAAGTGCATGCCCCTGAGGGCAAAGAGCTGTGCTGTTGGCCTCAAGCACCCACTTGATCCTTCTAGAAAACCATGCTGAATGAGCCACAGGTGTTGAGAAGGCACTCTTGGGAATGCAGAAGTTAACAATTTGGAACTGGGAATGAATTTGTCTACAGGAACCAGCTCAGGCCAGCCTGAGCTCCTCTTCTTCCATTCAAGTCTCACCCCAGACAATGAACCTAAATGGCCAGATTAAATAGGATTGTCACTAATTGACAAGATACATCTTGTGACCCTTTGTAAAAGCTCCACAGATAGATAGGTCATGCATACCTTAACCCAATATGGCTCTTGACTCTTCTGGTTACTTCTGTGCTTCTTTTCCACCCACACAGAATTTCAGCAACTTCAGGTCTGCCAAGAGCCAACTCAGAGTCCTGGAACCAGGCCTCCACCTCAAGGAGCTCCCTTCCAGGGTGTAGATCCTGAGAGGCAGTGTCATGCAGTATGCAGGGACATCTTAGACTTAGGGACAATGGACATCATTTCCAATCCTGGCTCTGCTACTTTGTAACTGTGTGAACTTGGGCAAATTTTTAAATCTCTGTCTCAGTTTCCTCATGTATAATCCAACAACTAAGAATGGTATCTACTCTTGTGTATTGATAGGGGGGTTAAATAAGGGCATTACATATGTTCTGTGTCCGGCTTACAGTAAATGTGCAATAAATGCTTTCTGTAAAGTAAACTCCAATCGAAGTTTAAACAGACCTTTGGAAGCCCAGTAAGATGAGTGATGGATACCTTCTGGGGTGTTCAATGCAGTGACATTGGTGTCAGAAACTAGAATCCTTTGAACCATCTCTTTTCTGTCCATAAGTAATTTCCCAGGGAGGCTCTATTTGTCTTGACTGGGAATTTGAATCGTGCAATTGCAGATTTCAAAGGCCTTCTAAGGTTTTTCCAATTTGGAGAACAGTGCAGTGAAGGGCACCCATGGAGGCTACCCGACCTTCGGCCGGTCCTCTGACCTCATCACAGATTAAAATTGTGAAATTAAATGTTTTTGAAACACAAGTTCGAGTGCTAGATATGCTTAAGGGAGACACAGCCTGCCTCGAATTTTTGCATGACTCCGAAGGGTGCTTGGGGAGGGATTTCTCAATCCTTTGCTCGCCAGGTCGATGCTCACTTGAAGCTTGCAGTTTACAGTTGAAAGCATCTCTGCCCCACTATTAGCAAATCCAGGCCTGTGTACCCACAGCAAGGCAGAAGTTTTTTTTTTTTTTTTTTTTCTTATGTCTGATTCCCACCTAGAAGCCCACAGACATTTAGTCGCATTTTTTAAAAAAAATGCCTGCACACATGTTATTTATTTATTTTTCTGGTTAACGTTAAATTGAGGTTTTGGCTGAAACTTAGCCTGCGCCTACTAGAAAAGCCAACAGGCTCGTTGGGCACCCGATAAAGCCGTCGGGATTTCCCCACGGGTTGCGGAGAGTACAGACAGGAAGCCAGGGACCCAGCGCCTGACCAGCACTTCCTGGGGTGGGAGGGGGGCTGGAGCGAGCCGTATCCTCCTGCAAAGAACTGTCTAGAGCGTGCAGGCCAGAACAGAGGGGCTGTTCCAACCTCTGGCTGGGAGACAGTCCGTGCAGGCATCCGCAGCGGTCTGGGCCCTGCTGGCATCAGCAGGGAGCCGCGGGCTTCTGCCCCCAAGTGCTGACATTGTGGTAGCTGGGCTGGAACCTTCCATTCCGGCCCAGCCGCTTCCTCCCTAGCTGCCAGGAGGAGGGAATTGAGAAGGGACTTTCCAGAGAGCCTTAGCGTGCAGGGTGTGGAAATGGAATAAAAGCATATGCAAATAGGCCTGTGTGTTCCTTCCTCTGCCCCAGTGAGCAAGAGCCCTTTCTCCAGAAAGATGCTCTTCTGCAAGACCCTGGGCAGCTCTCTTCCCTCTCCTGGATGGATGGCGGCAGCGGGTCCACTGGAGTGGTAAAACCCAGGCAGGCATCCATGCTAAAGGGTAGGCTGGACGTATGGGAGGAAGAAGCAAAACCAGGAGGGGGAGGGACGGAGGCCAGACGGGAAAAGATAAAGTAAAATGGAATTTTAGGAGCTCACTCTGAATAGCAGTTGGGAAAAGAATCATCACCGTAAGCCGATTTACCACGTATTTATCTTCTGCCCAAGAAGCAGCAGGCTTTTGTGCAGTGGATTATTGCAGAGTAAATGGCACATTAAAGATATAATCAAGATGTTTAAGACATATTGAATGACACTAGAGTTAAAGTAGGTGAGTCTTTTGTTATGGGCTGTAAATATAAAAATGTCAGTGGCTTAGAAATATTTCCAGAGCTGTAGTTCTAGATATGGGTCCGTTTCTAAAAGGAAAATATTTTTAACCTTTTGTTATTTTCAGGGTGGCGAAGGGTGGTATAGGGAAGTAGCTTAAAAACTTATATGGGTGGTAAAGTTATATGCTTTAAACCCTGATATTATGGCCTCTTCTTGGCAAGTCAACAATTTTCTTGCAGTGACAGTATCCAGAAAACATTTCTCTGTCAATATGATGCATTGGGGGTGGGGGTTAGAATGGCTCGTTTTAGCGTATTCCTGTTTTCAATCTCATTTAGTCTGATCTGTGAATTAAAAAAATTTTTTTTCAACTACTAAACGACTTGTATATTAGTTGGCAATAATGTAACTTTTCTTTCTTGAAGCCCTTGTAGCCTGCAGGGTTATTGCATTCTTGTGTTCTCTTTGCGTTTAGATCTCCACGTCCGTGTCTGTTATTTCATTTGCTGTACCTGTTCAGGTTTGGCTTTGCTCCAGACCCTTCTGCTTAGTGATATTTTGCCCCGAAGTTATTGAAAGTGGACTTTTGAGCGGAATCAACCCTTGTTTTTGCTTCAAAGATCATTGATGTCCTCGTGCACAGCACCGTTTAGATAGGATAAACCACAGCATGGAGGAACTTCGTGCTGGATGGAACTCAGAATTGAGAAGGTTGAGACTCTACCTGTGCGGTCTGCTCACACTGCCTTTGCTGGTCTTGCTAGCATGAGGTGAGGCAGCCCTGGTCCTCACTTCAGAATGCTAGAAGCCCCGGCGGGGGTGGAGTGAGGGACCCTTGGAGTTCTGTGATGCATTCTTGATTCTCCTCATGTATGAATTCTTCCAGTCCCACTTTCTCAAAGACCCTGGGGCGGGGGTCAGAATGTCCTTCTGCTCTGTGCACGCTCATCTTCCCCCAGTAGTCCTTCCCATAGGAAACACTTGTTTTTTTCCGGCTGTCAGCGTTTTGTGTTCTTGGTTGGGGTCCCTTAAGCCAACTTTGGCACTTTTTGCGCTGATTCCTCTGTCTGATTGTTCTAGAATCTGACAAAAGTTCCCTGTTTTGGTCTCAGCTTCAATTCGAGGTAACTAGAAATTTTTGTTATATTTAACAGCTTATACATTTTTATGATTTACAACTTGCAGAATATTTCTGTTTGTCATGTCAGCCAATTCTTTCATGAAATTTGAAAGGTTAGAAGTGGCAGTAGGATTGTCACATAAGAACTTAGTAAATATTTGTTGGCCCAATGAATTATACCGATTTGATTCTAAAGAAACTGAGACTGACAGAGATCAAGCTCAAGGTCCCACTTTGAAGTAGAGACTCAAACACACATCTGACTTTACTATGTCAGATGGTTCAAGTAGTGTCTATACACCGGCTTTTTGGACAGGGTCTTAACAGGGTCTTACTCCGTAGCCTAGGCTAGCTTGGAACTCACTGCATAGATGAGGCTGGCCTCAAACCCATGAAATCTTTCTGCTCCAGACTCCCCAGTCCTGGAGTTGCAGGTGTGAGCCACCATGCTTTGCTTTCTGCACCCTGTTTTCTATCCCTTGTCCAGAAAGCTGTCTTTTGATTCTTCAAGAAAGGACTACAGGAAAATGTGAATGAGCCACAGGCCAGTTACGTCGAGGGAAGATATTAAAGCAAAGAAAGGGAATTTATTAGAAAAAGCTGGTTTAGTAGGAAGAAAAGCAGATTAGTCATAAATCATTTCTTGGGGATGAGGGACCCAGAGACACAAACAGGTTTTAGGGGAGGAGAGAAGGTACTGAGGTGAAGGACAGGAAAGGTACATGCCAACCGAGTCTTCCTCATCCAGAGACATGTCTTCTCTTTATTCTCTGAACATTAAGTGGACTTTGTCCGCCTGGGGTCAGCTCCTGCTTTAATTAATTAATTAATTTCTTTGGGCTTTACTGGGAATTGAACCTACAGCTTTGCACATTCACAAATGCTAAGCGAGCGCTCTCCCATTAAGCTACAACCCCAGCCTATCTTTCACTTTTTATTTTGTGACAGGGTTCTTGCTTAGTTGCCCTAGCTGACATTAAACTCATTCTATATTTCAGGCCTTGGACTTGAGATCCCCCTATTTCAACCTCCTGAGTAGTGGGGATTACAGATTATTTAGTGCTGGGGATTGAATTTAGGATACTAGTCAAGCACTCACCTCTGAGCATGCTGCCTGCTTTTGCATTTTCATTATAGCTGAACATCTTTCCCTTTAGGTAATTCACATGCTCTATGTTAAATCGTTGACTGTAAAATCTGTTTACTATAGAACTAAAGAAGAAGTCCATTGCAAAGTTCTCCAGACATCCTGGGTTCCTTAAAGAAAGATCATTTAGGGGCTGGAAAAATGGCTCATCAGTTAAGAGCACTAGCTGCTCTTCCAGAGGTCCTGGGTTTGGTTCCTAGCACCCACATGGTGGCACCCCACAGGGAATCCAACACCCTCTCTGACCTTCTTGGGCATTGTACAACATGGGTATAAAAATAATTAATACTTTAAAAAAAGAAAGATCGTTTAGCAATGAACATTGAGGTGGAACTTCTGTAGCAACAGGATTGGGATTGGGTGTTCTAAGGACAATTCCATGGGTACACCGTCAGAGGGGTGGTGCACAGTCTTGTCTATGGCTCTGTATAGAACTTTCTTAGCTTCCTTACTCTGCTAAAACCTTATGTCTTTAAGCAAACAACTATTTAGAGCCATTCCTTGGTGGAGGTAAAATCAAAGTTCATGGCTGTCTTTTTAATTTTAATATTTCTTGGAGATTTGGGTATAGAGCTCTGCATCCCTTCTGGGAAACTCACTGCAGAGGTTTGGCTTTGAGAATGTTCCTCTGGGCTCTTGACTGGGTCAAGAAGTGGCAGTACTTTGGGATAGGCCCAGTATGCAGGGTTCAGCACTAGTCTTTCCTATGAACCATGTTACCAGCTGTTCCCACTGCTGGAGGAAATGCCACCAGATTAGTCCTTAAAATAATGAGAAAAGACTCCCATTGTTCTAGCTAAATTCGACTCTCAGGTTGTACCTGTGTACAAATAATATTCTGTTCCCACTCAGTTCCTATTGCCTGAGACTGTCTTCAAACCTGTGACACCAGGAACAGAGAGAAGGAAGAAGAAATTTCCCAGTATTCCATGCTAATTAGAGAGGAGTGTCAGTGGGATTCCCCCAAGGGCCTTTCTTTTTGACTTCTGTAACCTGAGACTCAAAGCCTAGGCTGTGAAATTTCTCCCCTAGGAAAGCTGCACAAACAGTTCTGATGATTTTTTTCACTGAGCTGCTCGGTTTATCCAGTATGCAATTGTCTTGCTATGTGGGGAGCCTCAAAGCCCTCATTCTCTCGTTCCTGATATCCTCTGAGCCTTGATGAGAAAGGCCGTCTTTAAGGGATGGTAACGAAGATTTATTCTTGTATTCACTTCTGAAACTCTTAGGTGTCACTCCTCAGGAGCCATTGCCTTTTTTTTTTTTTTTTTTTTTTTTTTGAGACAGGATTGCTCACTGGCCTGGAGCTTGCCAGGTAGGCTTGGCTGGCCCCAGTGATCTGCCTGTATCTACCTCCCCAGTATGCCTGGCTTTTTTTTTTTTTAAATGTAGGTTCTAACTAACCCACTATCTAGGGCTCTAAGTCAGGTCCTCGTCCTCACAGGTAAGCACTTTCCTGACTGAGCTATCTCTCCAGCCTTGAAGTGTATTTTCATATATGGCATGAAACAGAGATAATGTTAATTTTTCTGTAGATACCAGTTTTTCATTCTTTTTAAAAATAAGCTTCTGTTTTTAGAATAGATTTAGATTTATAGAAAGGTTGTATAGAGAACAGTCAGTGAAGACCCTTTCCTTCACTGTTTTTTTGATTAGTTCCTTTGCTTTGAAAGGATGTTTTTGCCTGATCCTGAATTGTATATGTAATGTCTCTATATAGACAGCTTTCTTAAATTTCACTTTGATTCTATTGATCCATTTGCTATTTCTGCCTTCCTGTCATATGTTTAGTTATTATTTGTAGAGATTTTCTAGCTTTAAGATAAAGAATCCTTGGTCTCAAAGTTTTAAGTAGTAAATTCAGGCTTTAAGCAATTCCAGTGCCACCAAACTATTTTGCTGTCAGTATACAACACAGCTAGTGTACAGGAAAGGGTGATCATGGATAATCGGTGTCTTAACAGTATGTCCCTTCTCTGAGCCAGGCCTTGGTTACAAATAAAAAGTATTTTGGAGCTATTAACATTTTGGAACTGATCATTTGTTGCTGCAGGGGCTATCCTGTACTTTGTAGGATGTCAGTAGCATCCTGGCTAGGTATCTAGCCACGAGATACCCCTAGACTCATTGTACCCTGACAAGGACAACTGAGTCGAGGAACCAGTGTGTGTGGAGGGAGCCTGTCCTATCCTTCACCTTGGCATATCCCTGTTTCCTCCTATGCGAGAGGCAAACGGTAATGGCACTTTTCTCCTGTGAGGGCCCTAAGGACCTCATGAGCCATCTGAGCACATGTGAGGCATGCAGAGCAGTGGCCAGACAGACCAAAGCAACACAGAGGTCATCCTCTCATTGTTTAAAAAGCCCTTTACAGTTGATCACTTACACAGACTTTCCATTTTTCCTCTGCCTCCCTGTCTTTCACACTATGGAGTAAATGTGTTTAAGGCATAACAATATTCACTCCAAATTGTGTGTCTTTGTTAATGATATGCAGCTCTATTTTTCCAGGCTCCATAACTGCTAATTAATCAGCTCCCATGATAAACTCATCTGAGCTGTGCATGAATTTTATTTGTAGTTATAGAATGGTAATTCCAGCCAGTTAACAGGCCTTTAAGTGACAATCCAGCTCCGTGGAACAGCAGAGTGGCCCAGAAATGACTTTCTAAGCAAGATGGTAACGACAGTGGGGAAGGCGGAAGTCTGGGGTAAGAAGATGGAGGATTTACTTGACTCATTAACTTGATGGTTTGAGGAGCCCCTTGTTCATTAACTGTTAAAATAAACCATCCTTGTAATGTGGGAGAGGGAGGGTAGAGAGGCTCATTTTCAGCTGCTCATGTTACTTAGTTGCCCAGATTTTTTCCCCTTTTGTAACAGCAGCTCGTGTGAAGCCGTATGTTGCTATTAAGCTTGCCAACGAGCCCCTCTTGGGATGATTTGAGTGTGTGAGCAGATCTGGCCAAGGTTGGCATGGGGACTGTCTCTGCCTTTGTCCTTGGGGATCTCTTTCAGCTCTGGATGGAATAGGGTGTGGCCTGGAGAGGGAGAGATGGGTGCTCTGGTCTGAACAGCTATAGTGTAGCCAGACACACCATGGACTGCTTTAACCATGCTCAGTCTAGTTCCTCAGCCAATGTAGCAGAGTGGCTGGGCGCTTGGGTTCTGGATTTGGCATGGTTTGAGATCCTAGTCCCAGCAGAAGGCCCCTGAACCTTTCTTTCCAAGCCCTATTTTCCTCATCAATAATATGATGCTGATAAGAGAGCCTACCTCATGGGTTTGTTGAAAGATATGAGATAATCCATGCTGCCTAGTACATAATGGTACGTAATAAGCACTTAATACTTACTAGCTATGTGGATGCTGGTATTACATACGTAAATGCCTCCTTGTGAGCCAGATGTTATCTGGGGGACAGGATGAGAAAAATGCTGTAGTCCAATACGATGTTTTGTGCTTCTAGAAAGTCTACAGCCTAGAGATTAGAAATGAAAGAAGTATTTTCACAGAGATGAGAATCAAAGACTGGGGAGAGGGGGGAGGATCAGAGGTGGCAAGCTGTATGGAAGTGAGTTGCCCCCCAGAGAGTGGTCCTTAATAATCACAAAAAGCAGTAGACTTGCAGTGCAGGCAGAGCCTCACTTAGGAGCAGACCATCATGGCAACAGAGAGAGAGGTAGAACTCAGAAATTTCCGTCTTGATGGTAAACAGTTATGTGCTTGGAAATAAAGAGTCTGGATGACCAGGGAGAAGAGTATTGCCCACTTCTGCTTTGTGAGTCCAGCCATTGGATAGTGTCTGTGACCTTGAGCATGTTTTGAAACAGGTACCATCTGGATCCTAGTCAATGAGCCCAGCACAAGGTACACAGGCTGCAATCATTTTTTGGTGTGAATTATGTTTCATGAAGTCTCTGTTTGCTGCAAGAATTCACCTTACGGTTATAATGGGGCTTTGCTTCCCAGATAGGGCTAGCAGAATACCAGAGCGTCATCTTGCAGTTTCCTCTCATTGGCCAAGATGTATGGGCTGTTTCTCCGTCCCCAGCTTTCCTCCTAAGGCTGTGTGCAAAGATGTAAATGAGATAATCATACACACCATTTTATTTATTTATTTTTAAAGAAAAGAGCTATGTACTGAACGGCCCCCCTCCCATGAATTTAGCTTTGAAAGGATATTAAATTTGTAACTAAGTACTAAGAAGCATCTCTCTTAAAAGTATCACGTATGGGAAACCTATTCGCTTTTCACTTTTCTAATTCTGTTTGGTAGGAGCAAATGCCATGGCAGTATTTTGGGGGAAGGGAGAGAAAGCTGGCAATGTCATTTATAACAACTTTTGGGTTTGTTTTTAAGTTTTCCTCAAGTACTGGGAAGAACACACATAAGGAGAAGAGGTGGATTCTTGGAAAGAGAAATGAGTAGCTCTCTATTTTGATACACCACTACCAAATGAAGTCGGGAATTTCTTTGCCATGGACAACATATACCTTTACAGTTATACAATAGGATTCCCTCTGAAGAGAGAATTTTTATAGTTGATTTAACGTAATTATACCTTTCCTGGGCTTTGCACCGGGAGAACACTCACAGTGCCCTGAGAAATTGTGTTGATAAATGTAAATGACCAGTGGTTTGTTCTTTGGTTTTCATGCATTTGGTCTACAGATCCCTTGAGGTTGATTGACAGCATGGCTCATAGTGTGGAGCCTGTTCTGGTAAATGGGAGGCAATGTCATTCTCTCTTGCTCTGTCCCACTCTCCATTCTGGGTGAGAAATGGCTCTGGCTATTAAATTTTGGTTGATTTTGACTTGGCGTTTTGCAGTACAGTAGCAAATAGTAGCCTGATGCAGATGGAGTCTGGGGACCGGGAAGCCAGAGGGTACAAGTGGATTGGGTTAGGGATGGACTAAGAAAGGGCTCATCATTCAGAAACCTCAGTGTCTCTGGTGATACAGGGACTGTTGGGGGACCCTGCAAGAAAGTTGTTTGCCAGTGGTCTTCAAAACCCAAGCATGTTGGGTAGGCAGGAGGCGGGAAAGTAACTGGAGAGAGGAGAGGACCCTAATGAAAGCACAGACAACCAGGCCCTGGCTACATAGACCTATAAATCCATCTGTTCTAAAATCTGAGGCAGGAGGGTTTCTAGTTCAAGGCCAACCTCAGCAACTAGTAAGATTCAGTCTCAAAATAATTTTAAAAAGATGGGCAGCAGGGCATGCAGTTTAGTGGTAGAGTCCTTGCCTGGCATGTGTAAGGTCCTAGTTCAGTCCCTAGTACTGGACAGGGGGTATACCTGGTGTTAAGAGGAGGGGATTAAAAGAAGTAGAATTTTAGTCTCAGTGATTGGCATGAGATGTTTAGGATCCCATGGTAAACTGTTAAGATCAGACAGCTGTGTGGAAGTATTCTGTATCTTCCAACTGTTCTCCAAACCCA
This sequence comes from Eospalax fontanierii, assembly GCA_035773235.1. Lineage (NCBI taxonomy): Eukaryota > Metazoa > Chordata > Mammalia > Rodentia > Spalacidae > Eospalax > Eospalax fontanierii. The sequence goes on from CM069546.1 coordinate 16,049,241, forward strand.
AAGCTAGAATATTTAAAAAATGCAATCTGGCCACTCTCCTCCCCACTTCCCTGTTTTCTGTTGGGCAGTGCACCTCCCTCGGCCCTCTCTTCCATGATGTGGGCCACATCCTATCTAAGGGTTCACAGATTTCCTTTTCTCCCTTTGCCAGCTCTGTACCAGGCCACAGTGCACTCGTCCCTCAGAATCTCTCTTTAGCGTCATTCTCCAAACCACCGTCATTCTCCAAACCACCGTCATCTCAGACCATCTTGATCTTTTCCTTGGAGACACCATGATTGAACTTGCTTGTTGGTACACCTGTCAGTGAGATCTCAGCGTGTGCTGCTGTGGTGATCTCATGAGGGTGGGAGTGAGGGCTGTGTGGGCCGTGATCTCCCTGCATCTCTAGCATCTGGCTGAGCTGAGCTCTAGGTGAGCCCAGCAGCTAGTCTGTAAGTGAGTGAGTGATGAGTGGATGGAGGTGGAGGGAGAGATGCCATGGGGTCAGTGTTACTGGCCTTTCTGAGCATGCCATCTGCCCGCCTCCTGGGATTCTTGACATGCTGTCATGAGCGTCCTGGCTGCTTACCCTCACATGCCTGTAGAGCTCCTAGAATAGGGCTTTGATGAGAACCATCTTTTCATCTCTAAATTCTTATTTACCTATTTTTATTTGTATATGTACTTGTGTTCTTCCTACATATATGTAGGTGCCCCCATGTCATGCAGTGCCTGAGAAGGCAAGAAGAGGATGTTGGATCCCCTGGAACTGGACTCACAGATGGTTGTTAGCTGCCGTATGGGTGCTGGGGTTACCTGCTGAGCCATCTTTCAAGCCCCCCAAATTGTTTTTTTACTAAGATCCCCCTGACTGCTGTCTGGAGTGTGGACTGAGGCAGCTGAGTGAACTCAGAAGAGTGAGGCTGCAGACAAGATCTTGGTAGATGGTAGTCTGGTCTGGAGTATGTGGGAGGCATTAGGGTCTAATGTCCCATGTGTAGGGTCTAGTGTACTGTGAAGATTCAGCGTGCAGGATTTCCAGAGGGACTGACTGAAAGGTTTCCTTTCTACCAGCCACTGGCCCCACTAAATATCAGACCCAGCACATGTATCTGCTGCCTCCAATCGTTACTGTTTTTAGCTGTGTACCTTGCTATGTTACCTGCTCTCTAAATTCCTTTAGGGAAGCATATATATGCCATTTTCAAGACATGGCAGTATAGCAGAAAGGTTACAGTTGGAAGGTGCTAGGGTTTTCAGCCCTCCTCCTCTCCTCTTCCTTTCTTCTCCGTTTCCCCATCAAGTGGGTATGGCTGTAGCTTTCTTACGGTTTGCATCTGGCCTGAAGTTGGCACTTGTCAGATGGTGGCTATTATATTGTGTGGCGCCTCCTTCCCATCCGATTTCTGTGTTGTTGCCTTTTCTACGAAGCTGGAGCACGAAGGGTGAGCTATCACTTCCCACGATGCATCATAGTTTTCTTTGTCCCTTTCTCTCCTCATTTGCTCTGCCATCAGCTTGGAGTCTTTAGACTTTTGATTTTCCCATCTATAGAAAAGAAAACAAAGCTTCTTGTTCTCTGAAAGCTTCTCCACTTCCTTTCCTTCCTTCTTGCAAGTCTCTGGACTGTTTGTGGGCGTGTGGTAGAAGCTGGAAATGATATTACGGGGTGTGTGTGCATGCATGCATGGGCACACACACACACCCACACACACACACACACACAGAGGCACACACTAAAAGAGTTAAAAGTCCATTTATGCCCATGTGGTGCACACCTTTAATCCCAGCAATTGGGAGGTAGAGGCAGACGGATCTCTGTGAGATGGAGTCCAGCCTGGTCTACATGAAGAATTCCAGACCAGTTGGGGCTACAGGGAGCCTGCCTCAAGAAGACTGAAAAAAAGTCAGTTTATACAATAAAATATTTGCAATTATATATTTATATATCTCAATTATACAGATAACTTTTACAATTCAATAATAAGAACACAAACAGCCTAATTACAGAACTGGCAAAAGATGCGAATAGATATTTTTTTCCCCCAAAGTAGCTGTACAAATGGCCAGTAAGCATGTGAAAAGATGCTCCAAGTCATTAGCCACCAGAGATATGCAAATCACAACCACAATGAAGTACCACTTTGCACCCACCAGAAGAGCTGCAATCCGAAAGACAAGCAGAAGGTTTGGTAAGGATGTGGTAAATGAAGGCCTCTGACTGTGCTGTGGAAAGAAACCAGGGCAGCTACTTTGGCTAAGAGTCTGAGAGTTCCCAAAAGAGTACCTATAGATTGAATATGGAACCCAGCAATTCTACTCCCAGGTACGTATTCAGGAGAAATGACAGCACTTATCAGCACACAACTTGTGAATATTTACAGAAGTATTAGTTTTAGTAGCCAAGACGTAGGCACACTGTGAATGTACATCAGCTGCTAAATGGATAACCAAAATGTGATGTCCATGCAGTGGAACATTATTTGCCCATAAAACGCATGAGAAGAATTAAATATTCATGCATATACTAAATCACAGACTAACTTTGAAAACATTATTCTAAGTGAAAGAACCAGTCCCAGAGGACACATATTACTTATTTTTATCAATAAAAATCCCCAGAATAGGCCAATATATATGTGAAAGAAAGAAGATTAACAATTGTCTAGGGTAGAGAGTAGAAAGCAGGGTGTGGTTTAGGAATGATTGAACTGTACGTAAATTGGTTATGGTGATCACTGTACAACTTGTGAATTACTCAAAACCAATGAATTTTATACTTTATACATAAGTGAATGGTATGGTTGTGAGTTCTATTTCAATAAAGCTGTTGTGCTTATTTTACGTTTATTTATTTATTTTCACTTGGATGCAGAGTCTTACTCTGTAACCTAGCTAGCCTGGACCTCATAGCCAGTCTTGAACTCACAACAGTTCTCCTGCTTCAGCATCCCTTGTGCTCAGATTATATGTGTGTGCCACCAAGTGTGGTTTCAGTTTATATACTTAAAAAAACAAACAAACAAACAAAAAAAACACTAACAAGGGCTCTGCCCTTGTGGAAAACATAATATTTTGGGTGAGACATTAGCCCAATAATTACATCAAAAGATAACCAGAGGCTGGAGAGATGGTGCAGCAGTTAAGAACACTTCCTGCTCTTTCAGAGGACAGGGGTTCAGTTCCCAGCACCCACCTCAGGTGGTTCACAGCTGCCTGTAACTCTAGTTCCAGGGGATCCAACACACCCTCTTCTGGTTTCTGTGAGTACTTGCGCACATGTAGCATACGTTCACACACACACACATACACATACACATTTAAGAAAAAAGATCTCCAGTTATAAATTCTGGTAAGTGTTATGTAGGGAACGACTGAACATAATGCAGAAGAATGGTACGAGGTGAGTGGTGCCTGGAGACAAGGTGGTAGTAAAGCTATCACATTCAAGGATTCCAGAGACCTCTATGTGGCTTGAACAAGGGTCCTGTTCGTGCTGATGTGACCATGTAGGTGTGAGCAGTTTTTGGCTCATGTAGAAGCCGTACAGTTTCAAAGATCTAGGGTGCTGCCCTGGCCTTCCCCGGGTGCAGCTTTTGAGGTGCCCGCTGTGAGGAGGGGAAGGTCGATAACTCATCACCTCAATTCCCAGGTAGAACAGGGTCACGTGAGGCTAGGAAATGGAGTCCTTCTGTCAGGAGTGCGTGTTCCCTGGGCATTCTGTGACACAGATGTGGACACTGGGTCTCTGCCTTCAGTGGTCCTGCTGAGAAAGTGACACAGAAAGTCAGAACCTCAGAATGAGTTGGCATCAAGAAGAGTTTTCCAGGCCAGGGACACCTTATGAGGGTGATAAGGCAAGAAAGAGCATCTATCACATCATTGATTTCTTTTGTTATGTACTCCAGGCGGGCCTTGAACCCACAATTTTCCTACTTCACCTTCCTAAGTGCTAGGATTACAGCCTTGCATCACATGTCCAACATGCTTAATGATTATTGATGCATTTGCTCGTCATGCATCCCAGATGCTTATGAGTCATGAGTGTCCATCTAGGGCAGGCAGTGGCTCTGGACTTACCAGGCATTTTCTCTTGTGTCTTACAGGGCTGGCTGGGCCTGGCCTGTGTGCCTTCTCTGGAGAGTCTATGTGTATCCTCAGCTTTGAGAACTGAATTCCATGGGTTGTATCAATGTCAGACCTGTGAAGTTCAGTTCTTCAGCTGGGATAGCTCTGTCATCGTGGACCTGAGGGACACTGGAGGGAACAGATCCTGAAGGCCTTCTGCAGGCTCCAAGGAACTTGAAGACCAGAGAGAGTGAAGGGTGGAGCTGCAGGCCTGTGGGGACCCATGGACTGAGTTGATGTATGTTCATGTCTGTCACTATGCTAAAATATCCTGACAAGAAGCAATCTGGGGAAGGATTTATTTGGCTTACAATTCCGGGTTATGGTCTGCCATTGTGGAGAAGTCAAGACAGGAGCTTGAAGCAACTTAACATTTCCACAGTGATGAACAGAGAGAGAATGAATGGGTGCATGCATACTCCTGATCAATCCAGTCTGGACTTACACAGCTCAGGATCCCCCGCCTAGGGAATGGTGCTGCCTTCAGTGGCCATGTCTTCCATATCAATTAATATAATCGAGACAGTTCCACACAGACATATGTGCACAGTTTAACTTGGTCTAGACCATCCTTGGTTGAGACTTTCTTTCCAGGGGTCTCTACACTGTGTCAACTGTGTCTAGACAGTTAACACTAACCAGCATCGTGTAGAAAGCCCTCCTCTGGTTGGGAACAGCCTTGCATCCTATGAACAGTCTCAGCAAGTGTTCTCACTGCTGCTGTGACTCTTGTTTACATTTACTGATGATTTAAGATGAGTCAGGTATGGAGGGGACTAAGTGCTGTACATGCTGTTATAGGAGACACTTGGGAAACATCACTTTACTGAAGCTTGAGGTGCACAGAATCACACAGTGATTCTTCCCCGTTCTCTTTATGGGATCAGATGGAATTAATTGTATGTGACAATTATTCTTCAGCATAGACTGTTGATGTGCCTGGCTGTTCCTTTCAGATGAGCGGTGAAAATGGACGAGGACCACAGCCACACCCCTTTGCGATTCTCTCATCCCTTTATGTGAACCTGTACTTTCTCACCTGCTTTAACACACAAGGGCTACAGTGTCCTTTTGGTTTCTTAACAAGGCAAAAGAAGTTGTAATTAGACTCTACTGTAACCTCTAGTTTTTCCCAGGGACAAGGATTATGAGACTTTGCAGGGCCCCTCTATTTGGGGACATAGTCAACTGAATGCTGGGGCTCAAGTCTTTCTGCTGCCCTCCTCTGTCTCCGAGTTCATTGGGTCTGTACTGAGCCTTGGGGATGGGTTTTCTTTTTCTTTTCTTTTTTAAAGAATTTTTATTTTTATTTGTACAAGTGTTTGAATTGCTGGAATGTTACATGTGTAGTGCTTGTGAAGGACAGAGAGGGTGACAAAGCCACTATGTTGGTACTGGAAACCAAACCGAGGTGCCCTGGAAGAAGAGCAAGTGCTCTCAGCCCCTTAGCCACCTCTCCAGCCCCTTGGGTTTGTTTTGATGATGATGGTTTCCACTTTTAGGCACGGGGCTGGGAGCTTTGGAAGTAATACCTGGACTTCATGGGGCTTTTGACTTGATGGAGAATCAGGAGCTTTTTTGGAGCTCATCTTTGATTCACTGCTGTGTCTTGGTTTCCTTCTCATGAATGTCCATTAATGAAAGTATAGTCTGCTCTAGAGAAAGGAGGAAGTCTGAGGCAGGAGACTTTATAATATGCACATGCTCAATCTTTCATCTTAGTGACACTGTTCTTTACTGAGTACCTACTTTTCACCAGCCCTTAAGCTAAGGGCTGTATAATTTTAGTGAATCTTACCAAGCTTCATCTAGGAAATGGGGACACATTAACAAAAGTATGTATTAGTTACTTTTTCTGCTGTGATAAAATATTCTGGTAAAAGCAACTTAAAGGGAGGAAGGGTTTATTTTGACTGAAAAGCAGAGTTCATCATGGTGGGTAAATCATAGGGCAGGAGCTTGGGAAGATGGTCACTTACATCTATAGTCAAGAACAGAGAACAACAGATGCTCATGGCACATCTAGGTTCCTCCTTTTTATATAGTCCACGATCCAAGTCCAGGGAAAGGTGCCACTCTCCTTCAGGATGGCTTTCCCCACCTCAGTTAAATTATGATAATCCCTCACAGGCATGTTCTGAAGCTAATGTAGTCGAAATCTCTCATAAGTATGCCTAGAGGTGAGTCCCTTGGTGATTTCAGATCCTGACAAATTGACACCACCAATCACCACAAATACCAAGTTAGAAAAATCTAGCCACATTCTACAGATGGGATGGGGGTGTCTGGCGACCACTCCCTGGGCTCTGCAAATCCAATCAAGGGCCTCCCCTATCCTTCTCACTCTACCCACTTCTGCCCATGCTTATCAGACCCTTAGCAGTGACTCATCCTAGAACCAGAACTGAATCTCAACTGAGTCTGGAGATTGGTGTGGTGTCTGTAGTCCCAGACTGCTGAGAGGCTTAGGGTTTAAACCAGAAACTCTGGGTTCAGCTTGCCTGTGTTGTGGATGCTTCCTGAGATCCAGAGTTCTGATTTTCTACAAAAAAGATCATCCTTATTACAGCTGCATGTTCCTAAAGCCGACCTGATAACTGACGCACTAACCTTGTACCTGTGACAATTTACTATGTAAAAGAATGCTTCCGGTAGATGTGGTAGCACACGCTTTAGTCCCAAGCACTCAAGAGGAAGATCTCTGTGAATTTGAGGCTAGCCTGGTCTACATAGTGAGTTCTAGGCCAGCCAAGGCTATAATACAGTGAGACCCTGTCTAAAAGAAAAGCTTCTAGAGTCGGGAGTGTAAGCTCAGCAGTTAGTATGTTTGCCTAGCAAGGTTCTGGGTTCTGTCTCCAGCACCGAAAAAAGAAAAAGAAAGAAAAAGTAAAGGCACAAAAACCTTCATTTAAAAAGAGGATGTGTGTGAAGATTCCCGTAAATAGTCCATTTGCCAAAGAGTTTTGAAGTTGTATTTGCTTTTTCAAAACTTACTGTAGGAACTGGAGAGATGTGGTTAAGAGTGCTTCCTGTTCTTGCAGAGGACCTGAGTTTGGCTCCCAGTACCCACCCTGGGTGGCTTGCAGCTGCCTGTAACTCCAGTTCCAGGGGATATAACACCCTCCTCTGTCCTCTGAAGCTACCTGCACATGTTTACACACACACACACACACACACACATACACACACACACACACACACACAGACACAGAGGCATGTATACACGTATACATTGAAAAAAATATTGGATGTAAGTGAAAAAAAATCAGGTTATACCATAGCTCATATTCTACATTTCAATTTATGTGAGACTATAAATTATAGGGGATTATAAATTATAAAAATGAGGATATTGAAAGGTGATCAGCAATTTATTAGCAGATTTTTCTCCAGGGTAGGATTTGAGATACGTTTTCCTTTCTTTGTATTTTTCTTTACTGTTTGATTCCTACTCTGAACATACTGAATTAAAATAAATTATTGTAGAAAACAACCTACAGTTGTGCTGACTCCAAAAATTATTGGGGCCTGCATCTGCCAGATGCAGAGGTGGCTCAGGGATGAATGGTATATTGTTCTGTGAAAGAGGGGGGCACAGGTGATATGTACCATGATTGTTTTTTAGTGTATGTGTGCACAAATGTATGGAGGTCTGAAATCAACACTGTGAATCTTCCTGTATCAATTTCTATTTTATTCAGCAAGGCAAGGTCTCTGGTGGGATCTGGAGTTCTCCAGGTCTGGCTCGTCCAGCTAGCCAGCTTGCCCAGGGATCCCATGTCTCTGTCTTCTGAGTGTTTTAATTATAGGCAGCTGCCGTGCCTGCCCAGCTTTTGATGTGGGTTCTGGGGATCTGAACTTTGGTCCTCGCAGTTTGGTGGCAAGTGTTTTATCCACTAAACCTCTCCCCAACCCTGTAGGATGATTTAAAAAAATGTTTTATTATTTTTTTTAATTTTATGTGTATGTATACATGTGTGTAAGTACACCCATGTTGTGCAATGCCTGTGGACGTCAGAAGAAGGCATCAGATCCCCTGGAACTGGAGTTACAGATGGTTGTTAGTCAGTCACCATGTGGGTGCAGGGTGAACCTGGGTCCTCTGCAAGAGCAGTCAGTGCTCTTAACTGCTGATCCATCTCTCTAGCCCCATGTGTGCTGATTTTTTTTTAAAACACATTTCCTGGATCCACTGAATAAAAAACTGGGTGGAGGTCCAGCAATTTATGATTCAGGTGTTTGCCTGACTCATGTATTCTAAAATATTAGTAACTGTTGTGTCCACCAAAGGATGTCCCTATTCGGTGGGACTGAATTGAAGTCTGTGGAGATCTGAAAGATGCTGACCCACACAAGCATGCGTACAAAAAAACTTATCTCTGAGCACTGAGGAATGGGGCCACAAAATTTAGAGAGTACTGTTACCGATTTCTACCAATGAACACATAATCTCCAAGTTCCTTTTTTGTTGGCGAATCTTTTCTTTGACCATCTCATACATGTGTGGTGTATTTTGGTTCCAGTCTCTCCTTGCCAGTCTCTAATCTCCCCTTCATCCCTGTTTCTGTGGTCTGTCCTCTTCTCTACAGGCATCTTTCCTGCCCTTTAATTTTGCTTTTTGACTTTTACTGATTTTAGCCAGGACGGTCTGTGTGGCCATGGGTTTGGGGTTTGGGCTCACTGTTTGATGCACGACTGAAGACAATGGCTGTCCCTTTCCCAGAACCCATCAGTAGCTAGTAGTTTCACAGAGATTGAAGTTGTTGCCGAGTCCCTGTCCCTTTCCGTGACCCCTTCACTCATCCATGACTGACTTTTTCAGCCTCAGGCTTGTACAGGTCCAGGTCCAGTGCAGACAATCTCAGTTGCTATGATCTCTTAAGATGAAGGATTTAATGTGTATCAAATTACCTGAAAGAGCTGTTGATGAAGGTAGGTCCTAGGTCCCTCCCCAACCCAGGGTTGCTTCTACAGGGATCTGTCACTTTAACCATCACCTGGGATGGATTCCAGCGAGCAGTTTCTAGGACAACACTGTATCCATATGTTCATTCTTTCCAGTTCTGCCTTCCCTTTACTGCTGTGATGGATGGAGTCTCAGGAGCAGATTCGTCATCCTCCGCTCTGTGCTTCGGGAGAGCAGCTCAGATACTGCTGGAGAGGAGTCTCGGGAGTAATGATAACCATAATGGAAATATTGATTTGCTGACCTCAGATAACAGGGAAGGGTGTGATTTATCAGCTCACACTGATGGGCTGCATGGGAAGTTGGACGCTCAGTGGTAGGAGTATCCATTGTTCCTCCAGGTTGCTATGACCCAGTGGTTTGGGGACATATCCGCTTAGCACCCAACTCCTTGCCCTTTGAAAGGAAGATTCCATTTTCATATATATATATTTTTAATGTGGAAACTCTCTTGCTCTCTTTTCTTTTAATATTTCAGGGAGGCAGCTCCAAGCTGGGGTGTGTATGTGGTCAAAAATCTAGAGAAAGCACTCTGGGCTGGGAGGTAGGGATCTGGCATCCTGCCCAGTTCCTCTTTGCTCTTCTTTGAACCAAGTTGATTTTTACAACAGTTTCAGAAGGAAGTTCTACTCTTGTCTCTTGGGGACCCTTCCAAGTAGAAGAGCAAATTGTGACTCTTTTAAAAGAAGGCTTTTTTTATTTATTTGTTGATAATTTCATATATGTATACAATGTATTTTTATTGTATCCACTTCTGGCTCGCTCTTCCTTCCTCTCCTCCCAGACTCCCCAACAGGTTCCTCTCCTGTCTTCATGCCCTGTTATTTTTTTAATAGTCCACTGAGTACGATTAGTATTGCCCACATGCACATGGGGGTGGGGCCAAGCATGGGCAACCAATCAATAGCCACACCTCTCCCAGCAGCCATCTGCTGCCAATAGCACTTCAGCTAAGGGTGGGCCTCATGAACCCTTCACTCATCCATGTTGGACTGTTGAGGGGCTTGAAGTTGCACAAGCCTCGTCCAGGTAACCATAGCTACAGTAAGTTCATGAGTGCAATGGCCATGTCATGTCCCGAGGACAGCATTTCACAGTGCTCCTCTCCCTACGCCTGCTCTTACATTCCTTCCATCCCCTCTTCCACAATGCTGTCTGAGCCTTGGTGGAGTCTAACTGTGATTCTCGAGAAGATTTCGATGACACAGCAATCTCCCCTCCCCTCCCCCACTCTCGTATATCCTTCCTCCACTGGATTTCATGCATTCTGTTATATACATTAAAATTCATTGAGTCAAGTTAGTGAACCCAGATATCCCTCAGTGTAGTTCATTCACTGGGGTCTAGTCAGCCTATCTAGAGTCTCTCCCTTAAAGAGGATCAAGTCTCCCTTACCCAGCAGTAATCAACCGCCAATAATTCTTTGGCTAGGGTTGGGGCCTGCGGCCCATTTCGCCAGTTCTATGCTGAGTTTTTTCTGATTGATTTGCATGGGCCTTGTGCATGCTGACACCATTGCTGTAAGTTCATAGGAGCAAGTTCCCAGGAGCCTGTAAAACTCAGTTTCCTTTGGTCATACGTAGTTCTGCTTATTATATGTTCTGTTATTTGGAATATGGACAGTTTACAAAACCAAGAAGGTAAAAAATTACTCATAGATTACCATTTGGGGTTCTTTTGTTTTTCCTTTAAGGTAATTTTCACGTGCTGACTCCGCTTTTGTTATTTAGCATTTTATCATAAGCATGTCTTTATGTTATGCGGCTTGTTTTTGCTTTTTAAATGGCTGTAATGTGTGTTTGTGGAGTGGCCACACATTCTGAACTTGGGCTCTTTACTTCCAACTCTGTTTGTCTGAATATCTATCAATTAATCAATCTATCTTTACCTATCATCTATCTATAATCTATCCATCATCTATCTAACTATATCATTATCTATCAATCATTTATCTATGTATCATCTATCATCATCAATTTTTATCTTCTATTATCTCTCTATCATCTGTATATAAAAACCACAAAACTGCCTCTATTTCCTTTTAAAATATTTGTTGACAGTTTCATACCTGTGTACATTAATCACATTCACCCCCTCCCCCCACTTTATTTTGCTCTCATTTCTCTGGGCATTTTTGTGATGACTCCTGGCAAAGAAGAACAGCTTAGTACCTTCTTATCTGTTAATGTCCCGCACTGCTGTATTGAGGGCATACTGTGTGCCAAGCTATTTTAAGAGTCGGGACAAGTTCTCATCGAAGCTTCCATCTCCCACATCTCTGTTAGGCCTTGCTATCATTCCCATGATGCGCAGAGAGAAGTGTTGGAATGCCTTTGTGCAGCTCAGACCTCATCAGAGCAGTTTCTTTGTGCAGTGGATGGCAGTTAACACAGAATATCACAGCTAGTCCAGGTATAGAGAATATGACCCTGTGGAGGTACAGGGACCATCATGGAAGAGTGGTGGAAAAACTGTAAGAGGTAGATGTTGGGGAGACCTGGGCAAAATGCTGTTCTCTGGACAGGGCAGGACCACTGCACTCATGAACTACAGCAGCTGTGGATGTCTACACAGGACCTGCACAAGATCAAGGCAGTCAACATTCTGGCATGGAGCGGGGAGGGGTTCATGAACCCTCAGTCCTTAGCTGAGGAATGTTTGGTTTCTGATGGCTATTAGGAGAAGGAGAGTCCATTTTCTTTAAGGGCATGGCTCCTGGTAGGTTTCCCATGCTCCAGTAGATGACCCAACAACTGTGAGTATCTGGGCAGCATGAATTGGACTGGATGAGTTATAGAAACAACAACAAAAGAAGACATGAGGGCTGGAGAGATGGCTCAGCGACTAAGAACACTGGCCTTGCAGACCAGGGTTTGAATCCCAACTCCCACATGTGGCTAACAACCATCTGTAGTTCCAGTTCCAGGAGACACTCTCTTCTGTCCTCTGCAGACACAGGTACACTGACACAAGCAGGCAATACCCTCCTACACAAGAAAAAGAAAAATCAAAAAGAAGAAAATAAAAAATTAACAAAGAAAGACATGAAATTGGGAGGGGGGACAGAGGGTAGGGGTGGGCCCCAGAAAAGTGGGGGGCGAGGTGAATGTGAGCAAAGCGCAGTGTATGCATCTATAAAATTCTCAAAGACCCAATAAAATATTCTGTCAAAATAATGCATGCTTTTGTTTAGAGTGAAAGATGTGGTTTGAATATGGCAACTGCGCACATGGGTTTAGAGGCTTGGTCAATGCGTGCTGTGGTCACTGCAGTCTTCTATTGAGGCTCTTGGTTTTAAAATAGCTGTGGCAGTTCAGGACATTGCCTTCTGACTTAGCCAGGAGAAATAGGAAAATAAATAGTCCCCACTAGGCCCCCAATATATATTGAAGGCCTAACTCACTCTCTGTATCTGGACACGGTGTCCTTTGGAGGTAATTCTGGTGAATGAGGTCATAAGGGCGGGACTCTAGTTCTGGTCTATGGCAACTACAGTCATAGAATATGGGAGGAGCTGGGTGTGCTAATGCATGCCCCTAACCCACCTCAGGAGGCAGAGGCAGGATGATTGTGAGTTGAGGCCAGCCTGGGCTACATAGTGAGAGTGCGAACACAGTAAGAAGCCACTGTCCACAGTCACAGATAGGATCCTCTCCAGAGTCTGGCTGTTCTAGCACTTGGGTCTGACTTCAGCCTCCCAACTCTGAGAATTCCTTTGGTTTTGTCCTGGTAGCTGAACTTAGACAACTGGCTGCCAAGAGACATTCACCAATGCAAGTGCTGACCTTCACCTCCTGCTCCACACAGAGGCCAACCATCAATGGGGATCTTCTGTTTCTCATTTCTCTGGCCTGGATGGGAGGTGGCCCAGTGCCTGTGAGGCCTCAGCTCCTCTCTGAACATAGTACCTGCTAATGTCTCCCCCGAGTAATTGGTGCCACCATGAAGTGCTGTTAAATAGAAGTGGCTTCAAATGTCTTTTATTTGCGGTGTGTCCACTGACCCTTTATTTTTAATTTTTAATTTTTGGCTTTCATCAACTTGATAATAAACCTGAAACTCGTGGGGTTTGGATGAGCAAGTTGGGACACAGGAGTGGAGGATCAGTGAGCACTGGGTCTGAAGACAGCTCTACCGTTCTGTACCACGCCCAGCACCCAGTGCTTCTCTGCAGGTGATCTGAGCAAGGGATCACACAGCGAAGCTGTTGAAAATGACAGCGGTCCCTTGCTAGCCTAACCAGTGGGGCTTCAGAAAGAATCTACTATGTACTGTTATCTTTCAGTTGTGGCTAGTTCCAGAGAAATTCAAAATGGCAATTCTTGTTGCTGGGCATATATTAATGCATAAAATGACTAGTGCTGTTTTAATGAAACCGATATTCTAGTAAGTGAAGATTTCATATATATATTTAAAAAATATTTTTATTTTAGCTGGGCGTGGTGGTGCATGCCTTTAAGCCCAGTACGTGGGAGGCAAACGCAGGAGGATCTCTGTGAGTTCAAGCCCAGCCTGGTCTACATAGCTAGTTTCAGGTCATCAGGGACTACAGGGAGACCCTGTCTCAAAAAGAACAAAATAATTATTTTGTTTTTTTTTAATGTGTGTGTGTTGCCTGCATGTATGTAACTGCACTTATACCATGCAGTCCCCATGGAAATCAGAAGAGGGTGCTGGATTCCCCGGAACTGGAGTTACGGAAGGCTGTTAGCCGATATGTGGGTGATGGGAAATTGAACCTGGGTCCGTTGCAGAAGCAACCAGTGCTCTTAACTGTTGAGCCATTTCTCCAGTCAGGGAGGGTTCATATATAAAACTGGATTTCTGACTTTTTTGAGTCAGGGTCTTGCTTCATAGCCTAGACTAATCTCAAATTTGCAATCCTCCTGCCTCAGACTCTAGATTCTGGAATTACTATTATGTGCCATCATGCCTGGGTAGATTGTTTGCTTTTTAAAGTTTCAGAAGAATGGATGATTTTGGGCTGGCTGTTCTTCATGAAAACCATCATCTAGCTTCAGGGAGCCAGACCGCCCCTCCCCCCACCCCCAGCTGCCATAGATGTGGCTGTGTCTTGAGCTCTGTAGTCTTCACATTCCTTGCCCATTGGTAGTTGTCTCACTTGAGCCACTTGTGTACTGGTTTGTTTTTATCAACTTAACACAAACTAGAGACAGCTGGAAAAAAGGACCCTCAACTGAGGAATTTTCCTCATGGGATCACCCTGTAGCTGTGTCTGTGGGGCATTTTCTTAATTGGAAATCGATGTAGGAGGTCCTAGCTGATTGTGGGAGGCACTATCCCTAGGCAGGTGGGCTCGTGCCGTATTAAGAAAGGTAGTTGAGCAAGCCAGGCAGAGTCAGTAAGCAGTGGTCTTCTGTGGTCTCTGCTTCAGTTCCTGCTTCCAACATCCTGCTGTGAGTTCCTGCCTTGGCTTCTCTAGATGATGAACTATAAACTGTAAGTCAAAAAGATTCTTTCCTGTTCAACTTGGTTTGGGTCAGTATTTTATCACAGCAATGAAAAGCAAAGCAGAACAACATGAAATCTCAGTGGAACAGACGATAATGTTAGTAGTAGTATTGGTACTATTATTGATTGTCATTAAGGAGCTGCAGTGATCATCCAGGGACTTTCAACCCAGGAGGTAGAAAGGGGCTGGCAACAGGATTCCAAGCAGCCCCTGGCACCGTGCAAAACAGTGATTCGGGAGGGAGGAACACAGAAATGTCACCAAGCAAAAACAAAAAACATTCAACCCATAGAAGATCAAATTAAACTGGTGTATCAGCAGGAAACAGATGGCACCCTTGAATTAGGATAACTCAAGTCGAGTTTCATAAAGAAACTATTTACAAGGCGTGGGTAGAGTGTAGGGAAACCACAAGGCGCAGGGGTGGAATCTCAGATTAGTAACAGTTGGCTGGTTACCACCTCTAGGCCCTTAAGGCAGATGAGGGGGTGGGTTCCAGGAAGCAGGGAGAGCGGCAAGACTCTCGGGTGGCTGCCTTGTTGGAGCGCAGGTCTTCGGCTGTGGAATGCTGTCAGCTCAGAGGACCCCATGAGAGGGAGCCTTGAGAACGCACCATTCTCACTCCGAACTTGCTCTACCTTTTCCGGGCTCTCCTTCATGTAGCTAAAAGCAGAAATTTCTTGTTCTTAAAGAACCAGAGCTGCCATAAACCCTTTTCTCTGGGAAAATTTATGGCTGTGGGGAAGATGGAGAGCTGCGTGATGATGGATCTGTGCAAACAAATCTTGCTGTGATAGTCCTTATCTCTATTACTTTCCCATACATTCGGCCTCCCATGTTCTCCCATCAGGAAGCCCCAAACCCCGTTTCCTTTATGTTACCATTCTTCTACATATGTAGTCCTTTGTG
The DNA here is from genome assembly GCA_035773235.1 of Eospalax fontanierii. Taxonomy (NCBI): domain Eukaryota; kingdom Metazoa; phylum Chordata; class Mammalia; order Rodentia; family Spalacidae; genus Eospalax; species Eospalax fontanierii. The sequence goes on from CM069546.1 coordinate 16,064,699, forward strand.
GAGATGCTCTAAAACTCTCAAGCCTAGCCACTTCTGTGGATTTCTTCCTCATCTATGAACCCCTGTCCTGTTCACACATAAAACTCAGAGGACATCTCTGGAGTCCGCTCTCTTCTTTTACCATTCGAGTTCTGGGGATTGAACTCCTGTCATCAGGCTTGACAGGCACTTTTACTCAATAAGCCATCTTGCCAGTCCCCACTTGTTTTTAACATCTTCCTTTGAATTCTCTTTTGGAACAGGAAATATTGTCTTTGTAGGTAATGTTGATTTTGTCAGTTGTGTTGAAGTTTCTGACTTTCAGAGAGCAGTTTCTAGTGAGGGGCTTCTTTCTCTTCTGTCCCCTCCATTTCCCATATTTTTCTGCCTCTTCAAACCTCTCTTGAACCAAAAGAACAGAAGAAAATTCTCCCCTGTAAGTGAGGATGGGTAGGGAAGAAATAAAGATGGAGATGAATTAAAAGCCCGCTTCCACAGGGCTCCTTCCCCTGTATTTGTCAACCTCGGCTTCCAGAAAGATCCCACAGCAGAGTCCTGCTTTGCAACACATTCCATTTTGGTGACTTCCAAATAGACCATTGGCTGATCCAAGCAGGATGGCTTCTTCCTCCTGCTTTTTTTTTTTTTTTTTTTTATATAAGAGTGGCAGAGAGCACAGGTGACCTTTTAGAAAGCTGAATCTTAACAAACCCACGGCAGGCCTGTCCTTTTGCAAATTCTCTCAAATCTATTCAGCTTAATCCTTGTCAAATGCTGTGTATTCTGCTAAACAGGGTCATATATTCCTAACACAAAACGAACATTTTCAGAATTCGCTGTTTCTAAAATCCACTGGCCCATGGCTTGAGATCTTTAGCAAAGTATATTTCTGTCAGTGTATTTCAATCATCTTCAGGGTGACATTTCCTGCAGCCCACCCAGGGGCTTTTATGAATATTGCTGCCAACGTGAGTTACAGGAACAGACCAAGAAGCACATCAGATGACATTTTCACAGTCAAATAGTCTAGAAACCTAGCACCCCTGGTACAGAAACAAAATGCTTGTGAGAAAAAAACGGGGATGGTGAAGTTCCTCAGTTCCTGGAGTGAATGATTTGTCCATTCAGACTTGGTGACCGCATCCACATCCTCTACTGTTGATTGGATTGCTAGGGCCATATGCTGTGATTCTGACCAATAGGCTGAAAGAAGTCTGCTGCAGGTGTTTCTAGCATAGGTTGCAGCTAAAAGGAATCACATGGTAAGAAACAGTGGCCTCTTCTTTGGACTGGGGCTGTAGGGTGATGATGTGCAGGAGCTAGGTTGCATACTGAGGATGCCATTAGTGAGCTACTGTGATAGCCAACCCAGTCCTGTGCTACCTCACATTGTACTTTGAAGCCTGCAGTTGCAGGAAGCTTTTGTCTTCGTGCACCTTACATTGGCCTGAAATTCATGTGTTGGAGGGGATGGAGAAGGGCAGTTGAAGATTTTAAGATATTTTCTTATTTTGTTGATGAAAAAGTAAGAGGCATGCAAAAAGTCAATCAAAATGGGAATGCTAAGAATAGAAACTAGAAGTCTATACTCTCCCTCTTAATCACATATACCAGTGTAATACTAAGAAATGACGGGTCAGGGTAGGCAATCCTAAGTGTAAAACTTGGTCTTTTGTGTAAATACACATGGATTTATCAACTCTTAGATAACTTAAAAATCCTGACTATAGATATAATTGTTTTAACCCAACAGAAGTGGTGGGTCTTAAAAAATAATGTGACTTATAGGTAACTATGCATGAACCTCTGGCTTCCATGTTTAGTCAGTTTCACCCAGAAAGCTTAGATGCTCAGGGAAAACCGTGGCACTGTGAAGGGACGTGGAGTTTGGGGTCACCACACCCTAGCTGTGAGACTGTGGAAAGTTATCAAACCATTTATGACCTCAGTCATTTGATTTCTCTGAAAAAGAGATAAGAAAACTCACCTTTTTCTGGGCCTGGTGCTGTACACCTAGCATCTAGGATGCAGGGGCAGGAGGATCGCACATATGAGGTGAGCTTGGGACTCTATGCCAAAGCAAATAAGCGGAATGTGGTGGCACCTGCCTGTAGTCCCAGCACTTCGGAAGCTGAGAGAGCAGGATCAGAGTGGGTTCAATACCAGCCTCTGAATCCCGTCTTGGAAGATCAAACCAAACCAAGCCTTCCCCAAAGGCAAAGCAAATAAAACGGAACAACAAAACCCCACAAACAATAAACGAATCTCTTGAAGGTATCAATGGTTATGAATAATGTATTAAAGCATCCCTCATCCCAAATAATTATTCACGGAACAGCAGCTGTAGTTTGGGAAGAGGAGCTGCCTCCATGAAACGGTGTGGCTATCTGGGTTTCCTTGCTGTGGACACAGTGGACCAAATTGCATATGTACTATTAGTCTACCATAATGTCTTGAATTTAGGAAGCAGTTGCTCCCCAAATGCCGCAGAAGAGCCCATCGGGGGAAAAAATTGAAATCCACCTTTATGTCAGCCTTGAAAAGAAGATAACTTACCCGTTTAACCTCCATTTCATGGGAAGATGGCCTGCAGGCAAAATTTGAGCAATTTATCACAGGAGCTGGAAAAAGACATCATTCATATTAAGATCTCAACAGACTGGAGTGATGGGCTAAATGAAATAAGATGAACTGTTTTACGGAAAATTGCAACATTTATCTATTGTGTTCCATTCCTTTTTCTTTTTCTTCTTACTGTACAATAGAGAATGGGGGAAATAGCAGGCTTCTCTGTGACTGAAGTTTGGTGTGAAGCCGCCATATAATCTGGCTTTCTAAACAAGTAAAGTAATCCTGGCCCTTATAAAGAGAAGAGGAAAGTCAGAAGGAGGAAGGAGCTAACTCTTCTCAGCTTGCCTCCGCAGGCTCTCACAGTAGGAGGCTGGTGCCACTTGCCATTGACTATAGTTGTAGCCTTTGAGTGCTTCCAACAGGGCTTCAGGCAATCAGGCATTTTTGGATGGAGCTGCCATACAAGATATTGCAGGCCAATGGACTGTGGCCCCCTCGCCCCGCCAAATTGCCGTCTACAGAGCATGTCATGTTGCATTATGCCATGTGGTCCAGCCTTTTACAAGTTACAAAAGTGTGGCTAAGGATCCAATTTAGAGGCTGCTTTGGGTACAAATGGATTTGTTTTTGGGAACTTGGCCTGGGAAAACACTCGCAAGCAAATCACACAGTGGGTGGCAAATCCCGAAGCTGAAATGTTCACAGAGGGAGGCCATGCGGTGGCAGAGGCCAAGGGAAGAGGTGAGGACACTAAGGGGAAACAAGAATGAGGAAGTAGGACTTGGTTAGCGGAGGGGAAGCAGAAGCAGTAGAAGAGGCAGAATGAGCTGGAGACTCGGTTCTGCTGCTGAGGAACTGGCAGCGCCCCTCGGAGAGCTGTGGAGAGCTGTGGATACTTTGTCGATACTTTGTTGTCTCCACTTTTTCCCAAGAGGCTTTCACCGCATCTTGAACTTTAGGTTCTTATGTCTGTCATTAAAACACCTCTTCCTGTTTGAGGTGTCCCGAGGGAGTACCTGTTCTTTGAAGCCCTGAACAGAGTCTATTGAAGGTTTCATATTGATGAACTAGGAAAGGGCCCCAAGAGATAGATTAGGAGGTCTTGGAGGCCCTGGAGGTCTTAAGAGGATTGAGGATGTTTGTGTGGAGCAGTGGTTTTCAGAGTGGGATCCTCAAATGCAGCAGTAACATCTGGGAGCTGTAAACTAACCTCCCTCCCTCCCTCCCTCCTTCCCTCCCTCCTTCCCTCCCTCCCTCCCTCCCTCCCTCCCTTCCTTCCTTCCTTCCGGTTTATTTTATGTGTATGAATGGTTTACTTGCATGTACTTAATTGCACCTGTGGGTGTAATGCCTGAGGAAGCCAGAAGAGGGCATCAGGTCCCCAGAAAAATGGAGTAACCCATGGTGGTTAGCTACCATGTGGGTTCTGGGAACCAAACCCAGTCATCTCTCCAGCCTAGGGAGTTATAAATTTCTAGGTTGTATTCCAGACTTAGTGGATGAGAAATTCTGGTGGGGTGAGTCTAGCACTATGTGGTTCCACAAGAGCTTCCCATCTGATGCTCAAATTTGAGAGCTGTTACTCCATAGAAGAGAAGACACAGGCAGAACATGAATGTGGAGTGAAGGTCTTTAGTAAGAGACCAGAAAGTGGCTCTGGTTCCCATTAAGAGTTTACACAAGCATGGTGCCAGCCAAGGAACGCTGTAACCGAGCACCCCAGAGATGCATGCAGACTGGCACCCTATGACCTGACCCTTCAGTGAATCAGGACTGCCTTTGTTTGTGTGACAGATATTGTACAACTGGAAATGATGATCACAGTGACTCATGCTAACCTCTTAGAAATGTAAACTAGTCTGGATCACTCTATGATAATATATCTGCCAGGAAGCTGTACACAAAGAAGCTTACCTTAACTGCTAAAGTACTTCTCCAAATGGAAGCTCAAAACTCTCCTCCCCTGCTTGCCCTAACTCTGATTATGGCCCGGGAGCCTGCCCTCTTGCAGCAATAATAAACTTCCTCTTCTGGTCTACAGGGTGAATTCATTTAGTGGTTGCGGCTCAGTCCAATACAATGAGCACAGTCTCTAGATACTTGAAGGAGTTAAAAGAGCTATGGTGTGTGATCCTAGAAAGAAAATTTTAGATGCAGTGACTGGGGCAAATGAGGAGACAGGATAAAGGCATTCCAAGCAGTTAGGTTCTTTGGAGAGGGCTTGGGCTGCTGGGAGTGAACTTGCTTGTCTCTGCTTGTTCAAGGATGCGCTCATGACTTCCAGCTGATAGAGGCTGTGGAGGGACTGTGAAGTCCCCAGGCTCAAGAAGACCAAAAGAGGAAGTGTGAAATAGGCAGGCACTGCAAATTAGGAACAGGGCTTGAGGATGAACATTGGAACCTTGTTGCTATGGTAGCAGTGGAGGTGGAGTGGTAACTGAGTTTATGATCCTTTCCTGAGGCTTCTTGCAGGGCTCCTTCTAGAGTTAGGAGTGGGTCCAGGATTCTCTTCTCTATCACGTATCAGAAAACTTCTAGGGGTCTACGTGGGTGCTTGCATGTGGGGACTTCTGAATTTATCTGCTCATTGAGCTGTCTGCTACAAAGGCAGAGACTCTACTGGAGCAGACAGATGCAGCATATCTGAATATACACCTACCCATCCTGGGAAAGAAAGGCATCTCTAGAGTGATAAACACCGTCATCAACTATACATGCTGCATTTGGTGGGTCAAGTGTCGCCTTAGAGCTTAGCAGCTGGATTATGAATGTGTGACTATGAGCAAGATGCTTTTCAAACTTGCTGGGTTGATCTAGAACTCAGACATGAACACTGCTGCTTGTATGTGGTCAGCACTCCATCTATGTTACCATCATTGCTAAGTGAACTCCTGAATTTCCTGTGAAGAGAGCAGTGTATATTGCACCAACCCCATTTCACAGCTCAGGAAACGGAGATAAAGGGTGTTTATTAACCAGTGGGATATCACATTGCTTCTGAATTACTTGTAGAATAGAAATAGGACTTAGTTTCCCTGACTTGAGGTAGACAAGGAACAGATTCTGTATGTGTTCTACAAGTGGAAATAGAATGTAATATTTTTTAAAGAAATATTTTATTTTCGGTGTATGAGTGTATTACCTGCATATGTGTGAGTGCACCTGTGTCGTGCAATACCCTCAGAGGTCAGAAGAAGGCATTGTATTCTTCTGGAACTGGAGTTACCATGTGGGTTCTGGGAACCAAACCCAGGTCCTTTGCAAGAGCAGCCAGTGCTCTTAACCACTGAGCCATCTCTCCAGCCCCAGAATGTAATGTTTTTGAAAACAAAACATATGCATGTAAGAAAAATTCCACACAAAGACACAGTGAGAAATAAAGTTCTTTCCCTTAGCCTCTGGGTTCTTAGCCTTCCTTGTTGAGTGTGTGTGCACACCCCTAGTACTATTTCGAAAGTCCCACCAGCTTGTGTGCATGCAGGGACAGGGTGAGCAGGGATGGCTTATCAGACCTCACCTTTGGAAAGAGAGGCCAACAGGTGTGGGGCAGAGAGGTCTAAGAGCCAAGGGCATATTGTTTCCGTTACCGTCGTGTCTCACCACTCGGGGCCAGCCGGAGGGGTTGGGGGTGAGTAGACACAGAGTCAACCCCAGACTCTGGGAGTTGGATGGGAAGCAGGCCAAGCGTGTGGCACTGCCAACTCGTGTGGCATTGCATACTCGTTTATTGAATAGGTACACAAGCTCTTATAGGTCTGGATAGCCAATGATCTTATGGGGTGGGGTCTCAAATACAGCCAATAGTAAGTTTGTCCCCAGGTAGGCAGGTTCTTTCCAGGTGCTGGTCTCACAACTAGCCAGAGCAGAACGCCACACCCACAGGAGCCATTCCTCTATTCCTCCTAGTGGGTGGTCTGGCTAGGCTCCCCTTACATTATGCCCAACAAGAGCAGGCCAGAGCTAGCTCTGACTTCCATCTACCTGGGGTCTGGGGCCTCTTGGGTTCTCACTGTGGTTGGAAAGGCTCTGGTGGTGTGATGTGGCGTTCTCTCTCTCTCTTTCCTTCTCTCCCTCCCCTGTCTCTCCCTCCCCCTTTCTCTCCCTCCCCCTTTCTCTCTCTCTCTCTCTTCCCCTCCCTCCCTCTCTCCCCGCTTCTTTTCCTAAGCCACTGTCCCTGTGACTCCTGCACTGTCCTGCAGACTGCTCTTGGTCTCCGCTGCTCAAGCCAGGCTTGCTGCACAGGACAGGGATGCAAGCCCAGGCTCAGGGACACTGTCTCTTGGGTTCTTTCTCTCTTTATTCAGTCTCTGAGGAAAAACAACCTGTTCAGCTTTAGCAATCCAGCCATTTTCTCAACTGTGAGGATAAAGAGCCTGGTTTTTGGGTTCCCATTACTATTAAGATTGTCTTCTATCTGGAATGCTTAAGGCTAGAAGTATTTTAAGTTTCACATCTTGGAATATGTGCATACACATAATGAGATATCCTGGGAATGGGATGGGAGTCAAATTTCAATGCAAAATCATGTATGTTTCATACATGCCTCGTGCATATGACTTGGAAGTGATTTTAAATGGTATTTCTTTAAAATTTTTTTACATTTATTTGTGTGTGTGTGTATGCACACATCATGACATACATATCAATGTTAGGGGACAACTATCTGGAGTCAGTTCTCCCCTTCCATCATGTTGATACCAGGGATTGAAGTCAGGTTGTCAGGGTTGGCAGCAATTTACCTGCCGAGTCATCTTGGAGGCCCTTAGGTAGTATTTCTTACATGCTTGTGTTTTGGTTGTGAATTTACTACATGAGGTCAGGTGTGCCATGTTCTATTTGTGATGTCATGTTGGTACTCAAAAAGCTTCAGCGTTCAGGGGAGCATTTCAGATTTTTTCATCATGAGTGCTTTACCTTTATTCTTTAACTTCTAAAAGGTATTCTCTGACAAACACAGAATAGTTATCTAGGTCGGGAGACAAGGCACTGGGCTGGCTAAGAATAAAGGTCCTTCCTTGTCTGTAGAGACAAGATCAAAGCAGCTAAGGAGCCCAAGCCCTGCCTGGGCCGGTTCCTATCACTTTTGTGGCAAAGCAGGTGTCTGTGCTTCTTAGCTACTTCTCTCCAGCCTTGCTCTGCTTTCCCTTCTCCTGGCCAGTGTCTGAAATCACAGGAACCCCTTGTCATTCTTCGTTCTCAGGTTGATGCCTGGTGTGTCCAACAGTAGGGACCTCAGTCCTCTTGCAGTCTGTTTTCACTCTTAGATGGTTTTGGAGAGGAGAGCGGGAACAGGAATCTGCGGCCAAGGCTGTGTGGAGGGACAGTTACTGGGGCTCCTCACCTCAGATTCCCCTTTTGCTTCAGGTTCTTTCGGACTCTTGCTCTCAGTGTCTCCGCCTTTTCATCGTGCCTCTTTGTGTCAGGTGTTCAGCGACCTTTCTGAAACCTGGGTTTTCAGAACTCATTTCTGTTGGGAGTGAGTGTGGGCATGGAAGTTCATTTGCCATAAGTCAGATCCTGTAGAGGAAGTTCAGGACATCTAAGTTTTGGTCCACATGCATCTGGACTCTAGGTCCCTCATCCTATGATGTGTCTGAGGCTTGTGACTCCTGAGTCTCATCCTAATATGAGGAAACGAGCTGAAGCTGCAGTGTCCTGGGATGAGCCCAGCAACTTTCTTCCTTCTCCTTCTCTGCCTTTCTCCTTTCCCCACCATTTCCTGCCTGGGGCTGGTGCAGCCAGCATCCAGAGCTCCTGAGCCCTGTTATTTAAAAATTCAGCCGTCACCATGGTAACCTGCATCCTGCTCCATTTCAACCAGAGATACAAAGAATCGGTGAAAGAGAAAGTTTAATAAGATTTTTAAACAAAGAATCTTACTGACAGTGTGACAGTGTCCATCTTTCTGGGAAATAGAAATGTTCCGTTTTGGTGGTGTTAGCAAAATGTCATTCATTCTGTGCCCTGTGACTTTCAAGAGGGCAAAGACACGGCTTGCTCTCCAGGGCTGTTGTCACCCTTTGTGGTCCTCCAGAATGGGCTGAGGGCTCTTATTTCGCGTTCAGGCATTTTGTTTGTTTGTTTCAAGAAAGGGTCTCATGTAACTCAGGCTGACCTTAAACTCTCTATGTAACTGAGGCTGGTCTCCTGCCTCTAGTCCCCAAGAGCTGGGATTACAGGGATTCTAGGCACCACCACTCCTGGCTTCCATTTAACTCTTTGGAAGGGCTTGGGGTGGGACTCAGCCTAGTGAGCATCCTAGACTTTCTTCTGTTTCCCTGGCATCCAAATCTCTGCATCACACCAGAGTAAAGCCATAGTTGTGGAGTCCTTAAAGGTCACTTACTCCACAGGGTGGCTCTTGTTTTTGTGTGTTTAGTGGCTATTCCCCAGCCTACTGAGAGTGCTTCTGGATGCCTCTCAGGAGAGCCTGGTCTCTGGCAGTGTTATTCCTCATGATTCATCCAGAGTTACGAATTCCCCAGGCCTCTCCAGTAGACTTAGGGATGAGCCTGTGGCTCTGGGGCACTGGTGTGGGCAGTTCTCAGACTTTGGTCTGATAGGACTAAGAGAGAGTCCTGCTGCTTTCTGATAGTAAAGATGATGGCCTGGGGCTGCTAGAGACCCCCAGGAGAGGGAACTGCCCACATGTGGAGCCCACATAGGGGAAAGCGAGCAGAGGGCAGGGGTAGAGATACCAGGCTCTGATGGTGCTGTCTGATGTGTGTTTGCCCTGGGCTGGGCAAACCCTGAACCCATGGCTTTCTGGCATCCTGAGTTTTCTTTTCCATTTAAGCCAGAAGTTGGGGTTACACTCCATGTTCCTCCTCCAAGATCCTTTTCCAAAAAGACGCAGGGGCAGTGGAGGCCCAGGGGAGGGAGGTGCCACCCCAGATCACACAGTGAGGTGGTGCTGAAGGTCATGTTGTTGGAGCTCCTTGAAGCCTTTCCAGCCACTTATCTGTCAGATCTCAGCCCATGCAAAAGCTGAGTCTGTGCAGTCTGACCATCAAAATGTGTGGTTAAAGAGAAGACTGCTACCTAGTCACCTGCCTCTGGGAGGCAGTGAGCATTTGGGGTGATGCTCAGCGAGGTCTCCACTCTCAGGGGTTTATGTACCTCTTGTAGGCTTCAGGGGGTGGGGACCTGAGACAGGGACATGTCGCCCCGTGGTGGATTGACTCTTTCAGCCCTGAGGACCCAAGACACACTTACCTGCTTTGTCTACTGAAGACATTTGTGTTTCATCTGTAAACAGACATAACTCAGGCAACAATACTCAAGATTTTATGAATCTTATTGAACTGTATCAACTGCAGCCTCCTGTGTGCTAATCATCACTCTGGGGACACAGATTTGATATTCAACTCAACAGCTTCTTTACTCATCCTCAAGGAGCTGTGACTTTACAATGATCGTGAAAATAATGGGATGAACATAAAATCAGGGACTGTATGGGAAATTCTTATGCTGGATGCTGTGAAAGTGTAAGATGCTGGTCCATCTCACATGCAGAGGGTTGAGACAGGCTCAGGAGCTGACTTCAGCCAGGAGAGGGCAGGTGAGCTATGGGCTTGGTGGGCAGGGAGGCTGGGCTTTGAACGTACCTCTCCCAGTGTACCTTGGGATATGCTACAACACTGCCCTCTTTGCCATTTCAAATTATTCTATCCCCCAACCCCTGCCTAGGTTTCCTGAGCCCATCATTCCTACTGATCAATTATATAATCTACTTTCGAACTAGGATCCTTAATACCAGCTTCAGCTTCAGCACTGTTCTCGGCTAAAGTCTAGATAACTGTGTTTTCATGTGTGGGGTTAGGATTTTTTAAAAAATCACAGTGAGGCTTTACTTTTGTAGACCAAGATGCAGGGTTGTCATCACTGGTCTGGCAGAGTCAATCTCCTTTCCTTGTTTTCTTTCAATGTGCTGCTCAGAGGAAATGGGGCTGCAGTACAATCTGTTGTCACTAGGGGGCAGGAGCACCAAGGCAAAGAACTAAGGCAGAAATCTGGTGCATGAAGTCCACAGGTGCGGTCAAGCCAGTCCGACGAGGTTTGTGCTGGTGGTTGATGTCACAGGTGAAACAGTGTTCCAGCTCTGTGAGTCTTGCCTTGGATGCACCGTGTCTCACTTGCTCTGATGATTTCATCCAGCACGGTGTGATGGCTAGAGATGCTGGTTCCCGAAAAGGAATTTTATAAAGGGACTTTGATGGAGGAGGTGCCCGTTGCTTATGAAACAAAGCGATGGTGTCTTGGACAAGAATTAACCTTTAAGAGGTCTTAAAGATGTGCTTGGGAGTTAGAAGGCCTTAGCATTTGCTCCCAGTATAATGTGACCTTGCTTAGGGACACTTCCACCCCACCCCAGGCCTAAATTGCTCCTTCATAAAAGGCTGACATGATGTAGAAAGCCCCTTCTGATCCCAAGACTACAAGTGGTGATGATACCTGGATGTGGGCATGCCTTCCAGTGCAGTTTCTAATTCTGACACTCTGTCATGCAGATACAGCTTTCTTTTCCTGATTCTAGCATCTTTGCACTTCTGCAGATGGATGCAGCTTTCACAAAGGAGCACAGGGCTTAGGGTGGAAGTTTGGCAAAAGGTGAGAGAGGCACTTTCCAGTCACATCATACATGTCTGTGTCCTTTGTTGGTGGTGAGGCCTTTGAATCCGATAGAAGACTTGAACGAACATCTGTGATAGTCAAAGCTATCCTGAACCCCAAACTAAATCCACCATTATTTCTGAGCCCAGAGCCCCACTGAACCAGCTCTTGAGATTGCATGCCTGGAATGGTGTGGACTCAGGGCTACTCTGGGAGTGAGCATGATCTTGAAGCTTCTTTTCTGCCCTGTTATTCTGATTGAGATTTATGCCCAGGTGAGACTGACTCCGACCTCATCAGTTGGTGGAGCTTTGACTTAAAGCCATCATCTCTTTCTAAAAGAACCCAGTGAGTGTGGAACTCCTGTGTAGACTACTTCTACTGCCCACACGGGGGTAAGATGTGGAATGGTGCCCTCTGTATGCTCATCCATAAAATATCATGAAGTTAAAAACTAAAACAAATCAAAGCAAATGACGTCAAAATGTTATATAAGGATGTCTGACACTAGAAGCCCTTTCTGGGATCACATGTGTTGCTAAAACTTGTTTCTGGAGGAGATATGTAAACAATGTCCACTCTATCCTTCATTGGTCCTCACAAACCAAGGTTCAATTCTACCAAAATGCATTCTCTAGGAAACCAGTGTGTTTGTTGGGCTTACTTACAGAGCAGTTGTGAGGAGTTACTTACAGGCATATGTGTGCTACCCCCAAGGCTGCACTGCAAAGCGTTCACCCAAGGGTGGACGATGACTTCCCCATAGCTGCATAAACAGTGAGTCCTCCTCTCTTAGTCTTACCCAGCCTGTGTGCACCAGCTCTTCCCAAAGCCACAGGCATTTAGGGCTCAATTGCCACTAAGGGTGGGAAGATATGGGTGGATGCTTTGCTGAGGGTCCCCTGACTCCCGTGCCCCTTCTATATAGGGCCAGCAAGCCCAGCTGTGAGGATCTTTGGCAAGCAGGCTCAGCTGAGCTCTGGAAGATGGTGTCTGACTGACTTGGAGGATAATCTGTACATTAACATTCATGGATAAATTAACCCCAGAATGGGGACAGGAGGTGTCGGCAGCGGGGGAGGTGAGGCTCTGCTGGGCCTGTGCTTGCCACGCTCTTGTTCATGTTCCTGAGCTGCCTGATTGACAGTGAGCGGTCGCTTCTTGCCCCAATCCCATTTGCACTTCGCAGGATATTGCAAATACTTCCAGTCTCGATTAATAGAGATTAGCACCATCTTTCCCCTCTAAAAATGATTTCTGCGGATGTTCACTTTTTGTTGACTAGCATTAGCTCCAGATATTTTAACAGTGGCATAGTATCCTGTGATGACTGCCCAGGTGTCTGTGACCCCACCCGTGGCACATCTTGCAGGTTATTTGCCTTGATCTTGTCAAGGAGGCAGTCATAGAATCTCTAGATTATCTTCATCAGTGCTTCCACTGCACAGTGAAGTGCGATGGGCTTCAAGCTGTCAGACTTGCTTGAGAATCCAGGCTTTTGAGATTTCCGCCTGCTTTCACATCCTTCATAGGGTGTAGCCGGGAAGGGAAGCCAAAGGGACATCATGCTTCTGGGTGCTAGGCAGTTTATAGACCAGTAAGGCAAACGTCTCTTGTTTACTGTTTAGTATTCTCTCTGTATTCTATGTTTCTCTGTTCTATGCTTCGAATGCCCCGCATGCTGTCCCCAAATGATTGCTCATAGGCTGTATTTGGTCTGCTTCTCTTTCCTGTGTCCCAAAGCAGCAATTTAAACCCTCTGTACCCTCTTCTTGGCCTGTCCCACCTCTGTGTCCTCCCAGGACTGTGTTTCCCAAGGGCGACTGCCATATACAGGCAGCAGAGCAGTCACAAGGCAGCTAAATATAAACCTGCAGACATCAAATAAGCCTGTGTGATCATCTGCTCCTTTGTTTAGCTTATTATCCTTTCAGATCAAACTCTAGAGGAAGCTCCTGCATTGTCCATGCTGGGCAGGACCGGTTGGATATGTGTGTCTGACAGGGAAAACCAAACAAACAAAAGTGCTGTGAGTCAGTCATACCCTTTCACCAGTGGAGCAGGGCCTGCACTTTAGATAAAGCTGACAATCCCCAGGCTTTGATTTCCAAAGCAAATCACTGCCTGTAACATCAATACTAGTGACAGATGTAACAGTCTGGCCAGCCAGCTGCATGTGGCCCAGCCCAGGGATGAGGAACTGGAACTGGGACATATGTCATCTATGTGATCTCTCTCTCTCACAGGAGGATGGAGAATGGAGGCAATAGGGTTGGCAGGGGGACCCAGGGTTCTGGCTGTCCAGGCAACCTGGAATGGGAGCTTGTGAGCCCCAGGTGTTTTTAGGGGTGATCCATGAATGATGTCTGATGTGGGGGCAGGTGAAGTGGCTGTTAATAGGTATGTTCCAGGTTGCCTTTTGTCTGTAGAACTTCTCATCATAGAAAGTGGCGTGGGATCTCCAGGAACACACAGGCTCAGTTAAGGCCAAAAACTGTCATGCTGAAACAGCCATGATGTTCAAGACCCAGAAGGAATACTGCTTTTTTCAGAGACTGATGTCCATTTCAAACCTTGCTTGAAATGATCAAGGAACAGGGAGGAGATGGTGCTTGGAAAGGACTTGGGAGTTGGTGTCTGCTGACAAAGGATGCTGGACATTGATGATCCATTGTTTTCCTAATGGAGGGTTTGCAATCTTCAACATAAAGCAAACCTTTCTCGGTAGCTCTATCTGTATTTTCCTTTTAAAAATATTTTATTTATTATTTTTATTTTATGTGTATGAATGTATTGCCTGCATGTGTGTAAATGCACCCGTGTCATGCAATGCCCACAGAGGTCAGAAGAAGGTGTTGGATTTCCCTGGAACTGGAGTTACAGTTGTTACCCACCATGTGAGTGCTGGGAACTGAACCCCAGTCCTCTGCAAGAGCAACCAGTGCTCTTCACTGCTGAGCCAGCTCTCCAGCCCTGTTCTTTTCCTGATGAGACTACACCATTCCGCTGTTCTTCAGTGTCCTTCCTTGTTTCTCTAAAGGTTCTTCCTGCTCTGCCCATAAATACTGTGGTCCATCAAGGTTCAGCCCCAGGACCACTTCTCGCCCCATACTGTTTCTTCTCCCTTAATGATCTTATTCTAGGCAACACTTAAGTACCCCTGTCTGTTTCTATGCATCACATTTAAATATACAAGTTACATAGATCTCCTCAGCTGTAATGGCCTGTTTGACATCACCACTTGGAAGTCAAACATTTAACCGCGGAGCCATCTCTCTAGTCCCTCATATGCCTTTTAACCTGTTCATGCTTTTTTTTTTTTTTAATGACCTCCATGTTATTTGGAGCTACTACTGTCTCTTGCTTGGATTAACAAATGGACCCAAACCTTTAACTCTTTCTCTTGAATTCACTCCGGCTCCCACCTAGTAAAAAATGAATTTCCTCAAGAGGTGAGTTGCATTCTTCATTCTGTCCCTTCTCCCAGTGCTCTTTCTCTAAGGACACTTAGAATTGTGACTTTTTTTTTTTAACATTTATTTTATGTGTGTGAGTATGTTGCCTGCATGTATGTAAGTGCACCTGTGTCATGCAATGTCTGTGGAGGACAGAAGAGAGTGTCGGATCCCTAGCCGCCCTGTGGAAGATGGGATCTGAACCCGAGTCTTCTGCAAGAACAGCCAGGGCTCTTCACCACTGAGCCAGCTCTCCAGCTCCAAATCCCAACATTTATGTGCTCTCACTTTCAAGGCACATCTGTATTTACTTCTTTTTTAAAAACAATTTTTGTAATTAGCATACCTCAGTGGGTCTCATTATGGCAGTTCATACATATGTATCGTTATACTTGGTTCTTATGTCTCCGGGCTCATATCCTCCAGATCTCATTTCCTTATAAATAGCTTTGTGGGTGGCTGAGGATCTTTCAGTTTTAAGGATCTTACCTTTCCTTGGACACAGCCCTGTTCATAAAGGTGAATTAGATCTTCCATGGCCATCCAGTTGGGTGGTAGGGGAGCCTGTCTTCTGTCTTCTGAATGATGTAACCTTTGGAGGATACACATCTCCCTACGGACCAGTCTAGCTCAAAGGTCTGCAACCCTGGGTTTGCAGCATCTGGGGGAGGTTGTATAAACATTTCAAAGGGCATTTTACAGGGGAGACAGGGAGAAGGTTCAAAGTGATGTTTGTCTGTGGGATTGACTCCCTCATTTTGCCTTGGTCCCTCAGTGATGATCACTAAAGGTCGAGGCACAGTTTGCTGGTCACCGGGGAAAGGCTAATGGGTTTTAAATCTTGTGGGGGAAAAGAATGAAGGTGAGAAGAATGAAACCTCAGTTTTGACAGAGGATAGCAAAAGGGAAATAATCTACCAAGAACAGGATCACGTCTAGCAAAAGTAGGCAAGTCACAGGAACAGAGAATGGAAGGAAGAACACACACACCAGTCAGCCAGCCAGCCAATCAGCAAAAGCAAAGGGCCAGGGCAGCTTCCCAACTCTGACTCATATAGTTTATATCTAGGATACATCAGAACTCTCACTGATTTTTCTCCTGGTGTGTTGAGCTAAAGGTTTATGCTGTAGATGATTACAACTAGAATGAACAAGGAGGATTCCCCTGGAGGACATGACATTTCTCTGTGAACTGTTCATTAGGCTGGAAATAAAAACACAGACATTTCCTTATCACCAGCATGAATATGGCAAACAGCTAATCTGTGGACCATGTAGGGCAACAGTGATAAAGTTTATTTCTTATAGTATCCTTGATCATTTCATGCTGATGGTGGACTTGAACATTAGTATCAGCAGAATTTACAAGTCAAATGTAGTTTTGATGGGGAACTGTGCAGCAATCAATTAATTATGTCTGCTGTGGCTGAGAAATGAGGCAGTGAGAGTACAAATGCCTGTCTCAAAGTGTGATCTGTCAGAGGTCTATAAAACACTGGTTTTTCATGATATAATAAGTATAGAAAGGAGGACTGCATTTTGAAACTTACAGAAATTTGACATTGTTATTATATTTAAATTTGTATGTCCTGTATTTTATAAATATCGATTACTGATGGATTGAAAGTAAGAGCAAAACCTGGACCTTTTAAAGAGATATCCTGGGAGACACTGGCTTAGAAGACAATATTCAATCCCGTTAGTGCCTATGAAGGGCAGTATATCTGACCTTGTTAGTCTCTGTAAAAGATGCTAAGTATCTAGGACTCTAGGAGCTAAAGAATGAAGAAGTCCTCTCCAGACAAGTGTTTATGTGGCTCATTAGTGAGCAGGTGTGCTGATCAGAGTTCCTTCTTTTGTTTGGCATAAAATTAAAACAATAGCCACTCAAGATATCCAGAAATGCCTTCCAGTATCCACCCGTAGCTGGTTTCCTCTTACTCCTTGGCCGACAATGATTTCTCCCAGTAGCAGTCAGGGAGGCTAGCACAGAAGTCATGTCACTGAAGGCACTGAAGGAGAATCAGAGTGGGCTGCTCAACATGGGCTGCTGAATTGTCCAGGTGCTCATACGTTCATCAGACACTGTTTACCTAGTCACACATCCTCATTTATCCTGCCACTTAGCATTCTTTACAGAATGCCATGAATGTGTGTCATGGAGCCAGGCACTGGTATTAAGATGATGATCATGACATGCAAGTTTTCTGCCCCCATGAAACAACAGTCTAGGAGGGGCTGGTATTGAATCAATGACTGTAAGCAGTGCCGTGAATTCTGGTAGGTGCTCTGATGAGAGGGCATTGGGTGCTCTGGGAATGCTTAGTGAGGATGCTATGCTAGCTAAAATGTGTTGTAGAGACCTCCGAGGAAATAATGTGTCTCTTCTAGTGTGGCTGGATCATGGTGAATGTCCAGAGAATTAAGGAAGTGACTTGAAATGGTTTTGGAGAGATGAGCAAGGACTTATCTTACTCCATTTATGTTGCTATAACAGAATACCTGAGGCTAGGTATTTTATAAAGAGAATAATTTGTTTAGCTCACAGTTTTAGAGACTGAAAATCTAAGACTGGGTGGCCCCGTCTAATGTGCTTCTGCGAGGGCATTATGGTTATATCACAACACGGAAGGTGGTCATTGTAGAGAGAGTCAGTCACATGGTGAAACAGGAAGCTGAAGGGATGTGCTTGCTCATCTCAGTGGAGCTCACCCCGGGTTCTGAGAATACTTCATTAATCCTCTCTAAGGGCAGGGCCCCCAGTGGCATAATTACCTTGTATTAAGTCTTACTTTTATAATGGTTCTATGACCTCAGCAGCACCAGACTTGAAGCTTTGAGCATGTGATCCTCAGGAGACCCAGTCAAACCACACAGGAGCAATAGAGTAAGGCCTGCAGATTGCAAAAGAGTTTGTATTTGATCTTAAAGCAGCAGAGAACCAGATGGGGTTCCAATGTGATTAAATCACTGCCCCTGTTTTCGTGTGTCCATCTCTCTGGTGAGGAAGGGTACCTCAGTCACTAGCTGTAGCCCAATGGGGTCTGGGTTACTCACCGTGAGATACCATGTTGTTAGGAGATTAAAATAACTTAACAGGTATAATTTGACCCTGACACTTTTTTGCTTTGAATACACTTGTTCTTAGACTGCAGGTAAAAATCTATCTACAATGTTCCTATAACCAGCTAACTGCCTTCCATGCGGCTATCCCATGTCATCATCCTTCTTGTGTTCTCTGTTCTCCTGCCTTGAATGACTTTTCTTTAGGTCTGTGAATACCCCAAATATTCTGCCTGTCACACGGTATCCTGTTCTTTGGAACCTCCTTGCATTGGCCCCATCTGGCTCCTGCCTGCCCACTAATTCTCTGATCTTCTAGGTTTCAGTTTAGATATCACTAGTTCTAGAGGACTGTGGCCTTCTCCCTCAATGCCTAGGAAAACTATAATTCTTTCTATGATGAGTTCTTTAATCTCTATCTCTCTGGTCTTTTTGAGACACGGTCTCCCTGTAGTCCCAGCTGGCCCGGAACTCTCTATGTAGACCAGGCTGGCCTTGAACTCACAGAGATCTGCCTGTCTCTGCCTCCCAAGTGCTGGGATTAAAGGCACGCCCCACTATGCCCCACACAATGTCTGAATCTCTTGGTGCATGGAGCACCAGGTAAATACTGAATGAGTGAGTGAAGGGGACAGTTGGGCTGACTTGGGGGAATAAGCAATATTAACAGGAGGAACAATAGAGGTGAAGTGTGGAGTTGGGACTGGGTGTGGAGGGCTGGATCCCTACAATGAGGTGGCCTTCTTTCTGTTGGATTTTCTTCCAAATGTGTGAAATGAACCTTGACAAGAAGGGACTTGCTGAAAGGCCATTTTCAAGACATTATTGATGCCAATCCTTAGCTCTTTAGCAAAAGCAAACATTCTAAGTTGATAAACTGTGCTTAGCCCTATCTCTGAACTATAAGAAAATCCTTCATCCTTAAAACTGCTCAGAGCTGAAGAGCTTTTTCTTTGTGGGGTGATCTGAAAGTTGGAGGCCTGTGGCTAGCACAGCAGTTAGGCCCCGCTCAGCACCTACTACAGTCTCTGTCCTAGGTAAACAGGCCTTCTTTGTCTTATAGTTTTCATTTATGAATCAAGAGGGCCAGTGTCTAAATATTCCTATGTTACTGTTCTGTTGCTGTGTAATGGCTTATTCCAAAATTTAGTGGCTTAATGTGGTGATTGTCATTTAGTATTATATGGTTTATGGTTTCTGTAGTTTAGGAAGTCAGGGCATAAGAAGAGGGATTTCACTTGTTCTCTGTCCCTTGATGCCTTGGATCTCAAATGGGATGGCTTGAACTCTGGGTATTGGAATCTAAAGACCCATTTACAGAGTCTGGGAGCTGCTGCTGTTGCTGGATGGGGTCCTGGCTGGGTCTGTTGGCTGGAACACCCAAGTGTGGCTTCTCTGTGTATCTGGGCATCCTCATAGCATGGTGGCTGGAGTCCAAGGGCAAGCATTGAAAGAGAGCAGCCAGATGTGTGTGTATGTGTGTATGCAGGTATGCAAGGGGTTTGGGTGGGGAGACAGATCCCACCCCCAAATACATATAAACACAGACACAGACACACACAGAGAGAGAGAGAGAGAGACAGAGACAGAGACAGAGAGAGAGAGATATCCTTTTCACAACCTACTTCTACTCTATTTCACTTATTAGAAGGGGATGGGTAAATCCTATATTCATTGGAAAGAGAATTAGGTGCCATCTTTTACCGGCATATTTCAAAACTACCACATTCCTTAAGCAAAAACTCAGAGTCCTGAAATAGGGATATAAATTTAAATGTGAAAGAATAGAGACATAGCAAAATTTTACCTCTGGGTTCTAATAAGACACCCCCCGCCCCATCCAGGTCTGATGGTGCATACCCATAATCCGAGCACTTGGGAAAGGAGGAAGATCAGGAATTCAGGTTTATTCTTAGATACATGGGAAATCCAAGGCCAACCCTTCTCTATGGACAGCAGTTCAGCAGCTGCCTCTATCCTTGTGACCCTTTCTCTCTTTAAGGAGATGCACTGGCTTTTCAGAAGTGTTGCCACCCAATTAAATGTAGGGCAATCCAATCTCTCTCTCTCTCTCTCTCTCTCTCTCTCTCTCTCTCCCCCTCTCGGTAAGTGCTGGTGGGATGACTCTCCTGTCATTTGTAACTCACCTGAAACACTGGAGACAATGTTATCATTGTCCTGGAACACTGGGGAGAGTCTCAAAGCTACATTTATGCCGTTTTATAGCTGCCCAAAGAGAATATAAATAAACAAGCCACACTAATAGTGAAGAGTTCTATTTAAGAGAAGGTTCTTTGACTGAACTAGTTTAAATGTTAATTTTATTACTCAAGAGGGCACTTTGGAACTCCCTGTCATTATGGAACAATTAAACTGTGGTTCCTTATTAATTTTTACTGCCTTCCTAGGGTAATCAGTGGCACTTCATGTGAATGGCATTCTATTAATGAATGGATTTTTAAATGGGAGTGGGCAGTCTTTTATTTGGCTACTCAACAAAACAAGACCTAGGAAAGGAAAGAGGGTGGGCACTTCCGGAATGGAGGGTCAACACTGATAATGCCTTCTATAGCTTTTAGAAAGGTGTGAAGGCTCTGGCTCCCTGCTTCACCATGAACTTGGCTGCTAGGACAATCCTTCTGAAACAAAGATTTAGAAACTAAAAACAGGTTACTGAGATTCCTGGCGTCTGAGAGCAATCTCTGCTGGGTTCATCTAACACAGCCTTTATGAGGCAGCCGGGTCTTTACCAGGCAACAGGAATATATTATTTAATGGTCCAGACTCGTTCAGGTGGTCAGGATTACTATCCTTGGTATATAAATGAGGAAACTTGCCTTGACCTTAAAAATATAAGGACACATATTCAGTGACAGATTGTGGCTCCAAGCCCAGGTCTTGCCTAGTTCAGAGTGGAATTTCTGAGCTACCACATCCTCCTGCCTCATGGCCTGGCCCTGTCATCTTTATACCCTTAGGGGCTCTAATTTAACTTCATTCTTGTGATGGTTAATCTTGATTGGCAACTTGATGGACTCTAGAATGACTATGGAACAAGTGTCTGGGTATGTCTGGAATGGATTATGTAAACTAGATGACTTGAGGTGATACAACTCACCCTAAATGTGGGCAGCACCATTCCGTGGCTGGTCCTAGACTGCATAAAAAAAGAAAGGCGAGCTGAGCATCCTTTTCTCTTTGCTTCTTGACTGTAGGTGCGATGTGCCCGCTGCCTCCTTGAACGCCTGTCTCCTTGACTTCCTTGTCACGAGGGACTGTACCCTCAAACTGGTCCAAAATAAACCCTTAAGCTCCTTTTGTCACCTGGTTTGTGACACCAGTGAGATAAGTAACTAATACAATTCCATTCTTGGTCATAAATTCCTGAGCTAATAAGACAGCACAGGGTGATGAAAATCTTGGACTGCAACCCTTTTATAAATGAGGTAACCGAGGCCCAGGGAGGAGAAGGTACCGCTTAAACGAGCAGGAGAGCAGCGAAGCCCAATTTTGGTGCATTTTGAGATGGTAGAAGTCTTAGCTTCCAGTGGCCCGCCTCATTCCAGCTCTGGGCTCACTGCTCGTCTCCATGGTGAAGTCTAAGCACAGCTTCCTGTGTAGGCCTCCTGTCGGCTGTGTCACTTGCTCTGAGAATCTGGTTAGCAAACGTCCTTCACTGTGGGAAAACTGTAGTTCTCTGGCTTGTCCATCTTCAGGCCATATGTCACCAGCTTGTGGAAAGCAGGTGATGCTAATTCGAGACCCTGCCTGCTTTACCTATAACCAGCATGTGTGCCCTCCAAGTATTCCTTGGACTTTTGAGTCTCATCTCAGATACCCACAGCTTCCCCTCTCACCCGTACCCCCAACCTGGGTCCTGCAGGTTTTAGTGAGTGCATGCCTGGCCAGACACCTATAGAGTCTCCCCCAGGCCCAACAGGGGAACAGTGTAGGCTTTTCGTGTTTTGAATGCTCCTAAAGTCTCCAGTTTCTCATGGGCAGAACTCTACTGGGCAAAGGCCCCCACAGAGCATCGTGCTCCATTGTCACTGGGCTCTTTTGAGCAGGGCCACGAGCTCCGTACTGCATCTTAAGCTGGAACCTCATGAGGATGCTTTTGAGTTATGGTACCATAGAAGATGCATTATGGTTGGTAAGAGTTTTTCCTTCCCAGTTTTCACGTGTGTGCGTCTGTGTTTTGCACGTGTATAAGCTCTTTCATCTTACTCGTTGAGGCAGGGTCTTCTCAATCCAACCCAGATCTGGATATGGCTAGTTTTACTGGCCAGCTTGCTCTGGAGATCACCTGTCTCTACCTTCTAAGGCTGAGATTACAGGTAGTCTACCACACCCACCCAGCATTTATGTGGATTTCTGGGGATCCTAATACTTAGGTGTAAGCACTTTAATTGATGAGCTATCTTCTGAATCCCTCTGGTAAGAATTTGACCTTAGTGGATTCGTGGATATTCAACAGTGAATCAGGGTGGTACTCCATCTCCTCCTCATCTAGTGGGCATGATCCTAAATGGGATGAAACATGAGAGGAAAGAGGAACACTTCTAATAAAAGGCGCAGACATGAGCGGGAAGTCCTGGAAGGTTCTGCTCTTTTCCCCTGTGTGTGCCTCAAATAGGGTTAGTGTGTGGAACATCAAATCCTAGGGAGGAGGACTAAGTGTGAGGATGGGGAGTGCGGGATGAGACTCAAGTAG
Source organism: Eospalax fontanierii (assembly GCA_035773235.1). Classification (NCBI taxonomy): domain Eukaryota; kingdom Metazoa; phylum Chordata; class Mammalia; order Rodentia; family Spalacidae; genus Eospalax; species Eospalax fontanierii. The sequence goes on from CM069546.1 coordinate 16,087,094, forward strand.
CTGTGAGACCAACAGTGAGACTGCTTTGCTCTGAACTCATGCAGAAAACGGCAGATGCAGAATGGTTCAACATGACCTCTCCATCAATCACTTTCCTAACAGAGACGAGCATGGTGAGTGACAGGCAGGGCCTCCATCCCCACAGAGTTCACACATCTTGATAGATCACACAGATGTGGAGGAGGGCCTGGACTCCTACAGTCCCGGGGAGCCGGTTCCACCAGTCCCTTGTGTGTTCTGTTTTCTTTTTGTTTTTTATGTGTATGAGTGTATTCCCTGCATGGGAGTGCATCTGTGTGGTGCAATGCCTGTGGAGGTCAGAAGAGGGCGTGGATCCCCTGGAACTGGGGTTATGGATGGTTGTTAGCCACCATGTGGGTGCTGGGAATTGAACCTGGGTCCTTTGCAAGAGCAGCCAGTGCTCTTAGCTGCCGAACCGTCTTTCCAGCCCCTCTTACATTCTTTATACACTGTTCCTTTGCTCAATTTAATTAACCTCCATCTCTGTTTTTAATTTTAACTCTAACTTTCAGTGTAAATAAATATGAACAAGGAAGAGCTGAGCAAGAAAGCCACTGCCCCTCAGGGCTGGCTGCTCTGTGACCCTCAGGGCTGGCTGCTCTGTGACCATGGTAGATATCAAGCCCATGTGGAGAGCAGTCTGAAGCCATAAGAATTTCAGTTATAGCAGAGGCAATGTGTGTGAAGCCAGGGACTCTGGGATGGTCACTTAGAATGTGTGGGCCAAAGGTAGACACTCTGTGGTCTTCCACTCTTCTGCATGTGACATTGTTGTTGTTGTTATTATTACTGTTGTTCAGGGGTTGCCAGATCAGTCAGCCCCAGGAATAATGGAGTCATAGCTCAGGTTTTCTCTCCAAATGAGATGTTTTGCTTATAGAGAGGCAGCAGAGGGTGGTGGTTAAGAGTTGCTACACCTGGAGATGAGTGTATCTCTCAATCCCCACCTACTTCTTACAGTAAAAGGTAGTTATCACAGAGACTCACAACTGGTCAACATGCCGAGAAGAGAATGAGGCTTAGAGTGTTCTAAATGGGTCATCTGTATCACACCCTTTCCCCGGAAGCTCAAGGATTTTCACGGAAGAGGGGGCAGAATGATTAAGCCAAAGGTGATAAACAGTGTTTTCCAGACAGTGGGGCAGTTGCACATATGACCTCATAGTGTTTGTGACAGCACGAACAGGACCTTTTGAGCTCAGGCCGGACAGAATGGCATCACAGAGACAGGTAGGTGGGCTGGAAGTCCCACCCCTAACTAAGGATCTATTGGCATATGATAGCTGCTGGAAGAGGATGACTGTTATTTTATTTATTTAATTTATTTAATTTTTAAGACAGGGTCTCCCTGTAGCCTCAGCTGGCTGGGAGTTCACTATGTAGATCAGGCTGGCTTTGATCTCAAAGACCTACCATCCTCTGCCTCCCTAGTGCTGGTACTGAAGGCCGTGTGCCACCACACCCGTCTAAGTGGCAGTTTTCTTCAAGAATGTGCCCTCTGGCACATCTACCAAGCTCCAGCATAGGTTCCACATTCAATAGTATTCTGGTAACAGAAATTGAATTCCATAAGGAGAAAAAAAAAAAACACGAAGATGGATGGATGAGGAGTTGTGGGTGGATCTGGGAGGAGTTAGGGAAGGGGGGATATGATCAAAGTACATTGTTTGAAACTCTCAAAGAATTCAAACAAACAAAAGAGCAGGAGCTCTGTCAATCCAGACCCTGTATCTTCGTCACACGTTGGGTGACTTTGGGCAAGTTATGCAGTAGGGCTGAGTCTGGAAAAGACCATGAGAGAGTGAGCTGTGGGAAAAGCCTGGAAACAGACACAACCTGAGCAGCTGGAAGGAGACTGTGAGTAAAGGCGCCTAGGCCAAACAATAAAAGTAAGAAAAGTAATGCATGCATGACAAAGCTCATGATAAACTGGAGAGGGGTGCCGGAAGACCCACTTCTGCTTCGGCCTGTTCCTGTGTCCCCAGTTCCCCTGTCTCCTCCCCCCATGCTGAACAAGAACTGAAACCCTGTGGCGGAGTGTAGCAGGCGCTGGCATGTTTTCATATCTATACTCAACATTTCTGCCTTTTCTATGGGAAACCCTGGTAGATGCAAGTCTACCCACTGGACACCAGCATTCAGGAGCCTTGACAATGTTCTTATCCTTTGATCTAGCCATTCTATTTTTAGATTTTTAGAAGATGAGTTTGAGAAAATAGTAAATACAGACATGGGGAACATCTGGTTAGTGCACTTTTTATATAACATTGTAAAAGTTAGAGTGAAACTGCCCAATAGTTTCGTCAATCTTTTCTGATTATTTTAATTTTATGTGTATGATGCCTGTATATATGTAAGTATACATGTGTGTGCAATGCCCATGGAGGCCAGAAAAGGACCTCAGACCTCCTGGAATTATGGATAAATTACTGGTTATGGGGTATTAGGGTATTAATGGGTTGTTAGTGCTCACTGTTTTGTGGGTGCTGGGAACTGAACCTGGGTCTTCTGCAAGAGCAGCCAGTGATCTTAACCACTGACCCATCTCTTCAGCCCTCTTTTCTTTCTCTCTTTTGAGATACACTCTCATTATGTAGCTGAGGTTGACTTTGAACTTGTGATCCTCTTGTCCCAACCTTTCTTGCTGTTGGGATTACATGTGTGTGCTGCCATACCAGACTCATAATTTCCTAAATAAATTCTGTTGATTGTGCATAGTGGAATACTTAGTGTGATAGTTTACCTTCATTGTCAGTTTGACTGGGTTTAGAATCCCCCGGAGACACACCTCTGGACGTCTTCATGAGGGCATTTCCAGGGAAGAAGTGAGTAGGGGGCCACCCTGTATATAAGCGGTACTACCTCATGACTGGGGGCCCAGACTGAATGAAAGAGGAAAAGGAGAAAACCAGGTGATGTCAGCTTCATCCTTCTCTGCTTCCTGATCTACACAGATGTGAGAAAGCAGCCTCCTGCTCCTGACCCCAGAGCCGTAAGCCACTTCCACGTCTATGCCTCCGCACCTTGCTGTGCTGTACCTCAAACTATGAGCCCAAGTGAGTCCTTTCTCCTTAAGTAGCTTCTTGTCAGGAATTTGGTCACAGCAGTGAGAAAAGCAAGGAAAACACCAAGCTACCACTGAAAACAAGGACCGGTATTGAAAACTTCAGGTTCAAGATAAAGAGCATGGAGTCTCAGATTAACACTACTTAGGTTTAAGGTGCTTCCTGCCACTTTCCAGATGTGTGTGTGTGTGTAGTCCAATGTGTCTATTTCTAAGATGTTTTTGAATTCAGGAAACGGTATAGATAATAATTACTCCGCAGGTTTGTCACACGGTGAGACAGCACATGCCAAGCTCATGATTCTGAAGAGAAGGGTAGCTCAGGAGTCCTCATGGTGTGCATGGCGCCCTCTGCAGCCTCTGCAGGTGACGCTGGTGGACTATAGTGCCAAGCAGTTTACTGCTGCTTGAGAAGTCCAAGGGGTGACCTTACTCTTTTTTTTGTCTCCTGTACTCTGTGAAGTGTCTATCTTTTTATAATTAGAAAACAGCAAACATTTTCTGTGTGTCAGTGTGCAACAACCCTGGCCCCTGCAGTCTGTCCCCTGCCCACAACACAGTCTGCATTTCTCCCAAATAGTAGAAATGCAGCATACAGACTCCAGATTAGAAAAGGCTTCTGGGAAAGATGGTAGGGGCTGCACCTCTCAGAGCTGCAGAATCACAACGTGAAGGTAGAAATGTTTTTGCTCAAATCATCTGGCTTTGTCTGCATGTGATACAGCTTACTATGCAAAGGGGCCTCTTTAAAGATGCATTTAATTTGCTGCTTTTTCCTGCAAACTTCTCCTGACCTTGAGATTTATCCAGTGGCTCTAGTAATTGGTGCCATTTCCACAGTCATTTGTATGGACACTGCGTACTGTGGAGGTAGAGGGAGAAAACTCCACATCCTGTGTGTGTATCGGGTGAATTTATATTTTATGGTTTCGGTCAGATTGCTTTTTGAGGGACACCCTGGGGTGTTTGCAAATATGAAAGTTCTTGTAGTGCTGGCCGCTTGTTTGCATTAACAGGAAGAGTAGAAAGAAGAAAAAAATTACTCTCTCTGCTCACAACACTCCATCTTTCCCAGGAGTGTGATACAGAAGGAGATGAATGATTTCCAACAAGAGGGAAAATGAAAGACCACGAGATGGGGATAGGGTGAGAGGCCACGTGAGAGCCAGTTTGCACCAGGAACAACCGACAGATATAGGCAGAAGGTCACAAGCTGTGGGGAGATTATGATAAATAAAACTTCTGTGGTTAAAGGTTTTCAAATCTCTGAGTCCTATGATTAGAAAGCTCCATGTTCTTGAGTTCATTCTACGGCAGAATGTCCATTTTGGGCTGATGTTTACTATTGAATACCTATTATTTTGACTATGTAAATTGAAGAAAACTACACATCCTTTACTAAACCAAACCAAACAGAACACTTAACTTCCTGCATGAGTTGTTTCTTTAATACCTGAAATACATTTAGTGTGTCTCCTTTGGTTCTAAAGGTAGGTACATTATGTATGTAGCACACATAGCTTTATTTCTCAGTTCTGATACCATGGCAAACGTTACTAATCAGTTATAGCACTTTTTACTGCTGAGGTGAGATGTTTATACCTGTGATGGTTAATACTGTCAACTTGACAGGATCTAGAATCACCTAGGAGACAGCCTCTGGGTGTGCCCGTATCTGGGTGTGCCCGTATCTGGGTTAGGTTACTGTCTGGGAATGCTGGTGAGGATTTAGCTAGATTAGGTTAGTTGAGATGGGAAGACTCACTTAACTAGAGGAGACACAATTTCATGGGCTGAGGTCCTGAACCGAATAAGCATTCATCTATTCATGTCTTTCTCTTGATGGCAGACAGTGTGACCAGCTACCTCATGCTTTTCTGGCCATGAGAGAGTGTCCGTCAAATTCTGAGCTAAAATAACGCCCCCTCCTTAAGTTGATTTTTTTCAGAGATTTTGTAACAGTAACAATACAAGTAAAGGATCTGGTACTAATAGTCTCATCTGTACTTGACCAGCATTCTTTTGGGGTTGCTGTAAACATAGGTAGAGTATACCTGTACCAATTAGTAGGGTGCAACTTACTAATTGAGCAGAGCCCTAAAGCCTTTTACTAATCCACATTTTCTTGATTAAGCAACCTCAAGGCCTGAATTTCTGATCATTATCTTGGTGGCCTTTGGGTAACACCTTGTCAGTTGTTGGCCTTGTCAGTCACGGTGGACAAGTACAGAGTGAGCACTGCCATCTTACTGTAGTTATTTCCCGCTTTAATTTTATAGATACCAACAATGATTCACAGAGCTTTCCGTGTGCTGGGACGTCATCTGACTCTTGAAACAGCTTTCCTTGAAGCTTCTATCAACAGATAGGGTTTTGTATGGAATAGGGAAGGTACTTGTCATCCCTGGGTCATAGAGGAGAATGTGGACAAGGCACCTGACATTAACCCCTGTTTGTGAATGACCTCATCAGATTAGTCTCCTGGGGAGCTGGAGGGAGAACGGTCAGGTGTGAATGCTCCAGTTTGATATTTAAGACCTTTCGTGGTTTGGCCCAGTGTCTGTTTCTAATCGAACAACCTGAATCAGCCTTTCTATTTGCTTCATGTAGTTTGTAGTTGTCCTTTCTAGTCCCGCTTCCCCGCTTTCCCCACCTGAAGTACCCTCTCTCCCTTCACCCACCACCCATTCATTCTTAAGGCTGAACCGAGGGGCTGTCTCCTTGGTAAGTCTTCTGTAAATGTTAGTTATGACTTCTGTGTGCTCTAAATTCCCATAATGTTTACAGTCTCTTGGTGTCAGACATCGTCTCTTGAAATGTTTGTCGCCCCTCCCCCCACTATCCTCTTGACTTTTTCAGCAGGATCTAGGGCTGAGTCTTCCTTTGTGTCGAATATTGCACTGGGCAAGTGGGGCCCCTTATTGGTTCATGAGTGCTGGGAGGTGGTGGAGATGTTGACAGAAGTGGGGAATGAGCCCCCATCCATTTCATCTGCTCTGAGCTCTACTGGAAGTCTGACTCTGTTTCTGTTTGAGACTTTTGAAATAATATTGAGAACACAGACCAGGAAGTCTGCAGGAAGTGAATGTGGCATTGTGAGGTGCTTGTGAAGGAACTGGAGGACTCTAACTCATCCAGTCACCAACCTCAGGTTATGAAAGGGATTACTGGTCTGTTGCAGTTTCTTTTGATAGTTCTTGCCCAAGTGGGGAGTTCCAAAGATAATTATTGGATCCTTGGTCCTGACATTGAAGAAGAATTGCAGTAAAAGCCATCAACCAATTGTTCAGTGACTGTTCTGCTCACTCAGGCACTAGACAGATCATGTAGAGCTTCTTTTGCATATTTGAAATATTCCTTCCTATTTAAAAATAAAGCTTCAGTGTGACATAAAAATGATGTGTTTTATCCGTCACAGCACAGAATTAGATCTAGTACTTGAATATTTGCTTTCTGGGTTTGATCTTTGTATTTCTAAATTATACAGTGGTGTTTGATCGTAAACAATTGTCCTTAACTGCAAATGCCATCTTATTTCTATTTCTTTCTGCTTTTTTTTTTTTTTTGTTCTTTTTGAGACAAGGTCTCCCTCTAGCTGGCTTGGAACTCTCTCTATAGACCAGGCTGGACTTGAACTTACAAAGATCCACCTGCCTCTGCCTTCTGAATGCTGCTGGGATTAAAGGGGTGTGCCACCATGTTCAGCCTTGTATTTCTATTTTAATGAGAGAATAAATTCATAACAAACTCATAAATTCATACAGGTATTCAATGAAAAATTAGTGTGGGAATTGCTCAATGCCAGGATCTTCCGTCAGCGAAAGATTGTGGTGATCCAAAAATAATCACATCCTAGAAAATTTTTAGGAGTAGGAAGCAACTGTGTCTAGCTTGTGTCTACCAGAAAGGAAATTACATTAAGGAGCAGAGCATTCATTTATTTTTGTAAAATTGGGGAGCTACTGAGTCTCCACGAATCAAATAAGAATAGTCAGCTGATGATACAGGTCCCATGTGATCAACACTGGTTTCTTCTTTTGCTTTTGTCTACAGTGTAATATGCCATGTTCTGCTCGCTATTATTTAATATAGTTGAAATACCTGCCAGAGTTTGTTCATGGGAAATATGTTCCCTCCCTTTCCTGACCTATGCTTGTGGTTTGAAAAAAGTTTTATCTCAGTTTAAAATTTATGGGAATGTGTGAGTACGGGTATGCGCATATGAGTGCCCATGGAGTCAGAAGAGGGTGTTGGAACCTCTGGGATTACAGGGGATTGTGAGCTGCCAGACAATGGTGCTGGGAATTTCTCTGATCTTTTAGATTGTCTAGAAGAGCAGTAAGCACTCTCAATTGCAGAGCCATCTCTCCAGCCCCAATAATAATGAATTAAAAATTAAATTAATGGAGCTGAAGAGATGGCTCAAACGTTAAGAGCAATGGCTGCTCTTGCAGAGGACCTGGGATCAGTTCCCTGGACCTACATGGTGGCTAATAATGGACTGTAAGTCAGTTCCAGGGGATCTGACACTGTCTTTTGATCCCTGTGGGAACTGTATTCAGGAAAAACATTCAAACAGCTAAAATAAATAAAAAGATTACAATTAAGTTAAATAAAAAATTAATGAATAAATAAGCATTACATATCCTTCTGGATAACTATGTGTTTAGTATGTGTGTGCTGTGTAATGTTCAAATCAGAATAAAAATATCTACCCTCCCAAACATTTATTATTTCTTCATGGAACATTCAAAATCATTTTTTTCTAGATTTTTGAAATATACAATACATCGTTGTCATCTCTGATGATCCAACCCTGCAATCACACATCAGAGCGTCCCTCTGCTTTTTAACTGTGGCTTATTACCATTTTCTGGTTCCTTGTGAGCTTTTTAAAATTTTCTGTGGTTTTCTTTGGGCAATAGCTATTTTAACAGGCATGAAATACTGTTTTACTGTGGCTGTGATTGGTATTAAAAATTTTTTAAATGTTTACATATTATGCGCATGAGTGTTTTTGCCTGTGTGGACGTAAGTTACACCCATGCATATAATGTTTACAGAGACCAGTGGAGGGTGACAGAGCCCTTGGACCTGAAGTTAATGGAGGGTCAATAGCCGCCATGTGGGTGCTGGAAACCAAACCTGGATCCTCTGCAAGAGCGGCCAGTGCTCTTAACTGCAGAGCCATCTCTCTAGCCCCTGGATTAGCACTTTTCTGATAACTAGCTAGTCAAGCATCTTTTCATATACCCTTGGCCATTTCTGTGTCTTTTGGGGGATAAATTTGTTCATGTCTTTTGCCCATTTTCTACTTGGGTTATTTGCCTTTCTGCTATTGAAGACATTTCAGTGAGTTTTGGAAATTAAACCCTCATTAGATGTGCAGTTTGCCAGTACTCTGCTCTTTCACGAGTGCCTCTTTGCCCTGCTGGTGGTTTCCTTGGCTCCGTGGAGTGTCATGCGCCTGCTTTTGCTTTTTGATTCTGCTTTTAGTGTCATATCCAAGAAATCATTGCCAAGGCCAGTGTCAAGATGGCCCCTCTTGTGTTTTCTTCTACGGGTTTTATAGTTTTAGGTCTTGTGTTTGTCTTAAACCTGTGCTGAGTTGACCTTCCTGCATGGTGTAAGCGTCTATTTCACTCTTCTGTGTGTGGCTACTAGTCTGCCCAACATCATCTGATGGTGGGACTATCTTTTCCTCATTATATATTCTTCATACTCCTATTAAATACCACCAAAATATGCTAATTTTATATAATTTTAGGGCTTATATGTCTATGTTACAATAACAACTTTGAGGAGCTGGAGTTGGCTTGAGTCACCAAGTATGTCACCAAGTATGAGGATCTGATTTTGATCCCCCAAACCCACATAAGAAACTAAAGGGTAGCAGTGGCTACTTTCAGTACCAGAAAACAGAGACAGGTAGATTTACGGCGCTTGTGAGCCAATCAGACGAGTCTACTTGGTAAGTTGTAGGCTACCTAGAAACTCTGCTTCAAATAAAGGTGGGTGGTGCCTGAGGAATGACACCCAAGGTTGCCCTCTAGTCTCCACATGTACACACACTTGCAGGTGAACTTGCACAAACAACATGTGTGCACGAACACTGACACAATTTTCAAAAAGATTTTCCTATTGGGTTTTATCGATTCCTTTTTGACTTTTGATTTCTGACCTCTAGCTGGTTTTTATTTTCATGTTATAGTCTTGTTATCTCTTTATTTTAGTAATCACATGGAATTTTTCTCAAATATGAGCTTATGTCAGAACTCCCTGAAAGGCTTGTTCAAACAGATAATCGGGGCTCATGCTAGAATTTCTGATTTAGTAGGTCTTGGGTGGGGACAAACCCTTCATTTCAAATAGGTTTCCAGGAGATCTTGATGTTACTGTTTTGGGGGTCACATTTTGGAGATCACTGATGTTGTATACTTGGATACTTGGGAATTAATTTTAAAAATATAAAGAGGGGCTGGAGAGATGACTCAGCAGTCAAGAACACTGGTTACTCTTGTAGAGGACCCTGGTTGGGTTCCCAGCACCCACATTATACACACACACACACACACACACACACACACACTTTAGTATATACTAAAGATATGAGTAGCGCACTTAATCATTGCTGAAGCTGATATGGTTTTACACTACAAATGTTTAATTTATCTCTATGTAGTGAAATTATCTATTGAAATTAATAATTGTTTAGCTCTGAATACTTTTTAAACATATTTTATTTATTACTTTTATATGTATGAGTGTATTACCTGCATGTATGTAAGTGCACCCATGTTATGCAATGTGGAGGTCAGAAGAGGGCATAGAGTTTCCCTAGAACTGGAGTTACAGACAGCTATTAGACATAATATGGGTGTTGGGAATCGAACCTGGGTTCTCTGCAAGAACAGCAAGTACTCCTAACTGCCGAGCCATCTCTCCAGGCCCCCTGTAATATTTTTATAGTCCCTCCAATCCTCCAAACTTAATCACTATGCTTACTTTAAAACAGAACTCTGGGTAGTATCTTGTGTGGTCACACTATAATCAGTTATATCCTATCATTAAGGTTAGCATTATATTCTCCCCCCTCCTGTCCCCTCTTCTCCTTCCCTCCCTTTCTTTCCTTTCTTTTTTTTTTTTTTTTTTTTCTTGCATGGTGCCTCAAAGTTACCATTCTCCTGTTCCAGGCTTGTATCAGATTCTTTCTGTAGTACAAGCTTTGGAGACCCTTTCCTTGTACCTGGGGTCACATTTCTGGCCGCTGTTAGAAGACCTAGAGAGCTTCCTAAACTTGAACCCCACTCTGAGAGTTTCTGCTTTCACTGGTTCTAGCACAGGCCAAGCATGGATTATTTTTACAGGTGATCTTGATAGACAGCCCAGGGTGGGGATCGCTGCTCTCCCTGGATCTGTGACCGCTTGTGCTGTGTTTGGACGGGTTCTCTTGAAAGCTGATGCTAAGAAGACTCATTATTTTTTTCAAAAGCGATGTGGGAATGCTGCTCCCAGAAGCCAAGGTGAGCACTGCTGAGAGAGGATCAGCGGTGGCAAAGGTGCCCATTTGTTTTCTCTGCTTTAAAATGCAGATACACACATCCTTCTCTGGCAAAGATGTTTGTCTTTAATCACCAGAAGGAGGGAAGTAGAACATTAAAAAGACGAGCTCCACTGGAGGATCAAGAGGGGAGGCTGGTCCTTGTCCTTAATACTGTCTGCATTAGTTGTTTTCGTTATTTAATTCTTGCATCAGGACAGATTAATAAGAGATCAGAGAAGCAGGCAAAGCATCTATTTCCAACTTAAAGAACGAGAATCAACTCTACCATTTTAATCAGCAGGATTGTTCAAGGGCAAATGTTACACTGTAGACTCAAAAAATGATTGACAAGCTACAGGTGCAGAGGCTTTGTCACTGCTTCGAGTACTTGAGAGCAGGTGTGACTCTGTGAGCTGAGCTGAAAAAAACAAGACTAACGTTTAAGATAGGTAACAACTGAGGTGGCCCTGGGGGACTGAGGCTGCCCAGGACATGGCTTGGTCTAGTCCACTAAACAACAATTTTTTTTTTTTTTTGAGACAGAGTCTCCTTGTAGCCCCTACTGGCTTGGAGCTTGCTATGTAGACCAGGCTGACCTCAGTCTCAGAGAGGCTGGCCTCTGCCTCCTGAGTGCTGGGATTAAAAGCCTGTGCCCCCATGCCCAGCTCTTTTCTTTTAAAAGCAGAATCTCATATAGCCCAGGTTGCCCTCAAACTCATTAGGTAGCTAAGGATGACCCTGAACTCCTGGTCCTCTTGCCTTGCACCATCTAAGAACTGGGTTTATAAACTTGTGCCCCATTCCCAGTTTGTCAAACACATTGGATACAGGGCATTAAGATTCCCTCATGCTCACAAAGCTGCCCCGCTTGCCTGTCACAGCGTTTTTAGACCTAACACTAGAGTGAGCGATGCTTTTCTTTACTGGAAGGTGAATCCGGAGCACTGATTACTTATAGTTTGTAACCTGAGTAGATTCCTACTTTGAAAATTTTCTTGGTGAATGGAGATAGGCCTGTGTGGATGGGGAGATGGTATTCAGGTCTGTGGACCTTGACCTGGGAAGAAAAGGATTTATCCATGAAGTCTCTGGGATGAAAGAGGAGGAGTTAGATGAGTGTCGACTATTTTCATCATTTTTTCCCCCCAAGTAAATTGATCTTACCAGAGGGGTAAGATCATTGGATAGAAAGGGGCTGAAGAGAACCCATGTTCCACTGGCCCCGATTTACACAGGAGAAAACAGTTCAGACAGGGAAGTGATTTGGCCAAGGCCACACAGCTATTGAGTGTGACTGGCTTCAGTGTCTTCCTGTCTTGAAGTATGGCTCTGCCATCTTTGAGTCTTAGTTTCTCCATCTGAAAAGTGGGGAACAAGTTAAAAAATTACAATGTGTAAAATGTGATTCGTAGAGGAGAAAATGATCATGGGCCAAGGATTTTATTCAACTCCTGAGTTGAAGAATTCACCAAGAAGACCGATCTGGATCAGAAAGAATCCGAAGAAAAGAGATTTGTTTAGAGAGTTAGTCTAAGGAATGTGGAATTGAACTTGGTTAAATATCCATCAATTAAGGTCTTATAGGACAAAGGAATAACCTTTGGGTTAGAGATTTACAAGGTGGGCTGGAGAGATGACTCAACAGTTAAGGGCACTGACTGCTTTTGCAGAGTACCTGGGTTTGATTTCCAGCACCCAGATGGTGGCTAACAGCTGCCTATAATTCCAGTTCCAGGGACTCTAATACTCTGTTCTGACCTCTGTGGGCACTGCATGACACAGATGCACCTACATGCAAGCAGTATACTTGTACACATGAAATAAAAATAATAAACCTTTTTCTAAAAATTAAAAAAGGAAATTTACAAGTTAACATTTTCACGTCTGTTCTCTGATCAAGTAATGAATGCAGAAAATCAAAACTCTACGTAATTAATATAATCTTCTGTTGAGTTTAAACAAGGGCATTGGAAGGATATACACTGATCACCTTGTTCTATTTCCAAGTTTTAGACAATTTTTCTAAATAGGTGTATGGCGAGATAATGAAAAAGATATGAGGTAAGTTTTGCTCACGTTTAACAGGATTCTGTGTTTCCTACTTCCTCTTGGGGCCGTCTGTTATGGAATAGCTATTTTCAGACATCAGTCTTGTGTGCTTGCCGTGAGAGAAGGATGTCTTGGAGGGAGAATGCCCCTTTCCAGCCATCGTTCAGCACCAACTGGACAAACTTAGAGCATCTGAAATCCCAGGTCCAGGAGGGGCCAAGCTAAACATTATTATTTTAGTGGAGAAAGTGTGGATGTTAGTCAATAAGTTTTGGGAGCTGGAAGTGGCGAGCTGTGAGCGGAGCTAGGCAATGACAGCCCTCGCCTCCTTTCTGAGTGAGAGGAGGCAGCACCTGGAATTACTTCACTTCCTGTCTTTTTTCACCACACAGACACACAGACAAACTTGTGCACGCATGCGTGCACACACATCTTGGTGACTCTGTAAGTTCAGGCCTTGGCTATGAGGTCTGTACAGGACTGAATCAGCCCTAGGCATGACTCTCTTTGGACTGCTTAGTTCTGACTTTGCTGTGTTTGCATTTCAACTTTAGTTATTTGAGGAAGTCCCTTGTTCTGATGGTGTTTGAAACGCCGAGCTTGTTTGTGTCTCCTCTCAACTGATGCTGCCCTTGAGCGGAACTCTGCAGAGACAGTGGAGAGAAGAGTGCCAGGCTCACCCTGACCTGTCAGTGAGGCTGTCTTTGGCCATGTTGCAAAGCATTTGGGGAACATGTTCCCTGTGCCTTTGACCTTGCTAGACAGCCCCTATCCCAGGTCACTTGTTTTTCACTCCATTAACAATCCATTAATTCAGGCTAAGGAATAAGTGACTGACAGACTGTAACTGATTGGCCCTTCCAGAGATATAATTTTGAGAAATATACTTTCAACAAGAAAAGATGTTCAATGCTGAAGGCAATCACCTGTGATACCATTATCTAGAGATCAGAAATGTTGTAAAAGGTTTCTCTGTGTTTACTCTCAAATATACTTAAAAATACTGAGAATCTTCGGCTAACTTTTTAAGTTAACAGATATGTGATATCACGTATTGGATAGACATTTTGGGGATATGGGTGGTCACTCAGTATGTGGATGTAAATCTCGGCAAGGGCATGTGGATGCCATGAACGAATGCTCCATAAATAGCTCTATCCAAGGGAACTATCCTCTGGCTGCACACCAGTAAGTGGATGTGATCTCATGAGAGACAAGGGTATATATTTTGGATGTATTTACAGTGCTGTGTGTAAAGGAAGCAGGTGGGTATATGGCATGATCTCTCCAGCTTGTAAGTGAGTCTTCTGCAGACTTACCTGACTGTGTGTGATTTCTCTACCTGCCTGTTAGCCAAGCAGTGCCACTTTCTTCACCTTTCTCCTCATAAATATCCTGAGTTTTGGGCTGGGGACAGCTCAGGTGGTAGAGTATTTGCCTTGCACATATGGGAATCTGAGTTTGATTCCCAGAGCCAAGTAATCACATATGCATTTGTGATTCCAGCCCTAGGAAGGTACAGGGTCCTGAAGACTTTCAGGTCAATGAAAGGACCTGTTTAAAAAAAAAAAGGTGGGTGGTGACTGAGACTAACACTTGAAGTTGGCCTATAGTTTTTGCACACACACACATACGCATGCATGCACGCACACACAGTGCATCCTTTGTCTGATCCCTGTCTTTGCAGTTCAAGGCTGTATTAATGAACTGGCCCTTGATAGGTAGAGACTCAAAGGCAGACAGAGTAGGCAGAAACTCTAGACTGGAGGAAGAAAAAGACTTGTGGGAGGCCCTGGCTGGAGGCAGATTGACAGCACATGGAAACGATGGGCTGAAGTTGCTTTTTTAGCTCTCTAGGTTGTTAGTTCTCAGATGCAGCTGTCAGTTTATCAATCAACTTCTTCCTGTTTGGGCTGATTGTTGCAAGGGCTCTTACTTGCCTTCCTGACAGTTAACTTCTCCAGCAAACAATGGCCTAGTAGTTTGACTTTGTACAGGAATAGCTTTCTGAACTGATTACTGAAGATAATGGGTCGGTTTTCTGGGCTGGTTATAGATGGTACATTAGAATTCTATTTTTATATCACCTTTGGTGAACTCTGATTTGTGAAGTGGCTGTGATTTTATCTACCGATGTGAGACCTGAGGATCAGAGAGGAAAAGTATCTTGCCAGAGGTCTCACAGCAAGACGAGTTTGGCTTCAAATCTTGGCAGTTTATTTAAAAAAAAAATCACTACTTCATACTACCTCCTTCATCCAGTCATTGCCAGTATATTTAAAGAAAAGAACTTAAAAATGCAGCTTCTCTGACTGCTTGCACAAGACCTGCACAGGATCAAGCTAGTCAGTGTTGTAGCATGGCGAAGAGAGAGGCTCATGAGCCCCTACCCTTAGATGAGGAGGAGCTATGGAAGTTGATAGCTTCTTGTGTAGGGATAATCAGTTATCTTTAAGGGTGTGGACTCTGGCCGGTGGACCATGCTGTAGTGAATGACCCCACACCCACTGTATTTGGGGAGCATTAACTGGACTCAAGTGGGTTATATATAAAGGACACAAAGTTGGGACGTTTGGAGGGTGGGAGGTGGATCTGGGAAGAGTAGGGGATGCATATGCTCAGAGCACATCGTATGAAATGCTCGAAGAATTAATAAAAATACAGAATTAAAAATGGGACTTCACTACTAGCCAAATTTAAATTTTGCTTCTGCTGACTGTTTTGGAGCAGTCAGTCCCTTCTGTAAACCGTACTCATTTTTTATCATGTCAGAGAAACTTGATTCCTTCCATCTCACTTCCCTTTTAAATACCCAGAAGGGCAGAAGATACAAAGGATGGGGTCTGGGAGCAAGGAACAGATGGTGTTGTGACATCGTTGGACACATGCTTAGGAAAGTCAGGCTGCCCAGGCTGAGCTGGCAGCTCTCCTACTTGGTAGGCTAAAGACCTTGGACTGATCTCTCTCTACATCAGCCTTAGTTTCAAAGTCTGTATGGGATGACGATGGTAAGTGGTACTTACCCTGTGAGCATGATGCTTGTGGGTACAGAGAGAAATCTTTCAAGCCATTCTGGGGCTGGTGGCCAGAACTCAGTGTAAATTAAGATACAAATTCCCTGAAAGTCTTTTTCCTGTGGCTTTGATTATGTGGAAAGCAGGAGCTTGGATTGTTCCAAGAGGAGCTGGAAGGGAAATCATGCTCAGGATGCCTTTTCAAAAATTGTCTAAGGAAAAGTGAAGACTTAGAAAGCTACTTTTTATCAACTTTTTAAAAAATTTCATTCCTCCCCGCCTTCACACACGCTTTCCACCCCTACGCTATTCGCTCTGAGATCTTCCAATGATTACAAGAGAAAAAGACTGAAAATGATTTTATTTTACTGATTCACTCGAACAATCGCTCTTTGTAAATCCAAATAAACACACAATACATTAAGGACTTCAAACCCCATTTTATTTTTCTTCTCTGGGTCATTGTACTTGGAATCAGCAGAAACAGATGAATAGCCAACCTCGGAGGAGCAGTGTGGGGAATGCTGAGCCTTTTGTTGCCTGAAATAATGGCATATCAAGGGCCTTATCCTAGTTGGGTAAGAAACACAATGGAATCATTTGAATAGTCAATTTAACAAAAGAAAAGAGATCCATATCCCCAATACAGCTCATTTTCTTTCTCTGTGGCACCATCCCATCATCAGGGAAGCTGAAGAATTTGGCACAAAGGTGACAGAACAGTGACTTAGTGGTGCTGTAGAAGAGGCTGGAACTCCTGGGTGACCAGAGAGGTTGGTCTCAGGCATCATGTACACAGACAGGATGGCAGCGAAAGATGATGCGGGGCAGAGGGAGGGGGAGCGCGTGGGCTTTCCTAATGAGATTTGGAAAAGCAAAGTTGATGGTTGAAGGTCAACCTAGGGCTTGAAGTTTGAGGATTGGGAAAAAGGCACGGGGTAGGGTGGGGGAGCATCAGGGAGAGGGACTGTGGGGGACCGATATTAGGAGCGGCTTGAGAGCATGGTCAAGACTGCAGTAACGGAGTTTGTCTGGTTTATACTCCCTCAGCCACCTGGGGCTCCTGGGACAGGTGTCGAACAAATGGAGTCTCAGTTTAACTGAGAAAGGTATGGTTTAGCCAGGAAATTTTGAGGCAAGTAGTGGGCAGGAGGGAGCAATGGCAGCAGTGGGCCAGGGAATGTGAGCCGGGCCAGGGCAGCCAGTGGGACATGGAAAGGAGCGTGCAGTGAGCAAGGGCAGGATCCAGGGATCATAGGTCCTTAAAGAATCACACAAGTCAGGAGACTAGGGGGAGTTCATTGGAAAAATGGGGCGACTCTTGGAGTGGGAGATGCTCGAAACTGAGATTTTGAAAGGTCTACAGTAACTGTAAATGAGAAGGTTTAGGGTCTAGGGTGAAGCCATGAGTTTGAGATGCTGAAGAGGGATGCAGGCCAAGCTTATTGGAGATGAGACAAAGAACAGAGTGAACAGGGAATTGGAATAATCAACGGTGCAGTTCTTAGAGTCACCAATAATCAGTTAAGGCAAAAGTGGGCTAGAGACAGGGACAGAGAGCCCAGAGCTAACTGGACAAAGAAGAAAGGTGTGGCTTTGGGATTCCAGTGAAGAAGGGGGAGGTGGTGGTCAGGTGGCAGGAGACTCAAAGGTGTAGAAGTTCTGCACAGAAGGGGAAGCAGATGCTCTGGAAACAGGGAGGATATTGGGTCATCTCTGGAGTTGGTGGGTGGAGAAAGCGCAGCCCTCAGTTGAGGGATCTTCTCAGGGGAGACTTAGGATCCTGTTCAAATGACTCTTTGGATTCAGGGAAGAGACTGAGTGCATCGGGAATGATAATAACATCAAAATGAGTTGAGAATGCACGTGTTGCTAGAGCAGACTGGTGGGGGCGGGGCTGTGGAGAGGATGAAGTGACCAGAAGCTGCCTAGGCAGTCAGTAAAGAAGGAAGGAGAGACATGCAGGCAAACATGTAGCCATGTGGCTGGATTTGGGGAACTGGAAATTAACTGGAGAGGATGGAGGATGAGGGTTAGGAAACCAGGTGGGGGCGGCAGGGGTCTCATCATGAAGGGTCTTAAGTATTACAATGGAATTTGAACTTTCCTTAGAGTCACGAGTCACCGAAGGAACATTAAAAAAAGTGACTGGGTTTACTAGAAAGAATTGAAATGGGTGAAACGACCATTCTGTGACCTGTATGTGTATGTATTTGTGACTGCACACATCTATGTTACAGTAGCAAAAACCCACTTAAAACTCGCTAAGAGGATAACACTCTCTAGCTTTGGTGGAAGTTGAATTTTCCAGTTTTGCTGGTCGTAGGATCTCCCCCAGGAAGGCAGGTTCACCTTGAATCATACTAAGGAGAAAGGCAGAATACCTGGTGCATTAATGAGATGGTGAACTTGTCCTGAGTGGAATCTCTGCCCCTCAGTGCAGTGCTTCTGGGCTAGGTCGTAGACATGTGGCTTTCAGTAAGTCTGCCTGCTTTTCTGAACAGTCTCTCCCTTTCTTTCTATGTCTTTTCTGATCACGATTTCCCTAACCTGGTGAGCTGCTCCAACATTTTAAAATATTTTTAATTTTTACAGTTTTTAATTTTTTACTTTCCCTAGTCCTGTTCTACCCCTTTAGAGTTGAGAATGATGGAGAAATATTAGGTCCTGAATGCCCCTTGCAGGCTGCTACTCCAACTGTCTTCCCCAATATGACAGAACCTCAACCACGAGCCCCTCCCCAAGGGAGAGTCTAAACACTCTGAGTCTATAAGAGAGACCTTCTTCCCCTGGACCCTGGTCACAATGAGGTGCTCTCTTGGGCTTATTTTCTGCCTAAATCAATCTGCTTGTAAAGTTGAGGTTGGTTCCTCATCTTTCTTCCTGCTCCCTGTGTCCTTACAGTATGCCTGTTTGTATGATGCTCCATAGGGGGCGGATTCAAATGGTTTCATTCGAGATCATTTGGCCTCTATGTCTTTTTGGAGGGAAGCCTGCTTGTGCCCTCTGCCCATTTTCTAATCAGGCTATTGAACTGACGATATTTCAGTATGTTTTGGAAATGAAACCCTTCTTGGATGTTGCCAGTTTGTATGCAAGGGTGGGGTGAGGGTACAGTTGAACTTGGGGGCTTCTGTCCTTTCTGCAGCTTATGCTGGTATTTGAGATTGTAATGGACAAGTGTCTGGAGTCCACAGGAGCTGCCTTCACATGAGTAGCTTCCCTCTTTGAGTTCCAGAGGCTTCTGCTGGCCACACGTAGCTTTGGGGTCTTCGGTCTGGGTGGATTCTCTCACCTTGCAGTGACTCTCCAGGTTATACCTCCTGGGTGGCTAATATTCTAGCTGGGAGGTTGCTCTCACGTGTGTTGAGAGTTGGAGAATCAACCATGGCACTGAGTTCTGTACAGGTGGAGGACCTATCTTCCCACTTCCAAGTCTCTTAAGAACCAATCATGGTGTTAGCTGGATACACCTCCAAATTCTTGAGTTCTATGTCAGTGAACGACAGAGATTGATCTACAGGTTGACCCCTCAGGCTCAGAAATATAAAACTCCAGTGTTACTCTTAGTTGATGGGATTCACTCCTGGGCACCAAGGATGGGAGCCACCGTTCCCTAAGTACTTGGTCGCCTGAGCAGAGCCTCCTGCAATTTGCATTTATCACCTTGTGGGAGATTTACTTCAGGCCCCCTGACTGTGGTTATTCCTGTTCTTGGGCCCCTAAGAGAGTTCAGTTTTTAAAAATTTATTATTTCTCATTTTATGTGTGTGAGTATATTGCCTGCATGTGTGTAAGTGTACCTGTGTCGTGCAGTGCCCACGGAGGTCAGAAGAGGGTGTTGGATCCCCTGGAACTGGAGTTACAGATGGTTGTTAGCCACCATGTGGGTACTGAGACTCGAACCCAGGTCCTCCGAAAGAACAGCCAGTGCTGAGCCGTTCTTCCAGCATTGATAATTCAATTTTAATAATGGTTTCCCTCTTAAGATGGAGCCTGGCCATTGTACAATCTTCTAATTCCTTCTACTGCTCTGTCAGGTAGAGGGCTTGCAGTCTCACTAACACCCATACTTAGGTCTGAGGCTTATGAGGTTCATGACTTGTTCTGAGGGTAACACCCCTAGTTTCTTCAGTAGGGCTGCCTGCCTTTCCTTTTGGATAAGGCTTCTTCCTCGCCCCCTGCTGGGGAGCTGTGTGGCTGGAGTGGTTTGGTTTGGTTGCTTCTTTTGGGAGGCATGGCCCATCTTTTTCTTTTTCTTGTTACTTTTCAACCGCTTTGTCATCACTTTTGTGAATTTCTAAAGGCCTTTCTTAATCTCTCTCTGAAAGTCTATCCTTTCTTGTATTGATTTTTCTCCTTGATTGGGTCACACAGAGGCAGTGTCTACTTTGTTCTCTTACCATGAACTATGTGAGTGATATTCATTAGCGATAATTATTAAGCTTCATTTCTTTTAAAAAATATTTTATTTTACGTGGACGAGTGTATTGCCTGCATGCGTTGTAAGTGCACCTGTGTCCTGCAGTGTCCGTGGAGGCCAGAAGAGGGCGTCAGATCTCCTGAAACTCTAGTTACTGATGGTTGTTACCTGCCACGTGTGTGGTGGGAACAGAATCTGTTCTGTACATGAACAGCCAGTGTGCTTAACCGCAGAGTCACCTCTCCAGCCCCTCATTCATTACTATTTAAAAAAATGGCCACATTAGCTGGGATGACAGCGTCACATTGGAGTTTACATTTGCAGTTTGTTGACAGCTAATGATATTGAGCATTTCTCATATATTTGTTGGTGATATATGGTTCTAGCTTTGAGGAGTATTTATTAAGATCATTTCCCATTTAAAACATTTATGAATCATACCTGAGGGCTGTGGGTCCAGGGGTGACAGCTGCTGGAGGAGGCAGAGGAGGAAGCTGAAGAGATTAGGGTGTGTGCTTAGACAACCATGTAGCTTACCTGTATCTGATGAAATTGGTCGGCCAGTCTGCCATGTCTTATGCTCTGGTTACTGGTGGGGACAAGCCCAGCTCTGCATCTCCTTGAATGTCCAGAGAATTGCACAATGCTCTGTGGAAATGCAAAGGAATCTGAACCAACTTGGAACAACTCAAGATTCACTGGAATCTAGGCAACAGCTGCAACAGAAGCAGTAGCATCCTGAGAAACTTTCCAGAGAAACAGAATGTAAAGAGTTTGGATCTCACCCACTGTCCCTGGTGAACAGTGTCAAGGAAAGACACAGAAGGAATGTTTACTGGCCGAACTCATATCACTGACAAACTTTCAGAAGGTACAGAGGCAAGCTGCTGAGAGAAAGGGTTTGTTGCTTGAGTAAAAGTATCTGGTGGTTTTCCTGAAGACAGCTCAAAAGAAAAGAATCGTGTATCCTGGGAAACCCAAACACAACTTCAAGTGCAGGTGTAAGATGAAGAAATTATGGAGGATGATCTCCGCCTTATTTCTGAGAGTCTTCAGTTGGGCAACTTGAGGCTGCTCTTATGGACTTACTGAAATATTTAAAGGCTTGAGAATGATGATTTGTGAAAAAGTTGTGACTGACAGCGTAGAAACCAGTGTAGACAGTGCAGAGGGACATGTTTAACAGGCACAACAGGAGCTGTCAAGAATGGCAGATTATCAGCACAAATCCAGAAAACCCCTGTGCATCATCATTTTCATCCTCTTTGGAATTGTGATTATCTGTCTCATCATATAGGTACTGAAAGGCTGAGTTATGAAGGAATAGACCATTGCCTGATGTCTAAATTATGTAGGAAGATTCCCTCAACCCTGCAATTATTATTATTAATATTATTATTAATTTTAAGGCTATTTCATCAAGGATGGCTCCTCCATATTTTGTTATTTTTATTAGGGGGATGGTTCTTTTGGATTCAATCTGATAATTTTTTATGTGTGAATGTATTGCCTGCATGTATGTAAGTGCACCTGTGTTGTGCAATGCCCTTGGAGGCCAGAAGAGGGCATCAGATCCCATCCAACTGGTGTTATGGACAGTTGTTACTGCCATATTGGTGCTGGGAATCGAACCCGGGTCAGCTCCAAGAACAGCCAGTGCTCTTAACTACTGAGCCATCTTTCAAGCTGCTGGTATTTTCTAATAGTGAAGGTTTTCCGGATATCATTGCTGCTGTCAACCGCTAGGTCTTTCTTTCAGTGTACATGCTTTTCTTTTGTGATTTATTTGTATTATTTGACTTAGTTTTGGAATCATTTCACTTAAAGGTATGTGTGCTCTGCCTGCATCTCTGCTACTGTGTAACATGGGAAAAACCCATCAAATTTAATTTTAATTTGACCAGCAAATATTCTCAATAACAAATCTTAAGATACCTGTCTATGGAGTGTTTTATCCCCAGGGGTTCACAGCTGTGCAGATTATGATATTTTCATTATTAGATTTCTTTTGAGAATTGTCTTTAGAATAAGATCAATGAATAATTTCCTGGCATACTTTGGGCATCATGCATCTGATATCTATGTCTGTATATCTATATGAATATACTGTGGATTGCCTAGTTAGAATAAGAATTTTTTTACATATATTCTATTTGTCTGATGTGTGCATGCCAGGAAAGTGTAGTTATTATAAAGTTTGGTGTAATTTGGAGGAAGTGTATGAAAAATCCATACCAATATCTATTCTGTTTGGATATTAAAGATTCTAATTTTTTCTTCCACTAAACATTCCCAGCAATACTGTGGCTTTGTGAACCATTGCTCACTTTTCCTTATGGTCTACAGAATAATGTTTAGGTATGCATCTTTGGGTCTAACTTACTTTTAGAAAGTAACTTTCTTACAGATTTGGGGCAGTGAACTCACTTCCCTTTTTATTTACGTATTCTTACATTTTATGTGAGTGTATTGTTTGCATGTGTATAAATGTACCATGTCATGCAATGCCCACGGAAGTCAGAAGAGGGCATTGGCTTCACCTGGAACTGGAGTTACAGACGGTTGTCAGTTACTATGTGAGTGCTAGAAATTGAACCTGGGTCTTCTGCAGGAGCAGCCAGTGCTCTGAACCCCTGAACCATCTCTCCAACCCTCTTATTTGCTTTTTTTAGACCAATGCTTTAATGCACTAACTTGAATGCTGTAAAGAGGATTATCACAGATTATAGTTTGAATTTTGTAATGTTCTTATATGGCTATTTGAGAGTGAAGGTGCTGTTTAATATGGCAAGTTCTGAGACTTTAAATGGGAACAAGTGAAATATTAATGAAATAAAATATATTTGCAAGCAGAAAAGATGATTTAGAAGGTTAAAAATTCATTTCATTAGTGTGTATTCATATATATTAATGTGTATTTATTTCACAAAATAGTTTCGTTGTGATGTTTCATGTGTGAAGATAACGTATTTTGACCACATTCGCCATCCTTCAAAATCTTGTATCCCCTGGACCTTGTCTTCTTCTTTACTAGTTCCCCTTTCACTCGCACGTCCCCTTTCACTTGCACGTCTTTTTTTCCCCTAGATTTCACATGTTGTAGAAAACACACGGCATCCGCTGTTCAAAATCTTGTTTGTTTTGCCTAACAGGACAGTATTCAGTTCTATGCATTTCCCTATAAATTATATGATTTCTTTCTCTGGCTCATTGTACCTGAATTTCACATTTTCTTTTTCACTCATTTTTCTATGGG
This sequence comes from Eospalax fontanierii, assembly GCA_035773235.1. NCBI lineage: Eukaryota > Metazoa > Chordata > Mammalia > Rodentia > Spalacidae > Eospalax > Eospalax fontanierii. The sequence continues at coordinate 16,110,464 of CM069546.1, forward strand.
CGTGTATCCCATAACCTACCTGTTGTGAACAGCAATGCAATATACACAGGTGTGTGAGTATCTCTATAGTCCCCGGAGTGGAATCACATGATACTAACAGTTCTGTTTTGGGTTTTTTTAGATAACATCGATGAAATCTCTTCTGATTTCCAGAGTAGGTGCACTGATTTTTTTTTGTTTGTTTGTTTGTTTGTTTACTTTGTGATAGGCATTCTGATTGGAGTGAGATGGAATCCCAGTTAACTTTGATTTGAATTTCCCTAATAAGTGAACATGTTGAACATTTTTTATGTATTTATTGGTTACCTGTTCTTCATTTGAAAATTGACTGTGCAGTTTATTTTTCCAGTTTAGTTTTTTTGAATTCTTTGTCCATTCTGGATATTAACCACCCGCTGGATGAATATCTGCCAAACATTTTATTTTGAACTCATCTGTAAGCAGACCCTTTATCCTGCGTGAGGTTTTAGGAAGGGAGACTAGAGGAGGTTCAAGAGAAATGGATCTCCTTTTAAAATAATAATAACCCGGTTGAACAGCAAGGGACTGAGATGGAATCTCAGGCTCGCCAAAGGCAGTATCTACTCTTGAAGAGTTCTTTGGAGAGGGAGGTCCTGCCCCATGAGGAGGCAGTCTTGGTTATTCAGGACTTGTGCTATGAGGCATATGTGACTTAGGCTACATGACTGACAAGTGCCACAGAGGTGCTGGATAGGAGAGTAGGGTTAGTGTGTGGCCACAGTTAACTGCTTTGGATTTGTTTGTGGTGGGGGGCTGGTTTGTTTCACACCCTGCCCACAATCCGATCTGCTTAGGGTTTAGTTACTTGGAAGGCCTGTGTTTTCCTTTTAATTTCTCTTCTGACTCCTTTGACCCATTGTTCATCCGGAAGTATGTTGTTCATCCCTCTTCCGTTTGTATAATTTCTAAAGTCTCTTAATTTTTTTTTTCAACAGGGTCTTACTATATAAGACCTGGCTAGCCTTGAACTCACAAGTATCTGCCTGTGTCTCCTGACTGTTTGCATTAAAGGCATGCACCATCATGCACACACCTTTTAAAAAATTTAAAAATCAATTTCGAATACTTATTTTTATTTTATATGTGTGAGTATATTGCCTGCACATATGTGAGTGCACCTGTGTTGTGCAATGCCCGCAGGGGTCAGGAGAGGGCGTCAGATCCCCTTATCCTGGAGTTACGGACAGTTGTTAACCATCATGTAGGTACTGGGAACCTAACCCGGGTCCTCTGCCAGAGCTGTCAGTACTCTTAACCACTGAGCCATCTCTCCAGCCCCTCACCTTGTTTTGACTTCTTGTTTTATTCCCTTTTGATATGACATGAAACGTAATTTCAATTTGTTAAGCCTGGTATTGAGGCTCAATGCATAGTCTCCTGATAAAAAGTATGTTTATTTGTAGCTGTTCAACAGAATGTTCTGTAAATGCCTGTTGAGTCCATTTAATCTTCAGGATAGTTTAACTATGGTGCTTCTTCATTTGTTTTTGGTCTGGAAGATCTGTTGAGAGTGGGGTGTTGAAATTGAATGTATGAAAGCTTATCTTTTCCTTTTGACCTAATAATCTTCATTTTGTAAAATTGGATGCTCTGTCTTCAGGTGCATATGAACTTATAATAATTATATCTTCTCGTTGAATTGATCTTAGGGTCGCTACATAATGACTTTTTGTTTTTTCTTCGTATAGTTTTTGCCTTAAAGGTTTTTATTTATTTTGCCACATGAAAGTATAGTTATAGTATGTACATCCAATCATGTAGATGCTCAAGAACTCTGTTAAATAAACACACTTCATAGTTGCATAGGCATCATCCCACTTGAAAGAACAAGCAAATTTTGCTGGGTATCAAGTTAGCTTAACTCAACAAGGACTTATTCCACATTATTCTGTAGGTTGTAACACAGGTCCTCTGCTGTTTTTGGCTGGTCTCACTTATGAACTAGTAGGCTGGAGAGCCTAAGACAGCCTCACCTATATACCTGGCTTCTGGCAGTAGATGTGGCTTTGGCTGCCTTCTCACCCATGTGACATTCCGTCTTATAGTAGACTGGACTGAATTTCTTAGATAGTGGTCTCAGAGAAGCATTCAAAGATACTGGACACATAGTTACAAAGATATGGAACTTGTGTGACATTGATTTTGCCATATTTTATAAGTAAAAGTAAGTCAAAGAATTCCTTTTGAGATAGTGTCTCCCTGTAGCCCCAGCTGGCCTTGATGTCAGAGAGATCCACCTGCCTTTATCTCCCGAATGCTTGGATTAAAGATCTAAACCACCATGCCTAGCTTGCAAAGAATTTGTAGCCATATTAATTTACTAAGATCTATGAATAAATTCTTAGTAGCCTTTGTTTAGGCAAGGCGTGAACAGTAGTGTTTACTCTGCAGCATGTTTGTATTTGCTCAAAAGTGTAGAGACCTTGGGCATTTTTCCTTAGATTTTCCAAGGCTTTGGGTACCTGCTTTATCTGTTGAATAATGCCCTAATCCTGAACCACTTGGTTTGGAGATAGTATTGTCTTTGATTTGTATATAAACATGGCTATATAAAATGAAAACTTAACAGCAAAGTCTTTTCCATCTTGGAGAATCAGTGTGCCCAGCTGTGGCTTAATTTCAGAGATTTGTTTAGATTTTACCTTCTCCTGATTGTTTATCGAAGTCAAGGTTTAGGAATATGCCCTTTAAAAAGTGGTTTTCTCTATAAAGGTTATGTGGCTCTTAAGTATTTGGCTGGGACCTGGGGAGACAAAGGAGACTGAACTGAAAGCCTACAGAATTAAATTTCAAGTCAACAAGGGCACATCTGAAACCTGAGAAAGAATAGTCGGTGGAACATAAACACCTTTAGAAGAATCTGTCTAAATGCCCACACCAAACTGCTTTTCTGAATAACAGAAGAAAGCGATTCAGGGAGCTTATCACTGACTTTTGATCTTCACAATGGACCTTTAGAACTTCACATTTGTCTTTACAATGTACATACTGACTCTAAAAGTGATTTATTAAGGAAGGAAGTAGTGAAGAATGAACAGTGTCCAGAGCTTGCCTGGACAAGAAATCCTTGATTACCCAGCCACTGGGCTCTGTAGAGCTCACAGGGCTGTGGTGGGAGCAAGACAGCTGGTGAATGTGGGGAGAGGTGGCATTTCTGCAAGGAATGGATTGCAGCCACTGGTGAGAAGACTCTGGGGTGTGACTCAGCTGACAGAGCTGCAAGGGACGATGTCTGCCACCTTCAGGGACCAGGTACTATGGCTGGCCAGGGAGGATCTTTAAGAAGTGGAGCATCAGTCTATTTTTCTGTAACATCTAGTGAGTGCCTTCATGTTGTATCATAACATGACGGGGTGGAGTGAGCAGCAGGCATGGCTCAGGTCTCTTTCTTAAAGGCTACTAATGCCATCATAGGGGCCTCACCCACAGGACCTCATCTAATCCCAATTAACTCTCAAAGGCCCCACCTTCAAGTAACACCAAGATGTGAATTTGGGGGTTAAGATTACACCTGAACTTTGGGGGACACATTCAACCCATTGTGAGGCTAAAGAAGTTGGGATAGCTTTGTAACCCAGGAGTGTTCTTAGCTTGAGCTACAATACCTCCCTTTTCCAAGCAATGAATTTAGCACTCTGGGACTGCCATCTGCATAGAACTGCACACTGTTTTCTAAAGAAAGTCATCAGACACTTCAAATTATGACTCCCTAGGAACCATTATTAACTCCCCTTCCTTGGTCATGGGTGGGGGAATTGCCTAGGCTACTCTGTGCTCTTGCAACAATATCTGAAACTGGGAACTTAGAATGAATAGAAATGTGAGTCACAGTCCTGCAGGTTGGAAATCCAAAGTCCAGGAGCTGCCTTTGGTAGATTCTTTTTTTGGTGTCATCCATAGCAGAGAGTGGAAGGGCCAGTAGGTGCATACTGAGTGAGAGTTTGCAAGGAAGGAAGGTAGAGAGGAAAAGGAGGAAGGAGGAAAGGCTGAGTGAGGGGAGAGAGAAACAGAAATGGAAAGAGACACTGAGCTCCTGAACTCACTCCTGAGATAACAAATAGCATTTCTGTATTCTCTGGACTGAGTCCTCACAATCTACAACATGCCCTAAGCTCACACGTTTCAAGAAGGTTGAACTGGGGTTGAGTTTCTGGTGCATTGGGAGGAGAAGGTCTAACCATAGCAGCATCTCAGCAGAGGGGGGTGAAGTGGACTATGACATTTTGATACATATATACACTGTGTCCTAATCAGTTGATGTTTCTATCATCATTTTGTGTTTGGATACTGAGCTCTTTTCTTCTAGCTGTTCATCAAATACATCGTGGGTTATTGTGGACTGTAGTTGCCACACCTTGCTATAGACCATTGAAGTATATTCCTCTGATCTCACTGTATTTTGGTACTCAGTATCGACCTTCCCTCTGTCCACCCTCCTCCCAAGGCTTCCCACCATCTAGCCCTCATTATAGGCATTTAAATGGACTTCTTAACACTTATATATGGGAGAGAATGTGGTATTTGTTTTTGTGTGTCTCTTATTCTTTTAATATGTGTTCCAGTTTTAGCTACTTTGCTGCAAATGATAGTATATTATTTTTTCCAATATATATTTTTAATTAAATTTTTGTGCATTTCGTACAATACATCTTAATCATATTTAAATCCCCTCCCTTATCTGCTGCAGTTAAAATTGCTTCTGGGAGATGTGAACAACCCCTCCCTTGGTCCCTATGATAAACGGAGGTACAATTTCACCAAACTACAATCTGAGAAAACAGTGAGTTTATTGGGCTTACTTATAGGGCAGTGGGTGAAAGTTTACTTTACAGGAGTGTGGGTGTTCCCCCCTAAAGAAAGTCTCTATCCAGGCATGGATCATGACTTCCCAGAGCTGCCTGGGAAGAGTGCCTGGTGAGAGTGCCTCCCTATCCTTCCTCTGCTTAGATACTCTTAGCCCCTCCCCCTCATGAAACTGGGGCCGACTAGTTGGTTGGCAGACTTGGCTGACTCTCCCTGCCCCTCCTTTCTTGTGGAGTGATAACAATCAACAGGTTTGTGAGGATCCTAGGCAAGCGGGTGCAACCAAGCTTGGGAAGAAGGCATCTGTCTGTCCATAACTTGCTGGTCGCTGGGCGGAGGATGGTCCTATGCAATATCTGCACCCCCTCATAGCCCTCCCACCAGATTTCATGCATTCTGTCATATATCTTATGGCCTGTGGAGTCAAGTTGGTATTCCCAGATGTCCTTCAGTGTGAGTTCATCCACTGGAGCCTGTTCAGTTTATCTAGCATCATTCCCTTAAAGAAGACCAACTCTGTTTCACCCAGCAATGATCAGTTGCCAATAGTTCCTCAGCTAAGGTTGGGCCTCCTGCCCATTTCCCAGGTTTTATGCTGGGTTTTGGTCTGGTTTGAGTTTGTGTGCATCTTGTGAAGGCTGACACCAGGATGTGGTTGTTTTTTAATAGCAGAATAATGTTCCATTGCTTGTGAATGCTGTATTCTCACCCATTCATTCATTGATTAGCATCCAGGTAGATTCCATATATATTGTGAATAGTCAGGTGACATTTTGACATGCTAATGTCATTTCCTTTAAGTGTGTACCGGAACTAGGGTCAGATGGTGGATCTAATTTTAGTTGGTTGAGGAAACTCCATATTGCGTTATTGGTGGTTGAATGAAGTCACATTTTTACTAACACTGTGTAAGAATTCCCCTTTCTTGCTAGAGGAGGGACCGTCAGTTTTCTTTAGGGTATATGGTCTCTGATAGGCTGGCCACACACCTGTGCTTAAATGGGAAGTACTAATTGGGCTCATTGGGTTATACTAAAAAAAAGAGGACATGACCTTTAGAGGAGGATGTAGTGGGGAATACTGGGGAGAGATGCAGTGAGGATGGGGGTGTGTGAATATGATCAAAGTACATTGTATGCGTGTATGAAATTCCGAGAGAATAAGTGAAGAACATTACATTAGAAAAGAACGACCATTTCTCCATAGACTTTGTTTTTTTATTTTTGTTTTAAATTATGTGTATGTGTGTTTCTGTCTCTATGTGAGTTTGTGCACGTGAGTGCAGGTGCCTGAGGAGGCCAGAGAGGGGCTCAGATTCCCTGAAGCTTGAGTGACAGGTGATTGTGAACTGCCTGACATGGGACTGGGACTTGAACTCCAGTTCTCTACAGCAGTATGCGCTCTTAGCCATTCAGCCATCTTTCCAGTTCCATTATTTGTATTTAAAAAAAAAAAAGATTTCATTGATTATTTTTTGTGTGTGAGTGTATTGCGTGCATGTATGTAAGTGCACCTGTGTCATTCAGTGCCCATGGAGATCAGAAGAGGGCATTGGACCCCATGGAACTGGAGTTATGGATGGTTGTTGGCTGCTAGATGGATGCTGGGAACCAAACCGGGGTCCTTGCAAGAGCAGCCAGTGCTCTTACCACTGAGTCATCTCTCCAGTCTCCCCCACATGTTTTTGTATTTTTGACAGAAGCTATTTTAATAGGAATGAGATATCTTACTATGGTTTTGATTTACATTTTGCTGACAATGTTGTTGATCCTTTGGCCATAGATTTTTTGTCCATTTCTTTTGCAAAGTGTTTTATTCACATTATTTGCCTGTTTTAAAACTGGATTGTCTGTTTTAAAGCTTTAAGTCTCTTATCCTAGATAGTAAACCTATATGAGATGAATGGCTGGCAAATCTTTTTTCCCGTTCTGCAGGCTGTCTCTTTCTGATTTTTCCTCTGGTGTGGAGAAACATTTTGACACAGTCTCATTTGTCTGTTTCTGTTTTTGTTGCCAGTGCTTTTAGGGTCTGATAAAAACGTCCTCACCTATACCAGCATTTCCTCCCCTCTGGTCATTAGAGTTTCAGATTTAAATTTAGGTCTGATCCATTTTGAGTTGATTTTTGTAGAGGCTGCGTGAAAAGGATCAAGCTTTAATCTTCCTTATGTATATCAAGGTTTTATAACACCATTTATTGAAGACACTGTCTTTTCTCTAATGTATGCTTTTGGGACCTTTGTGAAAAATCAGTTGATTGTAAATGCATGGAATTACATCTGGGAACTCCATTCTGTTCCATTGGTCTATGTTTAGGCCAACGCCATGCTGTTCTGGTCACTATAACTTTGTAGTGTATTTTTAGATTGGGTCGGGTGATGTCTCCAACTTTGTTCTTTTTATTAAAATTGTTTTGTGCTTCCATTTAACTTTTAGGATTGTTTTTTTCTAGTGGTGTGAAGACTATCTTTGGTATTTTGATAGGGGTTGCACCAAATCTGTAAATTACTTTGGGTAGTATACACATTTTAACACTGTTAGTTCTTCCAGTCCATGAACATGGAGGTTTTTCCATATTTCCATCCTCTTAAAATTCTTTATTCAAAGTTTTAGGTACCAAATATATATATTCCATGTTAACATAAATACAGTGTTCATTGTGTGTTTGAGATTTCAACTACAGAATATTATATACGCACACACATACGTCAATAGGGACAATTCCATTCATTAGGATCTTTCTTGGGGAATGTGTTTTATGTCTCTAAAAGAAATACTTTGCTTACGGTGGTCTGAAGTCTAAGTAATCTCAGAGTTCTGCTGACTGCCCCAAGTGGTGAGAGTCCTTTGCCATTAAAGAAAAATCATTGTCACAGGTACCAGATTTAAATTAAGTTGAAAGAGGAAGAGAAGGTTTATTTTGGATCATGATCTCAGATGCTTTGATTTGCATTTGGATGGTCCATTGTTCTGATCACTTTTGGTGATGAGGAAGCAAGAGAGCGGAAGGGGTGATGCTCACCAACTTCCCTCCGCAGATGTGTCCCCACCTACCTGATGCATTTAAAGTGTTAATGATTGTTTGGGGCACAAATTTGAATTTTGTCAAACTGCTAACTTTATCCTTTTGAGCTGTTATTTCCACTTCTTTCCTCTGATTTCTTGCTTGGAAAGAAAAACAATGTTTGGTAGATATTTTTACAAAGATATAATTGACAAAAAGTATCTGCTCAAGATATATGTCCTGTTAATTTTCTCATTGTTGTGACCAATAGCAACTTATGAGAGGAAGGATTTATTTTGGCTCAAGGAGCGAGAGGCAGGGAGCATGGCGGTGTTCAAGGCAGTGTGAGTAGGAGGCTGGACTTTTCACATCTCAGTAGAGCAGGCAGCAGAGAAAGGAGAATGCTGGTGCCAGTCTGGCCTTCTTTTCAATCTGAGGGCAGAGCCCTTTGGGTATCAGGGACTAAATGTTTAATAAACAAATGAGGTCAGTGAGCAGTCAGAAAGATGGTACACTTCTTCCTCCTTCTTGGTCCAGCAAAAAAGAATTATCCTTTACCTCCAGCAGCGCCTCTTCCGCTGACCTGCTTGGAGTCACGGAGCCCCAGACGTACCTCAGCTTGGACTGTGACCTGTCAACCTTCTCTTCTCTAAGTCCATCAATTCAAAATTAGGGGAGGAAAACCCCCCCAAAACCTTAAAACCCAGGCCCTCCCCAGCGAATTTTCATTTTTGATGTCTAGGTGCCTTTTCCCCTGTGGAGAGCTTTGCTCTGTGTGAGTGCATGTATATGGGAATTTTCACCTTTCGATAACAGTTTGTTTGCCTGCTGCTCTCTGCTGGTCTGAGCTTTTCCTGCCTTTTAATCCTTTAATTGACTGAGAAAATGTACCCATCCATAACCCTAGACGGATACAGTGGCTGCAACATGTGGTATGGCCAAGAGTGGTCTGGTTGGATCACGTGGTGGATAGATTTCTAGCTGTTTGGGGAAGCTGGACTCTGGTTTCCATAGTGGTGGCATCAGTTTGCACTCCCACCAGCAGTGAAAGTGTTAGTTATCCCTCCCCACAAGCATTCCTTCCTCTACCAGCATTTTTTTTTAATCATTTGATTTTTCGATCTTAGCCATTCTGACTGGTATAAGATGAAATCCCAAAGAAGTTTTGATTTACATTTCCCCAAAGGCTAAGGATGTTGAACATGAAGTATTTCTCAGCCATTTTCTTTTCATCTTTTGGAAACTCTCCGCTTAGATCTTCTCCCCAGTTTTTAATTGGGTTGTTTTCTTGATGTTTAGGTTTTTGAGTCCTTTGTATATTCTAGACACTGACCCTCTGTCAGATGTATATGGTCAAGACATTTTTCCAGTTCTGGAGCCTGCTTCTTCACTCGAATGATGGTGCCTTTTGCTCTACAGAAGCCTTTTAGTTTCATGTGGTCTCATTTGTCAATTACTGGTCTTAACAAAAAAGCACTCAGGGTCCTGTTCAAACAGTCCTTTTGTGTACCTTTAAGTTCCAGTGTGTTCATACTTTCTTCTCTGTCAGATTCGAGGTATTGTGTCTTATGCTGATGTCCTTGATTCATTTGGATCTGAGTTTTTTACGGGGGTGAGAGATAAGGATATGATTTCGTTCTTTTACCTATAGTTCTCCAGTTTGACCAGCACCATTTGTGGAAGATGTTGTCTTTTCTCCAGTATGTATTTTGGGGCCCCTTTGTCAAAACTCAGGTCCCTGAGGTACATGAACTTATATGTGGGTCCTCAGTTCTATACCACTGATCAGTGAATCTGTTTTCACGCCAATGCCATGCTGTTTTTTAAAATTAATTGAATTTTTGCAAATTTCACATACTATATTTTGATCATATTTAGACTCTGTCCCCTAGCTGCACACCTCTTAATGCCCTCACTTGATTTCGTGTATTCTGTGATCCATGCTGTTTTTATTACTACAGCTCTGTACATAAGTGGAAATCGGGGTTGGTGATAATTCTAGCTCTTTCTTTATAGTTCAGGATTGTTTTGGCTATCCTGGGTCTTTTGTGTTTTCATATAAAATTCAAGATTTGTTTTTTCACTTTCTGTGAAGAATTGCACTGGAAGTTTGATGGAAATTGCATTGATTCTGTAGATTGCTTTTGGTAGGATGGTCCTTTTCCCGATGTTCTACCAATCCATGAGCATTGGAGGTCTCTCTTATTATAATCTTAACTAATAGTAACTGTGAGATCACACAATATACATCACACAGTGAATCTATCAGATCTTTATGGATGTATCTATGGAAGTTGCAGAATTGCTGCAAAGGACCAAGCAGAGACCTGGCTTAGAGGCAGATGTAGGAAGTTAATAGGGATGCAAAAAGAGCCCCCCCCCCCCATAGGATGATGAACCCTGTCGGAGGTCTGCTGGAGGTACCTGCTGCAGAGTCAACGCACTGAGTCACAGGTTCGATTCTAGCTTCTGAGTTAAACTGATCTGCAGAAGCATGGTGCGGGACTGTTTGAGGCCATAGAGGTGAAGGGTAGAACCAGGTCCAGATGGACAAACAGACGGTAGTTCTCTGCTTATTGGCGGGAACTTGATGCACTCACTGGGTGGTCAGATGACAGATTGGTGGAGGCTGTCACATCACCGTATTAGTTTTTCTTCCTCTTTTGGTGGTTCAGGAGAGGGTGACATATCCTTCTTCAGTCTGGTGTGTTTGGTACATTCTTGGGCCTGGGTTCCCTGATGATTTTAATAAGCCCGTGAACTGATATAGCCCCAGTTTAGTTATTAGTTTGTGCCTTGTGGGTGCTGCTGGAAAGGTGGTGGTGTTTATGTGCCTACCAATGCACAGAGTCTTCTTGCCTCTGTGTTTGCACTCAGTATAGAGTCAAATGCTGCTTATGAAATGGCGTCTCTCAGGGCAAGGCACGGACTGAACAAAACACTGTTTTCTATAATATGGATTAACTTAGAGTAGGGCATTGTCTGAGCTCAACAGCTAAGATCTACAATAAGAACTAATCTCATACCTGTGCAATTGTGATAAATGAGAAAAGAAACGTGCAGTTTTGCTGGGTGCTCTAAAGCTGCACAAGTTACAGCTACCACGGGTGACGAGTGCTTAGTGGGAATGGAAAAGGCATTGAATCTGTGGTGAACGGCATGAGCATAAAGCATCTTCCCACTGATAGCAGTGTTTGCTCAAGACACTGAGCCTATGTGGAGAGTCCAGCAGGGGAAGCCTCTGACACGGGTGACACCAAAGCACTTACTGCAATGAAGGGATGGTTCACATAAAAATTACCTGAGAAGGATTGGGAAGATGGTAAAGTGTTTACTGCACAAGCACAAGGACCTGCATTCACATAAAAGCTAGGCATGGTGGCATATGTCTACAGAATCCAGGGACTGGGGGAAGAGACAGATGGATCCCTTTAGCTTGTTGGTCAACAAGTGTAGTCCAAATAGTGAGCTCTGGGTTTAGTGAGTGACTCTGTCTCAAAAAATTATGTGGGGAGTGGTAGAGGTTCACCCAAAACATACATGTGTACACAGACACACACAGATACAGAGACACATATCCACAGATACACATACACATAAATGCACACACACAGAGACACACAGACAGACACACATAGAGAAATTACTTGAGAGACTATGAACAAGAAATACAAAACTTACTCTAGAGACTGCCTTCTGCAGTAGACACTGCTGTTGCGTTCCCAATAGAATTGCAGTTAATGACACAAGCTGACATTCAAGGGAAGTCTTCGATTCGTTAATTACTATTTAATTTTTGATGGTTTAACTTGCAAGTTAAACTTTATGACAGGTACGTACACGCACAGGGAAAAGCATAGTATATGAGGGGTTAGTGCGACCCACTGTTCAGGCATCTTCTGGGCTCTTGGCCTCTCCCACAGGTAAGTGGGGACTGCTAACATCCATCCACGTAATAAAGGTGTTAGGAGGTTTAGAGGAACAGAAGGAAGAGAGGAGTGTGCTTAGGGGTGGGAAAGGAGGCAGCACCTGCTTTTGAGGAAGCTGCTGGTCCGGAGTCCACATATGTGGTACCTTGGAGAGAGATGTCCCAGCTGCTCCTGAAGCTCGGAGGAGAAGGCATGTCTGATGCTACCATCAGGATGACCTTCTTCTTTGTCCTTGGGACTATGATCATTAACTGAAAGGAACTGAAAGCCCTGGCTGGAGCATCAGGGGAAGATAGCCTAGAGGCTTCCAGATCTGACAGACAGAGCAGGTGCAGAAGCAGGAGAGTAATTGTCATTTCCCTGTAAGGCTCCAAGCAGAGCTTTGAGACCCATGGCTATAACATGCTCTAACACTAGGGGAATCAAATGTAAGAGCCTCATTCCTCAGGCAAACACTGGCGGAGTGAACTCAACTAGTGAATTGCCAGGGAGTTACCCTTGATTACTTTGGATAGTGTCTAGACTGGAGACAGGGCCATGAACTTGATAATTAGTCTTAATGGGAAAGAAAACCAGATTCTACTCATCCATCTATCTTTCAAAGGAAGTCTTTACGGAAAAAAGTGAAGGATTCAAAATGCTCATGTTATTGCTCTTGTTTGGTGAATAGTCTTAGCCATTAGCACAGAGAGTGCTGGTGTGCAGGTGTATGTAAGAAGGGTATAAAGAGACAGGCAATCAGTAAAGTACAAGTCTATTAATCAAGTGGAAATGATGAAGCAAAAGTCTGTGAAGAAGATGTAGATCTCGATTCTTTAATGAGAGGAAAGGTACGGGTATTAGAGAAATTCAATCTTGCTTGTTACTGACTATTGCAGATAGTGGTGGGGAGGACGAGGTGGGTAATAAGTAGTCCAATGATGAGCCAGGGCAGGGTTTATAGACATTCTCTCTGAACACCTCAGAAGCTGAATTATAGATCCTGAAGTCGCATAAATAGACTGAGGCGTGATCTGGCACACTAATGTGTTTTAAATATGCATTACCTTCCTATAAGATCTGTTTAACAGTGGTAATCTATACTGGAGCTTGATTAATTATTGCCTGAAAGCGGCCTGCGAATGTGGGAAAAAAAACAAAACAGCAAACCAGTTACATAGTCGACGCTCTTCAAGGCACTTTAGAAAGAGGTACTCTTGGCCTCTTTGTTCACATCCTGAAAGTGGGGCGAAGAAAGCCGGAAGTAGTGAGTCCAAGGCCATGTGGCTGATTAAAGACAAAACCAGGATTCACGATTCTGAGTCCAGTGGGTTTATAATCTGCTCCCCATCCTGTAACTCAGCCAGGACTTACACTACACACACACACACACACACACACACACACACACACACACACACACACACGTGCATGTGTGTGTGTGTGTGTGTGTGGGAGGGCGGTTTGCCATTGCTAGGCTGTCTCCTGTCGGTTCCTGCAGTCTATAAAATGTGGAATGATGTCCAGTATTAATACCAAGCCCCAGGTTGCTGGTGCTTATCCGATGGTGAATGAGAGTGTGATTAGGGAGGGGAGCCCCCTTTCCCTGTGGATGAGTGTCTCTGTAGAGTGCAGTATCTATAGGTCTTAGAACAGTTCCTGGCATGTGTTAGGTATTTGGGTAACACTTGTTGGTTGAGTGAGTGAAGTACGCTTGTGGATGGCAAGTGTGAATCCTCTGTATTTAATATATCAAGTCACTAAGTGTTCTCTTTCCAGAAGTAAGAAAGGAACTGCGTGCTCCTGGGATTCACCCAGGAGCACTCCACAAGGCCTAATGTACAATGATAAATCATAGCCCTCCCAGGTGTTCAGAATCAATTTCACACCTCATCCATTATCACGCGCAGAATGTGTGAGAAAGTCCCCACATCGTGGTAATACATCAGCCCACAAAGATCAAAGGTGCCTGAAGACCAGAACAGGGGAATGTGGTTATAGCCCATTGTGCTTAATGAGCTCTCCAGACACTGATGGATTTCAGGAGATACTTACATTTAAGGCCTGGCATCTGGAATGTCTCAAGAACAGCCCATAGCTTATAGCCAGTATAGGAATGGTTAAAAAATTTCTCATTATTCATAGTCAGAATCAGTCTCTTTTTGTAGAAATTCTCTGAGAAAAGTAAAAGTACAAACAGGCTGGCACAAAATTCCTACCTAGAATAATCAAAGTATTTATTAGGTTGTCAAAAATCCTCACTGTGCCAATGAAAGACATAATTTACTGAGAACAATCTGTGTTTTTGCTCTGCCTGGATGCAACCTCATTGCCTCTTAGTTCAAGGCCCTTAGATGCTACTCCTGGCTCATCCAAGTTGGCATATTGAATCGAAAGTGACTGGCCATCACTTTCTAGTTTGTCTTGGCTACTATTTCTATGGACAGGCAGCACAAACAGGTAATAAAACAGCGAAGGAAAAAGGCAAATTAAGTACTCTGGACTTGGACAGGACACTGAACTATATTACCTGATGCTCTATTGCTTCTGGGCAGAATACTATTCAAAGTCATGGGCTGAAGATTATGATCATCAATGATGGTGTCTTATTAACTGAGCTTTTAGAGTCATATGCATAAAAATTACCTTGTTTATGAGATAGGTACTTGTACTTAGGACTGCTTGAATCAGAACCTCTGGATTTAAAGCCAAGGACATTGGACCAGGCCAAGCATCCCAGTGTATCTGTCATTGTGAAGTTGGAAGCACTGTTCTAGGGAGATCTTTTAGTCCTAGTTTTGTCATGTGCTTGCTATGTGAACTTAGGCATTTCCACCTGAGCCTCAGTTTCCTTATCTTATGAACCAATAATCACCATCAACTGTGCTTCCGGTCTACCCCATAGGGCAACGATGAGGCTCATTTGAGATAGACAACCTAAGAATCTATTGGAAAGAAAAAAAACTGCCCAAGCACTCTGTTTACCTGTTATACTTTGTGGGGAGTTGGGTAGTTGAGATGAGTTTTTCATCAGGGGTAAGTGGTCAACTAAAAATCAGAGTGATACAGCAGGAACTAAAACATTCTGCCGAAGAGATCTGAGCAGTAATCATCAACTGTAGTTGAGGATAAAATCATCTGAGGAGATCTGAGAACTACTTATACCAGAGTCCTCTCCAAGATGGGGTGGGATCCCATCCAGGAGGTGGGATCTTCAGCTTTCCTGATGTCGCAGAAATTTATTTCTTGTTTCTGTCCTTCTTAAAGAATGGCCAAACTCCTTCAAGCTGAAAGCACATTCCAATGTTTCTAAATGCATATCTTTATTATTATTATTTTTACTGATTGAATTTATTCTTTAATAACTTTGCACATGTATATAATGGGTTTTGATTACTCTCCTCTCCTCTCCTTTTATTTTAATTGATTATTATTTTATGTGTATGAGTGTTTTGCCTGAAAGTATGTAAAGTGTATCATATACATGCAATGCTTGTAGAGGCCAGAAGAGGATCCCCTGGAACTGGAGTTATTGATAGTTATTATCTGCCATGTGGGTGTTGGAAACTGAACCTGGGTCCTCTGGAAGAACTGCAAGTGTTCTTAACAGCTGAGCCACCTCTCCAGCCCCATTAAAAATTATTTTATTCTCTCATATTTTTACCATCAATAGTACTCAACCCTATACAGGACATCTATACCACAGTGCTTTTTAAGAGATGTGGGCTCATGTTTGTTGTTGGCAATCAAAAACCTTCACTGACATCTCATTAGCAGGTTAACTCATCAAAGCTAGGAAACTGTGGATGTCTTGTTAACCTCAGGACCCCATGTGGCTAGCATGCTTCCTAGAACACTTGGAAATTTTGCTTAACAACTAAATTGAGAGCTGCTCAAGGGCTAATCCTAACTGAAATAGATGAAAGCTAGGTTTTCTCAAAGCAAAGAGGTAATGGACACAAAGTCCCTGACTTTTGTGTATGGATGCTCGGTGACTCATTCCAGAGATCAGTACTGAAAGGCAGGTAAAGCTTAGATGAGTTTACAGTAATACACACTTGTAAAGGAAGAATAAAAGGTGAACGAAACATAGCTGCAGCCGGTCCTGACTGCTGTGCACTCTAACAGCAGTTACTGTAAGGATGCTACTGGACTGGAAGTGGGGTTATATCCTGACAAGCCCATTCGAAGTTGAAAATACCATAAATGGGAAATGCAGTCAATGCTCCTGTCAAACACCATAGCTTAGCAGCATAGCACACTGAGGCCCAGTTGCTCATGTTGATGATTATCTGGCTTATTGAGCTGGGGCTGGTTTGCTGTACGACACCATAAGACAGACTTGCATCACCCAGAAGAAGACGAAACCTTGAAGTGTGGTTTCTAATGAATGCTGATAGCTTTTGAACCCTTGTACAGTTGACAAATCACATGTCGACTTTATGACTTGGTAACTGGTGATAGTGATCACAGACACAATATGACCAGAAAAGAAGCGCTGCTTCTTTTCCTCCGATCACTATTCCACTCCTTCCACCCTGTTGTGCACCTCAAAAGACTGGCCCACGAGGCAGGGTGGATGACCATGTCTATGATCTTCCAGGTCAGCCTGTGGAACCAGTACCATACCACACTCAGGGAGTGGCGCTGTAGACCAACTGAATCAGACACTCTGGGGCTAGGGCTGGGAGTTTTTAACAGCCCCCGAATGATCATGATGTTCAAGTTTGAGAACTGTAGGCCTACAGCCTCCTTTGTCTGTTAGCTTCTGTCTGAGTTCTGACAATGGGAAGCGTGGAGGGAAGAAGGCAGCCCAGGGCGAATGCTAGGGATCGCTTCCTGTCTTCTGCCTATGGGATCAATTATTCCTCAACAGAATGTGTCAGCCCCTGAAAGGAGATCCTCTCAGGACGTCTTCTGGGACCCACTACCCACATCAGTCCCTCCTCACACCTCCTTCAGACATGGGGTTGTTAGAGGACCCTCCAGTGCCAGACTTGGGGTCCATAGCGCCTGCCCCAGGTCTTTGATGCATTTTACAATTATGTTCATCAGAGAAGCTGGTGTCTGGTTTCTGGTTTGGGTATCAGAGTCATGTTGGCTTTGAAGAATGAATTTGGTACTGTTCCTTTCCTTTCTGTTTTATGGAGCAGTTTAAGAAGTGTTGGTGTTAATTTTTGTTTAAATATTTGGTAGAATGCAGCAGTGACTCCATCTGGTCTTGGGTTTTCCTTTGCTGTAAGACATTTTATTACTGTTTCAATGTTTTGATTATTATGGATCTGTTTAAGTTGTTCATATCTTCCTGATTTAATTTTGATAGGTCAAATATGTTTATGAATTTATCCATCTCTTCTAGATTTTCCATGGTTTTGGAATACGTTTTCAAAATATTCCCTAATGATTTTCTGTATTTCATTGTAGTCTATAGTGACCCTCAATATTTTTATCAATAATTTTATTAATTTTTTCTCTTTTTTTCCTTTTAAGTTAGTTTATCTAGGGGATTGTCAATTTTGTTTATTATTTCAAAGAATCAACTTTTGGCTTGATTGGTTCTATATATTGTTTTTTAATATATTGTTTTTCAATCTCGTTTCATTAATTTCTGCCCTGATATATCTTGCCATCTACTGCTTTTGGGTTTGGGTTGTTTTGTTTTTCTAGGACTGTGAGGTGTATCATTGTTATTTATTTGAGATTTTTCTGAGTTTTTAATATAAGGCCTCATAATTGTGCATTTTCCTTTCAGAGCTGACTAAGCTACATCCCCAAGGTTCTGTAAGTTGTGTATTCATTTTGATTTGGTTATAGGAAAATTTTAATTTCCTCCCTGGTTTCTTCATTGACTCTCCATTCCAGAGTAAATTGTCTAGTCTCCGTTCATTTGTGTTGACTTTCTTGCCATTGATTTCTACTTGTATTGCACTATGACTTGATAAAATACAAGAGATTATTTAAATCCTTTTTTATTTGGTAAGGCTTGATTTGTGACCCTTTTTAAGAGAAGGTTTTATGAGCAGCTGAGAATGTATATTCTGCTTCTTTTGGATGGAGTGGTCTGTAAGTATCTGCTAACTCTCATTGATCTGTGGTGTAGTTTAATTCTGGGGTTTCTTTGTTAATTTTTAGTTTGGATAATCTGTGTAGGAATGTTGTGGAATTGGAGTTAGAGACAGTTGTTAGCTGCCATGAGGGTGCTGGGATCCAAATCCAGGTACTCTGTAAGAGCAACCAGTGAGTGTTCTTAACCAAAGAGGCTCTCTCCAGCTCCTGAGGTAATATATGTTTAAAATATCAATGAGAATTGTGATAATTTTGCTGGTTATTTTTCTCCTGTTAGTTTCAGAGGTTTGCTGTTTACTCTGTTAGACATGATGGATTCCTTTCTAGCTCTCCTTTGTTTAGAACTGTCATGAAATTTATTCTTGCCTGTGCTCTTGTGATTGAACTTAGTTTTTTCCTTGTACTTTTGTGATTAAGACTGTTTCTTCCGTTCATTTGTATAGTATTTGTTTAAAAATATTCTGCAGTGCTGGGTTGGTGGTCATGAACTGTCTTATTTTGTGCTTGTCTTGAAGTGTGTTTATTTCTGTCAGTTTGCTGCATATAGCAATCTTAGTTGGCAGTTATTCACTTTCAGGACCTGAAGTACATCATGCCTTCTCTAGGCATGTGCAGGTAACATTTGAGCTTGTGGAACTGGTGTCTATGGTCCTGAAGGATGAGTGTGGTTACATCTGGGGCTTGTGGTTTTTGTCAGTGTGGACCTGTAGCTGTAGTCTATGAATGAAGATGCTCCTAGGTTATATGAGGCAAGTATTGGTAAGACGAGGTTTGTAACCATAGCAACCAGACTTCTAGAGCTGCTGCAGAGATTGATGGGAACTTTCTCTAGCCTCTAGGGACAGGCTTGGTGATGCCAAAGTTTTTGTACCAGAAGCTGCACTCTCAAGGCCTTCCTTGGGTCAGGAAATCAGTCTTCCCTGGTCTTCTTGCCACTCAGTTCCAACTGGTGTCAGAGGTTGGGGCTACTGGTAGCTACATTCCCGGAATTGCCAGGGGGTCAGTGCTGAGTTCTGGGACTTAACTGAGACCTTTCCCAACTGAGAAATGTGCAGGTGAAACCTGGACTTTGTAACAGTATCTGCAGTCATTAAGACTATGGGTTGGGGAGATTTTCCCAAACTCTTGCCAGGGCAAGTGAGGCGGGAACTCAGGTTGTGGCTGTGGAAGGCACTGGTCTTCAAATTGCAGGATACTCGGAGGATGTTCTCTTCCCTGTGAGGAATCTTTCAGCCTAAGGCTTCTAGTGGTTTCAGAAGATTGGTTGTCAACCCCATAACCAAGAAGACATATAGTACTGGCAGTTGTAATAGCTTGGGTTTAGGGAGTTGGGAGAGATGCAAAGTGCATTCCTACCTCGGAACTCAGTGGTCACTCTTAGATCATTCAACTTCCCAAACTGGACTTAAAGGCTGTGTAGACCATGGAATTCTCCTGCAGTTAAGACTGACAGCTGTTGCTATGGTTGTGCTTGCTGGCGCTTTTTCCCTTTGTCCTCACCTCTGTCCTGAGTCCCTCCCCCTCATAGGGAGCCCTACCCTTCATGGGGTTGAAGCTGCAAATTACTTTGCTGTTTTTCTAGGTTGACTTTCTTCGTTTCTGTTTAGGGTTCTAGTTATGTCTTTCCTCATTCTGAGAGTTAGTCCTCAGTCCCTCTCCTCTCTCCCAGGAGAAAGATTTTCTTCTCCTTGTTAGCCTGATTCTTTTTTGTAGCAGGGTCTCACACAGGGCACTTCTATTCAGCCACCTTGGCTGTTCTCTTGTCTACCAGCCCCCACCTAACAGCCTGGATCAGGTGAGTTTGATTTGGCTCCAGAAAATCTGCCACAGCTTATTGCTGAGTCATATTGGTGATGGAGCTTTCGTCCCCCCAGTCATGTTTTCCCAGTCATATATCAGCACAATTCCAGATGATCTGTCTGCTGGGATTCCACGCTCATCTGCTTCTTCTGTCTCACTCTAGTGTTTCTTTGCTCACTGAAGATATAGCCCTGAACCTGCTTCTGTGTAAACAGGGTAGATTTCTTTCACTTTCCCAGGTCTCAATACTCCACCAGTTCTAGAGCTGTATACAGAAGATCGTGGAGATCACCTCTCGCCTTCTAACTTGAGTCCTACCAATTATGTAAAGGAAAAAGTACATAAAGGAAAACTTTCTTTACATAATAAAATAGGAGTCTAGAACCTGAAGCTTTAGGACGAGAGATACTTGGCCTGTGGTTAAGGAGGGTACCTGATCCAGCACTCCAGCTGTGTCTTTCTAGGGGTTTTGAGGAGCAAGGTTTAAGCACCACTGAGTACCATTGCTTTCACTAATTCTCATTTAGAAGATGAGCAGAGTCCCACAGGAGATAAAGTAATTTGCTCAAGGTCACACTCAGGATTAGTTCAGGATTTAAATCAAGGCTTCCTTAACTTTACTGCGTTCTCTAGATACAGAAATAAGAAAGAATGACAGGAGACTTTCATGTGTGTGATCAAAGAGCGGCTGCTTCCTATTGACTGACTGTCCCTCCTTCAAGGCTTCATCATCATCTACTCCATCAACAGTTGCCTATGGAGATAATAAATAGCAGTTTTCCTTGGAAGAGCCTCCTTCTTGCCTCCAAATATGTGCCTCGTTGACTTGTTAATTTTAGTTGGGAAGTCAGAGACCTAGTGACAACCATTAACATGCAGGACTTCTTTGCTGTTCAATATATGCTAAAAAACCATAATCTGCAATCCTAACAATTGCTTCTGCCCGAAACCAAATGCAAGGGCAAAGATTACTTTGGTCTGAATTGGATTTGAAAAGGCTGAAAGAACAGGGCTTTGAGTGCGCAGTGGAAATGCCAGTCGAATATTAATCACAATGGCACTGCTGGTTTGCAGAGGGCGCACTGCTTGGGCAGAGAGCTGAGAAAGACCAGCAAATGCAGACAGGATGCTTGGTGCATGTGGAATCCGAGAGTGTGGCTTCAAACAGAGTCCAGGGACCCTCAGGGTAGCTTTCTGCTGCTCTCGTGGTGTTCAGAGAGGCCTTTTTGGTCTTCTAATTTGCTCATTTTATTTACTCTTCAGAGTCATCAGGGTGACTCAGCCAGGAGCTGTCTTACGGGCAGGTTTTAATTAGTGGCTTGGGGATTCAGAAAGTGTCAGGGAGGTAGACGGGGGCTCCAGAACCTCTTTTGCCCCACTAATTATTTCCTACATTCCAGGAATGGAATGCTTATGCCTCCGGTGATCCTGACATATAATTACAATAAGGCTGTCTTGCACAGTAGGTATCTGCACACACACACACACACACACACACACACACACACACGGAACATTACCACGTGTTGGGTGGGAGGGATAGAGATTAGCTTATGAAAATACTAAGCCATAGATAAGAGATGATTTCAACCGCTGGAAAACTTTAAAATTATGAATTCTAAATTAATTCCTACAGTTCTTACTGCCCAAATAGATTGCAAGACTAATTGTTTCTTTCCATTTGAAATGGGAGCCTCCTGGTGGGCTGTATGTTTTGGTGCAATTATGTCGGCCCTAAGCCAGGGCCGGGTCATTTTAGCCACCTGAAGAGTGTGCTAATTTTCCTGAAGTGTGCTGCCTGGTGTGTGTCTCATTGCTGTAGTGGTTTTAATGGGAACTTCTAATTAAAAATAAGAACAGAGTCAGGGCTGGGTGCTTTTCCTGGCATTACTGTTCAGGCAGGGCTCCCTTGAGCCTGCCTAAGTGAGCGAGCCCATGAGGGTAGCCAGCTGGGGCAGAGATGAATGTGTCTCTGGTTTGTCAACTAGGCACGGCTTGGGCTGCTGGGGCTCTCATTAGAGCTGAGCTAATGTCAACATACCCTCCTATGAGCCACTCCTTCCCCCAGGCTCCGTGTCAGTGTCTGGAGTGTGTGCCTGTGGGGACACTAGCAGGGAATTTAGCTAACTAGATGTTCAGACTGATATTTGGAGGGAGTTCATGAGACAGGAATGTTCTAGATAGTCATATGCATACACTGCTGCTTCCAAAAGATCCAGTTTCCCTGGCAGCCGAGCACAGAGGCCCGACTGGGTTAGAAAACTGGCTCTGTTCTTATTAACAGTACATCCTTTGGAAGCCATTTAACACCTTTGAACTCTGGTTTCCTTGTATTGTGGGGACAAATCACAGTTGAAATTTTGCTGGCATACTGGTCAACATAAAGCCTCAGGCATTTCTGCACTGCACATGGATAGTCCCCTCCATGCCCCCCCCCACTCTTCTCCCGGGTCCACAGACTAGTAATGCAGAGGACTGAGCAGAAGAACAAGGGATGTTTATTTATGGCTGAGAAAATTAGTCAAAGCTAGAAGCTAGAAAAGGCAACAAAGGAGAGGCTGGTTTTCCCTGTGGGGTGAGTTTCAACATGGTTGGTGCCAACTGGACTAGAAAGGTTTCTGTGAGAGAAGGGGTTTTTGAGAAGTGCATTGGGAGAGAGGGGGAAGGAAGCTGGAGAGACAGTGGGTGGAGGGAGAGAAAAGAGAGAGAGAACACAGAAGGGAATAAAGGAGAAAACCCAGTGTACTTGAACCCTTTGAACATAGGCTGTCAGGAACTAATGATTTCCCTTAAGCTTTGACCAAGTATCACCATGTGCTCTCTGCTTGTGGGAATAGAAAAGGCAGGCCCAAGTCAGGGAGCATCTCTCTCACATCTTTCTTCTGGATGTAGGGTCAGGACCAGGTATAAGAACATTATGAGCTGGTTTACAGCTCTCACTGGCCAAGGTCTGGTCTAACCTTGGGAAGACCTGCAGTTGAATTGTTGACACACAGAGTAACTAGCAGTGGGTCCATGTTGGGTTCCACAAGGGATGTGAAAAAAGCTTTAGGATGAAGGTGACAAGGAATGTGAGATGTGAACTTTGAACAGATGCTCTGGGTGGAGAATGTGGCTTGAGCAGCAGAAGACACAGGACTTGGAAAGTATAAAATGTGCTCACAGTGGGGAGCTTTTATAAGGGTTTCCAATAGCCAGGGCTCTGAGCCTAGGGAGGTCAGACAAGCCATGTGATGAGGGGCCCAATGAACACCTGGCTCAGGAGCTGGGACCGTAAATGGAGCTCATGACTTTTTGCTTTGGGAGTTATTGCAATATCCTTCAGATTCACTTTCTATCTGCTTACCAGCCCAGACATGCTAACCTGTATTTGTAATTTGCTAATGCTTAGTCAGTCAGCAGGTTTTCAGGTGACCTGTTAATACCTTTATTTCTCTTTTCAAAGTGTTAGATCTGGCTTCTAACACATAGCCATGGGAAAAAAAAGAGATTTCTTAGTGATCCCTTGGAAGTTGCGAGGGCTTCTAGGAGTGATTGAGCAAATGTTCTCTTGGATGAGGATGATAAATTCAGGAAAATCTGCAGGCTAAGCAGTCCTTCTGACCAACTTCCTTATTTTAAATAGATGAGAAAGAAAAATCTCATAATAAGAAGTTTGCATGACTGGGAAACAATCTCCTGACCCCAAATCCAGTTGGAACATTTTTCCCTTTTCTTTTAGGAGGAGGTAAGCTTGGTTTTGGATCTTGAAGTTGGGCAATACAGGATTGAATCTCAGCCACATGCTTACCTGCTGAGTTTAGGGAAGGAATCAAGCTTGTTTGCTCAGCCATAAAACAGGACAAGGAAGCCTCACAGAAAACTACATTAGCCTTTGCAGGGAACAAGAACAGTAAGTCCACTCCCTGTGTGTCCTGCTGTATCGGGGACATCCTGATATGGAAGCAGGTAGTATCCTGGATGAAGATGTCTATCTCTCCACCTCACCACTGTGACTTGAGAACTCCTAGGTCTGCTTCCTTGGGATCAAGTAACTATCCATTGTTGAAATAGACTGGTTGCCAAGGTGGGGTCTCATATTATTAGGTCATGATCTTCATGAAGATGGTGGCCCGAGTGACGTCCCTTGTCTTGACCCAACTGATAAGCTAGGAAGTAGGGAGGGTGGTCGATCATACTTGGGAAGGTTCCAGTGGGCCCATTTGGTAGACGCTTCCCTTTCAACATCATACATATGTTCTAAGCCATTCTCCATGGTCACTATGGGGCAACCAGGGGTCACTGAGAAGCAGGGGCAACTCTTTTTATACATTTGCATTGTTCCTTGCTCTTTAAAAGGAGGACGACTTGTCTAGAGTCTCAGAAAATGTTACGTCTCCTGAGGCTCTTGTGTTCCCTGATTGAAGTCTGGGAGAAATGGGAAAACAAAATGCTTGCTTTTCTTCACATGTGTATCTCTTCATTCCTGTGAAAGGACAAGAGCTCATGTGGTGTGTGTGCGTGCACTTTGTGTGTGTGCGCTGTGTGTGCACTGTGTGTGCGTACACTGTGTGTGGAAGGCAGGTTCTCTGGAAGGCAGGAATCGGGGCCTGATAACAGCACTCTCGGGAGCTTCAGAATCCATTTCTGCCTCTGCAAACAGGACACAAGAACTCTGAAGAATGCCTTTGCTGCTGTAGCCCATCCTTTACCTCGAGACTGCTCTTCTGCAAACACAGGGTATGAGGTGTTCCAGAAGGACCCCACAGGAGGACAGACCTGCCTCCACTCGCCTACCATGTGGCCTCATACATTAATCTACTCATTTGAATTAACTTTATTTTTAAACTTGCAAACAGCTACAGAAAATATGGGTGTTTTTGCTCTGGTGGATGCAGTGGTTGAGGACGGGTGTCAGGAGAGCCTAATCCCAGTCCTAGCTTTATTTACAAGTGGCTGAATGACTGTAGGCATACCTGCTTATCTCTCACTTGGGGTTCGTCAGTGACATGAAATGATAACTTCTAGCTGCAGGAATATCTTTGACTTTATCTTCTGGGGATACAGGTTAGCTAGAGCAGGAGTGGTGTTGATCCTAAAGAAAAATATTTTCCATTATCTGCCCCAAATACGCAGATTGGGTCCATTAACATTGTCATGGAGATGGAAAGGCTTACCTTCTCTGAGGGTCTGTAGGCATTTTCAGAAAGAGAGGCATTTTCTTCAGTGGTATAGCCTCTGCTAAGGTGCTTTTTTTTTTTTTTATAAAACATTTTATTTATTTTATTTCATGTGCGTGAGTGTAATGCCTGCACATGGGTAGGTGTGCTCATGTCTTGCAATGCCTGCTGAGGTCAGAAGGGGGCGACAGATTCCCATGGAACTGGAGTTGCAGATAATTGTTAGCTGCTGTGAGGGTGCTGGGAATCAAACTTAGGTCCTCTGCAAGAGCAGACAGTGCTTTTAACTGCTGAGCTGTCTCTCCAGCTCTGGTAAGGTTCCATGCACATGCAACTAACCCTAATGAACCCGCTGGTTCAAACAAAAAAAGTAGAAATATTTTCTTTAAACTCCAGTCTAGTGTCTGGTTGGCTAGCTTCTCTCTGGTCTCTGAGGAGCCTTCTCTGTCCCCAGAGGTCTCTACCTCTGAGGTACCTGGGTCCCTTTCCTCAGGCTGCCCTGCAAGAAATATACCTCTCTTACAGACTGCTGGAGACAAGGTGGCCTTGAAACTGTCCACAGGGGTGGGGCTCTGAGGCAGTGCTATACTTGTAGACAGTACGGGGAGACTTGGCTTGGTGCTTTTATTTATATGGCGGTAGGAGGTATTGATGGAAGTGCTTGATCCTTAGTGTGCCCAAGGGCCTGTGCGAAGGGGGAGCATGTCCTTGTTCTGACTCCCCGCCTGACAAGTGGAAGTGTGGCTGCCATGGCCCTTCTTAGATACCTGAAACTTCTTTTTAAAAAAGACATTCTTATTTTATTTGTATGGGTGTTTTGCCTGCATGTACACAAATGCATCACGTATGTATAGTGCCCGCGGAGTTAACTCCCTTGGAACTGGAGTTTTGGACACTTGTGATCTGCCACGTGGGTGTGGGGTCCCTGGTCCTCTGGAAGAGCAGCTAGTGCTCTTAACCACTGAGCCATCGCATCAGCCCCAGGTGCCTGCAGCTTCTTAATGTCTATCTACTGATCTGAAAAAGGCATCCTAGGTTCTCAGAGAGCCTGGGACGCTCATCATCTTCTTGAAAAGCGTTGCTGCCTTCTTGACTCTTCACTCAATCTCCTTAAAACCAATCCCATTTATGATCTCTAATGGCAGAGGTTAAAGTAATATGTGTCTTGTACCAGGACACAGCAGGAAATAAATTTCCAGGGTCCCCCTCCTTCCAGATTTTCTATTCTTTGTGCATGTATTTGAAATGGAGACTCAAATATCTGCCTTGGATCTATTGGAGGCCATTTCTACACCATAACCAGCCTCCCCAAATATCTTCTAGAACCATAGAATGCGAGAACCAGTCTAGGCTCCAGTTTGAGCGTTTGGGGAAACCGAGGTGAACTCAGTCTTAGGGGAGAATCTATGAAGGGATTTATGTCAAATCATTGTGGAAACCAGCAGGACACCAAGACTTGAAATCTGGCCTCCGATTCTCAATTCCAACCCTCCCAGTCCTGTCACTGAGTCTCCACAGCAGCAAGCCCACCCAGGTGCAGTATCCCCTTTAGTCCTGCTAGGTGGCGCCAGAAGGTTTCCAGATGAAAAGATCCCTCCTGGATAGGGCTGACTAGGTGGCTAGTTTGGAATGGGGAGGGACTTGGGGGAGATATTTTATGGCAGTGTAGGGCCTAGTCAGGTTCTTCCCAATGCTGATCTCATCCTTACTTACTGAAGGTTTTGTTTGGGCTGCAACCATGTCCACCTGGCTGGACACAGTGTGGAACGGTCTTTCCTTAAGTTCCACTGCTAGACAGTGAGAGAGTTGGGGATGGAATTCAGGCACCCTCACCACTGTGCAACCCTGCCTTTCAAGAGAATGTCATCTGGTTCTAGTTCCTATCTGCTCTCTAGCCTTACCTTGAGTTGTGCAGCTAAGCACACAGCCTCTGCTGTGTTCAGACCACCCACGTGCTGACTGTGGGGCTGCTGTGTGCTTTTGTGATTTCTCTTTGTTTCGCCTTCTTCCTTTGCTAGTGGGGGATGGATGACTGCAAATGGCCACCAGTTTCTTTACTATTTTCATAAAAAAGGTAGAGTGTACTTCTCCATGCCCTTGAATCAGAGCTGACTTTGTGGTGGAACTTGGTGGTCAGCGATGGGGTACAATTCTCAGCATACGTCTCAGGAGGCTTTGAGGCTTGTTGTCTCATGACTTTTCAGCCATGTGTCAGGCTTGTCTGGCCTTCTTGAGAATGAAAGACTATGAGGAGGTAGATTCTAGACCTTCATTGAAGAATGAACTGAGGAGGGATGTGGGCCACTGCACCAAGCTAACTGGACCAGGATACATAATAGTCCTCAGTCTGTAGGGTTGCTGTAGGGTCATATGGTCACACATGCTTAGATCAGAGTCTAGAACACAGTAAAGTGATCAGTGTAGTCACTGGGACAACATAATCCCAGGCCACTTCTTGCTGCCAGGGTTCTGGCCACACTCATCATTTTCTTTCTTCTTTGTTTTTTAGCACGTATGTGATGTGTGATATATATGCGCATGTGTGTGCACCTGGAAACCAGAGGAGATTGAGTACTCTGCGTTATCAACTTTATTCCTTTGAGACAGGGTCTCTCACTGAACCTGGAGATAGGATGGCAACCAGCAAGCCCCAGAGACCCTCCCGTCTCCACTCTCCCCAGTGCTAGGGTTACAGGTGTGTCCATCTGTCCCCTGCTATTTACGTAGGTGCGGAGGATTTGAACTCAGGTCCTCATGCTTGTGCAGCCAGCATTCTTACCTGCCGAGCCATATCTCCAGTCACTAATAACTATTTTTCTTAAATACACCATAGTTTATTTTTCAGAAATTTTGTGCTTAACTATCTGGCATGTCTTTTCTGGGCTAGGCTGTCTGTCTTATGATTGAGGTCTCAGCTGAGCTATCTCCTTGGAGAGGCTTTCTATGACTGTCCTACGAGCACCATCCTAGGAGCACCATCCTAGGACCACCGTCCTCCATTCCTCTTATGCATAATATATTTATTTACTTCCTTGAAAGTTGTCTGTATCTCCTAGATTATGCGTTCCTTGAGGGTAGGTGCTGTCCTTGTGGCCTAACTCAATGCACCATACATCAGGTTTTCAATTGAGAAAGAAAGAAAGAATGAAGAAAGGTACCCAAATCAGTCTGGGTGTGAGGTGTGTGCTGGGCTTGTAGGGGAGAAATAGCTGTGGTAGAGTTCCTGGGTCTGTGTGCTGTTCCCAATTCCCACAGCCCTTGTGCTCTGTGTTCTTCTCTCACATTACTATTCCTAATGCTCTGCGCCTTGGCAAGGTCAGGTGTCGAAGGAAGGTGAGGACAGGTACTGAACTCTTCCTAGCTTCATCGTGCCAATGATCTATCAGGAACTGAAGTTTCCTGGATAGATAAATGGATGAGCAGAAGGAAATATGAATGAATCAGGATCAGTGATGGTAGTGTATAGAAAGAGCAATAAGAGCTTTGGGTTGGCAGGTAACTATGAAAAACCATGTTTATTCTTTTTCTTTCTAAAAAATGACATTATTTCCAGTCAATCAGTGAAAAGATCATACACATATAAAAATGTACTAAGTACAATCACTAGCATTGTAGCATAGAGGAATGGTTATACCTTTCCCTCTGAGTCAGATGGCACATTGGATAGTCACAGTTGGTTTGGGTCACAAAGAGTGGCAAGAGCGGGTGACCACTTGTTACCAAATGGCCCAAGTTCCCAGCACGTGGGAATCTGTAAAGATGGAACCACGCCAGACAAACTGAGATGGTTAGTCAGGTAAGAGAAGGAGCAGCATCAGAATGCTGGGCAGAGACCGACATTCAGAAGAGGGGCCGCATGGTCCCCAGTTTCCTGTCATTTCTCTTTCCTTCTGAAATGAAAATCCCTGGCTACTGCAGAGGCTGCTGCTGCCACTCTCCAAGTTTCACCCATGGATTTCTTGCAATATTGGACTTGCACCTTTTGCCAAACCCAGGGCAACTTAAACCTAATTTGCAAGTGTGGCAATCTGCTTCATCCTTAAGGAGTACAGTACAGGGTGAGACTGAACACTTGAATTCAGAGACATTGGAGCCCCTGCTATTTTTCTAGAATATCCTGTCTGTCTTTTTGGCTATGAGCAGCAGGCAGGAGTCTCATAAACGGACTGAGAACCAAGATTTGATGGATCTCTTTACACGGAACAACTCGTACTGGCTTGGTACGTTTATCTGTCCTCCATCCCCCGACGCCTTGTGCCAAATTGCTCCTCCAGTCCTGTTTCCCATGAGGCTGGGCAGCGGGTCAGCTCACCAGTTGGCCATTTGCCAACTTTGTTGTTGAATTCTTATAGGGCATCTTTGCTGAAGAATTACTTAAGGGATAGCTCATAGCTAGTGCTATGTCTTAGGTCCAAAAGTTTGTTACAGTAGTCTCATCTATCCCTGGATGTTTTACAAAATGTATGGGAATGAGCTTAAGGAGACCAGGGCTTAAGAACACTCTTTGACTTACCTTCAAAGGCTTGGGATAGGCTATTGCTTCCCACAGCAGATCTTGCTTCTCTTGAAAGCCATTTAGAACTCTGCCATGCATTCTTTTATGTAAATTCTGTTTTGAACTTTCTAGCATTTAGTGTTTAAGACTTCTAGGGATATGAAGTACATGTAATTCTTTTCTTAGGACCCAGTCTAGCTGAAGCACGGGCCAGTGACAGCCAGGTGATGACATTCTGGTATGTGCTGAGTGAAGGTGAGGTTTAATACCAGTCCTACTAAGAAGTCACGTGGGTTTCTCCTAGGGGGCAGCTGTGCTAAGATTTGATTCTGACTTTTCCTACTTTAAGAGTTGAATGAGGAAGGGTAATTTTATTTCACAATAAATACAATAAATAGCTTTATTAAAAGAGTGCTTGTGTCCCCTTGGAGTATTTCTCAGATGGTGGGACACATGGTCTATTAGTGGAAACAAGGGTCCTGGTGAACTTTACTATATGCATTCTTAGTCGACACCATGACCCTCCTTAGTGTCTGTGGTACTGAGTACAAATGTCATTTTCGTCTTTAGATGTAGTTTTTCTTTGGTTTAGAGAAAGCAGACTCAACTCTGAATGGAAGGGCTGTCATCCCAACCTGGCCAACCCCATAGTGACCTTGAGATGAAGCGCTCTTGAGCACGCCTCTCTTCTGAAACTTGAACTCTCAGGGTGAGGTGATGGTCTGACAAGTCCGGTAAACATATTATGCCGTGTTTTCTAGGTTGAAATACTTGCTGTAGTCTTTGGATATTTACTGCCTGGTTGCATTCACAGGCTTTACTTATTTAGAAGGTTGTACGGATGTGCTTGGGCTAAAACCTTGAGAACCAATGCAACAAAAGTGTAATATACAGCCACAGATTGTTGTTTTCAAGATAAAACTAGAGGTTAACTGGCTTCCCAATCTGTTTTTGTCAATTTCCTTCACTTCCTCAAGGAAGTCAACCCTGATGAGGAGAAAGAATAAGACAGGTACATTCATTCCTCTGTGAAGAGGAAGGGTACTGAGTTCCTTGTCCAGTGATTGGGGGACCTCTTCTGGGTTTGTCTCAATTCTTCAGCCCCCTCAGATGGTCAGTGAACTCTGAGACCTGCGATGGCTATGTCTACTTGAGAGTCGGGACATGTCCTTCGGGCTCTTGGTATAGGCTCCAGGAGCCATTGTCCTATTAGGTCCCAGAAGGTATTCCCCAGATGAGAGCTTAGCCGAGGTGTCCCCTGAGCATACATCATCTCTGGAGTGCTCTCTGCGATATCTCTGACCCTGGAGAACCCAGTCTTCAATATGCTTCTGCCTGGGAGGGCTGGAGCTTTTTGGGGTGCTGGTTCCCAAGTTCTGCTGTGGGACAGGTGGTGCTGGACGACGTAGGGGCTGAGCCCGGGCTGGGGCTGGGGCTGGGGCTGGGGCTGGCCTCTGTTTGCTTCTCCAGTTCTGGATTTCCAGGTTTCTTTTGTCTATTGGTAGCTTGTCAATTTTCTGAGCTTTTGAGATCAGAGACTTCCCATAAGTCCCTTGTAGAGACAGGAGAAAGTACCTAGTAGGAAGTAAGAGAATCATGATGTTACACAAAAATTCAATTAAAAATATTTTTAATGTCATACAAAACATCTTAATTATCTTTATCGTCCCTCCTATAGCCCCACCATCAGATTTCATGCATTCTCTCATTTGTGTTAAGGCACACATAAGTCAAGTTAGTATCCCCAGATGTCCTTCAGTGCACGTTTATCCACTGAGGTTTAGGCAGTCTATCTAGCTTCGTTCCCTTGAAGATGATCCCTCTCCTTCACCTGGCAGTAATAGCTGCCCATAGTTCTTTGGCGAAGGTTGGGGCCTGCTGCCCTCCACAGCTCTATGCTGGGTTTTTGACTGCTTTATTTTGCATGGGTCTTGAGCATGCTGACACCAAGATGCACATATTTTTAATTGCTGTTGACTTCCTAAATTTAGCATTGAAAGGGACCTTAGAATCTAACTTCTCCCCGACGGTAAGATGATCTTTACTGTACTGTGAGTGATGGAGCTCACATCCAAGCGTGGGTGCCTCTGTGATGGAGTCAGAACACCACCAACGAGACATAACAGCTAATGCTTATTCTGCACCAGGGCTGTTCTGAGTGCTTGACTATTACCAGCTTATTATCTCAGTAACCCATGTGCTTGGGACAGCCTAGGTCACATGATATTTTCATCAGTGATCGGACAGACATGTGGTGGTGGTCTATCAAGCTTAAATCACTTATGGACATTGCCAGCTGAGTTTCTGTGAGTGTACTCAGTGATGTTTATGCTATGATGAGATTGTCTGATGATGGGTTTCTTAGAGGATATCCCTGTGGTTGAACAATGTATAATGCTACTTGTGTTTCCTTTTGTGTACAGGCAAAGGAACAGACCCAGTGATTTGTCCAAAGCCACAAAGTGGTTGAGGTAATGATCGGACCCAAGTCTCTGGACCCACAGATTTTCTCATAGCTACTGTGTACAGGTGAGTACTTAAATTAGGCAAATTTAATTGCTTTGCAACGCTAACCTTTTGTGGCACTTAGTTTTCTAAGTAGTTTAAAAAACATTCTTTTCCAAAATCCATATACCATGCTGGCTTGACTGTGTCACTGTTTTATCCCCGTCCAGTGAGGAAGCTGACACCCCCAGGTGCTGAGATGAGACTCCTCAGGTCTCCCGAGAAGGTTAGAGATCTCAGTGACTAATCTTGCATTCCCTTTCTCCTGCCAGGCTACATGCAGCCTGTGGTAGACTCTAGATCTCCTGAATCTAAATATTGGTAGTTAGGGTTAGAGTTAGGGTGAACCCACAGGGGACAAGGATTTTCCCAAGACTGGAGATGATCCCATAGGATCAGATCAAATTATTTCACTAGTGAGGAAATGGCCGGGCCAATATGTTTCAGTAAAGATTTGACTTCTTGTCCTGAAGCTGAAATTTCCTCAGTCTAAATCTTTTCCCCAAACCACTGCCTTTCTTCTCCATCCATCTATTCAACAAATTCTTGTCAGCTTCCACACAATAAGCCAGGTCCTACAGGATTAAGCCTCAAACAAGAGAGAATTTCTGCTCTTATGTTGCACACGAATGTAGTTACGATCAGTGTCAAGAGAAGGTCCAATACTTGGTCTCATCTGGAGACTATCCTAAGGAAGAAACATGGGCTGGAAGACTGGAGTTTGCACAGTCAGGCACAGTGAGAGGCAAAACTCAGGTAAACTAGTGAGAGTGAAGGAATCTCTCCTAGATGGCGATGGGAGGAGAGCAGGCAAGGACTGTGAGCAGTGATTTGGGCTTCACGCTTTATTGTAAGGGACTTGGGAAGCTCTCAGCAGGTATCAAAGAACAGACTTTGATACACTAACAATGAGAAAAGTTCCAGTAAAGATGAGTGAAGTAATCTGGGGTGACAGGAGCATAGCCTGTTTCAGGTGGTGGCTACAGAAATGAAAGTAACAGATACACTTGAGAAACACATAGCAGATAAAAGTGTCAGGACTTGTTGATGCTCAAGCTGCCGATGTGAGGTCACAGAGGTTGTCAAGGATAACGATCAGAGGTCGGTTTGGATCCTAGATAGGGAGTATTGGCTGAAGAGAATTTTGAAGAGACTGGGATTTTGGGACAGATGTGATAGAACCATGAATCAAGTTGTAGTTGTTTCTCAGTTTTCTTGGACTAAATATGCCCAGTGGAGTTGATGAACAGGCAGCCAGAGAAATGCAGGTGGAATGAAAAGAGAGAACTATGTTAGGAATCGTCTGTCAGAAAAGATCTTGAAGTCTAGAACTGTGATTGTTATGTTTATGGAGAAAATAAACGGTAACAGGCAGGAGAAGGATTAAGACCTAACATTTGCCATATCAAGGGTGTGGGTCACAAAGCAAAGAAAGAGGAGTGGGAAAAGAAACCAAGGATGTGTAGGTCATGGTCAAGGGAAGATGGTCCCAAAACTCTCTGCCATAGCTAATTAAGAGGATGCACTTAGGTGTAAGGCTAGCACATTGCTCCTTTAAAACATTTATTTTAAAATGGTTTGCATGTATCTGTTTCTAGATGAAGGGAATTTGTACTGTCCTTTTGTGCCAGGTGAATTAACTAGACCAAGATTAGTGGTCTACTTGTCACAATATTGGTGAATAGACTCAATTCTAATCATGATAAATGTGACTAACAACTTTAAAGCAGTACCAGTTTTCTACAGCAAACATTCAATCATGTAGATGTCTTTAAAACAGACAAGAATTATTCTAAGGTTGTAAGTCTCGCATTCTTACAACTATTAAAATAATACTTTCATTATCAGAAAAATAACTGTGACATTCATAGTAAGTAGAACTAAATGGAAATTCAACTTTGTTATGATAATAGGGACTAAGCAAAGATTTAACCTATAAGCCATGGTCACTAGAAAATACATATTTGCTAACATTTCCCTAACTTGTCCCTCATCTCTTCAGCAAGCTGTCAGTTGATGTCTGTCTGTTCATTCCACATGTGTCAACAGTCCTGGTACATATTTCAAAGGCCTTTATTAAACTGCTGCTATAGTCTTGTCTGACTATATGTCTTATAGTAAGGCATTAATAAAGAACACAGGGCTTATTAATTTCTTTCTATATTCCCAAAAGACATGGACTAGAGAAGCTCACTGGTTGGGTGATCATCCTCAATTCAGCTTCAAAATCACGGGACAAAAATGCCTAATTCTGTGGCTGGAGAGATGGTTCAGTGGTTAGGAGTGCTTGGTGAGCTTCCAGAGAAGTCATGCTGTAACTCCAGATCTAGGGGATCTGGTGCCCTATTTGGCCTCCACAAACACCTGCTTGTACATAGTATGCACATAAAATGTCTGACATTTCTGATGACATTTTCTAACAGAGGCTTGATCCTCCTTGACCCTCTCAGGTCTCCGTCCCCGGGGGTATGCCGAGAAAGGGGCAGGGAAGGAAATGCATTCTCTGAGGCTTATATTTATTTTTAAATTTCCCTCATTCTGCATGCTCAGGATCCTCTGTGGATGCTTGTTATTTTCACCTATATGACCATCCAAGAGGTTCCCAATGTGTCCATAAGACCAGCAAAATCACAGTGGGAGCAAAGCTCTCTCTCATGAACACGTAGGACCAGACCGTAGCTCTGCCCAAGTCTTGGCAGAAAAGGAAACTGTGACTACACAGAATGTGCCTCTAATTCGAGCTCCACAGAGAGGCATTAATGTTCCTTATCTTTCTGGAGAAGGTGAAAGCAGAGGTTTTTAGGTTGGAAATGTCAGAAAATAGTATGTGGGCATGAATGATTTAT
Organism: Eospalax fontanierii; assembly: GCA_035773235.1. NCBI lineage: Eukaryota > Metazoa > Chordata > Mammalia > Rodentia > Spalacidae > Eospalax > Eospalax fontanierii. The sequence continues at coordinate 16,145,070 of CM069546.1, forward strand.
CTGGCTAACAGAGCCTTTGTTTTAAACAAATTCCAGTGATATTAAAATGTTGACTATTATGCAAAATTTTAATTTCTGAGAAAAATACAAAGTTCTCCCTTGCTTCCTAGATCTTTCCTGTGACAACAGGAAGTTCTTTCCTCTCATGCTTGGACTTCATGTGGCTTTTCTCTCATACAGGTGCTGAGGTGTGACATGTGAGACTCCCTGGCTAATGGAGAAAGCCTACCAAGCTGTTGAAAATGCTTCCTGGGGTTGGAGAGATGGGTCAGCAGTTAAGAGCACTATCTGCTCTTGCAGAGGAGCCAGGTTAGGTTCTTAGTACCCACAAGGCGGCTAACTCCAGTTCCAGGGGATCTGACACTCTCTTCTGGCCTCCACGGGCATTCACACGACACAGGTGCACTCAACATACAAGCAGATAAAACACTCATACACATAAAATAAAAATATCAAAATATTTAAAAAATGCTTTCTTACCGCACAACAAGATTTATAAGTTAGGGAGGTAGAACGCTTATATGCTCATGTACAGACATCACTATGGCTGGGCTGGGACTTGAATTGGTATCATTTCCCTCTGACTCACTGCTCTCTTTTTGTCCCCACCACGTTGTCTCTAGAAAACAGACTCAAAGCTTCCAACAAGTGCCGAGTCACAGTTCATCTTCATGGTCAGCCTGACTGGATTGAAATCTTTACAGAAACATATTTCTGGGTGTGAGAGTGTGTTTCCAGAGAGGTATGGCTGAGGAGGGAAGATACACCCTGAATGTGGGCTGCGGTCCCAGGTTGAAAAAGAAGGCACAAATGAGCTGAGCACCGTCAATCACCTCTCTCTGCATCCCGAGTGCCGTGACAGACTTTACCGTCAAACTGTGAGTCAGAATAAGCTTCTCTTCTCTTTCGTAAGTCGCTTTTGTCATAGCAAGGAGACGTGGCTACCACACCTGAATTATGAGTATTGTGTACTTAGGGGAGTACTTGATTGGGAGTTTAAAAATGTTATTTATTTTTATTTTATGTGTATGAGTGTTCGGCCTGCATGTATGCAAGAGCACCACCTGAAGGCAATCCTGCAGAGGCTAGAAGAGGTGCAGGATCCCCTGGAACTGGAGTCCCAGCCTGTTGCTAGCCTCCATATGGGTGCTGGGACTTGAACCAGGGTCCTCTAGAAGAGTAGCCAGTGCTCTTAACTGCTGAGCCACCTCTCCAGCTTCAACTGGGAGTTGTGATTAATTAGTGACTTTTTTGAGACAGGGCCTCCCTATAGTCCCATGGACTGGCCCGGAACTCACTATGTAGCCCAGGCTGACCTTGATCTCACAGAGCTCTGCTTGCCTCTGCCTCCTGAGTGCTGGGATTAAAGGCATACACTGCTACCCTACCCAGCTCCAGTTGGGAGTTTGAAAGGACATTGCCCGAGAGTTCAAACCTTGGGAGAAGAGCCACGGCTGGTGTGAGGAGGCAGATGAGGTAGAACGTGGGATCGGAGAGCTGGTTTTCCATCACCCAGTAGGGGTTGGTTGGACTGTTGCAGGTGACACAGGTAGCATTATACAGGAGGGATATCATGACGTATGCCAGAAAGCTGCCGAGGAGGACAAGCCCGTGGAGGACAGTCTGTGCAGGGGACAAAGAAGAGGCTGTTGGAGGGTCTGTTAGATTCGGGGGCAACACTACTCAGTTAACTTTGTTTTAAACCTGTTTGAATTTTGAAATAGAACACACACATCAAACATTCAAAAAAGAGAGAGAGAGAGAGCAGCTTGATGGATCATTATAAAACAAACATCCATGTTTCTCTGCCTAGCTGGCTGGTGAAAATGGACTCAGCTATTAAAATCTGGTTTTACATGGTGATCTAGAGGAGAAATAGACTCTCCCTGATTCAAGAATTCTCAAAAAAGGAGATATATTTTTCCTAGTGGTTTTAGTAGCTGACTCCTTCTGGAGAGTACTAGAACTCACTGAGATCTCTGGCAGTACTTGTCCTAGAGCTGCATTAGCTGGATAAATAATGATAAAACAATATTTCCTTTTGGTTTTCTTAAGAGAGGATCTCACTATAGTGCCTAGGCTGCTACTGACCTTGTGATCTCCCACCTCGGCTTCCTGAGGGCTGGGATTACAGGTGTGCAAGATTGTACACAGTAGCCATTTCTCTTTAAAAGCAGATAGATCAGTAATTTGAGAGAAGGTACTAAATGTTTACTCTGAGCCATTTACTATTGACATGAGTGTGGCAGTACAGGTTTCAACTCCAGCAGGAGGCTGAGGCAGGAGAATTCCAAGTTCAAGGGTTGCTTGTTTAGGGGCTGAATTCAAGGCCAGTCTATACCACTTACTGAGATCCTGTTTCAAAAGATTAAAAGGGTTTGGGATCTAGCTTACTGACAGGATTTGCTTAGTGTACATGGGGCCTCATTCAGTCCCCTGTGTCACAATTCCCCACTCCTTCAAACCTCCCGAACAAACAAGTCCTGATTTTATACTGTGAAAGGTTAGGAAAGATAGAATGATCAAGAGGATTCTAGACAGCAGAATTTATTTTGGGGGGACTATCTAGGTTTTCAGAATTGTAAATAAATTACTGAAGTCTTTCAAGCATACTAAGTCTTATAGATACAATTAAAGTAGCCATATATCTATTGCAAATGGCCTATCTTTAATCTTAAATATAAATTTAGTGTTCATACTGTTTATGCATATTTTACTGACACATTTATACACCCCTCTTTATGGATACATTTTTACTTTATCATGAGTATGTATACTCCCAATTCATATGCTGACATGCTAAACCTCAACATGAGAGTAGTACTTGAAGACGAGCCTTTGTGAATGGAATTAATATTCTTATAAGGCGAGACACAAAGTAAAAGATACGTCACTTGCTCTTCCTCCCAGTGATGTACAATATCGCTAAAAGATAGCTGTATACAACCTGGGATGAAGGCTGAACCAAGATGCTGACTTTGAATGTCAAGTCTCCAGAACCGTTATAAATAACCTTTTGCTGTTTAAGCCACACAATTGATGGCATTTGTTATGACAGCTTGAGCAGATGAAGGTAATTCTGCAAACTCTCGCGCAACATTATAATTTGGAGCTGTGTCTACACTGATGATATGTTTCTAGCTCATTCATTTTAACTACAGATGCTTCTGGACTTAGGCGAGGATGTCATATAAACCTATTGTAAGTAGAAAATATTAAGTTGCAAGTGCATCATACTATACCTAACTCCTGAACATCACAGCTTAGCAGTGTAGTATTGTGTAGAAAATGGATTGTTTACCACTGTCATCACAAAGCTGCCCCTGCTGCCCAGCACTGCATAGGGAATATCCTATTGTGAGTTGCTAGTCCAGGCAAAAGATCTGAGTTCAACAAGCGAAGTACAGTTTTACCCAATATGTGTTGCTTTGGTACCACTATAACATCAAAAAAATAGTAAGCCAAACTATTGTTAAATTGAGACTCGTGTATTCTATGCTGTGAATGCACCACAGTGGATTTTCCTGTTAAACATTTTAGGCTCTTTCTGAATATTTTCCTGTTGAACAGTGCAGTAGGAAACATGCTCAGACGTGTCACCTTATCTGCATGCAAGCTTGTCTGCAGGGTGCATATTTAGAATGATATTCTGTTCTAGGCAATGAGTTCTTTAAACTCTTCCAGCTGTTTTTAAATCACCTTTGAGAACAGTGAGAGGTCCTTGGTTGTAGGTTTCTATTCTTAACACACTGCCGAGCTGATTTGCCAACATTTATTGAGGATTTTGTTTCTGTAGGTATGTTAGTGAGATCATTCTAGTATTTTGTTTCCTTGAGCTGCCTGTGCTTTTGTGGCATTAGTTATTTTAGCCATGGGATAAACATTGTTATAGTTTGAATGTACATACATTCAAAAGTTCTATGTTTCCATAGTTTCTGTGTGTGTATCCAAAGCCCCATGTGAGGGCACCGGGAAGTGGGACTTTTGGGGACATGATTATACCATAAGGGCTTTGTCTGGTGAACGGAACAGTACAAAAAAAGGGAGTGCCTTTGCTCTTGTACTGTGAGGACACAGTGTTTAGCATCCTTCCTTTCTGCCTCCCTCCCCTGTACGGGATGGGATGTTGTAGGAACAAGCCATCTTGGAATTAGAAAGCAGTGCCTTTCCCCTCTTCCTGTCCCCAAAACACTGAGGATTTGAGCTTTCCAGAAACATGAGAAAGTTCTACTTTTAGATATGTTTGTGATAGCAGCATAAACAGTAAGACAAATATCTTTCCTTAGTTTTTCTATTCCATGAAAAATTGATATAAAATGAGAATTACTTGTACATTACGTTTGATCACACTTATTTCTAGAATTCTCTGGGTTTGATGCTTTTGGGGATAGGATTTAGCATATTTTAATTTGTTGATTTATTTGTTTGATAAATTTTGGACTTAAAATGTAAAAATATACAATTGAAAATCTTTAAAAATGTTTGGAAAACTTTTAATTAATTAACTAGTTAATTAATTAAATGTGTATGAGTGTTAGCCTGCATGTATGTAAGTGCACCCATGTTGTGCAATGCCTGTAGAGGCCAGAAAAGAGTATTGGATCCCCTAGAACTGGAGTTATGGACAGTTGCTAGCTGCTATGTGGTGCTGGGAATTGAACCCAGGTCCTCTGCAAGAGCAGTCAGTGAATGCTCTTAACCATTGAGTCATTTCTCCAGTCTCACCCCCTGTCCAATTTTCTAATTATCATCATCTCAATTACTACCATGGTTCTGTGTCATCTCCTGAATCTGTTTTGTTAGAGTTTTGTGGATCTCACTTTTTTTTATGTTGATTTTTCTTTTCATCATTGTTTGAACTTTTTATCTTCACCTATTTAATCTTCTATTCTCTTTATGTTTACCTGTTAATCATTTAAGTTCCTCAATCTGAAATTTTATTTTCCATCCTTTTGTATTCAATAGTAAAATCGTTAGCAGCTTCTGTAGTCTGAGTACATCATGGCTTTGTAGTCACTCAGCAAGATACATAATTTCCAGCATGATTTAGTTTTTACTCCATGGGCTGTTTACATGCTTCAGCATTCCAAAAAACACATCTAAAGTTTTCTTGGGCTTCCTGTCTATTGCTTGTTTCTAATTCTGTTAGGGAAGATGGTCTTTAAGAGTCTCACTCTTTCAAATTCTTCTTGGCCACTGACCAGAGCCTGTGATGGTGGTGGAAGGTGGGGGATAAATTCCCTTATGTTGATCTTACTTGGGGACATTTTCAAACTTGTAGTTCATATGCTTTCAGAGATAGTCATTTCAACAAGACTAAGGGAAGATCTTTCTGTACCATGGTCTTCACATACCCTTAAATCTTATTATGTGTTTGCATTACTAACAAAATGTTTAATGGCTTAAGGGCCAGATTGCCAGGGCTCCAAACTCGTTTCTCCTTTGAACTTCTTGGGACTAGTTTCTTAATCCTGTTTTCTGAATCTGAAAAGTGGGAATATAAAAGATTTAACGAATGGACTCTGTGAAGTTAAATGAGGTAATGTTAAATTCTGTAGCTCAAAACTTAGCTTGTAATTCGAAGCTGTTCATAGTTACTATTGACTAGAAAATTCAGTGAGAAAGCTGATATTGCTTTTGTTTGCTATTATGTCTGGACACATGTATGTGTCAGTGTCTGCAGGCTAAGGGCTAATGTCCAGTAGCTTCTTCAATCACTCTCCAGCTTGTATTTTTCAATAGGGTCTCCTGAACATGGAGTCCACTGACTAAGCTAGACTGAATCTCTGCCACCCCAGTGCTGGGATTGCAGATGTGCACCGATGTGCCTGACTTTTATGTAGCTATTGAGGATGAAACTCAGGTCCTTGTGCTTGCTGTGCAAGCATGTCACTGCCTGAGCCATCTCTTCGTCCTACCTTTTCAGATACGATATTTGGGCATGCTTGAGATGTGCTATCCTCAAGTTAAATGGGTAATAGTCCTGTCTGGACAGCTTCAGGCTAACCTTTCCTATCTGTAACAGTCCTGAACATTTCGTCAGTGTTGTCATCCTGACTGGATGTTGACCAGGGATGCTGGCATCTTCACCAGTCTCACTAACTTACACATAGGCACAGCTAGAAGCTCAGGATGGGTTGACTGAATGGATCAGTAGCGCAGCGTGGAACTACTCAGAACTTTGAGTGCAGTCAATGAACAAGAACACAATTTTAAAGCCAAATGGGTTCTGGGACCCTTACCCATGTCTTCATCTCCATTGCCTGGTGCAAGAGAATGGTGATGAGGGAGATGGTGTTGATTGGTGTTCCGAAGGTAAAGACATCTATATCAGAGCCTCTGTAGGTCTGCAGAGGAGGAACAAATAGGCACTGTTAGTAGGCACGTGGACTTAAGGCTGTGTTTTTGATGCAATGATTATAAAACAAAGGCAGGAATCTAGGGAAGGGAGAGAACAAGGTGAGATGAACTGAATAAGGTAATAAATGACTGGATGGGATTAAATTGCTTAGAACCATGTTTGTCCTGATGAGGGTTGGGAAACTACTGTGGAAAGAACAAAGGAGTTCTTGAGCATCTCCAGGCTCTGTGCTAATTTCTTAGGATATGATCGTTCATGTTCAAGGAGCTCACAGTCTATTAGGCAGGGTAGATATGGCACACTTTAAGAGGTAAGTGCTATGGTAGAGGACTAGGTACTCCGGGAGCGTGGAAGCAGTTTATTAGCTATGACCAGATTAAGAAAGAAGAAACTCTAGAACAGACAAGGGTCAAGTATAGGGATGAGCAGGGTGGATGTAGCACTCCCAAGAGGCCTGCAAGGGAAGTTTGCTGCTATAAAGCAGGTGAGGCAAGAAGAGTCCTGACCAGGGGAGGGGACTGCATGATAGGAAATCCGAACTAAGCAGAAGATGTCTGCCTCTCCTGTCTTGTTGATAACTGCAAAATACAAGGTCCAGAGGACAGGCAAGCAGTACTGCTTCTCTGGGGACACTGTCCTAACACTGCCTTCTTATTCAGGAGGATGACAGGTTCCCTGCGCCGTCTATGCATTTGGTGTCTAATTAAGATAACGAAGTATCCCTTATTAGCAAAACTGGCTGACTTAGCCTTGGAAATACCAATCAATATATACTAAGGGTCATAAAATCAAATACAGGAAGGAACCAATAAATGAGTGAAGAAATTCAGGCATAAGACAGAGGAGAACATTTGTGACAATGGCAAATGGGACAACACGGCCTCCTGCAACATGATTCCCAGCTAAGCAGGGCTATGAGTCAACTCCAGATTTTTTTCTCCAAGGGGAAAATAACCCAGTGTAATGACAGCTTTTAGGGTTTCAAAGGTTACAAGGAAAAAAAGTTTGCATATAAACCTTCAACTACCTTGTGTCAGATGTGAGCGACCACAGATCTGGAGTCTCTGAGTTATGGAAAAAGACACTATTATTCTGAAATTTCTATCACCAATCTTATACACTATAATTTGAGTAGGAAGGGACTGCATGACTTACCAAGTACGGGATAAAGAAACAGACGAGGCTCTGGTAGAATGCGTCTGCCATGGAAAGCCAGAACATTGACAGGTTGTAGCTCTGCCAGGGAAGAACACACCTAGAGTCAGCATCATCCAGGCAAGCCTCTGGTCTTTGCAAGCATCATCCTGTATGTGGCTGGCCAGTGATATGACACTGAGTGCCTCGCATCTGAGTTGCAACAGAATGGACTCCGAGTTCTGCTAGTCACGTGTCACCTTGTGAAAATTACTAGCTTCCCCGAGAGAACTGGTTTCTTTTTCCATAGAGTATGGAGTTCAAGAGCACTGAACGCGATTGTGTCTTGGTCTCTAGAAAGCACTATTACCATTCATCAGCTCTGTCATTAATACTACTACAAGCTCGGTGCATGTAGAGAGTCTAAAGTTGCCAAGTGCTATCCGAGGGTGAGCTCATTCACAGACCAGGCTCATGGCTCCTGGGAGATAGAGCCCAGCTGCTTCAGAGATAAGCGTTCTCATTTTATGCTTCTGTCTTCCACCTTCTTGGGTAAAGGAAGACATGTTTTACTACATAAGATTTTTTTTTGAATGGTAGATACCTGAAATCTACATTATGTATCCAGCATGCCTGTGGGGAAGGTAGAATTAGAAGAAGAGCTCGAGTGTGGATTTGATATCTCCCTACCCCCCACTCCATGACTCTGTAGCATACCTGCTTAGGTCGGTGTATTGCTTTCTTCTCTGTCTTTGGGTTTGGACTTGACTTAATTCTTTCCCAGTGTATAAAAAATCAACAGCTCTTAAACACCATGTTTGGATTTTCCCTCCCTTGTCTAAGGTGTCAGAGTACTGCACACTGTCAGGTACTTCAAAGCTTTTTTTCTCAGAACTCTCTTGGAAGAAGCCAACATTGCTCTCATCTTCTCTGTCTACCTTCTTGCCTGGGCCTTGGCTAGCATGAGCCCTGGATTACTCCTTCAGATCATTCACAGATGCTGAGTAGCCTCTCTGGGCTTTCTGGAAACCCATATGATGGCTTTTCTTAAAAAGTTCTAGCTGTATATAATCTTAACCCAAAGGAAGGCATAGCTTAGGCTTTAAGTAGAAACTTTCATTTATGAGTGCCTTTCCCAGTGACGAGCAAACCAGCTGTTAGTCACAGGGGTCCCCAAACTGGGGGCTATGGTCTGGATGTGGTTTAAATGCATTCCCCAAGGGCCTCTGTGTTGGAGGCTCAGACCTCAGTGTGGTGATCTTAGGAGGTGATAGAATCTTTGAGCAGTAGAGCCTTGGGGAGGTAGTTAGGAAACTGAGGGCACTTTCTTAGAAGAGATTAATGCTGGTTTCATAGAGTGAGTTGATTCCCATGAGAGTGGGCTGTTAGAGCAAGCCTGACCCAGGAATTGCACTAGCTTTGTGTTTTACCATGTAGTTTCACATCTATTCCCACCACAAGGCCATCTCCATATTTTCATAGAGCCAAGGAGGCCCTCACCAAGAAGGCTGAAGAGATGCCTGATCTCAGACTTTTAGTCTCAAAACTATGAGCAAGATAAAAGCTTGTTAAGTATTCCCTAGCTGAGCTGTAGGTATTCCGCTAGAGAAACAGAAAGTGGGCTCATAACTGGGTCTTGATGTACCTCACAGCCTGGAGGAATGGATATTTCTGCATGTGCTCCCTCCTCCATTGGACTGACCTGTGGCCACGTCTCTTAATTGTTGAGTGATGTGGGAGGGCCCAGTCCATTGTGAGTGGTACCATCCCTGGGCAGATGGTCCTGTGTTGTGTAAGAAAGTAGTCCGAGTATGGGCCACGGGAGCAAGCCCGTATGCAGCATTCCTCCATAGCCTGTGCTTCAGCTCCTGGCTCCAGGTTCCGGCCCTGAGGTCCTACCTTGGGCTCCCTCAGTGATGAGCTGTGACCCAGGAGATCTGAGCCAAATAAACCCTTTCCTCCCCAGTTAGGTATTGGTCAGAGGGATTTTTTCACAGCAAATGAAAGCAAACTAGAACACTGGTCTTGTCCTACTCTCAGCAGCAAATGAACAGGCCAAAGTCACATGGGAATCAGTGACACAGGTGCGTCTAGAGAGCAGTGCATTTTCTCTGACTTGCAGGGAACCCATCAAGGTCAGGGAGAAGCTGAAGACACCATCGTGTTCCTGCCCAAGCCCCTCACCTCAGAGTTCTGTCCGCTTTTGTAAAGCTCAGGCAATGCCAGGAGTGTGTCTGCAGAGACGTCTTTATCGAGGATTCCAAAGATGATGGGAGGCAAGGAAGTGAAGAAGAGATTGAAAAATATCATCTGCCAGTAATCGATCATGGTGGAGCCGGAGAAACCACAGAAGAACTGGTACCAGAAGAGCAGGTTGACGTAACACTGCGGGCAGAAAGTGGGCCTTCATGAGTCAGGTTCCTGCATGCCTCTGAGCATCAGCTGCTGCCTAGTGGCTCCGGCAAGTCACCCGTGCTCTTAGACGTCAGATTCCTCATTCATAGTAGGCAGGGTTATGGATGGACTGGGCTAACCCTCCTAGAAGCTGCTTTTACTAATACCATTGCTATCACTACTGCCATTATGCACATTCTCCAGGACCCGAAGAGGACTCCTGTAGTGTGTTAAGTGTGCAATACTACTCTTATAGTGTGATGGTTAAGAGTCCATGTTCGGGAAGAAGAGAGGTTTAGTTTAAAGTCCTGAGGTGTGTCAGTGACTGAGACTGTGCAAACTAAATCTTTCTGAAATCATTTTGTCACCTATCAGGGCACTAATACATGAAATATGGTATTCATGTATTTATGGTACTTATTACCATATGGTAGCTCAATGGTAACGAAGGAAGGAAGCTAACCTGTGGACTTCTAGGGCAGACAGTGGACTAGAGGTGGCCTCTGTGAGAGGAAGAGTAAGAAATAGAGGAAAATCTCTGGAGATGCATGAAGGAGGTAAAAAGATGCTGGTCAAGAGCAGGAACAAAGACGCACTGTGCAGACAAGTAAGCTGAACAAAGCCTCAGCTGGGAGGATTCTGGTGGAGGGAGGGCACTCAGAAGCTGCTTCCAGATGAAAGCCAGATGAAAACCAGACAGCCCCTCCCTCAGGACAAGCCCTCATCTTTCACGAACTTCAAATCCCATGGGTTTTGGTGAGGAGGTGATTCCGCCAGCAGATGGGCTGGCGGTGGAAACAAACACCTTTTTGTCACACTGTGTGTTCTGAGGACAGCAGCTGAATGCCATAGTGAGAGTGAATTTAGTGTTAAAAACTGAGCTACCTTGGGGTCCTGAGGTCAGGGATCATTCATTTGGCCCTTGGGTGAGGGAAGGCCTAGAGAGGTAGTTGGTGCAGAGCAGGAGGGCTGGACACAGACAAGCTGAAGGGGACTGGCCCAGGCTAGGACGAGCATAGGAGAGGAAAGACTTCATCAACTGAGAGTTACCCTTGAGTTTGATGATAACTCTGGCTCTGAGGCCAGTGGTTGGATCAAATTCTGGAGCCACCCACTTACTGTAGAGCCCAAGAACTCTGAAGTTCCCAGGATGTGCCTGATATCCACAACAGTGTGATTAATACTCAGGAGGCCATGAAACTATGAAAGCGGGTCCTCTGCCTATACCCATTCCAGTGCTGTGACCACAGCTTCCCACATTCCTAATATATCTGGGAGACATTCCAGTCCCCCTTCCCCCAGCTAAAACAGTCATCCCAGAGTGAGAGAATGTGCCCAGCCCACAGAATACAAGGCTAAGTGGCTCGCAGACATGGAGGCGGCTGGAGCAGAAAGCTGAGCACTCACATCTCCAAGCACATGCAGGGAGCAGAGACAAATGAAGTGGGATGAGGCTATGACTCAGCCTGTGAGGAGCACTTCTTATCCAAATCACCACAGCTTATATGTATACCATGTGTGAGATACATGTTTATAGCACATCGCCATGTTGATATGTAGTAAATTAAATATGTGCTACACCTTATAATTTGTCTCTACTTTCTGTGAGGTTATTGCTAATAGCATTCACTCAGTTTGTTATTAACGAGCATTACTATAATAGCTCCAGCCTATAATTGACAACCCCAGATATTCAGCTACACTGTGCCCAAGCTGAGAGCTAGAAAGCACCCAAAGTTTCTAAGTTCTTTTTCTTTAGTCCCTGGGGTTTCCTGGTCCTATTTATACAATAAGAATCTTCTAGACATCTACGGCCTACAAAGCATAAAGAATTTATATTCTGACTTTTGCAGGAAGAAGCTTGCTGCCCCAAAGTGGACAGCAAGTCTCAGGAGAGCAGGGACGCTGGCTCAGTCCTCACACTACACCCACTGTCTAGCATGCTGCCTAACACACAGCGGACATGCAATATTTATTGGAACAGGTGAAGCAAATCTTTGTTCTTTCATCCTGACACTCATCCTGATGTTTAACCATTACAAAAGATATCCTTCTTCCCGAGGCCAGGGTGGCATGCTGCCTGCCTCCCACTCTCTCCCCTAGTTTTAAGTGTTTGCATCAAGCGTCGCTTAGATTGGATGCCTGCTCTTCCTTCCAAGAAACTCCAGTATGGTAATTAATTCATTGTTCAAATTTCAGAGCAGGCAGGGTTTTAATCCCCTCTGGAAGTCATAGTTCTCCACCCTCTAATTGCAGTGGGGAGATAACGTGGCATCAGTATCACAATTTTCAGCCTGGTGATATGCTAGAAATGAATCTCATTTAAGCTCTGAAAGTGTGGTTGATAGAAAGGAGATGTTGCCTTTCTGTTTCACAAACTTAATGCAGAGAAGAGACTGTGCTTATTTAAAAGAATGACTCCAAGGATGCCAAAAAAAAAAAAATCTGTTTTAAACAGGGTATTTTGAATTCTAAGTAAATAATCTTTCATGCTCAGAATGAATTTTAAGTCAATTGGAGTGACTTGTTTGCACAGACTTGCTGAGATAATATTACCATCCAGTTGATTGAATTCACATTATTTTTTGTCATGCTGTTTATTTACATATGCATTGAGTTTTGCGCAGAAAGGCTCATTCCTGAGTTAGGAAGAGTGTGTTAGAGCCTGAAAGGTTGGGGACAAGGGAACAACGGGAAAAAATATATTATTCTATAGGATAATGTATTTGCTTTCCATCATCCTGGTCTTAATCCTCCATTTTTCTTTATACAAAGAGGGATCATTCAAGGTTCCTTGAACTAGGCGATGAAAAACTCAGTCCCTTGCTCCATCCCTCAGTTCAGGTCTGCTTTGACGTCTTTTTAAACCTACTGTTAATCACATACTTTAGAAATGAGCTTCTGATAGTTTTAATACTTCAGTTACTGTGTACTTGCTTTGGGGTTTTAGCATCAGAAGAGAAATCTCATCAACAGGATACACAGCACTATTATAGGCCCCAGATCCATGGTGAATGGACCAACCATGAACAGAAACTGCCAGAACTGTGAGCCAAAATAAACCTTTCTTCCTTTTAAGTTGATTGTTTTAAGTTGTTCATAAATATTCATGCTACCTGTATTTACTAGGTGCTTTCCACACAGCATTGCCAATTCTCACAATAACATCACACAAAGCATTAGCATCTCCCAGCCCCCCGTTTTAAAAATCAAAGAGACTACGGTCTAGAGAAATGAACAGTGTTGCCTAAAGTTAGAGATAGTAAGAGACAAGTTTGAGATCTCAAGTCCTGCTCAGTCTGACTGAGTTCCCTGTGTTGAGATGTCTGAGGAGCCATGAGGACAGAGCTCTTGAGTTACACTGAGGCTACTCACCACGTTCTTATAGAAGTAGTATACCACCATCCTGGCCAGGCGTGAGTAACACCAGTGTCCATGCACGAGCAGCAGCTTCTTGAGGTGACTGAAGCGGGAGATGGCAAAGTCACTGGACATGACAGCCTGAGGAGAAGAGCAGAGGTATCATTTCCACCCAAACCTACCAATGCCCCACTCTGCGGAGGACAGTGCTTTATTCTGTATGAGGAGCTGTCAGGGTCTGAATGATCTCTTGTCATTGTATGGTCACTCTTGGGTAGATCTTTGGATTCTGACATCCTTCCCTTTCTTCTTCAAAACCTAAACCTTACCAGAATCCAAGAAAGGCAAGTTAGAAGAGACTAGTGTTATAGTTTGGTGCATTATTCCTATTTATTTAGCAGGCTTTCATGAAGGCCCAGCAACAGTCTCTGTTCTAGGAATGAACCAGAGAACTGTAGTGTTCAGCAGGTGATTCTCAAGCCCCTAAACACACTTGGTCACCTGAGCAGGCCATTGGAACTGTCCAAATATAGCACTCACATTTGGCGGTTCATTTACATAGGGCCAAGATGTGCCCTTGGGGTTCTTCATAATAAGACCCAGTCTGGAGGCTCTTTTAGGAATATGAGGCTTGGACATGCCTGGTTAGAAATCTTGGTATGATTCTTTTTCAACTTATTTGCACTCCGTAAAACACAGAGTTTGTAGTGATTATTAAAATTCCGTGGAGTAATCTAATAATGGGGTCTGTTTTAAATGGGAAAGAAAAGCATCTTACTTTAGTAATCTTGTCCAAGTTGAATTTTGAATGAATTAGGTACACTATGAAGTATATCAAATAATTTGTGTCAATCAAATGTTTTCAAATGTCCTTCTGTCTGTCATTCCTATGGAGGCCAGAGGGAGGATATGTGGAGTCAGAGAAAGGCTTCTATTTTGGCTGCTTTTCAGCTTTAGAATATCTAGTACTCAGGAGGCAGAGGCAAGCAGATCTCTGTAAGTTTGAGGCCAGCCTGGTTTCAGGCCAACCAGGGCTACATAGTGCGACCTTGTCCCAATAAATAACTACATAAAGAAAGAATAGAACGGACTAGGGCTCTCACTGCATTCTGTATAAAGTCAAACACATTTGATCTCCCTGCTTTTGAGGGACTGAGCAGTAGGATGTGGGGATGGAGCTCACAGAGGTGTGGAAGACCTCCTAACTTTCAGTTACTAATTCTATGAAGTTCAAAGGAGAGTCCTTGAGCACCGTAAAATGTTCCTCAAATCTCCAGTAAGGATAAAGAAGAGTAGGACAGTTGGATGGCACAATACCTGCATGCCTTCCTGCCCAGATATGCCGATGCCAATGTCAGCAGCTTGAATCATGCTTACGTCATTTGCTCCATCACCTGAAAAAGAATGGTCATGCGGTAGCTTTATTCTTGGTCCAACCGTTCAGTGATGGGAAGGCTTAGAGTGTCCCCGTTTGTACACAGTTGAGACCTTTTAATGTTTCTCTAAATATTCCATAGAATGTCATTGCTAGAGTACTTCAGCCCAAAGTTGTCCTTTATTAAAAGGATGAAACAAAACTATCGGCAAGAAGCCCTACTTTTATCTTTATCACTCAATGAGTGTTTGTTATTATTTTTCCCTCAGTGGTGATCACGAGAATCATGAGTAGTCTTTATAGTTTGCAAAAAAGGCCTTTGCCAATGTTAAAATGGATTTCACCGATGAGAAAATGGAGAATTTGACAAACACAGAGACTGCTAAGAGCAATCTATCTAGTGAAGAAATGCAGGAGAATTGGAAGTCGGATCTCTATAGTTACAGTGCTTTTACGGCTTTGATGTGAAGTGTCCCCTAAAAGGCTCACATGTTGATGGCTGGATCCCTAGCTGGATCTAATCACTGAGAACTGAGTAGGTCATGGAGGCTCTTACTTCATCACTGCATTAATTTATTGATGGAGTCATAATCTGATAGGATTATTGGGAGTTGGTAGGAAGTGGGAGGGAGTGGGTGACTTGGGGCATGTGTCCCAGGCCAGTTTCTCTCTCTCTTGCCATGAGATAAGCAACTCCATTTCACCACACTCCTACCATGAGTTTTTTGTGTATGTGGTACTAAAGACAGAACCCAGGTTCTCACAAAAGCAAGAACTCTGCCACTGAGTCACAGTCCCAGCCCATTCACCATGATTCTCTGCCTCATTTTAGGAGAAAGCAGTGTAGCCAGCCAACTAGGGGACTGCAAACGATGAAACTGAGCCAAAAGAAACAGTTCTTCCATTAAGCTGTTTATAACAGATGTTTAATCACAGTGACAGATAGCAGACTCACACAAGCAGCAACACCCTTCTCTAGCTTAGTCTGACTCGAACCACGAGTGTATCAAGATAACTGCGAGGTTTGGAAAGCAAAATCAGCAGAGGTTTTGCTGCCATATTTTAGCTATTGAAATGTGGCTGGTGAAATTCTGCTTAATTTCAGTAGCCACACATAGCTCTATAATTAGCTTTGTCTAGTGAGAGCTTCTTGTGAAGCCTGATTTTCTCCTAATGCTTTAGTTTTTAAACCAGAGCTCAGCAAACTAAACATTAAAGGGGTCAGATAGTAAAGATTTTAGACTTCTTAAGTCGCAAATAAAAATAATTGCTATTTCTGAGAAGCTTATAAAATTTACATTTAAAAATATAGAAACCATTATTAGCTTTCATACAAAAACATGTAATGGGCTGGTTTTAGCCTGTGGGCTGTGGTTTGCTGACCCCTATCTTACACTACGTTGACTGTATTCTTCTCCTGGCCCCATTTTTCTCCTAGTAGCTTCTCAGAATAAGCTGCAATTAAGTTAATATTATTCATCAGTGAAAATATGGAATTGAAGAGAATAGAGAATTCTCCCTCTAATTATTTGGCAATAAGTATACTGGGCTTAAAAATGTTATCACTAATATTGTACCCCATAAGTTTATATAATTATGTGTCAGTTCAGAATCTCATATTTGTCTTTATAGGTAGAGTTTATTATTATAATAATGATTCTTTTTTTTTTGGTAGCACAGCAGTGCATGTTTTTAATTCTCTCGATGGCAGAATAAATCTAGGCTTTAACATCTTCCGCTAGCACATTTCACAGAGAGGTATGCAGTCGTGCTAGTTCTCCCACTGCTGGTTTTGTTTCTGTGGCTATGAGGGTGAAGCGAATCTCTGACCTCAGAGAGTCAGTGCTGAGTTACTGCCTGTTGTGTGTCTGCATTACCGAAGGGGATAATTCATGGTATCAAAGTACAACGTAGTTGCTAAAGATCTGCTCCCTCTGCTTTTTTAGAGACAGGATCTTATGTATCCCAGGTTGTCCTAGAGTTCTCTATGTTGGTAAAGATCCTTCTGCCTCTGTTCCCTAACTTCTGGGATTACAGGTGTATGCTATCATACCTGGTCCTCCCATTTTGCGTGTGTGTGTGTGACAATTTCATACATAAGTATTATCTGCATTATTTCCATCCCTTCCAGTCTCCTACCAACTCCTCCCATGTCCCCAACTTCCTCTAATTTTTTGTCATATTTATCATTGTTGTGTACACATACACACGTTTGTAAGCACACACATATATAGTGCACTGAGTCCTTTTAGTGGTACTTGTGTTTACCTGGGTTTAGGGCTGCCCATTTGGGATTAGGTAACCTCTGAGGGAGCTAGTCCCCAGAAGAAACTGATTCTCTCTCCCTCAGCATTCATTGATTGCCTGTAGCTCTTATCTTGAGGTGGGGCCCTGTAATATCCCTTCCTCTATTCACCTTACCGTACCAATTGGTTTCTCATTATGCAGCTCTCATTAGGCTCCCATACTGTGGAGATTTCACTGGCGTATCTTCCCTATCATGTCTAGAGTGTGTTAACTAGCAGTAGGTATCTTGTCCTTCTGGCTTTGGTTTTTTTGAGACGGGGACTCCCTGTATCCCCAGCTGGCTTGGAACTTACTATGTAGACTAGGTTCGTCTTGATCTCCCAGAGATATGCCTACTTCCAGAGGGCTGGGATTAAAGGTGTGTACTACCATGCATGGCCAGTCTGTAGATTTAGTTTTTATACTGCACATGAAGATGGGAGAAAATAAAATATTTAGTAGATCTCTGAAACACTGGAGAAGGAAGAAGAGAGGCTGGTACCATCTGCAGAAATATCCCTAAGTGGAAAGAATATAGTTCGTCCTTATCAACGACGGATATCTGCCAAGACCTCTGCTTAATCTGAAACCACAGATAGTGCTATGTTTTTGGTAGACATACAGTTATGATAAAGATTAATTCATAAATTGGGCCCAATAAAAGATTAACAACAAAATACTGGGACATTATAGTAAATTAGAACAATATACTATAATAAAACTTATTTCAACTCAAGAACTGTCTGTTTCTATAACTTTCCATTTGTCTTTTTTAGACCTCAATGTCCACAGGCAACTAAAACCACAGAAAGTGAACTTTGATGGTGAGTGTGGGTGGTTGGTGTGTGAGGGGTGTTGGTGGCTATATTTACTACGTGTGTGGTATATGTTCAGCATGGTATCAAACAGTGAATGACACAGAGCCTGTCCCTGGAAGTCCAGGAACTTGTAGTCTATTCCAGAGGCGGTCACAGATGGTGCCACAGAGCTTGGACCTATGTGTAGTGGGTGTGATGGGAAATGGGAATCCCAGAGAAAGGCAAGCAAAGCAGGACTGGAGGCAAAGCCATAGCAGAGACGGGGCAGGGAGAAAGGAACCTGGAGAATAGCAAGCGGTTTCATCTGGGTGAAAGATGACGAGCCAAATGACTGGGAGGAGAGTGTGGTCATAAGAGAACAGAGAGTTAGTGGAGACCAGATCCTGAAGATTTTGAAAACCCAGCCCTGGCCCTCCCTGGGAGGTCATCAGTGATTAGATTGTTTTCTTTCTGTACTCTGATGTGGTCAAAACTCATGCTCCTCTGTGCTGGCCTTGGATTTAGAAACTTGCTACAAAATTAAAAGTGAGGGAGATTTAAAAACGGACTGTCTATCAGTCCTCAACCCTCAGAAGAATATCAAACCCACAGACACCAGAAGCATTGCCAAGGGGTACAGTTTTGGAAGGGAAATGGTCTGTATCTTCAGCTTGGAACCATGTTGATTGTATATTTCTGGAATCAACATTTCCTGAGCGTATTCAAGGTGTTTGTTGGTGACCTTCATCTGAGTTCTGATTTTTATTTAGCTGACCTGCTAGATCTAAGAGCTGTGATCCTCTGTCCCATTCTAGTGGTCTCTGCTTCATCTTCTAGCTGCCACAGCTCAATTGTGATTTTTAAGCACAATGATCCTCAGTCTAAATGTGTTGGCTTTTACAGCTGACCCTCTACTTCTGGCCCAGACCTTTCGTCAGATTATCCTTACCAAGATGCTACCCACAAACCAGCATGATCAGTACCTATAGAGAGAGTCATGACGCTCAACTTGTCTCGCACCAGCTTGACGATCATACTCTTCTGGAGGGGTGTGGAGCGGCAACACAGGACAGACCGACAGTACTGGGTCAGTTCCAGAAACTTCTTTTCCAGATTTCCCTGGAAAATTGCATTCAATGTCTTCCCATCAATGACCAGTCCAGCTTCGGGAACCACAGTTCTCGAGTTAACAGATGGTGTCTGAGGTGGTATGCGGTACCCACAGAGCTTGTGGTCTGGTTTCTTTGGTTCATAGAATTGCTTTACCTCTTCCAATGCACAGTTGAGGATGGATTCACAGGTTTCCTACAAAGAGTCATGCCATACAGTGTTAGTATGCAACTTTGGAGGTAATATGTTAACACTTCACCCTAGTTTTTGCAAAAATATCACCATAGAGATTATTTAGGAATTGTTCTCCAATTTTCATATTCTACAGTATTTTAAGTAGTATTAAATTGTGTTAACTTTGAACCAAATTAATGGCCAGACTAGGAGACGGTGACTGGTAATATTAGCGGAAGTATCTCAGCAAGATGGGGAGTGATGTAAGGTGGATATAGGATAATAAGTAATACTAATATGATAATTGACACTGACAAGTTTTCATACTGGTAAATATGATGGATTCTATTTCTTATAGTTCATTCAGGTTCTCTGTTGCTCCTTTACATATTGAACTTGATTTGGAGATGAGGAAATTAAAATAAGTTCTCTAGTAACTTACCCAGTGTCAGTCAAACATAGTAGGGAGGCAGGTTTGTTACTTCTTAAATACAGGGTAAAGATATTATTTGCAAATCAGTAAGCCCTGGTTCTCTATCTATTGCTCTGTTCCACAGAGAATCCTAACAACTGTGCTATTAAGTGTTTTTCATATTAGTTTGATCAGACTGTGGTTGTGAAAGTCTTATTGACTGAAAGAATGTCCTCAGTGCTTAACATTTTTTTGTGTGTACCAGTGTTTCCCTGTATGTACATGAGTGCACCTATGCATGCAATGCCCAGAAAAGGGTGGATGAGGGCATCGGATCCCCTAGACCTGGGGTTAAGGACAGATGTTAACCACCAGATGGATGCTGGGGACCGAACCCAGGTCCTCTGCAAGAGCAGTCAGTGTTCTTAACTGATGAGCCATCTCTCCACCCTGTCCTTAGTGGTTTTGTCTCTTTGGGAAAGTCTTGAATGTAGCTCAGGGTGGCCTTGAACCTGTGATCCCCTGTCTCCCTTCCTAAGTGCTGTGATCATAGGGGTTCTACCACCACACCAGTTCTAGTGATTTTTAAAAATGATGTTTAAACACAGAAAGGAGGTGATTTTTACGTAACAATCATTTTCTACCACTGTTAATTATATCAAAGATAAAATCAGATTTTGCGACTAATTGTACTCCTACATTTCTTGGGAGCACTACTTTAAAAAATAATTTTTTCTCTTACGTGTATGAGTGTATTGCCTGCAGGTATGTAAGTGCACCCTTGCTGTACTATGCCCACGGAGGTCAGAAGAGGGCAGTGGATCCCCTGGAACTGGAGTTACAGATGGTTACTTATTTACAGCCATTTGGTTGCTGGGAATTGAACCTGGATATTCTACAAGAGCAGTCAGTGCTCTTAACTGGTGAGCTATCCCTCCAGCTCCATGACTTTTTTTGTTTTTCATATAAGCCTTTCTAATCCATACTTTATGGATGGACAGAAGGAAGCTCCAGAAGCTGTTATTTGGACCATACAAAGCTCTAGTATGTGCTAATTAATAGTAACAGTATCAATGACTATTATTAGTTGCTTTAAACATTTCCAGTGATGAATTAACAAATATCTAATTGTTAGATGAGAACTAGAGGCTTAGGGAGGCTCCATAACTTGCTTCCTGCTATAAGATACATGTAAAAGAGATAGTAGACCTAAGTCAATTTATAGTTAATTAGGTGAATTAAAATCTTTGGAGAAATATTCACTGAATAGATCTACGATTTAGAATGTATTTCTCCACTTTCTAGTTTAACACATGTACATATCAACCACTTGCTCCCAGGCTGAGAAGTGTCTAATCTTACAGGTTTAGTGGGCCTGGAGTGTAGGTAGGAATGAGGATTCAAGTGCCATGTTAGAGGGTCCTAAACAGCTGTGAAAGAATTGACATTGATGTGGTTAAGGAGTGTGGCCCACTAGTCCTTATGAATTTGATTAATCAATAAACATCTTCAGTTTCCTATAGGAATGCATCGCATACCCAGAAGCCAGCCCACTCCTCCTCCCTCAGTCTGACTGCCCCCAAGGTTTGCACATACCTACTTTTGAGAATCACCTGGAGGGGAATAGATTCTTGCAAACCAATTCTCTAACCTAAGGAGTGCAGGCTTCAGCATTATCACAGAGATCCAGCCTGACCCTGTGGTTATTTTCATTTTACAAATTCACCAGCATACAGCATAATCTGTGCACCTAACAGAAAATAAACAATTTTTCCAATTCTTCTAATGGCTGCAGGTATGTTTTATAGTATACACTACTGTATATGTGTGTATGCATGTGTGTGCAGGAGCATGTGTATGTGGAGGCCAAGGTTGATGTTAGGTGTCTTCCTGAACTTCTCTCCACCTTATTTTCTGAGACTGCGTCTCTCATTAAGCCTGGAGCTCACCCAATTCAGCTAGACCATCTGGCCAGCAAGTCCCAGGGACCTTCCTCTCTTCACCTACTCAGTGCCGGGATGACAGGTCCAGCACCACCATGCCCACCTTTATTAAAATTTAAAGATTTGTATTTTGTGGAATTTCACTCGTCAGTAATGTCTTTGCATTATTACCATCCTAGGCCCCTTCCGAATCTGCCCATGTCCCCCACTCCCTCTCAATTTCTTGTCCTCTTTGTTGTTACACACACACACACATGCATGAATACACACATGCCTGTAATGTAATGAGTCTATTTAGTGTTGGTGTGTACCTGTGCTCCTGTGTTTAGGACTTCCCAGCTGGGATTAGCTAACTTCTCAGTGAGCGAGTCCCTGGGGACTCCCTCCCTCAGCATCCACTTATTGCCTGTGGCTCTTCATCTTGAAGCAATGCCCACCTTTTTATGAGGATTTTGGAGACTGAGTTCAGATCCTCATGCTCTGAAGTAAGCATTTTCCTGACTGGGCCATGTCCCCAGTCCCCACCCAGTTTGTTTCTTCATGGTATAAAAACCGAATTGAATCTTTACAAAGTTCTATCCTGGGATCTAGATCAGCCTCGGGCAAAGCTGGACAGTGGGAGTCCAGTGTCTTCTCCGCATCTCGCTACTTTCATTTACCCGCCTTCTCCCCCATCCTTTCCTGTGGGGTGCTGTAGGCCTCCAGGTACTCTTTCCCCCTCCACCCCAGCAGTACAGTGTTCTCCTTGTCAGTGACCTCCATTGAATCCCATCCCTGCTCCCTTTTGACTGGCAGATACATCTCAGTGCTCACTTCCCATATTCCTTGGCCAAGATGAGGGAACTTCGCTTTCTGTAATTTTACATTGGGAAAACAGAAGTTGCCTCTGGCATACAAACTCGTAAGATAGCTTGGAAGGCACTTCTTCAGATTTCACACAGCACTCTCCCAGTCCTCACTATTTGCAAACCATAACCACTCTAGTTGGGGATTGCCATTTTAGGACTTTGGTTCTTTCTTCCTTTCTCCCATCCATCCCATCAAAATACACCAGCTTCATGTACTGTTCCCTTTAGGATTCCACTCTGTGGCATGCCAATTTTACAGACAAACTGGTGTTGAAATTTTAAACTCGGAATAACTTTAGTTTAAGGGGGAACTTTTCAATAGGCGGGTTAATCTTAACTGGTAAGAAACTGACAATTGAGGCTCTGTAAGCGGAGTAGTGATATGTGAACAGAGAGAGTTTGGCAGGAGAGCAGGGGTCTAGACTTAGTTCTGGACAGATTAACTGGGCAAAAGATTGAGCCCTGGTAGTCTTTAATTTCGTTACCTGTAAAGTAGGGAGATTAAACTTTCTTACAAGTAGCAGTATAAAAGAAACCAGTCAACCCAAGTGTGGGGATCAGGTATTGAATATTGGGCTGGATGTTTTCTGGAACCTTCTGAGATTCAAGAGAGTCTTGCTGGCTGAGGGGCTTCTGTGCACTTCAGCGTTCAGTCCCTATTTGGCCTTACCTGATTCTCAGTGTTAATGGAGTAGACAGTGTCTGTCTGGTCCAGCAGTTTGCAGGAATAGGCAATATTGACTGCTGTTTCCTGCTTATCGCCTGTCAAGACCCAGAGCTGGATCCCAGCCTCCCGCAGAGCAGCAATGGTATCTGGAACGCCTTCCTGAAGTCGATCTTCGATCCCAGTGGCTCCTGGAGTGATCAAAGACACCAGAGTTCAGTTATGACAAGAGCAGCTGCTTTCTTTCCCCAAAGCTCTACACAGCCAGTCTGTGTTTATTTATCTTCCACATGGTAGCTTGTGTTATGCACCCAGGATACACCTGTGAACTGAATAGAGCTGATCTGTACCTTTTTAGAGCTCAAAAGTCATTAGATAAAGATTTATAATTGAGTTACATGGTGAAAGACCACCAGAGTGTTATGTGAATGCATACCAGGAGACCGAACTTCACCTAGAAAGTCAAGGAAAGGCTTTGCTGAGGAAGGGCCATTTTTGATTGCACTTGGAAGATCAATACAAGATGTGAGGGAGGGGGAGAATTCCAGGTGTGATGGCCCAGAGGTCAGAGAAGATGAGGCAGAGGATAAGATAAAAGAAGCAGAGGGAAGTGTGAGGGGAGGAGAAAGGCTCCCAGGTCACATCAGGCCTTGAGGGATTTGAAATTTATTTGGCAGCAAAGAAAAGCTATTAAAGGTGTTAAATTGGAGAGGTACAGGATCAGCTTTGTATTTTAAGATCATTCTAGAGAGTAGACTGGATATTGGAGGAGGCAGGATGAAATTCAGGGCTCACAGCCTCGTAGGAGGCTGATCAGGAATATAGATGGCACCTGGTGGTGGCCTGTGCTGGCACACGGGCAAGAGGAATAGAGAGAAGAAAGAATCTGTCACTCTGCAGCTGATCACAGCAGAATTCATAGGGATTCACATTTTTGATAATATTCTTGGAGGGAATTAGACATGCAGGTGCCATCGTGTCTGAATGATCTCAAGCTTTGCATCAACCCTGATGAATATAGACTCATATTAAATAGTTGCTAAGTGCTTAAGCAAAATGAAATCTACATTTAAACTGAGATTCATTTCAGGCCGCAGACCTGAGAGTGGCTACCTACCCACTCTCGGCAGAAGCAAGGCTTTTCATTTCTTTGAATAATCCAGAGTGGTAAAATTTGGCAAAGCAGCTAGATTGGATGCATATTGAAAAATCAGCTCATATTTTGAGACTTAGTATGAAGATCATGTAGCACTTTTGATGGCCAAGGAAATCTCTCCATAGGTCACCTTTCCCAAGCTACCTTGAGGTGACAAACAGAACCCGACTCTACAATTGTGTCTGTTTTGTATTTTAGGTCCAAACATGCAGGTGAACAACTCTGTGAAAGTGATGGCTTAAACATCATTTTTTCTCCGCAAAGGTTAACCTGCAAGGTGAGCTATGAAGCTGATTTACAGTACAGTGAGGCTATGTGAAGGACGGAGGAAGAGAAACACATTTATTTGTGTGAAAGAGAAAATGAAACAGGAAGGTTGTGAATGCCTTTCCCAGACAGGGAAGCCGACAGGTTCTGACAAGTGAGTTCTTTTTCACCAGAACTAGCTGATGAGCAACTTCTTCAACTGAGACTCAGTACCACCCTGAAACCAAAGACGTGTCCAGGAGGTGAGAAGGTGGCGAGGGCCCTGATGGAGTGACTGCCAGTGGCTGTGTATGGTGGCCACCTTCTGCTTCTTGTTAAAATGATGTGTGTGTCCAGCTTTAGAGGCATCAGGCCTTCTGAGGCAGCAACAGAGAGTTCCACAGCTAGGACACAGGAAACCAAAGGCAGGAGGAGCTAGCCGGCAAAAATGTCTCCTGCTTGCCAGCTGCCCTACAAAGTCTTGTTGCTACCTCTTAGGTGGAAAGGTCCCTCTTCGTTACAGAACCTTGGGGCTTTTCCATTGGGCTCCTGCCTGCTTGGCTATGGTTCATCCAGAGCAAAAGCGAAGGTTCAGAGACATGCTAGCCATGGGTACATAGCAAGGTCATGATAAAGAACTTGGCCCTCATCCCCAAGTCAGCTCTGCTAGCCAAGGTGAGTGATTGCTTTTTGCTACATGGCTAGTGCATGCCACTGATTCCTTCTGTATGTCTTCCTAGAGGGTGGCTAGGAGAGATTTCCTATCCCTGAACTCACTCCTGCAGCCAGTCTTCTATTCCAGTGACTCTCAGAGTGATCAAGGACATGGACATTTCCCCCGAGGTGTAGGGAGATTAATCCTGATCAACAACTCTCCACATTCCTCCTCTGCAATACCCTTCCTTCCAGAGACAGCTAACCTGTCCCTTAACCAATCTCAGTGCTTCTTATCTTGACCCTGGGATATCAGCCTAACCTTTTTATATAGCAGCAGCCTGGTGATTTTAATCAAGCACCCAAGAAATGGTCAGCATATGTTTCAGCACATGATCCATCAGAATTTGGCTCCCTCTGGCTTCTGCCCCCTCCCATCAGTCCTTTGTGTTCTGTGGTGCAGCCACAGCAGATCTCTGTACTTCTGCCTGACCCCAGATCTCAGTTCCTGGCCTTCATTTAGTCCCTTCCCTCAGTCTTGAGTACTCCCCCCTTATTCTGAAAAGCTTATCTTCTTTTCTCCTTGGCCCCAGTGCTAGGTTGGCCTCTCCTGTCTTTGCATCTATATTCCGTCTTGTACATCTTCCAACCTAACTCTCTTCACTTGCTGAGTGATGAAATTGCTTGCTCAATCCCCAAGTATTCAGGCTCTATTGTGAGCCTAGGTGGAGGTGTGGCATCTGTTTCCTATTGTAGCTGCAAAACCTAGCACGATATGTGGCTCCTAGTAGGTGCTCAACAAATAGGAGTCTGCTGTTGGAGAAGAAGCCAAATTCTTCTGAGCAGCCTCAGGATGATTTTCCTAACTTGTAGCATTCTATTGCCCTTCCCTTCCCGCCTTCATTTTGGCAATGATGCTGTATTTGTAGCTACCGAGTAAGGTGAGCCGACTCTCCAGATGCTGTGCTGTTTCCATTAGAAGCTCATCTCGATTGTCGAGGGATGCCTCAGCCTCCTGCCGGAAACTGGCCCATCTTTGGAAATCCTCTTCACTTACAACCTAGGGAATAGGAAGAGGAGTGTTAATAACCTTGGGTGGATCAGCAACTGGGATCTCTTTTCTTTCCTGATCTGTTGGGTCTCTTAGAGGCCTACTTGGACTTCTTCACAGAATTAGGTGGAAAATTCTCCATAGTAATTTGATTTGAATGTACAAATCAATGAAAGATCGATTGATCCTGATGTTTCCATTATCATCAAACATCTGCTAAGTCCTCACTATGCTCTGGGCACTGGAGATGATCAGCAGAGACCAGGTCTCTGGATGCTTCTGCTTTTAAGCTGGTAAAGGGTGAGAGATACTTGTCATAAAAGTCAATTAAAAGAATCGATCATTTCAAGGAGTGCTATGCAGATAATAAAAACAGTGACATTATAGAGGGTGGTGGGTTGGAGAACAGCTGCAGAGAAGGAGGTGGCCTTCTGTTAGGTGCTGAGATCTCATTGATAGGCAACGTTCACAAAAAGAGCCAATGAGTCATGAGGAAGAACAAGTGCAAAAAGTTGTGAAACAGCAATAAATTTGACCTTCCCCTACTCCCTGAATGCATCTGTCGACGGAGGGTTGGAATGCAAAGTGAACTGGAGCCAGAAATGAGACTGGGAAGGAAAACAGCAGCCATATTTTCTATAGCCTGTAGGCCACTCTACCAGGCACGGGGCCAATTCAGAGATGCCATTTCTTTCTCCCTTGGAGACTCATGGCATGTTAGACTAGTCTGTTGACATTGTATATATACATTCTCTTTCAGAAATGAATCATCCTTTTATGCAAGCGCTACATAGTTTTCAAGTCCCTCTGCATGTCCCCACAGGGCAAACCTAGATGATGCAGGTAAAGCAAGTCTTTTGCTTTGAGAACTGTATAGCCAGTAAGAGAAGACAAAATAAAAAGTTTGATAGGAAATAGACATTGTTAAACATATAATTATAATTAACAGAGAAGTAATAGACACTTGTTGCTGTCCTAGGCTCTGTATCAATGTGATGCCTTTATTAATCTCTATAAATGTGTGTACTAAGATTAATATGCTGTCACAGATGGAGTGAAGACAAGTAAAGAAACCCACATCAAACGGTGGTGTGGTGGTTGGAATGAGAACTATCCACCATAAGCTCAAATATTTGCATACTCTGGAAGTGGGCCTAGTTGGTGGAACTGTGGCAGTTTAGGAGTTGTGGTTTTGCTGGTGGAAGCACATCCCTGGGGGCAGATTTTTAGGGTTCATAGCCATGCCCCATTTCCAGGATGTTTCCCATCTGCTTCCTGCAAGTTCTTGAAGATGTGAGCGCTTAGCTTTCTGCTCTAGCTGCCTCAGCTGCCATGTCTCCCTCCCCAACATGCTGGGCTCTTGAACCTCTGGAACCATAAGCCCAAATAAACTCTTCCTTCCATAAGTTGCCTAGGTCATGGTGTTTTATCACAGCAACAGCAAAGTAACTAATACGGGTGGTGAGAATGAGACTTGAAACCAGACAGACCTGGTTTTAAAGTGAGTGTGGTTAATCTCTGTACTGCACTAAGCAACATATAACAGATGAGCGGCCCCAGATGGGTCTGTGGAGGAGAAATCACTTCTATTCATCTAGAAATATATGCCTGTCATGGCACTCCAAGTAGATGTTATATAGCCCACCCTGTGCCTGTTCTGTAGGTGAAAGTCCTTCTTACTCCTCTTTCTTGCATGGGCTACAATGTCAAATATCTGAGACTATGAGGCAGACAATCAACATGGTCGTATCTAGGCAAGGGCAAACCAACAAGCAATGATAGGGAGCCTGGGTGAGAGCAGAGCTCAGCCACTCCCCAGAAATGCCGATTGCTGCCACTCAGTTGAGACCCACATTTTCAAGAGAAGCCAGAAACCTAGACTGTTCATGTGAACATAAAAAAGGCTCCCAGTTTCAATTTAGACAAACAACTCAACAATTTAGAAGTTCACCTTGAAGATAATTATAACATTAAAATTAGCTTATGTATTATAGCTTACCAGGTTACACGTACGATAAAAGTAAAGAGAGGTGAAGCTGTAGATGCATGATTTTCCTGTTCAGATTTCTGCATCACCACAATTTTCATAATCAGAGATTTTGGCCATGAGTCAGAATAACTACACTTAGCTAGGTGTGGTGGCGCAGGCCAATAATCCAGATACTCATGAAGTTGAGGCAGGAGTATTTCATGTTCAAGGCTTGCCTGTGCTACATAGCTAGTTCAAAGCTACCTTGGGTAACTTAGTGAGATCTTGTCTCAAAAGTTATTAAGAAAAAAATAAGCATAGCCTGAGGATATAGCTCAGTGGTAGAATGTTTGCTTAACATGTCTAATGGGTAAGTCCCCAAGAACAAAGAATAGCCCTGAAAATAACGGTCTTTTATAAGGAAAAAAGGCCAGGGCTGGGAAGACAGCTTAGGCCATGCAGTCATGAGAACCTGAATTTGAGTCTCCAGAACTCATGTGAGGAAAACAGGCATAATACCATCACTGGGCAGGTAGAGACCAGAGGACCCCTGGGGCCTGCTGTGTACTCAGTCTACCCAAATTGGTTAGCTACAGGTTCAGTGAGAGACTCTGTCTTAAAAGAGTAAGGTGGAAAGTGATTGAGGAAGACTCCTGATTTCAGTCTCTGGCCTCCACATGCACACACACAGAGGGGAGGACTGTTCGGCTACCTGCTGACATCTGGAGCCTGCCAGCAGGAATCTGCGCTTACCTTCTTGGCGATGCACAGGGTTCTCAGGCCATCTCTTGCATACAAGTCCAGATGCTTTTGGGTCCGGGCACGGATCTTCTTCAGCTTCTTTTCCACATCAATATCAGTCACTGTTAGATAGTCATTGTTTCCCATGAAGCCATATGTAAACAGGGAGTCTTATCCTCAACACCCCAAAATCTTTCCAAGTAACTACAATAGTTCTAATGGAGGAATCCCCTGCTAGTCCTCCCTGGGAACATGGGAGAGAAAGGTGTTATGTCAGGAAGATGTTAATTATGAGTCCTTAAACTGTCTGTTCTCAACAGCTTTGCTTCAAAAATTTGCCTGGAAGATACTATTTAAGAAAGGCAGGTGAGCTAAGAAATTGTTCAAAAACATCTATTTACAATAGAATCACCTAGAAAGTTACTAAAAAGATATCTAAGATCAATCAAGGATCAGCTGATGAATTTCAGTTTTCCTTGTTACCTAATATAGATCCACTGTAGCCAGCTTAGCCTAGATAGCCAACCGACTTTGGAAATTGTTCGTTAAAATTTAGACTACCCATCATCCTCTTTGTCACATACTTTAGTTCTTGTCAAGTTCAGTCCCAAGACAGCACAGAACCTGGATCTCATTAGTAGATGTTCACCACGTTGGCTTTGCTGAGTTAGGTTTTCTTTATATACAAGAGATGTTAGAAAAAATAGGTTTTACATTTCCTGTAACATTAGTGTGAAAAATACTTTAATGCCTTGCTCCAAATCCCCTCTAATAAAATTCTTCACAGTGTATTTCTTTCAGAAGTCATTTGTCTTTTCTTGAAATTTGGATGCTTTAAGGATGGACTGGCTGCAAACGGGGCAGGATCAGTGCCATTGTTTCTTCCTTAATCTAAGCTGTCACGGACATCACTCATCCATTGCAGCACTCTGTAAATCTGAGCTGAGGAAACTTTCAGAATCCTGTACTAGGGCTGAATGGAGGTTTTTGAGAGATCAGCAGAATCTGAACACCTCACTTGTCCCTACATGCAATGCAAAGCTAAAAATAAAATTCCTAATAGCGAGATAAATACAAGAAAGTCCAATAAGGCTATTGTGTACGCTATAAAAATCATTTCAAATATTTTTTCCTCATTTTTCAAAGTGCTTTAAGTATATAGTTTTCACTTGCACAGTGCCTTACTGAACACTATTTACAATGTTTTTTTTTCTTCAGAAATGGCCTTTTTTCTTTCACCTGTGAGCCCTTGGATTGATCTTTTTGCTCAGGCTGCCAGGAACTTCAGGGTCAAACTGAATATTCAAACACTGTAAATATACTAAATTTGAGGTTCTTCTTCCTGCCACTCCTTTCAAAGTTTTGTTTCTTATTGCAGGAACATTATGACTGTGCTTTTTATTGGCATTCTCCCCAATCCATTTTGCAATCAGGTGAAGAAAGCGTAAACAGACATCTCCAGGGCAACATGGACGGCTGTTGCCCAGAGACAGTGCTGTAGCTCTCTGACTCAGAAGCATTTACTTGTCTGCCAGAGTCTAGGGATGAAGAGACCTAATTAGGTCCTTTCTCATTTGAAATACTCATCAGTCCCCATGAACCTCTTGGCTCTGGTCCAGAGCTGATAATACAGGAGGCACAGGGCTGCCTGGGCCATTCTGCAGCTTGGCTGGGATCTACTATCCTGGGAGAATCATAGCGCCATAACTGTCTTCTTCTTGTTAGCAATCAGGACACCACTAATTCATGTTGCTCCAAAATTGGACACTGATATGCAGGGACTTTGGAACATTTTTCTGGCTCTATGCAAGTTTATGAAAATCTGTCTGGGGGAGGCCAGGGAAAATGATGACAAAGAGGGCCGCTTGAGGCATTCCGGAGTGAACAAGGCCCAGTGTGATGTTCCAGGAGCAGAAAGAGAGTGATGAAGAGGATTCAGGGAATCTGGGTCTGGGGCTCAACACTAGTCACCCGTGACATCACTCCTACATCACTTCTCCTTAAGGGTTAAGTCTGCTGCTCTCTGACATGAAGAGGACCATGGTGTTCTGTAGGGGATGGTTAATGGATATTCTAGTAGAAAGAAGACTTCATGTGGATAATTCATGTTAAAATGAGCGTGGAAAACTGGGATACGTAAATTTAAAAAGGTTTCCCGCCTAGAAGATTTTAGTCTTTCACATGCTATGAGCACTGTGACAATTTAAAATGCAGTGTGTTTTAATAACCTTGCTTTGAGAAGATCTCAGAGGCCTAGGAGTCAGGTAGGAGCTGCCGCCTCTGTTCCTGGAACCTAGGAAGGTGAACTCACCACAGGCTGGGTCTTCCAGCAGGTCCATGATGACCGAGTCGGCACCCTTGGTGTAGACGATGATCTCGCCGGTCAGCGGGTGCCTCACTACTACTGACATTCTCTTCCGGACAGAGTCAAAGCCCAGGGTGAAGAGGAGGTCAAAGGTGAGACAGGTACCCTGGGGCAGGCGCACTGTCACTTGCTCAGGTGTCCGGGACACCAGCGTGAAGCTGTAGGCGTGAGCAGCGTGCACCAGAGCCGCCTCATCTGGGCTCTCAGCCTCGTAACAGAGCTCAGGGCCATCCAGGCCGAGAGCTGGGGCCTCCAGGCCCTCCTCTAAGGAAGCCCCTGACCCAGAGCCCAGCATGTCACTCTTTTCCCAGGTGCTGCTCCGGTAGCCACCATCAGTGGAGCAGTCTCCACTGCACACAGACGCATCATCTTTTTCATCTGAGTCCGTGGTGGGTAAGTTGGGTCCCAAGCTCTCTCCTAGATCTGTGTCAGAGGGGGCAGTGGATGAGAAAGACTGACTGAGGCTCAGCAGTTTTAGCCTCTGGAAGAGCTGTTGAATCTTCTCCAAGGATGTGCCCAGAGCCTTGTTGGAGGGCGGAATGGTAACCTGTGGTCAAATGAAGAAAGTCCAACATTACTCTATGCTGGGAAGTCGTAAGCTGTCTTATGCAGAATACAAAGGTAATGCTCCAGTTTGGGACTTTTGTGTTCATAGACAAGATCTGTGTGTTCTGGGAATGTCAATTTGCTCACCCATAAAATAAGGGAACTAGCTTAATGGTTCCTTCTAGGCCTGGCATTCTAGGTATGGGCAAGGTTCATATTCCTCTCGTTTTTGAGCGATGCACTCTGATGAGAAACACAAGTGGATACGATTGAGATGCTCTAGAGTTCACATTCTCTGAAAGCTTATTTTATGTGTGAAGTATCCCATCTAATCTTCCCTGAAATTCGATGGGCACCCATTGGTATGGATGATGAAGCCAAGGTACCCAGAATAAATTGACCATGACAACCAAGAGTGTTGGCAGAGCTGGGACTCAGATGTGAGTCCAGACATTGGCTCTGGGCTATCTGCCAGTGTTAGCCTTCTCATTAATGGGACATCTGAGAGTTGGATGTGAACCTTCCCAAAATAGCACTGTTCTCTTCTCAAAAACAGAGTTACTTTCTCAGATCCTTCCTGCCTCCTGAATGTCACTGAAAACTTTTGATCACTAGGTAACTTTTCCTAGCTAATGTGACTTTTCTGGGCGGTTGGAAATCTGGGTATAGTGAGGAGAGTTTATGGTCTAGTGAACCCATTTTCTTGATTTTATAGTCATAAGTTTCACGATGAGTTATTCTTACCAGTGACTCATAGGGACCATGGCTGAATTTGTGGATAAATGAAGACAAGCCTATCCTTAATAGATTTCAAAGTATAACTCTGTATAGATAATCTACCATCTGCATTCTTTCCATGGAAAGAACATGACATATAGTGTTAATTATTTTTAGCCCCATATAAAAGATAGTATATGATATTATTGGGAAATATAATGGAGTCAAACATGGATCAATATTAACTATACCTCCTTAAGTTATACTCTCAGACATCACTTGTTAAATCCCTAAAAATATCTCATAGAATTTGGGGCTTATGAGGATTAAATTATAATGTAGGTAAAGTGTTTAACATGGAGCCTGACATGTAACTAAATGCTTCATGAATACTGACTCAGTATCTGTGCCCCAGGTTGAAACAAAGGTTGAAAATTGTATAAATAGTTTATGTGTAACTTTTCCCACTTACTTTAAAAAAAAAGGAACAGACCTCTAGGAAGGATCAGATGCTGGACGCAGGTGTCACAGTAATGGACTGATGATGTGATGGTTAGTATCAAAGGGTCATGTCTCTGATAGGGCTTCCCCATGGCTCTTATGCCTTCACCTTTCCTATCTCCTCTCCCTTCGACCCCAAACCATCATTAGTCCTCACCCTCCGTCTGGGCTCAGTAGTTGTGGACACCATGACAGAGTTGCAGATGGTCAGGGCAAGGAAGAAGTCAGCAATGGAGGAGGTGGTGGAGTGGGAAGGCTTGGCAGGTCTGGCATCCGATAAGGTCTCCAGCCACAAGGCCGCATCTCGCACCTTACCCAGGAGGTTTTTATCTGGAGTCACATCTTTTTCCTAGAAGAGAAAGGCGCAAGTGAGAATCTTCCCTGAAATCAATTCTTCAGATCCATCAGCTACCAGGCTCTGGGATTTCTCCCCTTCCAGTGTCTGTGTCTCCTCAGCACTTATTTAATATCCCTGCTGTTCTCAGTACTGTTCAGACCACTAACTGGTACACCAGGGTTGCTGCCTCTCACCTCTTTTCTCACCACCTTCATCCATGACTTACGGCAACTTTATGAAACTCTACTATCTTCCTGCAACTCTTGTCTTCCCTGAATCTTAGATGAATTTCTACCTTTTTACCTTGACTGTTTGTCCGTGTGGAGCCCCAGCTCAGAGTAGAGGTGTCTCTGTTGCATTCTGGATAGACAGTCTCCTTCTATGCCTCTGATCATATTTGTCCAAAGAATTCTCTCTTCCCCACCCAAGTGCAGTGAGATCTTAATGATCACAAGAAGGTCCACCTCCCCATGAGATTTTATCCATCTCACAACGAATTCTTTCTTCTGAATCACAAAAGCAAGTTCTTAAACAGAAAGTCCATAGGTACCATGCATATTAGATGAATGAGGGAATTAGGCTAAGGCACAGCAGAGCTCATCATGGGATGGACCGTGCTGTGGGTCTGGTAAGCCATAGTAAACAGTGCTGGCCCCTTTGCCAAATGTCCTGACTTTTCAGGGTAAAGCAGAGATAATAAGTGACTTGTTTCATTTTCTTACTTTCTTTCTCTCCTCTCTTTCTTTCCCACCCTTAGCTGAATCTGACCCATAGTTTTCCAGGTTTTCACACTTTTGTAGACGTTTCCATTTGAACTCTCGCTCTAGAATAGATGTCCATCTTTGCATTTGAACATGGTGTCTATCACAGTAGCTCACATTCATGAAGCTCTTCCTTCTCAAACCATGTCACTCACATGACCTTGGCATATTGTTACAGGCCCAAGTTGAGACAAATGTTATCCCAGTTTAACAGAAGCCCAGAGGTTTTCTTTGGCCATTGGCACCTAGCAAGTCAGAGTGAAGCTAAAATCACAGGTCAGATCCCTATGCCTATGCATAGCGTCTTTGTTCCTATGGTTATGGCACAGTAGTTCATTAGGACTCCTCAGCAAAGTCTTAAAATCAGATTAACTACAGCACCCCCCAAAATGAGCCCATTTCTTATAGTAATGAGAGCTCCTATCCACATAGTCTTTCATATGTTCCAAGTATATCCATCATCTCAATGTACCTGCACACTTAGCACTATTACCTGTTCGGTGCTATTACTGGGTACCGTTATTCCCAGGTACCACTGCATTTCAAATGAGGAAACTCAGGCACCATGAAATGTAGTGAAGTCATGAGGTAACTGGGAGGCATTCCCCCAGTTCATTCCTGATAGTCTGACTCTAGAACACCTCCTCTTCACTCCCATAATGGGTAAGATCTTCCATAAGAAAAAAGTGGCCTTTGAGACTTACTGACAGTCAGCACCTTCAGTGTCTGACATTCCAGATATAGTGGACGGGCTTGTGTATCAAACCCTGGGAATGCAGCAAGACAGTCTGGGAGACTAACGGAGATGGTGGAACTGTTCATTTTTTAGAAGACAGATTTCTTTTTAGAAGGTTGGAGGAGGAGTAGTACACGAATAGGAAGTTGTCAAACCCTCACACAGATGCCCAGAGGTGGGGAGAAAGCTTGGAGGCCAAAGTTGAACACTCTGTTTTCCCGATGATGAAACAGTACCAAAGAGGCAGGAAGTGAACTGCTTGCCATCAGGACTTGACTTAGGATCAAAACAAGGACAACTCCCTCCGAATCATTCTAGCTTCTTACAATGCACCGCTTTGCGCCACACTATGGATCACAATTCCAAAATCACACAGCCCAAATCACTTAACATGTGCTTGTTCCTTGTTTATTTATCTTCTAGTCTATAAGTGTTATGAAGGTAAGGGTGGCTTGTCTCTGATGTGTCCCCAGTGCCTGGCAGATTAAGGATATGTAGAATGTTTGTTGAGTGACTCCTTCTAGTGTACTTGATCTCTCGCACTGGTTAAATCTTGACAATTTCCTTTTCACATTCATTTGTTTATTATTTATTTGTTTATTTGTGCCTGTGTGTGGGTATGCAAGTGCCATGGAGAGTGAGTGGAGGTCAGAGGACAACTTGTGGGAATCAGTTCTCTCCTTCTATTATATGGGTCCCAGGGATCAAACTCGGGTCCTCAAGCTTGGCAGCAAGAGCCTTTACCTGTTGAGTCATCTTGCTGGTCCTTGGCATCTCTTTGTTAAAACTATTCTTTAATACATTTCCACCTCACCATATGGCAATGTGTTATAAAGGGCTCTTGCAGGTACCAGGTACCAGTCAACCTTTACCCAATCACTGGACTAGCCTCTTTAAGGTTCTTCAGGGTTCCTAGTTCACTTCCGCCCACTGGTTTCCTGTGTGGTCCATTAGCCTTTGGGAATTTGGCACTCACAGTACTTAGAAAGAGGCAGCTCCTTTGCCCACTGCTGGAGACTCACCAGTCTATTTCTCTGAAGGAAGAGAAATATGAATTTTGGCAGGCCCCAGGTTTTTCCAGGCTGGAACTCTCAACTGGCTGGCTTTCTACTGTCACGTGATCACCCAGAGCCTACAGACCCTGTGTGAGTTCAGGGTCCACTTCAGGGCTTCTGTTCTCACTATGGTAAGTTTATTGAGAATTTGTGCATAGGAGAGACAGGCCCTTTGTTGAGTGTCCTCACGTATGTCATTTGTATTCAGCTACTGTCATTTTCCATTTTGATTATTAGGCAAAAGAGGTTTTTTGAAGTTAAGTAATTTTTCCAAGGTTATTAAGTCTCAAATCCTGAGCTGGGACCCCAAATCTAGTTCTTCCCAATATTAAAACCTGAGCCCTTCACTGCTATGCTGGTGCTTCCCAAAACTCAGCTTGATCCAGCCCCTTAGAGTGGGTCTGGGAACCTGTATTTCTAGCAATCTCACAGGGTCTAAGGACCACAGTTTGAACAGCAAGGGTCTGTGCCAGACATAGCTGCCCTATGATCACACTTCCTTTCGGGCTGGGGTTTGTTCCCATAGTGAAGGTTGGGAAAAGTAGGTCAAAAAAAATAAAAGTAGTTTATTTTTCTCTGTCTCTGTGTCTCTTTCTTGCTGTCTCTGTCACTGTCAGAGGTCCATGTCAGACATCTTCCTCAATTACTTTCCTCCTTAGTTTTTGATGTGGTCTTCTATAGAACCCAGAGCTAACCAATGGGCTAGGCTGGCTGGCTGGCTGGCTGGCAAGCTCGCAGCACTGGGATTACAGGTGCACCCCACTGTGCCTGTCTTTTTTTTCACATGGGTGCTGCAGGATTGAACTCAGGTCTTCATGCTTACAGAGCAAGCCCTTTACTGACTGAGCCATCTCTCGAGCCCCTCCTCCAAGTTTGAATACGCCACTCAAGTTCCACCGCTCCTGCCACTGATGGTGGTGGCAGCTACTCAGTGTGGAAATCTGTTAGGCTGGTCCTGGACAGACAGAGACTTCCTGGTCCTTAGCCTGCAAGTAAACCTTTTGGGACAGGGCCCCTCTTGTGATTCCATCTTCTTCTTGTACACCTTGCATTCTTTCTTCCAGTTACCTGTGAGTTGGAAGAAATACTCTTGTCTTGCTTGTGCAGATTTTCTCCTGCGACAGCCTCCTCTCCTCATTAGCTGACCTTCTCTGGTTAGTTGCCCCGGGTTAACTTCCCTGCTCACTTGAAGGTTAGCTCAGATACCCGCTCTTCCAGCCGCCTGTGCTGAGCTCCTGAAACAGCTGCACTCACTCTTGCAGTAGCCCTGGGGGTCCCATTGATCCTTCATTAGACTTTAGGCTCCTGAATCCAGGGACACTGCCCCATTAGACTTCAGATTGCCAGCATTTAGTCACTGTATCCATCACAGAACGCATGTTAACTGAATGCTGACTCACCAGCTCACCAAAGAAATGAAAAGCTATTCTAAAGAAATGTTGGGAGTCAGTACACATAGAATCCACTGAAAGTGGGGAAGGAGGACCTTCTCCTTGTTGTTGGTGAGCATCTCAACTGGTGCAAGATCCTGGTAAAAATTAATCGAGGAAAAAAAAAGCACAAATACTATTTAATTGAAAATTGCTAAATGCAATGTAGCAATTATGCTCTAAAAATTAACGTTGTTAAAAACCTCATCCACACATATGCACACATGAGGTTCAACATCCAACAAATGTTAATAGCCATTAAATAAAAGAATGAGGCATCTCTTGATTGAATTTATACGGATATTCCTGCACATAGGAAGCTTTTTCTAAGATTTATTAACTGTTTTAAATGCAGAGCCCAAACTCTGTATGATATGCCCTCTTCTGGGTAAAGCACAAATTGATATATGTGTAGGAAGGCTCTTCTGGGAGGGCTGCCCAGGGACCTGTGAGGATGGTTACTCCTTGGAGATGTGGCAGGAGAGGTGAGTGGTGCACTCGTTTTCCACCCTGTGGCCTTTGATCCTTTTAAAATACCTAACCATATGGTGATATCATAGCATGGAAATGGTCTTTCCAGGTTTCCGGGGAACTGAAGGCTGAGTCATTTCTCACGGCAGTGATGTTTGGCCCTAAAATTTTGGTCTTGATGATATTTAGTTTGGACGAAGAGCCAGGAATGCCTAATGTTAGGAAATGTTCACTCAGATATACACAGATTATTAGGACAGGCTGTCTGGGTTAAAGAAAATCCATAGTGTCTACATAGGAAGTGCTTTCTGGTAGATATTGCCAGACTCCTGCTCTTAAGATCAGTGCCACTGTAGGTGTATACCTCCCCACCCCCCTTAGGTCACTGGGGGCCATGGGACAGCATGGCTGAAACAGGCTTCACCAGTCCTGCCCCCTGTGGTCCCATTACTTGCAGAAAGATCTGTATGCTTGCTTCATTAAATCAGAACTCTTGTCTAACTTTACAGGGGGAGTGGGCGTATATTTTCCCAGCTGACCTGCAGCAGACTGGGTGTGTTGCCTGGAAAAGAACCATTAAGGAAAGAAGGCAGAGGGTCAAGGGTACCTCCTTCCTTCGTGTCTCCTGCATTTCTGTGGAGGGGTGGGGTTGGGTCATCTTCCTAGAAAGAAGTGGTGGAAATTGGAAAGGCCCAGCATAAATCTCATGATTAGGAAGATGTTGTTTGGTTTGATCAGTCTGGAAAACATTTTGCAAGTGGCTCTTCTAAAAATGACTCTCTCTCTCTCTTTCCCTCTCTCTCTCAAATCTTGGCTGCTTAGAGAACAGAGGAACAAAGGCATTTTATTTTCCATCTGCCAGTGCCATTAAACATTGGCTGGGAACATGCCATTTTCATAAGTATATTACCTACCTTAAAACCACAGTTTTATAGCAGGTAGTTAGGAGATAATCACTGATGTTTTCATGTGTTTGGTAGTAAAAAAAAAAAAAAACAGGCTTTGGTTGTTGTCTTTTTAAATATTTGGTTTAGAGCAAAGGGCCAGGGAAACCATCACCTGGTCTCTTGAGAAGGTGGTGGATCATGTGGCCCAGTCTTGGTGCCCTGGGAAGGTCTCAGGAAAGCTCTGACTCAGTCCCATAGGGAAGGCAGAGACGGGGGCTGGGGGTTCTGAGAGGTGCTCAGGCCATAAGAATGCTGGTACACAAGTGGAGGAAGGTACTAAGAGAGGTAGAAGGAAAGCAAACTGAGCTTGCCATGAATGGATGGAGGTAGACCCAAGAAAACCACCCAGGGCTGCCACCTCAGTCTCCAGGGATCACCTTTGGGGCCTGACTGCAGCCAGAGCAGGGTCAGACATCCATGAGCATCTTTTGAGGCAGCACACATTACTCCCTAAGCTAAGGTCTCCCAAGTTATTCAGGTACCTATCAGAGCCACCAAGCTATTCCTCATCGGGTCAATGGTCTATCTAGAGAGGTCTGTCTTGGCTGCCTCTGGATTCATAGTTCTACTTAGAGGTAAAGAAAAGTAGAGGCATGAAATTTCTAGGTAAATGGGCAGAACTAGAAGCTGTTATACTTAATGAAGTAACACAGATTCAGAAAAACAAGCCACATATGTTCTCTCTTATTTGTGGATCTTAGCCCCAAATCCTTACATGTGAGTATATGTCCTGATGGAACCACAGGAGCCAGGAAATGGAAAGGAACCATGCTGGTGAAGGAGAAGAGGAGCTTGAGAGGGGGATGTAGGAGGTAGGGGTAATCAAGGGGGCAATGGGTGTACTTTAACTGGGAAGAAAGGACAGAAGATTATATGTGGGGGGGAGAGGACACTCAGGGGTGTGTGAAAAACCAGAGGGAAATGTATCAGTTCATATACCTACTGAAAAATATACATACAAAATATATATGAGCACATGTATACAGCTGAAGGCTATGGAACAACAACGAAAAACAGTGCCAGGGAGGAGAAACCTCCCTCTGAGTTATTTTCAGGGTCCCAGAGACTCCCCAAATACAGACTATTGCCATAGCCCTTACTTGTCTCCCAGAACTTGAAGGTAAGACCCTATTTCCGAAGACAAGATGTACTTTGGACACAGAACTTGGAGCAGTGACGCTGGAACTGACCCGAAGATTAGCTCTCATAGTATCAAAGGATACTGTGCAAGCTGCCAGCGGAGGAAACCATTCAATGGTTCTACCAGCAAGCCTATTATACACAACAGTGATTGGCCCAGCAAGCCATCTCTATTGGTGCAGTAGGGGCACTTTTATTTTAGGGGTAA
Source organism: Eospalax fontanierii (assembly GCA_035773235.1). Taxonomy (NCBI): domain Eukaryota; kingdom Metazoa; phylum Chordata; class Mammalia; order Rodentia; family Spalacidae; genus Eospalax; species Eospalax fontanierii. The sequence goes on from CM069546.1 coordinate 16,184,959, forward strand.
TCAACAGCTGTCTAATGAGACTTAAGGCCTGCTCAATGGGAGAGAACTCGTGTGTGGTACTGTAAACATAGTTAAAATATACATTACTGTAGAGAAAACTTACTTTTGTCATACTCCTAGACCAATGTAATTTCTTACATTCCAATATGTATCCTTATATTTACAGACAAGTGTACCTCTCACCACTCATCAAAAAATCTTCTTGCTGCAAAAGATGGGGACTACTACAGAGTTCCACAACTGATCAAAAGCAGAGGATAAGTGTCTATGAGAATCCCGGCCCTAAGTGACAGGTCTACAACACAGTCTCTACTCCAAAGGCTTTATCATCCAAGGCTGAAGGGGCAGAAATATTGTAAGAGCCAGGGGTGGCAGAAGACCACAAGGAAACAGAATTTTCCAGACAGCTGGGAAGTTACTTATAAGACATTACAGCGATGGTGACAGCATGCACAATACTCCAAAGTAGGCCAAAAACCTGGCATGGAAGGGGGAGACAGGTGAGAAGCCCTAATCTGAGCTGAGGAATTATTAACTGATCACTGCTGCATGAGGGAGAATTTTTTTTTTGATAGAAGTCACAATGTGGACCAGGGTGGCTTCAATCTCAGAGTTTCACCTGCCTCTGCTTCCTTTTTAAGGGAGCGATGCTAGACCGGTTGACCAGGCTCCAGTGGATAGATTCATACTAAGGGACATTTGGGGACAGGAACTTGGCTCGATAGGTCTTAACACACATGACAGAATGCATGAAAACCATTGGGGGGTTCTATGGGTAGCTGCTGACAGGGGAGGGTTGTCTAAATACAATCAAGATATATGAAATTCACAAAAAGTCAATAAAAAATTTAAAGACAAAATGTACTCATACACCTCAACTTGGACAACATACATCAGAGTCTCAGGGAGGAGAGCTCAATCACTATATTTTACGAAAACTCTATATTGTTTCCCACATGTCATGACATAAGAAAATAGCTTTCCTTTAGAAAATCACTTAAAAAGTATATTAGTCCCCTGTCTTCTTAGGATAAATAACGTCAGTGTAATTGTCCTTATTTTAATGAAGGAAGTGGCTATGATTCAGGTTCATTAACATACTCAGAGTCAAATAACTCATTCACGTAGAGCTGAGATGGGCCTAAGAACCCAAATATGCTCGAAGGTCAGCACAAATATTATGAGATTTGATTCTGGGAAAATCCTGGTAAGTATTTTAAGTAAAGTATTTTCAGATGATTAAAAAGGAATAGAAAGAGGTTTAACACTCTGCTTAAAGACTCTCCAGCAACCCAGGAACCTAGCTACAAACATCTTTTCTGACCCGTAGTCCAGCTCCCTCATGAATGAATTTAAGAATGCTGTTATACTGGCAACCTCAGGTTTCCAAGTGACTTAAGTATATATTAGTATTCTCAGCTATTCCTAAGGAGAACATATCACCGTATCTGTCTATCTATGCAGTAAGAAGAGAGACTTAATTCATGAATCAACTTCCTTATTGCTCTAGAATGAACTTAGAACCTTTTGAGGGTGCCAGACATCGCAGAACACTGATAATAGTCCAGAGGTTAACACATTCCACCCACTGGCCATCAGCTGTGGGCCCTGCATCAGGTTTATACTGAGGGCCATTTGAGTCCAGGAGTTTGAGAGCATCCTGGGCACATAGTAAGAAATTGTCTCTAAAATAAATAAAAATAAAAAATAAAATTATACTGCCTGGCTCAGTGTTCACTGCTGTGATTTGTGAGGCTAGACAAGGGGCAGGGAATTGTGTTGCTCCACCCACCAGAAAGCTTTCTTTTCTCTTCTGTCCTTAGAGGTGACATTCATTCTTGGGCATATAAGATGCCTGAGATACCTAGACTCGGAGGTGCCAAAAGATGTATAGACTGTGTCTTTGAGACTTCACTAAATTAACTGAAAAATATTCACATAAAGGGTTGTGGGGTAGAGCGTTCCATTCCTAGGGAATAGAATTAGAGAAGAGAGAGATGTGATAATGTGTGTGTCCTGTTATTTGGAAAAAACTAAAAGGAAAAAAAATCCACAACAACCTTGCCAGAGGCATCTATGGATAGCTTCTCCTGTGTGTGAGGACCGTTTGTCTGAGCACAGCGTTCTTGTCTTATCCTTGCCAATGCTGGATTCTGTGTGTGACGAAAATGCCAGAGTGCTAACTCTGCTTTTCATTCTCCCTAAGTTAGACGAGGAGCAGCCTGGAACACGGACTCATGGCAGGCCTTCTCTGTCATAGTTAGGAAACAACCCTGGCTAGGAAAACCAGATGCTATATGGAAAATGCTATTGTTTTCACGGTAGGTTAAAAACTTGGCATTTACAATTGCTATACACCATGTTGGCCAAAAATCTTTAATATATGCACTTGTGTGTGTATGTGCCTATGGAAGTTTGAAGCTAGAGGTGGCCTGATGTGGTTTCTGGGAACTGAACTCTGGCCTCTGCGTGAGCTGCAAGTACTATTAATCACAGAGCCATCTCTCCAGCCTCCCCCAGGGCATTTTCTACAGAGCAGAAGATTCTAGATGACGTGATGTGTTTTTGAGCATGTGCAGAAGAAAGAGGAATAGGACCGGAGTCAGAGGGCCCCTGCTTTGGCCTTGACGTGAAGGGAATGCTGTGCAATTTTGGGAGCATCTTCACTTGCCACCTTGATGTTTAGCTTTGAGTGGATGAAATGTGAAAACGTCAAGGCAGACCACAGTTGTAAACTTGAACACCCACACTGAAACCCCGGGACCACACTAAGAGAATGTAGTAGGCTGGTTAATTTGGACATATATGTTCTTTGCTTCATAACTCTTCAAGATTTATCTTTGATTTCTACTAAAATATTTTCTCTCATTTTTCTTCAAATTTACAAAGCCTTATCTTTTGTTTTCCCACTTTATAGAAACATTGGCGTCACGGATATTTTGTGTTTCTCTTAACTTTGCAGTTGAAACACCACGCATAATAACAGTGCTGCTGGCTCTAGGCTTGTGATGGGATGTGTGGAAAATGGAGGGCTACGAGGAGCTAAATACCGAATGTCCAGGCTACATAGTGTGGATTCCTTAACTCAAACCAGTCACTGCCATGAGGAAACCGTGGCTTGGTAGAGGGAATATTTATAATTCTGTTTTAAAGAGAGAAGCAGGAAGTTCATATTTTAGATGAAATCTCCCAATTTCCAAACAGTGAACATTTAAACTAACAAGAAATGTGTATATTTGACAAAACATTGTGTGGGTTCCATGTGGGGCTGGGGGGCCTCATTTTGAGACCTCTTGAGGATTCAAATGTCTTAAAAATAAAACCAGTTAAGCTGGGTGTGGTGGCACATGTCATCATTTGAGAGGCAAAGGGATGTGGATCTCTGTGAGTCTGAGGCCAGCCTGGTCTCCACAGGAAGTTCCAAGCCAGCTGGGGCTATAGGGAGTCCATCTCAAAAATAAATATATACGTATACATATATATACACATATATATACACACACATATATGTGTGTGTGTGTGTGTGTATATATATATATATATACATATATATATATATATATATAATATTTCAAGACAGGGTCACATGTAGCCAGGGTAATTCTCAAACACACTATGCAGCAAGTGCTGGCATTACAAGTTGGCACTATCACACCTGGTTTATGAGGTTCTGGGGGTCTGAGGGGCTCATGCATGCTAGACAAGCAATTTTCTAAACTACATCCCCAATTATTCAGGGTTTATAGAGTTCCTTCCATGCCCAGGAGCCCTTTATGCTCTCTTCCTAATAGAAGTTGGTTGTGATTCAAAGAGAAAAGAAAAGGACTTACTATGGAGCTGCTGAAGGCCACAGGGGGCTGTGAGGTTTCCCAGCGCCCTACAGATCTTTGTCGGGAGTGGCCCTGCATAGGCACCCGGGCACTCTGGCTCCTCCTCAGGGGCTGGGTACCTCCTCGGCTTCTCATTGTTGCTAGGCCCTGGGCCCATCTGGCTGGGAAGGACAGGCACTGGTATTGAGTCCACTCTTCACTGTCTGAGTCCAGTTCCTTTGGGGTCTCCAGTCGCTTGGCTGCAAGAGAGGAATCTTGTAAATCCTGGCTGGACAGTGGTTGGGAAGATGCTAAACTTTAGGGGTTGGGGTAAGGACAGGCAAGGGCTATCCTGCTATAGACAATTGTAACTGGACTACTAAGACTAGAGAAAGGGGGTTGTGATGAAGTTCCACAAGTTCAAATCCTGTGACTTCTACCTTCTGGTTATGTGGTTTTGAGTTCTGCCTTAACTTCTACCTTTAGTTTTCTCAATTAGGAGTTTTAAGAAAGTACTCAACTCAGGATCCTTTTGGAGATTTAGTGCTTTAATGTGTGAAAGTGATTAGCTGGGTACTGGGAATGGTAGATGTTATATTATTAAAAAGAAATAAGAATCTCATGTAAATGGTGAATGATTCCTGTAACAAAGGAGATAGGGCTGTTTAGATATCCTTTCTCTTTCTCTATCCCGTGGTGTGTACATGCGTGTGTGCATGGGAATGGGTGGCTGAGAGAACCAGATCAGTTCTATGGGATACTTTGAATCCATGAAAGGTAACTGTCCAGACATATTTCCATCTCATAAATCAAAACACTGACTTGGTGGAAATGTAAGAGATCTGTTAATATAGGAGGCATTTTCTGAATGTGTCAGATCTGACTGTGTGCCTAGATCTAGACCTATCCTGACATGCCAGGTAAGGTGATAGGAGGAATTCCTAAGATTAGCTTTATGATTGGCACACCACTGGGATGCAGTCCACTCTAATCTGTTCCCAGTGTAAACATACTGTGTTGTAAATGTTACCAGGCGCTGGAAGGGTAAAGCAGTCTGCCAAAATGTCTCTATGGGGAGTCAGGATAGTGTCTTTTTTCTTTTAGGAAAACAGGATACTTCCTTCTAGGAAGAGTGCCAGAGGGAGCCCTCATACCATTTTCTTGGTGACAATACTCGCTGCCCATGACAGTGCAACGCCGGAATACCATCTTGTTTTCTGTCAGGGTGCCCGTCTTGTCAGAGAAGATGTACTGGATCTGGCCCAGGTCTTCGGTGATGTTGAGGGCTCGACACTGAATGGGCAGATCAGTCTCTTCATCGTACAGGTCAAGGTCATTATGTAGTAAGAATACTTGCCCAAGTTTTACCAGCTCAATGGACACGTACAAGGAGATCGGGATCAATACCTGAGGGGAGATGGATTCACACTGTGTCTGAAATCAGGCATGATTTCTGTTCTCAGATCCTCACTAGTGAGCAGCAAGAGTGAAGTCAGGTCACTATGCTTTTGCCTGAGAAATTAAAAGTCAATGGCCTCAGTCTTCCCTTGGAATTCTGAGGTGACTATGAAATATGACTGGGGTGAAGCAGGCTCTCATCACTGGTTGCTTAGTAGCTGAGCTTGATGTGAATGCAGGAGCTTTAACACCTCTTTCCAGAGACCTGTAGGTCCCCTCAGATCTCTGTGCCATGGAGGGCATACCCACCATTTCAGGTGTTCTGGCCCATTGCTGATTATGTCCACTAGTCCAGTGCTTGATAGTTACCCATTTCTTGTTCTGTGTTGGATACCGTTCCAAGTCTTGGAAATAGGAGCTATTGGAATAAAACTCCCGGCCTTGAAGAACTCACATTCCAAGGGCAACATATCAATAAATCTATCTATCTATCTATCTATCTATCTATCTATCTATCTATCTAATCATGTGGTTGTAAATCTCTTGAAGGAGAATAAAAGAAAACAGGAAGGACGCAGAATTGTAGATAGAGTTGGGGGGCGACTCTTCCATACATCATGACCTGTGGGGAGAGCTGAAGAAATGAGGGTGGGAGGAGAGTTCTGGGCAGTGGAGTGGCCTGGGTGTCTTCAGGAGATGGGAAGGAAGTCAGAAGGACAGAGGTGGAGATGACATGGGTTCAAGGTTCAGGTCATTTAGAGACTTGTTGATTTCCATAAACACTTTGGATTTTACTCTGAGCAGATATGAAATTTCCAGTAGATTCTTTGCTGAGAATAGGTGTGCTCTGATTTCCTTATAAGAGATATAAATGTGGAGATAGCGAGATGGCTCAGCAGTTAAGAGCACTGGCTGTTCTTTCAGAGGACCGAGGTTCAATTCCTATCACCCACATAGCAGCTAACAATTCATAACTCCAGTTCCAGGAGATCCAATGCCCTCTTCTGGTCTCTGTGCCACTGTATGACATGGACACACATACATGCAAGCAAAACACTCACACACATAAATTAAAAACTATAAACAAAATATTTTTGATAAGGAAGTATTAATCTATTAGATGAATGGTTGAAAATATGACTTTTCAGTAAGAAACAAAATGGTACAAGACATATAGATGAGACGTCACCAAACAAAGCTACCGCTCTTCCATTGACTGTGCTTCCTTCCAGAGCCTGCACATTTTTCAGGTCAGCTCTGTTTTTCTTACTACCATGTACTTTATAGGTACTCCCTATCTTGTTTTTTCCCATTTCAGTCCCATTAATGTGTGGTTTTTCTCTATCTTAGTACTTGGGGCTGGAGAGAGTTCTATGTTGCTCCTGGGCCTTTAGTGTTTTTCCTGTTCTGTGTCTGCCAAAGGGACAGATGCACACGGGTGAATGTTGCGATCTTACTCTTAAATGGAACACTTAAATCTTTTCTTGCAACTACTATCTGACATGCCGTCCTGACATTACCTCCAATGTGGATACTCTGTAGACCCACCAGAAAGCAAAAAGCATGTTCTCATCTCTTCCCATTACTTCTTCTATGGGGATAGCAATGATTTTCCTTTATTTTGCAAACCTACCTGGAGCAGGATGATCATTGTGAGAAACATATAGAAGCCCCCAAGGCCAAGGGAAAGGAAGTTCCCATCAGCATCTGGCACATCGAAGGGAGGGTGTTCTTTAAAGGTCCCGTTCCAGAGGCTGTGACCTGAGGAGAAGCAAAATTAGGAATGAGATGAAATTCCCACTTAGTCCTCCAGTTGGCCAGCTCCACTAGCCTATGACATGTTCCTGGAAATGGCTGGACTTTGGAGGAGCCCCTCCTTAGTCCACAGGACATAGCTCTCTGTGTGTGTGTGCACGTGTGCAGTGAAAGATCCCTGTCACATACTCTACTCTTCAATTCCACGACAGAATAGTGGACATTAAGTCTGTTTGACATGGGCAGATTAGTATGGGCATTACTTATATTTTGGTGGATTCTTATTACATAGGGGTTGGAGAGAGAGAACAGAACATGTATACTTTTCAGTTGTGTGGTAGGTCATGTGTGGTTGGGTAGTCTCCAAAAACTTGTTCTTTATTTTCCCTTTGTAGACCCATCCATTTATCTGTCCATCTACCTATCCGCCTATCTCTCTGCTCATTCTCCCTCCTATATCCAGTAATTATGAATTGTATCAATCCTGGTTCTTGTCCTTGGAGAATTCCCTACCAAGCAAGGGAGCCTGACCCAAAAGGACCAGTTGCATGCTCCATGACAGGGGCTGTGCCACACTGTAGAATGAAGTGAGTGTCCATGGAAGTTACACTGTGAACATCACCCGGAATTCTCTATTTCCTTATCTGCCAATGGGGTGACAACACCCAATATTTCAGGGTTATGCAAGATGAGCTTTATCCAGCACCCGCTACAGAGCTCTTTGAACCTGTTTGTCCTCAACAGTTAATTAGTAATAGCTACTTTCTGTAGGGTTATTGTGAGATAAGAATAGCCTAATGTGTTGATTGGTCTCAGTTTTGGGGGGCGGGGTAGCATCTCTAATATGGAAGAAGAGGTACAAGAATGTTATCCTGCCCAAAGATAATTTCTCCCTTGGGAGGCTGGGCCAGATCCTTGATGGGCGCCGAAGAAAGGGGAATTACAATGACAGAATTTAAAGGAAACGGCGTAGTGGACAGAGCATGCACAGAGAAGGGGCCCTCGGAACAAGACTCAGAGGAAGTCAGAGAATCTGCACGGCAGAGCAGAGGCACTCAGGCATAGAGATGGAGGCGCATTATGGCAGACCAAGTAGACACATTCCATTATAAGATCAAGGAGAACATGTGGTCAGGAACCCTGGAATGATATTTGTCATGGGAGAGCTTTGTCTTCCTCCGGGGATAGCCTTTAATGAGGGCCAGAGTCCTGTTGGGTGATGGTTATTATTCTCAGATAGAAGGAAATCTGCCCTCCACTTTCAATGACATTTTCCCTTTATCATTTTAGGGAACTTGCCAAGCTGAGCCTCAGAGCCCTGTGGCTTATCTGTGTGTGGCCTTTTAATCGTTAACTTCTTTTCTCTGGAGACACAGTGAGAGGATCTCAAATGTCCTTTCATCTCTGACATGCTTGACAAACGTGTCCTAAAGTGGAGGAACAGTTCCTGCGGGCATGTGGGCAGAGTGGAGGTGGCTGAGTTCTTGCTGTGGCTTCGCTCTGCCTCCTATGGCTGCCCTTCCAGCCGTGAGCCACCTGCGCAGGTGATGCTGCCAGAGATACATTAGGTGAAAATTCCAGGCTTCCCTTGAGACTAAGTTCCAGTATCTGTTCCAGGTGACACGCTGGATCTCTTTGAGCCCAGAGAGCTCGCCTTTCAGATACTATCTTAAAATACAGTGACGGTTATTTCTCAGTAAGGCTGGTAGTGAGCAAACATCGTTGTTCCTCCTTAGGTTGGGGTCAGCAGGTATATCTGGGCTCAGCTTGTGATTTCTTCCTCTTGGTCTCCCCTGGTTCTTTGTAAGGTCTCATGTAGCATTCTATGAACCATTATAGAGTTAAGATAATGAGGAAAGTGGGTAAGAGCTCCTGGGAGGACCCTTTTATAAGGTCTGAGCTCATCTTAAATGACTGTGGCTCATTCTTGTTCATACTTTCTGAGCTTGGCCACAACCAAGGTCTGTGCTCCTTGCCTGGTACCAGACAGCCAAGTGCCTCCATTCACAGTGATTCTCCTTCTTCCCTCTGGGCCTTCTTGCTGTCTGTGTGGCCATCTATGGCCTTCCGCCTCAAAGTCCCCTGCTCCAGCTTGCTCCTGAACTTGATTCTACCACGTAGCTCCTGCAACAAATGTCCACCCCATTTGGGCACTAGCTGGAGAAGCAATCTTAAACAAAGACTCCCCTCACTGGTGTTTCTATAGTCCTTTAGTATTTGACTATGGAAGGCTAAATCACACCTCTCCACAAATAAGATATATCCTAACCTGGGACTGACAAGATAGCTCAGTTGTTAAGAGCACTGGCTGTTTTACAGAAGACCCAGTTCAAATCCCAGCACACACATACCAAAAAAAAAAAAAAAAAAAAAAGATATCCTAACCCATGAGCCCTGGTAGGAGGCTGTCTTATGTGACAAAAAGGACTTTGCAGATGAGACTAAGTCATGAAATTAGAGATGGAGTGAGTATTCTCGATTCTTCTGGTGGTGCAAACAATGGAATTCCAAGTGTGCTTATAAAAGGAGGTGCTACCAAGCACATGCATACAGGAAGTGTATAGATGCTGACAAAAATTAGGAATGGATTCTTCCCTCGATGTCTCCAAAAGAAATCAAACCTGCTGATCTCTTGATCTTAACCCAGCACAACCTGACTTCTGACCTTGAGGGCTGTCACAGGTAAATTTGTGCTGTGTTGAACCTCTCAGGGTGTGTTAACCTCACTGCAACAACAGGAGCTAATGTAATTCCCATGGGTAGCCCCTCACTGAGTAGGGGGCAGGCTATGCTACCAATTCTCTTCCTGTTTGACTCCTTCTTGGTAGGCTGTAGCCCCTCCGAGAACCAGTCCCATTACTCACTTATGGCCTAGGTTCCACAGGATTTCTTCAACTGAAAACCAGTTGATGATATTGCTAATATTTAAGAACACCTACCATTTTCAGGAGATTTTCACTGGTTCTCTACTAAAGCAGACAGGATAGACTTGATTTTTATAATCCCGTTTTCTAGATGAGGAAACTGAGGGTTAGAGAACTGAAGCAACCTGCCCAAAGAAATAGATTTCTGTCCTGCTTTTTCTAGAACATTCCGTACCTACAGCTCCAAAGAGGCACATGAAAAAGAGGAGGCCGATGCAGAAGAAGATGTCTGTGTTTATGCGCCGCTCAATCTTGCTCCGTTTGTAGCGGGGGCCGCTGTTGTTCAGCATGGCTTTTGTCTCGTGGCCTGAAGAGAGAACAGGGAACATCAGTTCTTTGACCCTTGCTTGCTTCTAGACCACAGCTCCAGCATTTCTCACAGGAGCTCATGATAAGGGCAAGGTTCTCTCGCTAAGTTGAATCTGTCTTGCCTGGGGGAGGTTGCTGAGAACAGGTGTGGAGGCCTCACATAGTCAGTCAGCAGGACTCAATCACTGGACATCATTTCCATGCCAGACACTGTGGGGGACACAAAAAAGTACCATGCACGGCTCGTCTACTGCACGGCTCGTGTACTGCACCTCTTGAGAGAGTATCATTTGAGTTTAGATGTCACACATTTGCATGTTGACTGTAAGAGACTTCTGGAAAATGATAATATGCTCTCTGGAGAAAGGCATCCTTTTCTAATTTGCATAGAACACTGATCTGACTGTTCTTAGAGAGTCATGGGATAGGATGATAGATGGTCCATATTCTGATGGAGCCATACAGATAGGATTATTATAACTATTAATGAAATTTACCCTTGAAAAAGTTAATAGAAACTGAAGGGCTAAGACACATAGGAGATGATGGTTAGGCAGAGGGATCAGATGAACTGCTCAGAGAAGCTCAGAGAAAGAGGAGCTGGAGGAGAAGAATTTGAGTCTAAAGGAACTGCATGTGCAAAGACCCTGCGTAAGGACAGTGCTTAGGGCTGGTAGTTTACGTATTTATTTCTTTGGTTCTGTCTAAGGTGTTGGAAGGGTAGGGACAAAAATCCATACCACAGCACTACCCCTTAACAACTAACTGCACATCTGCTTAAAATCTTGCTCAAGAAAGGAAGACAAAGTTGGAAAACTGTCATCTTCCTAGTCATTCCTTTTCCAGCAGGACAAACTGCTCAAAGTGAATTCATATTGGAATCACAGCGGGAAGCCAGGATCGTTCTTCCCAACAAGACACCCAGGGAACCTCGGCAAGGTGCTAAGAAACCGAACTTTGGTCCTTAGCCCAAGCCTCTCCTTCGGAGCTACTGGATCTTAATTACTGTGCACTACCCCCCAGTAGTCAAGTTGAAAAATGCCAGTCACATATTTTCTGTGCAAAATTAGAGAAAACCAGTATTCTAGCTCCAGAAGCAGACTCCAATGCTGCTAGGCTGGTTGCCTGGTAGACTTAACGTAACGACAGCACCGTGGGAGTGAAGGAGCTCAGCTTATTAAATTAGATTTGTGTTGCTGCAATTCTGAGGCATCTGGCAGAGTGACAGACCCAGGCTGTATTCCACTCCCACACCCAGCTCAGATGCAGCCCACAGGGGCCTCCACCAACTGAGAGAGACTTCTCTGTCCTCAGGCAGGAGCTGCGTTCAAAAGGCAAGGCAGTAAAGTGTTAGGACAGGGTCTCTAGGGTCAGGACTCAGCTCTGAACATACTTGACTTTGGTCACAGAGACTTCATCACAGAAGATGTGGCAAATTGGGCAAATAAATTGCTGTCCACTTGAGCTTCTTGTCTGTAAAACGGGGATGACGATCATGTGTGCATTTGGAGTGGGTGAGTCAAAGAACATACACTAAGAGTCGAATTACTTTCTGACAGACAGGAGGGGCTCAGTAAATATTTTCAGTGAGGAACACATACTGAACTTATCCTTTTGGAAAGCTCAACCTGGCCTTTCTGAGTCTTTCACTCTGATGTCATCCTCTTAAACCATTGACAATATAAAGGGATGGTAGATAACCATGGACCAGGTATTCTTTTTCGGGATTTTTATTTACTTTGTATATGTGTGAGGGACTGTGGGGATAGATGTGTGCGCATGTCTGTGCAGGTCAGAAGACAACCTTGGGTGGTGTTCTTCAGGTACTTTCTACTTCCTCTTGGAGACAGGGTCTCTCACTGGCTGGGACTTTGTCAAGCAGGCTAGGCCAACTGACCAGCGAGCTTCAGGAACCCACTGGTCTATGCCTTCCAGAACACCATCATTGGGACTGTAGGCGTGCATCACTACCTGGCTTTTTATGTGGGTTCTGAGAAGCAGACTCAGGTCCTCACACTTAGAAGGCAAGTGAGGTATGGACTAAGCTAGCTTCGCATCCTTGTAAACAGCTGTTTTTACTTAGGGCGGGGTAGTTTTACTCCCTAAGAGACATTTGGCAATGTTGGGAGAATGTTTCATTGGAACAGCTTGGGGAGTGTGTTAAACCTAAGGTTCTCCTTGCTCCAAAAATGAATCCACACACTCTTGTCAGCGGCGTGAAGGTTCCGAGCATGCTCTTGGTAATGACACAAAACACTTGCAGTCATTTTTGCTTACATCCTTAAAGAGCAGAATTCATCATGGACACCACACAGAGCCCTTTCACAGGTCATCTCAGTTGAACCTAAGATTGTACAAGGTAGGACCTGTTAGTCCCTCTTACACTGGAAGTTTAACCACCTTGCATGGTAGTCGCAGGCCACACGGGGATCCTCCCCACCTCCCCCAGGCTGCCTGGCTACTCGGAATCTCGGTTTCCTCGGCCCTCACCTGCTACTAAACATGCCCTCCCATCAGCTGCTCAGCCGAGAAGAAAAGCTCTGAAGCTCCATGGAGCTTTTGCTTTTTGTGGGGGCAGCGGTAACAGGAGAGTCTGAGTTCAGTAGGTCTACCAGATGGGACTGAACCCCACTGTTCAGGACCGTTAGAGGAAGTCACCTCATCTGAGAAATACACATTCTCTCAAACGTGTAACCAAGTTAGCTGGGTCCGTTTTCCTTTGACAACCCTAAAAAGAGAATCTTGAGGCAGAGGGTATCCATCCTTTGCATCTATCAAAAGTTGATTCTATGGAGATCAAAATAAAACAAAACAAGAAAAATATTCCTGAGTGAAAGACTCAGTGCGTGAAGGGAGACGCTCTGAGGAGACTTGTTTCCTCTACAGAATAAGATGCCTACAGTTGTTCTTGTGACAGCAGTATTTACTGAGCCCTTCCTGAGCACTGGCTGTTGGGCAGTGGGGATACAGCAATCTCAAGACTGCCCTCAGAGACTTCCCAGGGCATTACGGGAAGTGCTGGTGGTCCTTTTTCAGGATCATGGTGGGAAGGACAGATAGGCTCCTGCCATGGTTTGGGTATTGTTTTCTCCTAAAATGTTGTGACCTTGGTCATGTAGTGATATTGGGAGGGGAGATCTTTACTAGTGGGACCAGACAGAGGTCCATAGGTCATTTGGGGCTGTGCCCTCAGAGGGAGCTACAGGACCCCAGTGTCTCTGGCTTTATATGGTAACGGGGTTACTCCATCATGATGTGACATAGTCAAAGAGGTCCTCGATGGAGCCAAATCGATGCCAGGGCCTTATCCCTCCCACACTATGAGCTTACTTAAACTCCCTTTCTTGAAAGTTATCCTGCCTCAGTTATTTCAGTACAGTGATGAAATATACTGATAAAATCTCCATATCTGGATCCATAAATGAATAAAGAATATAGCAAAAACATAACTGGAAAAAAACTATAACTGAGGCCCATGAAGCCTTCCCGTCCTTAGACACAGTGCCAGGTGACTTGCCTGGGATGGGCCATTTCATTCTCAGGAATCCTACACGAAGCAAAGAGAAAGAGTCTTCCCAACGTACAAATAGGGAAATTGAGGCATGTAAGGTGAAGTGATTATGTTGGAGAGGTAGTTCTGAAGACCTGGTTGAAGTTAATGTAACAAAACCACCACTAGAGCGATGACTGACACTGGCTGTTCAGATGAGTGATATCAGCTCAGGATTTCACTGTCTCCTGTGGCCCGAGTGAGCCTCTGTGGCTCCCAAGCTCTGTTTGCTTAGCTGGGAAATGGGAAGTTGCACAGCTCTGTCACTGGGACCACTGTGAGTTTCCATTGCCTAAAGAGGAATTTGGAGGAGAGGTTGGAGAAGGGAGGATCAAACTGCCCAGAGACACTGACCTGCATAGATGACGATGCCAGCAGCCACCTCGGTGTTTCTGATGGTGCAGCCTCGGAGCAGAAGACTCTCGCTGCCAAAGCCAGTACGAGTCTGGTTAGGATGCTCCCTGGGAATGAAAGTCAGAGAGTGATTTGGTGGCTACTCTGTGTGGTCACTGGTCAGTATCACACAATTAAAGGCAGTCAGCTAAAGCAGTCCCCCTCCTCCCTCTTCCAAAAGCAGTAGTAGCTGGGAATCTCATCTCTGTGTCCAAGTGAGTCTCACCATCGTTCCTGGGCAGCCAGGGTGGGGCTTGGTCATTAGAAAGGAATTGTTCACACGGTGGAAAACCTCATTTACCCACATTGAAGGCAGAACTCTGCCAGAAAACCTTGGTTTTGATTCTCACCCTCGAATAGGTTGAAGGAATAAAGTGTAGAGGCACAGGCTTCTGGATCTTCAAGGGCTGGGTTGTGTCTCCTTTAGGCAGTGCTTACATATCCTTTTTCACTGCTGGAGACCAGAGCAACACAAACTGAACATCCTGGCCCATAGAAGATGGCAGAGCTTCCTGCTTTTTATACCCGGAGACAGATACAGGAGATAAGAGAAGGTCCAGGTAAGGAAGGGAGGCTTGCAGCACCCTCACATCTGAGCTATGATACTCACTGGGCCTCTTCCTGTACTTTCCCTTGATCAGTCGCTGATAAAGTACACAGACCTCACAGGAGGCCACAGTGGCCCTTTGCCCTTTGTCTAACTACAGGGGGCAGTTTCTTAAAGAGGAGGCCATCTCTTTCTTCCTCTAGCCTCAGGAGGTATTTTAGCTTTCAACCTCATGGTAGAAACTTCTGAGTCTGAATGATGCCATGAGGTAATGCGTCTTTATGCCTTTCCATTAGACTTTTCAGACTTTTCAGCAGCTTTAAATGTAACATTCCAAAGCAGGAGAGTAGTAATCTGAACACTCAGAATCTGTTCTCCTCATAGTTCTTCAATACTATTTTTCTGTGTATAGTTATGACTTTTCTATGTATCAAGTTATAAGCTAGGCCAACTTATAAGCTAGGCCATGTTATAATGTCCATTTCATAGGGGGCAAATCTGTAGAGCTATTAAGGACAAAATGTCTTTGATCCTAAGATATCTGACTCTAGAGTGGTGTGGTACTACTCAGTATACCTACTGATTGACTGATTACCTCTTTTATTTTTTAACACAGGGTCTTGTTTCATAGCCCAAGATGGCTTTGAACTCAAGAGCCTCTCTGCCTTAGTTTAACGAGTGCTGAGATTACAGGCAGGAGCCACTGTGCCCAACTTCAGCACACTTTTAAATGCTAACAGTTCCTCACTCTGCTTAAAAACCATGTTTACTTACATGGTTCTATTAGATTCTGCATGGTTCCTGAGAGTTATCCAGATCACTACCTTTACTTGTGAAAAAACTAAAACTCACAGAGGCTGAGAGATATTTTTTTAAGGTTATGCACATAATATAAGGGACATCTTAGACTCCGCAATCCAAGTCAGAGACACCAGCTCTATTGTGATTTTTTTCCCCCATTACATTGGAGTTTCTAAAGTACAAGTCCATTATGTGACCCAATCAAAATCTCTATGACGTTTTTCACAGAATTAGAAAAAAACCATCCTAAAATTCATATGGAAGCACAAAAGGCCCTGGATAGTCAAAGCAACCCTGAGAACAAAGAGCAATGCTGCGGGGATGATTATACCAGATTTCAAACTATATTACTATAGTCATAAGAACAGCAAGGTTCTGGCCCAAAAATAGACCAACAGATCAATGGAACATACTTGAAGACGCAAACATGAGTACGTGAAATTTCTGCCACTTGATACTTGACAAAGGGGCCAAAAACACTCACTGGAGGAAAGACAGCATCTTTGGAAAATGATGCTGGCAAAACTGGATCTCCACTTGTAGAAAATGAAACTAGACCCCTATCTTTCACTGTGTACAAAAGTCAACTCCAAATGGATCAAAGACTTCAATGTGAAACCTGAAACTCTGAAACTTAGAAGAAAACATTGGCAGTAACCTACAAGACATAGGTGCAGGAAAGGACTTTCTAAATTAGATAGCAGTTGCTCAGGAATTAGGGTCAACAATCCACAAGTGGGACCTCGTTAAACTAGAAAGCTTCTGTATAACAGCAGAAATAACCAAGGAAGTGAAGAGAAAACCCAGAGTGGGAGAAAATCTTCAGAGGATTAACATCCAGAATATAAAAAACTCAAAAAACAGAGAATTAAGAAAACAAGTGACCCCAGTTTAAAGATGGGCTGAGGATTCTGAGCAGAGAATTCTCTAAAGAAGAAGTAAAAGTGACTAAGAAACATCTTAAAAAGTGTTCAACCTTGTTAATAATTAGGGAAATGCAAATTAAAACCGCTTTAAATCAGAATGACTAAGATCAAGAGAATAAATGATACCAAATGCTGGAGAGAATGCAGGGAAAGAGGAATGCTCATTCACTGCTGGTGGGATGCAAACTCACGTGACCCTTATGGAAATCAGCGTAGAGAACTCTTAGAAAACCAAAAATAAACCTACCATTTGACCCAGTTATACCAGTCCTTGGTGTATATCTAAGGACTCATCCCATTGCAGAGATACTTGTACATCCATGTTTGTTGTTCTTTTCACAGTAGCTAAAGGACGGAAGCAACCTAAGTGTCCCTGAACTGATGAGTGGATAATGAAAATATGGTGCATTTACACAATGGAGTTCTACTCAGTGGTAAAGAAAGATGAAATCATGACATTTGCTGGCAAACGGATGGAACTGGAAACTGTTATGCTAAGTGAAGGGACATAGAACCAGAAAAACAAATGATGTATGTTCTCTCTCATTTGTGGATCCTAGCACCAAATCCTTATATGTGAGCGTGTATCCTGATGTAACTGCAGGAACCAGGAAAATGGAAAGGACCCAGGGAAGTAAAGGGAAAGAAGGAACCTAGGAGAGAAGAATAATAGGAGACAGGATTTACTAAGGGAGAAATTGATAAAAGGGAGGGAAGGAGGAGCTCAAGAGAGGCGGGACCTTAGGATACTGGTGTTATCAAGGGAGAAACTGGAAGAACGGGAACACTTTACGTGGGGAAGACACGGAGGGAAGGTTAGACAGGGAGAGAGGATAAATAATGTCTAGATGGTTTAAAACACCAGAGAGACTCATATCAGTCTAACAACCTAATGACAAATTCCACATACGATATCTTAAATGAGTCCGTGTACATAACTGAAGGCTACATAACAAGAACCGGTGCCAGACAGGAGAAACTTTCCTTTGAGTTGTTGGCTTGGGTGGTCCAAGAGACTCCCAAAATTACACAGGATATTGCCACAGCCCTTGATTGCCTCCCAGAACTTGAAGGTAAGACCCTACTGTTGAAGACAGGACATACTTCAAACACAGGATTTGGAGCAATGGAGCTGGAACTGACCTGAAGTCACTTCTCTTGAAGGCAGCTAAGGGAGAACATAACTGATGGCCCAACACCAGCTTCATGATCAAATATCCACACACGAATGACTGGCACAGAATACGATACTGATTTACTAGTCACACTTTATCTTGGGGGCAGTCAATGGCTACTTATTTGGCCTTACAGCCTACTCAATGGTAGGAAACTCATGTGTAGCCTTGTAATCATAGCCAAATACACATGCCTGAAAAGGTCATATATCTTAGAGAAATCCCCAAAGCTGTCACATCCATAGACTAATGTACCTTCTTATTAAGTGCAAAATATGTATCCTTATGTTTATAGTCAAGTATCCCAGTCACCTCTCATCAAAGAAGTTTCTTTTGCACTGGATGGAGACTAATACAAAGTACCACAGCTGGTTACACACAGGCATTGTCTGTGAATTCCTCAAGCCTAAGAGGCTCATCTACAATGTAACCTCTATACCCAAGGCTCATGCACCATAGAACAAGGGATAAAGAGGACACTAATGAATCTCTCAACTGTCATTAATGAAGCGCCCTCATGCAACAGAGAGCCAGGAACACAAATGGCCAAAGTATGGAGATTAGGAATCTGCAGAGTGTGGGTCCCTGGATAGGACTTCTATATTAAGCCTCACTCACCCAGGGCTCAGGGACCATTGCAGAGGAGGGCGGGAAAGATTATAAGAGCCAGTGAGGAGGGGCACGACCATATGGAAATAGAATCCTACAAGGTCCTGGGACCCTGCTCATATAAACCTAAAGCGATGGTGTCAACATGCTCAAGACCCATGCAAACTCAAGTAGACAAAAACCCAGCATGGAACTGAATTCTTTGCTGAAGAAATAATGACAGCTGATTACTGCTGGATGAGGAGTAGCTAATCTTCTTAATGTGAGGGACTCTGGACAGGCTGACTAGACCGCAGTGGATGAACTTGCAAAGAGGAATGTCCATGGACACTAACTTGATACAATAGGACTTATCACAAATGAGAGTGTATTAGTTCCCAGGGCCGGGGTGCTGTGGGCAGGTGCTGCTGAGGATGGGAGTATAAAAGCGATTAAGATTGAGATGTTGTGTATGAAATACCCCAAAATTCAATACATTCAATTAAAAAAGTCATGGAGAACCTAGATATACAGGCGACATATCTCAACATAATAAAGGCAATACACCACAAGCCCACAACCAACATCATATTAAATGGAGAAAAACTGAAAGCATTCACTTTAAAATCAGGAACAAGACAAAGATGTCCACTCTTCCCATTCTTGTTAGATATAGTGCTTGGATCTTAGCTAGAGCAATAAGACAAATGAAGAAGATAAAGGGGATACAAATTGGAAAGAAGTCAAAATATCTTAATTTGTAGACAATATGATACTATATGTAAAGGATCCTGAGGACCCCATCGGAAAACTCCTAGAGATGATAAATGCTTCCAGTAAAGTAACAAGATGTAACATTAACACCCCCAAATCAGCAGCCTTCTTATACACCACCAACAAATATACTGAGAAAGGAATCAGGGATACAATCCTATTCACAATAATCTCAAAATCTGTAAAATGTCTTGGAATAAATCTAACAAAGGAAGTGAAGGGCCTGTATGATAAAAACTTTAAGACACTGAAGAAGGAAATTGTAGAAGACACCAGAAAATGGAAAGACTGCCCATGCTCATGGATTGGTAAAATTAATATTGTGAAAATGGCCATCCTACCAAAAGTAATCTACAGATTCAATGCAATACTCATTAAGATTCCAACACAATTCTTCACAGAAATTGAAAAGTTGATCTCAAATTTCATATGGAAACAGAAAAAAAAATCAGGATTAGTCAATTCAATTCTGAATGGTCAAAGAAATGATGGACACCTTACCATCCCTGATCTCAAATCATGCTACAGAACCATCGTAATAAAAACAGCATGGTGTTGGCACAGAACAGACAAATGGATTGATGGAACAAAACTGGGAACCCAGATTTAAATCTACACATCTACAGCTACCTGGTTTTTGAAACTGCAGAAAACACTGCAGAAAAGACAGCATGATCAACAAATGGTGCTGGGCAAGTAGAGGAATGAAACTAGATCCCTATCCTTCACCATGCACAAAACTCAACTCCAAACTGATCAAGGACCTTAATATAAGACCTAATACCCTGAATCAGATAGAGGAGAAAGTAGGGAATACAGTGGAACTTACAAGTACAGAAAAGAACTTTCTGAACAGGACACTCATTGCACAAGCATTAGGTCCCACAATTGACAAATGGGACCACATGAAAGTAAAAAGCCCCTGTACATCAAAGGACACCATCTGAGTGAAGAGACAATGGACAATAAGAAAAAAAGTCTTTGCTAGCTATACCTCGGACAGAGGGTTAGTATCTAGGATATACAAAATCTCGAAAAAACTAAACATCAAGAGTAAACAACCCTATTAAAAAGCGAGGTAAGGAGATGAACAAGGGATTCTCTAAAGACGAAGCATAAGTGAGGAATACTTTTTAAAATCTTCCACATCTCCAGTCATCAGGGAAAAGCAGATAAAAATCACTCTGAGGCTTCTTCTTACCGCTTTCAGAACGAATGGCACAAATCCAAAAAACAATGACAAATGCTGGTCAGGATGTGGAGAAGGGGAACTCTCATCCACTGTTGGTGGCAGCGTGAAGTGGTGTAGCCACAATGGGAATCAGGGTGCTGACTCCTCAAAAAGCTCCAAATAGATCCATCATAGGACCAGTCATACAGCTCCTCAGCAAACTGCTGACTCTAGACCCTACTGCGGAAATGTCCGTGTGTCCATGTTCACTGCTGCCCTTTTCATAATAGCCAGAAATTGAATACAACCTAGATGTCAGTCAACTGATGAATGCATAATAAAGGTGTGGTTCATACACACAATAAATTACTAGTGAGCTCTTAAAAGTGAAATTATAAAATTCACAAGTAAATGAAAAGGACTGGAAACAATTTTCCTGAGCAAGGTTAAAAAGATTTAAGGGCCACTTTCTGGGACAGAGCCCATTCCTGACATCAGGTTTAGGAACCTGAGGTTAGACAGCTTATAAGACTTAGGGAAGAACCCAATACTGGTTTTCTACTAAATAGTTATTGTATTAAACTGGCCCTTAATGACTTATTGTATACCCATAGATTAGTGCATCTCAACTCTCACCAGAGAAGTATCCTCATGTAACAGATGCTAATTTATTCAGAAACACACAACTGGCCAATGTGCAGAGAATAAGGGGCTGCAGAGTGCTTATCCCTGAATAGGACACCTACATCAAACCTCTGCCTTCCAAAGCTCAGAGATCATTGCAGAAGAGAATGCAGAACGATTATAAGAGCCAGAGGTGGTGGATGACCATAAGCAAACAGAGTGTTCCAGCTGACTGGGAAGTTCCTCATATGAACTCAAAGCAATGGTGACAGCTTGCCCAAGTCCCATGCAAGGTCAAGCCAGAAAAAATCTCAGCACAGACATAAGGAAGTAGGTAAGAAGCTCCAGCCCCACCTAAGGAAATTGTGGCAATAGACTGACACTGGGAAGGGCAGGGACAGTGTATTTTAAGCATGGGACTCTTGGTAGGTTAACCAGGTTCCAGTGAATGGACCCACACTGAATGACACTTGGGGACACAAATTTTATATATATATATATATATATATATATATATATATATATATTTTGTATGAAAATTGCAAAAATTCAATAAAAATTCCCTCAAGTCTCTTATTTTCAACTAGACTGTTAAAAGCTGTTTATTTACTAGCCAGCCTGTATAATCATAGGTAATTTCTGATTTAAGGAGACCCATAAAGGCTTCTGGGAAACCCAGAGGTATCAGATGTTGGGTCTGTGGGTGCTGGGCCAGAAGATTTTCTCCTTGTTTGACATGCTTGGAGAAGCAGGCCCAGATGGCAACACCATCTGAGGGTCAGCTGAGGGTTGGCCAGTTTGACTCCTACAGTTCATCCTTGAGGCCAGAATGTGGAAAAGTCAGGTCTCTAGGGGCATCAGGAAGAAGGAGTACTGGGATGAGTGGGGCTGGGGCAGTACCAGCTCCCATCTGTCTGAGGTAGGTGTGTTTTAGCCAGATTAGCTAGCAGCATGGGGTCTGATGGAGAAAAAGCCACAGGGAAACCTGGCCATGAAGCT
This sequence comes from Eospalax fontanierii, assembly GCA_035773235.1. Classification (NCBI taxonomy): domain Eukaryota; kingdom Metazoa; phylum Chordata; class Mammalia; order Rodentia; family Spalacidae; genus Eospalax; species Eospalax fontanierii. The sequence goes on from CM069546.1 coordinate 16,206,702, forward strand.
CATCTCCAGGAGAATAAGAATGGCTCATGACATAGGTGATTTACATGAACCAGATCTTCCAACTCGGAAATGAAGGGTACTATACCTGACCAATTCTGCCCTGCCAGACACCTGGAAGGAAGTCCTCCCCGTCCCTAGCTCATGTCCTTTCTGCCTATCTCCACTTGCCCTTCCTGTGTATTTTAATGAAATTTGCTTAAACGCTGCTGTGTCTCCTGCATTCCTCTTCCCCTCTCTCATATTTTTTATATATTGAGGATGAGGAGGAAGCATGGACACCTGCACTTCCATAGCTTGGAGCCCTGTGGGTAAGGGTTGGCACAACACGACTGAACTCAGTGGAGCAGGGCAATCAAAAACATGTCAAGGTTGCTATCCAAAGGTCTAAGTTCTAGTATGGGCTTTGCTTGGTACCCGCTGTGACTCTGGGTGAATTCAGAAGCCTAGGGTATCAGAGTTCCCATCTGTAACATGGAGACCATCATCCCTACTTCCCTTGGGGGGCAGCGAAGGCTGCATGAGATGATGTCCTATAGAAGAGCTCTGAGAACTGCTGTGCACCGTAGAAAGCCAGGCCTTTGCTCACATTGGTGGCCATCACTCTTAATTTGCAGAAAGATAAGCTGTCTGGTGTGGGACAAGGATTGCAGTAAAATCTCGAGGCTGAGGAATAACATTATCTGTAATGGAACAATGAACCGAGTACTCTTTTCCTGTTGTGATGCTTAGAGCTTTGCCTGTGCTAAGCACTTTGATTCTTAGGAAAGAAAAAATTCATGATATATTATTATAATCCTTATTTTTCACACATGGCAACCAAAGAACAGACAGGTTAATAAATCAACCCTAGTTCACACAGCTTGTAGTTGGCTCATGCTAAAGTATGTCAAACTCCAGTCTCTAAACTCAGAATTATTGGTTTGATTATTTCAAGAAAACACATACTTTAGTAGCAGAGGAGATATTTAACAGCAGTTCAGGGTCTTGGATACTTACATGTATCCTTTAAACTTGTTTAGATGGTTGTTTGGTTTCTCACACACGACAGTACTCTGGAAGTGTTCTGGTTGGAACTGCACCTCCTGTGTGAGAGAGAGAATCCTGTGAGGTGGCTGTATCAAAGTGATGCAGTCTTAACAGGATCACAGTGAGAACTCATCACTGCTGGAAGCAAGTAAGACCTCCCCTCCTTTGCTGTACTGTGATGGCCGCAGTGTTTCAGGCTAAATTGCTAAATTCTCATTAAGGGGAAGCAGTCAATTTGAAGGAAAAGATGGATGCAAGTTAAAGAAAGGAGACTGCAATAGCCACGTCTCGTCCAGAGGTCAGCGCTTTACTGCTCTCCTCCCATCAACGGGCTCTTACATTCTTATCACCCCTTCGGCAAAGCACCTTGAGTCTTTGATGTCTGGAGGTTGCAAGACCTCATCTACAGCTGAACACACACAGTGACTTGGCACTTTGATTAGTTAACCAGTGTCCACCTTCTCGGAGCAGAGTTGAGAGCCGCACAGATCTATGGGTATACATGTGAGTATTTAGAATGCAGTTTGACTGCATAACCATTTAGCAAAACACCAGCAGGTTTACTGCTGGGGCCTATGATTTCCTCAGGTATGGGCTTTTGACCCAGTTTACAGAGCTAGGGCTAAAATTCCTCCCATGGAGCCAGCCATGTGCATATGGGCAGCTCTAATTGGATTCAAAGGATTATTAATAACAATAAAAAAATAGGACACGAGGTTGGGAGGGAGAGCGGGTGGAGGGCACTCGGGAGAGTCGGAGGGAGGTAATGGTGGATGGATATGGGCAAAAAATTTTGTGTAAAGGCATGAAACTTTCAAGGAATAAGAAATACTATAAAAAAGGAAGGAGGCTGCACTGATCCTTGTGTGTAGCCCAGGGCTGCCTCATGATGGGATTCTATCTAAGTTTGCACACATGTTCCAGTTTGGAAGCCACCAGTTTTGTGTAATCGTGGCATGTGAAGTGTGGCACTTTGACCCAGGAATTGTTTTTCCAATTTAATTTAATTTAAATTAAAGGTAAATAGCTAAATATGACTAGCAGCTACCGTAAGGGGAAGAAAGAGATTTTCATGGCAGCACATGCATGTAATCCCAGTAATCAGGAGACTGAGGCAGGAGAGTCACAAATTCAAGCTCAGCTTGGGCTACATAGCAAGACCCTGTCTTAAAACAACAGTAACAGCAGCAAAAAGGATTAATCAACACATTCACTAGAGATAGGCACAGCTATTATGCCTGTGTGTGCAATATATTTCCAGAGTTATAGAATGTCCACACATATACATTTATACACTTAAAAAATTAGACTTAGTGTTCTTGTGTCTTTAACATTTTTAAAAACGGAGGGAGGGAGGGAGGGAGAGAGAAAGAATGAATGTGATAAGTGTGTATGTGCTTGTTGTGTGCAGGCCAAAGGTGACCCCCCCCCCCAGGTCTTTCTCAATGCTGTACATCTTATTCAGTTGTTTTTATTTATTTATTGTTGACACAAAGTGTCTCACTGAACCACTGGTTCCACTCGACTGGATGCCAGCAAGACCTAGGGGTTCTCCTGTTTCTGCCTCCCTAGTACAACGTTTTACATGGGTTCTGGAATCCAAGTCAGGTTCTCATGCTTGTGTGCAAGCACTTTACTTACTGAACTATCCTACCAACCCCTCTTAAACATCTTCGAATGTTATTTTTTTTTTTTTATAATTTTACAAACGCCCCAAAAGACCTACTGTGAGGATGTACCATTTCCTTTCACCTTTTCTTGATTGGATAGTTATATAATATAAATGAAAAGCCTATATGAAAATTGCTGCTAACAAAATAAGACATAGAATTCACTTGACTCTTGACTCATTTCTATAAGGTTAAAGGGGAAGAAGAAGTTCAAGAGGGGGACCATAGAGACAGGTATTATCAAAGATAAAATGGGGAAAGTGGGAGTACCTTAATTGGGGAGGGAGGGAGGGAGGGAGGGAGGGAGGGAGAGAGAGAGAGAGAGAGAAAGGGAGGAGAGAGATAAATAATGCTTAGCTGGTGTGAAAAACCAGAGTGAAATGTAGTAGCTCAAAAACCTACTGAAAAATTATACATACACCATCTCTACATGAGTCCATGTGTATGGCTGAAGGCTATATAACAAGACACAGTGACAGGAGATACCTGCCTTCAAGTTGTTGGCCAGGGTAGTCTAAGAGACTTCAAAAATTTACACAAACTATTGCCACAGTCCTTGATTGCCTCCCAGAAATGGAAGGTAAGACCCTATTGATGAAAATAGGACATAATTCAGACACAGGATTTGGAGCAAGGGAGCTGGAATTGACCTGGAAGACATCCCCCACCCCCCGGAGAACACTATGTAAGCTGCTAAGGGAGAATATCAATCAATGGTCCAACCCCAGCTTGAAAGTCTAAAAGCCACAACAATGACTGGCACAGCAAACTATGTAGGGGTAGTCTTGGCACTTTTGTTTTGGGGGCAATCAGCAGTTACCTAATTGGACTTACTACCCACTCAGTGGAGGAAACTCACGTGTGCTACCGTAAACATAGCTAAATACACAAGGCTGGGGAGGTCATAGATCTTAGAGAAAACCCCAATGCTGTCACATCCCTAGACAAATATAAGTATTTGAGCTAAATATGGATTCTTACATTTACAGACAAGTATGCCAGCCACCGCTCAACAAAGAAGCTTCTTTTGCATCAGATTATTAAAGAGTTCCACAAATGGTCACATACAGAGATTGTCATTGAATTGCTCAACCCTAAGTGACACATCTACAATGGAACCTCTGCATCTAAGACTCCTATGTTAAACTTCACCCACCCAGGGCCTAGTGATCACTGTGGAAGAGTTGGCGCAAAGATTTTAAGAGTCAAGGGATGAAGTGCATCACAAGATGGAAACAGAGTCCTACAGGCTCCTGGGACCCTGCTCAGATGAACCTACAGCAATTGTATTAGCATGTGCAAGACCCATGTAAACTCAAGCAGACAAAAACCCAGAACTGGGAAATGGGGGCAGCCCCAGTTCTTAGCTGAAGAACTATTGGCAGCTGATTACTGCTGGGTGAGGAAGAGCTGATCTTAAAGGGAGGGACTCTAGATAGGCTGACTAGATTTCAGTGAATGAACTTGTACTGAGGGACATTTGGGGACAGTAGTGTGACTCAATAGGCCTTAACACATGACAGAATTCATTAAACCAATGGGGAGGGTATGTGGGAGGGTGCCATTGTGGATGGAAGGGGGTGTAAAGACCAAGATGTTCTGCATGAAACTCACAGAAATTCAATTAAAGAATCCTATGAAAATTGTTGCTAGTAAAACAAGACATAGCATTTACTTGACCCTTATTTCTGCCCGACCCTGTTATGAAAACTTTATGCATGGTATTTATTTTCAAGAATAAAATTACTCTGAAACATAACACAAGTCTAGCTTCAGAATCTGGTTTTTGCTTTTGTAACACATTGGAGAACTAACTTGTTACTAAGTATTTTAAGCATTTTCTTAACTCTACTTTTATGAACTGTTTTTAGTTATAATACAGCAAAGGTAAAACACAGCTAGAGATGTGGAGATATTGCTTTCTAAATCTATTCCTTGAATAATCCTGTGTTCAACTCTTAAAATGCTTTTTAAAATCTATTTTTATTTTATATTTTATGTTTATGAGTTTGCATGTAAGTGGACCTGTGCATGCAATGCCCACAGAGGACAGAAAATGGCATTAGATTCCCTAGAATTGGCATTACAGATGGTCATTATCTGCTATGTGGGTGCTGGGAACTGAACCTACATCCTCTGCAAGAACAGCCAGTGCTCTTGACCACTGAGTCATCTCTTCAGCCCCTGTGTTCAACTTTTGAGCCTCAGCTTCTTCATCTATAGAATGGAGCTAATACCACTGACCCTGCCTGTTTTGTTACTGAAAAATATAGAATCTGCATGGCGGAGTTCTGCAGCATGTAACGCACTAAGCAAATAGTCAGCAATGAGGCTAGAGAGGTGAGTTTGGGAATGGTTTTCTGGGTAGTGCTTTGAGCATGTGAGTGCGTGAATTTATCACCAAGAGTTGCAAGATACAGCTGTTCAAAGGGGCATTGGATTCAAAGAAATGATAGCATTTTCTGTCTTTGTGTAAATATACTGTCCACTGCACCTGTGGGGTGCCACCATAAATAAACTCTCTACTCACTTGAAATAAATTACCTATCCAAGAGTTTCTAAAAATACGGCCCTTGTTCCTCTTGGTATTGATTCTTTCAGGGACAAACACTTGGTGAGTTTTGAGATGATGACAAATCACACTGTAATTTGTCAGCTGCATTGATGCCCTTGATTAAGTCCGTGTGCTTTGCTCCTGATCCACATCATTCAGCTCATTGCTGGATTTTGGAGAAGTGGGCTAGCAGGGTCTGAGAGCTAATAATCCTGTAGTGACTCCAACTCCCTGTTGCCCACTGAGTCATGCCCTATGGATCTGCAGTCATGGCCGTGACAATTCTGACTCTCCTGTCTCTCGTCTCACTCCCAGCAAGGCCCCTGAAATGCCCTGTCTCTGGCTCTTTCCTATCCTTTCCTTCCAGGCACTGCCCCTGTGTCCTCTGTCTTCATCTCTTTGTGGAGAGGTGACCTTACTTTTCCTAGTTGTCTGTCTCCTTCCTTCACTCTCCAAGATGGATGAGAAGGACATGTGAGCACTGCTTTTCACCTGTTTACTATTATTTAGTTATGTACACGCATGTGTATCTGTGTGTGGGTATATACACATGACTACAGGTGTTTGTGGAGTTCAGATCCCCCAGGAGCTGGAGTTACAGGCAGTTTTGAGCTTCCTGATGTGGGAACTGGGAACCAAACTTGGGCACTCTGCAAGAACAGACAGTACATACTCTTAACAACTGAACCATCTCTGGAGGCCTGAGCACTGCTTTTCCTAAACATGATCAAGTGGCCTGTTTGCCTGCAAGGACTGTTTGCCAGCTGCAGTGATGGCCCAAGTGTGGATATAATCACTAGGTCATACAGCACCACTCTGGCTTAGCTGTTTTGATCCTCTTCTGAGCTGGGATGGGGCTAACCTCATTACCCTACAGATTTTGCTACTTTATGGATGAAGCTTATCTAACCATCTCATTTGTTTGGAATTGGTCTTTTACCTAAGGTAGTGCCTGTTGGTAAGGGTCCCACTGACCATAGTCAAGGCACAGGGAAAGATACACCTGTTCAAGACAACAGTGCACATCTCTGTAGTGCTTTAGGGAAGACCAGCCTTTCTTGCATATTTGCTGTGTGCCAGGCACCTGCTAAGCTCCCACAGTAACTTTAAGAGGTTTGCACAGGTGTGCAAATGAAAACAAAGGAATCGTTGTCTCATGGTTGGTATGTAACAGTAAGGATAGCAGCTCACATCACTGGAATCCAAGGCCAGTTGGTGTCATTGTTGTCATTACCATCATTACCTTATTTCTCTTCTTTCTCTGATTACCATGATTTCTGAAGTATTTATTCAGTGCTTACTGTATGACAAGAGTTAAGTATTTTGAACATCTTTAGTGATTAGTTCTATCAGGGAGGTGTCACTGATGGTCTCTGTTTTATAGACAAAGGAACTAAGACTTAGTGAGAGGCCATGTTTTTCCTGTGCCATTAGACAGCAGGGCAGGAGGATAATGATGTCCTTGGGGCCACTGGCTCCAAAAATGTTACTTCTTAAACCATAGTGTTATTTGGATGCACAGAAGAAAGATTCGTGTTTAAGTTCCCCTCTTAGCCGCATTTCCTTTTCTGTGTTCACTTACCATGGCCTGTGAATGAAGCAATGGACATAAAATAATAAATAGAATGAGTTCATTCTCTAATCTATGATGGAGAACCTATATAGTGACTATAGCCAATATGTAGTATAGTGTAGCCTGTACCAAGTATATTTGCACACTAGAGTAGGGTAGCCCCAAAAGGTGAAGGTAGTTAAGGCATTGAGTGGCCTACAGAAAAGTCTTTTGAAGATTTTTATTAGCATTAAGAATTTTCTTTTCCATTTTCTCTATCATGCCCAGGCTAAACCCTATAGACTCTTTCCCCTCAGCTGATAAATGGTACCTTCTCCTTTGTGGATATTTCTGCCCCACAATGCTCTGTCTCTAGACATATATTACAAATATCTGCATCTTCTAGAAGACTTAGCTCTCCATGAGGGAAGCTCCTAGAATATCTTGTTTTGTCAGACATACCAAGATTCTTTTTTGGGGGAGGGGTGAGATTAGTATGGAGTGGGTGATTTTTAATATACTTAAAAAATTTTATTTATTGTTTTTATGTGCATGAGTATATTTATTGTTTTTATGTGCATGAGTATATTGCCTGCATGCATGTAGGTGCACCCATGTCATGCAATGTCTTCGGAGGTCAGAGGAGGGTGTCAGAGTCCCTGGAATTGGAGTTATGAATGGTTGCTAGCTACCATGTGGATGTTGGGAATCGAACCTGGGTCCTCTGTAAGAGTAGCCAGTGCTCTTAACCACTGAGCCATCTCTTCAGCTCCTTAATATACTATTTTTATTAACTGAGAATTTCATATATGTGTGTACACTGTACTTTGATCAGATTAACCTCTACTCCTCCCCGTAGGCCCTCCCAGATCTACTCTGTCACTCCACTGAGTTCTATTTGTGTTGCCCATATACTCATTGGTGTAGGGCCACCCACTGGAACGTGGTTGACTTACTAGGAAGGGTACTTATTTTATCGGAATTCTTTGGCTCACTAATAAAACCTGTCTTCAAAGTTGAGACTGCAATCATTCATTTATTCGTTTATGAATTCAAGCACTTACTGAATACCAGGATATACAAATCTTGGAGGAAATGAAAGGGACTCAGGAAGGAGAAGGCTGTTAACATAACCAGTAACTACAGTCATAAAATAATGTATGTTTCTGAGTCTTGCTGAGGTGTGGCTATGGCAGTACCTTTGAAAACAAAAGAAAGTGGGCCAAATGTCACAGTGAGTAACTGCCCAGGTTGAGCTTCTCCCTGTTCATCCATAGGTCAACATATCCCAGATACAGCAAGCTGGCTACTGCCAAAGGCTTCTGGGAAGGTCATGATGAAGCAACGTGGCTGGAATATATTCTGCTGGCTAGCACAGGCTTGAATAGGAAATCACTTGCACCTTCCTCCAGCTTTACTTTTCTGGGTTTATTTCCCATTCTTTTTTCAAAATGGTTTATTAAGTTTGTCATTCAAACTGGCTCAAGAAGTACAAGCTTTATCTTTTGAAATTGTAGTGGACAATGATCTCCTGTTTGCTCACCTTCCATATTGTACTGTTTGTAAAACAAGCCTTTGAAATTCCCTTATCTCCTTGCTCATATCTTGATGGGACTGTAAACCAAGACACCTCGCCCATGTAGACCTTTCTACTTCAAGACTCTGAGTTGGGTGTAATAACTCCAGGAAGTCAAACAAGATCACCAAGTGATCCTGCTTCCAGTACTTCATCATCATCCTGGTCCTGTGTTGTTTCTGAGCCTAAATCCTCAGCTTCTCTTTCGTTCTGCATGTTACTGTGTGCTTCTTCTTACCTTTGTCTCCTCTACCTCATTCTCAAAACAATCCTGTTTCACTTCTGTTACTTGTAAACAAAGAATTACAGTGAACACAATGGTCTACTTAGTTCCATAGGCATTTTACACAGTTTCTTCTGGGCCTTATGAAATGATGAGATTTGGTAAAAACAGGATCCCGAAAATACCCCTTATTTACTTTATCTTATTTAATTTTTCCCAACTTATATGAACTATCTGGGAATAGACTAGCCTCCTTTTCTTGCAGAGAAAACTGAGACTTGATGACACTCAGGAACTTGCCCAAGATCACACACCTGTTAAAACTCCAGTTTATCTCCTTTCTAGAGCTTAATGATTTATTCCCAAATTTTCTACATTGATCATTCTCTTAAAACTTTCATTTTTATAAGTTCAAGGTTTTTTGTTTTTTTTCTTTTAAGGCCCTATCTCTGTCTATCACAGACCATAACAAACGTTTTCTTTGGACTTAGACAATTCTTGCAAGCTTGTCTGGAGGCTCCAGCAGGAGGGTGCGGCTACACCCTTGACTGAAGACCTGCCTTCTTCTATCGGGAAAGGTTGCCCTCTTTGACTGAGCACACAGTTTTGGGAGGGACACACATGGAACATTGAGGGAGGAAGGGGATACTCTCCTAACCAGCCAGACCAGCTAAATAAAGTCTGGAGTTCAAAGGGGTGACAGATGTCACAGATTTCCCTTACATCTTAACTTAGAAAATTTTTGATATCCAATCATTCACATATAATTGTAACGTCTTGTTGAACTGTCAAATACCAATCTGTTTGTTTGCCAATTCATAGATTAAGTCATAGTAGTGTGTCCCTAAATCCCCCTTATGAACCAGAATGCTGTCTGTAGGTAGAGTAAAACAGTCACACACATGCATGTCACATCACTTTCCAAATTTCTGTAAGAACTCTTCTAATTCTTATTTTCCAAAATCATTTATGTTTTTAATGATTAAATCTGTTCTGTGATAATTTGCTTTTTTAAAAGTCTTTTTGAGACAGGCTTTCCCTGAAGCCCCAGCTGGCCTGGAACCTGCTATATGTAGACCAGGCTGGCCTTGAACTCACAGAGGTTCCGCCTCCCGAGTGCTGGGATTAAAGGCCTGTGCCCCATGCCCAGCCATTCTATGATAAATTTTGACCTGTATTTCCTGTATTCTGTTACCTCTCTTTCCCCACCAGATTTATTTCTCTCAGCCTTGTCCTCTTCTCCTTCCTGTAGCTCCGTTCTGACATCCACGTCTTTGTGTTTACTTTTGTCATCCACTGATTTTAACCAGTTATCGGTAAATAACTGATGCCCATCAAAGATCCCAACTTTCACAGCAGCTTTGTTAAACAGTGAAGACTAAAAGCACTGCTACATTTTTTATAGCCACATAAGCTCTTGATGTTATGAAATGACAGGGATTCCTAGAGTCCAGGAAGCTAGTCTCAGACCCTTTCGAAACTCCTCTGTCATTCAGGAAATGCTTTGTTGACTGAAGAAAGAGAAATCAACCAAGCTTTCCTCTAAGACAGAATGTATTTATTCACTGACTTTTTACTATGAGCCAAGGGCGTTTGTTAAAAAGGCCAGTCGTCACTATGCTTTCATGCTGCCGAGTCTGTTCCTCACGGTGCTCAGGATAGATGACCCCCAAGAAGATACCTGGACTGAGGCTGAAGACAGCAAAGCAGGGGCAGCCCGATTGCCTGGACTGTGCCAAGGACTGGGGCTCACAGCGTGGGCAGAGCGCCATGCCAACCAAAGAATGGGGCAGAAGTATACCACAGACTTGGAAAACAGCTACTGAAAGGTAATTTTGTTCCCCATTATTCATTTTCAAAAAGAAAAACCCTGACCTCTACTAGCTTATCTAAATGGTGAAAGCAAATGTTCCTGACACCTCAGCTGCTGAGGTAGATTACCGAGGCTTTCTTCCTGGAATGCAAATGAAACTCTGATTTCTGAGAATCATATCTGAAGCAAATGACAGTGTCCAGCACTTGACGACCTTTCTGCTTCCTGGTTGAGGAGAGCACTTTTCAAGATAAGCTACAAGAATGCCTGGCAGTTATTCTCCTCTGGCTCTGGAGAAAGAACTGGTCTACAAGTTCAGTGACCCTGGAGAACCTGCCAACAGCCACTCTCACACACAAATACAAGGCTTGGGCTTGAGGACCATGTGAATGGAGTTCTGAGGAGTCCCTGAACACTAATATTCTACAGCTTATTCAGGCCTGACAAATCTTGAGATGTTGTTATAACATTTCCCTAACAAGGCATGGGTTTGGCATTCCAGGAAAATACCGGAAAAAGAATAATTCCACATGCCCCAATCACTTGTGAAAGGAATTATTAGTAGAGTTGATCATTAATAACTGTGTATAATTCCCTTTTAGAGCACACAGGGATAGCCTGTCCCCCATTCTATGTTTACACATAGACCTCTGGACTATGTTGTTTCATCTTCTACAGAGAAGGCCTTCCATCAATACTCAGTGACCGAATGAATGAATAAATCACATGTAGCCTAAAATACAGATAGCTGCCACCAGATGGGCAGTGACAAACTGCATAGACAAACTCTTTCTGTATAAAATTGTCTTGTTCTGGATAAGAAAGACACGAGAAAATGATATGAAATTCAATGCTTTGGGCAAAAGAGGTCACAAAGAATAGAGTATTAATTTCAGCTTGAGAACCCATATTGAGCTGTTCACAGGAGATACAATCATAATGTGTTACCTCTGGGATAAACAATAGCAATGAAAATCCCTGAACAGTGTCTGGCAGCAGGACCTCCTACAGAGCTAGTTGGGAAAGTAGATTTATTGAATGAAAGGCAACATTGCAGGAGGATGGGAGGCAGCTAGGTCTCAGGGAGCACAGCGAGAAGACTGCATACCTACTTGTCTTACAGAGTGCTGGGAAAGCAGCTCAGTCAGGGAGGGGCTTGTGGGAAGAGGAGCTAGCACAAGAGTGATAAGGGAAAGACATGCTATCCAGACCCTTTCCCACAGGGTGGACAGTCTTGATCATCTATTACTTAGATTTTTACGGCACTGATCTATAATAGGTGTGATGGATATTCATTGCTGTGCTGCTCAGAAATCTGCCATTCCACAGACCAGTTTCAACCATAACTTCAAGGTAGAGGACATCATTCACAGACCCCTCTGGCTAGAGTTAATTGGTCCAGGAATGGGTAAAGGGTACCAGCTGTGCCAGTCAGTCTATTTTCTTGTGATGCTTTCTTCATGTAGATTCCTTTCTGGGAACTGAGTTGCAAGGTAGAACCAAACATGGGGGAAAACATCTGCAAGAGGTAGAAGTTACACTGATGGATTCTGATATCTTGGTTCTACAAGGTCTAGGTACAGCTCAACTTGTATTTTTCCAATAATTTTGCTTTGGAGCCAAGGTACTTTGCATCAGGGTTTTGTCAATGCAACCAAGTTTTTTTTTTTACGTGTATATGTATGTGTATGTGTGTACGTGTACATGTGTGTCTGTGTATGTGAGTATGAGAAGTCAACAGCAGGTTTCTCCCTCTGCTGTGCTCTCTTTTGGGTTCTCCATCATTTTTTGGGATACGGTCTCTCACTGAACCTGGGAAGTGCTGATTCAGTTACACTGACTGGTCAGCAGACTCCAGGATCCACCCCTCTCTATCTCCCCAGTGCACATACCACACTTGGCTTTTTTGACATGGGTGGTGGGGACTGAATGCATGTCTTCATGGTTATGTGGCATTTAATTTCCTGACTGAGCCTTCTCCCCAGCCCCACAACCAAGACCCCAGACTTTGGACTAATTCACATATCATATGGCTATCATTTGAGTAGAGACATATTTTCCATATGACTTTAAATACACACAGTGTTACTTCCTGGTATCCTTACTGGCATTAAAATGTAAATATGCTATCCTGAGCTATGTGGGTATCGGGAAGTAGGAAATCTTTGTGCTATTATTCACTAACACTTTAGTGTGATTGCATCTTCTGCCTAACTAGGCAGAGCTTTCTCATGGGGCCCTAAAGGAACAGAAATGAAAAAGCACTTTAAAGTAGTTGTGATCAAATGTTGCTGAACACTGGGAATAGAGGCTCCAATGTCAATTTTGTGCATGTGTGTCTGTATGTTCATATGTATATGTGTCTTTGTGCATGTATCTGTGTGTGTGTCTGTGTCCATGTGTCTCAGTGTATATGTGTACATCTGTCTGTGTCTATGTATTTGTATGTGTCCTTGTGTCTGTGTGTGTGCCTATGCAGAAAGACAGAAGTCTATTAAAAATAAAAATAAAAGATAAAAATAATTGGTTGTCATTGGGTTGTTCTGTTACCAAATTATTACCATTATTATCATGTAAGTAGTTAAAATTTATATAGCTTAAGTATCTTCATGTACGTGAATGTTATATTCAATTAAGAAATAAAACTATGGGGGGCTGGAGAGATGGCTCAGCAGTTAAGAGCACTGTCTGCTGTTGCAGAGGACCCAAGTTCAATTCCCGGCACCCACATGGTGGCTAACAACCGCCCATAACTCCAGTTCCAGGGGATCCGGCACCTTCTTCTGACCTCTGGTGCATGACATGGATGTACCTACCTACATGCAGGAAATTCACTCATACACATAAAATAAAAATAAATGACATATAAAGGGATGTGCGATTTAATTTAGCATTGGGAAAACATCCACATTAGAATTAAATTCTAATTTTGACTGAGCACTGTATTAGGTTGTTGAGGCTACCAAAATTCAGTCTCACTGGAATTGTCTTATCTCTAAATTGTTACCAATTCCTCATTTTTCCCATGAGGAAAGGCTTCTGTGTCCGTTGACACAGGGCTAGTGCAAAACAGTGAGCGAGGACTTCTGAGATGACACTAGGATTTACGTATTTAGTATTGATGAGACCTAATTCAGAGTTTTAGTCCTGAATTTGAACTGTGTTATGAACAGGAGCCTGATGTAGATAATGTTTTTTAAAGTCCTAGTTTTTTCCACAGAAATAGATCAGAAAAGATGATTCTCCAGACAGCAGTGAGCGCCTTTGGCATGCACTTATTGTGCTTTCTAAATATAAGTTCCTATGGAGAGGAAGCAGTTTCTGCAGAAGCAGTTCCATCAGAGACTATGGAGGTCATGTCAGTGAACTCAGGAGACACTTATTTTGAAGATGTTCTCACTGGTTAAAGATAGGCAATCAGTAGAGGCAACAACTGCACAGATTTGACATACATCATCTGTTTAAATCTATGAACTCCCATTGACACTAACACAGAAAAACGCAGACTCACTGGGCACTTTCAGAGGACACTGGAGAACGGCTCAATTCTTTTGAAAATTGACAAATGAATGAAAAGGATAGCTTCTTTTGCATTTCCCATACAGAGGACATGTAAGCTAAATGAAATGCTAAATGAAGTACCTGATGGGGGAGATTTTTTTTTGAAAAATTAATTAGAATCTCACCATTTTGAAAATTCCATTGAATGAATGGATCAAATCAATCATCAGTGACTATCAACATTGCAAAAAGACAATCATGTTATGCAAGATTTCCCATGACAACCAACACACACACATATGTACACATACTCATACAGACACACATCCATACTCATACATAAACACACACATACATAACTATACACATCTATGCATATACACACATGCATACACACAATCAAATGCTAGATCCAATCACCACTTATAGAAATAGAATAGACAGGGAAACCTGTTGAATGAAACCACAGGAACACAATGAAATTAACCAAATTCAGGCTATGGGGAATTTCATAGAACAATTTGGTTTATGAAGCAACAAAAATCAACTATGCAAGGAAAGAAGAGAAGGAAATGGGGAAACCTAGAGAGTGGAAGCAATCTAGAACACCAACCTCAAGATTTGGCCTCATTCAAACAACAAATGAATTATTGACCACAGACTTGAACATTCATTAATATCAAAGTACTACTGTTGTTTTTTCAGGTGTCATAGTGCACTTAAGATCTTATATTCTAGAGATACGTACTAAATATCTGCAGGTAAAATGTCATGGTGTCAAAGATCTGCTTCAGAATAATTCTCAGAGGAGGAGAGGGAGAGGGATCTTGAAAGTGTCGACATCATAGGGTGATTATGAGGAATAGAGAGAGATAGTAGGTACAAAACACTTAGAAGACGTTTCCATTGTACACAGAATGTGCCTGATCAGGTCATCTGTTAATATCTATGCAGTGCTCTTATATATTACTATGTAGAGCATGGATTAAACAAACCCAGGAAATGTAGCCAGTACTAAGCAATGATCAACGAGAAAGCACCAAATATCATTCTTGCTGACGGATAACCAGGAACATGTTTCATGCGGAGGACTGCTTGGAAGAATTCATTTCTGATTCTTCAGCTTTGGCAATTTTACATTTACCAAAATGAATGGCACAGGTATTTATTTCCAGATGCTAAAATCTCTGTAAAGAGGACTTTTCAAGACTGAGAATGTCACCAATAAAATAGTCGAACCATTGAACTTCCCAGTCAAGTCCTCTTGGATGCTGGGGAAAGCTTAGCTAGTATTAACATTGGACTCATTTCTTTTCACCTCTTTCTGGTGATCTGATATGGGAATGAATACTTCACAAGTAGGTTAACAACTTTGTGAATTCAAAAATGGCTTGCTAGGATAAAGTTTCCAATGCACAAAGTATTGCTTTGGCCTGAGCTGAGTTCTGAGAAGAGAATGTTGAAACTAACTCTGGTCCCCACAGTGCCCTGGAAAGTAGACTGTTCTTAGATGCTCTTCAGTTTTCAGTTCCTCTTGAACTTAAATAGAAAAAGGAACTACCTGGGGCATGGGGATGGTCATTTTCCCTGTCACAATCACCTCTATACCACAATCTAGATGAATGCTCCCCCAAGCTTCATAGGAACATTAATGTGTATTTGTACTAAAAAATGATTCTGTGGTTAAATAAGGCTTGGGGAACTCCTGTTAAATAGACTTGTTGACTCTGGATGCTCTCAGGGACATTAATATGCTGCACCCTGGAACCTCCAAGGTTTAACTTGACCATGAACTATATTTTTCAGGGGTTGCAGATAGTCTACCTCAAAAAAAATGCTACTTCAGGGAAGCCACTTAAGACCTTTCACTGCCCCCTAGACAGTGAAAGTATTATGTGGGGTGGGAATGTCTAGCAATCTCTATGATTAGTAAAAAATCCTTTTGGGAAGGTGGAGGTCTCATGAACTGTAGACATTTAGAGGAAAAACAAATGAACAAAAGTCAGTGATATTCACTATTCAAGATACTAGGGTTCTAAACAAGCCACATTTTTAAGTGTTCAAAATCTTCAGAGACCACTTAGTGAGGTCTGCATTTCTTCTTCCCTAGAATTTTCATCTCTCTGAGGCAGATGGCAAGGGTCCCCTTAGAGGGTAGAGACCCAAAAGGACAATGCATTCAGAAACACTGGCACACAGTAAGAGGCACACACGGAAAGCAGTGTGCTGTCATTAAGGAACTCTCATCCTTGTCTTTGTTCGACACATCGAGGGAGCCCTGCAGTCTAGTGTTAGCCAAGAGTTCTAGCCATAGTCAGCAATCTTTTTACACAAAAGACATAAGGGAGAAACAATGAAGCAGAGATCTGACAAACTTCTGTCCAGAATGCGGGCTGAGGTCTCATTTCTTAATTCTGCTGTTCCTGTTCTTCCTGTACTTTGGCACTTCTGCGTGGAAAGACTTGGTAAATGATGGATAAGTGCTTTCCAGTATGCAATGGGGGATCAGCTCAAGCTAACAGCCAAAGGGTCAGGAAGATGAGCTACCACAGACAAAGGACAAACAAGGCTTTGAATCTTGGTTCCAACTCGACAAGTCAGTGACCCTGGGTGAATGGCATGCCATCTATATGCCCCAGTTTCCTTATGTGTAAAAAGGGGAAATGATGGTGCCTGTCTCTTAGGCTGTCATGAGGATGAGCTAATCACGCAAAGCTCAACTTTATCATCATTGTTAGTGAACTGAAAAATGCTCCCGAGCCAAGGGGAAATCAGAAACTCTGGAAAGCAAGTTCAATAAACTGCCTTCTTTTACTTACAAATTTATTTATTTATTTTTTAATGCCAAGTATTTTGTGAGGATTCAGGGTTAAAGTTTGAAATATTTATTAAATTGAATGTTTAAGGCACTGAGTGAAGGGCGCTTTCACCTAATCTAACTTTAGTTAAATTCTAAACTACTTGGTTAATATACAAGAAACAGCTGTGGGATGAGGCCAGTGAAAGAAAACTCAGTAGTTGAAATGTTACAGCACTGAAATGAGAGAGAGGAATGATGATTCAAAACTGGATGAGGGTGCTGAGGTTACAGAGGCTAAAACAGAGATCTGTAAGAGAATGCAAGTTTACTATTCACAGAACTTAAAAAGAAGAAATAGAATAGAGCAGCAAATCTAAGGGATTCTGACATTTAACTAGACTAAGGTATCAGCCTGGTTACCCCTGCACATGTATGTGTTTAACATGTATTCTTATTTAAGTACTGGTTAAAAAGGCCACTGGTCAATAAAGGAGATCACAGAGCCCTGAGTCCAGATCTAGATTCTCTTGCCTATCTTGAAGGACTTTGTGAACTTACAGTGGATCTTGGCCTTGCTTCTTTGTAAACATTGGGGCCATTCAGTGACTGTAGGAGGGACAAGAAGTGAAAGAAAGGTCAAGTCAGCTCCATGATTGACTCACAGCCTGGGTACTAAGGGGTGGAGTGTTGTGGTCATTGAAATAGTGCAGAGATCATGATGAGGGGAGGGTGGCTTCTGGCCACAGAGACCACCGTGTATGTATCAGGCACTGAGTACTGCATTTTGTTCTTTGCTCTTTTCATTTCAGTCTCACAGCAAAGCGACGGGACAGCTCTTAACACTCCCATCCACAGGTAGAGAGACCAGACTTGTGAGGACTGCCAATCACGCAGGAAGTGTTTTGAGAACCACTCTTCAGGTGCTGTGGAGTAGGCACTCTGAGGCAGGATGGACTGCCTCCTCTTGAGAAATCATCTAGATAACAGAACAGTATGTAACTCATGAGAACCTCCCAGGAGGGGAGCATTTGCTTTCTTTCTCCCCAATCCCCTGACTCATTCAATTTCTCCTCAACCAAAACCTGGCAGAGGGAAAAGTGAGAGAAAATTTTTTATTTGCCCTCAGTAGAGAAAGTTGCCAGGTTGGGAATAAACCCCCATAAGATTTTTATTGAAAAGCAGAATATCACACCCAGCCTCAATTAGTCAACACAAATTGTTTAGGAAAACCATTGGTATTAATAGTAACTGCTCTCCAGGCTCTTTCAGTGTGCTATTCATGCTAGTGATTCTGGTATGTTTCATTTAGTCTTTAGAGTTACCCTATGAGGAAATATCATTTTTGTCTGTATTTTCTCCAGATAAAGGAACCAAGGTGTAGGAGACTGATACTCACACAAAATGAGACAGCTTACATGTGGTGGGAATTAGTGTTTAAGCCCAGCTCTGTCAGAACTTGGAATTTGAAATGCTAACCACTAACGTACACTGCTTTCCCTGTGACGTCCAGTCATCTGTGGGGTTGATGTTAAGTGTGGAGAGTGAACACAAGTGTCAATTATGGATCTCTGACTGCAGAGAGTGCCGGGGCTGTCAACAAGACATGCAAAAGGGAAAACCAGGAGGCTGAGGAGATAGCCCAGTCTGTGAAGTGCTTGCTGTGTAAGCAGGAGACATGAGTTTGATCCCCAAGGCCCATGTTAAGAAAAAGCATGGTGTGTACTTGCAATCCCAGCACTGAGGAGGCAGAGGAAGCTGGACCTCTGGGGGTTGCCTGTCAGCTAGCCTAGCCTACTCACCAAGATCCAGTGGGAGACCCAGTTCCAATAAACAAAGGTAGATGGCTTTTAAGGAACCACACATGATACTAATGTCTGGATTTCACAAGCACAGTTCTACTAGTACATGCACACCCACCCATG
Source organism: Eospalax fontanierii (assembly GCA_035773235.1). Lineage (NCBI taxonomy): Eukaryota > Metazoa > Chordata > Mammalia > Rodentia > Spalacidae > Eospalax > Eospalax fontanierii. Next base: position 16,225,339 of record CM069546.1, read on the forward strand.
CACCTGCACAAACATGCATGTACATGAACAGAGACACACAGACATTCCTGCTATTATCTTGCTGCAGTTAATAGGGGGCCAAAGGAGTACTGAAGATTGCTGTCCAGAGTTGATTTGGTCACCATGAGTGGGATAGGCCAAGTACAGAAGAGCGAGATTCATTAATAACCGAGCAGTAATGGGACTTGGTTTTGAATACAAGGCAGTTTCTTCAGGTGAATAACGTGAGGAGCGCGTCTTAAGTCACAAACTTCCCTCAGCTTCAGTTTCCTCATCTGTGATACGGACATGATAGCCACCCAGAGGGCTGCTGGGAAGATTAAGGGTTTCTAAAGATATGAAGTAGGAAAGGGCAGGAGTGGAGAGGAGGCTCACGAGGGAGAGGCTGAGACAGGATGGTACTGGGGGCAGGGAGATAGCTAATTTTAAGGATGTTTGAAAAAGTCGTGTGGAAACCTACCATTTTATAAACTTCATATATATATATGTGTATATATATATACATCTATATATATATTTACATTCATATAAAACAGTTTGATTAGTTACCAAACACAGGGGATTATGATCACTCCAGAAACCACAGGTTGCCAAATAGAAAGCTCAGTGCTAGGTGTGGATATCTACCTTCAAGTTATTGGTCAGAACCCTCAAAACAATATAGGCTATTGTCATTGCTCTCGGTTGCCCAGCAGAACTTGATGGTAAAATCCTATTGCTGAAGAGACTATACACATTGGTCACAGGACATGGAGAAATCACATCAGTACTAATCAGGAAACTTCTTCCCTGCTGGCTCGTTTTCATAACTTTGGAAGCCACTATCTAGACTGCTGGGAGAAAAAAGTCATCAGCAGTCTTATGTGATCCCTGCACACTGCAATAACGATTGGCATGAAAAGAAATGTCCATGCGCCATAGTGGCACAGAGGTTATAATGGCACAACTTTCTGACTGGATTTAGGGCCTGCTCCACAGGAGGAAACATGCCTTGTACTTCAAAGCTCACCAGGAACCCATTGTTGGGGAGCTCACAGGGCCCAGGTGTAAGCCTTACTATTCCTTTGCTCAATGGCCCAGCATCATAATGTTCTCTAAATTCCTGTCTCTCTGTCCGTACATTAGTGATGCTCTCAGACTTTATCAGAGAAGTTTCTTTGTGCAGTGCATGGTGGTTAATGCAGAAACTCACAACTGGTTAAAGGACAAAGACTAAGTGAATGTGGTGCTCAGCACACATTTGACTCTCTATCCAATCCCCTCCTGAAGGCTCAGGGACCATCTTGGAAGAGGGAGTGACAAGACTGTAAGAGCCTAAGGACAGGGGGAAACTGGAGTGAAACAGTGTCTTCTGGACATGACAGGACTACTGCACTCAAAGAATGACAACAGATGCGGCTGTTTGCATAAGATCAAGCCAGTCAATGTCCCAGCATGGAGTGGAAACAGGTTCATGAGTGTCCACCCCTAACCGAGGAGCTACGGATAACTGATGGCTTCTGGAGGAGGAAGAGTCAGTTTTAAGAGTGTGGCTCCTGCTATGTTGACCACAGTCTACTAGATGGCCCAGAAGTATATGGACAGCACAAATTGGAGTTGATGGGTTATGAATAAAAACATTAACATAAAAGTACTCAAAGTTGGAGGTAGGGAGGTGGGAGTAGATCTTGAAGGAGTTAAGGGAAGAGATGGGGATAAACATGATTAAAATACATTGTATGAAATTCTCAAGGAATTCACACACGCACACACACACACACACACACACATATTTCAAAGAGGTATCTTCTACTTTCCCCTCTCTACTTGCCAGTTTAAGTTCAACTTTCCAGGAGCATTAGCTTGTTTCTCGCTTCTGTTCTCACTGTGGAGGATCTTAGGAAGTACCTTACCTGCTGTGAGAAGCCTTTCACAACACACCGCTGTTTGAGGTTGGTCTCTCCATCCAAGTTGGCAGTTTCTAGGTGGCAGACCCCACTGGGGTCTGAGGAAAAGAGAAGGAGGATGTCTGCTGGGATGATCTCATTGCACTGCATCTGGACAAAGTCTCCCACACGCACATCCTTCCAGTGCTTCTGCACGTAGCTCTGCATTTTTCTAGGGTGGAAGAAAGGGGTGTCAGTGGGCTTTACAATTTCTCATTGTACTGGTTCACTTTAAATAACTTGTTACAACCTAGAATCAGCAGGGAAGGGAACTGAGGAATTATCTAGATTGGATAGTTGGCAGGCATGTCTGTGGGGGGGATTAGCTTGTTTGTTGGGTGACATTCTTCCCTAGGTCGATGTTCCTGGGTTAGGGTTAAGAGTTCCTGGGTAAGAGTGAAGAGGACTGACTAGGGAACAAAGAAGCAAGAATCCGCATATTCATTCTCTTTCTGTTCTTGACTATGGATGTGATTCTTTAAGTTCCTGCCTTGGCTTTCCCACAATAATGGACTGTAACCTGGAATTGTGAACCACAATTATTTAGAATTCTGATTACCAACTGTTGACCAGGTACAGTGCTTAGTATTGCCTTCCCAGCAGGAGAAAACCTTTAAAAGAAAGTGAACTGTGTTGTCATACTGCATAGACGAAAGCAAATGCGCAAAGAACTAAGATACAGGAAAGATTGTTCTTGATTACAAGGAGTAATAAAAAGGATACTGGTCATTCTCTACGAATGCTCTAGACAGTGATAAGAGGAAAAACTCTGGACACCTAAAACCAAGAGCCTTAGTAAGAAGACTCTGGGAACTTTGACGGGATGGGAGAGCATAACAAGAAAAGCAGATGACAGAGGAACTCACATGCTGCTTCCCTATACTCTGTTACGGCTAAATAAAAGCAATGGCAGCACAACTTGCTAATTTTGTATTTATAACCCACTGAGCCCCACGGCAAGCATTTTGCTCACTTGCATAGACAGTTCATTGGTGTAGACATTATACTAATTTCACAAATGAAATGGAGGAGCCAAAAATTTTCTTTCTCCCATCTCACAAACACAGGCCTGAGACCTGAGCTTGCGTGGAGCTTGACATCAAAGCTCACAGCTTTCTCTGCTCAGCTGTGCTGGCTCTTCACCCCAGCTTTTCCACGTCCAGCTCAGGCATACCCTCCTTTCCAACACGGTACATTCCATCTGCACAGAATTGTCCTTCCAGAAAGTCTTTATTCCTCCCAACCAAATATTGAAGTAATTCAGATGCTCTCTCTTTTTACCATTTAAATACTATTTTAAAGCATCCCTTGGGGGTCCTGTAAAATCTTTTGGATAAGTCACATCCAAGGTTCCAGATGGTCTCAATTATTCCTTGTATTATGTAGTTTCAAGAGCTGTCCATGAGGCTTGGATGCTTTTCTTTAAAAAAAAAATTATTTATTGAATCATTGTGTGTTTCATATAGAACATCTCAATCAATCTTAATCATTTTTGTATCCCTTTCCCTCTGGCACCCTCCCATAGCTCCCTAACTGGAATCCATACATTCTTTCATCTGTGTTAAGGTCTATTGTGTCAAGTTAGTGTCCCCAAATGACCTCAGTGCAGGTTCATCCACTGAGGTCTAGTCAGCCTATCCAGAGTCCCACGCTTTGGGAAGACTAGCTCATCCTCATCCAGCAGAAATCAGTTGCCAATATTTCTTAAGCAAAGGTTGGAATCTGCTACCCATTTTCCCAGTGCCGTGCTGGGTTTTTTCCTGCTTGAGTTTGCATGGATCTTGAGCATGCTGCCATCATTGTTGTAGGTTCATATGAGCAGGGTCCCAGGAAATTGTAGGATTCTGTCTCCATATGGTTATGTTCTTCCTCCTCATTGGTTCTTACAATCTTTCTGTCCCCTCTTCCACAATGGTCCCTGAGTCCTGGGTGAGTGAAACTTAATATAAGAGTCCAGACCCACATTCTGCAGATTCCTAATCTCCATGATTTAGCCACTTGTGACTTTTTGTGTTACTGGCTCTTTGCTGCATGAGGGAGCTTCATTAATGAGAGTTGAGAGATTCATTACTGACTTCTTTACCTCTTGTTCTACATTGCCTGAGCCTTGGGTGTAGATGTACCATTTAGTCATGAACAATTCACAATGTCTGTGTGTGACCAGCTATGGTACTCTATAATAGTCTCTGGTACAAAAGAAGCTTCTTTGATGACTATAAATATAAGGATACATATTTTACATTTAGTGAGAAGTTATATTAGCCTAGGGATGGGACAGCCTTGGGGATTTCTCTAAGACCTATGACCTCTTCAGCATGTGTATTTGGCTATGATTACAGTACCATACTACATTTCTAATGTTTCTAATTCAATGTGTAAATTTGGAACCAAACCAATATTCCACATGTGGTCTTTTTACCTGAGTCCAGGTGGCTGGAAGCTGGTACCTCCAAGTTTCCACAAAGATGCTGAGCCCCTTTGGGCATGTTTTTCTTTCTGTGGAATCTAAACTGCCTTGGGCATGGTAACACCACTTTTCCACAGACACAGAGGTGTGACTGGAAGTACCTGGAGAGGGTGAGGAGGTCTGGTATCCTCCCTTCTTGGGGTTCTCTGTGGAATCCTAGCAAAGCCCTCTGAAGATCCTATCTTCTCAGCCATAAAACAGCTTCCCAGAAGACTCTCCTAGCCCTTGAAATGAAGGGGCTTCCATTGAAAAGACTGAAGATAGACTTTATCAGACTATCAGATCATTAGAGACATTAGGATTGGGGAGCAGGCTTGCAACTAGAAGCTATCACAAGGGTTATGGAAGAACTCCAGGGAACCCAGGGAACAGATCTACTCTGCTCCATGGGCAATAATTCAGTATTTATTGAATCATTGCGTGTTTCATATAGAACATCTCAATCAATCTTAATCTTCTTTATATCCCTTTCCTACTAAGAGTGGGCCGATAGTGTCTGGGTAGGAATTTAGTACTCATTCTTCCTCACATGCAAAAACATAGACCAGGTTTCCACATACCTTTGAATTGATTATCTCCATCCAAGCAAGCACCCCACTGTACTGGACACTCATTTTTAAAGAAGTGAAGAATAGTCCTACCATCTGGATTCCCCAGTATAACTTCAGGAAAGTATTTGTTGAGAAATGTGTTCATTTGTATATTTAGAGTGTATATTAGTGATAACACACTATGCCTAAGGCAACTCATAGAAGGGAGAGTTTATTGGACTTATAGTTCCAGAGGGATGAATCCATCATGATGGGACAGGCATGGACGAAGATGACAGGAGGCAGCTAAAGAAGAAAACTGAGTGTCCACATCGTCAAGCAGGCACAGGAAATGAGAGAGATGAGAGATGAGAGAATGAGAATATGAATGGAAATGGGCAAGGCTAAAGCTGACCATCAGTGATGTACTTCCTCCAGGAAGGCCACACCACTTAAGCCTCCCAAAACAGAGCTACCAACTGGGGACAAGGTATTCAAATACTTGGAGCCTATGGGGGACATTCTCATTCAGACCATTATGGGGTGGATATTCCTCCACAAGACCCACTGTAACTCCGCCCTCCTAGCACCTGTTAGGGAGTGGGATGGGGCCATACTCTTAGTGCCAAATGGGCTCTCACAGAATGGAGGGATTGGCTTTCTATTGTTTTTTCTTTTCTTAATTTTTTAAGAAAAAGCATAAAAAGATTCTTAAATATTACAGCAAACTTGCCCCAAGGAACAAAGAATTATCACTAAATTTATCTCTATCTCTTGCTGCCTTCCCCTCTTTGACTTCTGTGCCTCACAAGGTCGGGCAGGCCTTTGCAACTATACAATGCCAACTGATTGCTATAACAGCAACATTTCACCTGGTACGTGAGATTGGATTTAGGTAGAACATCTTTGACTCTAAGCAATATCTTGATGGCTGTCACGTCCACTGCTCACTAGATCTGAAAGTTGTGGTAAATGCTAGCTGGGACTGCTACATTTAGAGAAAGGTCAAGGCCAAAGCACCTCCATCTACGAACATGAATCTGCTCTTCCCATTTACCCATAAAAGGCCCCACTGCTTAATATGGGATATAGGTTGGGATGCTAGAAGATGGAAGGCTTTGAGAATATGCTCTGGGTGCATACATCTTTACGAGCACACATCTTCACTGGGTTGGCATGCTATCTATCATGCCAATAGCCATCATGATGTAGGTGTCAGCACACCAATGGACCTACCCCTAAGCAGCAAGCTGAGCTCTGCCTTCTTTATGGTACTTTGTATATCCCAAAGAAGCCACTACACCACTGGCCAGCTGTTACTTTAGATCAAGTCCATCCTTCCTAGGACAGCACAGGACAGGGACAGAGCAGACACAATTATTACTGGAGGCTTGCCTCCTCACCTGTATAGAGCACTCTGTCACTCCCTGTCTTTTTCTCTTCACTCTGTTTTATGCTTACATCTACATTCTATAGATTGGGAGCAGACAACCTGCAAATAAAAACTGAAGCTTCCAACCTTTTCCCAAGTTCAGAAAAGAGGGTCTAGATCTCAGCACATTGAATGGTTCATGCTCTGGAGTATGGCTCAGGGCCAAGTTCCCAGAAATGTACCTGTCAGACAGATCCACATTACCCCTAGGCTTCCCTAGCTAAAGACCAGGGTACTGGATCTATGGGTGTTCATTAAAACAAGATTTGGGCCAGGCATAATGGGGCACACCTTTAATCCCAGCACCTGAAAGGTAGAGGCAGGTGGATCTTTGTGAGGTGGAGGCCAGCCTAGTCTACATAGAGAGTTCCAGGTCAGCTGGGACTACAAGGAATCCTGTCTCAAACACACATGCGCACACAAACAAGATTTGGGGACATATAGTTTAGTGTGGGTATATATATATATTACAACTCATAATAATTCTTAATGCGAACATTATTTGAAAAATAATGTTTGTAGAAACTAACTTGGTTATATTATACAGTAATATAGCCCAGTTAATGTTACAGGATAAGAGGCATATTTTAGTAGCCCTTTGGAGACACTTCTGTCTCTTTCTTGGCCACTATATTCTGGTCACTCAATGTTCTGGGGTCCACTTTATTGCCTCAGCTGTGAACAGCATGTCTGTGAAGTAGCCAGAGATCTACAGCCCAAGGGCATCCAGCCAAGGGAGGTGAGGGTGGCAGAACCCAGCTGAAGCGTAAAAATGCTGTGCTTCTACACGGATGACACTCAGATGTGACCGGCGGCTGGCCAGGCGCCATAGCAGGAGTCATCTTCTCATTAATCTGACCTGTTTGGAACAGCTGCCCCAGGTGAACGCATCCATATACCCTGCTCGTCCCGGCTCAGTGAGTTGCACCTGGGAACTGACTGCTCTTTTAGTTTCATGCGATGTTCACTGCTGTTTAAAAATAAGACAAATCCATGTGGCTTGGGACAAAGACTCCATCTGGCAGACTCTGCCTTGAGGAGAAATTAAGTGGTGCAGTGTTAAACAGCTTTCTGAGAGGAGATCGGGCTTATTAAGAGGTAAATAAACAGCAAGAGAGGTTTGTAACCAACTGTATGCCACGGGGAGCAGGTGAGAAGGAGGGATGGATATGTCCAGTGATGTAACGGCTGCTGCTCTCTCTCTACTCCCCATCCTGTGGCCTTTTGTTTGGTCAGCTTGTTTCTACAGCAGTGCTGGTTTCAAACTCTCTTGCGTGCCAGCTGCATACTTTCTCATGGAATAGACCTTAAGGAGAATTGTGATCATCATTTAAAGGGGAGACAAATTGGGCCCAACTGCTGAAATGGCTCTATTTAAGCTACTAGATAATTAGCAAAGCCACCAGGGTCTTTCATCTCCAGGGTGCCCACTTGGGATACAGGCAGGTCAGACAACTACCAAAACTAGGCTTTGGACCCAACTAGACTGCCAGCACCAATGGCAGCACATTCTGACAACAGAATAGCTGCCAGATTACAAAAAGAGAGACTCTCCATGTCCTTATGAAAAGTCAGATTGAGGGACTGGGGAGATGGTTCAGTCAGTAAAATGCCAACTATGCAAGCATTAGGAGCTGAGTTCAGATACCCAACATCCATGTAAAAAGCTGAGCAAGGCAGCACATGTATGTAACTCCAACCTAGAGGGAAAGGTGGAGGGAGAAAAGACAGGTGGATCTCTGGAGTTCGGTGACCAGCCATCCTAGCCAATTGCTGAGATACAGGTTCAGTGAGAGATCCTGCCTCAAAAAGTAAGGTGGAGTTCAAGAAAAACACCTAACACTGACTTCTGGCAACACATACGTACATACACATGCATGTGATACATGGTCTGGTCTCCTCTTCTGATGCCTACCTGAAATGTCACCTCTTGCAGGAAGCCTTCCTTGGCACTGATATCCCACACAGGCAGATGAGTCATCACAGTGTCTATAGCACCATGCTCCTGCCCCATTGTACACAGAGAACCAATGTGCATGGGATGTCATAACTGTTTATAAGTGCCTCATGAACCCCGGATTGCGAACCCCTTGAACTCACATTGCTATGCTAATATCCAGGAGCTATGAAGATGGATCAAGCCAGTACAGTTCGTGCTATGCAAGCATGAGGACCTGAGTTCAAATTCCCAGCACCCATGTAAAAAACCAGTCATGATGGCACATGTCTGTAATCCTAATGCTGGACGAGATGAGAAAGGCAAATCCCCAGAGTTGCCTGACCAGCCTGTGTAGCCAGTAAGTTCTGGGTTCACTGAAAGACCCTGCCTCAAAAACTAAAATGCAGAGCAATAGAGGAAGACACTTAGTGTTGAGCCCTGGCTCAACCATATGCACACAGATACACATGCATCTGCACACACAGGAACACACACACACACACATATACTTCATACACACATAAAATTTGCTGACCATATAAATAAGCTACTGACTGGCTGCTAGAACTCTCGGTGGCCTTTGTTCCATTTGAGTATGGGACAAAAACCCACCCCAAGATCCCCATCTCACCTCTCTCCTTTTACACTGTGTGTTTTCTGAATTCAAATACCATTTCCCTAAGCTAACCAGAAAAATACAAGTCTCTTGTGGGTATGGTTTCTGGATTCATTAAACCGAGCCCTGGGAGAAGCTAAGATAATACAATTGTGAAACTAATCTCTCCTCGAAGTCATTCCATAAATCTGATTAATGGGTCACCTTTCGACCACAAGCACAGTTGCTATATTAAAAGAAAATGCTCTAACAGGATTGTAATTCTGTTAACAAGGCAGCTGCTGTTTGCAAAAGACATTTCCTCATAGTCTAAACAAGTCTAGACTGGATGATGTATAGGATTAGCTACTGAGCAAAATTCTATGAGGCCTCCTGCTTAGTTGCATAGAAAGAAGAAAATAGAAAGGGTGTCAGATTTTCGAACGAGTGAATCCAAGCAAAGATGCATAGAGTTGGCGCTTGAGATAGAAGCTTCTATGTGTTCCATAGAAAACAATGCCACTTTCTCATCTCCCATGATCTTTGCCTGACCCTGACATTTCATCCTATGCCACTGGCATCTGGTGGAGGCAATCGGCCCCTTAGCAGCCATTAGATTGGCTAATCGCTAATACGTACACAGCATCTCTTCCTCTCCCAGGGGTTTTCACAGTAAAACCAATTTACTTGAGTAAAACAAACTTTAGGGACATTTAGTGCAGAGAGTTCCCATTAACATGTCGAAAGCAACTGACAGAGACTCAAAACCTCTTGTGGGTGACAGTGGTGAGGATGTGCCAGCGGTCTCTGCAATCTCTGTTTCTCTTGCTTTCAGAAGCTATAACTTCATTTGATTATTTTATTTCTCTCCAGAAAACATGTAGACGAGGATCGTTGGTTAAGGACCTTGACTCATTATTAACATTATTAACATGATGCCATATTCTGCCCCCAGAAATTGGGACGGGGTGGAGATGTGAATCCTTGGGGGGTTGGCACTGAGATGTGAGGGGGTTTAGGATAAGTTGCCTTGGCCATCTAAGGAGGCTACCAGAAATAATCTATCTTTATTCCTTTGTAGTGAAGGGATAAATACATGTAGTTGTGAGGGCTGGCCCTGTTGCAGCTCTTATTGCCATGAGGCACGGCTGCAGGAGGGTTAAGATGACAGACGGGCTGAATGAGAAGTACTATTGAGCCTGGATCTGAATACTGGTTGAAGTGCCAAGCACTTACCGTCTCAAGACAACAAAATCACTCTGTCATGTGAATTTGTTTTCCACACCTTGTGGGAGCCAACACCCTAACCAACACCACTGAGTAAGACAAAATTAGACTTAGACCTGCTTGCTTAGGATTTTCCTGGAGTCATAATTATGTTAACATGCGATTGTTAGACCTGAGAGCAGCAACGTATAGGTGTGAGTTCCTGGATTTATTTGGCTGTATGTTCTGATTTTATGGCACATCACACAGGACAAAGTCTAGTCTGACCCTGAAGTCTTACAAATGTAGAAACTGGGATACAGAGATTTAAGTGGTCTTCCTAGACTATGAACAGCTAGCCACATATCTGGGCCTACAGGACAGGCAGCTGACTCCCAAATCTGCTGTCCCCTCATGCCACACCTCTTCTCTGTCCAAAGGTGCTCCTTCATTGAGGAACAGCCTCAGAAGAATGTAATTATTCTTCCTCAAAGACTTCTGATTCTTTGGATGTTGCAAAGCAAAGTATGAAAACTACGAAGCTCCCAGGCAGAGAAGAACTTCAGGTCAAGCAAAACAGGTCTGAAGTGAAGTGTCACTTGTCAATTCTAAAAGGGGAGCCCAAGGCAATTCATGGAGGGTCGGGGGTGAGTTACAGACCTCATTAGTGTGGCCTCTGGTAAACTCCCTTGTTCAAGTAAATAACACCCCTCCCACTCACCAACGCTCAGTCAGCAACCCTGATTAAATGCAGTGGGGCACAAAAATAGATCAGCAAGTCGACCTGGGGCTAGTTGGGAAGGAAGAGGAGTTTGGCAGGAGGAGGTCATAACAAAGGGCAATGGGAGGGAATATGATTCAAGACCATCGCACACACACATACGCACATATATATAAATACATTTGATAGAGAAAGACATATCCATTTTTGGGTTCCCTAAGAAACTCTGACTAGCATAGCTCTGGGCCTCTAGTTCCACAGCAAATCATGTTGGCCCAACAGTCAACTCTGCTCTGAGGTGAACCACTGACCTCCCTCCCCAGTTTGCTACATCCAAATGCAGATAGCACATGTCAGCGTCAGCGCAGGGGCAATCCTGTGTTGTATCTAGTCATTTTGTTTAGCTGCCTGTCTGGCCCCCTAGTCAGTTATCTTGCCATCATTGAAAAATTAAACATTTCCACGCTTAAATATTAAAAATATTTTCTAGGTCCTAGCAAGCTGGAGCAACATGAGGCTAATCACAAATATGTGTTGTAAGATGTGACTGGAACCCCTAACTACCCCCCACCTCCCAGCAGTTCCAGGACAGACACCTTGGTGACTCCAGCCAGATTCTCAGAGCCCACTGAGATCTGAGGAAAGAACTGACTTTTATAATTTCTTGAATAGATAAGATTCCCAGTCCAGGATTCACAAACAGCTGTAAAAAGGGACTCCTTCCTGGCCAGAAGTTTACCTTAAACATCAATCAGATGTCATGGGAACCCCCAAAACCCTCCCATAAAGGAGCTGGGGGCTGGAGGACTAGAGGCTTTTGGCTGATCTCACTCTCGCAGGGGGTTAGCCTCTCGCACTCTCCCTGAGGGAGCTTCTCCATCCCAATCTAGAGCCAGGCACACCAGCCTGGTTCCCCAGAGCCCAAGCCCCAAGATGAGGGGGCTAGTCTCCCCCATGTCTTTGGGGAGGCTACCCCCCTCAGGGGGGCTAGCATTTCTCCACTCCCGAGTGTGGAGAAGCTAGTCCTAGCTGGTCTTCTCTTAGTAAACCGGCCCTGTTAGCTCCCAGTGGAGTCTCTGGTCCCTTTGTCTGCTGCGTCTCTCAAACCCAGACCTTACATGTGTATCTTTTCTTCCTCAACCATGAGCCCTGAGTCATGAAGACAGCAGACATTGTTTCATCTTTTCAAAGAACATTTCTTTATCAATGCTGCTCTTCTGAATACCCCTTCCAAACCACTGCCAGAAATCCCTTTATGTTCTCCCTGCCAGTGAGCCTGTTTCTAAATTATCTTAAGACAGGGTCTCATGTAGCCCAGTTTAGCCTTCAACTGTGTGGCTGAAGTTGCCCTTGACCTCCTGAACCTCCTCAGGGCTGAGATTACAGGTGTATGCCATCACACCTGGTGTTATCTCTTCTAGGTAATTACCTTGCTTGTCCTGTGTTCCCTGAAAGCTTTCGAAAGCAGAACAACACGAGGCTGGCCCAGGTCAGTGTGGCTCTCAGCGCAGGTGAACCTGTGGTCTGATCTACACTGGGATTAATGCCAGCAATAGGCTTCATTATTCCAGGATATTCTGGCAGAGCGGGGAGAACAGCTGAAGCATGTAGGAGACCGCCCCCATCCCTCCCAGAGAACCAGCTCCCTGCTTGCCTTTGTGCTAGCGTCCATGAACAGAACCACAATAGCCAACAACGGTCACAATATGAAAGAGAAAGGTGGTAAATAAAAAGGGAGGATCGGTGGATTGGGCTCAGAGAAAACGAATGCTTTCTTGAAAGTTGCTTCTTCAAGGAAAAGCTTCACAGGCCAGCAGGGAGTTCCTCCTCTGCTTTCATAGTCTCTCTCAAGTGCAAGGAATGTTTAAATCTCAGCTACAGGTGGCCAGTGTGCACACAATATTCCAGACAATTAGATCTAGCTGGGGAGGAAAAAATCCCCAGCATTAATTTCTCTAGACATACAATTCTGCCTGGGTCATCACATTGGCTGCCACTGCCTTTCATCTGAAGCCTGGGCTTTCCCCCTCTTCTTTGGGGGCTACGCAGATTGTCACACAGTAGAGAGCACCCTTTGACTCTATCCTTTTCCCTTACCAGATAAAAGCATGTTCCTAACAGCCCAGTTGGGTCAGGTGGCCCATGGAACTTTGCCCAACATCTTTGTGTATGAAACAACACTGAATAACGTGGCAAGACTGTAGCCTGCAGGGTTTGCTTTGTTGGAACAGCAGAAATGAGTCTCGTAGAAATGGCTGTGCAGTTATGACTTGTGGGTTCTGAAAGAGACTGTAGTTTTCGTTTGTTACACGACCAACGGAGCACTAAGTGCTTCCTAGGTCCTAGGACTGTCTTGTGCCACTTGAATAAGCACTTCATTCGAATGAGGAATTGCCCCAGTTTTAGGAATTACAGCATGAAGCTGAGTGTTTATGTCACTTGCCTAAGGCTGTGTAGTTAGTAAGGACTGGAGACAGTGTTCAACCCTGGTTGTCTCCTTCAGCACCAGATCTCCTAACAGAATCTTCTGCTGCTCCTCTGACAAACATGGGTTCTTCCTGCCGAGTCTCAAATGTGCTCACAGCCTCAACACACTAAGAAGAGATAAGAATTTACATAACAGCGTGAAAGAAAATATCATATAATGAAGACCTAATTTGAAAAAGCTCTTTCAGGTTTCTACTCTGAGCCTCACTGAACAGTTCCCTGAGGTAAAAGATCTAGGTTCCCTCCACCATTCCTTCTCCAAGCAGTGGCTGCATGGCTAATGGCCACAGGAAGTTCGGGTTGGACTCACGAGTCTTCCCCAGAGCTGTCTGCATTACCTGCTGTAGACAAGGCACTCTCTGTTATTGATGACTTTATCCGCTTTATATCTCCGGAAGTCTTCCCATGCATCTTTGACCGCAGTGACTGCAAGGATGACACAGACTGGGATCATGCTCACCCCTGGCTGGAACGCATTGACCACGGGGATGAAATTCAGAATGACGATGCCCACAAAATAGAGATTGGCAAACCGGTGTAGCTGCTCAAAAATGTTCTTGGGAATGAATGACAGCACGGTGTACTTGCTGGTCTTGATTTGATTCCCACGGTAGTGGTGGTTGGGGTTCTCTTTGTAGGGCCATCCTTCGAACGGCAGGTTGGAGACCACCACCCGTTTCTTGTCTTCTTTCCTTTTCCGCCTTTTCTTTCCTTCCTTTCTCATGTCTGCTCAGTCCTGCCTCTTTGATTCTCATAATTTAATTCTCATCGTTTACTTGCCTCCTTTGCCGAAAAGTTTCCCCTCTTCTTTGAGAAGGAAAGTAAAAGAAAGCCAGCGTACAGACAGCTCAGGAGAAACACAGTGAGGAAGCTGCTTGCAAGAGAACGAGCGAGCGTGTGTCCACCAGGCACTCCCTTCTGCTGGCGTGAGACTCCACCTGTTGGAATGTAGACGTCACCCACAGGTGTCTTCCTTTTTGACCCTGGGCAGTCACAAACTGGTGCACTAACTCTGGGTCCTAAAACCTACCCAGTTAAGCAGTAAAAGCAAGGATTTTTAGCTAGGCAACTCTGAGCCTTTAAAAATGGCATACATTTTCTTATTCTAGTGACATTACCTGATATCCTCAAAGCAGTTTCTTTGGAAATCAGTCTCCTAAGATGATCCAGTCATTCTGGAATTGAATCCTTGAGCTTCTAGCCCATCCTCAATAATAACATAGTATCTGTGCTGTTAAGAATATGACTATTTTCTTTTTTAAGAAATATCTTTTATTTTATGTTTATGAATGCATTGCTTACATGTAGGTGGGTACACCTATGCCATGCAGTGCCCATGGAGGTGAGAAGAGGGCTCCATGTCCCGTGGAACTGAAGTTATGGACAGTTATTAGCCAGCATGTGGGCATTGAGAATTGAACCTGTGTCCTCTGCAAGAGCAGTGAGTGCTCTAAACTACTGAGTCATCTTTCCAGCCCGGAATATGGGTTTTTCATGAGTTACATCAAGGTTTCTCAATGTTAGCCCCGCTGTATTTAACTAGGTAATTTGTGTGTGTGTGTGTGTGTGTGTGTGTGTGTGTGTGTGTCTGTATGTGATGGGGAAGGGGAGGCTGGCCTGTGTATTGTAAGATAAGTTCAAGTACCCCTGCTTCTCTCGACTAGGTGCCAGTAGTATCCTCTCTCCCATCCAGATCCTGCCAAATGCTCATGGTGGGTGGGTGTCAAAATCATCTCCAACTGAGAATCAATCAAATGAAGTTAAGAATATTAGGCAGTTTCAGCGAAATGACTCAGAGGATAAAGGTGCTCGCTACCAAGTCTGCTGACCTGAGTTCAGTCCCTGGAACCCATGTAGAAGGAGAAAACCAACACCTGGAAGTTCTCCTGTGGCTTCCATACATGTGCTGTGGCATGGGTGTGTAATACAGACACATCACAAACAAACAAATAAATAAATAACACAAAGAAAACATAATGCGAGTAGAGATCAATCCTTTGATTATATGCTGATGAATTTCCTTAACCAATGGCAAGAAAGAAAACAGGTGGGGTCCCCTTACCTTTCATACATTTGAATGTGGGAACCATTCATCTCTCTATCAAAGCAGTATCTCCTGAAGTCCTCTGTGCCATCTTTGACCATGATGATGAACAGGACAATGGCCAATGGCAACATGGTGATTTCCTTGTGGAAGACTTCCATGGAGGGCATCCAGTTCAGAATCAACAGGAACAGGAAGTAGAGGTTAGCCCACCTGGAGGGACCAGCAAAGCCTGAGTGAAAACTTTGGAGGAGAAAAATGTATTCTTCCAATTTCTGCCCAATGACTGGCTCTTATCAACTCAAATAACATACATTCTCTTTCAGTATTCACTGAAACAATATAGCAAAGGCTTCAAAGCCAAATGATGTAGATTGTTTCTATTGTTTTTAAAAATGATTTTTATCACATTTATTTGTGTATGTGTGTGTGTGTGTGTGTGAGAGGGGGGGGGGAAGGAGGGAGATAGAGAGATGTCCTATGATGCAAATGTGGAGTTCAAAAGCAACTTGTGCGAGTTTTTTTTCTTCTACTTGTGGGGGCCTGGGGATTGAACTCAGACCATCAGTCTTGGTCACAAGTGCTTTTACCCAGTGAGCCATCATACTGGCCCTGTTTCTGCTGTTACTAGTTCACTGACCTACCTGAGTTTGTTCCCTCACATGCGAAGTGAGGGTAACATAATACAATCTACTTCAAAGGATTCCGGTAAATGTTATGCCAACATAATACTGGTTTTGTGGACCCTAAAGGTTCATGGTAGCTGCTCAATATTATTTACAAAATTTAATGAAGTTTGTGATTTTTTAAAGTATATACGTTGGTTTATAGTTAATAATGATTTCTGTATAGTATTTCAAAAGGATAGACTATACTTTCAAGGTTTTCAAGTGAATCTCATTTTCTCTTCCACAGTGCCTCTGCACATGAAGATAGGTCTGGAGCAACATTACTGTGCTCTAACATCTTTCACTTTTTCCCTTTCTCTCTCTCCCTCCCTCCCTCCCTCCCTCCCTCCCTTCCCCCTTTCTTTCTTTCTTTTAAAGGTATATGTGTGTCTATGTGGTGTATGTGTGTTCACATTTGGGGGCTGCCATGTGTGTGGGTAGGCCAGGTTGACACTGGGGTTCTTCCTCAGTCACTCTTCACCTTATGTACAGAGGCAGATGCTCTCAATTGAACCCAGAGCCCACCGATTCAGCAAATCTAAACCAGCCAGCTTTGCTTGGGGTTGCTAGTTCTCTAGCTTCCTGCTTATAGTTTTCCATCCATGTAATAATTTAAAAACTAATCTTGGGGTTAGAGTGATGGCTCAGTGGTTGAGAGCATTGGCTGCTCTTGCAGAGGACCTGGGTTCAATTCCCAGCATCCACATGGAGGCTGACAACTGTCCTAACTCCATTTCCAGGGTATCTGACACCTTCTTCTGACCCCTGTGGGCATTGCACAACACAGGTGCATTTACAATGCAGACAATACTCTCATACAAAGAAAATAAAAATAATAAATAAAATATAAAAAATTAGTGTCGGTCTCTTTCACTAGACAACGTAATCAATGAATTCAGTCTATTTCTTTTTTTTTTCCATTTGTGTCTACTACTGTGCTAAATACTTACTTAATGAATGAAAACCCCTTGTTACATACATGCGTTTGAATAGTAAAGGAAAGGTGCTTGGAGGGTAGCGTCCCCGAGCTCAAAGCATGGGAAATATTTGAAAAGATGTGTGTTATTTGGGCACCTGACTGTTACCTATGAAACTGTTCCAAGAGATTCCGAGGCAGGAAGGTGAGGAGGGTGTACTTGGTTGTACGGATCCTGTTGCCAGGGTATCTCCTGGAGACCCTGTCCCAGTCCTGGTGACACGTGTTGTTGTTGGGGAATACCACTCTCTGCTGTGTCGGGTTGGAGCTCTGCCTGCCCTTCTCTGAAGAGAGTAGGGGTGTGGTTTCTGATGGAGACTCGGGGGAGGCATCTTGGATTCGCCACAGCCACTGGAGCCAAGATGAGTCCACAGAGCGGTTCATTTCCAGCAGCAGGCAGTAAGGGTCTGAAAACACATGGGAAGTTGCAATGGTTAGGAGAAATCGGTGGTATGTCAACACGTGGAGTTTCACTGGTTAGGAGGGAAATACAACGTGACCTCTGCTCATTTGTCTATGTAAGACCTGATCTTTAGAAAAATATAATCAACCTGTTCTGGTGTCAGAGACATTAAACAAATAACAGTAATATGCCACTAACACTATGGCCAGTGTTGTGAAACCAGTCACTGGGGGTGGTGTGAGAGGTATTGTTGCCATGGTTGGGGATGTCAGGGAAAAGCTAGACAGTGACCTGCATGGGATTCTACAGGTCTGATTTTGAGCTCCGGTTCTCTTCTAATGATGACCATTCAAATCCCTCCACTTTGTCTATCTTCAAGTTCCCCAAATAAAATGAAGAAAGCTATTCTCACCAACCTTTGCTCATGTGATTTTGAGAGGAACAAATTGGATGGTACACAGAATTATGATAACATGTCTTAAAATGAAAGAAGAGAATCTTTAAATACTTTTCAATTGATATTTTTTTAGGTTAACATACCAAGTAATGAGTTTCCCTGTGGCATTTTCATACACACATGTCACCATGCGTTGCTGTAATTCATTCTCCTCCCCATTGGATCCCACTCCCCTATGTCCTCTGTGCTTCCTACCTTCTGGTCTACTTCCTTTCCCTTAATAGTTTTCCCTTCAGTTTTCATGACATGTGTACTCCATTACTGAGAGCTACTTATTCTTTAGGATTTCTTTGGTCATAAAAAATTTTAACTTGAAACATTTCCACCGAGCTCATTTGTAATCAGAGCCTCAAATGGGTGGGGCTAAGGGGATAACTGAACTTGTAGACTGCTTGCTTGCCACGCACGAGGTACTGGATTCCACTGCACATAAACCAGGTGTGGTTGCACACATCTGTAATTCTAGGACATAGAGGCAGGAGGATCAACAGCTCAAGGTCACCCTCAACTATATCCACCAAAAAGTGAAGACGAGTCTCTGCTCTGTGCTCAGACACCACGCTGTACCCACTCGAGACAAAGCAAGTGCAGACGAAATCTTCTGAAGCCATAATCCAAAACGGATCCTTCTTTCCTGAAGTTTCTATCCTGTGTTTTGGTCACAGCGAACCAAAGGCAACTAGCAAAGACAGAGAATGCTGCTGGATTCAGGATCTTCCAGCTGCTAGGCTCCTTAATGGAATCTGCAGCTAAGCCCTCATGGGCTGCATACCCGACACTTCTCATTTGTGTGGTAAGAACTTTCAAATGAAGAGACTGGAGATATAGGCGAGTCAGGCATTTTAGATGGGTAGTTTTAAACACCACTTTGTCCTAATTCGTTCTTTATTTTTCTGTTTAATAAAGTCTAGTAGACTGAGCCTGGTAGTATATATAGGACTATAATCCTAACTACTCCTTTTGGCCAATTTTGCTTAAAAGACTCAGAAGTAAATCTTTCAAAGATATGCTTTGTGAAGTCAGAAGCTATATATAATGGGCTTTTTAACTTTCTAGGCTCACAGGACTGTTTTCTTTTGAATAAGTGGATGAGCAAATGTCAGCTATTATTAATCCAGTGAACAACCTAGTCTGCTATTGTAAATCTGACTGCTTAGGAAAAAAGTTCCATTTGCTGTTTAAATGGTAATATTTTACTTTCTTGATGCTCACACGATCTGACCCTCATCGCCATTCTCCTTATGGCTTTAATCAATCTAAATGATTTTCAGTCCACAGATCCCCAAGGCTGTAGGGAGCTCTTCAGAGCTTATATAAGCCCTGTAGCAAGTATGAAAACAATACAAGTAAATGGAATTGCAGCTGCTCATCATAATGTCAGCAATATTATGACAGTTTACAAACCAGAAATAATATCATGTATCTTCTTTCTCATTATGAAAAGATATGTTCCTTTCATAGATTCTTTTTTTATTGCAGGGTGAAAGAAATAAAAAGATAATTCATGAGCAGAGTTGAAAATGTAAATGAGAACTCTTGCTTTGGTTAATGCCAAACCACCAGACATTTCTCATTTGGGGGTAGTGAGATCATTTTAAATGAAGACATTGGACTGACACAGGAGATGAAGGTGCTTTAGTTCAGGTGGTTTTAAACACCCATTCTCATAATTACAATCTTTATTTTTCTTTACATTAACATCACATAAACTGGACTTGGTGGCACAGGACTAGAATCCTAGCTACTCCAGAGATTAAAGAAGGATGGTTACAAACTCAAGGCCTATCTGGCTAGAGAGTGGGTTCAAAGGCTAGCCTGGGCAACTTCTCAAGGATCTGCCTCCAAAGAAATATTAAAAGCAAGGCTTGGAATGCATGTCAGTGTTACAGTGCTTCCTTAGCATATGTGAGTCCCTAACTTCAATATCTAATGTAAAAAGAAAGAAGCACAATAAGCTTCCGTAAAAATAAGCAGGTGAAGACCGAGGGTGTACTTTGGGGCTGGGCTGTACGCCTAGCATACACGAAGTCTTAGGTTAATTCCGCGATACTGTTGAAAAAATCCAGCAGATATGAAATTGTGGTGATTTGAATAAGAAACGTCCCCACTCAGGCTCCAAATATTTGACCAGTTGGCAGTCCTGTTTGGGGAGGTTCAGGGGATGCATCCTTGCTTGAATCAGCATGTCACTGGGGGTGATCTCTGAGAATCCACAGCCCTGTCCCACCTACAGTTTGTTTCTCTCTGTTTCCAGTGTCTTCTTGATGTGAGCACCCAGCATTCTGCTCTGGCCGCTTCTGCTGTCATTCCTCCTCGTAAAGATGGATTCTTCTCCCTCTGTAATCCGAAACCCAATAAACCCTTCTTTTCTTCCTGGTCACGGTGTTTTATCACATCAACAGAGAAGTAGCTAATACAGACGCGAAGCCAAATTAGTAGATGAAAATTTGATAAGGAGTTGGGTATTTTCACAATTTCAAAGAATAATAATAATTAGAAATGTTGACAAGTTGGGCTTCCTTATGTGATTTACAAAGAACATGACATCACTTCTGAGTTAGAAACATTAAAAAAGGAAACACCTCTCAAATTAGGGGTTAGTTCACAAAATTACTAGTCAAGAATTTTCAAGTGTCACAGATCAAAGAAAGGCAGAAGAACTGTTTCTAATAGAAGAAAGTTTGAAAACTAAATATAAGATTCTGAATTGCATTCCGGACTGGGGGAAAAATAGTCATAAAGAACAGGGCATGATGGCTTATAACTTCAATTCCAGCACGGAAAAGGCCGAGGCAGGAGGATGTGGCGTTTAAGACCAGCCTGGGAAACATGGCAAGATCCTATCTCAACACCAAAATCCAAACCAAACCAAAACAAAAGAAACAAAGATTCATTCCCATGACCTAGAAAGTTATAAAGGACATTATTAGAAAAAGGGTGAAATCTGGATATGAAGTGCTGGTTAGATCACATGAGTATCTTAATAATATTAAATCTTACTTTGATAATTTTGGGTAATTGTATGTTAGTTATATAAGAATATTTTTGTTCTTAGGAAATCCATTCTAAAGTACTCAAGATGTCACAATGGTTCAGAAAGGTGCATGTATTTGTATGTATGTGAGTATGAACACGGAACACCAGCACGCACAGATGGAACCGGGGAAACTCCTGGCAAAGCATCATTTTTTAATGAATTACCTAAAGAACATGAAAAGGAGAGCTGGCTAGGCTGATATGCTGGGGAAGGGTGCTGAAGGCGGATGAACTGGATCTAGCCACAGGAATCCATAGTGCTGTCTTTCAGAGTACACGGAGCCTGGCCGCCCACAGTTGGCAGAACTTGAAGCTGGAGAGCAGAACAAGGCCAGATTAGGTGGCTGGTTAGGGTTAGGGTTAGCTTTGTTGCTATGAAGAAGAGGAAGAGGGAGTCCTGAAGAGTTTTAGGCAGAAGAGTGACAGGATGCAGAGTGGACTTCAGGAGGATGTGTGAGGGACTAAGATGCGAGTGTGGGGGGTCACTCTGTAACCCTCCTCCTGGCTCCTCTCAATAAAGTGCTTCTTCCCAACAGTGAACAGGAAGCAAAGGGGTCTGGATAATGCTTTTATCTGGGGTGCGGTTTATGACTGCTCTCAGAATGGCAGGGAGGGGCATACCTGCCGGGCCAAGGTCCTCCCTATTGTGAAGTCCTCTTCTCTCTCTAGTTCTTGAAATGGTGCCTCCCACTGCCAGTGATCTGAGGATTCCTAGTTCTGCTAGTTCACTTACAGAGTCACCCTCACTTGAAGGACAAGTATTACATTCTCTTGGGCAGGATGCCCTTGGAATGGTAGGGGGACATTCCTAAGAGGTGGGTCATTAGCCTAGCACAGTAAATTAAGTAGATTTCTCAGCCGCAAACTTCCTGTTTTGCCTCGCTCACGTTTCTTGTTGACTCTGATTCCTTGCTTTTTCATTTCAGCTTTAGCAAGTTCCATTTTCTCAGTTAGGGTATGAGTCAACAGAATAACTCATGGACTAGACAAATGCTTATTGAACCCTTGTTTTCAACAGATGAACAAAACCCACATGTACATTTGTCTTCTTACTTCAGTGTGGTGGAGATATTTTAAACAGATTTTTGTAATACAGATGCACTCACATAGGAAAGCTGGGCACAGTGACATTGAATTGAAGAGGATGTGATCTGAGGAGGCAGGGCTTACATGAGGTCAGGAACCAATGAGAAAGCAGCTGGGGAGGGTACGTGTGTGCGTGTATGCGTGTGTGTGTGAGAGAGAGAGACAGAGAGAGAGAGAGAGACACAGAGAGAGAGACAGAGAGACAGAGACAGAGAGAGACTGACTGGGTAAGGATTCTGAGCTTCTGAGAAACAGCAGCCATACAGTCCTACTTAATGGAAAGTAGGCCCAAGCAGGCTAGAAAGTGGGAATAAGTGGGTTTTACTAGAGATTTAGTTTTTTTCCATGTACAATTCTCTAAAAATTATGTCAGCTGATGAGAATTATGAGAAGGAACAGAGAAGGTTAAAATAAATTTTAAGCTCTAATTCTTGGGCCGGGGAGATAGCTGAGTCTATAAAGTACTTGCTGTGCAACCTTAGGACCTGAACCCACATCAAAAGGTCAGAGAGAGGTGGATTAGGTGGCATGCTTGCAATCCTAGGGCTGGGAAGGTGGAGACATGGGAATCCCTGGTGCTCACTGGCCAGACAGCTTACTCTAATCATCAAGCCCCGGGTCCCAGTGTGAAATGCTGTCCAGAAAAAACCAAAAAGGAACAAAAAAAGAAAGAAAGAAGAAAGGAAGGAAGGAAGGAAGGAAGGAAGGAAGAAAGAAAGGGAGAGCAAGAGAGAGAGAGTAGCTGTTGTGATGAACAGCACCCTAGTTTGACTTCTCCAATCACATATCTTAATAGATCATATACTACCATGAGGTAGAATTAGAATACAAGACTGTTTGGCCATCAGTAAACTATAAGAATTTTCAAAACATTCTACCCTGAGGGCAAAATGTATAAATTTAAAAAAAATTTGTCTAGGGGCTGGAGAGATGAGAGATGGCTCAGCAGCTAAGAGCTCTGGCTGCTTTTGCAGAAGGCCTAGGTTCAGTTCCCAGAACCCATATGGTGACCAACAATTGTAATTCCAGTTCCAGAGGATCCGATACCCTCTTCTGACCTCCATGGGCATTGCACAACATAGGCGTACTTACATACATGCAGGCAATACGGTTATACACATAAAATAAAAATAAATAGCATTTTTTCTGTCTATTCCACACCGAGTTAGCAAGCAGAATCCAATTTAGAGGATATTATCTGGATTGGGCATGTGCACAGAGCCTCAAATCAACCAATTTTATTATTTACCCCCAAACCAAATCTTTTGAATCATTTTCTCAGTTTCTGCCTTAGCCAAATATTCAAATATCATTAACTGTGGTAGAATTTACGTGGATTCACTTTTCAAAGCTTGAATATTGGTTTTGGCTTTGTTGTAAGAACAGGGATAGTGGAGATTATGGAGCTCCACACTCAGTACTTTTAATGTAGGCATGAAGATGAACTACATTTACTAAAACAAAAGCTACTGGTCTCTTCTTACAGTCCTGCCCTGCACCTTCAGAGCTGCTGTTTGCTGTCCTGAGAAGCAGGTCCACAAGCATCACCCGGAAAGACCTTGGTCATTGTTATATTTGGATGCTTACTGACTATAGAGGAACATCTTCTGATGACACTTTGTGAAACTTCCCACCTCCACAGAAGGGCCAAACAACCACATCAAGAGGTTTATATTATCTCTGAATTAAATTAAAAATCAGCCAGCCAGTTTCCTTCCCATTATCCAAACATTCTAGTAGGTCGATGGAGGACTTGCAGCAAAGCAATCTTATTCATTGTGTTTTCCACTTTGACTGGATTTGAGTTTTTCCTATAGTCTTTTGCCTATTTTACAGGTAAAGAGACAAAAGTAAGGGGAGGAGAGTGATTTCCTTCTAGATACTGTTATTGCTTTCTAATCTCTTTCAATAAAAGCAATGATTACTAGAATCCAGGTTGTACTTTTGTCTGATCACATTTGAATATTTTAAACCCAGACTATATCACATAGTGATTGCTATTCTTTCAAACCCACAAAGTATGATTAACCTTCAAGAAAATGGGTTGAGTTGTAGAAGCATATGCCAAAAGACAGACGTCACCATTTGAAAGAACTTCTCCAGTGAGTTTTTAGTTCTGAGGTCAACCTAGTCACTAAAGCTTTCCTGGGAAAGGAACAGTCAGAGACTTGATCTCCAATGGTGCCTGGTCAGCGGAACCCTCTGGGAGGGCTGAACCTCAGAATCCTCATCTGCACTATACTCTCCCTAGAGCCTCCACAGAGCCGCCAGCTCTTGTGTGTTTGTGTTTGTGTGTGTGTGTGTGTGTGTGTGTGTGTGTGTGTGTGTGTGCATGCACAGATATGGAGGTCCGAGGACCACTTCTGATATTGTTTCTTGGGTAGGATCACCTTATTTTTATGGAAGCAGGTTCTCTCACTACTTTGGAACTTACTAAGTAGAAAAGACCTGCTGGCCAATGAATCCCAGGACACACCTGTCTCTGCTGCCCCAGTGCTGGGATTATAAGTGTGAACCTGGAGATTGAACTCAGGCCTTCATACTTGCAAGGCAAACACTTTATTTACTGAGCCATCTTTCTAGTCCCTGCAGTTAGTTCTTATATGCCTTAGAAAGTGCACCATCTTCTCCCAGAGGGAAGATCATGAGCTATGGTTGCACCTCACTCACAGAATACAAAGCATGCAGTCTAATTAGGATGCCAGAAGTTGACTCTGTCTAGAGAGGAGGAAGTGTTGAGTAGGAGCAAGAGTACAGTAAAGTGGCCCATTCTATAATTTCTAAATACTCTGGCACCCTATATCTGAGTGTCCTACTCCCAATTTGAAGCCAAGAGAGTAAGCTCTTGAACACCCTGTCCTGAGGTCACAAAGGGCCCTGTGGGTGAGGGAAAGGGAGTATGAGACACAGCAGTGGTCCTAAATAAATGCAATTCTGTTGAAGATAAGAAAATACACTACAAATGAAATAACGGACTTTGGGTGAAATGATCAATAGGGAGACTTTTCTAAAACCCAGACGTCATCAGCAGGCCACACTCAGCTGCCATCACTAGTCTTTGAATTAATGATTTTGATTTCTGATGGGTTTTCTCCTATATCCTTGGCTGGTAAGTGATTTATTCCAACAGACTTTCAAGGGCAAATATCTTTTTAAACAGGCAAGAAGATATTTATACTCTGTGGTGTTATACCCTCCTTCAATCCCAAGGTCTGCAATCATCTCATGAGCTCAGGAACTCTGTTCTCCTGAAGCTCCTCTCTGCACCTCACCAAGAGCCTCCTTTAGTTCTTCTTTTGCTGTGTGTATGCATGTGTGCCTGAGTGTGTATGCATGCAGGTACCAGTGGAGGCCAGAAGATGGCATAGAAGTGCAGGTGGTTATGAGATGCCTGATATGGGTGCTAGGAAATGAACCATGTCCTCTGCAAGAGCGGCAAGTGCTCTTAGCCACTGAGACATTTCTCCTGTCCACCCTGGCTTTAGTTCTAGCCTTCCTTTGCTATACTAGTGCATCCAGACTTTCAGAGTCCAAAGGTCTCTTCTGTTATTCAAGAACACACAGAACAGTAGTTATAATTCAGTATTTATGGATTAATAAAATATATGATAGCAGATTATACCAGGAAATCAGTAACAGCTTTAAATAAATGTCTCATATATGGAACATCCATGGTTTCTCTGACATCACGTTCCTAATAGACGACCTCAGGACGGGGTGGTGTTTAAAAGCTTACTCTCTTGGCTTCAAATTGGGAGTAGGACACTCAGATATAGAGTGCCAGAGTATTTAGAAATTATAGAATGGTTTTGGTCAGCTAAGAAGGTACTCCTGATAGGTGTGACCATATACTGTTACAAGCTGCACACTAGTCCAGTAGATTCACCCCATGACCAACTCTTTGAAGAAATGTCATTTAATCTGGGACTTAAGAGTAAGTGCCCTCCTAAAATTTCATGTTCTTCCCAGTAGTCATGCTTCCCTTGCAGTTAGAATGAGATCACAGGTGTGGTGCTGGCTGTCAGTACTAAACGATAAGCAAAGTGGTGTAGTTGATTTCTGTGCCCCTTACCTGGCTGTGTTTAAAACCACATCTTGAGATCATGAGGTGGTAGGAACTTGGATCCCTGAGTCACTGGTTGGAGGATAATCACCTCCACTTGAAAGTTATCTTCACCGGTTGTTCTAAGCCAATGAAATTTGAGACTTCATTTGTTTCCTCTCAGGGCTTGTCCCAGTTTGACTCATACACCAAACAGTATGAAGAAATAATGTTCAAGGAAGAGAAACTGCCAGAAGTCTAGATACACAGACAGCATCTGGACAGTACTGAGCCAGGAGGAAAGAGGCAGGCAAAGACAGCTAGACACAGATGACGGTGAGAACTGCAGGCTTTTATAGAAAATCAATCATAATGACAAAACCTTAAGAAGAGAGCTAGCATAGTTTGACTTCCACTCTAGAACAACTCTGGTGCTATGTGAAGCCTGGTTGCAGAGAAGGTGAACAAGGATGTGGTAAACAGTCGGAGTCTATTGCAGAAGCTGAAGCAGAGGAGTCTGTAAGGCACTTAGAAAGCATATGTAGACACAACCTAAACCTAGATTGACTATAGTAAAAGAAGGAGTCAAAGATAACTCCTAAGAGAACTCTCCTACTGGTGGATAGAGATCCTAGTAATGTAATCTAAACTACAGGGATCAGTGTAAACTTTGGAGAGTATCCGAGTTTTAGGAATTTTCATGTTGGATGCCCCAGAAGGCAGACAGGACAGTAGGATCAAACACGTTAAAGCTGATGAGAGAGCCCTGAGCTCCAAGAATACCAAATGGGAGGCCATCCTTCTAGGTAACAGGTGACTTCTCATCCTATTGAAGAGTTCTCTGAGTAGGAAGCTCTTGGGACAGAGGTGGGACATTTACCCAAGTTAACCAGTGCCTTAGTGTTGCCACTCAGCAAAGCTGCAGGAACACGTCTCACATGTCTGCTCTCTGATGAAAACTAAAACTGCCTGTCCCAGTTTCCCTCTCTAGCCTAACCTTGATTTCACACCTATCTTTCCAATGAAAGGTAAAAGATCAAGGGAAATTAAAAGACAAGGTAGGCAACCATTTCTTTGTAAGAGACAGGTAAAATGAGAGGCATAATTTCATTTTTAATATCCCTCCAGGCAGAAATGTGATTTCACTTAAAAGCTGTTTTATAGATTCTTTTGGTTTGTTTTACCAACAAAATAATTAAGTTAGGTCTAAATAAAAGGGAATAAGTTGCTCACAGACGCTGAATAAATTAGTGCTTAACTGAAGGATGAAAAAAGTTGTTCAAAGTTCATACGGCTGCAAGCAATTAAAAGACAACAGGACAGATTGGCTGGCTTAATGACCTAGGTTTAGAGATACACGTGGCACAAGGTGCACACTGGTAAACATTCCAGGAAATCAGAGGTGGGACCCTCAGGAAGCAGGAAATTTACGGAAAGCATTGTCTGGGACAATTGAATTAGGTACCTGGCTTAGCACATAGAACATGGGACCAGACTTAAAGAGAGAGAGGGCTGGAGAGATGGCTCAGTGGTTAAGGGCACTGGCTGCTATCACAGAGCATCGGGTTCAGTTCCCAGTACCCACCTGGTAGCTAACAACCCCTTATAACTTCAGTTTCAGGGGATACGATGCCCTCTTTGACCTCTGTGGGAATTGCACTTACGTACATGCAGGCAATATATTCATACACATAAAATAAAATAATAAAATTTTAATGTGAAGAGAGAGAAATTAACATAGGAGAGCTGCTTCCAGAGGTTCCTTAGTGAAGAAATATACTGTCGTGACACACAGGGAAGAGAGTCAAGGGACGCATGAAGAGGAAGAGGAGAAGGAAGGGGAGAAAAGGCATGGAAAGGCACAACTAAGATGATAGCTGTCAGTACCTATTGGTAGAAAAGGGTTGTGGCATAAAAAAAAAAAGCAAAAAGCAGTTTTCTCTCTGTCTGCTATGAGGGACGGACTTCGGGCAGGACTGACAACTGAGTAACCAATGGCTTAAGGGAAATGCAGGGGAGGCTGGGAAGGAGAGAGGCGGGCGTGGTGCAAGGTCGCCACCTTGGGCACACACTCGAGAGTTCCTGTGATCAGAATGCAAGCTCCATCATAGAAACCTCCCTCCTCCTCTCTCTGGAGATGAACTTTTTGTGAGTAACATGGAATAAACTAATCTCTCTAAAGAACATTCTCTATTCGTTCAGTCTGTTCAAACCTGGGGGGTGAGATGAGTCTGAATGCCAGGCCTCACCATGAGAAAATTCATGCAACAAGGGTAGACAGCCTTTTTTTTAAAGAGGTGAAATGTTCCCTTAAAGTATATGGTAATATGATGTAGTGTTCTTCTGTGTGACTCAAAAATTGTGAATAAAATTTCACAACATAGCTTTGTTGACTTTTAATGGTATCTTCGGGATGAGAGTAGATGTCTCCAAGGCAAGAAGAAGGAACTGTCTTTATCAGTCACAATGGCAAGGGGAGAAAATAAAAGGAGGAAGACAAGACAGAGTGGAGAATAAGAAACACAGATGCTGGAAATCACAACCACAGATGAGCCAGAGAACAAATCCCATAGAAATTCCAGAAGCTGTGGGAACAATGGTAGAGGTATTGAGTATTAGGATATAGGATTTGGGTTTGTGCTGATCTCATGGGAGATTTTTGAGGGCTAGCCAAGTTAGAGCATCTAACTTTATGTTGTTCATCAGCTGTTTGACCTGGGAGCCATTCCATATTCTTCCCAGACCTTAGCTCCTTTCTATGTAAGAGAATGGAGTTGCTTACAGTTTGTTTACATGTATGTTTCTAATGTTTCCCTCTCAGGTTCTCACTCTGACCTGCATGGAGTCACTCTGATAAAAGCCCTTCCCAGATGACATACTTGACTCTTCAATAAAGGGAAAGGACCTCATAGGGCTTCTTTCTCTTTTCAGAAATGAGGACTTTTTCATCCATCTACTTTGGTTGGGTTATTGTCTCCTGTGTATTTTGGGATGGACATTTTTATATTTTGAAATAACTAAACTCTCTTTTATGAGATCACATAACAAGTTTTTAAAAAAGCTTCCAAACTCTCCTCCTGACTGAGAGGAATTTCAAGAAGAATCCAACTGTTAGATGCCTTAAGAATTCCAATCCTCTGGGCTGGAAAGATGGATCAGCAGTTAAGAGCACTGACTACTTCTGCAGAAGACTCAGGTTCAATTCCCAGCACCTACATGGTGTCTAGCAACCATCCATAACTCCAGTTCCAGGGGCCCTGACACCCTCTTCTGACCTCTGTGGGCACTGGATGTACTTATCTATATGCAGGTGATACATTCACACACATAAAATAACAAATAAAATATGTAAGAAAAGAATGCCAGTCCTCATTTGCCTCCAAACAGACTCATCTTTCTTCCTACAACTATGATGTCCCTTACTTCACATGTCATCAAATGGCAAAGTGTTTTCAGCTTTTAAACTTTTAGTTGTCCAGACCTTTAATTCCTCACCTAATGTGCTGAACCATGTGTGGTGGTTTAAATGAGAAATGTGCCCCACAGTAGTCTCATGTATTTGAAGACCTTGTTCCTAGTTGATGGTGCCGTTTGGGGGAAATGCAGCCTTGCTGGAAGAAGTGTGCCGGAGGGCAGGCTTCGGGGGTCTGTAACCTGCCTCCACTCCCACTTCTCTTTGCTTCCTGCACTTGGCTGGAGATCTGATTTCTCAGCAGCCACAGACTGTGGTGTCCCCCTCCTGTTATAGACTCTCTCTGAAACCGTAAGCCAAAATAAACTCTTCCATAAGTCACTTTTGGTCATAATATCTTAACACAGTAATAAGAAGTAGCAAACATAGAAGTGGGTACTGGAGTGGGCTGGTGCTGTGAAGAACCTGACAATATTGTTTTTTGGAGGAGTGTGGAAGACCTTGGAAGTTTGGATTAGAAAAGCAGTTGGATGCTATAAGCAGAGTTTAGTGAATCATCCTGCTAGGAGTCTGGGAGACAGTGCTGCTGAGCATAACGGAAATGGTGGAGATCTGACTCAAGAGGCTTCAGAAGGGATTAAGTTCTCTATTATCAACTGGGCAAGAAGCCACTCCTGTAATAGTCTAGCAACGAATCTGACTGCCTTCTGCCTGTGTCTTAAGAATTTACATGAGACTAAATTAAAAAGCAATGGACTAATGTCTTTGGTGGAAGAAATGTCAAGAGAACATAGTGTTGTATCTTTGGCTTGGCTATTACTGATAATTCTTTTAAAGTTCTTTTATTTGTTACTTTATTTTATATGTATGAGAGTATTGCCTGCACATATGTAAGTACACTATGTCGTGCAACGCCTGCAGAGGTCAGAAGAGGGTACTGGATCACCTGGAACTGGAATTACGGATGGTTATTAGCTGCTATATGGGTTCTGGGAATTGAACCTGGGGTCCTCTTCAAGAACAGCCAGTGCTCTTAACCACTGAGTCATCTCTCCAGCCCCATAAAATAATTCTTATGCAGGTCTACAATAAAAAAGAGGAAGAAGAGCAGAAAGAATGGACAGTTTGGAGAGGAAAAGAACACCAGGAAACCGTGACATGTCCTGAAAGAGAGGCTGCAAATGTTGAGATTAATGACTTTAAGGGGAGGCCTCCTGCTCTGCACAGGACCAAAGGGGAGGGTGCCCTCAGGGCATGTCTCCACCCAGCTAAGCTCCCAACTTATGGAAGGAGAAGGTGTAAAGGCTTTTCTTCTCTTAGTAAGCAATTACTTCAAAATACTAAAGCTGCTGATAATGTAGTTAGAAGGTGAGGTTCCACTCCTAGCTGGCAACTGAACTTGGCAGTATCATCTGTTTGGTACTCGCTTTGGAGTCAGGAAACATGCAAGAGTGAGGGGGTTTGGATTCTTCCTCTTATGGTTTCTGAGAGCCACTGAAGCACTCGGGCCAGGCAATGTGTGGTAGTGGAATCTCTGTGTGAGGACCCTGATGGGGCAGGAGGTTCTGGGAGGCTGTTGCATGATGTATGCAGGTGAAACTGGGTTTTGGTGGAGACCCCAAGGTTTTG
The DNA here is from genome assembly GCA_035773235.1 of Eospalax fontanierii. Classification (NCBI taxonomy): domain Eukaryota; kingdom Metazoa; phylum Chordata; class Mammalia; order Rodentia; family Spalacidae; genus Eospalax; species Eospalax fontanierii. The sequence continues at coordinate 16,256,394 of CM069546.1, forward strand.
GTGATAACAAAGCTATGTGGCATCTGCCAAGGAGAACTGCATACAGGAAGTGGAACCAGCCTGAAAGATGCATGCTGCAGGCAGCAAAGCTGGAGGGATAGAGCATCTAAGCTTTTGCTATGCTGAAATGCCATGATCGATGCCTCATGTGCTCTGTACTCTTCTGTCCTTATCTCACTTTAGCTCTTAGTCCTGTGCTGTGCACTCAGCGATGTGTTTGTTTGAACTGAGGGTTTCTCTATGTCACTCACGCTCTACCCCACTGTCTAGGAATAGTCACTACTCCATCCCGTGCCTCTTGGGAACAGTCATCAACCTCGGTGCTGTGAGCACTGCTAAGGAGTTCTTGGTTTGTATGACAAATAAAATGAGTCATTTGTAAATAATAATTACTTGACTATTTTCCAGAGAGCTCCATCTTCATTATTCCGTTTTCTTGCCCATATAGTCCTTTGAGGTAGGCTAGGTCTGTTGTATAGAGTGTTTTTACAGTATGGGAATAAAGCTATCCAGTATTCCCAGTTAGCAGTATCTGTGGCTAAATGACATGAGAATTTCCCTTTCTGTGGGTTTAAATTTGATGAGGATAATGAGAAGCATCTGGAATGAAAGAATCCAGTGAACATTCTAACTGATATCAATACACCACATAATTCATTTAAATACCAATATACAGTGTGATTTCACTAAGGATCTGTTTCCTTGAAGTTTTCAATGCTTGCCTCTCCAGACACCAATTTGAAATTAATTTTGTTCATAGCTAATACCTGTTATAAAGCATTGAAACAGAATTGTTGTGATCTTATTACTTCTGACTCCTGGGATCTCAGAAACTAGGAGCAACTGGAGTTTTGAAGTAGGTGAATTATTGGGGAACTGTTTGTGAAACGCCTTATCCTGTTGCTCAGGATGACAAATCTTTCACCTTTGCTCAGGAGGAATTCTGGCTAAAGCACTTGTGATAGGATAATCCCTTCCCTCTCAGCAAACTCTCTCCCAGAAGACTCAGGGTAGGCTTCTCAGATCACAACTCACAAGCTTTTAATGTTCCCTATTGTGGTGGTTTGAACAAGAATGCCCCCTGTAGGCTCCAAGTATTTGGACATTTTGTCCCCAGTTGGGGGCACTGATTTGGGAGGTCTTAGAAGGCGTGGCCTTGCTGGAGGAAGCATGTCACTGGGGAAGGGCTTAGCCTTGCTGGATTTCTAGTTCCTTTGTGCTTCCTGGGTATGCTTGAAGATATAAGTGTTTAGCTTTCTAATCCTGCTCCAGCCACCTCACCATGCCTCCTGGACATGATGAATTCTAATCCCGCTGGAACCTGGAGCCACAAGCTCAAATAAACGCTTCCTTAAGTTCCCTTGGTCATGGGGTTTTATCACAGTTATAAGAACGTGACTAATATACCTATCTTTTATTTCCTATATGTCATCTCTATTCACAAAACTCTAGTTCCTTCTTTTCTTAGAAATGAATTGATATTTACATACAATGGAATTGAAATTGTCTAGGTCAAGTAGAAGAGCTGTAGATGTGAATTTGCTTGTATTGAATTAACAAATATGATGGGATCATTGCTTAGAAAGTCTGACTGTGGATAAGTCTGACATTTTCTAGAGTGGACACAGAAATCTAGTTTTCCTTTTTTATGGAATAGTTTTTATAACATATGATATATAATTATATACTATCACATTATATATAAAGTCTGCAGTAATAATAAAGATGAAGAGAAGTCAGATGGTTTGCTTCAAGTCACAAAGACAGTAAATAGAGGCAAAATCAGTTTCCTTCCTCATAGTCTGAACATTACTGTTCCTGGCCTTTCTCCCTGTCATGAACCCAGCTTTGATCAATGTATGTCATATAACTTGTATTTCCCCTAGCAGATTTGTTGAAAATAAAATAGCATTTCATTTTGGCATAACTTAGTTCTACAGAAAAGTGAAAAAGATAATCGAGTTCCTTCACTTGAGCATCTCCTAATTAAAAAAAAATTTTTTTATGTGTATATTGCCTTTGTACACATAAGTGCACCTGTGTTGTGCAATGCCTGCGGAAGCCAGAAGAGGGCATTAGATCCCTGAAACTGGAGTTATAGATGGTTGCTAGCTGCCATGTGGGAATTGAGCCTGGGTCCTCTACCAGAACAGGCAGTGAGCAATGTTCTTCAGCCTCCCCCGCTTCTAATTTTGTGAAATCAGCAGAAGGGTCTATAACATTGCAGTGGGGAACATGGCTAAGAATCTCCAAGGATACAACCACAAACCCAGAAGCGCAAAAATAAAGGAAAAAGTTGGAAAGCAATGTCAAGGAAGTATAGAGGTAAGTTCTGTCACTTAAATGCTTTTCTGGCTTGCACAGCAAGGGCTCTTGGAGACACAGAAAAGCAGGGCAGTCACGAGTCTATCAGCCATCTGCAGTCTTCAGGATGGCAGTGTGGTGTCCCCTGTTTGGACTACATGACTGGGCTGGGGATGCACAGGCCTCCAGGAAGTATATCCTCCTAAAGACTCTGTCTCTGTGGCTTAATTTGCCCCCTCTTCATTTCCAGTTGTTGGCCAGAGATCCTGGATATTTGAAAACCATCATCTAATTGACTTCTGAGTGAGGATGCTAAGGCTGACTCAATGGCATGTCCTGGTTCCCAGGGGCCTGACAACCATTTAAACACTTTTAGGGTGTCGTGGAGGCTTCACTGTCGGATTTATAGCACAAAATTAGCAGTCTTTGTTGGGTCTCTTAGCTTATTTTTCTGATGTAGAAAATTGAGATAGAAGTAAATGAACGTGTGTAGGTTGCTACATATAACTGTCTGTTCTCTCCTCTGTTTTGTCCTCTCATAAAGAGTTCAGAAGATAACATTCCATCCGGTGAGTATACATTTATTTCCACTGTTGTAATTCTTCTTAGAGTTGCTTATGTAGGGATTTGGTCGTGTCTTAAAACTCCAATAGAATTGTTTCTACCACAAGTGCTTTTTAATTATTGAGGTTATAAATATTGTGTCCAAACAATGTTTCTGTCCTTAGACCATTAGTAAGATAAATAGCTTTGTTGCCCTCCAGTCTGAGATGGGCTGAGTGCAGACTCATGTGACATGGTCTCTGATGGTTGCAGGAGGACAGGATGGGTTTAGAGTCGGAGACCTCCAAGGGTGTATCAAAAAATAGGTAAGATGCAAGCCTGAGAACAGTCTATTCCTTTCATCTGTGGTTGTGGCTCTTAGACTTGTCTTTCCTAGAGTTGGAAGATCTGTCTGACCAGGGAACCATTTAACTGTGATTTATTTGTACAATGCCAACAAATCAGAGCTTATCAGTGATTACCTTGTAGATTAAAGAGGCCGAAGAGACTGAAATTTGGACCGTGAGTACTGGTACTAGGTTGGCAAATAGGCAAATAATACATATCATAGAGAGGACAACAGGTCTATGTATGCACAAAGATTTGACTCTTGACAGATATGATCTTGTAAGTCAGTACAGACGTGGGCTAATAAATGTTGAATTCATTGATAACTAGTGCAACAGCAGGATTAGCAACAATAAACAGTGTTCACTTTCGTACTATGCACAGAAAATACATTCCAAGTATGTCAAAGACCTTTCTGAGGGAAGGAGGGATGGATTTAAAGCATACATAGGACAATGGCCTTATCATTGTGAGGCAGGGAAGAGACTCTGAGGGCACAGGCTTCAATAATATTGATGAATCTGACTACATGAAATTTCTGTTTCCTCAAGAAGATGGAAAGAAAAGTCATAGATGGGAGGAGATGCTGGTAACATTATTATACATTAAAATTCAAGAAGGAAAAGACCAACAACCCAAGAGAGATAAAAATGGTAGAAACAAGGGAAAACCCACGCAAAATTGTTCCTGTCTTCTCTAGTAACCAAGGATGTGCCAATTAAAACAAGGGAGTGCTAACTCTTATACCACCAGACCAGCAAAAAAAATTAAGATTTGGCAAAGACTAGGTGCAACACTTTCATATGCAAATTGTTATGATACATGTGAAAGCAATTGAGCTTTATGGAGCCAGTTTGAAAGTACATACTTACTTAGACCCAGCATGCTTACTTCTGGTGGCTACCCTGGAGAAACCTGTACAGATGTGCACAAGGAGACATATTTGGAAATGCTTATTCTGTCATCATTTAGGAAGATTAAAATGGAAATGTCTATACAACATCAGAATGGAAAAATAAATGGTAGCATAGTCGTCATCTGGAATGTTATATAGTAGTTAAAAGCAGACTATAAAAAAATAGCAGTTCTCACTGAATTCTTGTTTTGCTTAAATGCTTTGTGGATATTAATTCAGTTCTCATTCCAACCCTGTGATGAGGTACTTTTGTTTTAGAATGAACAAAATAAGGTGTAGAGAAGTCTAACTAATTACCCGATGATCAGTCGCAGAGTGGGGCTCGTGAGTCAGCCAATCTAACCCAGGATTGCTACTTTAAACAGCATGTTTGCCTCATGGAACAAATAGAATCCTGAGCAACCCGAGTATAATGTTGAGTAAAATATACAACTTGGACAATGATACAGGATGATTCATTCTTATTCAGGGTGCGGTTTGGTGGCATTGAATGCAATGTAAGTGTACCCGTGTAGCGCAATGCCCGCAGAAGCCAGAAGAGGGCATTGGATCCTTAAATAAGATATTTATGACAAAGCATTTTGAGAAGTAGGTCATCTAAGGTAGATACTGAGGTTCCAAAGTCTTGAGAGAACCGGATCTTTCGACTCCACTGTCCTCATCACTGGTTTCCAACATCAGGGCAATGTCCTGAGCCAAAGGGCAGGTGGTGCTTCTCCCATCAGTCTCCTTCCAAGTAGGTAACGAAGTAGAGGTGAGGGTAGAGGGGTGGGGGGATGAGCGAGCAAAACGCATATTTGGGGACTGGAGAGATGGCTCAGTGTTTAAGAGCACTGGATGCTCTTGCAGAGAACCTGAGTTCAATTCCCAGCACCCACATGGTCACTAACAACCCTCCATAACTGTAGTTCCAGGAGATTTGATGTCCTCTTCTGGCCTATGAAGGCATTTCATACACATGGTATACTTACATACATGTAGGCAAAACACTCATACACATAAAATAAAAAAAATAATAACAATTTTAAAAAGGTATATTTGGCCATAGATCACAGTTCCTTCGAATATGTAAGCAAAGGCTTAGTGTTATAAACCTTAAAATCTAATCTCATTGGTGTGCTCCAATCTCATTGGCTGCCCCTATGTCTTCAAGAAAAGTTGGGATATATATGTTTTTTAGTTGGATATACTGTTACCCTGAATAAACTATATATTATATAAGAAAAAAGTAAATATTGGGCATACAGTCAAGTTTATGTTATAAGTCATTTATATCAAGTTTCAAGCAAAACTATATATCGTTTATGCAAATCAATATTCTTTCTGAGTTCATATTTCCCATATAAAAGTTGTGTATGAAAACTACTAAATTTATGGAAATACATTTGGAGAGAAAGGAAGGAGGGAGAAATATGAGCTAATTTAAAAAATCAAATGTAAGAAGGGCATGTTAAAACTTGACCCACTATCGGAGGGGTAAGGCCTGTGTGTGGGAAATACATGTGTCCAGTTCTCTCCATCTTTTGTACACTCATTCACTCTGTCTGTCTCATTTTTCTCTCTGTAGAAAACAGTTTTGATCCCAATGAACCAGTTTTTCCTGTTGTGGATTCAAGTGCTCATTGGACAAGGGGCAGATTGCTCCAAAACAAAGCGCTTCTTTTCCCCCAGAACACTGACTTTAATGGTAATAAACTTGTTGACAGTCTATCAAATATGACAAGTTAATATAACTCTTTGTGGGTTAACTTATTTAACCCTAAGAAGAACCCTGGGAGCTAAGAACGATATTATTTCTACATTAGAGAAGAAACAACTTGCAGAGGAAAGGGTTCATTTCATCTTTTAAGCTATTGTCCATCATCAAGGAAAGCCAGGGCAGGCACTCAAAGCAGGAAACTATAGTCAGGAACTAGAGCAGGGAGCATAGAAGGATGTGGCTCACTGGCTTGCTCAGCTTCCTTTCTTATGCACCTGCCTAGGGATAGCAATGCCCACAGTGGGCTGGGCCCTCCTACATCAATGAACAACAACAACAAAAAAACCTCACAGGCATACCCACAGGCCCTCCTGAGGGAAGAAATTCTCAATTGAGGTTCCCTGTTCCCAGGTGTCTTTAGCTGGTGTTGAGAAAAACTAACCAGCACACAGATGCAGATAAGAATGATTAAAGGTAAATGCAAGAGGACTGGGCTTCAGTGGCGCTCTGTGGCCTGGGACTGAGTCCTTAGCATAGTACTTTCACACAGTTCTCTGAGGGCAGAAAACGATGCAGTTTATATTTGTATTCTTTGCTCCAGCACTGTGCCCACAGAGCTGCCTGTTGAATGGCAGATTAGCTGCTGAGTTTATTTTAATTTTTACTTTTGAGATAGGATCCCATTATATATCCCAGGCTGACTTGGAGCTTACTGTTATATAGCCCAGGTTAGCCCTAACTCACGTTCTTATCTCAGTCTTCCAAGTGCTGGGATTACAGGCATGTGCCACCATCCTAGGTTTGCTGAGTTGAACTGAGATGACTCATTAAACACAAACAGGGATGTCTAACAATGCACAGGGATAGTAAGGGAACCATCTTCTGGGTTACAGATCTCCACAGCTCTCTGTCTCAGAAATCTGGCCACATCCCCCAACCCAGGAACCTCTTCCTCTCTGGGCAAAGGGCTGATATGCCTTGCTGTCTCTCGTCCTCTTGTAGATGCAAACCCAGACCCTCCCCCACACCCAGACCCGAGACAACCTTGAGTTATATCTTTGCTCTTGTGCCTTCATGCTCAGGTGTTGTGCCTCAAGGCCTAGGTCACATGGTACAGAACTCCAGCCCTTCCCTCTGAAATCCAATAGAAGGAGAGATTTCCTTCGTTACTCAAGAACTGAAGGACTAACAGAAAAAAAAAAGAAAATAAAACCCTACAAAACACCATCCTTTTGAAATGTATTAACTTAAAACCCTAGCTTCTGCCAGCACAAAGACTGGCAATCAGATAGCATCTGAGGCCTATGGCTGAGATTTCTCATATGCTATAACAGCCCATTTAATGTTTCCAGCAATGTATTTGAAAAGTGCCTTGATGTATGACTTTCTTTGTTCTGTTACTGCCGAAACTTCACGAGACTGCTCCCATGTTGGAACGTGGAACTTGGGATGACCTAAGTCTGTGTTCCCAGGCCATGGGCACTCATATTTGCCTTCAGAATAAACTTCTTTTATGTGTATGATGAGAACTGTACTTCTGTGTCAACACTGTGTGCGAGGCCCCATTGGGAAGACTATGTTTAAAATTTAGCATTGCCTAACCTGGTAGTTATTGTTATTATAACTTAACAACAAAGAGTCTGTCTTAGATGGTTAAATGATTTTCTAAATCTAATCAAATCACAAAAGGCCAGTTGGGTTTTAAATGTGGGTAGATCTCTTGAGCTCCAAATTCTATAATTCTGCCATCCCAAGAAAAATTAAGAGAGAGCTATTGTGGTAATTAACCCATTTCCCTGTTACATACTGAGTTGTAGCATCAGCAAATGGCTCTGAAGGAATTCCTTTTCTCCTTGAGGAAAGATTCTGGAATGTAAACTCTTCTCAAGGCGTTGGTGACCTAAAGGCTACATAGAACATAGTCTTATCTGCAACTCCTAACCTAATCATTCTCTGCTGGCAAATCTACTAGATACAAAATAAGCGTTTATTTTCCATTGGTGTGATGTCGTGAATTGCTACTATGCTTATGGAAATTGTTTACATGACACAAAAATGCCAACCACTAATCATGAACACAAATGAAGGGAAAAACTAAGCCCTGGAAATAAGTCTTTAAAAACATATATTAAGGAGAAAAATTCAGACACTGAATGGTAAGCCTGTGTTGTAGTTTTTTTCTTACTTTTAAAAAGGGCTTAAAAAAAATAACCCTGTGAGTGCAGTGAAGTTTGAAATGAAAACACTGGCTCCCATTCCTGGAAAAGATCTAACAAGCTTCTTAAGTACTCTTCTTCACTCTAGGGTCCTCTGAACTGAATTCCAATTAAAGCCAACTCTCTTAAAACTTTTCTTATGAGTCAATATGTGCCTGAAAGCCTCTATAACAAGGCTTTGACTAAGAAATTTTGATCCTTGTTTTGTGATATAAAATACTCTACAATTACCCACCTCTTGCATCAATAATTTCAAGTCATTCTGGCAAGGATTCTTCCCTGGCTTCATTTCTTTGTTCACAGCTTAGACCTGAGTGTATGACCTTCTCTTCCTGAAGAGTTGGAATCAGCCTCTACTCATACTGAGAAGTCCTTCCCCAATGTCGCACCATGTCCCTTCTGAATTTTTCAAGGAAAATGATTCCCACCTCCCCTCTTTCTGGTTAACAATGTAGCTTTGGTAGAGGAGCATATGGTATGTGTGTCTACTCACAAAACCATGCAATCAAAGCCAATTTCATCTCATGACTCAGCCCATTGATCTTCCTCATTACTGTTGATTATACTGGTTTGGTGCCAGTCCACTCAGCTGAAAACTGGCATGAGAGTTGGCTGGAGTAAGTAGTCCAGTTGTAAATGGGGTCACTGAGGAGTATGCGTGTGGGTGTGACACAGTATTTATGATAAAAAATCCAATTTAAATAAATTGGCAACTGGGCCTTTCTAGGCTGTGGCCTGTGGATATACATTGCTCTGTCTAAACCATGGAGTAAGAAGCTTTAGAACACCCACGGATTTGTGGGCAGGGCTGCTCTGTCCCTGTGGCATATGAAAACTTCATGAATTACTGAGTAATGAACATAAGTTGGAAACCAAGTCAGAGTGAAAATGACCTGACTTTGATGTTGATCTTTAAAAAGGGGGAAATATGGGCTCTGTTGGATCTGTAATATGGTTATGCTTGGGATAAAGCACCTGTTCTTGCCTCTTGTAGGCCAGGGTTTATTGGCACAAGTGTCATAGCATAGAGGCAGGAGTATAGAATAGGGAGCTGCTCAAATCCACTAAGGTGTCACTCAACTTTCCCAGTGGAGCCTTTGTGATTATACTTTCAAGCATCTGCTGGCTTGGTCAAGTGTTTGTTATCTGTAATGTCATGTTTGCCTGGGAGATAGAAGAAAAGTAGTTAGGAGAACCAGTTAGAAAAGGCTAAGGAGTTACAGTGCCCAACCACATGTTGGCCATGTTCTAGCTGGTGAGTGAGTTCAGCCTTGCAGAGAGAACACAAACAGCCAAGAACCAGAACATGACTGCAAAGACTTCTCATATCCCTGGCCAGATTCCAGCTCCTCACACAAATGATTAATATCTTTAGTCTTAAATTCTCTGAGATAGCCTTGATTCCTTTCAATAAGCCATCCATATCAAATGTCAAATTAAAAACCTCCTTTTGATTGCTTTTTAATATAATTACATATAACCTGCCTGTTGCAAGTCCCAGTCTTGTTGTATACTGACTGTGAGTCCTCAGCTATGCTGGAGCTCTGGTGAGATCTTCTTTCTGTGGGACTAATACTAGCATCAACTCTTAGGTCATGGTGCTACTGAGAAATAACATTTCTAAATCATTAGATACCTGCTACCTCATATATAACTGCAAGTACCCTCTTCCAAGTGGTTGCTGACTAAATTTATTTGAACATCTACAGTTCAAACAGTCTGTAGGTTCTTATGAATCTATCAATCTGGGCTAAAATTTCCTAATTTTGAATTAAAATTTGTTCTTCATTTTCAGAATTACCTTGAAGAGTACATTCAATGGATACCATCCATACAAAAACTTCGACCAACTACTCAAAAGCTTGATAATGGAATTTGCTCAGTTTCCCTTCCCTGGGGAAACCAGGGAGAAGAACTGCTCGGCTTCTATCCTCCTCCACCCACTGTCCAACTTATTCTCTCCCTTTCTCACTGGGATGCCTCAGCATGGCGTGAGCTGGTCATCCCTGCCCTTCCAATCGTGTCTGTTTGTTACTACCTCAGCTGCTCCAAAGGATTGAAATGTTCACTGTAGTGCCAGGGGCCTTTCTGCTGGCAAGCAGGTATGTCAATACACAGAGAAAGACTCTGGGATTAAAAAAAATAAAAGACCCAGAGAACAGGACTTGCCATACCAAATGGAGCAAATCTTATTTACAAATGACCTTTAACCCCCAAGATCAACCCAAATAGAGAAACATCTGTCATCTTTGGGAACATCCAATATTCTTCACCCTGACAAGGGCCTCCAAAGACTAGATTCCATTTCAATCTAATTGGCTCTGTGCCCCTTTCCTGCCTCCTCCAGCCATGCACGACAAACTGAACCGTCTGGGGATGGAAAGCCAGCCTGGAGATGTGCCACACCTTGACAGCAAAATCGGGATGGAGGCAGGGCTGCGGCTCTGCTAATTAGAGAACAGCCGGGTGCATTGATTTTGGCATCAGAAGAAGCAGGCTGCTTCACAAGGAATAGGCTGCACTGCTGTGCCTGGGAATCTTGGGGCTCCTGCTGAGGACTGTGCGGACTTCAACTTTTCTTTTATCTAGGTATAGCAGAGAGAAAGACTTTTCGGAGTTGGAAAAGTTGCCACGACCAAACTTTCCATGATACAAATGGAAGGTGCAAATGTGTGAGCCATTATTTGTGAATGTTGTGTTCATTCTCAAGAGAGAAGTCACAGAGAAATCTGGGCTGCCTGGGTATTGACCTGCTCATTCTTCTTCTCACAAATATTCCTCAAGCACACACTGAGGCTGGAACATTGATGCAGAGGCTGATGCTACAGCAAGGGCATGGTGGGTGAGGCCCTTGTCCTCATTAAGCCCATGTTTTGATGGAGAAGATAAAGAAAACTAAGTGATGTTATCAGACTGAGTATCGTTCAGTGGGATGGAGAATGGTGCCAATAGCTAACACATACTTTTTCTTCCCTAGGCAGAATTCTACACCATTTGCTTGCCTTCATGTTCATATAAACCTCATCATATTGCTTATTTTCTTTATTTGGCAGATTAGCTAGCCAAGGTAGAAAGAAGTTAGGTGTAAGTGATCCTGTGTGACCGTGGCGACTCCATCCTGCCAGTCACTGACAAAAAGCTTTATGTCTTTTTTCTCTCCCATTTCTTAGACTCAGTCAATGTAATCAATCAATCCCACATTTCCTCCATGAATATCTGTGGAGAGTCTGAGTACTTCTCACCTGAATTGGTACTATCTTGGTTCAGGTCACCTTATCTCTCAATTAGCTACTGTCATCATTCCTAATTGGTTGTACTTCTAGCTTGCTTCCTGACAGTCTATTCTCAAAAGGGTAGCATCACTCATTATTAACAAATACAGTAATTTCTTGACTTGTCTCAAAACCCTGTGGTAGCTTCCTCTATGTTCAGAGGAAAAGTCCGTACAATTCCTCTGCATTTACATTCCTTAGCCTCAAGTTACTGCTGAACATCTTACACATGATGTTCCTTCCTCTTTTCTCTGTCCATCTTTCTAAGTCTTCCTTCAACTCCCTCTGTACTAGCTACTGGAGTCCTAGGTGTTCTTAGGCTACATTACTTAGTGCCCCTGAGAGCTCTTGAATTGTGGTTGCTGTCAAGGTTTGATCAAGGCTCCCTTGACCACCTCTAGTTTTTGATCTTTTCAAAAATATCCTTGACCATTCTATTTAAAACTATGAGCTTCCTCTATCCAAGCACATTATAATTTTTTCTTTACATTTACTTATTCATCATGCGTGTGTCTGTAGGTTTGTAGGCATGCCACATTGCATGTATGGTGGTCAGAGAAAAATTTATAGGAGTCAGCTCTCTCTACCATTTGGGCTCTTGGGCTCAAACTGAGGTCATCAGGCTTGGTAGCAAGCAAACTGTAGCATCCTTATTTTCTCCTTCAAAGCAGACATCCTGTCTTATATTCCACTCTACTGCTTTCTTATTTGCTTATGGCTAATTTTACACTACTAAAATATAAATTAAACAATAGAAGGGCTTCAAAAATATTTTATTTATTTATTTTTATTGTCTGTGTATGAGTATATTGCTTGTATGTGTGTAAGTGTACCCATGTCATGCAATACCCGTAGAAGACAGAAGAGGGTGTTGGATCCCCTGGAACTGGAATTACAGACAGTTGTTAGCTGCCCTGTGGGTGCTGGGAATCAAACCTGGGTCATCTGCAAGAGTAATTTCAGTGCTCTTAACCACTGAGCCATCTCTCCAGCCTCGAGAACAAAGATTTTTGACTGTTCATTTCTTTTGTACATGGTGTATACTAATTCCTTGCATGTAAGAGATAGTAACTACCTGTTGAATTAATGAATTAAGGAAGACAATCTATTTATCTGATTTGACAATTAGAGAGTTTAAGCCTGACAAAGATAATATTTGATTATAGAAGAGAAAGAACAGAAGGAACGGCCATAAGACAGAGGAAGGAAGGAGGGGAATGTTTGCAGAAAAAATAGAATTTGAAGCTGAACAGGAGAGGCCAGGCATAAAAGTAGCTGGAACATACGGAAAACAAATGTTGGTCTAGTTTACTTCAGTTCAGTCTTCACATATCGCTCTGCTATGAATGTCTGTGACCTTGGAGAAGCATGTTCTTAAGTGTATGAATATCCTTTAACCTAGTCAGCTGCAACTGCCCATTCTGCACTGTAGGCTTGGCAGGGGGCTCTCAAGTCAAGGTGTGCAGTCCATGCTAACTGACCATTCTGAATGTCACATTTTTGTAAGGAGTAAGGGCAAGCAAATGGCAAGATCTGTTACTCAGAAAATTTTAATTTAAAATTTATTTTAATTTTACATGTATGAGTATTTTGCCTGCATGTACGTGAATGCACCCATGTGTACAACGCCTTCAGGGGTTGGAAGAGGATATAAGGTCCCCTGGAGCTGAAGTTAGGGATGGTTGTGAGTCACCATGTAGCTGCTGGGAATTGAACCCTGGTCCTCTGTGAGAGCTGCCAGTGCTCTTAACCACTGAGCCATCTTTCTAGCCCCAATTATTTAGAATTTTAACATTTTGAAAACTGAAGCTTTGAACCATAAATGTTGCTTTTGACTTTCTCCGTAATTATAGTTCCATAAAGAGCAGCATGTGTGTCCAGGGAGGAGGAGGGAGTAGAAGGTAGTTTGGAGACAGTTTACATGAAAGGTTTATCTCCAGCACAGGGTGTGGGTCTGGCTCTGTGGAAGGTTTGTGTTTCTCCAAACCCCTGAGCCATTCTAGTGAACATCAGGTGGGCCACTGAGAGACACATATGTCCAGCTCAGGACAGTGCCAGGTCTGTGGTCTCACTAAGTATTCTAGTGTGCCTGAGAGTTTCCCTGTATAGTGAGCCTACTGTTTGCTCAAACTAAGGAGATACATAGGCCCTTTCTTCAGAAGCTTTCCTGGCATGTGAGTCCAGCCACGTGGGCCTAGAAGAGATGTCAGGGCCAGACCATTGTGCAACCAAAGGTGAGACAGGCCCAGGCATCAGCAGCAGCCTGGGTATTTTTGGAAAACACATTTTCATCTTCAATTTACACCAGACCTGGAGTGAAGCTAAGTCATTACAGAGTGTGAGTCTCGTTCATCCCAGCCCCAGACAGCTTGTTTTGTTAAACAGACACTGTCAGGTGCCATCTCTGGGGGTGGGGGTATCCCAAGAGGTCTGCAAGAGTTCAGTTCTCCTGAATCCCAGATTTCCTTATTCACAGCAAGTGAAGGGACATCTTCCTATTCTAAGGGAAGATAGAAAGTTGGAAAAGGAAACAAAGAGGAAGAATTAAAGGGAGACAAGAAAGGAACAAGTCTATTTACATGAGCTCATGCTCATTGGATTCCTACCATGCATTAACACTGCATCAAGGACAATGAAGGCATGAACTTTGAGCCTTAAAGCTACAGCAGGACTATGCATCTCTATTGCCATTTTCTAAGAAGAAAACTCAGCTTCACCACTGACAGGATGAAGTCTCACATTGTAAGAGGTAGAACTTAAACAGGCCAATATGACTCCAAAACACAGGCATTCTGCATATGCTTTGCTGAGGTCAAGATAAGGGATGTTAGGAAGATGCCATTTTGGGAATTGGAGAGCCAAGAATTGAATTTAACCCTATCTGGCCTTTGTCCAACCATATGGAATATAATCTCTAAGCCCTTAAACTTGCATGCCAGAGAGTGTTCTGTTTGCCTGGGGGTGTGGGCCCTTCCAGAGAAGCTAATAATGTGATTTAGGCACGGGTCTTTGGGTCAGGAAGAATCAGTTTAACCTCCTGAGGGGTTGCGGGCTGAGAGCAGTTAGGTGGGTATTCATCTGTACTACGGGATGGAGACCCAGAAAAATATTACGATAAAGCCTCAGGTGATCATCTTGGTTAGCAATAGTTTATGTCTGTTGTTATACATTGGTGCCCAGAAATAAACTCTGTGACTCTGTGGAAGAGGGCATGGGAATCTGCACTGTAGAACGTTTTGGGGCTCAGCAACATTTGCCTTTTCTCCTATCTGATTTTAATTAATAGCCTTTCCATGTCATAAAGCCCAGTCTGAATATACCAACTTTCAAGGATTTTGAGACTTCTGCTAGTAAACTCGAAAAACTGCAGGCATGTGGTCTTGGAAATCCACTAACTTGTAACTGGTGTCACAGTCTGCAGACTGTGCTCGCTCACTCCTACCACTGGCAACTTCAGTGTCTTGGAATGTGATAGTCTCTTCTCTCCTTGTCTGAGTAACAAGCCCTGGAATGAGCCGTCACTACACTTCTGGGATAGAAGGCCAGGGACTTAGCCTGGGACAATGACAATCAGGCCATATCTTGGAATAAATAGGTCACTAACGAAGTGAGCTGTAGTCCCTCATCCTGATCCTGTCTTTATTTGCTGAATATTTTGGGAAGGATAGAGTTAACTCTGCCTTGGCCCCAATTTGTATATCTGTGACGTGTAAATGTTGAATTAAATTGTGATTAAGTCCCTTAAAGATTCAGATTTTATAGGATCTCATGGTCTGGCAGCATGCAATAAAATGCTTTGGAGGCTTGTAATGAAAGGAAAACATTGGTTTTTCTGTTTCTGGATACTGTTGCTGGGCTGGGCAGTTGATAAACAGAATATATCTGTTTATCACACAGTATGCATCTGTACATGTTTTACACCTTTCAAAGCACTATCACTTAAAAGTTTTGAATCATAATTTGAAGTCACGTTGCTGGCACTGCCTATTGTGGATTCACCTTTCACAGCTCAGAGAAGGTGAAGTATGCAGCCGGTCTGGCAGCCACAGACTGTATGTAGGGCCAGGGCTATACCTCTGTCTGTGCTCGAAATGTCAACACTCTCTGACCTGCTATCTTTCTTCTCTGTTATCCCACATAGGGAAATATTTGTCTTCTTATTGTATAGATGAGGAATCTGAAGCAAATAAAAAATGAAGTCATTAGCCCAGGCCACCCACCCAGGAAGGAAATGAATCCTTTGGCGTTCACAAGCACCTTTCCCCATTTGATGCAGCTATCAGCCATGCATACCAGGCACAGAGAGAATAAAGCTGTTGTATATGCTTAAGCCTGAAGTAGGCAAAACTGCTAAACAGTTCCCAAAAGATTAAATACCAATAGTCCATAAATATATGAAAAAATGTTCAGTATCACCAGGTAAGATAGTTGCATACCTTTAATCCCAGCACACAATTTACAGAGACTGAAGACCTCTGTGAGATCAAGGCCAGCCTGGGATGGTCTATATCCTGAATTCCAGGTCAGGTGGGGCTATAGTGAGACCCTTTCTCAAAAACAAAACAAAATGAAGCAAAATAAACAGACAAACAAGACTAGAAAAAACCAAACCAAACCAAATCAAACCAAACAAAAAGAGAGGCATTTAACATCTTTTCCCACCAGGGAAATGGGAATCAAGTTTACATTGAATTCCGTCTGGCAGCAGTTAGAATAGCTATCATCAAGAAATCAACAGAAGCCGATGAGGATGCAGAAAAAAGGAAGCCTTTCTGCATTGTTGGCATGAAGATGAATTAGTGAAGACACTATGGAATTTGGTACAGGAGTTCACCAAAAGCTTAATATGGAACTGAAGGACTCAACCAAACTATTCTTTGTTAGATACTTGAGGCAATCTAAATGAGCACAATAGAGAGATGCTTGCATATCCAGCTTAACCTGCACTTTTTACAAGTGCCAAGTTATGGACTAAAACTAGGTATGGATAAAGAAAGTGTCACAACCCACTGGAATGCTATTCAGCCACTGAAAAATAAATCATATTATTTAGAAAATGGATGGAACTCTACATGGACATCTTAGACAAAAATGAGCCAGGGCCAGGAAAACAAACATTACACATCCCATATTTTCTCTTACACGTGGAATCTAGACTTAGCAATAACAGAAGCAGCAACCATAAAACCACTTGAAATTAGAGGTGAGACTACTTGGGAATGAAAACTGGACCAGCAAAAGAAAAGAGGGAGACGGGATCAGGTAAAAGAGAGTCTAAAAGGCCAGAGTAGAGGATATATATGCATGAAAATATCATAGTGAAGACAGCTGCTTTGTGCAATGAATACATGTTCATAATAGTTAAAGATCTAAGTTTCCAGTTTAGAATTAGAAAAGACCAAATTAAATCCACAGTAATAAAAGGAAAAAGAAAATAAAGAAAAATACAGAAATCAATGGCACACTGATAGATGCAAAAGATATATACTCACACTAAAAGATGCTTCTTTGAAAAGATCAATGAGTTTCGTAAAGCACTCCTTGATTGTTCAAGAAGATACAGGAAACAAATCACCATCATCACCAAGTACGACAGATCCTATAGTAAGGGAAGAATGATAAACGAAAGCTATAGACTTTATGGCAATAAATTAGACAGCTGACACTGGAAAAAGTTGATACTAAAAGACGAATAACCTTATGTCAGTTAAAAACAAAAAAGTATTGCCCAGTAATAAAGGTATTCCTGCTAAGTCTTAGGACCTGAGTTCAATCCTTAGGGCCCACATGACGGAAGGAGAGAACCAATTCTTGCAAGTTTTCCACTGATCTCAACACAGTTACCATGGCATGTGTGCCCTCCTCCCAATAAATAAGTAAATGTAATAAAGAAATTTAAAAATTATCCTTAGGAAGAACTAGGTACAGATGGCCTCACTGGTGGGTTCCATGAAACATTCAAAGTAAAGACCAGTCTTACACAAAGTCCTTTTGGAAATAGAGATGGGAGCCCTCATAAAATTATTTTATAAGCCCATTATTATCAAATACATGAAAAGGAAATTATGTATCAACATCCCTCATGAACGTAGTCTAAAAAAATCCTACAAAGTCAAATTCAGTAGGATATTAAAATGATAGTAGATTGTTACCAACTAGGAGTTATTGCTGAAAATCAATTAAAGGAAGTATATTTTAAAAACAAAAATGTAAAAATGTGTCTACGTGCATACAATTTAATCACGTATGCTGAAAATTCTAAACCACACTGGAACCAATAAGAGACACAAGGGTTGCAGAATTCAAGGTAAATATACAAAAGTCAATTGTATTTCTGTATTTGCAACCTGCTACTTTGCTGAATGTGTTTATCAGTTCTAGCAGTTCTCTGGTAGAGTCTTTGGACTCTTATGTAGAGAATCATGTCATCTGAAAATATGGATTTCTTTCTTCCTAATTGTCTTCACTTATTTCCTTCACTTATCTTATCGCTCTAGCTAAGCACTAGTACTTCAAGCACTATACTGAACAGGAGTGGAGACAGTAGACATCCTTGTCTTGTTCATGGTTTTAGAGGAAATCTGAGTTTTTCTTCATTAAGTATGATACCGGCTGTGAGACGGCTGTACACTGCTTTTATTATGTTTAGATAGATTTTCTATTTGCATGTTTCAGTGGAAGAATCTGGTTCCAGGGAGGTCAGGAAAGTAAGGAACCATGGAAGAAAGGCATGTTCAGAGGGGAGACAGAATTCAGTGATATAAAGAGAGAAAGGAAACTGAGCAATGGAGTAGGAAGAGTTAAATGAGGGTGGGGAACGGGAGGGTAGGGCAGAGGAGGGGGGGTGACTGACCTTTAAGATCTTTTGAACCAGTCATATGTAAACTCAATACAATAGAAGCTTCTTATAGATCACTACAGGGAAACAGTCTTTCTAGACAGCAGGGCAGTTATTCACATGAATTAATACAGTTGTGACAGCATGCACAAGACTTGTGTTAGCTCAAGCCAGACACATTCCTAGCATTAAGGGGTGTGTGTGTGTGCGTGTGTGTGTGTGTGTGTGTGTGTATAACATAAAGAGTTATAATTACCCTATAATGTGGGAGGATGCCCCTACCAGACACCATAAGCTAGAAAATTAAAGGTCCAATGCTGAGAATGGACTCCCTCTTTTGAAGCAGTTGGTTGGGGTCCAACAAACCTTCAAAAATACTGGCTATTGCCTTTTGCTCTTGGTTACCTCCCAGAACTTGATGGTAAAGTCCTATTTCTGGAGACACTATACATAAGTCATAGAACAAACAAGAAGAAATCAAGCTGACCTCAAAGCTTCTTCTTTACTGGCTAGCCTACATAGTGCTGGAAGACAGTATGTAAGCTACTAAAACAGAAAATTAATCATCAGCCTTGGCCATCTGTGAACTCTGTGAGCTATAACAACAACTGGCTTGGCAAGATATACCCACTGCTGCAATAGTGGATGAATATTACGTGAGTAACCAACCACTTTCTGATTGGTCTTATGGTCTGTTTAACAGGATGGACCTTCTTCTTGGCACTGATATCAGGCCCAAGAACCTATGGCTAGACAGGTCACAGGCCACAGGGGAGAACGAATTACTATTATTCTGCTAAACGGACATAGTATTAAACCAATCCCTAATGATTTATTGCTATACCCTATGTGCATCTCTCTACTCTCATCAGAGAAGGTTCTTCTTGCAGCAGATGACAATACAGAGAATCACAACTGGCTAACATACAGAGGATAAAAGACTGTAGAGTGCTTATTCCTGAATGGGATACCAATATCAAAACCTTGCCTCCCAAGGTTCAGGGATCGTTACTAAAGAGGGAGCAGAAAAACTTTAAGAGCCAGATGGTAGATCACTGGATGGAAACAGTCCTTCTAGACAGCAGGGCAGTTAGTCACATGAATTAATAGCAGTTGTGACAGCATGCACAAGACTTGTGTTAACTCAAGCCAGCCACATTCCCAGTATTAAGTCAGGGGGAGGTGGAGGTGGCTAAGAAGTCCCAACCCTAGATGAGAAGCTATTGGCAACTAATAGATGCTGAGAGAGGGAGAGTTTTCTTTAAGGGTGTGACACTGGGTAGGTTGACTGGGCTCTAGCAATGGATCCACACCAAAGGGCATTTGGTAATGCAGGAGACTTTGCAGGGCTTAGAAAATACTAATAATATAGGTTACCAAATCATGGAGGCACTAAGGGTGGGTTTCAGATAGGGAAGGGGGTCTGAATTTGACTAAAACACACTATAGGAAATTCTCAAAAATTCTTTTTAAAAAGGTACATGTTAACTGGACACAGGGAAAGGTAGGTTTTCCAAGTAATGGACTGGGTGTCTGTGTGAAAAAAACGAACCCTGACATCTATATTAGTGTAGACACAAAATCTAATCTGAACTGAGTCATAGACTAAAGTCTGTGATCTAAAACAATAATAATGAGAATGTTCCGGAAGAACATTGTGGTCTGGAGTTATGTAAAAGTTTTCTATGTAGAACATTAAAAGTGCTAATTATCAAAGAATAATTCATGAGCCGATTACAGTAAAATTAATATCTTTGTGTTTAATGAAAACCAAAAGATAAGCCTTACTTGTATAGGAAATATTTGCAAAATATTCCTGACAACATTATATTCCAAATATACAAACAGCTCTTAAAATTCTATTATTTAACAAGAGAATCAATGTAATTTAGAATGTTGGTGAAATATTTGAATAAGACCTTCAGAAAAGAAAATAAAGTGAACGGTCAATAAGAATATGAAATGTTTAACATCATTAAGTAACAAAGAAATTCAAATTAAAGCCACTTACACATGCACACAAAGTTGGCTAAAATTACAGAGCGATATTATCAAGTGTTGGGAAATAATTCAGGATAACTAGACCAGACGCTTATATATCATGGCGCTAATGCAAAATAAAACAATTTTTTTTTCATAAAGCTAAACATGCATTTAACATACAGTTAATCAGTCCCACCTGTAATACTTAAGAGAAAAGATGTATTATGCTTGCACAAACATTGGAGTGTGCTTATTCAGAGCAACATTTTCCATAGTAGTATAACTCTGGAGACTTTCAGAGTGGCTATTGAATAGACGAATATTCACATAGAAAAAGGTTGTTATGTATTTATACTATGGACTGCGACTACTAAGAAAAGAGCTACTGAAATATTCAACACTGTGAATCCATCTACAGAGATTATGCTGATTAAAAAAATCAAACACACATAAAAATTACATCCCAAGTAGGCTTATATGCATGTCTAGAAAAGGCAAATCTCTAGTGGTGGAAGGGAGATGCATGGTTTATAATATCCGTGGATAAGGGGGAATGGTAACTGCAGGGGGTCTAAGAAATATTTCTCAGTGACAGAAATTCCCATCTTCTTGTGATAGTGCTTATTGACCCTTACACAAGTGTTAAAACTCATATTATCCCCCTAAAATAAACAAAAATATGAGTGGGGTGAATTCGATAAGGCACACATTCATGTATTAAATTCTCAAGCAATAAATTAAAAATCAAATATATTAAAGTAAATCTCTGTTATACTCATATTATATCTCATTATAATGGGTTATTCAACTCTAATATGATAAACTTTGGAGGTTTATCAAAGATGGGAAGGCTCATATTGGAAATTCAGAGACCAGCATTGTATCTGATTTTATACTACTACACCGAATTGTGCAGGGCACACTCAGGCAGGCATACAGAGGTGAACACCTGTTTAAGTAATACAGGTGATTCCTTCTGCCATCCCTTCTGCTCCCAAAGCAGATGCCCTGGAGAAGGCACAGGCCAAAGATATGACCAGCCACAATCCCTTCAACTCTCAATTCCCTCAGCCCACTGAAAGCTATTCCTATTTTTGTAGTCCCCCATTTGACAATATCGTCCCCAGAGGCAATCCAGCCATAACTGTCCAAGGGTGTAGCAAACAAAGTCATGCACATACTGTGTTAGTCAACTTAAAAAGCTTTCGAAGGTAATTTGGACCCAAATTGATTTTTTTTTAGGGCCAGTTGTCAAAACTAATCATATATGTATTGTGACTTTCTGAACTACAGGAGAACCCTAAATCTGCATAGTTTGTAAACTGTGTTAGGGCACCTTTAGTGGAGAAGTTGCTACTTGACAAACATTTCATTTCATTACTGACTCCTGAACTGTCAGTTTTCCCATTGTGGGGTCATCTTGTTATGACCTCCATGCATTGGCCCTGGTTCTACTTTGTAAAGTCACACTGGAAAATTATACCTTTCCCTGAGGGTTCTTTTTACATAAGTCTGAAGGGTTATTGGGTTTCTTTCTTACATTAAATAATACTACCACTGACTGACTTTTTTCTTCCCCTCTGTGATTAGTGCAGAAATGGCCTCCACCCAAAAGAAGTGCTGGATTAGGCAGTATACTTTGGTGCCACCTGTTTTCAGGTCACGTAACTTTATGGCAAAGTATGGAAAGTTCCAGAGCACTAAGATCTTATAAGCTTCTTATACTGTTTATACATCTCCAAATTTAGTTCTCCTAAAACAAAGATCAGTCTTTGGAGCTTTGATTGATCTCTATCCCCAACTTTCAGTCACTCAACTTTGGGAAATGTACCACCCCTTTACAGCTTTCAGCTACCTTGACTCTCATCTCAGTGGGATGTTTTAAGCTCACAGAGTAGAAATGGCTTCACAGTCCCCACTCCCCTTCCGTTAGGGACGTACTCAGCATAGAGGAATGATCGTTAAGATGTATATTTATTCTGCAGACAGCCTCTGCTTTCTACAATAGTGGACTGAGCCCTCTCCCAGGCTTGTGCAAACAGCTCTCCTGGAAGCAGTCACGCTCCATGAACTGTTCCCAAGTAAGCACATCACCAGCTGTCAGCCTCCAAACACTCTTTTACCCTGAAGAGCAAGGAAAGAAAGACAAATAGCTCTAAAGAAATGCTTCTGCAAACTTAGCAAACAGAACGGCTATGTAGAGTGGTCTGAACCCTCTCTCTGTGTTAATGCCATTAGTCAGTATATTTAGCTTCCAAAGAGAGGATGGGTACAGCCTCTGGGGGACCCTTCTATTCCATGTGTGAGAAATAAACTGGACTAGAGGACAGAGAAGTGGTTGCTGATCCTGACTGCCTTGTGTTACCTTTCAATGATGGTTTCTAACAGTTTCTTCTTGTATAGGAATGTGCTAGAGGTGATGGTTAACCAGTGTGCCATTTGTCTTTGAAGCTTTTAAAGTTTTTTTCTATTCCTATATAGCCTGAGTATCTTACTGTTGCTATAAGCAGGTAGAAGTAGATGATACTGGGGCTGGGGAGATGGCTCAGTAAAGTGCTTGACATGCAAGCATATCGATCTTGAGTTAAAATTCTTGACACTCACTAAACATTGGCTCATTTATAATCTCAACTCTGCCTTGGGAAGGAGACAGGCTGATCCCTGGAGTTCACTGGCAAGTCAGTCTGGCAGAATCAGTGAGCTCTAGGTTCAGTGAGAGACCATCTCAAAAAATCATGTCTAGACTGACTGAAGAAGATACCTGATGTTGACCACTGGTTTCCATATGCATGTGCACCCACGGGCACAAATGCACATTCACACATGTACACACATACATACACACAAGGTGGTGGTGATCTTAGCTGCATTTTAGTCTGATAAAACACTATTCTGCAGAAGATAAGAGAGTAGCTCAGGATAATATTAGAGACAGATGTGATGTCTCAGATCTATCTGCTATCTTAATTGATAGCTCAGGGGGTCTTTCCATAAGCTATTTTCTATAGACCATTATTATCTTCATCTAGATAATTATTATTTTAAAAACTATTAAGCACTTCTTAAGTTCTAGGCTTTGGGCTAAGTACTTTACAAATACTGTTTACATACTGAATCATTATAATAATCATGTACAGGAGAAACACAGCTATAAACACAAAGTCTCCAACAGATCAGATAACTTCTCTGGGTTATCTTTTTCAATTCATGATGGACTAATACGCAATCTTTCGTAGCTGATGTCCTCTCTGACTCCTGGTTTAATAGGGGTTAATGCTGTCTACTCCTGGTACCGGGAGGGCCAGCTAGCATCAGAGTTATTGTGTGAGAGGAAAGGACAGCATCTTGAGATGTGTGTGGTGACCATCCTTCCCTCATCCTAGTAAATTGCAGGGCTGGGATTAAAATCCAGGCCTGTGCATTTCTAGGCTGAAGGTGTAAGCATAACGCTACACTGCACACCAATGATATTCCTCCGAAGTCATTACCCAGACCTTTCATCACCTGCATAAATGCAATAGGACTTCATGGCAAACACATTTCGTTTACGAAAATAAAGGCTGGCAAGTTTTTGGAACGCTTCTGAAGTCCCACAGGGATGTCTTTTTCATGCCAGAAGTATAAGAAGGAGTGAAGGCTGGCTGGTGACAAAAAGGCAAGAGCTATTTCAGTCATTCACTTACGATTCACTTGTTCAGTGTCGGGACGTCGTAGTTCATTTGTGGAGGAGGAAGATCCCTTCTGTGCCATCCTAAACTCAAGCATAGCCAGTGCAAATAAGTAGCAGTGGTTACTTTTTGGAAGTGGAAAGCTGCGTGGAGTGGTGGACGGCCTGTACGGGTGCTCAGGGAAAGGAGGGAGGGAAGTGGTTTGCTGGGGAGTTGGGGTCTCTTGGGACTTCTTGGATTTTTGTATCTGGCTGAGTTCACTGCAGACATTCTGAGCACTTTGGCTAATGATCTGAGGGTGACCAAAAGGTATGATGACATAAGTTTTAATGGATTTAAAAAAAAATCTATATTTTGACAGTAGTTCTCAAGGCAATTCCTAGGAAGGCAGAGCTTGAAGTCATTACCTCTAGATATTTCTAGCTGAAGCAGGAAGAAATGGAAGATTCAGTTATAATTGTGGTACTGGTAGAAATCCAGTATGTGCCACGAGCTTCCTGTATGTGCTAAACGCTTACACGGAATTTAAGTGAATCATCATCCCAAGCCTGTGGGGCGGGCACTGTACTCTCCCCCATTTTATAAATGATAGAACTAAAGCTGATACTCCAAATTTTAATTAGGGGAGCTTCTTTTGCAATGAATGGCAGTGAAGGCATAGACTCCTGGCTGCTCAAAGTATTTAGAGCAAAAGATGGTTGATGCTCAGTTCTAAACAGGATCTCTCTCTCTCTTTATATATCTATATCTATGTATATCTATATCTTTGTATCTATATCTTTATATCTCTATCTCTTTAAGGCCCAGAGAATGTCCCAGAACAGGAGGCACAAAGGATGTAAGAGCTTCAAGACAGCGAGAAGGGCTGTGAAATTCTATCATCTGGTTTTTACACAGACATTGCCACTGTGAACTCACTGCAGCTGTGATTGCCTGGGTCTGTCAGCAACCAGTCATGGACTGGGGAGGGGTTCATGGGGCCTCACCCTTCCCTGCTGAACTATCAGCTCCTGATGGATTCTTGGGGAGGTGCAGTCATTGTCTTCCATTATGTACACCCTGGTGAGCCTTCTAGAATCCACTGGGTAGTTCTATATCCCTGGTCATACAGATGGCTCAGGTTAAATTCAATTGCTCACACAACAGAAAGATATGAATATGGGGAAGAAACCTGTAAGGCAGAGGGGTATTCACAATCCTAAGAAGAGTCAAGGATGGATGAACTAGGATGCAGATAGCCCATGTTGTGCAGTGCCCATGGAGGTCAAAACAGGGCATTGGATTCCCTGAAACTGGAGTTATGGAAGGTTGTTAACTGCCATGTGGGTGCTGGGAACTGAAACTGGGTCCTCTACAAAAGAAGCCAGCACTCCTTACCTCTGAGCCATCTCTCCAGCCCCAGAGTTACAACTCTTAACACTCATGGTCACAAGGAATGTGGACTTTAAGCAGTCAAGCAGTTATGACTGGAGAAAGTGAGCAGGAGAAAGACAATTTCAAAGTCAAACGTGAAAATCAATGGAGCCCGTTAGTAAGAGAAAGACTGCCTGGGTGAGTCAGGCTCTGTAGCCAAGACATTTGACATGCATTTTCATTTTTCTTCCAGCTTTACAGCTGTGGAAAGAGGAAAGAGTTGGAAGGAACAGGAGATGAGCAGAGATCAAGATGGTTAAGCTAAATACTTCAGCAACTGACTGGAGGTCAGGTAGAGAGACAGAAAGAACAACTATGACCTGGGACCCCACCTAAGCACAGGCAGCCTGCCGAAGGTCAGGGTTAGTAGTACAAAAGAAAAAAAATGAGTTCAACTTTTCATTTAAATAACCTAAAGTATCTCAGCAAATCACAGGACTGAGTGATACCTCCGGAGCCATCTCATTCTGTGTTCTTAGCTAAGGTCGTTTGAAGATATTTTTAAAAGATTATTTTTATTTTTATGTGCATGAATGTATTACCTGCATATATGTAAATGCACCTGTGTTGTGCAATGCCCATGGAGGTCAGAAGAGGGCATTGATTCCTCTGGAAGTGGAGTTATAGATGGTGGTTAGCTGCCTTGTAGGTGCTGGGAACTGAACCCAAGTCTTTTGCAAGAGCAGTCATTGCTCTGAAGTGCCAAGCCATTTTTCTAGCCCCTTGAAGATATTTTTGATCATCACCAATGGTGTGTGTATTTTGTGTGAGTGACATGTGAGCAGAGACTAGGAATGTTCCTGATCACCCTACAATGCACCCTACAGTGTGTGGGACAGACCCACAACAAATGGTTGCCCAAGAAGCATTGGCAAAATTGAGAAACTGACTGGTTCAGTTCTCCAGATGTTTACATTTACCATCCATGTTTTATTAAAAAGTTATATCTTACCGGAAGCCCAAGATTACTGTCCTTGTCCTCCAGTTTCCCTACCTCTGAATGTTGTCTTTCCTCCTTGGCCTCATGGCGCAGCCCTCTGCTTTTCCCATGGATTGCAGACAAGGATGTGTCTACCCTGCCAGACCAGAACTTGCTGACTAGGTTCCCAGAGCCAATCATTTCCTGAATTTGCTGCCCTAGCAGCCCCACATGGTAGGCATAGGTCCCCTTCTTTCGGGCACTACAGGTCTACTGTTGTCTCTATAAAAGTAATGAAGTTTGGACCTGGTCTTCTTTACCACACAAAAGACCAGACATATTATCCCCCAATTTTGTGAGGACTGTGTAGGATATTTTGACTGAGAATTTAAGCTTTGAAGCAAATGTGACTTTCTTTGAAAGATCCTGTGAAGTAATTTAATGACAAGTAAGCTAAGACTGAGGTTCAATGACAGGTCTATGTGACTGTCAACTGGGACTGACATATCATATGTGTGAAGTCCTTTTGGACAACAAAGTCAGACAATGATTTAAAATATGATCCAGAATCACAAGCCACCCAGTGATTCTGTTTCTGGCTGCTTCTCTTGTGAGCACTGAAGACATGGATGATCAGAGACCGGGGTGTGCAGCTGAGCCGTGGGATGGGGAGGCCAGAGGCTTGCGCTTGATTGGTAACCATATTGAGAGTTGTAACCTTGAGCAGATAACTTCTTAGTGCCCCAGATTCCTTGTGGGAGTGCCATAAAGCTGAGTCACCTTAGGGAAGGTCTTAGAATAAAAACTCTTGGCACAGGGCAAATGCCCAGCAAGGCTTAGCTGTTGCTGTTATTACCGCCCTCATCATCATTGCACTTCTGGAGCACACAACGGACACCAGCTGATTCTATTTTATATGCTTGCATTCTGGAGAAGACTTCATTATTTTCAAAAAGGTTTTCTGCTAAAAATAAATATGAAAAACCACTGGGCAGCCTCATTTTCACATCCAGAGCTTTTAAGACTAAATGACACCTAGTATTAAAGCCAGATTTCTTTTATTCTGAGGGAGGAATCAAAACTGTCACATGATGGAGGGAGGAGAGTGCTCCATGCTGCAGCTTCAGGCCGACAGATGCAGAGCTGAGGAAGAAACTTGGGTCTTCGCTGCTCGTCTTCACAGACGTCTACCACATCTCCTGGGAATCCATGTTCACCCTCACAGTCCTTCACTGGTGTTTTTAAAGATACCATTCAACACGAGTGGGTAGGTATACTGTGTCCCCACTTGTGAGGTTTGGTTGGTGGAAGGATTTTTAGAATTGTTTCAGAAACATTTACTGAAGAATGCATAATGTATAGACTTAGTGATCATATGCTGGGCTTTGTCACAAAATCTTTGTGACTTTGGCTAGCTATTGAACATGTTGCTCACGACCCAGAAAGAGTATGCTGTTCAGCTAAGGTCATGGAGATGATGTCAAAGCAAGGATAAGAGCCTAAGATCAAGGTTTACAAAGTTGTAGCCTGCAGGCTGGACCCAATTTTCAGATGAACTTGACCTTTGGCTGCCAGGTACTGGAAAAAAAAAGTATTTGATTTAGCCACCCCTAAGCAAAGGAATCAAGAGATTTTTACCTAAGGCTTTATATGGAATCTGTTTTTCCCTCAGTGCAATAGGGGTGATTATAACATCTAACCTCTATGTAATGAGGCCTGACTGTGCAGACAACATGGAAGATCTTAGTACAATGCCTCACACATAGAACTTGTCCAGTGAACACTGGAGACTGGCTGTTGTCATCGGTAGTATCAAAACCAGAACCCAGGCTTTTTCTCCGCTCTAATGTTCTCTTTCCCAGACTCTCCTTCCTTCACATCTTTGCATTCAGAAGCTTGCTTTTAACTCTTATGCTAAACAGGCTTACATAGAGAGGAGCTCCTGTAAGGGGTTAAGCCTAAGGAAAGAAATTACTCAACATTAGTGTGGATTAGGCATTCTCCAGCAGCTTGAAATTGATCCACTTAAATAAGCCTCAGAACAACCAGATGGTGTCGCTCAATTTCCCAATTTGTATGTCTAGTTGCTTACTCTAATTTGTTAGCATTCCCAGTGTGAGCTTGGTACCCCCTACATCTGAACATTTCCTACCATGCTCTCGGAGGTGATTAAGACCAATCTCATGCCCCATTAGGAAACTGTGGCCCAGGGAGAGAAGGTGAATTGCCCAAGGTCACACAGCAAGTGACCAGCCTGGGATTTTTAACCTAAGGCTTTCTACAGTGATGACAAATTGGCTACTTATAGCTCAATATTGTTTTCTGATGGAATTAGTTTAGCTGGTACTATACTTTGGAGGAAAGCATAGCTGCTTAAGTTTTAAATGAGATAGAGAGATTTTAACTTAGAAATCTGGATTCTTCCTTCTTACCAGATCTGGTATCCCTGGGTATCATTCTTATCAGGTAATGAAAGCCAGAGCAAAGTGGCCTTTGCTCTGACTAAAGGCATGCATTCCAGGCCACTGTGGTGCCTGCAATCCCATCAGGCCAAGGGACAATCAGCATTTCCTTATCCCCAAACCTCATAGGTTAACTTGTCTTTCCTTTGGGTGTTTCAGCTCATGACTCTGAATTCTAGAGTTGTGCTTTCTCAGCTTCTCCTTTGTTGGACTGAGTTACCCAGAGAGAAGCCCTGCAAACCACCTCATGTGAGGAGACGTGACCTGTGTCATGTCCAGAAGTCCTAACTCTCAGTAGCTGTGAATGTGATCTTATTTGGTAAGAGGACTTTGCAGATATAATCAAGATAGAATGAAATCACCTTGGATTGGGGTGGACTCTAATCCAGAGTAATGTAACTTTAGAAAGAGAGCATAGACGGATATAGACCCAGGAGAAACATGGCCCTACAAAGACAGAGGCAGGATAGGAGCGATGCTGTCACCAGTCAAGACCACTGGGGCTACCACGGCTGGAACAGGAAGACTCAGTCACTAGAGTCACTGGAGTGAGCCGAGTTCCACGGACCCCTTGCTTTCTGATTTCCAGCCTGCAGAGCCCAATATATTTCTGCTGTTTAGGACATCTAGTTTGTGGTGCGTCTACATAAATGCTACAAAAGGATCACTCTCATATACCTTTTTCATGTGAGTGCACACACACGTGTGCCATGCATGTGTGTGAGTGTGGAGGTCTGAGGTCAACATCAAGGGTCTTCCTCAGTCACTTTCCACCTTATATTTTTGAGGCAGGGTCTCTCCCTTGTCCCTGGAGCTTGTTGATTTGGCTAGGCTGACTGGCCAGCTATGGAGCCCCAGGGTTCCTTCAGTCTCTCTCCCCAGTGGCAAGATCCTAAGTACACACCACTGTGGCCATTTATTTTGACACGGGTTCTGGGGACCTCTCGAGACCTTTACCTACTTCCTTTGTCTTCCTGTTTCACCCTCCTCTTTCATCCACCTTCTAGCACATTCTACCACCTCTCTCTCTCTCTCTCTCTGCCTCAAGTCTGCTATGGCTCCCAGCATGAAAGGGTTGCCCCAACCTCTTAGCATGTTTTCTAAGTAAGGAGGGAGCAGAGAGGAACAGCTATCTGCAGGTGTTGATGTGGCTTGCGGCTGGCCGGCACAGCCACCAGGCTGCCTGCTGGGAACAGCTGCAAGTGCCCCACATCTGCAGTGCGGATCTCAGCAATATCATCTCTGGAAGCTGTGAGAACAATGAGCTTGCCCAGGCCTTCCTTCATGTGAATTGGCCTCGACACCGACTCTGCCTCTCTGCCCTCTTGAAATCGACTTTAGCAGCTTAGCATTCAGCACA
Organism: Eospalax fontanierii; assembly: GCA_035773235.1. Taxonomy (NCBI): domain Eukaryota; kingdom Metazoa; phylum Chordata; class Mammalia; order Rodentia; family Spalacidae; genus Eospalax; species Eospalax fontanierii. The sequence goes on from CM069546.1 coordinate 16,286,335, forward strand.
GCCCTGGCTGGCAATGTGTAGACAGGCTGGATGCTCCCTACAAAGCAGGGCGCTGACAGCATTTTTTTTTTTCTTTTCCTTTCCTCATTGCTTAATCCGTCCACTTCCTGATACTAATGGATTTTTAAATGAGCCTCGGACAATTGATAGCATTTCCCAATTAAAACCAAATACCCTCCATCCACCCTTCACACAGTCACTGACAATGAAAAAAGTTCTGAGAGCACAGCTTAAGCCGAGAGCTCTCTGGTTCTCCTGCCTTCTACCCTCTGCCTACAGAGAAGGCTGTCTGCTCTTACTGGGCCTGGCTCCTGCAGAGGTGCTCCGATAAACAAGAGAAACTTTTAGGTGCTACCCGAGTGCCGTGGCCTGAGATTTCTGAGTGCTCACAGGACCAGAGTCAGACAGAGGATTTCTTTCGATGTTTTCTGAGCTATGTTCCCATTTCTTAGCCATAAAATTCCAGGACCGAGGGAGGATTATTTCACAGCCATGGTGATTGACAGGAAATCTGAGGGAGGGAGGACCACAGGAGGGAGAAGCAATCTTCTTATTTCGATGACTAGAAGTAAAATACACTGCCTAGTGAGTGCCTACTCTATGCTAGACCTTGCATTTGGACCCTTGCATAAATGAGCTCTAATCCTCATCGAATCATTTGTTTAACAGCAGAGGAAACAGATCCTTTCAAAAGATGAATGATTTATCCAGGTAAATGCTAGAGATGAATCTGAGTATGAATCCATATTCAGGTTCTTTGTGGAGCGGACAGAAATCAGGGCCTGTATTCAAGGCTGATTTAGGGGGAGGACATATTGGGAGTACTGAGGTGAATTTATTCATTTAATGTCTTATATCTGAGAAGAAACACTTGGCAGCTCCATAGTGCATACAGAATTCAGTTCTCTCAGACATCAATATCCTCCACAGGAGAATGAAGGGTGCTCTGAGGAAATCTCTCCCGGGTGGGTCTCGACACACAGCAGGGTACCAGCGAGAAGGAAGTGGGCCTAGTTTCTACTTTCTGTAGTCCGCCTGCCCCTTCAATGCATGATACTAAACCACATTTCACGCCTCTTTCCAAACCTTTATTTTACCAGTTCCTCCTTACTATCTTCCAGGTGAGACCTACTGTTGGCATGATTGTCCCTCTAATACAGAGGACATGCATGTTCATGTGTGTAGGTCAGAAGCGGATGTCCAGTGTCTTCCTTACTCATTCTTCATTGTGTTGTTTGATACAAAGTCTTTCACTGGCTCTGGAGCACACTGCTCTATTTAGCCTGAGTGTCGAGCGAGCCCCAAGGATGTGCCTATCTTTCCTCTCTAGCCCTGACATGACAGGTGGGTGCTGAGGATTCAAACTCAGAATCTCATACTTGTTTTTCCCAGTAATCACTGATGGTTCTAGAGTCTCTAAATGGCTAGAATTCTTTCACATTACTCCAGCCTTGCGACCGCCAGTCTTGCCTAACCTATCACTCGCACTTGGCTCTAAAGGGTTCCGTTCAGTCCTGTTTGATTCCAGAACCATCCTTCCACTGTGGCTGTGACTTTGCCATGACCCTGCTTCTAACACTTGAATGACTCCTGATTAATTTCTAGATATAGTTCACATCCCAAATGTGGCTTAGTGGGGCAACACTCAGTTTACCCCGGCAAATGTGCTGGTTGAGCTCCCTACCACTGTAAGCCTGCCCACATTCCATTCCCGCCACAATGAGCTCCCAGCGCCCCACCTACCCCAGGCTATCCTACTACAGCCTGTGTGCACTGAATTCTCTTACCCGGTAGGCCCTGGACATGACACCTGGCTTCCCTCACACGATGTTCAGAAGCCAGCTTCGACAATTCTCTGTGAAATCTCCTTCTACAGATCTCTGCAAGCATCTCTGGCACTGCTCCGGCCACCTGGCCCCATCCCCCCCTACGGTCCCATTCTATGTACTGGTCCCTCTAATCATAACTGCTTGCTTACCTGTCTTTCTCTTCCAGACCCAGAGCTCTAAGAGGCCACAGCATACACATTATCAAGTGGAGCACCCGGAGTGTGGTAAACACTCACTAAAGATTTATTCCTTTCTTTTCCTGCCTTCAGTTTCCTCAGCTCTGACCACACAGCCACAATTAGTTCATCTCAAACATGTCCTTTGGGTCCCGGACTCATGCTTTCTCTTTGTCCTCCTGAATGTCCTTCTTTCTGTTCTTACACGGTGTTTCAGCCTCATGCCATGAACTGTCTCTTGGAAATATCTGACAAGACCCAGAAGAGCACAGTGTTATTTTTTTCCTCCCTCAAATCTTCCATAGTGACAGGATGAACTAAGCACGTAGTGGATCTCAGTTGCCATGGTAACCGATAATGGTCTAGTCCTTTCATTTTCTTTTGTAGAGGAAAATATGTCCCTTTTCCTATAGCTAGCAAGAGATGAGAATTTATTCTTCTACCCACAAGCCTCCTCACAGTGCAACGGACTCAATCTCCATGACCTAGAGCTTTATACCATTTTGGAAAGTTTTTGGTCAACGGTCCATCTTAGTTCACACTATCACTCATAGGAGCTCCTTGCTTGCTCTGGAGTTCCACAAAGGTGCGACAGGAGGAAGTCTGAAATGGCTGACTTAAAGGTTTGGGGAGAGGAGCATATGTGCATGTATACCATGTGCAGGCGTGTATGTGTGTGATGAGGAACAACAAGGCGGGGTTATATGGTTCATGTTTTGGTCTTCGATGAACTAGGTCATGACATACAATGACTCAGGAACTTTCTAAACACAAGGTCCTTTGTATAAAGATCGGGGGACGGTTCTCTCTGGGGCTCAGGACTAGTACATAATCGTCTGACTGGCCATATGGGTATATGTGTAGAAGAGGAAGCCGTTCATGGGCATTCTTGACTCTACCTAGGGCAGCCCTATTTCCAATTCTTAAGTCAAAGGAAAAAAATAAGTTGTCACATAGGAAGGCATTTGTACATGTAAGAAAACAGAGATCTTCTAGAGCCAAGTCAGACTCCCGGGGACACGCTTCCACTCTTTGTGTGATGCAAAAGAAAAACAAATTATGACTTCGTCATTCGTACAGTTTCTAGGTTTCCCTGGAAAGCTTATGGTTTCCCAGTGCTATGAAGTGGACATGCTGGGTTACCCTGAAGTCCAGAGAGGTGATATGGCCTGCCATAGGTTACGTACGCAGATAACAAGAATCCTGGTCTTCAGATTCATAATCCAGTGACTGTGCTATATGGTTCATCACTACCAGAGCTCATGTGGAGACTTAATTCCTCAAGGAAGCAGTGCTGGGTGGTGAGGCCCTGAGCAAGGTGCTAGGGCCAGGAGGGGAGAGCTTCAGGAATACATTCATGCTGCCTTGTATAAGTCTAAGTTCTCACTCTCCTCAGAGTGGATTGGTTACCACAAGAGCAGCTGTCATCCGGCAAGGCTACCTCTTGGGTCCTCCTTGCACAGGCACTTGGTTTCCTTACACTTTTCCACTGCAAGGACCTGACAGGAAGAGAAGATGCTGCTGAGATTCCTGGAATTCTGGGACAGTGAGGTAAACTTCCATTCTTTGAAAAGTAGTTTGTCTTAAGTATTTTTTAAATAGTGGCAGACTATGCTATTATCTTACTCACTGTAGGAGAGAGCATAATTACTCTTCTGCATTCTATAGTCGCTGGCCATAAAATAAGTATTTATGATGATAGGTTCTGGGACTAGACATTTAAATGTAGGATGGTAGAGAATCTTCTGGAAGGTCCTCTACAGCCATGTTGTAAGCTGAGTTTGTTACTCCTGCTATAATCCCATTTGCTCCTTGTGGCATCATGGGTCAGTACTAATGTGATTCCCTGTTTTAAAAACAAAGAGGCTCAGGCAGCTGAACCTCCTTACCTAAGCTTGAGGCATTAATAACTCGTGGAACTGAACAGGAAGAGAACATAGAATGAATGACAGAAGGCTAAAAGAAGACTCTTACAATGAAAGATTCTTCCTACAATGCTCTGCGGCCTGTGCTAGACTTTTTCAAATAAGAACTTAATTCAATCTTGCAGTACTCCTGGGTATTTATTCTATATATGAGGAAACTGAGGTTCAAAAATATTGAATAGCAAGTAATTGGCAAAGTAAGAACAGTAGACTAGTTAAATTGAGACTGGGACATCCTGTGGTCAACTGTCTTTACATAAGGCTGTCTCCCAGATGTGGCATTAATCAGAGCAATTTAAAACATTTTTTGTTTATGCATATGCAGCTGTGTGTGTGCACACGTGTGTGTGTGTACATGTATGTTGGTGCTCTCAGGGGACAAAAGAGGGCATTGAATTCCCCAGAGCTGGAGTTACAGACAGTTGTGAGCTGCCAGAAGTGGGAGCTGGGAATCAAACTCTAGTCTTCTGAAAGAGCCAACAAGCACTCTTAACCGCTGGGCCATTTCTTCAGCACCCAAATGATCGTTCTCCTGATAAGGCTGCAAGAACACAGACACTAAGCAACACCTTCAGTGCTAGAGGAAGCCTACAAAGATGTTCTTTACTCCACACAGAGATGTAAGAATTCCAGAATTCTCAAACCAGGCTTCATTAATATCCCAGCATTCTCCATGTAATGATCAAGAGTTGTATTGGTATGAAAGGGAATGGTCATTCACAAGCAAGCATCTGTGATAGTCTGGGCAAGCTGACCTCTTGTCAGGCTTTTTTTCTCATAGGTGAGGTCAGATGGTGGAGTACTGGCAAGATGCCCTTGAATCTCACATGCCAGTTTTGATTAATTGGTAGTGGCTGTCTGGTGTGCAGGATCTTTCCAGACTCAGAGATCACCTACGTCTTGTTAACTGCTTTGACCATTGCTGGCATAGTGAGCCAGGTTGCCATCAGTTTGCCAAACCAAGACTAAAAGTAAGGAGTAGGTATTATAGTTTTTCATTTTTGTTTTCTTGCTTAGTCTGTTGCAAAATGATTTCTATTTTTAGCCTGTGTTCCCTGAGGTAATAAATTCTCATAGTCTTCATGAATCTTCATTTTCAAGCTGCAAGGAGGAGCTTTCTTAGCTAGATCCATTAGTGAAGTGCTTGCTGAACGAGCTTGCATCCCTTCTCCCTAGCCACAGAGCGGCTTCATAGACTTCAGCCATTCCAAACTTTCCTTGTATCTTTCTGTACTTTAAAGGATCTTAAGATTTTCATTCTCAACCTCTTTTTCATTCTCTCTGCATTTCTCTGAATCTTTCAAATAACTGGAGAAATAGATGGTAGGTTGATGTGAGGTTTACAGAAAGTCCTTCACTTACAATGGATCAAACGAACCATTTTTGACTTTAGGATAGTGTGAAAGCAATACCAATTCACCGTAAACTGCACTTTGAATTTTGATCTTTTCCCAGACTAGGTCTATTAGTATGATGCTGGGCAGCGGCAGTGAGGAATAGGTCTCAGGTACTCTATATAGCGCGTGCTGGGTTTCTAAGCTGAGGCATTCAGTAGGTTGGGTGAATTGAATAGATGTTTTCTTGCGTGTGAAAGTGTCTGCTTCATTGGGAAGAGAGAGCAGCTCACACAATGGCCAACAGATAGAGCAAAGATGGCACCTCACGCCTCACAAAAGACACAGATTTGCTGCTAGTAAAAATCAACTAGAAAATAGATTCCGCAGGGAAGCTTCCCATTCTCTCCTCCCATCCTCTCAGGTGGGGAGACCTGCAACCACTTTCCTGAAGGAAACTGTGGGTCACTAGGGATAGAGCCCCTTAGAGGTACCTTCCTGTGTGGGTGTTTTTTTTTTTTTTTAAATAAAGAACATTCTAGTTAGACTTTTTGAAGTCTTCATTTGTTACTTTCATTCTGAGTTCTTGCAGGGCCATCAAGCCAGAGTCACTTTGTTTGTGAGACTCTGAAAGATGCTCTCTTAGTCTTTTCATCAGGCAGGGGGAACTCAATCTTCCTGTCAGTGCGGCCTGGTCTAATAAGTGCTAGATCCAAAATGTCAATTCTGTTTGTTGCCGTAATAGCTTTCACATCTCCTCTTGAATCAAATCCATTCTGCTGGTCCAACAGTTCCAACATTGTTCGCGGAATTTTTCTCACCCCAAGTTTGAATCATATCTTCTGGCCCCAATGACATCAATTTCATCAAGAAACAGGATGGAGGGTGCATGTTCTTCAGCAATTCAAAACAGTTCACTGAGTTTGGGCCCGTCATCTAGGTACTTCCGAATTAGCTCTGGGCCAGCCACTCTCACGAAAGTATCAGAAGTTTGGTTTGCTACTGCTTTGACCAACAAGGTTTTACCCGTGCCTGGTGGATTGCAGAGAATGACCCCCTTAGGAGGCTTTATCCCCGTCTCTTCAGAATAGTCAAGCTGGGTAAGAGGAAGCTCCACCGATTCTCTAATTCCCTGAATCTGGTTGTCTATCCTCCAATGTCTACATAGGTCTCTTCAGGAGCCTCTTCCATCTTCATCACTGTGGCCAGGGGATCAATGTCATCTGCCAACACCAATGTCATGGCATGCACCTCGTGGTTGAGCAAAACTGAACAGCCAGACTCTGGAAGGTCCTTGTCCACAAATGAGGATGCTGACATAGTGTTCCGAGCCCACAAATGTAGACACAGTAGCATAGTTATCAGTGATCTTGTCCAAGCTTCCTGCTGACATTGGGGTTCTGGTTACCAGTGATCTTGTCCAAGCTTGGGATTCCCTGAGATTACCCACCTCTGATCTTTCCTCCTCTTGTTTTTATTCTAATGGTTCCATCTGTTCCTGATTTAAAAAAATTTTTTTTTTACTTTTAGTGCGTCATGCAGTGCCCATGGAGAACAGAAGAGGGAGTCAGATCCCCTGGAACTGGAGTTACAGATGGTTGTTTGCTACATGTGGTGCTGGGATTCAAACCCCAGTCTTCTGCAAGAACAGCCGGTGCTCTTAACCATTGAGCCATCTCTCCATCCCCATGATCCTGATTTCTAATGAATTCTTCCTCCACGAGAAGGAAGTCTTTGATTCTCTCTAGCTTTAGTAATTTCAAACAGCACTGATGTGAGGTGTCTCCAGGGCAGTTAGCTAGCAGCATCTGGTCCCTTTCCTTCTTCTTCATCCCACTCTAGCTGGTACGAAAAGTTCACATTTCTTTTTCTTCCAGGACCATGACCACCACACTGACTTCGACCACACTGACTTCTTCAGTCATTCTTTCAGCATTCAAATTAAATGATTTTTTTTAACTTAATCTTATGGCGAGTGTATCAGGGCATAGATCATGATAAAGAGAGAATAAGTTTAAAACTGAAAACTTTTTGTGCATGTTCATGTGTATATGTATGCTGGGGATCAAATCCAGAGCCTGGCACATACCCCTCCACTAAGCTATACTTGTGAGCCTTGGATTTTGCATTTTGGAAACTAGAAGCTTAATATCAGATGCTTGGATTGTACAAAAGCAGAATCAGTAATGTGTAAAGGGATGTGAACTTCTCATCAGATGTGTAAGCATAACGATGGAAAATCTTTTCTGGAAAACTGCGTAACAGAAATTATTTTAAAGTAGAAGCATTCAATTTGTGATGTGAAGAGTGTCTGGAGCTTCATGGAAATACTTTACAGTCAGTTGCAGGGGACAGAGTGTGCCTGATAGAGAGGGTCTGACTGAGTGCTTACTTGGTTGCAGTTTTCAAACTGTGCTTCTTAGCGCCCATGTTCTGCTTTATGAATTACATTCCTATACAAGATTTAGCGTGAACAAACCTTGAAAATCAAGCATTTAGACAAATACTGGCTTATGTAGTAGCCAGTTAAATTACTGAGTGCCTCACAGGATTATAAAGACAAAATAATTGACTCAAAAGTGTGGTAATTTGAATGAGAACCACCCTCATAGGTTCAGGTATTTGAAAACTTGGTCCTCTGTTGGTGACACTATTTGGGGAGGTTGTAGAACCTTCAGGAGGTGCAGTCTTGCTGGAGGAAGTACATCACTGGAGGTACGTTTTGAGGGTTACAGCCTCACCACACTCCCAATTCGCTCTCTTGGCTTCCTGTATGACAACATGTGACGAGCCAGCTTTCGGCTCTAGCCTCCTGCTTCCACACCTTCCTTGCCATTAGAGACTCCCCTTCCAGGACTGTAGTCCAAAATAAACGCTTTCTTCCCTAAGGTGCTTTTGGTCATGGTGTTTTCTCACAGGAATAAACAGTAACTAATGGAAACAATTCTGGACAAGTTTCTGAAAGATCAGACTTTAAAGATCAACTACTCAAACATCACCTGGAGGAACCATCATGCCTGCTTCTAGAATACCTGCCACGAGTGGAACTCAGCATGGCAAGTCTCAGTTCCTGGCCTTGAATCTGCCCTTGTGCAAATGGCACTCCACTAATATTGCATCCCCTTTCTAGAAGCAACCTTGCTGTTTGCACAGAAAATAGCAGGCTTGCTCCTGAGCTGGTGGGAGGGCTGAAGAAGTAGCAAGTGCTCAGAATCAATTAGCTTTGATTTACAAAGCAGCATCACTGACATGCATGATAATTAAAACCTCACATTAGTTATTATTCTATTTGCTTTGCTGAACAACACAAACTAACTCACAGAAAAAGATATCATTCTCACTGTGATCTGAAGATCATTTGGAGTTCCTTAGAAGTAGTTAATGGAGCAGCTATATGGGACAGAAGTGGCTCTGAAAACTAGATAGGCTTAATTAAAAAATGCATACCAATTACAGAACATCTATTGTATTTATTACAACGAATAATTGCAATAACAACAACAATGATGGCAGCTAACATTTGCTGAATTCCCATTTGTGCCAGTGACTGTTTTAAGTGTTTTCTATATATTAACTGTTTTAATGTACATATTAACCTATAGGCAAGGTATTTTTACTATTTATATTATAAAATGAGGAAACAGAGGCACAGAGTGTTACAAAGCAAGTAAGGTCTAAAGTGAATCATTGTCTGGCTTCACATTCCATGATCTAAACTATGACTTCTTATTGTAGAAGGCACTTTAAAGACAGTTTAATATCCTATTAAAGAGAAGAACAAACTGAGGTTTCAGAGGTTTAGAACCTTGGCCAAAGTCACACATCTGGGACACTTATAAAATGAGCTTTTAGGATTGCTGAAATTTCTACCATGTAGGAACGTCTCATGTATGACATAGATTTCAGGGAGAAAGGTGATATTAATAAATCTTTGGAGTGCTGGCAAGATGGCTCAGTAGGCAGGGGCAAACCTGATGACTGAAGTTCAACCCCCAGGACCAGCACGATGGAGGAAGGAACCAACTCTATTAGGTTGTCCTCTGACCAACACATGTCTGTCCTGACATATGTCCTGCCCCTTACAAAATAAATAAAAATTAAAAAAAAAATCTGTGGGAGAACACCATTATTTTCCTAAATGCTCTCCAAGTAAATGTGCAACTTTTAAAATGTGTATCTATTCCTGTATGGAAGGAGATAATTGCTAGGAAGTAAATGTCTTAGAGAATTGTCCTTATGTGGCTCAGGGCTTCACAGCTGCTTAGTCAGGAAAACAGCTGAAAGTCAAAACAAATAAGCTTCCAAAGACATGCAATCAGGTGAACAAATACAGATGTAGAGCCTGAGTCAAGGGGTGAGGGATGGCCAGGTTCTGTGCAAATGAAAGATGTGCTGAGATACTGACTTCTGACAGATGGTGACTAGGGTGACCTCCCTGCTGTGCCCCTGACTCTAAAATGATTGGTGCAACTCAGTCCGTACCTAATAACGAAGATTACCCAAAATAAGGCCATGTCACTGATGTGATACATATAGAAGCAATTTCTGCCTTTTTAGTTCTTTGTGGATGGGAAGGCAGACTGCTAGACAATCATTTTCCTAGAGATGACAGAGGTTGGGGCTGGAATTGGAGGAAGCAGGCACTGATGGGGCTGCTGTCCTCATTTATCACTGCAGGGGCAAAGATAATGCAGTGTCTGACTGTGGGCAGGGAGTCAAAGGCCACTCTTTATACATAAACATACACACGTGTATTTTATGTGTGTATATATATACAGACTTTTATTTTAGCTTTCTTTATTTCAGTTTTCTATGCTTTGAATAAAATGTTGTTTTGAAGTATAACATTATATGTTATATACATATAGTTACAGTACACAGTTTAATTAGTTCTGACATATATACTCACTCCTGAAACTATCATTGCCATCAATGAACTTGTCTATCACCCTAAAATTTCCTTTTGCCCCTTTGTAAGCCTTTGGCCTTCCCCACCCCTGTCCTCTGGGAAACCACTGATTTACTTCTATTCTATAGATGACTGCATATAGTGCGCATTTATTTATTTTTGTTAGTGCAGAGGGTCTAGTAGTTTGAGACTGATCCATATTGTGCTATGTGTCAGACATCTTATTATATGGATACAATACAACTTGTGTATCTATTTAGCCGCTGACAGATATTTGAATGCTTTATAGTGTTTGGCGGTTATAAATAAAGCTACTCTGAAGAGGCCTATATAGTCTTTGTTGGATGTTTATTTTTCGATTTCTTGGATAAATACTTATCAGGGCAATGGCTTGTTTGTGTGCTGTTGAGAACAGAACCCCAGAGCTTGTGTACATTAGGCAAGCACTCTACAGCTGAACTATTACACCTGCAGTCCACAGTGGCTTGCCCAAATGTTTACAATCTAGTAGGACTTCCAGATTCTCATAGAAAGCAATTCTACTGCGTTGTGTCTCCCTTTGCTATGCAGGGGAGTCACTGTGATGCCACAATCATGACAATACTTGAAAGTGCTTTCAATGTCCTCCCAGTATGGGGAGCTGGAGTAGCATTTCATTGTGATTCCAGGTGGCATTCTCTTACAGACTGAGGACCTCCCACACCTTTCCACATCCTTAATTCCACAGGTAAAATATTTTTGACATTGAGTCTGTTCAAAATTTCTCCACTTTTTTAAATGATTCGTTTTACTATGTTGTACATGCTTTATATATTTTAGATATAGGTCCTCTATTGAATATATGTCATACAAATAGTTATTTCAGTACAAAGCTTGCAGTTTTAATTTTGTAACAGAGCCTGCCTTCCTCCTCACTTTTCTGAAAGAAACTTGCTATGTAGTCCAGATTTACCTCAAACTCCATAATCATCCTGCCTCAGCATCCTGAAGTTATAACTACAGGTGTGTGCCATTCTGCTTGGTGGTATAGTGTGCCTAGATTAAGGATTCTTTCCTTTAAAAGTTTCCTGCATAAACTTTCCTGTTATATATAGGAAATATTTGCCAAGTCTGAGACTACCAACATTTTTGTATGTTTTACAAGCTTTACAATTTTAGATCTTATATTTAGGTTTATGTTCCATTTTATTTAATTTTTATTTACAGTGTGAAGAGATGTTCAAGGATAGCCATTTTGTGCATGATTTTTCAGTGTTGTTGTGACATTTATTGTAAAACTATCGTTTCTCCCATTGAATTGTCTTGGTGCTTGTTTCAGAATCAATCACGTGGGTCCCTGTGTAGACTCCCCCGTCTACTGCACTACCGCATAGAGTCTCATTTGACACGCGAGCATTCAAACTTTGCTTTGAGGTCCTGATTCTGGAAATATTTGCATTGGCTTTAAAACGGACATGACCAAATTAGACAACAATAGAAGCAACAGTCCATGCATCTGTAGGGAACAGGCTGGGCTAATGCTCCCTGGAGTACAACCTTCATTGGGGTAGAGACATTCTATTTTCACCTTTATCTGTGTGGAGAGACTGAAGGATTAGACAGGACAGAAGACAACTGAAGTGGGAATTCGAGTGTTTCTGTTCTCTCTGACGTCTATGGTTAATTACAATGGACTTTGGGAGGCTCCTTAACCTTCTAATCCTCTGTTTAGAAAAGAAGAGTATTATGACGGGTAGACAGAGGAAGAATGGGGAGTCTATGTGGTGAGGATGGGATGGGGAATGGTTAGAGTGGATGGATTACCTGCCATTATTGCTCTTTGCAGATGTCCAGAGGAGTGCAGAATATAGTCCTTTGCTTTGTGAGGCTTAGAATAGGATTTCTCCGTCTTAGTGCTGTTAGTATTTCGCTCTGGGTCATTCGTTGCTGTGGGGCTGTCTTGGTCACTGCTAGATCTTTTGTAATATCTCTGGTCTCTACTCACTAGATGCCAGCATACGCCTTTACAAGTGAAATGGCCAAAAATGTCACCAGACATTGCCAAATGGCCCCTGGGAGCAGGGGAGGATCACTATTTTAAAGAACTACCGTTATAGACAGTATAATAAATAATCAGTGTAGGGTTATAAAGTGACGTTTTCAACAGTATGAATAACTCAATCATGATAAGATTTACCAGTGGGGGAATCACTTGCTCGAGGTTGTTGGTAAAAGTGAAGTTTTAAATTGTAATTCCACAGCAGATGGCTCTCCATTGCAGTTAGCATGTAAACCCTAGGTGCAAAGCTACAGAGGGTGGCACTTGACTTTTCAAAGCCTTCATTTTCTTACCTGTAACCCTGAGTGTAATGATGCCAACACTGCAAGGTTCTATGAAGGTTAAATGGGATACTGTACAAGCAATCCTCTGAATACACCTAGTACAGTATATGTCCCACTCATACACTGATGTCACTCTAGAGGCAGAAACACCTGCACACCAGAACTCCCTCCACTCATGAGGGTTTTGCCATGTCTACTGTCTTTCTGATTCCTCTTACAAAGAAAGAGAAGTTGCTTGTTTGATTTATTAAAACAGATACCAAGGTCAGGGCCAAAAACATTTGTCTCTTTCTTGTACCATCTGTGGTAAAACTATTGTAGACAAGGCCTGGTGACCATCAAGGGAGATAGGTAGTTTCTCCTTTTTTAGATTTAATGTTCCCATATGAGTGAGTGGATTTAAGCCCCTCTTGGGGCCGATTCACGCCTCTTCTAGTGTGCCTTAGAACACTGGGGTCAAGATTATAAGGAGAAAGTAGAGTGGGCGAGAGACACAGAGAGAAAGAGAGGCAGAGAGACTACACATGCACATGTGAGCATACATGTAAGAAATAATTTAGGTCCCGGAAAGTCCTATGATTCAATCTAAGTTTTCCGCACATGTCAGAGCTTTCCAATAGTCTCACACTGTCAGTAGTGTAGCAATTCCTATCTATTCTATACTGTTATTCATTGCACAGGATTTTCTTGAGAAACCTCTAAGGATGATTAGTTGAATTTGGATTTGGGCCTCTGAGTGTACCGGACTTTCAACTAAACTACAACCATCAAAGAAGAAACTCAACCCTGAATAAATTTTTATGAGCATTAGAATTCCTTCTGAATCACGAAAAATTAGAATTCAAGAATCATTAAAAGAGAGGCTTGGACTTGCCTTTCAGGGTCTTTTTCAGTCACAATGATTTTCTTTGAGTTTTCCTTATTATCTGACTTTGAATAGAATTCTAGGCACAGCCATCATTAAATATTTTCTATCCTTCCTGATAAGGACAACTTTGGCTGGTATCTGTCTGGCAAATCAATCTAAATTGTAATTTTTTTCAGAGCCACTTCTGGAATCATAATTCAATTTTGAATAACACCCTAGCACCATGATGGAGGTACAAATAAAGCTCAGCAACTTATTCTGGGCTGTAATACAGATAGTTGCTGTGCCTCTCATGAATGATGTATTCATAATTATTTTTCAGAGAATGTATAAAGATTATTTTTAAACATTTTATTATTTTTATGTGTAGGAGAGTATTGCCTGCGAATATGTAAGTGCACCCATGTTGTGAGACACCTGCAGAGGACAGAAGAGGACATCAGATTCCCCTGGAACTGGAGTTACAGGTAGTTGTTAGCTGCCATGTAGGTGCTAAGAATCTAATCTGGGTCTCATGAAAGAGCAGTCATGCTTTTAACTGCTGAGCCATCTCTTCAGCCCCAGCTGGCCTGGAACTCACCAAGTGGACCAGGCTGGCCTCTATCTTACAGAGATCTGCTTGCCTCTGCCTCCTGAATGCTGGGATTAAAGCCACATCAGGCCTGACCAAGGTTATTTTTTAAGAGTGCTGTTTCCTCATGTGCTTTATTGAATTTAGTAAGGAATGAACTAACCTGTGAGGTCTTTCTAAATCTGCTCTGTTCAAATGCTATCTTGACTGTCTCCTACATATGTGAAAGCCTTAATTGCAAGTCTGTAGTACTACTGTGAGGTGGTGAAACCTTTTGTGGGTAAGTGAGGTCACTGAGGGCACACCATTGAAGGGGATACTGAGACTCCCAGCCTTTGTTCTGTGTTACTTGTTTCTTGGCTGTCATTAGGTTGTTCACCAGACTCCTTTGACACATTCTTCCATGATGAACCTCCTCATCACAGGCTCCAAATCAACAGAACCCAATGACCAGGGACTGAATCCCCTGAAACCATGAGTCAAAATAAACCATTTATCCATTAATATTCATTATCTTATGTTCTGTTTCACAATAACAGGAAGCTACCTAGCACATGAAATATCAAAGATTATTTCTTATGGATATAACAATAGGCTTTGTAGGAATTGTTAGCATGTCTGTGGATCTAAAGGAATATTGTATGTCTGCTTTTTTTCTTGAGCTCTCTCTAGCCATCTCTTTATACCTCCTCCATGAAAATATTTCATCTTCCATTACACATTGTTTACTTTTCAGAAACTTTTTCCTCTAGAAAGGAAATCTGAATACTGTATCTATTTTTAAAAATTCTGTTCCATGTTCAGATGCAGTAACTCACTCCTCATCTTGGTCTGGCTCTACTCCTGGATTTGAGAACAAGAATACCAGAGTCCTTCAGCAACTAGACACTCGTCTAGTACAGTCACTGCTGTGGCGCAGCATCCTGGCTTCCCTCACGGGGTCTAAGGCACTGTCTACTCCACCTCAGGCTTCCATCCTCAGGCAAACAGAGTGCCAGTGATTCTGAGTGAGGCTCCCAAGTTCTGAAAGAGTGACCAACTTTTCCCACTGTAGGTAAATTAAACTGCTGAACTTCTTGCTACTCTAAGGACATAAAGCAATAGCTCTACTTACTAACGGGCTCCTTACAAATGCTTATAACGACAGTCTTGCTATTCAGGAATAGGAGGTGTGCATGTTGCTTGAATAATATCTAGGCAGATGCTTCCTGGATATGCTCAAATATATGGAAAATACCCACAGGCAAAAGGTGCTGCGATGGCATCTCATGTCCCAATCAGCAAAATAAGGAGTTTCTGCCTCGCTGACCAAGGTTCCCACATACTTGCATTACATTTCCAAACAAACTTAGCAGCTGATTTAGAAATTTTTTTTTTTACTTTTTCAAAAAGAAAAGAAAGATAAGCAAAACTGAAAAGAAAGGAAGAAAAACCAAACCCAACAACACACCAATTCTACTCTCATTAGGAAGGACTTGCTCTTACGAAATGGTGGCCCTTACATGAGTTCATCTAACTCTGAAAAATGCATTGCCGGGTTTTTGTTTTTCTCACCGGGCTGCATCTTGTCTGGAAGGTAGAGATAGCACTGTTTCATGTGCATACATTCACAAAGATCTTGGTAAGCAGAAGCCAGAGTTTGAAACCTACCCTGACCAGTCTTCAGGAGATTTTCCAATCATAGTGGAGAGGTTCAGGTTCTCTGGATCACTAGGCCATAAGCTCATCTTCAAATTCTCATTTTCCCTACAGCACATGGGCCATCTGAAGAAATCCTGCTTCTGGCAGTGTGATAGAATGTGTTACCTTTCACCAGTGCTTACCTATGTTTTCCTATAAAGGAAATGAGGGTTATGTCTATCTCCTTTTGACATATGAAGGACTGTGTTTCAGAGGTGTGAAGCTACGTATCTGAACTCACAGAGCCGTCTGAAGATAATTTTAGTATTTTAATTCAAGTCTATCTCACTTTGAAATTCCTCATGGAATAAAAAAATCTGTAGCCAGATTTTTTAGGAGGCAGAGACAGGTGATTCTCTGTGAGGTAGAGACCAGCTTGGTCTACATAGCAAGTTTCAGGCCAGCTGGGGCTGCAGGGAGACCCTGCCTCAAAAAACCAAACCCAAACAAAATAAATAATAAAGATAAAAATCTGTGGCCATGGAATGAATTGCAACTATTATTTTCAGTTGAAAGAAAAGCAGATACTTTGCTTATAGTATAGGAGAGTGAAAGAGTGAATTCTCCCCTCCCCCCCCAAAACCCCATAACAGGATACCTGACTCTGATCCCCCAAATATTAGAATTGTAATTATTTTACAAAACACTGATTTTCAAACAAAACAACAAAATCCTAGATTCCTGCTAGGCGGCTGCATCAAGACCTTTGGGGACATGGCAATCCCAGCAGAAAGTTGTTTTTCCACTGTGAGCAGACAAATGTAATTTGGGATGCTGGGCAGTGTTCCCATTTCTTACTGTAAACACTGGTGTTTGGCCTTTGGCCGGCAGGGCCTTTCAGAGCCAGCCGTCCTGCCTTCTTGGTAAGTCAACTTGCCGCTCCTTCCTTCCTCTGCTTCTGCCGCCACATTTCGTTGTCTAGCCACAGTTTTCCTGACTCAGCTTCCCTATCTTACCTGATGTTTGTGCCAGTGAGCCCCTGATCCTTCCCTGAAGTACAGCAGACGCCTGCTTTTCAGTTGAGCCAATGATCCCTCTGGGGCTACTGTTGCCACCCTCCCCACGGGCCTTCTGTCTCCCACGCTCATCCTTGTTACTCCTCAGGTGTTTATTACATGTCTGGAATTTGGCTAAGTTCTTTATACTTACTGCCTCTTCTAATTGTGATTATTTCTAGAAGTGGCATTTCAATAATGCCCAGTGTTGGAAAGAAAACTAAGGTTTAGACAACTTATGTTACTTACATAAATTTCATATGGTGAGAAAGGAAGGAATGTAAGCCATGCCTGTTCATAATTCCCAGTGTTTCCTCTCCTCTTGTCATAGAGACTTCCTACAGTTCCCGGACTATCCATGCATTAAGGTCTAAAGCACTGCTTTTCTCCATTTCCTGGACCATAGACAATTCCCTTTCCTAGAGATATTCCATCAGTAACCTGTGGGGCAGTCTTGTGCTTTATCTCTTTTGTTAGTTTAAGTGTTCCATCTCTTAAGATGAATGTAAGTTAGCCAGACTTAAAGGACCTGGAGGAGAGAGTTAGGAATATAACCCAGCTATGAGGATCCAAGTGTCACAGCTACTGAACATGCTGATGGGTGGAATTTTCTAGTAAGCCACTGTGGGTAGGTCCAAAGCTTTGAGACCATCCAGAAGGGCATACTTGGCAAGCCAATGGGTCTCGTGGTCTGGTAGTGCTTCTTCCTCT
Source organism: Eospalax fontanierii (assembly GCA_035773235.1). Classification (NCBI taxonomy): domain Eukaryota; kingdom Metazoa; phylum Chordata; class Mammalia; order Rodentia; family Spalacidae; genus Eospalax; species Eospalax fontanierii. The sequence continues at coordinate 16,303,655 of CM069546.1, forward strand.
GACTTGTTAGTCACTCTTTCTTCTCTAGATGCTTATTCTGCAATAAGTTACATGGACACCAGGTGAGGTTCAGAAAATACAGTGGTAAATAAAATGTCAAAAGTGAGGTTCTATCAATCCGGAGCCTCAGCTTTGGGTTGGTGTGCTAAACACAGATGTATGTGACGATACTCCACCCATGTCCGGTTACGTTAGTCTTCCTCTCGGTCCTCAGTAGAGGAGGCTGGAGTTTCACAGAGTGCATTTGCTTAAGAGGGCAGGTGCTCTTTAGAGCCTTGAAAATTTTCATTGTCTTTATATTCTCCCAGCCCTCCTGCTGTCCTCGCTCCTGTGAAAGATTTCCAGTTCTTCACTGGTGCTAAGCTTCTGTTCTTACTGACCATACTTTCTATGAAGACTGACAGGAGAGGGGAAATGTACCCTGCATAAGGAGCAGCTAGGGTACCTGGAGTTGAGGGGGGCCCACATCTCACAACTGTGGCACATTCAACAAGGCCCAAACAATTGCTCTATTAAATGAAACGACCGTAGTAGACTCCATCTGCGCACATAATCTCCACACAGCCTGGGCTCCTTTACAGCCGATAGCCTGCAGGTGTGCAAATAGGCGCTCATGGGCCACACCAGATGTCAGGGCCTAATTAAAATATAGAACGAAAGTGCTCTTCCCTAGGTACAGAGCAGGCAGCACACTGCTGTGCTTCTTGGGATAGGAAATGGCAGAGCCAGAAAATTTAATTTTAGTTGTAGAAGCAAATGGTTGTATGAAATTGTATGAAATCCACCTCCTGAGAATCAGTGAAGAGAGGAAAGTCAAAAGAAACCACTTCGTTCTCTTGTTCAGCACCATTTTCTCTGGCCTGCCATAATGCAATTAGTACTTCAGTGTTTGGGTTCAAAGGCCGTGTCTCAGAGTTAAGGCTCTCAGTTTGAGAGGTCAGAGGTTGGAGTCAGACTGCACTGATTACCAGAAAGCTATACTGTTTATAATTTTTGACCTGGGGCACGGCCTTGTCACCTGGATTTTGAGTGGAATTCTAAAAGCCTAACAGAAATGAGCAGCCAGAGAGTTGTCAATCACCCAAGTAACAGGTAAATCAAAGGGACGGAAGTACCTTCAATTTAAAGCCAAGAGGAGAGCTGGGGAGATGGCTCAGTCTACAGGGTGCTTATTGTTTACCACTACATACCCCAGGCTAGCTGGCCCATGAGCTTCAGGGAGTTCTTCTGTCTCAGACAAGGTGGAAGGCGAGGACCAAGCCTACAGGTCTGACCTCTGATCTCCACATGCAAGCCATGGAATGTGCACCCACACTCATATATCATACAGACACCCCCAAAACACCTGATTATAATGTTAAACAAATTGGGAATATGTGGTTTATACTTTAGACAAAAACATGCAGATATTACTTGAATGCCTGAAGTTTTTAGAAGGAGCCAGTGTTTATGTATTCACCCCACTGTGAATGAACGCTGTACAACAGGATCCGTGTTTATGCTGTCATTTCTTCCTTCTGCTCCAGAGGCCCTAAGGTTTAGTAAGTTTTCTAAAGGAAATAAAACTAGGCTTGTACTATGGCTCTGGCTTCAGTTTAGAAGCTGCTTTTCTCCAACTGCACCACATATCCCAAGAAGAACACACAGTATACGCACACTGTAAACATGCAGGAAACGACAGATATTCACTAGCACTGCTGTCTGTATAAAACAGATCTTACACTCTCAGAGCAGACTTGTAAAGCAAACATTCATCTTTCCCCTTTGCAGGTAACAAAAACTGGCATTAAAAAGGTTAAGCGACCTGCACAGCTAATGCTGAGATGCATTTGAGATTCTTGCTAGACATCACTTAATAACATAGGACCGTCAGCATCTTTAACCCTAGATCCTGCTGGCTGAGGTCTTGGGTCCTTCACGTATGGAGAGTAATTATGAAATAGGTGCAGGTTTGTAATCCAGCTGCTTGGGAAGCCGCAGTATGAGAATCACCTTAACCCCAGCTAACTGAGAAGATCACACGTTCAAAGCCTATCTGGACTACAGACAGAGTTCAAAGCTTGCCCATGCAAGACAGAATTATTTTTTGAGCTGCACATGTCAACTATTCACATTACTGTCCTATCTTGTCCTAATTTTAATTTTTGTTGAATATAGTTAAGGTACATAACATGGAGTTTTCATTTATATACACATAGTAAGATGCTTATAGCCAAACATAGACATCTATCATCTCATGTGTTTGTGTTAAAAAGAAGGAAATCTTAGAAAATCTTTAGTGCATGACACAATGTTGCATAGCTATAGTCCTCACGCTATTCCATTGACTGTCCTTTCTTGCTTTGATCCAAGTCAGAGAAGATGAGAAAATCAAGATGACTCCCCAAATTCCGGTCTTATACAAAATCCTTCCCATTCATTAAGTACTCTTTTGACTTTTAGGAACTGTTGGTAAGGGGGTTGACAGATGCATGGGAAAGATTTTAAGAGCCAAAGGCACTTAATGACTACACAAAGCAGTGTTTTCAGGGCAGCTGAAGATATGAACTCACAGTGTTTGTGACAGCACGCTTAAGATCTGCATGAGATCAAGCCAGACAAAATCGTAGCAAGAAATGGGGACATGATAGAATGTCCACTGCTAGCTGAGGACTGATTGGCAATCAATAGCTTCTGGGAGAGGGAAAGTCAGTTTTGTTTAGGGTGTGGTCCCTGGTAGATAGACCATGCTTCAGTGAATGGCCCCACATTGAAGAGCATATGGGCAGCATGTATTGGACTTGGTGAGTTTAAAAAAAATGAGGACACCAAGCTGGGTGGGAAGGGAAGGTAGAGTGGATCCAGAGGAGCTGGGGAAGGGGTGTATGAATATAATAAAAGCACACTGGATGAAGCTGTCAAAGATTTAATAAAAAGTTCCTACACAGTTGAGTTTAAGGCAGATAGGTGAACCTGGATGAGTCAGACGAATCTCAAAGGGTTCTTTTTCAAGAGAGAGTTGAAACACAGTGAGGCTTTCCACTGCTGATGACAGATCGAAGGATGGATGGATGGATGGCACCATGTGACGAAGAAGGCTACTGACCTTTAGGAGACAAGAACAGTCCCAGGTCTGACAATGAACAGGAAACAGAACCTTTATGCTATGACTACAAGAGCCTATTCTTGACTGATAATCTGAGCAGCTGAAAAGTGGACCCCTGCCCAGAGCCTCTGACAAGGAACATAACCTGATTGCAGCTTTCTAGATGTGAGCAGGGAGCCCAGCCATGCCTTCCCTGGACTTCTGCCCTACAGAAAATGTGACTTGATAGATGGGTGCTGTTTTCAGCTGTGAAGTTGCTATAATTTGTAACCTAGTAATAGAAAACTAATACAGTATTTAAAGTCATAAACGTTAGCTCTAATTATATAAGTGTAATATTTTATTGCATATAAATCCATTCAACAGAATTATCTGCTATATTTTTTACTCTTAGATGAGTAAATTTTTCTGTCTCTAAAGACCAAATTCCACAGTATAATGGCAATTATCATAATAATCTAACATCCATTGAACAATTATGATGTGTTCATTCTGCTAAGTGCTTTCTACGCATTGAATCATTTAGTGTTCATAACCTTACAAAGTGGGAATATTGTGAATCATTTTACAAATGAGAAAACTAAAACATGGAATACCTAAGGCAAAAATGTTCTGTTATTTAAAGAGAAAGCTATTGCCAACTGTTACAGCATTTAGTGAAAACGAGTTTTTCCCTTTTAGTGAAGGTCAGATACTTCCATCTGACTTTCACTATGATTTCATGCTTTCCCACATGCCCCTGGAGCTTCATTCTTTTATCTTTATCCTGATTAGTAAAGATCCACATGAAATAAAATGAGAGAGTAAACAGCTGCACTGTCCTTCTAAGTACACTGAAGGGAGTTACCATGACAATCAGAACATTTCCCAGAATTCAGAGAAGTAGCTCTTTTTATTTTATTTTATTTTTTACATTTTTTATCATTTTATTTGTAAACTAACATCACATTTATGGGGCATGAAGTGATGGTGTGATTTATGAGCACAATGTGGAATAATTAGATCAGACTAATTACCATATCCATCATCCCAAATACTTATCATTTTAAGTGTGAGAACATTTAGAATTTACTCTCCATGATTTTGAAATGTGGAATCCATTATGTACTATGTTTACATTGATGTACCTCTCAAAGGTAAAGAAAAGCTTATTCCTCTTGTTTAACTAAGGCTTCATCCCCTTCCACCATCCTCTCTCCATTCTCCTTTACACTTAGCCTCTGTCACATCCTTCTACTCTTTGCTTCCCTTGATTTCAGTTATTGTAGCTTCCACATGTAAGCCAGAGCATGTACAATTATTGTCTTCCCACTCTAGGCTTATGTCTAAGCAAAATGTCTTTCAAACTCATCCATGTTTTGCCACAAACCTTTCTTTTTTTAAAGGTAGAATGGTATTCCATTGCATTATGTATGTAGAAGGGACAGTTTATTTGTTCTTCTGGCTCCAGAGGGATAAGAGTCCATCAGGGTGGAGAAGGCATGAAAAAGGGCAGCTGGAGCAGAGAGCTGAGAGCTCACATCGTCAGGAAGGCGCAGGAAGCAGAGAAAAAGAGAGCGAGAAACTAGAAGTGGGACCAGGCTATGAGTTCTCAAAGCTTGCTCCCAGTGATTACGTCCCCCAGGAGGCCACACCTGCTAAACCTCTCCAACAGTGCTACCAGGTGAGACAGGATGCTCAAGTATTTGAACCCATAGGGGACATTTCTCCTTCAAACTCCGCAGGCAGATATCTCTGTGATACTCTGATTCCCAACCTTTTGATTAAGATACCTGGAAGTGGGGTTGCTGGACCATTCAGTGATGGTTAGCTTTCTGTAGACTCCATAATGACTGCGCTAACCTACATTTCTCCAAACAGAACACAAGGGTCCCTCAATCTTCATAAGCTAATATAGCTATTACCCCAGATCATGTGTGCAGTGTGTGCTGTGCCTACAGGTATGTGCTCCAGATTTTCTCTTCTCAAGAGCTCCTTTTCTCCTGTATGCTTATCATATAGGAAGCCGGTTCAGATGATGTTTATGGTATATAGCAGATGCCTGGTCTGTGGCTTTCTGCCTTAGAAAGACAGCCTTTCCTTCAACAATCCAGTGACCGTAACCTTCGCTAAGGGATGTGATCATATTTACGTAGATTTTGGAACTGTTTGTCAAAGTCTGTGACATTGAGATCATGAAAACAGTTACACAGGTTGCAAACACATGCATCTTTAGGAAGCACCTCATGTGACATTAATCACTGCGTTTCTAGGTGAGGTAATTTCTGGGGTCACTTCTACTTCTGTTAAAACAATACTACTATGATTAATGAGAAGACTCACTGGTTCAAAAAGTACTTAAGGTGCTCTTTGCGAGGTACATTAGCAGCTCTGTGGCACAGCTGAGGAACTGCAGACACGGAGTAGCTAGTTTATTCTCAGTGTCACACAGCTAGAATGTGGCGGATCTAGACCTAGAGGACAAGTCTCTTTGATTCTTGACTATTCTGCTATTGTTCATTCTTCAGGAAGAGAGTGTCAAGTTCTGGATGAGAAACTTCCAGGGAACTACCTCTGTTCTAGCCAGTGGTCACAAGACGTCTGATTTCTTGAATTTCATTTGTAGAATCTGAGTGGGCTTTCTGCTGGCAGTCACAAACACTTCTACACAAAATCCTCTATGGTGATTCTGAAGACTCTTGGGCATTTGCCATCATAAAGTCTCATGTGTGCTTTTGAGTGATCACACATGTCTTTTCTCTTCTTCCTATTCATACATACATTTCCTACTTAGTATTTTCCTTTGCAGATGGGAAGATGTGGCAGACCTTCTTCCTAAGGGCTTTGAGGATGAAGCTCTCTTCTGCTCTGGTTCATTAGCAACTTTGTCAGTGTGACCCCAGGAGGTGCACATAGAATGTAAATGATGTTGGTCTTGAGTTCTGCCCTGAAGGAAGAGTGGCTGGAGGTCCTGGCAACGTGATGACAGCTCATGAGAACTAAATGCTTCTTAGGTTGGACTCACTGTGCCAGCACCCTCCAAAAACTATTACATAGCCCCTGGAGAAGCATAGTCTTAAGTATGCATCAGGAGCAGAGAGATGCAGTATTTTGGTCCTCTTTCTTCCATCACATTGCTGTGCAACTTCAGAAAGATCGCATAACCTTGTCAGGATATTCAGAATTTATGCAAATGTAATATGAGTTAAAAATACACTTTGTTCTCTCCCGTGGTGCTGTGAGGCTCAAAGAACACACTTTATCTGAAAATTGTTTGCAAAGGATGATGTCCTTTGCTAAGACATGACTCTGTGATCCATGTCTTTGTTTTTCAGCATAGTCCCAGGTAATTCTCTGTGTTTTCTTGAGGTGACTGTGTGCTCTGGCCAGCAGATAGGGAACTGATCCATGAAGGACTCATTGCTTTAGATTTCTTTCTTTCAGGTTCAGAATCAGAATATAAATCTCTAGTTTCTTTTTTTTCTGGGGTGGTTGTATTGTAAATAACACAGACCTAAACTCAGGCTCCAGCTGCATCTGCTGTATGAAGGTCAAAGGCTGGTTGCTGTCTGCAGGGAGCCTTTCTTGGTTGTCTTGTTACAACTCCTAGTCAACTTGACAGAATCTTAGGGTTGCACAGTACCTCCCTCCCCGGCTAGTAGCTGTGACCCATGAATGAACCCAGCAACTGGGAGAAAATCATGCTGGGGGCACTTCACTTATTGCCTGTATCACTAGCTCCTCAGCCTAGCAGATGTCTGTAGAGATTCAAACGAATCTTCAAGGAGGCAGAGCTGGTTTATTGAACTCCCTTGAACATAGCCCTCCCCGTGATCTGCATCAGCTCCATAGAAGACACTAGACAATGGCTATTTATTAGCTAGATTCCTGGGCTTTGTTCTAGCCTTAGTCTTCCCAGATCATGGCTCAGTACACTCAGCCAAGTGAGACTCCATGTCCAGAGGTTCAAGGGGCCCAGCATATACCACCGGCAAACCCAACTGAGGGTTTTTGAAAATGTAACTAAGCAGAGCTTAGGAGTGAAGATTTAATCCATACATGTATTTGGCCTCATTTAAATTTGATAATGCTTTATTTCTTTGTTTTCACGGCTGATGTCACTTCCAATCATTTTTAACCTCAGCTCAACTACGGTAGCCTAGGGCACAGAAACCGAGACAAACCTTATACATGGTTTGACTTGGGCTACAGCAGTAGTCTGAGTTTTTGTTCTAGGTATAATCCTAGTCTCAAATCACCTTGGCTCAAGCAATGTAATGGACCATACTAGCGTCATAATTTTCTAGATAAGTTAGTTCAACAAGTCATTATGTCTCCTGAAAGCTAAAAAATTTTAATTTGTCAAATGGAGATGGTAATTAGAACAGCCTCTCAGAGCTTCTAGAAAAAGTAAGATCACTGAGCATAACTTGAAACCTATTATGGTTAGTGATGAGAACCAGGGGCATCTCAGGTAGGGGCCCTAGGTAGTTTTATAAAGAGAACTGGTGATAGATATGTCAAGGCATCTCATGGCCTCTCATCAGGCTATGAACTCTGTGATGACCAGGACTGCCTTGCTCACTTGCTGCTGTATCCCCAGTGCTCAGAGCATAGCAGATGCCTAAAAAGTATTTGAAAAGTTACCAAGACAGTCCCAAGTTCAAATCTCACTGTTGCTGGTCTTGTCTCTGACATTTAGTTTGCACTTTTATGAAGATGGAAGAAACAATTTTGCAAGGGCAACTGGTAATCTTACTATGTGCCAGGCACTGACTATGTATTTTTTGTGGGCTCCATCATTTGATTCTTTTAACAGCTAGGAGGCACAGTTATTCTGTTTTGTAGGTGGTATAACTGATATTCAGAGAGGTCAAGAAATGTGCAAGGCAATACAGCTACTGACACATGGAGATGGCATTCCAACCCAGTCTACCATTTCAACTAGGCAGCTGCTAATTGCACCCTCAGGAGCCAACAGGAGGGAAAATTTCCATATATAGGGATCTCTGAGTGGTATCATAGGACAAGTCAAACAAATAAGGCAGGTACCTGAGCTAGGTTTATGTCCCAACTTGTGAGGCAAGTCACAAAGCTAGAGAAGGCTAGAGAAAGTTAGAGATGGATGGCATAGGATCATCTAGTTTCTAGGGGGAAAGAGACTCGAGAGGCAAGGATGTCTGGAATGGGGTAAGTCACAACGATGAAGGATGTGCTTGAACACCTCGAGGGAGTTACCTGTGGTTTGTGCCTATCTGTCATCCAGTCTCCTATTTTCTGGTGACAGTGTCTAGATTTGGGAATTGCCCCACACAAGTTAAGGGATCTGCAGCTGATGATGTCCTCACCATACTCTGCTGCTACTACTGGAGAACATCTGTGCTATTTGGGATAAAACCTAGTATCTGGTCAACAGCAGGTCTTCTATCCGTATGTTTCAATTTTTCATTGAGAAGGCCAAGGATGAGTGATAAACCTTTAATTACTCTAGTGTTTCAGGAAATTTGTAATATTTCTCTCTGTAGGTGTGGGACTTGCTCAGCTATGGTGCCAAGAAGGGCATAATAAGAGAATTACACAGAGAAGTATATAAAGTGGTCTGTCCTTGTTTTGCAATGGCATTCCTCAAAACGTGGTCTCAGCACTGACTATATACTTCTGCGATCAGAAGGAGGATCCTGATACCATCAGAGAAGTCAAATATTTTACAAAAACAATACTCTAATGAATATATGTATTACAATTTATTTATTGGAGCAAAATATCTACCTATGGGAACTGATTATATACCTTTGGCAGGTTCATAGGATACTATGAACTATGTGATCATGAAAGAATCAGTTAAGCCCAAAGAAATAGTCAGTCAATCAAATAAAGGTGCAAACAGTCAGTAAACCAATTAGGTAAAAAAAGGCAGGTTAGGGCAAAGTGGCACATGCCTTCAATCCCAGCATTCTGGAGGCAGAGGCAGCCTGAGTCCTAGACCATGGAGCTACAGGGGACCCAGTATCAAATGAACAATGAAACAAACCCCCACACCAAAAAAATCCCAACAACAACCAACCAAACCAAACCAAACCAAACCAAACCAAACCAAACAATAGGGAAACTGCATGTCAATGTGTATGAATGTAAACTTTCCCTGAAAGAATGCAAATGCAAATGATTGTTTTAGGGGAGGAGAAAGGAGAGTCCAGAGATAGGTGGAAACTTAAATTTTCACCTTGATGATCATGTATTAATTTTTTTTACCACGCATATGAAGTTCCTACCTCCCCTCGAGTTAGCATCTGAACATGTATAGTTTTCACTCCCAGAAAGCATTTAAAAGCACGTTTTTAGAGGAATGGATAAGGAAAATGTGGCATACACACACATGGATTTTTTTTCAGCCACGAAGAAGTTCTGCCCTTAGCAGGAAAATGGATGCAACTGGAGATAATCTTACTAAGTAAATAAGTCAGTCTCAGAGATACAAAGTCACATGGATCCTAGACTTCATAAAGCTGAGATCCACAGTGCATCAGTACCCCTAGGACCCAATTGCAACCAGTAATCATGAGATGAGTGGGAGCTTAGGAATGGATCCATCTCTAGTCAAGTGGTCAGGTAGGACTCCAGACTTGACTATTACTATGCTTATGTCCTGAATCATAAAACCCACATAAGCAGTTCAGAGATTCCCGACCCAAGCCCAAGTGTGAAATAATAAGTATCACCTTTTAAAGTGATTACCTCAGGTACTTTGCTAAATAGTGATAGATATCTACTATAGCGTGTGTGCATTTTAACTGCATGGGGTATAGAAGTTTAGTAATTGTCGATGTGAAATATTATATGGCATAGGCCAGGGAGATGGCTCAGTGGGTAAAGTTGATTGCTACTAAATCTGATGATCTGAGTTTGATCCATTGGACCCATATGGTGGAAGGAGAGAACTGACTCCTGCAAATTGTCCTCTGACTTTCACACTTGCACTGTGACACATATATACATGAAAACACATACACAAATAAGTAAATGTAATAAAAATGAGTATATAAGAAAGAAATACATGGCAAATATACTGTCACATTGATAGTGACTGGATACACGGTGGCTATCACTGGTCACAAAACAGTTTTCCTGTTGAAGCCAGATAGAGTCTCAGAATCCCTCTTAATAAAATTTATCTTTAAAAAATTAACAAATGAAGATGACACATATTTACCATGAATAATATAGTATTCTCAAATACATATCCATCATAGAACTGCTCAATTAGCAGCTGATTAGCATTTGGGTGCCACTACATTTTTTGCAGTGTTAGCACTTAAAACTTACTCTTAGTGCTTTTCAGAAAATAATATTAACTATAGTCACTGTGGTGATTTGAATAAGAAATGTTCCCCATAGGCTCGGGTGTTTGAATGCTGCACTGTGGGCACTGTTTGAAGAGGGTATGCAAACTTCAGGAGGCGGAGCCTTGCTGGAGGAAGTATGGGGGCGGGCTTTGAGAGCTTGCTTCCTCTCTTCACTTCCAGTTTGCTCTCTAGGCTTCCTGCCTGTGGTTAGAGGTGTAAATGCTCAGCTTCCTCTCAGCTCCTGCCACCAGGCCTGCCACTTGCCATAAGCCCAAATAAACTCTTTCTTCTACAAGTCACTTTCGGTCCTGGTGTTTTATCAGAGGGACAACAACAAAATAACTAATACAGTCACCATGTTACAGGGTACACGACAGATCGCTTGAGCTCATTTGTTATGTCTTACTGAAATTTATATATTTGAGTACCTTTCTATAAGTCCTCATGAAATTATATAATGAATTCATTTTCAGTCTCAAAATGCATACATATAATAATGTAAGTACGGTAGGCACTTGCTGTATACTGGTGAACAACACCCACCACAAATAGAGTTTGTTCCTGCTCTCATCAGGTTTATAGTCTAGACAAGAGAGAGATAGATATTAAGTAAATGTATGAGGAACTATGCTGTCTTTCAGAGCAACAATTCCCTTATTGCTATTGGCCTGCTTTGTCTCCATTTTCTCTTTGTCATCATCCCTGTGCTTTTTATAACAGGTACCTATGGCCTCACAAGTATATCCAGAGAACCCAAAAGGGCTGAGCTCTGGCAGCCTAGGGAGAGTGCTATGATTCTAGCCCTTGATGGTTCTCCTCTAGGCACACACAGGGAATCCCTCATAGACCCAGGAACATGACCCAAGAGATAACCATGTGTGTAGAGAAAATTTTGTGTATGCAAAAATGTTTTGGTATAATTTAAAATGGTGAGAATATAATTATAAATGACAGATTTTTAAAAAATTGGGCATTGAGTAGATTGTCATTAATATCTGAGATGCAATTCTAGTCAGCAGGAAAAACTTATGTGTACACACAACAAAACACACATATACACAACACACAACACACACAGTGTAGTTGAGTTAAAAAAGCAGTTTATCAAAGTACACACACACACACATACATGTACATACATTTGATACATACACATATTTTATATATGTAATCTGTAATGCAACTTGAGGAAAGCATGTATGTGTATGAAGATTTATGTCCTGGGTCCTGATTATCACTGCTACCAACTGATGAACTTACATTGAAGAATGTAACAACAGGTTAATATTTCATCTTGCCCAGGTACCACTATTGTGCTATAGCCAAACAGCATTCAAGCAGGCCATATCCATAGTGGGGAACAAACTAAACTACAGACTCTGAAGCAGAAGCCACTTGTCTACCTCTGGGCACCATGTTGAATAAGTTGGTCAGATGACAGGTCATGGGGCCATCTCCATTGATGTCTGAGGTTTCCATCTCTTTGTGGGGTCTGACAGAGGATTTCATACGTTTCAGGAGTTATCATAGATATGTGAGCTAGATCAATAAAAGTTATTGGGGGACAAGAAAGTCTTTGCACACCTATCTAATCACTACCTATAATTGTTCAAATACATGTCCAGCTCACAGCGGATATTTAAAACATCTTAGGAAATGTTTTCCTCTTTGGCTGCACAAAGCAATGCCTGCATTTGAATGGGAGTAGTTAGTGCACAGAAGGATAAATCTGTGAGCCATGTTAATAGAATCAAGTCCTATAGGTCATTTTCTGGTATTAACTGAAGAAATTCTTTAGCTACATATCCCCCTCCTCACTATCTAGCTTTGCTTTCCCTGTTGGCTTCTGTTGCGACAGGTGGAATATTTTATTAAGCGCTCAATATCTGTGAGTTGCACCCGCCTTTGTGAGATCCCAGACAAATTAGAAACTCAAATTAGCAATGCATATATTAAATATGCTTTGTAGTTTTTAAAGTTGGCAGCGATGTTTATTATTTGAGGGGGAGTTTATAATTATGCAAATTGAAGATACTGGCTGCATATGGTATAATGATAATGCTTTGGCTTTTATATCCAGAGTCAAAAGTATTTTTTTTTTTTTTTGGTTGATTTCACTTGTGACTTGAGGGGAGGTTAGCCAAGGCTGAGAGCCTGTTCCTTTGGCCACAATGGAGATCTTAGAACTTGGATATCAGTATCAGCTTTGATCTTAGAGGAAGCACTGAGATTTTCATAGTATTTTTTTTTCCAGCATGTACTGCTGATGGCCTTGACAATAAACATGCACCCTTCTCTCCTCTCTAAGATGCTAATTTTGTTTGGAGTTCTACTTTGCTCCAGGAGATCCTGTGCTTTAGAGTATTTGTATCCTATTACAGATCCAAGAACATTAATGACTGGACCAGGCTAATCATGGTAGGTGATCCCATATGCTCTCTCCCAAGAGTATGTGATACATTCTGGCAAAAGAATACGTATAGAAGTTTGATGGGGACTTTCTGGGAAACTATATAAAAAGAGAGACATGAAAGAGATATTTCTCTGAGGTTGTCAGAACCAGGTCCTAGTGACATTGTTAATATACTCTATTAACCATATATGGACTTGTCCTACCTTAGGACTTTTTGTTATATAAGAGAATAACTTTTTAAAAAAATGAATACATAAGCCACTTTTAGGTCTGTATTTTCTGTTACTTACAGTCAAGATAACATCTTTTTAAAAACTGAATCATTGTGCATGTCATACAGAACATCTCAATCATTCCTAATCATCTTTACACCTCTCTCCCCACCTGCCTCCTCCATAATCCCCCATGGAATCCATACATTCTTTTGTCTGTGTTAAGGTCTTTTGTGTCAAGTTAGTGTCCCTAAATGTTCCTCAGAGCAGGATCATCTACTGAGGTCTAGTCCACCTATCTGGAATTCCTTGTTTTAGGGAGATTAGCTCACCTCCACCCAACAGCAATCAATTGCCAATATTTCTTAAGCAAAGGTTGGGGTCTGCTGCCCATGTCCTCAGTGCCATGCTGGGCTTTTGTATGATTGAGTTTGTATGTATCTTGAGCATGCCAAAATAATTGCTGTAGGTTCACATGAGCAAGGTCCCATAAGCTTAGAGGATTCTATTTCCATATGGTTATGCACCTCCTCACTGGCTTCTGAAATCATTCCACCCCCTCTTCTGCAATGGCCCGTAAACCAATATATCTTAGTGATATATACCTTGATAGTTCTTAAATTGCTCAATGTATGTGTTATATGTGTGTATATAAGCATACATGCATACACACATTATACATGTACATAATTATAATATACTTAAGTTTCCCCAACATATATTGATTTACTATTGGGGTCAGGTGTTATTTGCTGAAATGGACTGAAGGAAGAAATTATAGTTTAATGAAGCTTATCCAGGCACCAGACAAGAGTCCATATGGTATGACCAACCAATAATAAGACAAACTACTTACGTATTCACACTTTCGCTTTGATTGGAACAAGTTTCACCAGTCAGTCATGACCTTCCTGTCACTGTGAGGCTGAAAGACAGAGAAGAGAATAAATATGAACTCCGCCGTCTCACTTTGGCATCAGGCAGTAATTAAGAATTTTGCCCTTCTCATTCCAGCTGGATGACTCCAGCTCCAAATAAACTTCACAAACAAGCTGGACATGTTCCCAGGAAGCTGTTTCAATAGGAATGGTTTGCTCTGACCAGGGAATCAGGTCTACTGTTTTATCTGCCAGCATCCAGAATACAAATCATGTTCCCTTGGATGAGGCTAAATGCCTCATCACTCTGGGAAACACATTCTAGCCTAACCACAGTGCATTTCCTCTTTGCCACATTGACTGCTTCAGGCAGGGGATGAGACTTGATTTAGGTTAATGAAAGTAAGATCTAAAACTTGTACTGAAAATGTAGAAGGGAAGAGAAGACTTCTTGCTGTTGTTCTGGGCATGGAGATGCATTTCTGGCAGTAGTCGTGTGTGTGTGTGTGTGTGTGTGTGTGTGTGTGTGTGTATCTGTGAGTATCAACCCTGGAGTTTTTAGAAAGACTTTTATGAAGTTTTTGTGCATTTTATACAATAAATCCTAACCATATTTTGACCCTTACCAACTTCTGTTCGCCCTATAGCATATCCTCTCACACACTGAATTCATGAATTCTGTCATATATGCTAAGGTCAAGCTTTTGTACCCAGATGTTCCTCAGTGCACGAGTTAAAGGTATCTAGTTCTGACATGGTCTCTGGCTTCAGCCCTGATTGAAATGATCGGTGTTTTCAGGAGCATGAAGTGTGCATATCCCTTCCATTGCTTAGGCCACATTAGTTTTGTTTTGTTTTTGCTTAAGCTACTTGTGTTTTCTTGTCTTTTTATCAAGAATCCTAATACAGGGACACAGAGCAAAAATTATAATTCTCACTTTACTGTGAAGCTCATTGAGGAAACCCAGGACCTTCAAAGGTTCCTTATGCTTTGTTCTTTATAGTTATTCATTGATGGGGTTCAATAAGATGGAAAGTGTTGATATAGTCATTGCTACCTTCATTGACCTTAAACACTTCTGCTATGGAGAAAATAGAGTGGACTTCCACAGGGTTACTGAGGGAGATACCCACATCATTCTAAGAAAGTAAAGATTGCATACACACACACACACACACACACACACACACACACACACACACACACATATATGTGGAGAATGAGTACTCTAGATTCAAGCACATCTTTTCCTATAAGGATCTGGCCAGTGAGAGACTGGCTCTGGTTGGGATCTCCAGGAGACTGTTGACCTAGACCTTCATTTCCTCAGTCTTGTCCTGTTGACCTGGTAATCTCTCTGACAGCTTTCTGCTAGCTTGTGACTGTACTGACCACAAACAACACTCTGTTCAGCTGACTGACCCTCCCAAGACCCAGTCTACTCTCAATGAGTCACTAAGTGAAATGCATGAAAACGTCGCTAGCTCTAATCCTGCACATTGCTGAGGTTTATTTGACTCATATTTTAAAAATTGAGCTTCACCTTCTAGCCTTGGGCACAGGCCTGCTTCTGCTCTCAGTATCCCAGATCCTGAGACCAATCTCTTGGTCCAGACCCACTCACTTGTCCAGAAACTTGTACTCAGACCAGCTCAATTTTTCAGTCTAGTTTGTTAGAGCTTTCACAGGCTGTCCCCACCTCGAACTTGCCATTGTATTCCCGTGACCTCTCATCTAGCTTGGCTGTCCCCTCACCCAATGTGCCTTGGATTTCTGTGAGCAGCCTTATTCACTGAGGCCCAGACCTTTGCAAATGACCTAAGAAAGCCTAAACTCAGCCTTTGCTTAGCAATTTTCCCAAACTGTGCCAGAGAGATGTAAACTTTAAGAGAGAGCCTGAGAGCATCTGATCTCACCTAACTTATGCCTCTGAGGGAACTCTGGAGCAGCTGGACTAGAGCCATTATATTGGTCCCTCCCATATAAAATCAAAAAAGAGAACCTGAAGCCTTGACCAATTAACTTGTCATACAAATAAGAAAACAATCAAGTTACATCAAGTATACAAACAAAATCAGACTTCAACCAAACAAAGGAAGACTTGAGTCTTACATCAGACTCACTTACATCAAAAACAGACTCACGAACAACAAAAGAAATTTACATGTCAAGATCACAATGAAAAAATAATAATATGAAAAATCTAAATAACAAGTCCCAAACATCACCAGTCCTATAGAAGAGTTCTACAGCAAGAACCCCATAGAGACACAGAGTTTAAAAGAACAATCATAAACATGATCAAAGAATTCAATGAATTTAAAGAACACACAAACAACTCAAATAACTAAAAGAAGGCAGGGATAAACTTCAGACTGAATTCATAAAAGAGATAGAAATATTAAAGAAAATTCAGGCTGAAATGAATTCAGAAGGAAGTGAAAAACTCAGTAAGCTAATTTTAAATGATGGGAGAAAGCCTCACAAACAGAATGAATGAATTGGAAAACAGAATATCAAGACTGAATGATAAAGTTGAAGAATTGTAACACTCAAGCAAAGATTATGAAAAAAAAAACAGGAATGGAATATGCAGGAAATGTGGGACACCATGAAAGGACTAAATTCATGCACAGAGGAAGGAGAAGAATCTCAAGATAATGGTATTGACAAGATCTTCAACCAGACTGAAGAAGAAAATTTCCTAAAATTAAGGAAAGACAGTCCCATACAAATAACAAGAAACACACAGAACACCAAACAGATAGGATCAGAAAAAAAATTCCCCATGGCATACCATAGTAAAAACTCTATACAGAAAAAGGAGAGAATTCTGAAAGCTGCAAAAGAAAAACAAGTCACATATAAAGGAAAACTCATCAGAAGTACAGCTGACTTTTCAATGCAAACTATGAAAGCCAGAAGAGCCTGGACCAAAGTATTCCCAGTCGTAAATGACCATAAAGAATACTTTATCCAACAAAAATGTCTATTATAATTGAAGGGGAAAGAAAAATCTTCCACAACATGAATAGGCTGAAAGAATTCATGTCCAGAAAATCCCAACTCACTAGTAGTAGGGGACTGCAGTACCCCACTGTCTCCATTAGACAGGTCAACCAGACAGAATAAACACAAGCCATCTGAACTAAACAGTACCATACATCAAATGCACCTAACAGACATCTACAAATATTCCACCCAAGCACCAAAGAATATACATTATATTCAGCACTCCATGGGACTTTCTCTAAAATTGGCCACATACTGGGCACAAAACAAACTTCAACAATAACAAAAAAATTGAAATAATTCCACGTATTCTATCAGAACACAATGCAATAAAGTTTACCATTGACACTGGAAGAAGCCTTAGTAACTTCGCGAACTCATGGAAACTAAACAACACACTCCTGAATGATGAATCAGTCGAAGGAGAAATTAAGAAGGAAATAAAAGCATTCCTGGAAATAAACGAAAAGGACGACAAAACCTCTGGGACACATTAAACGCAGTGCTAAGAGGGAAGTTTACAGCTCTGACTGCCTACATCAAAATCAGAAAGAACACAAACAAATGATTTAACATCGCAACTCAGGAGTCTTGACAGCCAGCAACAAATGAAACCCAAGCCCAACAGACAAGAAGAAATAACAAAAATTAGAACAGAAATTAATGAAGTAGAGACAAACAAACAGCACCCCCCCAAACCAAACAATACAAAGAACCACTGAATACAAGAGCTGGTTCTTTGAAAATGTAAACAGGGTAGACAGACTCTTGGCCCAGTTAACCAAAAGAAAGAAAGAGCAGTTCCAAATCAACAAAATCAGGGATGAAAGGGGAAACATCACAGCAGACCACAAAATGGTTCAGAACATTATAAGGAGATTCTTTTAAAAAAAGTATATGCTACTTAATTTGAAAAACTTAAAGAAATGGATGCATATGTAGAATCACGGTAATCATCAAGGCTAAACCAAGAAGAGATCAACAGCTTAAACAGACCCATATAATATAAGGAAATTGAAACAGTAACACAAAACCTCCCAACCAAAAAATGCCCAGACCCAAATGAATTCACAGCAAAATTCAATGAAAATCTATATCCAATATTGCTTACATTATTCAAAAAGATACACACAGAGGGAGAACTCCCAAACTCCTTTTATGAAGCTGGCATCATTCTAATACCAAAGCCATGCGAAGAGACAACCAAAAAAAGAAAACTATAAACCCATATACTTAAGGAACAGAGATGCAAAAATTCTCAACAAAATACTCATCAAAACTACATACAGACACACATCAAAATGATCATCTATCATGATAAAGTTGGCTTTATTCCAGACATGGAGGGGTGGTTCAATATACTTAGTCAATAAATGTCAAAAAGCACATAAATGGACACAGAGACAAAAATCACATGGTCATCTCAATAGATGCAGAAAAAACCATTGACAAAATTCAACATGCATTGAGGAAATTGCACTGGAGGGAACATACCTCAACAGAGTTAAAGCTACATACAAAAATCCCCATGGCCAACATTATTCTAAATGGAGGAAAAACTAGAAGCATTCCTCTTAAAATCAGGAACCAGACAGGGCTGTCCACTCTCTCCTCTCCTTTTAACATAGTGCTTGAAACTCTTGCTAGTGAAGTAAGTCAGGAGAAGGAAGTTAAAGGAGTACTCATTGGAAAAGAAGAAGTCAAATTATGCCTTTTTGAAGATGACACATTATACCTAAGAGATACCAAAAATCCACAAGAAAACTTCTAGAAATGATTTTCACTTTCAGTAAAGTGGCAGATTATAAAATTAATCCACAGAAATCAGTAGCCTTTCTATATACCAATAACAAGCAATTGGAGAAAGAATACAAGGAAACCTTGTGTTCTAGCTTCAAAAAGAAAAAAAAAAAAAACCTCAGAACAAATCTGACCAAAAACATTAAAGATTTCTAAAAAGAAAAATTTAAGTCTTTAAAGAAAGTGATTTATGAGGACACCAAAAAATGGAAGCACCCATCATTCTCATGGCTTGGAAGAATTAACATTATGAAAATGACATCCTACCAAAAGCAATATATAGATTCTATGCAGTCCCCATCAAAATCCCCATGACATTCTTTACAGAATTAAAAATTCCTAAAATTCATAAAAGACACTGGATAGCCAAAGCAATCCTGAGTACAAAGAGCAATGCAGGGAGGATTGCTATACCAGATTTCAAACCGTATTACAGAGCTATAGTCATAAAAACATCATGGTACTGGCACTATATTCCAATAGACCAATGGAATATAATTGAAGACTCAAACATGAGTACATGCAATTTCAGTCACCTGATATTTGACGAAAGTGCTAAGAATACTCACTGGAGGAAAGACAGCATCTTCAGCAAATGGTGCTGGCAAACTGGATCTTCACCTGGAGAAGAATGAAACTAGACCCTTATCTTTCACCTTGTACAAAAGTCAACTCCAAAGGGATCAAAGACCTCAATGTGAAACTTGAAACTCTGAAAGTGTTAGAAGAAAAACATCGGCAGTGATCTACACGATATATGTGTAAGAAAGGACTTTCTATATCAGACAGCAGTTACTCAGCAATTAAGATCAGTAATCAACAAGTGAGACCTCATTAAACTAGAAGTTTCTGTACAGTAAAAGAAATAACCAAGGAAGTGAGGAGAAAACCCACAGAATGGGAGAAAATCATCACCAGCAACACATCTGATAGAGGTTCAACATTCAAAATAAATAAAGAACTCAAAGAACAGAATCAAGAAAACAAGTGACCCAATTAAAGGATGGGTTAAGGGTCTGAGCATAGAGTTCTCAAAAGAAGAAATAAAGATGGCTGAAAAATATTTTAAGAAGTGCTCAACATCATTAATAGTTAGGGGAATGCAAATTAAATATACTTTAAGAAGTCACGTTACTCCAGTCAGACTGGGTAAGATCAAGAGAACAGAATGATATCAAATGCTGGAGAGGATGTGGGGAAATGGGAATGCTCCACTGGTGGGGTTGTAAATTCATGCAACTCTTATAGAAAGCAGTGTGGAGAACTCTTAAAAAACTAAGAATGAACATATCATTTGACTTGGTTATATCATTCCTTGGCATATCCCAAGAACACATCCTATCGCAGAGGTACTTGTACATCCATGTTTGCTGCTGCTCTTTTTCACACTTGCTAAGGGATAGAAGCAATCTAAATGTCCCTCAACTGACGAGTGGATGATGAAAGTGTAGTACATTTACACAATGGAGTTCTACCCAGCGGTAAAGAAAGATGAAATCATGATATTTACAGGTAAATGGATGGAACTAGAAACCATGATACTGTGAAGTAACACAGAACCAGTAAAGCAAATGATGTATGTTCTCTCTCATTTGTGGGTTCCAGCACCAAACCCTGGTATGTCAGTATGTATCCTGATGTAACTGCAGGAACCAGGAAAATTGAAAGGAACCAGGGAGGTAAAGGGAAATAAGGAGCCTAAGACAGAAGAATCTACACCTAGGGCTCACACAGTATGAAACAAGGGGTAAAAAACACTAACGAATCTCTCAACTCTCATTAATGAAGCTCCCTCATGCAGCAAAGGGCCAATAACATGAGAGGTCACAAATGGTTAAAACATGGAGATTAGGAATCTGCAGAGTGTGAGTCCGTGGACAGGACTCCTGTATTAAGTTTCACTCACCTAGGGCTCAGGGACCATTGTGGAAGAGGAGTGGAAAGATTGTAAGGCCCAGTGAGGAGGAGTGTGACCATATGGAAATAGAATTCTACAATTTCCCAGGACCCTGATCATAGAAACCTAAAGCAATGGTATGAGCATTGTCAAGACCCACGTAAATCAAGCAGGCAAAATCCAGCATGGCATTAGGGAAATAGGTAGCAAACTCCAATCTTTGCTTAAGAATCATTGGCAACTGATTACTGTTGGGTGAAGACGAGCTAGTCTTCCTAAAGCAAAGGATTCTGGGTAGGCTGACTAGACTGCAGTTGATTAACCTGTACTCAGATCACTTGATGATACTAACTTGACACAGTAGACCTTAAACACAAATGAAAGAATGTATGGATTCCAAATGGGGAGCTTTGGGAGAGCTGCCAGTGGAGAAAGGGATATAAAGCTGATTAAGACTGATTGGGATGTACAAAACACACAATGATTCAATTAAAAAAAAATTTAAAAATTGAACTATATTTAAACATTGAACTTTTGCATTGAAAGTTGGGTTTCAGATTTCAGGTTAAAAAAAAAAAAAAGCTCAGAACGGCTATTTACTTTAAAAATTGACCTTAAACATTTCTGCTGTGGAGAAAAGAGCATGGTCTTCCACAGGGCTGCCTTTCATCATAGAGACACAGGGTGACTGTGAACTCTGCAATCAGCTTCTAACCAGAGTGTTTGCATCTTTTACCAGTCTCCCACGAAGCCTCTTCTGGATGCTTCTGCCTGACTGCTATAAGCATAAGCAATGTTCAACCTCTGCCCCAACTTTCCTACCACTTACTCGAGGATAACTCAACAGAGATGCCACCTTGCCCTACAGTGGTTATATCTGGTACCACTAGGTCTCACCCCAGCCTCCAGTCCCTCCATTAATAGCACCATGTAATTTTACTTTATTTTTCTTTATCCTTGCTCTACTCTACTAAATCCTCTGCAAAAAAATTGAAATTGTTTGGTCAGAAAAAGGGTTTAGAAGTGAGTTTGTGAAGATTAAACTTTCCTGTTTCCTTCGGGAACAGAGATCAGAAGAAAGCTGCTTGGTACCATCTATCAGGCAATGGACGAGACATCACAAGACCTGGCCACTTTATAGTCTTTTACAAGTTATTTCCTTCTCTTGTCTATCTATAAGGAAATGGTGGTAGATCACGAGTTAGGAACTGGTGAGCCGTCAGTTCTATCCAGTTAAGGAGGTCATATATTTTTTTTCTTTTAGTAATTAGATGCAACAGATAAAGGAATGCATTAATTACTAATCCAGATTACAGACTTCTTGTGAGTGTTTAACAACAATTCAACAGTTTCAAATTCCCATATGACATCATTGGGGAGGTGGCTCCACCATTCTTCATTTACTTTCTAGAAGTCATATTTACCGCATCCCTACTTGCTGCCTTTTCTCCTAGACATGTTTTTACTTGCTTCTCTTGAATGAGATGTCATCTAGTGACTCTCCTTCCATGAACAGAAAATGGTACAGATGAGGCTGAGAGATGACTCAATGGTTAAGAGCACTGACTGTTCTTGCAGAGGACCCAGTTTGATTCCCAGCACCCACACGGCAGATAACAACCGTCTGCAACTCCAGTTTCAGGGGATCTGACACCCTCTTCTGAACTCCGTGGACATTGCATGACATGGGTGTACCTACCTACATGCAAGCAATACACTTGTACACATAAAATAAAAATAAATAAAATATTTTAAAAAAAGAGAAAATGGTGCTAAGTATCCCAGATGAGTGGAACACTCCAGTAAACCCCAAGGAATTGCTCTTCCTTCCCTCATGTCAGAGCAGTAAAGCAGCAAGATGCCCAGGCCTTTGTGAAGGTCCCCTACACGGTTAAACCTGAAAAGGCAACAGCCTGGCTTGGGAAGTAGCAGAAATATTCTTCCATTGGGGTTGCTAACTGATTCTCTAAGTAATTTGCAATTCAAGTGTCTCTTTGTTTTGTATGAAAATTTGCTGCTATTTGGAAAGTGGGAAAGAGCTAAATTGCATCCTGCTGGTTTTACTTTGACTGTATCAAAAAAGAAACTGTTAATCTGGTTCCATAATTAACTTTCTTGTTCCAAAAAGGCCCTGGGAGAGAGTCCAGAGAGTTGCTGTCAACTCCCTGCCTCTCTGCTCAATAAACCTTTCAATATGATGCCCTGAAAGGAGAGTGATTCCAGGTGGAGATGACTCTTGATTATCTTTCTCTAATCTTCTGTCTCTTTTATCTCTATCCAACTAACATTTAGTGAGCTCCTGCTACAGGTAAGGCACTCTTCTGAATAGTAGGGGGTATAACGATGATAAATCCCTGTGGAGCTGCCAGGGAACGTAGTTAATTTCCATCTACCCATCCACTCATCCATCTACCCTTTCATCTACCCATCTCTCCCTCTCTTCCTCCCACTCTCTACCCCAAATCAAAGAAGTTTGTTCTTCCAGATACTATGTAAGGCACTGGTATGTGAGAAATACAAAATTGAATTAGTCACCATTCAGGAATTCTAAAATTAAGAGATAACTTTTGACTAGGACCACAGAGTTAGGCTCATTGAAAAGAAGACAAGTTGTCTTTGGGTTCTAAAGTATTGGTGATCTTCATGCCATCAGAACTGTCCACAAAATGCTGGAAAGAGACAGCAGTTGATGCTAGGAGAGCTGGGCGCTGGGTAGTGGGCATTCAATTTGAAAGCTATTTTGGTAAGGGCAGAAGGTTTGCACTAACATTAAGAATTGAGCATGCAAGGGACTTTCCTAAGCACATTCCATCTACTATTTCAATGAAATGTCACAAAATCAAGCAGTAGTTTCTGGATACAGCCAATATGTAGACTCGAATCATGTCCCAGGGGATACATGGGCAGAATCAATAACAAAGTTGAGATCCGAATTCATGTCTAATTTAAAAGTACAAGCTTTTACTAACAGATAGTTTTTCTTAGGGGTGAAGGTAGGCTAAAAGGTTACTTGGGTTCTTAACCACCAATCATTCTGCTTATATTTCTGCAGCTGTGCATCTGATGAATGCTCAGTGAAACATACTCCTCTAACAGCTAGGGAGAAGGAAACAGGCCAGACAAGGTACATGTTCTCCTGAAACTAACACTCCAGGAATATCACATGGGTACCAGGAGAAAGACAGATCAAGCTTGAAGATAGCTCATCTTGAAGGTGGCATTCAAGATGATCCCTCAAGGAGAGGAATGGTAATTACAATTAGATGGCACATTCCACCACTATTTAGGTAATTTGAATGATACCTCGTCTTTTTATTTTCATTAAGGGCAATTGTTACATTTTTTTTTTCTTTTCTCTGAAATTGAATAGAGAATAGGTCTGAGATCTGATCCATCTTCAGCTATACCCAGGAAGAATGTAGAAAGAACTTGAACTCACTCAACAAACCTGAGCCATTTTTCAGAGTCACCTAGGTTCTTTTAAGTTCCTCTTTGAGAAGAGTAAAATACCCCACTCTTTATCTTGGTCCCCACTCTGAAAAAACTACTCATGTTTAGCCAAATTTAGCCTGCAAGTTGATCCTGAAACATTCTCTATGTGGCTTTTGGAATCAATATATCGCTTACTGGCTGAGACACTGTTATTTTTTATTTTTATTTTATGTGTGTGAGTGTATTGCTTGCATGTATATAAATGCACCTGTGTCATGAAATGCCCCAGAGGTCAGAAGAAGGTGTTGGATTCCCCTGGGGCTGGAGTTGCAGATGGTTGTTAGCTGCCATGTGGGTGCTAGGAATCAAACCCAGGTCCTCTGCAAAAGCAGTCAGTGCTCTTAACCACTGAGCCATCTCTAATAGTCCTGATACTGTTATTCTTGAGAATAATATAATAGCTATATAATAGGTCAGAATTCCAATGTCTAGAAGCTATGCAATATTCAAGAGAAAATGGAACCTTGTGTTTCACATTTGTAAATAAAGACAGGTGACATAAGACTTTGAATTTTATAAGAGAATGAGAATGCTGAGAGTATCATAATTGCTGACTCTCGTAGACAGAATAATAGCTTCTCAGAGATGTCCCTGAGAACTGTGAATTCTTAAAGGAACTTCAGAGAAAGAATTAAGGTAACAGACCTCAGAAAAGGGGGCTCATCCTAGATCATTAAGGTGGGATCAACACGATGGGTCTTTAACCATGCAAGAGGAAGATAGATTACCAGAGATACTGATGATAGAAGGAGAGCATAGAATAGAAACTTGCAACAGGTTAATCTACTATTGCTCTTTGAAGATGGAGAGATAAATCAAATAATAGAGGTAGTCTCTAAAAGCAAAGGATGGGTCTCAGTTGAAAGCTAGCAAGGAAACGTGTGTCTAGTTCTACAGCAGTAAGAAACTATATTTAGTCAATACCTTGAATGAGAAAGGTAATACATTTTCCACTAGCACCTCCAAAAAGGATGGCAACTCTGCCAACATGTTGACTCAAGCTTAGTAAGATCCAGGTTGGACTCCCTGCTTGCAGAGCTATAAGTACAATAAGCTGTGATGATTTAGGCTGTTAAATTTGAGCTTTGACTATTGCTTGACAAGGAGGTAGAACTTAAGAGCTTCCTTTGCTAGTTAGTGGATGTGACCGAAAGAGGTAAATATCCGAAGTAAGAATGTCCTAAGTTCCTGAAATATTATTATTCTAATATTTGTTTTCAAGATATCTAGAGATGGGCATTCCAGGATTTCTCACTACTTTGACTTTATAGATTCACAGGAAAGCTGGCTGATTGTAGGATTTTACTGAGTTTTTCTTCTGATACAAAATGGCTAGCAGAGGTCAAATTATCACACACAAATTCTGGGCAGCAAAATGAAGGAAGTGAGATATTTGTCTATTTAAATATTGTCTATTTAAAAATATGTCCTGGTACTTACATGTAATATATGTACTTCTGACATATCGCTCAAAACTTGGCCACGTGATTGTTATAGTAGCAAAAACAAAGTCAAAACCCTTAAAAATGGTCAGGAGAATAAAATCTGTAACCCGGATAAAGGGTAAACTTTCCGGTTTTGCCAGGTCCCCTGGTCATGGGACGACCTCTGGGAGGGTGGGTTCACCACAGTCAGGTTAAAGAGGTAGGTGGAATACCTAGTGTGTTAATAAGATGATGAGCTCCTTCTGCCTGGAATCCCTGCCCCATTCTGTGGCTCTGGCCCATCAGAAGCACGGGCTCGCCCTACTTCTTTTCTTCTCTGTATCTCTTCTCTAACCACGCCTTCGCTAATCCTATGGGAAAACCCAACATTTTGGGTTTCTTTATCTTTTATTCTCAAGGTCCCTTCTCCTCCCCACCACGTGGCTGCCCCCCTCCATCCTGGCATCTATCCCACCCCATGTCTGCTCTGAACCAGCATGGCTTTAATGGCTTTGTTTTTACTCCCCTCCTTCTCCACCTTGGAGCAGCTGCTGTGATTTATGACTTGCTTGCACTGAGGATTTTTTCTTGGATTCTAATAAAATTGTCTTAAAGCTTCTGTTTGAGTTTGTTCTTAAATTCTTTTATGACTGGGTCTAGGAACCTGGGGGTGGGGGTTGGGCTACTGTCTGTTTTGCCCCTGTCATGATCACGTAAAGTTCTTCAGGAAGCTTAGGAGGGAAACTGGTCAACTGAAAGTGAGAACTCAAGGGAAATAAATGCTTCTTCTCACCTTTGTAAAGATCAAGCAGATTAAGAATTCAAATGTAAGACACCAAACTATAAAAGAATTAGAAGGAAATATAGTGGAAATGCTTCCTGACACTAGGCTGGGAATGGATTCTTTAGATGAGATCACATATACATAGGCAATGGAAGCAAAGATAGACAAGTGGGATTACATCAAAATAGAGAACTTTTCCCAGAAAAGGAAATGATATCAATAGAGTAAAGAGAGAACCTACAGAATGGAGAATGTATTTGCATACTATTGTATGCATACTATATGCAAACTACTGTAACTGAAAATAGATTAATATGTAGAATAAATAAGGAAATTAGACAACTCAACACAAAATAACTCTATTAAAAATGGATTGACAACCTTAATAGACCCCCTAACTCTCTCTCAAAAAAAAAAAAAGACATACAAAAGGCCAACAGGTAACTGAAGAAAAGTCAACATCATAAATCATCAAGGATATTCAAATGAAGACTTCACTGAAATACTACCGCAGTTTAATTAGAAAAGCTATTATAAAAAAAGACAAAAGAAATCAAATGTTGATGATGTGGAGAACCCTTACACAATATTGGTGAGATTGTAATTACTGCGACCCATTGTAGAAACAGGCTGTAGAGGCTCTTCAAAAAATTAAAAATAAAAAATTAATCAAAGTAAAAAATTAAAAAATACAGTGCCAGATGTGGTGCCATACACCTTTAATCTCAACACTTGGGAGGCTAAGGCAGGCAGAGCTCTGTGAGATTGAGGCCAGCCTCATCTACAGAGTGAGTTTCAGGCCAGTGTGTGTGGGCAATACAGAGAAATACTGTCTCAAAACAAACAAACATAAATTAAAATATAACTACTCAACTGTTCATCAATCTGACTACAGAGTATATATTCAAGGGGAAAGAAGTCAGTATAAAGAAATAAGAGAATGGTTATTGCATCACTGTTCATAATAACCAAGACAGATTTAAACTAAATACCTAACAATAGGTGAAGAGAGGAAAAAAATGTGTTACACCTGTATGATCAAATCCTCTTCAGCCACGAACAGGAAATCCTGAGATTCGAGAAAATGTGGATAAACCTAGAGGACATTGCGCTAAAAACTAGAAAAATCCACACTGCACAGTGTCCTCCACACACGGAATCTTTAAAAATAGCGTCCAGTCGAGAGAAGAGCAGCAGGTGCTTGAGACTAAGCACAGAACAGGAGAGGAAGGAGAGGACAGGGCCGTCAACAGGTTCAGCAGGTCACAAGATGGGAGGAACAAGCCCCAGTGATCTACTGCACTTCTAGTTAGGAGACTAACACCAGGATGAGGTGTAGACCTTAGAATAGCTAAGAAAGAGGGTTTTGAATGTCCTCATTCTAAACATGATGATATGCTAGTTGATTTTGTGCAATATATCAATGTATACATGCATCAAAACACTGAATCATGCCCAGGAAACATATACCTAATTAAGTAGTAACAGAATTTTCATTACTAAGGAAGTGGGAAGGAATGGATTTGGGGAGATAATAGTCTTTGTCTTCATGTGATCACTTATATAGAATTATTGGATGGTCTCAAAGGGCCACAGCTATGAAATAATCTGGACTGTAATGTAATTTATCCCTTCTACACAGACCAAGGGTTTCTGTTTCTCTCTTCTCTGTTTTCTAACTCCATTTTTCCAGTCTTTGTTAGTCCTATTCAATCTTAAGTACCCATTTTAACTCCTACATCTTCGAAGAACTTTTCCTAAATTGTACTCCTAGGAGGGAAGAATCCCTTCCCTAAACTTGATAGATTGGGTTTGTATTTGCCAAACTTAATAGGGCTCTCTCCTTCCCTCCCCTCTCCTCCCGTATGTGCGCATGCACCTGTCTATAGCCTTTTGGAACAGATGATTTTCTTATGCACAGTTGGATTTCCAACAATGCCTCGGAATACAAGATAAATTCAAGACATGCTTGACCTAAAAGATCACTATTTCATTTCAAGTATTCATATTCCAACTTTCCTTTTAGGATAACTTCTCTCCTTTGCCTTAAGTCTCCAACTAGAAATTTCATGGGTTAATCTGCTTAATCTGTGGTCATCTGCGACTTTGTAAGCACCTTAGGACCAATGGAATGGGAGAGGTGGAAATGCACATGACGTTTCGAGGGTCATCTCCATGAAGACATAGCTATTTATCAGACTCTTTCTCCTACCCACCTATTGGCTGGAAAAGAATGCAGTACCCACTTTGCTAACAGGATTGTAAGCCACAGGTTGAGGGTGGAAGAGCCAACAATCCATCTTGTGACTCCAGATAACCTTCAGGAGCCATCTAGCATCTCCAAACTGCCCTTCCACCTTTCAATAAACTTGTTCTAAGTTGCTATATGTGGTACTGATGACAGTTTACCTTCCCTTAACCTATTCACATCGTTAACTGGTCTTCCTTGGTGAAAAATATGTCTTTTTCTCCTCCTTACCTATCCTTTTTCTAGGAGGGTGACATCTAATACAAAATGATCAGACTTATGTCACCTAATTGAAGTTACACATGTCAGCCCTAAAGGCAACCAGGGGCATGTGCTGGAACTGTGGGTCCAGACTCTTGATCCTGGTTAACCTGGAGGGTTAGTAAACAGGTTTGGGCTTAGAATTTTATTACTGCTGCTTAAGTCACTCCTTAAAATACTTTAATTAATTATTTTATGTGTATAAATGTTTTGCCTGCTTGTAAGTGCATCCTCTGTCATGCAGTGTCCACAGAGGCCAAAGAGGGGCATAGGATCCCCTGGAATTGGAGTTACAGATGGTTGTTAGCTGCTATGTGGGTGCTGGGAACCCAACCCAGGTCCTCTGCAAGTACAGGCAGTGCTCTGAACCACTGAGCCATCACTCCAGTGACTTTATAATATTTTTAATTCGGTGTGAGTTCAGACTCCTTAGTGTTTGCACTGATATTCATACTGATCCGTTCTTCTCAAAACCACGATTTTAGAAAATCGTCTCTGGTTGCCTAAGTACTTCTTGCCATTGGAAACTTTATCTACAAGGTTCGATGTTTTTTGTCATACCCTCTTAGGTGTCTATTTAGGGAATTTGCTGAGCATTCATTTTTCTAGCTGACTATTACCAACAGAATGCTCTGTACTGGCCTGTTGCATAATACCAGGGTTTTTCAACACCCTTTCACAGTCTAATAGCGATTCACCAGAGAGGCTTGGTAAGCTGTGGAGTTTAAGCATTCTTCTTCCCATTCACAATTTCGACCCTGCAGACCCTCAGCCTTCCACAGTAGAGTGGTGAAACAGTACTATGTAGCTATCCATTGTGAAGTCTGTTATATTACAAACATACTTTTGCTTCAGGAAGTGAAATATTACTCTTACTTTTGAATCAATAGATCCCCACAAACGAGGAATGGTCCTCACCCCACGGGACAAAGTGATGGACAAGACAGGCAGTGTCCATGTTTGTAAATGATCTTCTGGGCAGTCATCACATTTTGCCAGATGTTGTGCACAGCTGTTACCCTGTTGTCTCAACAATATATGTGATTCTGACGGGGCCACAGACCACACAAGGCGGCAAATAATGCAGCTCTGTCTTTTCTGAGTTTTGCAGTCCTCTCCCTGCAGTGATTAGATCAAGAAGTGGTGTAACTCAGCTATAAGCCAATCAAAGCCATTTCTGGGCTTTAAGTTTAAGAAATAGGAGTCAGCAGCTCTTCTCTGATCTGTCATTCCCAGGCTCAGATATGCAATTTTATAGTCAACTGTGGCAGTATATTTGTCATATGAGAAGCAACATATTTTGCAATTGATAAGTGGAGCCAAGAAAAGTAAACGGTGGAGAGATAGGTGACACTGAGGGACAGGTGGGTATGGGTATGGCAACTTGAGAGGAAGAGGAGGAAAGTCACATACCGGGGTACTGACTGCGCACAGTAAGCGATCATTATTTATTTCCTGAGATGCACATTACTTTTGAGCTCCTCAGTCTAGTTTAGTGTGCTGAGCAGAAGACATGCTCAGTATTATTTACTGAATGAATGAATGACATTATCCTGACCACATCTTCAGCTAGGTAAAAAAGGGGCTTAGGACTGAAATTTCCTAATATCTTATTTTACCATAAACTTCCCCCACTTTCTCAAAGTCCTGTAATGTAGAGTGGCAGTGAAAAAAAGCTCAATGATCAGCCAGGCATGGCTTGGCTTTCAGCCGTCAGAAGCAACCAGTTACATAATGTTGAGAAAAGAGTAAGTACCATGTTATAGGAGTTTTGGAAGGCGCATGTAACTGAGGGTGAGTGAAGACTTATACAGGATAGACTATTCAGAGTCCAAAGTGCCTGAGCTGTGTTTATTTGTGAAAACAATTTTTATCGAGGATCTTCCTTGTTTCAGACACGGTTTCAACACTTAAACACAGGAGAATGAGACGGATGCTGGCTTTTTGTCCCCAAGGAGCTTCTGTCCAGTGGAGGGCAATGGGAATGGGAAAACACACAAACAGTCTGAGGAAGTAATCCAAGCTGTGGAGATAATAGCATAGGGTGGGAGTGAACGAGACTCTAGACTGGCTGGTCAGAAGGCCTCCAAGGGAGGAGAGATTTTCTCTGAATCTCAGAACCAGTGACATCATTTCAGGTAGATACTAATAGTAGGTCTTACTCTATTGTAGAGGGAAATAAATGAGTAGTTTCAGGTGAACTTCTTAGCACATGCTCTGGGCAGAGGGCCTACAAACAGAAAGTCTCCAAGGCCTCTGTCTGTCTGGGGAATGGAGGAAAGGCTGGGTGGGAATCAGGGTATAAAGTAGGCAGGGGACATGATGGGAAAGAACTGATCGAGGATGACCTCATTCTGTCACCATTTAAACCGCACTGAGGGCAACTACTACATAGGAACCAGAATACAAACGCAGAAGGCAAAAGCGCCGGTGAGACGTTCTCAGCTTACGTGAGCGCCCCAGATTTCGCCAGGGGAGATTTTAGGCTAATTGAATTCTTACCCATAGATTGTCCATATTTTGTATCTACTGTTATGTCTTTGCCAATGTGACTGAGCAGGGAAGTTCTTAGGGTTCTCTATGAAGGAAGCAGGGGAGAGCTAGGTGGTAAACAGGACCTTGCCCAACTAAGAGAAACTTTTGAACTTCATATAATTATACCTCATCAAGGACAAAGCATCAGTATTTTGTGAGCTCATGCAGCATTGTGGAGAAGGAAGGGTAGTGCTCAGCAGAGCACAGCTTAACTGCTAAAACTCTTTGCTTGTGATGGATCACAGTAGAGGTCATGTACAAGTACATTACACATTGGCTGTCTCTGGATAGTTTCTGATTTCTCTATGCAAAATCATTTATAGTTATTCACTTGACTTCGAGGGCCCAGAGGGCTTAGGGCACCAGAGGAAAGTTTATCTGCAAGATAGAAAAATTCAAAAGTGATCAGGATTCAGGCTTAAATCAGGATGCGGGGAGATGTCAACCTACTTTCTGCAAGAATATCTTATTATTCTTTCTCATAGTTTAAATTTCACCTGTAGACTAATGAGTTTAGTTAATTAATTTTATGGGCATGTGTGTTTTTGCCTGCACGTAAGTGTATGCGATGCTCGTGGAGGTTGGAAAAGGGCATCAGGTCCCCTAGAATTGGAGTTATAGATGGTTCCTAGCTTCCATGTGGGTGTTGGGATCTGAATCTGGGTCCTCTGCAAGATCTTAACTGCTGAACCGTCTCTCCGATCCTGAGACCTGTGATTTTAAAACTACCACTAGCCTAGACATCCCTTTGTGGAATCAGTGATTTATCTGATATCGAGTTGGATGTCTCAGAGGCATCTCTGTCTTAATGTGGCTCTGCAAGAACTAGTCATAATTTGTTTCTGCTTGTCCTCACTGGTACTCGTTCTTTCCCATTCTTCATAATCTCTGTCAATTGCATCATCATCCACTCATTTGTTCCTGGTTTTATTTCTCTCCCTACGCATATGTCTAGTACATCAACCAAATCTTGTAGTAACTTGTTCCAAGTGCTATCTCAGGTCTTTTCCTTTCATTTCCGTATTTGTGGTCAGTACTCATGTCCTGATTTCCACCATCTGCTCCCAAGACCCATGCTCCAGGCTCTGAGTGGCATCCTTTTGCTTTATTTTGGCTCTCTCTCAATATATTCTCCATAGAAAGATCTTGAGAAATACTAATTAGATAAATTCTATTCCCACCTCTCCACACATACCTATCTTAAAAGATCGCAGTGATTTTGAATATTTATCATTCATAGTAATTCACTTGGATTACAGGTTTACAAGTGGTCTCTGCTCACTTCAATTATTCACTTCTCCAGCTGAGTCTAAGTGCTGGCCATGATAGCCTTCTTACTATGTACACCAAGAACATGACAAACTCATTTTCTCCTTAAGGTGTTGTGTTTGGAATACGATGCTTTCTTTCGCCTCTCTGTCTAGAGAGCACCTTCTTATCCAGATTTCACAGAGAACTTCTCTTCTTCCTATGCCTAAAGTACCATCGTCACCAATATATTCTTTGAGGACACTGCGTGCTCTTCATAGCAATTTCCAAGTTTTAAAATGGTGTTCTTGTCTTATTACTGTCTCTTCATATTGCATTATGATCCATAGATGCAAGAAAGGCATTCATCTTTAATTGTATTTTCTTCCAGGCCTAAGCACATTTCACCATATAATGATCTCAGTATTGGTAGAATGAACAGGTAAGTGAATTCAGGTCCATGTGTCACTGAAATCAACCCTCTCCCACTTCAATCCTGACAAGGTTCATTATTCTCTTTCTTAACTTCTTATAAGTCATTTCTTTTAAAAACCCGTCCTATCCAAAAGTACTTACTGATAAATTTATTGACATAACACAGATTTGTGAATTTGAGATTTCTGGCTATCAAAGCTATATGAAGATATCTATGAACGTCACACATGCTAGGCAAATATTGTAGCACTGAGCTATAACTCAAGCCCGAGGATATCTCAGTAGCAAAAAGGTTTTCTCAGTTTCCCAGTCACCTGATAAAACTATCATCCACATACTACAGGAAATTCTTAGTTTAGCCATGAACTTACATACATCCA
Organism: Eospalax fontanierii; assembly: GCA_035773235.1. NCBI lineage: Eukaryota > Metazoa > Chordata > Mammalia > Rodentia > Spalacidae > Eospalax > Eospalax fontanierii. Next base: position 16,337,082 of record CM069546.1, read on the forward strand.
CTGAAGACTTGTGGAGATAAAAACTTCCACTTGGGTTAGTATCTACCGTCTATCTCAAGTTTGTATCCTGGGTAAATTCTTTCCCACCTCTGTTCTTCATATTTTTGCATCTAGCTCTTTTATTTGTTAGCATTGAGACCTTTGACAAGTCACTTAATGTCTCCCAGACCCAGGACCCTCATGGTAGGTTAACAGTGGCTCCTAAATAGATATGTTTACATCCAAGTTTCTGCAACCTGGGAATGTTTACTCATCTGGAAGAAGGATATTTGAAAATGTGATTAACTTAGAGATCTAAAGATGAGAAGATCATCTTGAATATCCAGGCATATCATTATGAGAGAGAAGCAGAGGGAGATTTGAACACGAGAGAAGGTAATTTGGCCTCCAAAGCAGAGACTAGAATGATGGGACCGCAAGTCAAGGAAAGTCAAGAGCCATTCGAAGCTGGAAGAGGCAGATGGTGGTTTCTCCCTTGTACCTGGAATGAAGCACAGCTCTAAGATTTCTGGCCCCCAAAACTGCGAGGAAGTATATTTCCGCTATTTTCATTCACCAAGTGTATGACACTTTGCTATAGCAACGCAAAGAAATTTACCTAGTTGTCATCTCTTAGAGCTGTAACACAGGCCTAGCCACCTAAGCTCATTTGTGGGTACTCTCTAATGTTACCACATCTACTGACCTCAGCTGGTCAACAAAATATACTGAAGCAATGGATGTTATAATGTGCTAGAAGCAGATATGGATGGCAGTATTGCGCATGTCAAATTACAGAAGCTTCTTGAGTTTCCAGTGTTTGCATTCACTCCCCAGGGTAACTGGAATTTCTCCCTCTTTCTTCTTGTTCCATTTATTCTACAACCTTTCAACTCCAGCCATCTCCAGCTTTTTTTTTTTGTAAAACATCTGCAATTATCTTAAGTTCCCCTGGTTCATACATCAGCAAGAGGTTGAGGAGGGTTCAGTCTTGTCTTAGGACCCGTAGAAATCTCCACTTCTACAAGTGACAGGAAAACAGTTGTAGCTTTAAGAGTAGCTATCAATGATTGGCTATGTATGGTAGTCACTGTGTTAAGCATTTTTTATAAACCAGGGTTTGACGCCTTCACATCACCTTGTCTTGCTGTACATTTGCATGTGCTTTCCCACAGGACTGCCTTCCTTCAGGAGGCATTAGCTCTGAACCAGAATATTCCAAAGAAAACTTCACATTTCGCACATGTTGCACTAGAAGCAATTCCTGCCTTCTTTCCCATGCTGTCTATTGGAGATGCTTATGGGAAATCAGAATCTTGAGGGAGAACATTTTGCCTGCTACCACCCATCTGCACCTAGAAGACTTGAAGGGAGTCCAAAAGGAGGAGAAAAGGCAAGAAAGACTGCTCTTCTAAGCCACCTCTCCCTTGGAGCAAAAGACAGAGTGTAATCAGCCCAGGAATTAGTTTAAATAGGTGTTCAAACAGTCTTCTTAAAGTTGGGAACTAGACAGATGAAGGGACCAACCTACAAGAGATTGCCAAGTAGAATCTGTCTGTGCTTCTGGAGAGGAACCCCCAAGAATGAGCAGCAAGAACTCAACTTGAGTTGCCTGTGGGTGGCAGAACTCACTGATTACATTTGAATTGATGTCCTCTGGAGGAAATAGAGCCAGGGGCCCCACTGGGACAGATATCAAATGCTGCAATCTTCTGCCTGAGTGCTTGCCTGCTCCAGCAGCTGGGTCTAGACTCACACTCCACCTGGCTCCACTGCATCCAGCCTACAGATGTGCCAAATGCCCTGGAGGTTACCCATGGTTGCATGCACAATGAATTACTCTTCCTGTTTGTATCAGTACTAGTTCCCTTTTGCTCTGAAAGCAAATTCCCAAGTTTATCCCCATCCGTGTCTCCCCACCCTCCTGAGACTGTTTCTCCGTTCCCCCAAGGCATCCTGCTTAGCTAAATTGTTTGCTCGGAGTAATTACTGTGGCATTTTTTCAGTTCCTATGTACTTAAACTTAATATGTTATCTCAGAGTCATTTGTATCCCCCTCTGATCTTGCCTTTGGGGCCAATGACTGTATCTCATATAGTCTCTGTTTTCCCAAGTACACAGTACTTGGCCTGGCATAGAAGAGAAACTGAGTTTTTCACTAAACAACTATTTTCTTAGTAATAATATGTGACAGGACAGTATACAGTCACATCAACTAAAAGGAAGCAAATTCATAGAACTGCTGGTTGATCAGCTTACATTTTAGTAAGGGAGCCAAAACACATGTAAATCTATACATATTTCTCTATGCATATATATATATATATATATATGCATAGAGATTTATGTTTTAAAAAGGTCTATTGGTTGGGGGAATGATGGTGCACACCTTTAATCCCAGCATTCGGGATGCAGAGGCAGGTGGGATGAGGCCAGCCTAGTCTATATGGCAAATTCCAGGCCAGCAGAGGCCATGGGGAGATGCTGTCACAAAAGCAAAATGAGACAAAACCCAAAAACCCAAATCAAAACAAAGATGGGTCAAATAATCGAAAACCTTTTATACAGAACCATCCCTCGACATCTTTTCCTCAAGGCTAAGATGATGAGACCACTTACAGAGTTGTCTACAATGTGACTAGCAAATGACAAGGTCCTCTAAAGATTAGTCAGTAGTCTAACTATCTCTACCATGAGCCACTTGAAGTTTCAGTCTGTTGCCCTCCCGTCATAAAGGTGTGGGAGTTTACTTCTCCACTCTGATTTGGGCTTCCTTCTCTCCACAGACATGACGGTGTCATGTGTTATAGCTGTCCTCTTCTTGCTCCTTTCCACTCTAATGGAAAGCATTCCACATTCTGCAGTCACATTAATTAATGCTGATGCTCATGTTGCTGACACTAAAAAGGGCTTATTTAAGGAATGGAGAGCATGCTTCTGCTCCTCAATATGGGGTCTAAAAACATCACTGACTGGATGACTAGATTCAGGTGGCCCATTACAGTGCAAATCAAAGCATTCATGAATGTTAGGTGCCTAATTCTTCATATGAGTGGGGGGAGTGTGGGTGGATATAACTCCTGAGGAAGAAAGACTAAATGAAGAAATAGGTCAGAAGGTTCTGAAGGCCACAGCTTTATGGGCCCTGATAGAATTTAGAGCTTTCTTTCTTCCTTATAACTGACGAGACCACTCATCACACACATCCATTTAAGATAATGTTTTATGATCAGGTATTTGGACCTCAGTCCTCACTAACTTATGTGTTGGAGCACCAACAATGTGCCAGTTACTCAATTAAATGTCCTATCACTTAAGAAGAAAAATGGGCATCCTCATAATAATGGAAATGAAAATGGATATTTTCATTTGTTGGGTATCATACCTTGATTTGGTACTGCTTATTCATTAATGATCTCACATATTCCTATTATTTTAATGTTGGGAGTCAATGGATAAACTTGGAATCTAACCTTCTGGGTTTGTATTCTGCCTTTGCAAATTTATAGCTAAGTAACTCTGGTTACCATCTCAGCCCTTTAGCCTCATTCAGTTTGCTCATCTAAAAAATGAGTTAATAAAAGTACTACTCTTTTAAGGGTTAAATGCAATCATACAGTACAGCACAGCCTCTAATAGCAATGATGCAAACAGCAGTGACCGGCATGTTAAAATCGTTTGGCATTTACTCTATGCCAGGAATTCTTCTTCACACAGATGCTATTACTACTACTGTTTTACAGATGAAAAGCAGATTGAGGATCTTGATTTTGGTTAAAAGATGAATTGTAGTAGAATGGGGATTTGATGCATTACTGTAAGTTTTCCTAAGTGCGGTGATCTAGAGCTCTCACAACATTCTATGGAAAGAACATGTCAGATACGTGCTTTTCGATAGATTGACTGTCAGCACTATGTTCTTGAGAGAGAAGAAACTTGAGTCTTGTTTAATAGACTCCCCTTAACTTGATTTAGCTAATACAGTTGCTTTCCTTCCTTCTTACATCACTTTTAGCAGAGGTAGGCTATTCCTCTTTAAGTCTTAGCAAAGGGCTCCCTGGTTAACATTTGGGAAAGATGGTATCAGCCAAAAAAAAAACATATTTAAAACATCCATACTTCTAAGTTCATACTTCTAAGACCTTCCTCTTTCTGGAAACTTGGAAATGTCTCCCTTCTCTGGAGCCCTGCAGAATATTCTGCTCAGATTAAATGGCACGAAGCCAGAGATATCGCTAAATATCCTATAATAAATGCACAGAGCCCAATATTCATAGGAAACAAAAAAAAAGCCACCAAGGTCAGGAAACTTGCTGATGCGGTCATCCTCCTGAATTCTCAGAGTATGCTTGAGGGTAGCAGGGTTTCAAACTCGCAGCCAGAGTTCCTACGGGGGTAGGTAGGGTGTACCATTCCTTCTGCTTTTTCATTTTTTAACTTGCTAAGATCAAGGAGAAAGAAGTCATTTCCACTTCCACAAGTCTACATCTCCCCTAACTCCAGTCCAGAAAAGCACAGAAGAGAAACAACTAGGGGTCAACATATGGCATTCACCTGTCTGCTCAGAAGGAAGGTGTTACTTTCCTGACCTTTCTTTCTCGCACGTACTCCTTGAACAACCTGTTCCTCAATGCCTTCCTTGTGCCACTGTCCTGCTCTAAGAACTATTGTTGGTTTGTCTGATCTGGATTTTACTAGCTACAATATGTAATATTAGACTTCTGAATCTTGGTTGTAAGAGGCAGTGGCTACCACCAGCCAGGTTGGGCTACCTGGGTTCAACAACCCCTCCATCCACCATTACCACAGTGAACATTACCATGAAGACCACCCAGTGTCAGGAACTGTATTCAGGGCTGTTCATATTACATGATATGATATTCATTATAATTTTCCCAGATGGGTAAGTTGAAGCATACAAAGGGATGAGTTCCTCAAGATCTCATAGCTTATGAACAGTTGAATCAATGAAACCCACTGATCCAACCATGGAACTCTATTCTAACCATTAGAGAAAAAGAACTCTGGATAATGGGAGGTGCAATAAAAAATAATTTATATTTTATTCATTGAACTAGTATTTATTGACTGCCTCTGTATTTATTCATTTAATGTAATGCTTGCTGAGTAGCTCTTACATGCTAAACACTCTGATAGAGGCAGTAAATGCCAAGGTGTCTTCAATTCTATCCCTTTGGGATTCATAAGGAGTCAAGGATCAACTTCACACCAGTCCTTAGCCTGGACTACCACCTCCTAATAGCTTCCTGAGTTTCAAGTCATAACAAAAAAATAGACAAAAGTAAAACACTAAACAAATTCGAACTTCTATACTTGTGTCTAAGCATAATAGTGAGAATTACAAATTCTTAACACCCCCACCCAATTTTTTGCCTGAAATCCCATTTTACATAGTCTCATAGTAGCTTGTAGCACTCCTTGTCAGCACCTGTCCAGTCTCAATGTTATACTCATTTGTGTGTGTGTGTGTGTGTGTGTGCAGTAAGAGCATGAAGTATGACATACTGTTCATCGTTTGGCTCCCTGTATCCATCCCAGTGTTGCTTACAAATATTTGTCCATTGAAGAAACTTGAGTCCCCACTGTGTAGCCAAGGTACTCTATATACCCGTGAGGACATTAGTATGACTTTTCTCAAAGAAAACAGGCTTAGGAACCCACAGTTACACAGTTCATAAACCAGATTCAAACCCTCAAATAATCCCAAGTTCAAAAACTAGACGTTTGTAAGTCTTCAGTCATCTAGGAGAGTAGAATCATAGTTAAGCCTGTAGGCTTGAGATTCAGTCTGTTGAATTCAAATCTTGTCTCCATTACTTCCCAATAGTTTGGCCTTAGGAGTCCAACACTCTGTGGCTCAACCTCCTTAGACACAAAAAAACAGGATCAAAATCAAGATAACTTGTGGTGTTATTGTGAGATTAGTTATACTTGTAAAACGCTTAGAACAGCACTTGGCATACTGAATAAGTCTGAATATTATACATATTAGATTTTATTCTCCTTTGGATGAAGAAAGGCTTTAAAGTCTCTCTATATAATTATTTGCACATTAAATTTAGAGTCTGCATATTGAACATCCTAATTTGCTAGGAAATATTGAAATTTAAATGCTGTGATTAAAATAATGTAGTACTAATTAATACAAGTGTGTATCTCATACATGGCTGTTCAACATATCCATATTAAATAACTGCTGGAACTTAACAGCATCTTGTTAAATTTAAGTGTCTTGTTAAATCTGAATTAAGTGTATCTTAAAGAATCTGCTTAGATCATTATTGAGGTTTTAAGCTGTCTGCTCAGTTTAGAAGTTGAAGCAGAACTGCTTGCAGTACTACTGATTTGTGGTTTGGCATACCCAAGTGGGCATTTCTAGCTGTCCACACTGACTAGGCTGCACCTGTCCAGGCAGGCCACCCGAGACTAACCCACAAACTTAGGAGCCAGAGACCTATCTTACCATTTGTCCTGACAGAAGACACAGAGAAATATGGGGCACTTAAGAACATTTACACAGTGCTTGTGGAAGCCTCAGATACCCCAGAGGATCCCATTCTCGTGCCTGTGGTTGACAGCTACGTGTGAGTGGACTGCTGCTTCAGGTTTGGGATGGGGAATTCTCCAGAGAACAGGAGCAGCAGCAAGGCATGCGATGAAGAGCTAGTTTGCTTGACTGTGGATGATGAGATGAGAAATTCTATATTCTTCCCTCTGCAAGCTGGAGACCCAGCAAGGATATTGGTCTACTTTCTGTCCAAAGTCTAAGGCCTGAGAACCAGAAGAAAGAATGGTTTAAGTATGTCAGGGAGGGGCTGAATTCTCCTGCCCTTGTTTCTTTTGATCTTTCTAGCCCCTCAACAGAGTAGAATGGACCCATTCACACCAGGTACAGTGACCTGCCCCACTCAGTCCACTTCTTCAAATGGTAATCTCTTCTGGAAACATTCTTACAAACTAACCCAGAAATAATGGCCAAGACCTAGTCAAGTTTCATAAAATTCACCATCACAGGAGATTTTCTGTGATGCTAAATGAGAACCAATTACTCCTTTAGCACAAAGGACAATTCCCAGCTGTGTCCTCTGACATGAATAAAGGTCAACAGCCAGTCAGGGTTGTGTATGAAGAACCTGGAAGAGTTCTGGAAGGCAGCTATGTCTGAATTCTTTCCTTAATAAGAAAATGCAGACAGATGAACACACACACACACACACACACACACACACACACACACACACACACACACACCAGAACAGATGGAATAAGTTCTAGTAGAGGGAAGTACAAACAGATCAGTTCTTTTGGAATCTTGCCCATCATCTCCAGAGGATGCACTCTAATTTCAAGAAGGCAGGTTTTTAACAAAAAACAATAGGAGTTAGAGAGCTGGCTCAGTGGTTAAGCAGAGGACCCAAGTTTAACTCCCCGCACCCACATGGAATCTAACAACCTTCCGTAACTCCAGTTCCAGGGAATCTGATGCCTTCTTCTGACCTTAGCTGACACTGTACAATACAATGTCATACATTATATACATACTTATATACATACAAGCAATACACTTATATACATACAAGCAATACACTCAGACACCTAAAATAAAAATAATAATATTTTAAAATGAACAACAACCCTTACCCCAATGGAACTCATCATGTGCTAGGCATTTGACTAACATTTGATCCCCTCTGCAACTTAGTCACATGGGTGCTGTCATCAATCCCATTTTACAACTGAAGAAAACTGGGAAGACACAGACCCTCTGCTTTTCCTGTCCCAGTTCTGTTAGCTGGAAATGGCAGTTAAATTTGGATTTGAATGATCTCTAGTCTTTATCAACATGCTATACTGCCTTCTAGAAGTCACCATGCCTTTTTAATGTAGTGAAGGCAAGAGAACACTCTGCTGTCTTCTGTTAGTGTAGGAATCCTTTCTTACTTCATGGAGGAATTCAGCAGAATATAAGTGAGAGTAGCTCTACTTTCAAGGGGAAGGAAAAAAAAGGACATATGGAGACAAATTTACAGAGATGCATAGTTCAACCTAGCAAAATAGGGAATTCAACAACCAATTAGAATCAATAGAAACAACATGTACAGCTGTTATACAGGAGTGAGCAGTTCTCTAATGCCAAAATGGAAAGTCCAAGAGAAAAGCCCAAAACAACTCAAAAGCCAAGGGGGCAGAAGTACGTACATAGCTGCTCCTATTATATTCCTCAAATAAAGTTTACATGCATGCTTACACGTACAGGACTTTGCTGGGAACAGCAGTTGCCTCTGGCAAATCAACTGTTTGGAAAATGATGGGAAAGAAGGAGGACATAATTTTTTTTCTAAACATTTTTTTGGTTTTCTCCTTTGAATTTTGTACTATGTGCTTATATTACTTATTTGATCAAGCTGGCCTTATTCCAGAGATGCAGGGATGGTTCAATATATGTAGGTCAATAAATGCAATAATCATATAAATGGACTAAAGACATCAATCACACAACTATCTCAATAGATGAAGAAAAGAGCTTTGACAAAAATCTAACATGCATTCATGATCAAAGCTCTAGAGGGAATTGGACTGGAGGGAATATACCTCAACTGTAATTAAGGCTAAAAATACAACAAACTCACAAACAGCATCATTTTAAATGGAGAAAAACTCAATGAATTTCCATTAAAATCAGGAACTAGACAAGTCCATTATCCACACTCCTTTTGAATATGGTGCTTGAAAACTCTGACTTGAACTTCAATTTTTAAATGCTAACGCTGGGGATCAGAATGGGCTAGTTTTGAGGTGGGGAGCAGAAAGAAAATTTTCAAATAGAGTATGGAGATATCAGAGATGAGGTAAAGAACACTTTGAAGGGACTGGCTTTCCAGTCCTTCCAACAAATCTGTAGTTTTGTTATTCTGACATGGTGATTTCATCATAGTTCTTGCCAGGAAAAACCTGGAGCATATACATTAAATTATCTGAAAGTCGAAAGGCCTAACCCTGATGACCTAAAATGTAAGAGAACAGATTTAACTTTCAGTATTCTAATTTGCTAATCATTTATCCCTACAAAGACTTAAAAAGCTTTACTTGATTACTGCCTGGTCCTCAATCACATTCCCTTTTGTTAAATAGTAAAAATTAGATTTTATTCAGATTCTGAATAAGGTATAGAACTTATAAAAATTTTAGGCTATAACTATTAGAGTCTTACTCAATAGTGTTTCTAAATTTATCATGGGAGTTATTTTCCCCAAATGTCAAACACAGCTGGAAAGAAAGGGGTTTAAGTAATGTGGTGATGTAGTTATGTAAATCTACCACATTATAATAATGTACCACATTCTGGAGAGCCAAAGGAATTTGACCGTGTACAATCTGAAAGAAAGGAATGTACAGTAAAAGCTACTGAAATAGGTCCAGATTCCAATAAGAAAGAGGAAAAACAAAAGTTAACAAATATAAATAGTAAAACATTTTTCACAGCTATTTAAATTTGTTAACAACCCACCAGAGAAAGCACCAAGAAAACCTGGCATATTTCCAAAAACGGTGAAAAATAAACCTATACCTGCTTTAAGAGTCACTACTGAATATTCAGAATTAAATAAACATAGTTCAAGTAAAATAACACTGTTACAGAAGAAAAGGAAAAGAAACAAGGCTTTATGGAGAAGGGCAGTAATGCCCCGTCGAAGGAGCTGAATATGCAAATGGACAAAGCGGCCTCTGCAAAACGGGAAAACTCTAAAAGCACACCTGAAGGCTTAGAAACAGAAAGGCTTGAAATCCAAACATACCTTGCAAAGAAAAAGAAGAAACTGTGAAGAATGGCTGCATGTTGTTTATTTAAAATCAGAACAGGTAGGGGGAGGATCCAGTGGCTCACAGAGCACAAGCAAAGACAGTGTTTCAAAGAGGCAACATTTAAAAGAAGCTTCTGAACTGGTGATGGGGTAGAGTTCGCAATTTAGCATCCACAAAGCTTTAGGTTCAGTCCCTCTCTAGCACCACATAACCTGGGCATGGTGGCACACACCTGCAATCCTGGCACTGGGGAGGTAGAGACAGATGACTAGCAGTTCAAGTCATTCTTGGATACACAGCAAATTCAAGACCAACCTAGCATACATGAGACCCTGTCTCAAAGAAAAAAAGAAACTTCTAAAGTCTCCACAGAAAACATAGGCATCAAATGTTAGGTTATGTAATAAATGATCGCCCACTTCCCAGACCAAAATGTCTTTAACTGGATTTTTAATTTCTGTAGATTTTGAGTTCTCTATAGAAGAGGGAAAGGGTGTGAGAAATCCAAATGATGGCTCTCTCTTTACAAGAGAAGTATACATCAGAAACGTGGAGACATGAGGTGGGGGATGTTAAAGCACTGAGAGAACTACCTAAGCAAGAATATGCTGTTAACTGCTGGTGGCAACTGACAGCCCTCCAAGTTCCTCTCAACTGGTTTATCAGTTCTAAATGAGCTTTTCCCTGTCTTGGGCTACTTCATTCCTTCCTCCCCCTGACTGCTCTACCCTACACTCAGCACTGACAGGGTCACTCTTACACATCCCACTCAATCTAACGAAGATATTCTCATTCAGATTTTTCTGATCATTTTACTGAGGCAGATCCTTCAACCTCATTTAAATCTTTCAGTGTGCATTAGCTTGCTAGCACAAAGCACCCCAAAGTGAGTGACATAAAGAGTAGAAATTTACTATCTTTTTGCTAGCAGTGGTAAGTTTGAGATGAGATGAAGGTGTTAAGAATTGTTCTTCCTAGGGGCAACTAGGAATGATCTGTTTCTTGTTACTACCTGGCTTCTTATGTCTTGGTATCACTTTTGGCAGAAGTTATCACCTCCTACTTTTATCTCCACATGGATATGTCTCTGTATGCAAATTTCTCCTTCTTATCAAGCCAACTGTATAATTTTTTTTTTTTTTTTTTTTTTTTTGGTCTTTCTTGCTTTGTTTTGAGACAGGGTATCCTTGTAGCCCCAGATATCGTGGAACTTGCTATATGGACCAGGCTGACCTTGAACTCACAGAGATTCGCCTGTCTCTGCCACCTAAGTGCTGGATTAAAGGCCCATCAAGTGCCACCATGCTTGGTGTCCATTGGATAATTTTTTACAAATTTTCTATCAACAAGAAATAAATGTTTCGGGAAAGGATTAGATGCTAGTGTGTTTTGTAAGACTCACTTAACTTTTAAGAATGCAGCAGGGTCTTTTTTCTTCTCAATTCTTTTTAAAAATTTTATTATTTTTATTTGATGTGTATGAGTGCATTGCTTGCAAGCGTGGAAGTGCACCTGTGTCATGCAATGCCTGCAGAGGTCAGAAGAGGGCGTTGGATTTTCCTGTAACTGGAGTTATGGAGGGTTGTTAGCCACTATGTGTGTGCTGGGAATCAAATCTGGGTTATCTGCAAGAGCCATCTCTCCATCCATCAATTATTTAAAAATTAAAAATAAACCATTCTTAGCTGGCAGGTAATTAAAAAATGACTTTACTGGCCATCTTTGCGAATGGGCTGTGGTCTGCTGGTCCTTTCTCTACAAGTGGAAGCTTTAGCTACTTTATTTCAGATATCTGTCTTTGCTCATTAGTGAGAGAGCTAAAAGTTTTCTTTCTTACTATGTGTGGTGGTTTGAATGAGACAGTCCCCCACAGACTCCAAGTACTAAGGTATTTTGTTTCCAGTTGGTGGCGCTATTTTGGGAGATCTTAGAGAGTGTGGCCATGATGGAGGAAGTATGTCACTGGGGGTGGGCTTAGAGAGTACTTTAGCCTTGTCAGATCTCGGGTCCTGCTCTGCTTCCTGTGCCTGCTTGAAGATGTGAGCCTGTGCTTATTGCTCCTGCCCTGGCCACCTCCTGCCACCATGCCTCCCTGCCATGATGGACTCTAGTTCCCCTGGAACCGTAAGTTCAAACAAACTCTTCCTTTTATAAGTTCCCTTGGTCACTTTATCACAGCAACAAAAGACAACTAAAATAGGATATATGGCTGGTTTTGAAATCAAGGTTCTGCTAGCTTTAAATATGAATCAGAAGCATTTTAAAACAGTTTATAACAGTACCTGTTCCCGGAACCTGCTGGGAAACTGCAGTGGCATATGTAAAAGGCACGGGTGGAAAGAGTGACTCCCACTGTTGCTTCCATTTGCTTTGACTGTTGTATGTTTTATTGGGTATTAGGTTTGGTCCTAGTTAGTTTTCTATTGCTGTCATAAAACACTGACAAAACCCAACTTAGGGAGGAAAATGTTTACTTTGCTTACGCATCCCAATCACGGTTCTTCATTGAGAGAAGTCAGGGCAGAAACTCAGGGTGGGAACTGAGGCAGAGACCACAGAGAAAAGGTGCTATTGGCTTGTTCCTCTGGTTACTTGTTCACAGGTTACTGCTTGTCTCTTGGATGATCATTTACTATTCCTAACGATTTTTATTTTACATCAGATGCTCTAAACTATTTAAGATGTTGATTAGATAAACTAAGACTTTTAAAGTTACTGAATGAAAGCTGTACATAATAGTCTATGCTTCTTTTTAAGCTGTATAGTTTTTAAAAATTCTTTGATCATCTTTCCTAGAAATGTTTTTTTTCCGTAATTTCAAAGAGCAAAGTACTGACTTTTTCTTGTGTATGTTCCTCTGACTTATTGATTTGTTTTTTTAAAAAATTGCTATTTTTCTGCAAGCTCCCTTTGATTACTTATTGTGTTTTTCATATTATGACAATTTTAAGCATTCATTTTTTTAAGCTTTACAATTTGAAAGGAGCATTTTCATTGTTAGTGTGAATGCCTTATATTTTTCTATGACCTATTTAATTTTTAATGTTTCTCAACATATTAGAATTATAAATCCTCATTACTTATTAACAATTATCATAATTAAATTAGCTGGTGTAATATTACTGTCATCAGCACCTGTTGAAATTTGCTTTATGCTTGCATATGGGAAATTTTGTAAATATGTGTAATTGAAGAGAATATATCTTTCCTAATTTGGGTGCTAGATTCTCTAGGTGTCCTTTTCATTGAGCTTGTTAAATGTATTATTCAAATTCTTTTAATGTTCTTAATTTTTATGGGCTTGATATCACAATCAGAAAACAATGCGGATTTCCCATAAAGAATGTGGTTTTATAATCCTATATACATATGATGTAGACATGTCATGAAGGTCCATCCTTAAATGCATGAAAAACTTAGATTTCTTGATTGCTTGTGACTTGGAGTTAATGCCTATTTCATGCAATGTTGATTTTGCTATACCAACTTTACTCATTAAATATTGAAAATACCTTCAAGTTGGTTTAAATAATTTTAATGGGAATAAGTCAGTTTGGTGCGTGTGTGTGTGTGTGTGTGTGTGTGTGTGTGTGTATAACTTTAACTTGATCTGTTTTGTTTTGCTATCTTATTCAGCACATTCTAGTTAAATATTTTCATTCTTTTTTTTTCTATTTTCTGTCCTCTAATGGGTTGAAAATTACTCAGTATCATTTTTTTCTCTTTGTGTTTATTCTTAATAATTTACTACTCTGAGGCTCTTGCGGTGGTGCCTGACTATAACCCCATCATTCAGGAAACTGAGGCAGAAAGACTGTGAGTTGAAGGACAACCTGAGCCACACAGTGAGATTGTTGTTCAAAAATAACACTGTCAGGTGCACGTAACAAAGTTGGAGCTGTACCTTTACCTCCCTGTGGAGTTGGAACTCTTTATCTCTGATTTCTGCCCTGTTCTTCCTCCAGCAGTTGCTATCCAGGACTTAATTCTTCTTTTACTTGTATCACCTCTAGATTTCCTGCTGTTATTCTTCCTGTTCAGAGTCAGCCCAGATTAGCATTTCGCCAGGTGTAAACATGTTTTGCTCATCACTTTTCTTTCACCCCAGTTTTACTTTCTATTGACTTTCTTTCTTTTATTATTTTAATGGGAATCTCTTAGTATTAGCCAGGATCTTGACATTTTGTAAAGCTCGCTCATTTTAGTTAAACGGTGACTATTAATGTTCCTTTATTTTAGAACTAATGCAACTTTTTTTTTCCCTCTAGGTTCTACCCTTCCTTGCTTTATCAACCCTTAGTAATGGTCAATCATGAATAGTTATCGATCATCTAACATTCTTTAACTTATCACTTACTGGTTACTGCTAGCAATGGTCAACTGTGAGCCAACAGGGCTGGGGGATGACGACATACTTTCCAATCTCTTTCCCATCTTCTTCCTGTGAAAACTGTAAGAAGGAACTGTGTACTCTGCCACCTACCAGGCTGCTATATGTCTCTTTGTCACATTAATAACTCTTTTAGTAAATATTTTACCCCCAAAGACAGTCCAGCTCAGGGTACCCCTTGAACCCCAAGTTTGAAACCTTTCACCTAGTGGTCACATCCTTTTTGTCTTTGTCTAAAACTATGCTTATTTGGGGACCATTCTTAAATAATACTTTATCTGGATATTTTCCATTGAGGTATTTTTTGTAGTGTGATTTTCTTTGCCCTACTATTTTACCAATGAAAAGACCATCACATAAATTGCATATTTTCTATATTTTAGAGGGTTTTATTTATTCATTATTCTAGTTTTACTCTATGTCTAGGTATGATATGCGTTTTAATCGTTGAGTTACATTCTAGTTTGAGTTATTACAACCATGTCTTTGGCCTCATTCTCATTCCCTCCCCGTAGCAAACTGAGTACTGCACATAAATTCACAGGAGGTAAACTGATGGACTATCCACATTGTTGTGTTCACTGAAGAAGATTCACAATAACCAAGAAATGGAAATAACCTAAATGTCCTTTAACTAATGAATAGAAATGCCTGTATTCAGGGACAAAAAGAAGAAAAGGCTGATATTTTCAGAAAAATGGATGGAATTGGAAGGCATTACATTAAGTGAAATAAGCCAAAACTGAAAGACAAGTACTGTGTGATTTCACTTCTCTGTACAGTCTAAAAAACTTGATTTCAGACACTGAGAATAAAATGGTAATTGCCAAAAGCTGGGGAGAGTGGGATGAGAGACGAGGAAGGGTTACTCATGGGCATTAAGTTCTAGTTAGAGAGAAGCAAAAGATCTGGTACACTGTTGTACATAGTGTGATGAATAGTTAGTATTGACTGTCAACTTGACAGGATCTGGAATCCCCAAGATTAGTGCAAGAGCAGTATGAGCTCTTAACTATTGTCCAGCTCTCTTAGGATCTTCTTTTTCTTCAACTTAGTTTTACTTATTTTAAAATTTTTCATTGAATTTTTGTGTATTTCAGACAGATCTTAATCATGTTTATGCTCCCTTCTCCACGGGCACCTCCCAACGCCCCCCACCCCCGCTGGCTTTTATGTGTTCTGTCATTTGGGTTAAAGCCTATTGAGTCAAGTGAGTATCCCCAGATGTGCCTCAGTATCCACTGAGGTTTAGTCAGCCAATCTAGAGTCCCTCAAGAGTGGTGTTGTACATGTGAGTGCAGAGCCCATGGAGAGTCAGGCCAGAAGTGGGCATCAGATCCTCTTGAGTTAGAGTTAGAGGCAGGTGTGAGCCATTGACATATGTCCTGGGAACCGAATTTGGGTGGGTCTTCTGCAAGAGCAGTACGAGCTCTTAACTACCAAGCCATCTGTTGCACGGACTGGTCCTCTACCTGGAAAGCACAGCTAGGAAGCTATGGACAAAGCATTGGTCCCAAGCCTGGGGGGTGCCTGCTTGCCCAGGATTATAAACTTGTTGACCTCCTGCAAGAAGAGGAGGAGCCGGGGGAGTCAGCTGCCCCTCAGTGGCCCGAGTTGCACATGGGGGAGGGACTAAGGTTATGAGCTGAGGAATCTGGGGAGACTAGTCCCTTTGCCATCTTGGACAGCTGCCAGGCAGTTACGGGGTTCCTGCCAGGATACAGAATTCGTGGTATGGCCTCAGTAGGGGAGCCCTCCACCCTCTGTGCGTAAGCTCCTCACCCATTACTAAGTAAGCCCAGGTAAACTGGTTTCCCAGACTGAGGTTTGGTGAAATCGTACCTTGTTTTGTAATTAGAGACCCAGAGAGGAGGGCAGGGCTGGACGACCCAGTCTTGCCTCCCAGAAGGAATGTTAGCAACAACTGATGTAGTTGGCAGGAATCAGCAAAACTAGGAATGAGTTGGGAAAGAACAATGACATTCCCTCTGATGTGGGGAAGGAGACCAGGAAGCGAAACAATCTGGGTGAGGGGAGAGTGTGGCAGGGGAAGTTCTGCATGGTGGGTAGTGAGATGCGTAACTAAGGTGAGGCCACCAAGGCAGATGATGCCTGTGGGAGAAACCCCGGGATGGCAATCCACTTCAAGGTGGTATAAAGTGGCATGCCTACGTGAGTAATGGGGTCCTCCACGTGACCATGGAGATGCTTTGAGAACAGCGGGAAAGTCTAGAACAAACTTTGCAAGCCCTGGGGGTAGGGCGCCAAGGATGAAAGTTGCAGCAAGCAGTTGCAAAGGCAGCCTGGCCACTGCTTTGTGTAATAAGAGATTTGTCTCAGGCAGAGGCAGTAGCTTAGTGGGAGACTAAAAGTATAAAACAGGAATTAGAGCAGGAAAAAAATAAGAGGCCAGCCTCTTCATTACTGGCCTCTGACCTTGACAGGAAAGTGCATAAAAAAGAAAAAGAGGTGTTAGCCTGCCATTTCTTAGGGCTAAGGGACCAGAGGGAGAAGAGAGCCCAGATTAGATCGATAATACCATGCTCATCTTGGGACCTCAAAATCTTGGACCTGTGGGAGAAGACAGAGAGTGATGAGGAAAGGGGTGACCCAGCAACAGCTAAAGATGCCACTTGGGTTCAACCTTTCATACAAAGAAAGGAAAAATCCACGTTTCAGCATGCTGATGGAGTTCTTACCAACAGTCCAGTGTGGGAGACTGTGGCAATCAGAGATAAAACTCAGCACTGGAGCTGTTGGAACTAGGGAAGGCGTTCAAACAAGCAGTGAAGGAGCCCCTCCTTGAGATCTAGGCTACATAACCTGAGGCAGTAGAGGAGGAATCAGTCTCTGGTGGCCTGGCTTGTATGAGCCATTAGAGACACATGATCATCACCAGAGGAGGTTCCCTTGGATATAAGAACTGGAGGACGACAGAAGAGGGACAGGCACTACTGAGAGAACTAGGCATGAGGAAAGCAACGTATGGTGCCTTGTTCACTGGACCACATAGAACTGTGTTCACCAGTGATTTAATAAAGAATTTGATTGAGTAAGAACCTCAAGATTGGTATGGCACTTTAGTGGCTGTGCTGACTCCATTAATGGAGCGGGCTCTTTATAAAGTAAGAGAGGCTTTGGCAGATTTACGTGACTTAGACCAGCATATAAAAAAAGAATAGAACAACCTAAAAGAGATATTAAAAAGGCAAAGCAGAGAAAGAGTTGTGCTTGTGTTACTCAAAGGTCAATGTGGCAAGGCATGTGTTAAGCCCAATTTGTAAAGATAAAATTGACAGAAAGCCAAATTCTGTGCTAAGGAGCTTCTGGAAGTCTTTAAAACCTGGAGAACAGTTCACAAAAGGCACACAGAAGAAAAAGACTGTCCCAGGGGTGGATAATAATGCCCCCCTCCAGTAAACACGGTACATTTCTCTCTTGTGAAAGGTTGAGGGAAGGGAACAGTTTGCCTAGCCAGAGCCTCCCCCAGTAGACAGGTGTGATCAATGGAAAGGCAACAGGTGTGGCTACAGCCAGGAGTCAGACTCAGTACTTTTCTCATCAACAGGAGCAAGAGGGGCCTTATTATTCCTTGGCCCTGTTCAGGGCCAGGCAGCTTGAGCTAGCCCCAATGCGTTTATCAAGGATAAAGAAATGCAGGGAGGCTCCATGTAAAAACTCCAGGATACCAAGTGGCTTCAAGAAAATGACTAAATATAGTAAAGAACTAACTAAATTAATGCCTCTTTTGCATGCCATTGTATCCAACAAGTATCTGTTGAGAAAACAGTTGATACAAGTGGACAAAAACTTTCCATGCTGTGTTAGACCTTGTTTATGTTTGATTTAGTATATAATGCTAACTTCTGAGTGTTTTACAGATGTGAAACCCATTTGAGAGATATCAAGTACAGTATAAAGAAAGAAGGATGGAATATAAATTCGCCCAGGGTAGAAGCTGTATAATACTTGGGAGCTTTATGGTCATGTAAGGCACAAGTGATATCCACCATAATGTTTAGGAAAGTCTACAATAATCTGGGCCTATAGATGCCAAAGAGTAAACAGACATCTTATACAACTGTCAACTGAAAATTCCAGTACCAGAGGTGGGTTGCTCCCCCTCCCATGAAATACTGGCCAGGCAAGCCCTGGAGGCCCCTCTACAATAAAGGTCATTGTCACTAATGTTGGTTGTTACCAGAAGCAGATGGTAAGATCCTATTGCTGAAGACATGGCATGATGTGAGCATAGGAAAGAGAGATCCTGCTGGGACCAAGCTGGAAACTCCCTGCCACAGGATGGCTGGCCTTCATAGGGCCAGGGAGGCATTATGAAGACTCCTAGGGGAGAATGATCCTGAAAGTTTTGCTTAATGACAAATCCTCCATGCTCCACTATCAGATGCCAAGCAAGAGGTTCCTGCTGGCACAATAATAGATCATCTAGAATATGTACAACCGGCAAATTTCCAATTGGATTTAAGGCCCACTCTTTGGGGAGGAACACACATCTGTTACTGTAAGAAAGGTCGATCCAGAGTGGCAGGGGAAGTTATAGATCCCAATGGGGAAGCCACTGCAATTATTGTTAGATGGATATGATGTATTTAAAATTTTCATTTATGTTTTTATGCATAATAAAGGGGTTAAACAGATTCCTGAAAAAGATGATGGTTCTTTTCCAGCTTGACTGTAAGAGGCACCCGGAACTTCACACAGTGACATTGTGGAAATATAGCAACTGTAAACACCAGCAGTTCTGACTTTGTTGCAGGTGGCTCTGATGCAAAGTAGTTCATGTAAAAGTACCCCCTGTCACAGGCTGTAATGAAAATGTTTATTGCAAATGGTTGTGTTTCCTCTGCCTTCTGGCAATTCCTTGGGCATGCTCGTGAATGCTTAGCTCATCCTAAAAGCTCTCAGGACTAGAACATCAACTGATACAACTGCTTCCCATGAAAGATGCCAGAGAAGGTAACAGGTCTTTGGATATATTTAACAACAATCTTAGCTGCATGCAGGAAGGCACTAACCTGGAGTGTCAAAGACCTTCCTAGTCCCAATCTGTCATATCATATCTTTGGATAAGTCATCTTTCTTCTGTACCCTGTTTCCTCTTTGGTAAAAAAGAACATTGCCTGCAATCTTCAAAATCTTGACTAACACACTAAGAATTAAGTATAACTTCTCAACTAGCTTTATGCATTGTATAAAGAAAACAGAATCTCCAGGACTTTTTAATCAACCTTGTTTCTGCTATTACATAAACTGCATGGTTATTATCCTTTGTGTGTCTTCTTCAATTCTCAGCTTGTGAACACATTGTGAGGGCCTAGTTATTCTGGAAGTAATAATTGTTCAGGAAATATCTGTTGAAGGAATATGAGATTTCCTCTAGAGAATTTGTTTTGCCACTGCCATTTAAATTAGTTCACGATGGTTCCTGGTATGCTAGAAGTTCATAGCATACATGTTTCTGCTTTCTTTAATCTTTTACATTTTTATAAAATTCCCAAATGCAATAAATTCACTTCCTACTTTACTTTTTTTTGTCAATCACCATGTGTTCACATAGTTGTGATAATAAATACAACGACTTGAAGTGAAAGATTCTACAATGAATATTTGCCCAATGAATGTGCTTTTCCTACATGTGATGAATTACAATCATGACACCAGGTCAAATAGGCTTAAGTTCTTTTTGAGCTTTGAAAAAACTTGGGCTTTGCTTTCTCAACTGTGTTATCTAGCTGAAAATTAATCTCGCCTTTCTTTGTACTTATACTGATTGACTATCTACAGAGAAAACACTGTGGAGTTCACATAATCTAAATTCGTTAGGAATTGAGCCAGATTTCAATATATGAAACTCTCTGGGCTGGGTTTTTCTTTTTAGTTCTGAGGTTTCTATGGTTCCTTATCTGCAGTGTAAATTCCTCTTGCATATTCTGTAGCTGATGCTGACGGATGGTCCAGAGGAAGCATGCGGGCACACATATGATAGAACTAGATGGATGCCTGACAGCTAGACTTTTACCCTAGCATGGCTGGGACCTCAACCCTGACTCTTAACCTAGTTAATCTGACATATCAATAGCTTTGTTCAGTTTCAATCCAATTCTACATTTCTTACACACACACACACACACACACAGAAAGAAAGAGAGAAAACAGAACAGTATAGTGGTTAAAGGCAGATCCTGAGATTGGACAGATTTTGTTTAAATTTTAGCCGTGATCTCAGTTTTATTTCCTCTGTGACTTTAGTAAATGGTTTTTGTTCTTTTCATTGAGCCCAAAGTTCTTTGTCCTGTTTCTTAGGCTGTTGTAGAGTTAGGTAAATGAGTTGTTTCAGGAAAGTTTCTTAATGCATTGGCTGGTATTCACTATGATCTTAATTAGTGGTGTCTTTACTTAATATGAGGTGTGTTTCAACTACAAAGATCTCTTCTGACACAGGACAAGGGAAAACATTGATGTCCCCACTTTTCCTCTTCTGGTAAGACACATTTGCATTTTGTTCATGTCTTTCGATTTTGCATTTTTCTTTCACTTTTTCCCCCTTTTCTTTTTTAAATTGGAGGTGCTGAGTATTGAATCCAGGGCCCTGCATGTGCTAGCAATTGCTTTACTGAGCTCTACTTCCAGCCTCTGAATTTATTTTCAAAAAAATAAAACAAGGAACTGGAGAGATGGCTCAGCAGTTAAGAGCACTGGTTGTTCTTGCAGAGGACCTGGATTAGTTCTCAGCACCTACATGGTCACTAACAACCATCCATACCTCCAGTTCCAGGGGATTTGATGCCCTGTTCTGGCCTCTGTAAGCACTAAGTGACACAGGTACTCTTACATACATGCAGGTAATACATTCACACACATAAAATAAAATAGATAAAGTATTAAAAACAAAGTTGTTATAGGCAGAAATGATGGTATATGCTCAGAATTCTAGTACTTGGCAGACCGAGGCAGGAAGATCTCAGATTTGAGGCCAGTATAAATTATACAGTGGAACCACATGAAAAGATAGGAAAAAAGAAAAAACAAAAAGAACAAAATTGTTTAGAGTGACCTTTCCTAAATTGTTTTATTCTTACAGGATATTAACAGGTGAAACATTTCCTTGTTAATGTGTGTAGGAAATGCTGGTTAAGTAAAGTTCATAGCTTGTTCTTTATGGTATTACAATCTTTAATCTCTAACAGAGGAAGAGGGTAATACAAAATATTGGGATTCTTAAATATGGAATCTTTTTTTATGGACTATGAACACAGCCAGCATGCCACAAAACCTACTTTGTGTTACCCTTGTCTTGGGCCTTCTTCCAAGAGGTCAAAGTGTCCAAAATTCCCAAAATATGACTAAGTGAAATAGAAATAGCTATCATGACTCCACAGACTATAGGATATTAGATTGCACTTAATGACAACTTTAAAAGAAGGTGAACACTTTCAATCTTACTGTTTTCCTTTTAGAAAATTACATCTTGAGGCTGGGGAGATGGCTCAGTGGTTAAGAGCACCTACTATCCTTTCAGAGGATCTAAATCCGGTTCCTAGCACCCATTTCAGGCAACTCCCAACTGCCTGTGACTTTAGCTCCAAGAGATCTGATCAACTCTTCTGGCCATTATAGGCAATTGCACCCATGTGTACATTCCCCTACACCGACACACATACATACACACAATTTAAAAAAATAGAAAATAAGGGGCTGGAGAGATGGCTTAGCAGTTCACAGCACTGGCTGCTCTTGCAGAGGGTATGAGTTTGAATCCCAGCACCCACATACTGGCTTACAACCATAACTCCAGTTCTAGGGGATCCGACTCCCTCTTTTGACCTCCATGAGCATTGCACAACATGGGTGCCCTTACATGCATGCGTGCAATACATTCATACACACAAAATAAATAAAATATTAAAATGATCAGTGATTATGAACATGGGTGGGTTAAGTCTTTTATCTATTGTTATTATCTCTTGTCATGAAATGCAGATGGTATTTCATAAATGCCTTGAGGTTGAGTGCTATATTTTATTGTTCTCTATGCCCCTTTAATAAGCATCATAGTGTGTGCTGTTATCCTAGCAAAACCTTGTTGAGGTGAATCATTTCTCAAAGAGATAGACATGTTAGTGTTTCTTTTCCTAGAATATGCCACTGTTTCAAAACACAGCAGAGCCTCTAAAATATGATTAAAGTCTCTCTACCAAGATATGTTTTTTTTTTCAGCAAAATCATAGCAAAAGTAACACATTTTTTATGCCAGTCATTAAAATATCATTTGCTGGTAGTTCTCCTCTCTCAAGTTAATAATCCTTAGCAAAGATGCCATCTTATAGAAAACACAGGCACTGCCTTCAGAGTAGAAATGTAAATAGCTACAATTTGTTCTATCACACTTTTCAACTATGCAACCATCTGCTTTATTCCTTAGTCCCAGAGATCTGGTTTTTGAGTCATTTCCACATGATGTGTCTCATTCTTTCCCTGAAGATATTCCTGTATTTATTATTAGTTCACTAGAATGAAATAACCATTACTGTTCATAAAGGTGTTTTATGTCCTATAGAAGTTTGATCAATTTTATCAGAATCAAATTCTTCCATGTCAGGATTCACAGATTGTGGGCATACGTTGGAATTGGACTCTCTCTCCATCAGCCTTGTGCCAGAGTCACAAAGATTATGCTGGTATTTAAAGACAAATTTGGTTGTCTTTTAAAGGTCCTGTCCATATTTTAAAGCCTTGGGTCACTGTAATATACTTTGTCAATGCATAGGGGTCTTTCTGTGTTTTCTGTAGCATGGAGTTGGGGTGGTACAAGACTTCCTTCCTTTCTGGAATTCTCACATTGTACATATTTCACTCCTGGGTTTAGAATTTGCCCTATCCTCTATCAAAGCAGGAAACATGAAAACCGACTCAAATTGATCATCAAAATGGGCCATAGAGGAAAATCTCAAATTAGGATGTGTGAAAAGTTTAGAGGAGAATCCCCACAGGAAGACTGTCCTCTGACCATATGCATTTTCAAAGCCAAGTATGATTCCAAGTTTGCTCTCAGAGCTTTATGGTACTTGACCCAGGCCTTCAAGGTTTAGAATTAGAGTTGAACCAGCACTTTAATGATGCCAAGGAAATAAATTAACATGTATTCGTCAGTTTAAAGGATCACTCAGTTATTTTCTTTGGCCTTCCAAATCTACTGTGAATTAAAAATTAATTTTTAATTTTAATTTTATATATATACGAGTGTTTTGTTGCATGTATGTAAGGAAGGGCACCAGGTGTATGCAATGCCCACAGAGGCCAAAAGAAGGCGTCATATCCCTTGAAACTTGAGTGACTGGTTGGTATTAGCTGGGAACCGAACCTGGGTTCTCCAAAAGAACAGCTAGTGCTGATAACCACTGAGCTATTTCTCCAGCCTCCACCTGTGAGTTTTAATTAAATAAAACATTTTGATTAACATGTAATAGCTATACAGTTTGATATTTCAAAACATGTCTACAGAATGTGACACATATGTATAATGTATAAATAGTGAAGGCCTCATGCTACAAGGAGAAAATCTCTCTGAGATCTCCTGGTGTGTCTTAGAACTTGTCATATTAACTCTGTATCCTTGGTCACCATCCTGAAGCAATCGGTTAGAGGATTAATGCCGGCTTGCTCAGGATTCTAATTTGTCTGACCACGAGAAGACTTTCAGACGAATCTCATTTCTCCTTACCCCATCCATGGTACATTTGGGTCATCTTTTTCCATGCCTTGTGGGAAGGTACTAGCTAAGACTGCGATCTCCACTAGTGTAGGCTTTTCTTATCCCATTTCCAGGAAAGAGAGAAAAGTCTTCTGATAGTCAGCATTCTAGAAGGAACTATTATATAGTAAAAAATGAAAGCTAACATCCCTGTACCTTCTATGTGCATGCACAAACTCTGAGCATGATGTGATTGGCTTTGGAAATAAATATTAATCTCACTGGGTATTGCACTCACAGGTGCGCTTACACACAACCAGGCAAAACTTGTCCTTGAAGATAAAAAAATAAAAATAAAAAGTTTTGAAAGTACTACCAGTTTAAAGGACATTTTTAGCCTTGCACATGCTAAGTATGTGTTCTACCACTGAGTTCCATCTCAAGGCATTCAAAAGTGAGCTAAGCTTGCTTACTATACAGTTTTTAATGTCTTAAAATTTGCTATTTGTTTTTGATAAAATCTGACAGTTCCCGAAATTTAACTAATTATGAAATAATGAACATGAATAAAAAGTCTATTTTTAAATGAAGCAAAAACATTGTAAACAACAAAATACATGAAACTACACATTACGTTGAGCTCCTTTGATATTGAAGGCATTTATCCAAGGAGGATACATTTCAAAACCTCATTCTGTTCCTAAGAGCATGTGTAGCAATGAATGCTGTACACACCATTTTCTCCTATACTCCCATGATGGAGAATAATTTATAAATTAGGTACTATCAGAAATTAGTAATGAACCAGACAATTGTGACGTTATGTTCTTGTAAATTTTATTTAAAATTTAAGAAAGTATTTCTGAAATTATCTACTTAAAGTTTTTTGAACGACCTAACATAGGAAGGTGAACTGCCAGATAAGGGGGTGTCTACTGTCCTTCCTTTGTTTTCTTTCAGCACGTTATTTACCAGTCTGTGATTGTGAATTTATATTCCTACATCTCTGCCTAGATTAAGAGTTTTGCAAGGACATGGACCATAGCTCATATATTTCTAATTCCCTAGTGCTTGAAATGTGGAAGACATCTAATTCTTGTTTAAATAAATAAATAAGTAAATAATAAGCCAGAGAGATGGCTCAGGCATGAAGTGCACATACTGCTTTTGCAGAGGACCTGAGAGTTCCATTCCCAGTACCTATATAGGGTGGCTTACAGTTACCTTTTACTTCATCTCCAGGGGATCTGACAATCCCTCCTGGTCTCTGCAGGCAACTGCATTCATGTGTATGTACTGCTCTCCCTACCCCCCCAACACACATATATTTAAAAATAAAATAAATCTTAAAAATATTTGAAGGAGTAATAGAATAGACCCTGGTGCTCATGATTTTCTTTCCTCTACTTTATTCACATGCCTCAGTAAAAGCATTTTCTTCATACACCTAGGCTCTTCTTTGAAAGATTCTCTAACTTATGATTATTTACTTCTAAACTCCAAAAAGAATACATTTGTAAGAGAAGGCAATCATAAATAGACACAAACAAACAAACACACATATACATACATTGACTTTTCTTTTTCTGTTTACATATCAGAGTTCCAATTACTCAACATTCAGTCCTTGAATGAGCCAGTGTCAGTAGCTTGAGTTTGGCTTGTTTTTATTTTTCTAAGACCTTAAGATGAATTATTAAATTATTTTTTTGATTTATGATTTTTAATGTAAAAATTCATAGCTATAAACTTTCTTCTTGCACAGAGAAATCTAAAATTAGTAGACAGAGGAAAAAAATAAAAGAATAGGGCAGAAATTGATGGAGACACTAAAAGCTCACTATAAAGAATCAATGATAGAAGTTGGACCCTGAAAAAGAAAAAGAAGTCTGACAAATCCTTACTAAAACTAACCAAAAGAAATAAAAACCCACAATTAATAAAATTAGAGATGAACAAGGGACATCGCAATAGATACTAATGAAATTCAGAGGACTATTAGTGAATATTAAACACTTACATTCTAATAAAGTGGAAAGTCTAGAAGAAATAGATTTTGAGACACATGTGACCTACAAAAATTGAATCAAGAGGATATATAACATAAACATATCTATAGTGAGCAACGAAATTGAAGCATTAATATTCTCCCAGCAACAAAAAGAAGCTTGAGACTAGATGGATTCATTGCCAAATTGTACCAGTTCTTTTAATAACTAACAAAAAGCTCTTTAAGTGACTCCTTAAAATAGGAAGGGAAGGAATGCTACCAAACTCAATTTATGAAACAAGAATTATCCTGATGCCCAAACCATATAGGAACATAACCACAATGGAAAAGTATAGGTCAGATCCTTTGACGAAATGTTGACATAGACATTATCAACAAAATACTTGAAAACTGATTTCAACAACACTCTGTAAAGGTCAAGTATCAATAATCTAACTGATTTCATTCTAGGCATGCAAGAACAGTTCAACATATTCAAATCAATAAATTTAATATAGTAGATGAATAGAAACAAGGACAGAAATCACATGATTATCTCAGTGAGGTTCATAAAAGGTCTCTGACAAAGTTCTTGATAAACTCTTCAAAGTAACTAGGAAGAAAATGAGCAGACCTCAGTGTAATAATGGCTACAGACGACAAATCTATAGGTAACATTACACTAAAGAAACACTGAAAACATTTCCTCTAGAATCAGGAATGAGAAAAGGTTGCCTGCTTATTCACTGTTCTTGGATGGGTTGTAAGAATTCTTAGAGCATCAGGGCAAAGAGAAAGAAACAAGAGACATAATCAGGAAAGGAAGATTTCAAATTATCTATACTTGTACGTGAGGTGATCCTGTACTTAGATCACTGTAAAGATGGTGATAGGGAGATAGTTAGTAAAATGCTTGCATGGATACTCGCGAACCATGTACACAGAACCAGGCTTGGTGGCCTGGTGGTGTGGACTTGTAGTCTCAGAACTTGTGATATGCACACTGGAGGCCCCTGGGACTTGCTAGATAGTTAGCCAAGCCTAATTCTCCAGTTCCAGGCCAGTGAGATCCCATCCTGTCCCCAAAGTGGGTAGCATCCTGTAGGACCTCACTAAATGCCTGGTGACAGTAAACGGACAGCCAAAATGGTTCTTAGAGGAAGTAAAACCTAACCGCCCAGCACGGGAGAGACAAACGTTTCTGGGAACTCAGTGAGCCTAGGAGAAAACGAAACTTATCCCCCTGGTACGATAATGAAGCATTACGTGCCGCTTGCTGATTGGGGAATAAAGTGCTAATGCTTTTGCCCCATGTATCCACCCATGTAACTGCCCTTTATGGTAATAGCAAGGCTTGAAAATAGACTGATGTGATAGGTTGTTAAAGAAATGAGGAAGTGCGTTCTGATTGGTGGAGAGTTGTATAAAAGAGCACACTTGAGCACTGTAGAACGATTTCCCTGCTGCACCGAAAAAGAGCTGCAACGCAATAAAAAGAGCTGTAACACCAGAAGATTCGTGCTGCGATCACACTGTATCCCAGTGTGGGTGCAGCGAGAACCCTTCCTAGGGGCAGGCCGTGCACCTAATATCTTCCGGCTCTCCCCCTTGCTGGCCCAGGTGGGAGTAATCCCAGGAAGAAGAGCCGCACCATGGCACGTTCATCTGCTGTACCCTCCAGAAAAGCGAGGCAACAGCATCCTATAGGATGACACAAGAGGATGTCTCCTGGCCTTCATAAATATGTATGTAGGCATCCAAATTCGACATACACAAATAAGAGAATTTTCTTTGGGCGTCTCTGAGGAAACTGAAGAGCACACTAGATGATGGAAAGACTTCCTGTGATCAAAGGAGCAAAAGAAAGAAAATATATAGTATGTTTTCCTATATACGGAATCTAGATTTTTATATACATATACACATCTTAAAAATATTTTGTTTCAATTTCTAATCATTTGTGAGGCTGGAAGAGGGAATCAGATCCTCTGGAGCTGGAGTTATAGGTGGTTGTGAACCTCCCTGACATGGGTGCTGGGAGTCCAACTCCATTCCTCTGCAAGAGCATCAATTCTCTTAACTGCTGAGGGATCTCTCCAGCCACATACATGTATTTTCATATAAAGCAGAAGTGGGATAACTGAGGTAGAGAATTGTGATGGGGGTGGGGACAAAGTCAGGGTTAGGGAAAGTAAACATAACCAAAGCATACATGCATGAACATGAGCCAATGAAATTCATTAGTTTGGTGCAATTAATATGTGTTAATTAAAATATACAAAGAGAAGTCTGTTACTGAACATTTACATATTTGATTAATGAGGCCTCTGGGAGCAGACTGTGATCCAATTTGTGTACTGTCAGACTTTGATGGCAAGTTGTATATGATATCATCAATAAACACAACATCTGTGGTAGAAGTACATACTGGTCCAGATGGACTGACCCAAAAGCAAAAAAAAAAAAAAAAAAAATCTGACTGTGTATTAGAGCTGGAAAAGACTGAACCCATTATTTTGTAAGCAATGAGACTGAGGTCTAAATTTCACCTAGGTCCTGATTGCCAAGCTAGTGATCAACACGTAATAGTACCCCCTGTATTTCTTTAAAAATTTTTTTTACTTATAAATTTTTATTTTATGTGTAGGAGTATTTTGCTTGCATGAATGTAAGTGTACCATGTGTATTCAGTGTCCATAGAGACTAGGAGAGGTGGTGTCCGTTCCTTAGAAATGGAGTTTAGGACAGTCGTTAGCTGTCACTTGGGTGCTGGGAACTGAACCCAGGTCTTCAGCAAGAACAGGCAGTGCTCTTAGCTGCTGAGTCATCTCTCCAGCTCTCTACCTACATTTCTAACTTTAGCGAGATTCAAGAAGAAAAATCATTATGAGTGTTGCTATAGTAGTTGAATCAACGGTCACTATTCTTTTTATTTTTAAAGATTTTTATGTATGTGTATGTGTATCTTTGGGAGTACCACTTGTATATGGGTGCCCACAGAAACCAGAAGAGGGCACTGATCCCCTGAGGATGGAGTTACAGGCAGCTGTGAGCTGTTGCTGGTGAGTGGACAGATGTGGGTGCCAGGAACCAAATTCTGTTCTCTATAAGAAAAGCAAAGGCTCTCAACTACTGAGCCATCTCTCTAGTCCCATGTTGCTATTTATACATAGCCAACATCTATTAGCATCACAAGAATTTTTTATAGTTGTGTTAAAATGCCAAGTGTTTCTAAGTCACAAAGATAGCACCAGGGACAAGACTTTTTAGGTTCCAGTTTTGGCTCTGCCTCTTTCTGCCATACATGTCATGCTTGACAGGTTAGTTAAATTCTCTCTGGAGTCAGTTCCCATGGACATAGCATGGAGTTAATAATAAATACAATGGCCCTCTATGGGCAAAGCCCTAGGACTAGCACTGGGTGGGTGGTAGGTAGTGAGTGTCAGCTATTCTGGTGATATCCAACATTCTTGCCTTGTTCTCAGAACAAGTTCCTGAAGCAGGGACATCACATTGCATTCCCAGTTTATAGATGAGGAGACTGGAACACAAGGGGGTAGAATTTGAACTTGTGCCTTACCCAGTGATTTTCAGTTAAATGCCTGAGCAAATCAAGTCAAATGACTCTTCTGGCAAGTTTCATTAGAGGTGCCAAGACTTGGGAGGACTCAGCTTTTGGACAGTCAATTCTGGGAAAGATGATACACACAATTTTATTTTCTGATTAAGGGAAGTTATTTTCAGTTTTAATTGGTAATTTAGGTGTCTAGATGAACAACAATATTGTAGGCAATAAACCGGTAAGAACAACTCTGACGTCACAGTGGTACAGCCTTCAAGTAGCCCCTTAGGCATTGCTTTACTCCCCAAAGCACCCATATCCCATCATCTCATGCCACGGCATATAGAGAGGCCAAGTTCAAGATGGCACTTGTCAACTTGCATTTACTCTGTTCAGCTTGGTTAGTGCTTTGTACAAGATCAAAGAAACATTGTGTTCCTTTTTTTCTTCTTAAATAGAATAAATAGTCAAGAAATTCCCTTGAGAAGTTACAAGATCTGACTGAATTTTTCAGATTTTTCTATTATTCTATCAAGTTCTCTTGACAGCAGAGGACAAACTACCTTTCAAATGTTGTAAGTGAACGCATCAGCGATTCAGAAGGAAAAATGCGGGTTATTAAGTGGAAACAAGTCTCTGAATATATTTACAACAACTCAGGGAAACCATTGTCCTCAGAAACCTCTATGACAATCTATTTTCCAGTCTCAGAACTGTTTTAAGTTTGACAGCTGATAATAAAATGTGACGAAATTACCTTTGAGTTCTGAAATGCACACCAGTTCCCACGTTCCTCATGTCTTGTTTTTTTATTTTTCCAATACAGTCATCTATCTTCAATATTATTCCCAAGCACCCCAGTTTGATGTCTGGGGAATAAAGTTACTTAGACCAAAGCCATGTTCATAGGGAATACAGAACTGATTGTCTGTGGATATACACACACAATATGCAAGTACCAACAAGCAGTAACAAAGAACTGTAAAGGGCCTTTCAGATAATGGATTTTCTTTCACTGTGATCTGAGAGATGGGCAATCTGAAGCTCATCTAGAAATGCAACATGCTCTAAAGACCATGTAACTCACTTGCTTCCAAAGCAGGCTTGACATTATTCCCTACCCCTAGCTGAGGAACCACTGGCAGTTGATTACTGCGGGGGTGAGGAGAAGTCAGTTTATTTCAGGGTATGGCCCCTGGTAAGTTGTCCAGGCTTCCTCAATAGATGGCACCACATGCATGTGCATATGGACAGCACTAACCAGACCCAGCAGATTATTGAAAGAAATAAGATGAGGGAAGTTGGAAAGGGAATGTGGGAGAGAGGAGACTGTGTGAGAGGGGGATGAAGGGTAGATATAGTAACAATACTAATCAAAACACATTGCACACGTATAGGAAATTATCAAAGAATAATTAACTTCGAAAAACAAACCAGGCTTTAGGGAAGGAGTATGTGCCAAGTACCTAACATATCCTGAGGACTGCGGGATATGTGTGTACAATACGTACTACAGCGCGCACCTTCCAGCCAAGTCCTCATTCCACTTCCATGATGTCACCATAATCACCACTTGGAAGATGAGACAGCTGAGGCTAAGGAAAGGCCATCGGACTGGGGGATAACTTGGCTGGTAAAGTGCCTGTTGCTCAAGAATGAGGACCCGAGTCTGCTCTCTAGATCTCATTAAATAGCTAGGTATGGTGGCACACACTTATGATGTAAGCACTGGGAAGGCAGAGCGGATTCTTGAGGCTCACTGTCCAGCCAGCCTGGCTAATTCAGCAAACTCTAGGTCCCAGAGAGAGATCCTATCTCAAGACAAAACACCAAGGTGGAGGGATCCTGAGGAATAATAGCAGAGGTTGACTTCCGGCCTCCAAACACACATACATGTACACACATGTGTATATCCTCCTATATACATGTGGGGGGAGGAGGGAGGGAGAGAGAGAGAAAGAGAGAGAGAGAGAGAGAATATCACAGCTAGTAATGGGCATGATCAGAAATGATTGCCAGTACGGCCGGGCTCTCTACGGTGCATCAGCATTTCTGTGTGAATGCACACACCTCCTTTCACTGCGGTCATTTCACTAATCCACATGACAGCTACATTTTAGTTGCTTTAATTCTTTCTCAGGATGACTGATATACTTTCAAAAAGAGAGTTTTAAAAAATATTTAAAAAATTTTTTTATTTTGTGTGTATGAGTTTATTGCTTGCTTGTCATGCAATGCCCATGAAGGTCAGATGAGGGCTTTGGATTCCCTGGAACTGGAGTTATGGACATTTGTTAGCCACCATGTGAGTATGGGGAATCAAACCTGGGTCTATTTTGTTTGTTTGTTGCCATATCTGCCTGGTGCTATGACACGTCGAGATCCCTGCCTTGCTTGCAAGATTTGATGGTGGAATTTTCACATACATGCTGCTGTTTGTTCTCTACTTCCTCCTCTCAAGTAGAGTTTAGATCACTGTTTCTCCAAATAATGGCTTCTGGGTCCACTGCGTCAGAACCACTCAAGAACCTCTGAGGAATGCACAGTGTCATTCCCTTAACCCAGACATGCTGTGTCAGAAACATGGGGTAACCCAGTCTAGATTTCTAGATTTCTGTGTTATTTCTACAATCTAGTGCATTGAAATGGATATGCCTCACCTGAGCAGCCTGCAAACGCTTTGACTAAGAGATAAAAGGACTTTCCCACAAAAAGCATGGGATAGCTGCAGATTTTTGACTATCACAAATAGCTGTGACCATTTAAATCCCCAAAGCAGACAATGAAGGTGTTCTTTCCTCTTGATATTAATATATTCTGTAACATTTAAAAATACCATGATAGATAATGTTCATTCTCATTTGATTCCAATTACTAACAATTATTATTAAGAGCCTCTGTAGGCCATTCATTGGATGATAGTAGGTGATTTCTTTCTTTTTTTCTCACTGAAAACTTGAAAGCCTAAGGTCACACAATTCCAGAAATACAGAACTAGGGTTCAGTCCAATCTTGATTCTTGGGTTTCCGTTACTTAGTCACACTACTGCTAGGGTTATTACTTGTTTATTCATTCTCTCATTCTTTCCATTAAAAAAAAAATAACAGAATCTCACTAAAGATCTCAGGCTGGTTTGGATCTGAAATTCCCTATGAAGTCCACAGGCTATGTTCAGCAACCACTCCCCTGCCTCAGTTTCCTGAGTGCTAGGATTATAGGTGTATACCATCATACCCAGAGGCTACTCAGTTGCTTAATAAACACATATAACAGAGAAATAGCAAAACAAGAGGAACTGTATACCTTTAATCCCAGTGCTTGGGAGGCAGAGTCAATTAGATCTTGTGAGATTGAGGCCAGCCTGGGCTACATAGCTAGTTCCAGGCCAAGAAGGGCTACAGAGAGACCCTATCTCAAAAAGCCAAATCAAAACTAAACAACAACAACAGCAAAAAACCAAGAGGGCTAAATAATATCAGAAACTTTAGCTCTTTAGAAGCAATTTTCCAAAACAAAGTCACCGAAAAAGAAGAAATTAATAGTACTTGGTAAAAACAGATTTCCTTAGGTTCACCCCAGGATTTAAGAACATTTGGCTAAGTTTTACTTTCTGGAAAGTGGGCAGATAGAACCAGTCTCAGAAAAATCCAGCCTGTGTGAGTTACTCCAGTCAGGTGGAGACTTTTATTCTCTTTTAATGTGACAGGAGCCGTGGAGAATGACCAGAAAAACAGAACCAGCCCTGCACTGAGGGCCACAAGCGCCAGTGTCTGGTATTTTGTTTCAGTAACTCAGAACTTGTTTCTCTAGATCTGAGTTTCACCAGCTGGACTAAGCCTTCTTTCTGCAAGCTTGATGCCTTTAGAATGAAAGCCTCTTTTGGATGGATTTATTAGTGCTGTATGCCTTAAAAGATAATGTCTTCCTTAGCATAAAGGGAATATTGTTTGATTGCAAACTCAGCGTGTGGTTTTCAACCTTCAGTGAAGGGCCTATTAATCTATCCCTGTTTCCTTCTTTAGGAAATACACAGGGAAAACCCGCGAGATTCTGAACACAAGGTAGAAATTCAGCTTCCATCTGCAGAGAGCTGAAGAAATAAAATATTCGATACAGTTTAAAAAAGTCATCAATGGCAATGAAATGACAAGCTTGGTAGGTGTTATTAAGGGTAATTATAGCAACATGAGGATGAAAACAACATCTGTGGTTTGCTTGATTAATGGCTTAATGTAACAGTGCATGTGTTAATGGAATAGCACTCCTCACACTCAGACTGCATTTGCAAGATCTGGAAATGCAGAGCAAAGGCAGAAGAAAGAAATAGGTGCCAGATTGGCTATTTGAGGTCAGGCTTCTCCTTGTGGTTCCTGTGGTCAGAACTGCATAACGAGTTCAGAAGAAAAATGAATTCTGCTAGATACATGCATGTCTATAGACATGAGAGCTAGTTTCCTAATGATTTCTTCCAAAATTTACCTTTCACGCCATGGCTGGACATGGAGTCACCATAGCCTAAGGACATGCCAAGGTAGGACTGTGTTGAAGGTATTCACTGTAGAGCAACCTAGGCACAGGAGCTTTTTCCAGAGGGAACAGCTCATGCTCAGGAGCAAACATTTTTTTTTAACCAACAGTTTTCTTCTTTGAACTCAAAGGAGAGCCAGTTTCCAGCTATCATTTGGAAACCCTGCAGGGTGCCAGCTTCGGCGTTTATCCGGAGGAAATTGGGAAGCCACACAGTGATCTCATTCTTTTCCTCAGAGCTGTAGTTTCTTTCTTTTTGAGAACAAGGTTCTAACTCCGTCTGCTTCCCCAGGCTACTCTGGATGAATACAGGATATATTATTTATCATAAAACATGTTCAGGCACATCCAAGCTGCAAGCTCCGTCATGCAAGGAAGTAGCATTTGCCTTCAGCTTATCATAATGAAATCAATTGAAGAAAAAATATGACATTCTATTAGGGAAGGACTATGGATCTTGTGCCCAGCAAGGCAAATGAAATTTCAAACACAGCCTAAAGAAAAGTAGTTATAACCTGGGACTGATTCAGAATGTGGAATCGATGGTGCTAAGGGACAATTACCCACCACTGTATTGTCAAAGCCGGGATGCTTTTACTTACCCCGGCAAAGCAGACGTTCCTTCTGAGCAGGCTCCATTAGAGGATACAGAAACGGAACTTGAGAGGGGCATCATTTCTGTCGTACAGCATGGCTCAAGTTTTTCTCTTTTCTATGGCATCTTTCTTCTCTGACTATGTCAAGGCAAGGCCTTAATCTAACAGCAACTCAGAAACTCAAGAGACGAGACACAGGAAAGAAATAACTGTGACCCATGAAACAAAAGGCAACAACCAGCTGCCCCACTAGGCTCAGGAGTAAAGAATAGCAAGCCTGTGAGTGTTGAGCCGGGGCTCAGGCCCAGAACAGTGAAGGCTGTGTTCTCTGCTCGGCTCCACATCGACAGAGTAGCATCATGTGATATGTAGCTCTCACATTAATTTCTTCTTTCTGTTTGTCAATGAACCAGCCATATAGAAATTCACGGGGGGGGGGGGGAGGGTTATTCTCTAAACATGCTACAAAAATGACTTTGCTCATTTACGCCTTGCAATGCATGTAATTAAATGTGAGACAATTAAAAAGCTTGTTGCTTTCGTTTGAGATCCTAGAATGGAATTCAGTGGCTGGGTTTCAAGGGTCCTTAAGAAAGAAAAGACTCTTGGCAGTGACTTGTGTATGTGAGCAGCTGATGAATTTGCCCTCTAAGCGTCAGAACTCCCGTTTTGCAGCAGCCATAGTTCTTACTGATTTCAGTTTGATTGCACAAAATACCAAGAGTGGGACCAATATATCATAGTTATAGACAGTGAATGCTTCAAAATATTAAAAAAGAGGATAATGTAAGGGTTTATTGATAGCTTTGATTCATGAATATTTTTTTTACTGAGTTGCTTGTAACTCAACTAATTGGGGTAAATGTCAGAAGCTGGTTATGATATTGATAAATAGCTACTGATGGGTTCATAAATAACAGACAAAGCAGAACAGTCAACAACTCTCTCTTGAGGGTAGGAAGATGGGAACATTACCAAGTTTGGAAATCAAAAGAGGTGTAAAGAAGCATGTGCGCTATCCACCTTCATGAGCATCTTTGAGGTCTTGATTACTGATGTGCTTGGTTTTTATTGTCATGACCTAGAGTCACCTGAGAAGAAGGAACCTTGATTGGGGAATTTCCCAAGTAAGACTGGTTTGAGGCTATGTCTGTCAGAGATTGTCTTGACTGATAACTGGCGTGGGAGGGCCCAGTACACTGTGGATGGGTCTGGGCTATGTAAAAATGCTAGCTGAGCATAAGTCAGTGAGCAAGCCTCTAAGCTGCGTTCTAGAGTCTCTGCTTCTTCAGCTCCTGCCCTACCTTCCCTCAGTGATAGCTGTGACTTGGAAGTGTAAACTGAAATAAACTCTTTTCTCTTTTAAGGTCCATGTGATCATGGTGTTTATCACAGCAACAGAAAGTAAACTAGAAAAACTTGGTCAGTGACTGTGACACATAGACAGATCAACTATGGATTTTTTTTTTTTCAGAAATCAAAGAAGACAACATAGGAAAAATTTTTCAAAGGGTAAAAGTATAAGGTCTAAAATCCAGATAGCTATAAAAATACAAACTAGAAAGCTTTAGAAATATGAAATTCAGACAGTCTAGAATTTTAAGATTATTATTATTTTTCAAATTTAAAATTTTATGTGTTTGAGTGTACCACCTGCACATAGCTAGGTGCACCCGTGTCATGAAATGTCTGTAGAGGTCAGAAAAGAGCATTGGATCCCCTGGAACTAGAGTTATGGGGGTGGTATCAGTTGTTAGCTGCTGTGGGGATGCTGAGAATCGAACCTGGGTCCTCTGCAAGAGCAGCCAGTGCTCTTAATTGCTGAGCCATCTCTCCAGCCCCCAGACTAGAATTTCTTTTAAATTACTTGGCATTTTATAGCTCTCCATTCGTGAACTGAGTGCTTATAAGATCCTGTTCCTCACCCTTGCCATTCCCAGCACCCCACACCTGCCTTCTCTCAGGTTCTCTGGTTTCTAGGCACAATGTGACCTGGAATCACACATTTGGTTAAGTTGCCAAAAATTCAAACCAAAATTAATCTGAGGTCATTTGATGCTCTGCTTCTTCCTTCCACCAAAGGTGAGAGGCTGAAGCTCAGAGAGGTGAATAAGTCTACTCAAGGCCACACAGGAAGGTGCTGGCAAATACAAAAGATCACATTTCATTACTCCAGGAACAGTGCTCATTTATTTTACCCGCTTCCTAGTAAACAGAGCACATGTGGATCTGGGGATAAGTATCTTTGGAGTATTTTGGGCTTCCATGATGACCAGTGGGTACTGAGTTCCCTAATTATAATCACCTTTCAAACTCCGTGGAAATGATAGAAATGAACAGGCATGCTGGAAATTATTTGTCATGAAGCTGGAGCTGAATGCTGTGTGGTTAGCGAGAATCTTCATAACAAATAGTAGGTGAGAAATGGTATACCCGATTTATATTGGAGAGAGCATCTTTCTTTTGTCTGGCTGGTGAAATTCACTCAGCAATCATGCTAAAAAATCACATTTCACAGGCTTTATTTATAGTTCCTCTTTCCAGCCAGCAACTTTTCTACACATAAGCAAATTTAACGTTTTGCATGTATTTGCATTTCTCAATTACTACATCATGCACACATTCCTGATTGTTAGTATTATAAGCCTTTATATTCTTGGGGCCCAAACTGGCTAATTAAAGAAACAATCATTGATAGAAGCTTCTTCCTTTTTCTCTTCCTGACACCTGTGCTATGGACCTATGGTAAATTTAATAAATTTAAGACAGATTACTTTCTATACACTGTGCACTTTTTAATGACAATACTTATTCTAACCATTATTGAATACTTTGTGCCTGGCAGTGGTAAGCATTACATATACTTATTTAAATCCAAGAATATTAAGAGATGGATAGAATTATTCTCATTTTATGTGAGAGAAAACGGAGGCATAGGAATGAAATAATATACATATAATTAAGTATGCATTTTCATATGGCTAAGAGCTCGATTTAAGCATTCCCCTTTGAAGGGGATCTGTACTACTTGCAGTTTTCTCTGATAGAGAGTTGCCTGTGAATAACCTGAAAGTCATAGAAATATGTACTTAGAACTTAGGAACTGAACTTGAAATGTTTTATCTGGTTCATCAAGAATGAACACTTGACATCCGACAAATAAACAGAAGTTGGAAGAAGTATTGAACAGATTCCAAAACATGAAGAAGAAGAGATGGTAACTTGAGAGATTAGCCACTGAACCTAGTTCTTCACGACCAAAAGGGCTAGATAGCAGGAAGTAGCTCAGGGCATCAAAATCTCTGGATGTACATGGGTGTTATTAGAACACCTAATCAGGATGCATACAGAGCAAGCAGAAGAGAAAGGAGAGACCTCCAAGGTATACTTCCAGGTCAGTCACTCTCAGCGAGAGATTAGTCTGCCTCTTACAGGACACGTGGAAATTCATCTGCAAAAATTTTGCATTTTTACCACTAGCTTGGAGGTGTTACTAGCTAGCATGAAGGACAGGGATGTCCCAAACAACCTCAGTTCACAGGACAATTTCCACCACAAAGCATGATTTGGTCCAAAATGTTAACAGTGCTGACATTGAGATACCTGCTCAAAATGTCTTCTAAACTGCTAAGGTTATGGGTGAGGGCACTGCAGGACTGATTCGCTGAGTAAAGGACATAACTGTGGTTCTTTCCAAAACTGGGTGTGGCTCTTTAGCCAGATAGAGGCGGAACAAACTTAAAGATGCGACTTGAAGGAATGTGAAGTCTGTATTATAAGCTTAAACCAAGTAATTTGATCTGTAAAATTAGTTTTGCAAGTGAGGACAAAATACCCAAGAAAGATTTATACTATACAGTGTTGATGGCCATGAAGAGGGTCCACCAAAACCAATAGCAACTGCAGGCCTTAGTGTACGACAAACTTCTTATTCTTACCATGTAGTAATTTATATACTATGTACCACCAATGTTCCTTCACCAAATGTCACACAGTGTTATGACCCATAGGCATATTTTACTTAATCTGCACAGGTTTAAATCTTAGATTAACTGGGAGCATTGAAGCATTAGAGATTTCTCACAATAATATGTATTTATTTTTTGATGGACCATGACAAAAAAAATGGCAGTAATGGGAACCTAAATCTCATAAATTAGAGCTAGTCATTGCCGAGTAACAACTATTTCAGACAGAAGTCAGATTTCCCTCTTTCAGTAGGTTGCATTACCTGCCTACTATCTTGTAATTTGTCTTAAAATATTACGTTCATATTCATTTACTCACTAGGATGACATGACATAGTGGAGATGTCTTTCAGAATACGATATGCAATTTTGCCCAGATTAATTTTCACCAAATCATGTTTATACCATATTTGGCCATGTTGTTTTTACTCATAATTTTGGTTTTCCTATGACTTTCCTTTCTCCAAAATTTCTTGTTAGCCCAAAGATGACTGCATATTAAAGAAGAAATTGGTGTTCCTATTTCACCCACTGAGGCAGAGAGCTGTATCACTTCTCTGTCCTAACTATTCCTTCAGTTCACTCATTTTTAGAATATAAAAGCATGAACAAAAATATCCCATAAATAAATATTTTGACTATTGTGTTAGTAAATTGGCAGGGGTAGCTTAGTGGAATCTGCATAAAGCAAGTTTCGGAATAAAAATAATGAATACTGATGTGGAATGTGTTTATAGCCAAAATTCAAATAAGTATTTTCTAGAACCAGGTCACATCGTTAGGAGGTCACGAAGAAGAGCTTGTGATTCTTTGAGTAATAATTTGCTCAAATTAATGCATGAAGGGAAATAGATTAATTTTGATATCCATAAAGTATGGACCAACGTTTGCATTGTTTATGCTGTGCAAGAGGAGGCTTCTATAATGATTAATGTCAAATGTATGGAGAATTAATGAGCTGTTGGCAATATACTCATTCTATTTATATATGATAATGGTTCTCATACCATTTGGAATCAGAGCTCTTTTGTATTCTTCAAAATTATTTAGGATCCAAATGAGTTTTTGTTCATGTGGATTATAAAAATCTGTATTTTAGACTTAAAGTTAGAATTTTAAAATAATGTTTTTTCATTTCTTTAAAAATAATATACTTTTACTAATGCGGCACAATTTTATCACAAATGACTTCATTTTCTAAAAAGAAGTAAATGAGAATTTAAAAAAACATCTTTTGTGTTTGTATGGATAAAAGTTACTTAGATTCTCATATCTGCTTATATGTTTGACCTGTTGCATGACACTGTTTGGGTTGAAGTCTATGAAGAAAAATCCACTGTTGTTGGAAAGAGATTGATCCACAGATGCTTAGATTGTATTTGGAGGACTATGAAGCTAGTTGACTACATTACAGTTCCAGTTATTTAATTGAACATTAATTTCTAAGGTGTTGTGAAGATATTCTGTAGGTATGCTTAAGATCTCTAATAGTTGGTTAAAGGCCACTTAACTTAGGGTTGGAGATGGCACAGCAGTTAAGAGCACATGCTGTTTTTCCAGAGTACCTGAATTTGGTTTCTAGCACCCATGACAGGCAACACATAATTACCTGTAACTCCAGTTCCAGAGGATCTGACGCTCTCTTCTGCACACATATGGCAGACACTCAGGCATACACAGATTAAAAATAAAAGATCAATTGACTTTAAATCAGAAAGATTATCCTGATGATCTGGTGGACGTGATGCAGTACCTTAATATGCCTTTCTTGATGGCCTGCCCTCTCGACTTCACACTTGCCTAGAACCAACCCTCAACCACATCAGCCAGTTTCCTACAACAGAGCTCAGAACATACATGTCCTACTGTGTCTGCTTTCCTGGATGAACTTTCACAGACACAAGGAACTATTGAAGGGTCTCCATATCTCACTGTAAGAACTACTGGAATATAGTACATTTTATGCAGAATTTCTCCTTATTTATTTGACACCACAATAATAACATAGAGTCAATGAATAAAATATTATATAACTATTTCTAAGCTATGAGTGAAAGTAAGAAAAAAGAAATATAGGACTAATTTTAATGCTCAAGAAGTCTGTAATCTATCTGAGAAATAAGATATTTTACTGCAAAAGCTATGAGCTGAGATTTGTTAGTGACTGGGCATCTGATTCCATCAATATTTCTTTGAGCCTAATTAATGAGACAGGGTCACTTTCATCGTTTTTGGTGGGTTTTGTATGTTAATGGAGGTTTCTCTAGCAGTAATGGTCAGCTGGCACATGATTAATGATGGCCTGCTGACCGATGAGTAACCAAAGATGAAGAGATGGGGACAGCAAACAGGGAGAGAGAAAGAAAAGAGAGGGAGAAATGAGAAGAAACAGTGAATGCAAAGGCCTGAGAGATGGAATATAGGTAGAGGGGATGTGTTAAAGAGTAACAGGGATTTGAGTGAGTTAATGAAAGGTTTCCATTTCATGAAGACCAAAGAGCCTATACTTTATCACAAACATAAGGTGAGCTGACAGGACATCATGGCTGAGTTCATCAGCATAGGTCAGAGCACAGGTCAGAGCGATCTGTGTTTGTGTCCTCATTCTACCATGCGCAGGATTTGTGACCTTTTTCAGCATTAGTTTCTCCATGTGTAAGATTTCAAGGTCATATGAAAATCAACTGTATATGAGCCATGGATATAACAGTATTTATAGGTCTTGCAGATGTTGAGAATTACTTCTCAATAACCTATATTTAATATCTTGGCCCACTGGAAGTAAATTCAATTGATGACATGTAGTTGTTAACAAGAAGCAGTGAAGAGAATTCACTTACCTAGCTAAGGCACTGGTTTTGATTATGTCTTTATCCAATAAGAAGTAGTGATATCTTTAAACTTCAAACAGCTCTGTGAGGATGTTTCCAAAGAGGCTTAACTGACTAGGGAAGACCCACCCTGAATGCTGGTGGCAGCACCACACAGATTGGTTTCTCTGACTGAATAAAAGAGAGAAAAGAAGAAAGAAAAGTGAATACAAGCATTCATTGCTCTCTACTTCTTGTCTGTGAGATGCAGTGTGACCAGTTCCCAGTTACCACAGATAGTGTGACTCTCGGTGACACACCTTCCACACAAGGATGGACTGTACCCTCAAACTATCAGCCCAAAGAAGTATTCCTTCCTTAAGCTGCTATTGTCAGGTTTTGTTTTCTAGGCAATGAGAAAAATCACTAACAAACTATTCCAAGCTTTGTAAGTAAAAGATCACCATGAATCAATAAGGCAATGGACTCAGGCAAAAACCAGAAGATGAAACTGAACCTCAGAATTTATGCAAGCCACTGTTAGATGCTTGAAAGATACTTTGATCCAGAAAGATCAATCATTTGCTTGAGGTCACAAGTCAGTGTCTCATCAAGAGTATCTCATAATTTCTAATCAATGCATTCCCTCCACTTCACTCTGCTTCACTGAGGTCACTACAGCTTTTGTATTTCTGTTCAACTGGCTCCTATATAGCTCAAACAACAGAGGCAAAAAAGATGGTTCATTATCTCACAGAACTAGTGTTCAGAGCTCTAAAGACTGCCAATAATGCCAATAACTCTTTCCTTCAATGTTGTAGGAAGACTCTCTCCATGTGCAAAGGCAGATAGCCCTTTGAAAACTTCAGAAACAATATGGACTCATCCTAGAAGCCTGAATAGAAAGACCTTTCTGACATATTTCACCTTGCCAAGGTCCTAGAGACGACATGGTTGGTTGAGCTTTTAGCTGAATACTTGCCTTGGGACAATCACTGTTGTCAGCAGGGTGGATACTCTTGACAATACAGGTATGTGTGCAGCCTTGTGTCAGGGTCAGCAGTTTTAATCACAGGGAATGTGTATTTTACAAGAAAAGGGGGTTTTCTAACCAGAAGCTCAGAGTTCTAGTCAGATCCACATTTTGAATATTATAATTACATTCCAACATGGGACCTCACAAAAGGAATCCCAAAGAACAGAAACTTACTAAGAGCAGGAATATGAACAAGGGATATCATTGGCTTTTCTTCTAAATGGCTTGAGTCAACATCTGAATAATGAACATATAGGCATCTATGTCCTGGATATAGAAGAACAGATTGATTCACTATGGCTTATATAAAATTAAATCTTCTTAAGTCATGAAGTAGTTTATATTCTTAGAAAATGCCTGGGATTCAATAAACATTAGTTCATTTGATTTTCACATATAGATTACTCATCTGATTTATGACAACTGCCATCACCTTTTATGAACCAAGGCTATGAAGACCTCTGTGTGGATTAATCTAGTGTTATTTATGTTATGAAATCTTCATTAATAGTGAAAATGGTATACACACTTCCAAAAATGGCATACTGTTTGCTCTTTGTGATTTCACAGCACATATTTCTACCTTCCTAACACTTTAGTCAGGCTGTTATTATTCTGACTTCTTGTTTAACTTCAGTTCACATGAACTCTGCTTGATCTAGCTTTGATAGTTTCATATGTCTGGAAATACGAAATCTGGTAGTTAGCGTTTTACAAGATTATCTTTAAAAAAAAAGGAAATCCAAGATTTATATGCAGTAAAGATTCTCACTTAAGAAATTGTCAAACAAATAGTTGAATGAAATAACTAAAATAATTCAAAACATGAGCTTAGAATTCAATAAAGAGATAGAATCTCTGAAGAAAAACCAAACAATAAAACTTGACATGAAAAAACCCAGGAACTCACATGACAAGCTTAGAGAAAAGGAGCAAAAGTGGAGTGAAGGAAATTAAAAGAATATCAGATCTTGA
The DNA here is from genome assembly GCA_035773235.1 of Eospalax fontanierii. Classification (NCBI taxonomy): domain Eukaryota; kingdom Metazoa; phylum Chordata; class Mammalia; order Rodentia; family Spalacidae; genus Eospalax; species Eospalax fontanierii. The sequence goes on from CM069546.1 coordinate 16,380,453, forward strand.
AGATAAGCACAGGGACATGGATTGCTCAATCAAAGAAAATGCCAAATTTAAAATAACACAGGAATGGAATATACAAGACCTCTGGGGCACTGTAAAAAGAACAAACCTTCATAGGTAGAGAAAAAGTAGAAGAAACCCAGGTCATATGCACAGAAAATGTTTTTAATAAAATCGCAGAAGAAAACTTCCCAAATCACAGGAAAGAGATACCCATCAAAGTAGAAGAGGCATCCAGAACAACAAATAGACTGGACCAGAAAAGAAACTCTTCATGTCATATAATAGTCAAACATTAAACATATAGAAGAAAATAGATTGAAACTGTGAGAGAGAAAGAGCAAGTCACATATAAAGTCAGGTCCATCAGAATCACAGCTGACTCTCAGCGAAAGCCAGAAGGACTTGGGCTCATGTCCTACAAGTCATAAAAGAACACAGATTTCAGCTCAGACTACTCTATCTAACAAGAATATCAGTTGTAATAGAAAGAGAAAGAAAAACATTTCATGATAAAAACAGATTTAAGAAATATGTGTACATGAAACCAAATATACAGAGAATTCTCAATGAAACACTTTAGTCTGAAGATAAAACACTCTCAAGATGGCACTTCCCCTGGCCCCAAAAAACCCAGCAAACTATCTCAAAATGGCTAACCAAAAGACTTCTAAGAAAACAATACTACAACACCAACATAAAAGAAATTAATAAACATTGGTCAATAATAACTTAATATTAGTGGTCTCATCTTCTCAATTAAAAAAAATCCCAGACTAATTGATTGCAGTAGAAAATGGGATCCATTGATTTGCTGCCTCCAGGAAATACATCTCACCATCAATGGCAGACATTGCCTTAGGGAAAAAGATAGAAAAAGGTATTCCAAGCAAACAAAACTAAGAAAAAGGTGTATTCTATTAAATCTACTAAGTCCTTAACATATTTGCACCACATACAAGGGCACCCAAGTTTATAAAAGGAAGTCTATTAGCTCTAAAATAACACTTTGCCTCCCACAATGGGTCCTCTAGTGGGTGGCTTCAAACTCCCACTATACTAGTCAATGGGTCAACCAAACAAAAACTAACGGGAAAAATCCTGGAGTTAAATGACATCATAGAACATGGACTTAACAGACATCTATACAACATTCCATCCAAACTCCAAAGAAAGCACATTTTTCTCAGTTGTCTATGGAACTTTCTACAAAATTGACCATATGTTAGGACAGAAAACAGGTCTCTACAAATTTAGGAAAAGTGAAAGATCATCTTGTATTCTATCTGGCCACAAAGGAATAAAGCTAGATGTCAATCATAATGAAGACAGGAAAAGGTGCACAAACTCAAGGAAGTGAGAAAAAACATGCTGAATGAAAACTGGATCAATGGAGACTCTAGAAGGAAAATTAAAAATTTCTAGAATTGAATGAAAATGAAAAAAAAAACCATACCAAAGTCTATGGGACAAAATGAAGGCAGCCCTAAAAGGAAATGTTATAGCATTAAGTGCTTAGACCAGAAAATTAGAAGCATCTTCTATAAATGAATTAATGATGTACCCGAAGGCTTTGGAAAACCAAGAACAAACACTACCTAAAAAAAATGGACAGAAATAGATAAATAAAATCAACACTGAAATTATTGAAATACAAATGTAGAAAACAATACAAAGAATCAATCAAACAAAGAGTGGTTTCTTTGAAAAGATTAGCAAGATTAATAAGCCTTTAGCCAAATTAACCAAAATTAGGAAAGGGGACTCAAATTAACAAAGTCAAAAATGAAAAGGAACATTATAACAGAAACTGAGGAAATTCAGAAAGCCATAAGGATAGGGCATACTTAAAAATTTTATATTCCATTAAACTGGAAAATCTAAAAACTGGATTAATTCCTAGAGATGTATGGCCTACCAAAATGAAATAGAAATTATATAAATAATTTAAACAGACCCCTAACAGCTAACAAGATAGATGCAGTAATTTACAAATCTCCCAACCAAAAAGAGCCCAGGACCAGAGGGATGTAGTCCAAAATTCTACCAAACCTTCAAAGAAGAACAATACCTATACTCCTCAAATTAGTATGTAAAATAAACTCTCAACTTACTTCTATAAAGCCAGTATTACTCTAATAACAAAACCAGTCAGGACTCAACAAAAATAAAATGAAAGGCCAACCTCTCTGATGAACATAGTTGCAAAAATCCTCAATGAAATAATCCCAAATGAAATCTAAGAACACATAAGAACACATAACAATGATTATCCACCATGATCAAGTTGGCTTTATCCCAGAGATACAGGATTGGTTCTGTATACATAAATCAATAAATATAATCCACAACATAAGCAAAGTCAAAGGAAGAAAAAAATGATCTTCTCATTAGATGCAGAAAAGGCCTTTGACAAAATCCAACAATCATTCATGATAAAAGTTATGGGGACTCTAAGGAACAGGGGACATATTTCAACATAATAAATATACAATGAGCTCACAGCCAACATACTAATATACTAAATGAAGTATACTAAATATACTAAAACTCATAGTATTCCCATCAAAATCAGTAACAATACAAGGCTGTCCACTCTCTCCATTCCTGTTCAGTGTGGAACTTGGTGACTTATCTAGAGTAGTCAGACGAATGAAGGAGATAAATGGCATACAAATGGGAAAGGAAGATGTCAAGGTATCCTTCTTTGAGGATGATACGATTCTAGGCAGAAAAGATCCTAAAGACTTCATCAGAAAACTCCCAAAGCTGATAAACACTCTCAAAGTAGCATGATATCAAATTAATAACCCCCAATCAGCCTTTCTATATACCAATAAGAAACATATAAAGATAAAAATCAGGGAAATCATCCCTTTCTGGATAGCATCACTGAAATAAAATACTTATGAATAAATCTAACAAAAGTAAAATAAAGATCTATATGAGAAAAATGTCAAAACTTTGATAAAATAAAAAGACAGCACTTAACGAATGGAGAGATGTTTCATGCTCATGGATAGGAAAATTCACTATAAAAGAAGAGGAACTAGTCAAACGTCTAAGTAAAAGGGCAGATTAGTTCTTGCTGTATGAGCTAGTAAGAGTCAACATAAGAAACAATAGTCTCTATTCCTGTAACAGATATTAATTGTAAACCATAGGAATAAGCTAGGTGAGATTTTATAAAAAAACAGGAAGGAAAACTTATGAACTGGTATACCACATGGCCTAGCCTGAGGTCAGTGGAAACTACCAGGCAAGTGTTTTCCACCTAATCACAGACTTACACTACAGGAAAAACAGGCTGCAGAAAGATGGACCAGGCTGCACAGAAGTGTCCAGGGACTAGTTACACCATGGATAGAGAGATGCACGATCAGAACAGGCTATGGAAACAGTGGCTTAAATGTGATGTATATAGACCTGGAACCAAGATACTCCGTGGGCATCTTGGAGAGACCTCAAGAAGGAGGTATTTCTCTACTCCTTGGGTAAATGACAATGGAGAACCTAAGAAATAGCTGCTGAACTCTACAAGGTTATGTGTCAGAGCCCCATAAGCAGGACATGAGAACTGGCCTGATCTGAAGTTATGAGGAGAGATCATGGAAGTGGATGTCAACAGAGGAAGCCAGAGCTCTTATAAGATGACCATTTCCAGGGGCTAGAGAGATGGTCCAGCAGTTAAGAACATTTGCTGTCCTTCCAGAGGACCTAGGTTCGATTCCCAGCACCCACATGGCTGCTAACAGCTCTAACTCCTAGTTCTGGGGGATCTGCACCATCTTCTGACCTCTGGGGCATTGCATGCATATAGTATACTTACATACATGCAGGCAAAACACTCGTGCACAAAATAATAATAAAAAGATGGACATTTGCAGCTGAAAAGGCTAACAATAGGACAGGTGTGTTTCCATCAGTACCTCAAGCTTAGAACCCAAGCAGACGAAGTATGATCAGCCAGCATATGCGACATGACAATTGATGAAAACTTCCCCAAAGCAACGTTGCATGCTGATGTCTGGGAAAAGAACAAGGAAGGGCTGACACCTGCTGGTGACAGAGCAGAAACCGAACCCCAAGAGTAGCATGCTGAACTCCACTGGGACACTGCACAGCCCCAAATCTGGCTGTAGGGTTTTGAAGAGCATGGAGCTATACCTCCCTCACCAGAGTGGTTAGCAATCTTTGCAGCGTGAAACACCACAAAGATGAGAGGAATCCAAAGGCCATTCCTTCAAGGAAGCAATACTGACTTATGCTATAATTTCTGTGTTGTTTCTTGTATTATACTGTCTCACTCTTGCAGGAGTATCTCTTAAAGGTCTTGCTTTTGTTTTTGTATCGCTCAGTTAGGTCTTATGATTGTTCGGTGCTTCTGCCCCCTGTCCATTTTGTACTTTCTACTGTCCTTCCATAGCCCGTATGCTTTCCCTTCCAACTCTATTTCCCCTTTTACTTTTATTTCTTAACTATAATTTGTCCTACTTTTAATACTCTTAAGTTCTACACATCCTCACAATATCCCAACTTCCCGGTTGCATTTGATTTTCCCCTCAATAATAAATCTGATGCTAATCTTTTTCCTTACTGAGCTGTTTTTCTTCGTAGTTTTGACCTACGTAATTAACCTCTCAGCACATACCATACCATCCTTGTGTCTTTATCCTTCACTAGTTGTTCACTTTTAAAGTATATTATTTTCATCATGTGTCTACAAAACACTTGTGAATATTTCTACAGTCAATATCCCTTTCTTGTAGTGTCTTTGGGGTCATGCCCAGAGCCATGAACATGTGGACTGAGTATCTGGCTCCTGAATTAAAATACCAGTCCACTGTGGAGAAATTATACTTTCACTAAATTGTAAACTACTTGAACATGACAAATACTTCAACTGGAAGAACACAGCTGATATGTAAAGATACAACCAGTAAAATAATCCCACATGTACAGGTCCAAAGCAGAAATACAAGAAACAGGAAAAAGCAAGATGGTATGTTCTTTCCAAAAAAAATACCAATTCCACTGTAATAGATTCCAATGATAATAAATTAGATTAAATCCCAGACAAAGAATTCAAAAGAATGAGTATAATGAGGTTTAAAAAAACTGAATAGGATACAAATAAACTCTTAAATGAATTCAAAGAGAATACAAATAGACATCACATGAAATAATGAAATCAATACAGGTTATAGAAAAGGTACTTGGGGCTGGAGGGGATGACTCAGTTCATAAAGTGTTTGACATATAAGCACAAAGACTTGAGTTCAGATCCCCAGCACCCATGCAAAAGTCTAGAAAGGTAAAGACAAGAGGATCCTGGGGACCTCTGACCAACCAGTCTAGGTGAGTATCAGCTTCAATGAGAGACCCGTTTTCAAAAAATAAGGTGAGAGTCAATAGAGGTAGACACCCCAATCAACTGTGGGCTTCATATGCATGGGCACATATGTGTGCATGCACTTGCACACACAAGCATATGGTACATACACAAAAGAAAGAGAACAGATAAAAAGAACTATTGTAAGAAAATTAAAATCTCATTAAGTTAGAAACCAAGCTCAGAAGAAAGCCTCATCAACAGAATGCAAGTACCGGTCAGAATATCAGTGATGGAAGACAAGACTGATGAACTGAAACATTCAAACATTATCAAAGACAAAATATGAACAAAACATATGAGACTGATCAACCACCATTACAAGACTAAATTTATGAATCACTGTGGCAGAAAAGGAAGAAGAACTTCAGGCTAAAATATAATCAATATATTAAAAAAATTACAGTAGAAAATTTGTACTGGACATGACAGGGTCATCGCACACATGAACCTACAATGGTTAAGACTGTACACACAAGATCTGCACAAGGTCAATCCAGAGAAAATTCCCAGCATGGATGGGAGAAAGGCTCATGAAATTCCACCCCTAACTGAGGAGCTAGCTATTTGCAAGCAATGACTGCTGGGTGAGGAAGAGTCCCCTGGGAGGTTGCAATGCTCCCGTGGATGGTTCTACACCCATGCACACACAGAAAGTACTAAGTAGACTCAGTGGGTTAAAAAAAATGTAAAACAGAGAGCACATGAAGTTGGCAGGGAAAAGTGGCAGTGGGGTTATGGGAGGAACTGGAAGGGAAGGAATGGGGTACATTTGATCAAAACATATCATATGCATGTATAAAACTTTTTATTTTTATTATTTTTAAGTGTATAAGTGTATTGCCTGCTTGTGTGTAGGCACAACCATATCATGCAATGCCCATGGAGGTCAAAAGAGGGTGTCAGATGCCCTGGAATTGCAGAATTGCACTTATGGATGGTTGTTAGCTACCATATGGGTGCTGGGAACTAAATCCTCTGCAAGAGCAGTCAGTGCTCTTAACTACTGAACCATCTCTCCATCCCCACAAGTATAAAATTCTTTAAAAAAAGAAAATTTTAGAAAACTGAAGAAACAGACTATAGAAGATATTAGAAGATGGAAGGACCGCTCGTGTTCATAGATTAGCAGAATTAATATTATGAAAATAGTATACTACCAAAAGCAATCTCCAGGTTCAATGTAGTTGCCAACAAAATTCTAATAACATTCTTCACAGAAATAGAGAAAAACAATCCTAAACTTCCTACAGCAGCACAAATGACCCCAGGTAGCTAAAGCAACCTTAAGCAAAATGAACAAGGGTAGAGATAGCATCATACCTGGTTTCAAGTTATACTGCAGAGCCATAGTAACAAAAATGGCAGTGTACTGTCATAAAAACTGACATATAGATTGGTGCAATATAGCAGTGGACTCAGATATGAACCCACATTACCACCACCAGGCTTTTGACAAAAATGCCCTCCAAATACACTAAAGACAGACTTTTCAAAGAATGCTGGGAAAACTAGATATTCACATATGAATAAAAGTAGCTCACAATCAACCCTGTATGAAAATGGGATCAGAGACCTTAATATAAGACCCAAGACTCTGAAATCATTATAGGAAAAGATAGGGAAAACATTTCAAGATAGGGACATAGGCAGGTACTTTCTGAAAAAGACTCCAGTAACCCAGGAAATAAAACCAAGAATTGCCAAATCAGACTGAATGAAATTAAAAAGATTGACCATAGAACAGGAACCAGTAAAGTAAAGAGACCAAGTAGGAGACAATCTTTGCTAGCTATACATCTGGCAGAAGATCAATATCTAGAACATATAAAGAACGCAGGAAATGAAAGAACCCAAGTAACCAATCAATATATGAGCTAATGAAATGAATAGAAAGTTCTTAAAAGATACAATGAAATGGCTATAAACATATGAGAAAAAATGTTCAACATCAATTGCTATCGGGGAAATGAAAATTAAATTTACTTTGAGATTATATTTCATCCCAGTCATGAAGGCAATTATTAAGAAAACAACAAATAAGGGCTGGAGAGATGGCTGGGCTCGGTGTTGAAGAACACTGGCTGCTCTTGCAGAGGACCCAGGTTCAATTCCCAGCACCTAATGGCAACTAACAACAATTTGTAACTCCAGTTTCAGAGGCTCTGATGCCATCTTCTCATGTCCACAGGCATTGCATGACATAAGTGCATTTACAAAGATGTAAGCAATACTCTCATCCACATTAAGTAAAAATAAAAATAAATAAAATATTAAAAAAAGAAAGCAACAAATGTTGTCAAAGGTGTAGAGAAGTAAAACTCTTACATCACTGTTGTGGGAATATAAATCAGACCCATCACAACAGAAATCAAAATGGAAGATCGTCATAAAACTAAAATATGTCTCACCTCTACGACTCACCTCTACTGTCTACACACTGCTGTTCACTGCATTGCTAGTCATAATAGCTAATTTATGGACTCAACCGAGGTGCCTGCCCATCAATTGAGGAATGGATAGAGAACATGTGTATATACAACAATTTTATTCAGACATAAAGAAGAACAAAATAATGTCATTTTCAGGAAAATGTATGCAAGTAAAGAGCCTTATCATCAAATCAAGGTAGATTCAAAGAGAGGAAAAAATATCACATTTTTCTCATTTGTGGCTCCTAGATACATAAAATCACGTGGAAAGGAAATGCCCAGGGGAACAAATGGGGTTAATGGAAGGAGGGAGGGAAAAGATGAAGCCTTAGTGGGCATGGGAAGGGGAAATGGGCAAGGTAGATAATCTATGCATGAAAATGCACTTACACAGCCCAGTACTATGTACAATGCATGTATGAATTTGAAAGGACACAAACTATTCCAAACAGTTGGAAGACAACTTACAAAATGGCGGAGGATGCTGTGTAGCAGTAATATGCCTGAATGGAAATGGACTGAATTCTCCAAGTAAAAGATTTAGAGTGACTGAATGGATTAAAAACCAAGGCTCAACAGTATTTTCCCTATAAGAAACTCTCCTCCTTAGCAGATACACCAGATTGAAAGAAAAAAGATGAAAATCATATTCCAAGCAAATGGAAACCTAAAGTAGAAGAAGGAGCTAGACTTACATCACAAAATGGACTTTAAGATAGTCTATTAGAGATGAAGATAGCTGTAGAATGAATGATCAGCAAATAACTTCAATATGGTATATGATGATCACAAATCTATACTTAAGGCTTGGACACCAAATTATATGAGTAGCATTATATCTAAGGGAAAGTATAAACACCAAAATAAAAAGATAGCAGAGACTCATTTTCATAAATAATCCATACGAATGATCATAAAAATATCAGAATTATTGATCAAGCCTTAACAGACATTTACGGCACCGTCCACTCAACAGCTGTATGATATATATTGATTTCATCAGTGCAGGGAATTTGTCCACAATAAACTGTATATTAGGCCACAAACAAGCCTAAAAATTAAAAAAATTTAATCACATTCTGTGTCTTTTCTCATCACAATGGAATAAAACTAGAATTATTAACAAGAAAAACCTTAGAAATTACTTAAATTTAGGGAAAATTAAAATATTTTGGTGGGGGAGGGCTAGAGAGATGGCTCAGTGGTTAAGAACAATGGCTGGTCTTTCAGAGGACCCGGGCTTGGCTCCCAGGACCTACATGATGGCTAACAACCATCTGTAATTCCAGTTCCAGGGAATCCAAAGCTCTCTTTTGTCTTCTGTGAGCACTGCATTACATGGGTATACTTATATACATGCAGGCATAACACTCATACACAAAAAATTTTTAAAAATTAATAAAAAGAAAATTGCATTTTCAAATGAATTCTTAAAAATAATGAAAATATAACATGTCCAGGTTATCGTGTTCAGAAGCAGCATTTCTGAGGCGAGGTAAGAGCAATGAATGCCCATATTAAATATTAGATTTTGAAACAATCAAAAGATGCATCTGAGGGATGGAAAAAAAGCATGAACAAGCTAAACTTAAAATTAGCAAGATAGGAACAACAAAAAAGTCTAGCCAAATACTAAAAATAAAATATTAATATAAAGCAAAGATTTATTCTTGAGAAGGAAATTTGACACGCCTTTAGGTAGATTAGGAAAAAAGAGAGAAGATATATAAAATTTTACAGATGAAAAAATAAGCATGACAGATAGTACCACAGAAACACGAAGGAGCGTTATAGACTTACAGAAAGCTACATGATGAGAAATGGGAAGACGTAGAAATAAAGGTCAATATTCAGGACACGTAATTGCGCCATGAGAACACGAAAAATCTGAACAGACCAACAATAACTAATTACACTGAATTAGTAACAACCACAAATACTCTTCCAACAAGGAAAGACCAGGGTCAGATGACTGCCCTGCTGAATTTTATCAAACTTTTAAAGAAAAACTAGCCTCAGCTCTTCTCAAAGTATTCCAAAGAATTGAAATGGAGGGACCCTTATACACTCATTGTATGAATCCAGCTTTACATGGCTAGTAAAACCAGAAAAAGGTATGGCAAATATGGCTCAGCACAAGACTTTCAACAAACTTAAAATATCACCTCAACAGAATGGAGGATTAACAATCACATGATTGTCTCAATAGGTGCAAAAGAAGGTACTCGATAAAAATCCAAAGTCTCTTCATGATAAAAGCCCTGAACAACTTAGGCACAGAAGATTTATACTTCAAAAAACTGATATAACAAACCCACAGCTAACATTATAGCAAAGATAAGAAACATTTTCTCTAAGATGATGAATAGGATAATGGTTTCCACATCACTTTTCTTAAAATAGTACTAACAATTTTAACCAGAGAAATCAGGCAGAAAAAAAAGGCATATGACTGAAAAAAGAGGAAGTCAAATTATCCTTGTTTTCAGTTAATGATTATATGTATAGAAAAACTAAAGACTTTCCCAAAAGACATTAGATTTCATAAATTCAGCAAAGCAGCAAGGCATCAAAGTCATCTGTTACTCACTATAACACTGATAAAATTAATGAGATAGAAATCACTAAGGCAACCCCATCCATAGCAGCGACAATAAAACACTGAGAAAAACAACTAAGGAAGTAAAACGTGTCTATAATGACAATTATGAAACACTGAAGACAGTGAAAGATCAGAGAAGAGGTGCTAAGAGTTGGCTCTTAAGAGCACTGGGTGCTCTTGTAGGGGGCATAGGTTTGATTCTCATCCAGATGGTGGCCAACCATCCACCACTCCAGTTCCAGGGGATCCAATGCCCTTTTCTGACCTCCACAGGCATTGTATGACACAGGTGGTTGTACTTACATACATGCAGGCAACACATTGGTACACATAAAATAATATTTTCCAAAAAGATTGGAGAAGAGTCTATGTTCATGGCTGGGAAGAATTAATATTATTAAAATGTCTAAACTCCCCCAATACATAGATTCAAAGCAACCAATGTCAAAATACCTGTGATATTCTGCACAGAACGGGAGAACACATGAAATTTCACATGAAAACAAAGCCGCTTAGTAGTCAGAGCCAAAAAACAACGCTGGGGACATCACAGTACTACAAGACACACTGCATAGTCACAGTATCCAAACCCACTTAGTATTGGCATAGAAACAGACCCATAGATCATGTGGCAAAAGTGACATCCTAGGAACAAACCCATGTTATCTGCAGACAACTGGTTCTTGTTAAAGGACACCAAAACATATGTGAAGAAGACCAGTTTCATTAATACATTGTTTTGGGAAAACTGCTTGTATACATGGATATAAAAATACACAGTCCTGACACTTAATCTCTCACATTTTACAGAAATCAACTCAAAAGAGATCAAAGTCCTAAAAGCTTCCTTGAAAGTGAAACTCTGAAGAAACTATTAGAAAGCCAGGAGACAGTTCAAGACATTGATATAAGCAATCATTTTCTGATTTGATCCCCAAAGCAGAAAAACCAAACAGTTAAAAACAAAACAAAACAAAACAAAACACTAATGGGATTAAATCAATCAACTCACACAGTGAAAAGAAAATTGCCAGTGTCTTTTGGGGCACTAATCATGATAGCAGTGATAGGAAATCAGCCTAACTCCTCCTCAGCAGGTAAATGCATGGCATAGATGCACAACAGAGTACTACATAGGCATAAAGTAGAGCGAAAGCCTGTAACCTGCAGCAGAGTGGATGGAAGAGAACGTTATGGTATGGGAAGGAAGGCAAGTCTAGAACAGTAAGTACCTTATGCTGTCTTTCACACACGGAGGCTGGAAAGTGAAAGTGCCGTCTGAAAGTGGAATAGTGATTTCAGGGAACTGAAAAGCGCATGGGGTTGGGGAGAGTGTTAAAAGGAAGGCCAATTGTCTTAGTGCATGCTATATACATGTATGAAAAGATCATATTGATGATTTCTAGGTGTAAGAAAGAATTTAAAAGTAAAACTAAATTTTAAAAGATTTACCCTAAAGCTAATGTAAGCAGGACATGATATTATTGGTGAAATAACTGAGAAATAGGTCAATGGAACATAATAAAAGACCTAGAAAGAGAACTTCATGTGATCCATACACATGGAGGACAGGGCTTTGACACATGAGGTAAGGTTGCACATGGACCTGGAACTGCAGAACATCATAAGCATAGAAGTGAATGGAGATAAAAGTCTCATATTCACATACAAACATAAAATCAAAAGCATACATGTAAAATTCACAACCATAGAAATCCTACAACGAAACATAGGGAGAAGCCAAGAAGCGTTAACTTATCACAGTACGGCCGTGGTATTTTAGATATGACGATAAGCTAGACTTCATTGCATAAAGAGAATTTCTGTTCTCCAAAAGACAACAGTCCCTCTGTTGCATGAGGGAGCTTCATTAATGAGAACTGAGAGATGCATTAGTGTTCTCTTTACCACTTGTTCTATATTCTGTGAGCCTTAGGTGTACAGGTTGCATTGTAGATGTGTCACTCAGGCTTGGACAATTCACGGACAATCTCCCTGTATGACCAGTAGTGGAACTCTGTAATAATCACCTACAGCAATGGTGTCAGCATGTGCAAGTCCCATGCAAACTCAAGCAGACAAAAACCCAGCACAGAACTGGGACCCAGAGGCAGGCCCCAATCTCAGTTGAAGAATTATTGGCAGCTGATTACTGCTGGGTAAGGGAGAGCCAATCTTAAAGAGAAGACCTCTAGATAGGCTAACTAGACCCCAGTGGATGAACTTGTTCAGTGGGACATCTGGGACATTAACTTGACATGATAGGCTTTAACAGAAATGTATGAACAGACTGTATGAATTCCGGGGAGGGGGGAGTTACAGGAGGGTGCCAGAGGGGAAGGGATTATAAAGACGTTAAGATGTTTTGTATGAAATACACAATTTCAATAAGTCACTTACAAAAAAAGACAGCAGGCAAGGAGACAGAGAGGAATATTTACAAAAGACATAACTGATAAAGAACTATTATCCAAAATATACAAGGAACACCTAAATCCATTAGAAAATAGTTAAAAATGGCAATAGACATCCACCAAAGAAGATATATGGATGGAAAATAAGTATATAAAGTGATAATACTCATCACAGGCCACTAGCAGTCAATTAAAAAACAATGAGAGCCTGCTACACATCTACTGGAATGTCCTGAATCTAGGAGACACGTGCCACCAAATGCCAGAGCGGATGTGGGATGGCAAAAGTTCTCCTTCATTACCAATGGGGTTGCAAATAAGGCCACTTTGCAAAAACTGAATTGCGTCTTTTGAAATCTACAGACATTTGTATGCCTTCCGGCAATCGTGCTTCATGATATTTATCCTGAAGAAGTTAAAAACGTGTATTGGTTTAAAACCCTGCACATGGATATTTCTACTTTACTCATGGTTGCTAAACTTGGGATCAATCAATAGTTCCCTCATTAGTGAATAGATGAACTAGGATATATCTGGATGATAGAATATTATTCAGAACTAAGAAAGGAGTTAGAAAGTCATAAAATTTGAGGAGAAAATTTAAACTGAGGCCAAGGCAAGAGGATCATAGCTTGTTTGAGGCCACACTGGGTTACATAGTGAATTACAGATGAGTCAGAGCAAGTGTAAGACCCTGTCTCTAAAATAATCACCTTCATTCCCAAAATAGAAACAAGAAAAATGCTCTGGGTAATGTACTAATAGATGCATGTCATTATACATTTATCCAGACTTTTAGAGGGTACATCAAATGTGAGCTCTAAGGTACACCATACACTTTGGATGTTTACAGTTACACTTTTGGATGACACAGTATAGCTGTGTCAATTATACCAAACTTACCACTTTGTGAAGGATGTTAATAATGGAAGTTAGCAGTATCTAGCAACATGAGGAGTCTGTATCTTTGTATCGTCCTCTTAATTTTTCAGTGAAGATTACTGTCCTAGAATGAATCCTTAAGAAAAATATCCCTCAGCCTCCTTTTATAAAAACCTCCTGCAAACAACTGGCTAGGAAACAAAGATGAGCCATCACAAGAAAATATCGCAGAAGTTGACACCTTTATAGGCAAATACCACGAAGAGCAAAAGAGGAACGGAAGAGGAAATTAATTAAAAATAATGATGACCCATCAACAGAAGTTGCCAGAGCAGATAGAATGGTGCCCAAGGCTTCACTGTGAACACATCACAACAACACTAGCAAGTGCAGCACCTGGAACCATTAACCAGAGTTCAAACCACAATTCTAAAACTCACCAAAGTTTGTTATAGAAGAAATAATAATAGAGTTGGTTGATTTCTGGGAAGATATGAAAGATAAAATGAAACCTAACAGTAAACCTGAAGTTTATTTTTTTGACAGGTTCTCCCTAGTCCCAGCCTGCCTGGAAGTCATGATGAGGACCAGGGTGATCTCAGTCTCCCAGAGATTCACCTGCCTCTGCCTCCCTAGGGCTGGGCCTGACTTATGAACCTGAAACTGGAAACCATGGAGTGAATAGCAACACAGTAAAACACAGCATACAAACTAGGAAAAGGCAGTTGATGAAAATTACTTAGAAAAATTATTGCTTTCAAAGACAAAGTTTACATGGAATATGTAATTGGAGACTTTGTGGAAGAAAATGGAAATGGACCACCAAAACATACACTGATAACTATAATCTAAAAGCCAGGCATGGTGGCACACTATTATAATTCCAATACTTAAGAGACAGAGGCAGGAGGATCAGGAGTTCAAAAAAAAAGGAAAAGAAAAGAAAAAAAATGATAATTTAAGAAAAAATTCAAACATAGTGAAAGGTCTGCATACTTAGTTGACAGGATTCTAATTCAGGAAAGAAATGACACAGAACAGTCAACACAGGCATGTACTGTAAAGACAAACGGTAAGTTGTTGAGTAGTCAAAGAACAATAGTTTAAGTCTTAGAAAAAGTAAGGAAATGGTTTCAAGAAATGTTGAAGGACAGCAGTGTTTACAAAATCTTCAGGGATAGAAAATCATTTAACAACCTTACATCCAACCAAACTGTCAATGACAAACATAGGTAACGAAGAAATATTTTAGAATATGAAGGACAAAAAATGTTATCCTTGAGAGTCTTTACTGAAGAAACTAAGGCATCCATAGATGAATTTAAAAACTAAAGTGAGAAGACTTGTAAGGAATGACTTCTTTCAACCACAAGGCAGAGACTAAGCATTATGCAGAGTATAGCTTCAGAGAAAAAACCATATTAATGAGGACAAACATTGGGACTCACTGACAGGTCATATAAATATGGTACTTTTCCTACATTTAAAATTAAGAATGATGAACTAGAACGAAAGTAAATACTAGCAAAGCCAATGCATAAACGATTCAGGTGGCAAAGAAAAGGAGAAAGTCAAAATCTACAAGTTTATTATGATTTGTAGTAGAGTTAGTAGATACTATGGAAATGAATTAGTATTTATTACTAGCATATGCAAGGTCATGTGTTCAGTTTCTAGTCCAGTAAAAAAATAAAATGAATAAAATATCTCCATCCTGGACTTCCTGACATTGGGCAGCAGTTTCAGTCTTCTAAGAGTGGCTGTGCTCACCACACCCTCCGCTGCCGTCCCAGGTTGGGCACGGCTGTGGGTTTGCCTCTTCACTCCTCTTCACAGGAGCCAGGGGAGGCTCCTGTCATTTGTCCACATGTGGTCCTGAGCATCTAGGCCTTGACATGGGACTTTTCCCATTCCTAGGCACCCTGAGGTTTGCCATCATTTTTTTATTACTCATCTATGGCCCCAGTGTTATCTTCTGTGCCCTGCAAAAAAAGGTAAATCATGTAACCGAACATTCCGAGATAAAATCACAGTCTGGGAAACTAAAGAAAAAAAGAAAAAAATAGAGCTGGGTGTGGTGGCACTTGCCTTTAGTCCCAGCACTCTACAGATGGAGGCGGGGTGTGACTCTTGCAAGTTAACCAGGCTCCAATGGATGAACACACAAAAGGGAATTTGGAGACACACAAAATGTGTGTGTATATACGTATAACAGAGCGCCTGAAACTGAGCGTGGGAGTGGTGGTGGGGTGCAGGTGGGGGAGGGGACCTAATTATAATAGAAGTATATTGTATCACACTTGCTGGGTGTTTTGGTATGTGACGTTAGTCCTAGCACTCAAGAGACAGGATGATCTTTGTGAGACTGAGGCCAGCATGGTCTACACAGCGAGTGCCAGGCCAGCTGGGGCTACAGGGAGTCCCTCTCTCAAAGACCCAAAACAATATTATTGCATGAAATTTGCCAAAATTCAATTTAAAAAGGAAAAAATAAACCCACTAGAAGTATCTACTATCTTTGCTTGTTAGTACAACAAATGCCAGTGATAAGAATTGGTTATCTGAGCAAAGGATGGCCACATTTGGAGAGTGAATGGTGTCAATCCTCCAGCTCTCTCTTGGTGTTAGTGAAGAGAGGAGTTCGTATTCCAGAAGAGCGGTTTGTAACACAGCTCCAAACGCTGGGGGACTCAACAACAGAATGTGCTTCCTCACAGCTGCAGAGGACTGAAGTCCAGTATCAAGACATCCTCAAAGTCAATTCAATGCCTTTAATCCCTCTGGGGGCTTTGAGACAGACTCTCATCTGTGCTTCCTCTGCTTTCACTGGCTGTGGCGATCTTCGGCTTCCTTAGTCTTGTAGACTCAGAACTTTAATTTGATCTCTGCACTTATCTTCATATAGTCTCCCTGTTTGCACAAGGTTCTCATTTTTATAGGACATGATTCATATTAGGGTCCTATCTACTCCAGTATGCCCCTATCTCTAAGAACTCCTATGACAAATATTTCTTCAGGGATAGTTTGAGATACAGGGTTTAAGAACTTGCAGATTAATTTGGTGGGTAGGCACAATCCAAATCATCCAGGGATGGGAGAAGGAGATGGTGATGACAGCTGAATAAACTGGATTTCAGTGAACACCATGATAAAATCAGAACACCACGATAAAATCACTCATCACTGTGGCAAATATGACTGATAGCTCTGAAAGGATATCTACCTTCTGAGTACATAGTTCTTGAGATGTAGGAATGTAGGTTGTCATGTTACAGGTTGAAAATAAGCACGGATTAGGATCTATATCCAAGAGTCTCAAAAGTAGGACACTTAATGAGTATGTGAACACATTCTTGAATTTTAAGACTTTCTGACTAATCATTCACTTTTTCTCCAGGATATCACTTATAAGCAATATAATATTGTTAAGAAGGCAACATTTACTACTGCTTTAGCAAGTCTTCCAAAATCTCATCTGTACCATTAACTTCTCACAGGGATGCACCTGTTCTCTTCCTGGACCAATCTTCTTGCAGGGAAGTTCTCGGAGAATAACAAAAGGGATAACAAAGATGACTTTGCCATATCTTTTGAAATAAATCAAATATATACAAGAGTCAAAGAACTTTCACATCTTACAGGTAAAAAGGAACTGAACTCATGAAATTCAGCTTTAGTGAGTTGATCAATAGCTCACAAGTGCTGGCATGTAGCTGTGTTAGTCAATGAGGTTATTTAAGACGATACTGAAAAGAATATAATGTCGATGCTTAGAGTGGGGTTTTTCTTTTCCATTTCCAATTTTTATTGAAATTATCAAAAGAATTGTCTATCTTGGTTCAGGTGCAGGGGAATTTTCATACTGAACACGCTCTTATCTCCCTAGCAACACATGGGAAGGATGCTTTAGCTTAGAAGCCATTATTTCCTTGGACTGCAATGCTTTTTTTTTTTTTAATCTCACTGATTTTCATCATTTATTTCTAGTTACTGATGTAAGCATTCTACTTATGGAAGGGAAATTCCTTGTTAAAGACTGAAATAAAAGGTTCTCAAAGAGCACAAAATAGTTGTACACAATGAATTTTAGTCACTTTCAACTCCTATTCTTCTCTCTCACCGGAACCCTTCTTAACAAGTCCCCCTCTGACGTTCATGTGCTCTTTGTGTGTGTGGTGGTCGGCTGAGTTCAGTGAGTTACTTGCCCTTGTGTGGGTGGGTTGTTATTTAATGGAGTGAGGGCAACTTATCTGTAGCCACACATTGAAGAAATGACACCATTCCCCTAATAACTGTTAGTTGCCAATAATCCCTCTGGGAGGGGTGAGGCCTCAGGGTTATCATCCATGATGCAAAGTTGAAGGTCCCAGTCTTGTACAGATATGAACGAAACTGTCAAACAATAAGGACTATTTAAAAATAGTTACACGTGTATAATTTAAACAAAAATGTGAAAGTGAAATGCTGATGCTTCGAATTTTGGAACCCGTGAGTGAGTTCATTTGATTTATTCCACAGGCATTTACATAGAGGAACAAAGCGATCCACGGATGTTCAGTGACTATGTTTAGTTGCAAGAAGCAGTTATATTCATCGCACAAGTTTGTATATTTTAACTGGGCAGAGAAAATTACAGACATCCACCAAGTCTCTCTTTTTTCTATAACAAACCAGGGCCAAATTCTAACCAACTTAGGAGCTGGTGGCAAAGCCTTCTTCTTTCTGTTTGTATCCCTGGCTACCCCATTTTACATAACATTTGATTCCACAAGCTGCCTCTGATCCTTTTGGGAAACAGGCAGAGGATATAAAAAGGGAGGTGATTAATCAGCATTTGTTGAATAAATGAATACATAAGTGAATGAATAAGTAAACAGAGAAAACAAATGAGCTGAGAGGGAGAATTGCATAGCTCTGATTGTTTTCAGTCTCCTGTTTTAATAAGGAGGTCTGATGCATACTGTGATTCTAACAAAGAAGACAGCACCCTATGTAGCTCAGATGGGTGCTGTGAAGCCAGAACCAGCAGGAAACTAGAGAAAAAGCAGATCCTTTTCCAAGTGTTTGTGTGTACCCCAGATATAGCTGCAGGGCTGACTGAGGACCTCACATAAACAATGGGAGAAAAAAAAAAGACTTTTTGGGCAAATCAGAAGAGGCTTGAGTTCACCATCATTGTACTAAAACTCCCAGTCAAAAGCTGGAAATCAGGAATCAAATTGATTTCTGATTTGTAGGAATCAAGAAAACAAAAGCATGTGTTACTGATGAATAGAAATGTCACTGAACCCCATCTGGAGTGGAATTGGCCTGACTGAACAAGAGGGAAACATCATGGCATTGGAGTTTGTCTTTGTTCTTTGCTCAAGAAGGGCATCAGTGTGACTTGGTAAAACTTCTAGTTCGACTTATTGTTCTCAATGCCCTACCTTTAACACTCCTTGTTTTGTATTACAGTCATTTGCATACATATCTCATCTTGCTTTGTAGCTTGAATTCTTCAAGAACGCAGGATCTACTTCTTGATGCCTTTTTTGAGTTCTCTATGGTAGCCATTACCTAAGAAAGCAATAGGTTTTCAAGATCTATTTGGTTAAGTGTGTGAATGAAAGCAGGCATATGAAAATTGCTACTGCTGTTATGCAGTCTCTTTTCCACAAAGTTTGAGTACCTACAATGAACCAGACAGTCCTTTAGCAAGAGGGAGGAATTTCACCAAACGTTTGCCAACTCGTGGCTGACATAGACATGAGTGCAGTTAACTTGTGCAGGACAAAGAAACAAAGACAAAAGATGTGGGTGCAAGGGAAAAGTGGAATCAGATGTTAGCCCGAACAGTTGTATAAGATAGGTAAGGACTGAGTGTGATGTATTTGATAGAAGACTTGAAGGATGGAATTCAACAAGTATGGATAACTTTGAAGAGGGTTATCCCAGAGAAGATTACACTGCAGCCAAATTTGGAGATAAGTACAGGAAGAGTATACTTTGAGGGCATTGGGCCATTTTGAGTGATTATAATACTGTCCAGAATGTAGATTGCAAGTGTGTGTGTGTACATTGGATACTAAATGGGACACCTATATCACACTCTCTCCTCCCTGACTCGGGGATCATTGAAGAAGGCGGGGTGAGGAGGAGGAGGATCATTGAAGCTCCAGAGGCGGTAAATGAATACAAGAAAACTGTGTTGCCTGGACATTACAGAGTAGTTGCACTATAAACCCACAGCGTTTATGACAGTATGCACAAGACCTGTGCAAAACCAAGCCAGACAGGACCTGGGCCTGGATGCAGGAGGTGGGAAGGAAGCCTCAGTCCTGAGGATTTATTTTCATTTGATGAATACTGGGACAGGGAGAGCCCGTGTTCCTTACTGTTGTGGTATAGGTTGACCAGACTCTAAGGGATAGATCCATACTCAAGGGCAGGTGGGAAACACAGATTAGACCTCATAGTCCTTTTAAAAAAAAAGACAATAACAGAGGACATGAAGTTTGTAGGAGAATAAATAGTAAGGTATGGATGGGGTGGAGAGACGAAGAGGGGGATCTGAATATGTCCAAAATACATTGTATGAAATTCTTGAATCAATACTAGGCACAGACTTCACAGATCCTTAAATGTCGGGAGCCGTTTGCAGGGATCAGTCTTGCTGATCCCAGAAGTGCTGTGGGATTAGGGCGTTTTGCAATGCGAGTGATTTATTCACTTGAAGGAGAGAAAATCCTGTAATCCCAAGGCTGAAAATCCTGTAATCCCAAGACTGAAGATCCTGTAATCCCAAGGCTGAAGATCTTGTAAATCCTTGTAGGAAGGTCTGATTTAATTACCCGGAGGAAAGCTTATCTTAAATCCTAGGCTTAGCACCTTTTGTTAAGTAGACATAGGTGTTTTGAATAATCCTGTATATGTAAATGATGGTTGTATTGTTCCTATAAATACGCTGAGCAGAATAAAGTTGTGGCCTCAGTATTGACTGAGAGCCCTCCCGAATCTATCCTCGTGTTCTCTCTCTCTCTCTCTCTCTCTCTCTCTCTCTCTCTCTCTCTCTCTCTCTCTACTTCTCAATCCTAACTCCCCAATTCAGGTACAGTTCGATTTCTGCTGGCGGGCTCCGGCACTTAAAAACCCAGGGAGGTTATTTGTATTGACTTTAAAAATAATGAAAATTGTGGAAAAGGGACATGATGTTATCAGAGAGGCTTTTTAGGGTTTGTACCCAACAGCTGGTCATTTGACCACCAAACCCAAAGAAGAGATTTGGAGATTCAGTCTTTCAGTGCCGACTTTTCCTTCCAGATGTTATGGACACATTATCCAAAGCAAGCATCTAAGTGACAGCTAATTCAGAGTAATGTCCCTGTGCTGGAATGCATTGTAGGGCATGAGACAGGACCACAAAAGAGAATTTGTCTGAGCATTCTTCCAGAAAACGAGGTGCATTTGTCTCTATTTGAACAGGTTATTAAAGGCAAAAGAAAAAAAAAAAAAAAAGAAACCTCTTCCTTGAAAATTCTCTACTAAAGGTAACAAACCATTTGTTCTTACTTTTGTGCAGAAAATTTATTCCTTGGTAGTCAAATAACCAAAACTGGTAGAAATAAGTTTTATTTCACAAAAGAATGCTTACCAGTATGTGTATCAGGAGTGAAATAATTAGAAAGAAGCAGTTTGCAAACAGTAATGTAACTGATTGAAGAGATAACTCATCAGTTAAGAGTGTTTGCTTTTCAGAGGATCTGGGATCTACTCCCAGCATGTCCAATATGAAGGCTCGCAACTTGGAGTTCCAGAGGATCCCATATCCTCTCTGGCATCCACAGGCACTGCATACATATGGTGTATATACATACTTGCAGGCAAATACTCATACACACAAAATGAATAAAACTTTCTTTTAAAGCTATTAGACAAATGCGACATAAACATAAAATGAACAAAACACAAATCAAATCTCATCTGTTCTCTGGGCACAAGTCACTTCTGGCCCCTATTTCATTCTGAGTGAATTTGTCCATTTTCTGTCATTGTAATGAAATACTGGAGTCAATTACATAGATAGATTTTAGTTCATGCTTCTACAACTTCCAGTGTCAGATTGGATAACTTTATTCTTTTGAACTTATGGCAAGAATGGCACATTTTGGTGGGAACGTGTGGCAGACCAAGCCACTTACATCATAATGGGAATCAGCCAGCCCCTTATAAAGGTATACTCTGCTTCTCAAAGGTCCACAGGAGCTCCCAAAGGACCTGAGGACTAAGATGTGAGCACAGTGGCCCTTTGCAGTATACCCGTCCAAACCACAGCACCTAGTAAAAGCCCAAATAAGACTCCTAAGTTCTTATAGAATTTTATCTCCTTACTTCTTTGACATCACCCTGTGTTCCCCGGATGTAATTTCAGTCAAGATGACCTGTTTACTAGTCCGTGGACTTGCCAGTCATGAATCCTCCTTAGGGTCTTTTGTTATCTTGATTGTTCTTTGCCCACATACTTGCCTGAATGACTCCTGATAAAGTCTCAGAGTTATCATCCTAACACCCTAGTTATAAATGCACCCCACCCAACTCCTACCTTATGGCCTTCCTGGCTTCTCTTACTTCATCCCCTTTTCCCAAGAGGCACTTACGAGCTTCTGCAATGTAGATAGAGACTTCTATCTTTAGTTTCCTACAAAAAATTCCCAACCCTTTAGAATGCAGCAGTTGCTATTTTCTTAAAGTATTGAATGAAAGGCTTATAGGTAGAGACATTTGTGAATTTTGTTACAACTACAGTTTGAAGATTGTTTGAAGATCTTAATTGTTCTTATTTCCATTTTAGAATTGGGCAATACTTAACTCCATAAAATAGTTTTTTAGTAGCTGCGTAGTTGAGTTTGGCTGTATAGATAGGAAATGACTAAAGAGAGTCTAGGAAGTGACTCTATAGTAGAGCACTTGTCCACCCTGCCCAAAGCCTGAGATTAGATCTCTAGAACTGCAAAAACAAACAAACAAAGTAAAAGAAAGCAGAAAATAACTGGTCATTTCAAAATTATTTTCCTTAAAAGGCAGGAATAGAGAAATAGACCAAAAGAATAACTTATTAACATCAGGTTATTATTTATTTTGATAGGGTTAAGGTAGAGGAAGATGATCAGGAGGGTAAACTGGCTCTGATTCCTCTCTGCTGATTTCTCAGAACGTGAGATAATGTAGTTTGGGTCCAGTGATGTGGAACCTTATCCTGATGACTCCATTCTAACCTTCAGTCTGCTGTGTTGGGGTCTAGTGTAGATCAGTCTAATATGATGTTCTCCTGTAATTACTTAACACTTGATAAATGGCTCCTTTCTGTCTCTGCAAGAAGTTACTGCACAGATCACAGGTGTGAACTGACCTCTGTGTAAAAGAAAGAGAAAGCCTGGCCCATGGGCACTATCATAAATACACGGGAAAGGGAAACTCATTAGAGGAAAAAGGAAATGTATCACTGTTGAGAAATTAATGACTTTGGGGAAAAGAAAATCAGAACCTCTGACAAAGAAATCTGTTAGAAACACATAAATACAGCGGGGAGTAAGGGGCTGTACTGGTCCAGATCTAGGGCCTCTTTGCCTCAAGATCAAAGCTTCCTGCTCATAAACCCATGAAGCCGCCAATAGAATTCTCTCATGGCCATCCACCTTCTCTGAACCGTCATTTTGTGAGCCATTCTAGAACCACCTCAGGGTCTTCCCACTGGTGAGAACATTCCATCTGGCCAGTGAATAAGGCAATCTGCTTCTTGAGTTTGGAAAGATCTTTCCCTGAAGAGAATGAAGTATCGGATGTTATTACCTATGTGGAACCAGGAAGCAGAAAGGAGGCCGGGAGAGGGAACAGCTGATTGGGATGTCACTGTATATCCCTCTGTAACTGGTTTTGTCTTTGTAGGATTGCAATCTTTTTGAAGATCTTACTTTATTATTTTTTAATTATATGAGTGTGTGTCTGTGGTGTGTATGCCTGTGTGTGGGTATATCCATGTGAGCACAGGTGCCTGTGGCAGTCAGAAGAGTGTGTGTGATATCCTGGAGCTGAAGTTACAGGTGGTTGTGAGCTACCTGACATGGTGCTGGGAACCAAACTTTCTCTTGCTCGGTAAGAGCGATATATTTTTGAAACTGTTGAATGACCTCTCCAGCACAGGGTGTTAGATTCTCTCTCTCATATAATGTATATCATATATAATCTGTTTTTTTTTTGTGGAGATAATGAAGAAAAGATCCTATTAAAGAGGTTGCAGAATTCACAGCATGGTTTGTCATAACACAGCAACCTTCTGTCACGCAGTTCAAATAAACAAAGTAGTAACTACTGTTATAAGAGACAAAATAATCTGTGAGAAAACACAGGATAAGCATAAGTCATCTACATCAAGCCAACCTTTTACTTAAAATGCAGCAGAGAAACAGAGGGTTGTATGGACTTTAAGACCTTATGGTGAAAAGACTGTGACAGGGTAGACCCAGGTCTGTGGACGGCTATCCAAGGGTACTTCCAACCACCACACTAACATGCTTGTCCCTCAGCCATACTTACTAAATGGATGCTCTCTACCCCTCACTTCTGTGGGTTTAAGCACTGCTCCGGCAGTTTGAATCATGGTGCCAGAATGCTGAGCTATAGATGAACCTTACTCTCCAGCGTAAGCACAGATGTTTCCCAAAGAGCCACCTGCTGCCCATCCACAGGCAGTGAGGAACAGGCAGGAAGTCTCTGGAGGAGAAGCCCAGACCCCAATTATCCCTTCTACTACACTGACCAGCTACCGACTGATAGGCTGGCTACCCACCTTTGCATCTAAGGCTAACCAATCCAGCCTGAATTTTTTCAATACACTACTTCATGGATTTCCAGTCTTTGAACATGTAGTATATGCTGTGTACTGGGACCTATCAGAGAGCAGACAGGGTCTATCCCTATGGAGCTTGTATAGAAATGGGAGGCAGACAGCAAACCAAACATAGCATGAAGACAGAGAATGCAGAAACATGGAAGGGAGTTATTTGGAAGGTATTTTTCTGAAGACAAGAGCTAAAATCCTGAATGGGCCTATGGGACTCTACCTGATCTGACAGAGGTTTTCTCTAGCTTTGTCTACAGCCCCACCTTACAAGCTTTCCCTCAGAGCCTGACTTTTGCATAGAGACACTTCTGCCAGTGAGTCTTTGTATAAGTTATACCTTCTACCTAGAATGCTGTTTCCTCTTAATACCTTTTATCTCTACTAAATTCTTCAGAAGATTTCTCAACTGCCAATTCATCAGGGAAGCTTCCCTGACTTCCCGGCTTAACGTGTGCTTTTCCTTAAGAGGAGTCACTATAGCGATGGTTCACATTTTTGTTATTTGATAAGCACATTTCATTCACTACTAGGAAGTAAATCCTATAAAAGCTGAGGTCAATCATTATTTGACTTTATTAGAGAGAGAGAGAGAGAGAGAGAGAGAGAGCGCACACAAAGGGAGGAAATAAGGACATCTACTCTTAGGGAACATTTATGAAGAGGTAGAAAGAATATAAGACAAGATGATGGAGTCATATGCAATAACTCTATGCGTTCCGGATAGTACATTCCATTGTACTCATGAAATCATTGTAGCTGTAGTTAATTACAGAAGACTGAATAAGATTGACCCCCCAAAAATTCACCATGCATAGGGGAGGGCTCCATGTGGCTCTACCTCTTCTTGAGGGAACAGTGGCAATTGATGCCTATTGAGGGGGGGATGTAATTTTCTTCAGTGGTGAAGTCACTGATAAAGTGCCCTTGTGCCAGTAAACAACCTCCACCACACTTGGGCAGGAAATTCTCATTAAGCTCATTGGGCCACATAGCTAAAGACATCAACCTTAGGAGAGGGATTTGTTGAGAAGCGTTCCAGCGGGAGACGAAGGGGGATGAGAGGAGACTAGGGAGTGCAAATGCCTGAAATTCCTAATATAAATGTATGAAGCTATAAAGTTCTCAAACAATAAAAAATACCCTCTCATTTACTTTGACAGTGGTCCCTTCTTATAGAGTTAAAAAAAAAAAAGAGAAGATCCAGGACTGGAAAGATGGTCCAGTGGTGTAGAGCAACTGCCACTTTTGCAGAGGACCTGGGTTTGAAACCAGGTACCCAAATAGAGGTACATAACTGTCTGTAACCCCAGTTCCAGGGGATCTGATACCCTCTTTTGACCTCTGCCACGTGGTGCACTTGTACACACAGGCAAAATGCTCACACACATGAAAAATAATAAATTACTTAAAAAGAGAGCTCTAAAGATTCACTATATAGATTAAAGTTTCTTCTCTACTCAGACCTTGGGGTGCTGTCTATGCTGGCATGCAACTTACAATTATTGAAAGTGTACAGTGGGATTTATATATTCATAATGTGTGGCTAAATCCTTTATATCACTGTTCCATTCCATCCATTCCAAAGAAAAAAATGCTCCTTCCCAATAAGTAATCACTCCCCACTACAGCCCAGCCTCTGATGACCACTGATCTGCTTTCCTGTCTCTTTAGTCTTGCCTAACCAACGTATTACCTATGAGTGGAACCATGCAATATGTGACCTTTTGTAACTGGATTCTTTCACTGAAGATGTTTTTGAGGCTCCTTCACACTGCAGCATGTATGAGAATTTCCTATGTTTTCACGGATGGGCAGAATTATCCATTCATCATTTCATGACTATTTTGGCTTATTTTTATCTACTCAATTACTAATAGCTTTACTAAAGCAATTCATTTACAGTGTTTCTTTGCTTTTTGAATATCTATTTTCAGATCTTTTGAGTGTACATGAAGGAGTAGAATTATGGGTTGCTAGGTCAAACTGCAATCCTATTTTTTACTTCTTAAGGCTTTTTTTAAATGTCTGAATAGATAGCTATATTCATGTAATTGCAGAGGCTTATTTCTGTTTGTGAGAATTTTGTGTTGTGAGAAGTGTCAGGTTTCTATGACATTCCATACACAGCAATATAACATAGCAATCTCTCAGTGATCATTATGGGTACTCTGTCTCTGTCCCCAGAATTCCATTAGCATGTGTTCTTTATTCCCAATTATTTTCTCCATTACTTTCTCCTTCCATGGAAGGACCTATTTTCCTTGTAAAAGCCAACATCCTCTATGGAGGCTAGGAAATAGTTTTTAAATTCACCCTCATAGCAAAATGTTACAAAAGAACTTCGATATGAACATTTTCCCAGATCTTATTTACTCAGGCTACTCCTGAAGTTTTGTAGAGTTTGGGGCAATTATTGTACCTCTGAGTCAATATTAAATATGTATTACTTTTATCTTGCAAATCATTAAGGGAAGGCAAATTAGAATTTCCCTCTTGGATTCTGGATATCTGCCATAGGATAGACATAATTTTATATTCATAATTATTTTAGCTTGACAACTGACATAAATTTTCTTCATTTATGTGTCTTTGGTGCTTAGATTTTTAACAAAGAAAACTGTGATTAAAAATATCCTGTGGCTTCTCATTGTAGTCAAAATAAAACCAGAATTCTTCCTAAGGTCCTTGCCACTCTTGTGAAGCCTTCCTGCCCCCATTCCAGCTGTGTTCTCAGACCCATCCTCTCTCAGATTCTAATCACATTGACTTTCTGTTATTGCCTTTAGGCAGTCATTGTTTTTCCTTGCCTTTGTTTCTTAGCAGCTGCTGGTGACCAGCCCTGGCAGATCATTCCCCAGGCTTCCACTGGTTTCTGGCCATTAAAGGGTAAATAGGAACCTGTCTTCAGCTCAACCATCTACTTCCATTTAGACACCACACCCTGTGGCTTACACTGGAATTTGAAAAGACAACTTTTCCTCACCACGGTCTTTGTTTCTCTTCCTAAAAAATTATTCCCTCATTGGGTTATGGTTTGTCTCACATTCTAAACTGTGAACTTTGTAAAGGAAGAAGTCTTGTGTTAGTTTATCTTTGCACTGAAACTTCCAGAGGAGTCTTAAACTTTTTATGAAAGTTCTGAGAGTTTCATGCATGTGTTTGTAAAAAGTATTAAACAATGTAAGAAAAAAAGAGAGACGAAGATCATTAGATACTGATTAAAAGATCATTTTAGCAAGAAGCATAAAAATTATAAATATGGACATGCACTAATCATGGACCACCTTTGTTATAGCTTTAATAATTTTTTTTCTTAAAAATAGAGCACTTGAATTTGCAGTAATGCATATACCAAGATGCAACTGTGTGCAAAGGTTGGAGAGATTGCCCAGTGGGTAGATACCAACAAGTGCTGCAACCTAAGTTCAATTTCTGGACTCCATATGTTGGAAAGAGAGAACCAATTCCTGAAAGGTGTCCTCTGAAATCCACATGTTTGCAGTGGTATGGGCATCCACAGCTGTGTCCATACATAAGTAAATAAATGAAATAACAATTTGGGGAGAGAGAGAGAGAGAGAAACAGAGAGAGAGAGAGAGAGAGAGAGCGCTTTATAGAAGCTGGTTAGTCATTAGTCATTGAGGAAGAAGGATGCCAAAGATCAGATTTTCAATATGCGTAGGTTGTTATATACCAGATTCTGTCTCAGCTGTTAAAACCTAAATAGTTACCCCTTGAGAAATACCCATATGGTGTGTGAACACTACCGTATGTGTATACTGGGGGGTTTTATGAAAAGAAACACAGTACCAGACAAGAGGGACCTTCTTTCAAGTGGTTAGAGTAGTCCAGGAGGGTCCCAAAATAACACATGATATTGTCAGAGCTCTTGGTTATCTTCTAGAACTTGAAGATAAAGACCTTATTGCTTAAGACAGGACATATTTTGAACACGAGACCAGGAGCAGTGGAGCAGGAACTGACTTGGAAGCCCTCTACATATAGTCTAGTTCTCATAGTTCTAGAGGATATTATGAAAACTACTAAGGGAGAAAATTAATTAATGGTCTAGTCCAGTCCTAAAGGCTAATAACTGTGATGACTGACACAGCAAACTGCCTCTGGGAGAGGCCCAGTCCTAGATGACATATCTGCAGTGGAACTTCTACACCTAAGGCTCATGGAACATGGTAGGACAGGGAAGGCTAGAGGGAAACTGGTGCATCTCTCAACTCTCACCAGCAAAGCTTCCTTTCACAACAGAGTATGAGGTACATGCCACAGCTTGCCAAGTTTTAGAGAATAAGAGAGTGCAGAGTGTGTGTCCCTGGATAGGACTCATATATTAAATTTCTCCCACCCATGACTCAGGGGCCATTGCAGAAGAGGGGGGGGGGAAGATTGTAAGAGCCAGAGCTGAGGCGTCCTTCACTCCTCCAGCCTTCCTTAACCATGGCACAGTCTCCCAGTCGACATAGAAGGCATTCTTAATATTGTAAGTCTTGTCTGCTCACCTTTCCTTTGTTCAAATGTCCTCTTCTATATGGGTTTAGTCCTGTTTTAAATGTGTTGTTTACCTTATTTGAACACTGGAAGGCCACACACTTAAATTCGACTCCTTAATGTATCCTTTACCTCATCACAGGAAACCATAGTCATGAGTTTTCCTATTTTACAGATGAGGAAAATAATTCTGCACAGGTTCATGACTGATGCCCCGCCTCTTATAAACTGTGGGAAAATTTCCATCCTGGGAATGCACTGCAAAAGTTGTGGACTTTACTCAAGTATATTTCCTGTCATTTCTTCCCTTCCTCTTTCAGGCTTGGCACTCCCGTTTATACCTAGCTCCATAAAGTGTTACTAGACATAGACAAGTTTTAGATTTTAGCTTAAAGTTCCTTACACTTCTTCATTTGATTATAACTCAGTTCAAGGGAATAGTTATGTCTGGTTTCTTTCTCAAGGTTTCTTTTCCAGAAACTAGGATTAATTTATCCACCTCAACAAGTTAAAACATCTGCTTTGTAGTCTGAAGAGATGGCTCAGTGTTTAAGAGAGCCTACTACTGTTGCAGAGGATCTGAGCTCGGTCCCCAACACACATATTTGGCAGTTTACAACCTTCTATAGTTCCACTGCAGGAGATCTTTTGGCCTCCACAGGCATCTGTACTCATATGCACAAAGGCTCCCCTCCCTCAACATACATATAATTTAAAAATAAGAGAAAGCTTAAAAAAAAATCTGCTTTGCTCAATGCCAGGTTGAATACTGATTTATAGTGAGAAAGTAGTAGCAGTCCATACCTCCCCCAACTTTGGGTATGGAGTAGCTAGGATACATGCCATGATACAAACCGCTTAGCTGTGGAAAGTGCTATGAAGGAAACACAGAAGCTGATGAAGTAAAATGTGACTGAGGTGGTGATTGTCCTCATGGTGACTAGGGAAGGCCTCTGGCAAGACATTACATTTGAGCTGACAAAGGAGAGTGTTGAAGTTGGAGAACTGAATAGAGAGTACATAGCAGGTACGCAAATATTTGCTTGAGGAATAAACGGGCCAGCTGTTCCTTCATTTCCCAACAGCACTTTCTACACAGAAATTCTAGAAAAGCTAGGCCATTTTTTTTTTTAAGTCTCATGTCTGGTAAATTTTCAGGCTGTTCTGGCAATTGATTTGCTGTATGATCTTACAGAAAAACATTCACCACTCCTGAATTCAGGTTCCCTAAAGATATCTTCACTGTCAAATACTCAACAATAAGAGATTTTGGCAAATGTGTGAGTAAAAGCCAAGGTAGGCTAGAAAGGGGTTAATTTCCCAAGAAAATGGAGAAGCACCTGGCATTTGAAGAAATAATTAATGGCATAATTGAAAAGGGGTTTGATATTGGGTCTGGAAGAAAGAAATGGAGTTCATCATAGAAAGTAAAATCACGTCATCAGGGCAATGACTGATGATAGAGAAATTTGGCATTTGTATCTGCCTAAATAGCCATCCTGTACTGATGGCAGAATGTTTCTTTCAACCTATTAGAGGACATAAAGTATACTAGGTGTTCCACAACTGCTTGATCCACAGCTTGCCATAGTCTAAGAGATAGAAAGGGCAACGAAACCATAAAGATCTGATAATCAATAACCGATAGAAGAAAGACAAAAAGTGAAGTGGCCAAATGGACTCATTTATGGAGGTTTCAGGAGTCTGACGCCCACAATTAGTCTGGAGACGCTTTGCACAGCAGTGTACACATCAGTCCGCGGTGTCTGAATGTGTGCACATGAGTAGGTGCTATGTGTGTGTAAATGGCAGCATTTGGTTAGAAGTTAGATGATGAATAATGATATCACAACGGCAACGAGGGGCTTATTATTAGCCATGTGACAGACCGAAGCAGGAGAACATTTAGAGACCATCCAGCCAAATCTGTCTATCTAAAAGAGAAGGAGAGGTCCAAAGGCCAGCTTGTCCAGAGCTATGTAGCTTATTTGAGTCAGACACAAGATCAGAACCT
This sequence comes from Eospalax fontanierii, assembly GCA_035773235.1. Classification (NCBI taxonomy): domain Eukaryota; kingdom Metazoa; phylum Chordata; class Mammalia; order Rodentia; family Spalacidae; genus Eospalax; species Eospalax fontanierii. The sequence continues at coordinate 16,411,568 of CM069546.1, forward strand.
GGTCTACAGACTTGAAGTCTCTAACCTGTTAGGGTGGGTCTCAAATATGTCCTTCTTGTGATGAGACTGAGCAGGTGACAGGGATGGGAGCTTGAAGCTGTCCCAGATGTTCCTAGCTCACATCCCTGATGGAGGAATAGGCACTTCCAACAGTTTTGGACATACCGACTCTCACAGGTAAAATATTTTTGTGTGTTTTGGGGGTGGCCTTCACAGCCATCAGATGTCCAGGGCCACAGAGCATCTCTCAGTAAATGGAAAACGTGATAACTCAAATTTGCTCTTTTTTACTGCACAAAATGCTAGCGACCTAACCACTGGATGATCCGCTGAAAGCGAAAATCTGCCGAGGCCTTCATCCAGGTCTTTTCCTTTCCACTTAGGTTACAGTAGCACAATCTTCATCATCATTTAAGGAGTCTGTCACATGCTTGACAAGACTGAAGCTTGACTATGCCATTCAGTACACCTAACAACCAGGACAGGAGCATAGTGTGGCTGTCAGTTCTGCCATCACATTTTCCATATATAGAAGAGATCGGACAGGCCAAGCAGCTGTGAACTGCAGCTCCATCCCTTGGTCAGCAAGAAAAAGGCATGTTTTAGAAGGCTGTCTCTAGCTTTGATCCAGGTTTGTGTCTATCTAGTGTCTGATGAGCCTGAACAAGGGGTGGGGGCAGAATACCTATGGGGTAGGCTCACTTCGTAGCTTCTGTCACTGCGGGCTTGAGGTCTAAGAACTTTTTCAACTACACATGAGCGTCCCATGAATGCCACCCTCACATTCTTCCCAGTCCCTGCGCAGGGGGTGCAGTTCCGTTTTTACTATCATGAGGCTAGGCATGAATTCCTCCTATTCTAAAGGGGCTTAAAGGCTGGAGATGTAGCTCAGTACTAAAGTTCATGTTTACCATGAGTAAGGTGCTGAGTTTGATCCCAGGAACCACAAAAATAAATAATCAAAAGAGTTTATGTTCAGAAAACTCCAGAATTCTCTAATAGAAGTCTAATCATTGCAAGTATAAAGTCTTTGCAGTCAGACTGGGCAGCTTCTATTTCCAACATGGGTAAGCATTTGATCTCTTTAAGACTCCTAGCTTTATCTATGCAACAGAAATGGAGATATAAATCGTACATGTATTACAGAGCAACTAAGGGAAGGAAATTTTGGATATTCGTAATCTAGACATAGAAGATAGGCAGACGGTTCTGACAAGGTATAGGGCCATCTCATCATTCATCTCTACCCCTCTCTGTAGAGACAGAAGTCTGTGTCTGTGTCTGTCTCATTACCTATAACAGACATTGCAGTTAATAGGGTACCTCGCTGAGCTGTTTGCTCAGCTTGCAATATATACTTTAGGCAAAATATATATTCTGGCAATGTCAGCAAAAGAGAAGGAAAGTGATGAGCAGATTCTTGAATTACATGTGATAATGTCATCTCTAATGTCCTGAAAAGCAGTTGGGCCCAGGGGCACTAGGTGAATAATCACTATCATCATAAGAACAGGTGGCTCTTGGCACTCTGGTTACCAACATTAATGCTGTGTTTATTCTCACAGAGCCCTGTGCTTCCCTCAGGTGCAGCAGGAGACAGCTTGTCTTCACTTAGTTCGTTTTTTAAATAAAAAAAAATATTTTATGTGTATGAGTGTTATGCCTGCACGTATGTACATGCACTTGTATCATGCAGTGCCAAAGGAGGTCAGAAGAGGTTGTTGGATGCCGTGTAATTCTGGTTACAGATGGTTGTGAGCTGCCATGTGGTGGCAGAATTCGAACTCTGGTCTTCTGCAAGAGCAGTCAGTGCTCTTTACCTCTAAGCCATCTCTCTAGGCCGTCATTTCCTCCTTGACCAGGAAATGAGTGAGGTGTGAAACTACAGCTGGAAGGGACCCAGTATTGAGATAGATTTCTCCACTATCACAAATGGGGAAACTGAGGTCTAGCCAGAGGAGAAGATTCCTTAAAACCAGGCAATGAATCAGAGAAAAGTGAAATGTAAACAAACTTACAATGACTAACAATTACTGAACAGCAACTCTAAATTGGATATTCAATCAAACCTGTCATTTTACCCACTATTGTCAGACTCATTTTATAGATAAATAAGCTGAGGTTTAGAGATGGTAGGAAAATTGCCCAATATCAGATACGTCTGTTCATAAATATATTGTACATACAACTCCATAGTGAAGTTTCAGGTAAGGATTTAAAGGTTAAGTATTTCTAATCTGAAAGTGCAAAATTCAAAACCAAAACAACCAGCGCACTAAAAGTACTGCATAAAATTACATTCAGGTTCTGAGTATAAGACATATGTAAAACAAATGAATTTCATACTTAGACTTGAGTCCTAGTCTCAATATAATTCATTATGTATATAAATACTCCAAATCCAGAAAACTTCTGATGCCAAGCATTTTGCATAAGGAATTTTCAATTTGTATTATATATTGCTCAGCCATTAGTTAAGAGATCTCATAGACTAGCCCAGGTTTTCATTTGCTTCAGCTGCCATTTAACAGCTGTGCTGTTGACCTTGGGCAAGTACCTTTTCTCCTTCATAGTTGGGCTCTCAGGTGCAAGGTGAAAAAAGATCTATGATTCGCAGCAGTGCTGAGAAAAGTAGATGGTGGCTTAGTGACTAAGAAAGTTCAAGTCATAGCTCCACCACTTCAAACCACATTTGTCGTCTCTTATTACTTGCTTGGTGAATCTTTGATAGCTTCACTTAAAACAGGTCAAGCGACAGGACAGTTCTATGGTGGGTTTACTATGATGAAAGATCATTACCATAAAACACCCACTCCAGAATCTGAGATTTAACAAGTATTTCCTAAATGTTAACTCACTGGTGCTCTGATGCCTACAAAATTCCAGTTGTGACATGCAGTATATTGCAAATTAATAAATGCTGGTTATTAACGGATGATAAGCAGTTTTATCAGGTTCTTCCTCAAGCATGTCTGGATTCACAACAACAAAAATAATAATACTGGATTGAGGGGTAGGATGGGGAGAGGGGAAAGGTACCTGCCTCCCCTTTAAACTCAACGTGGAGACTTAATGTTTACTGTCCTTGCTTCCCCTTTTCTGTGATTACACACAGAAATCTATCTCCGAAAGGTTACTGGGAACTGTGTCGGTGTCTGGCTTATTAGATTTTGATTTTGAACATTAAAAACTGTGAGATATCAATTCTCAGAGAAATTAGAAAAGAGCCTCTATGTAGAATGGACTAAGTACTCTGAAAACCATGCTAAGATTTTAAAAATATTCTAGTTTTTCTACTAATTATGGAAATAGAGGCAGACTCTGAGGAGAACTTTAAGATGTTTTTGCAGATTGGGAACTTTGGAGCAGAGAGCTACTTGCAGCAGCCTCTGGGAAATACATTCCTTAAGAAATTCACTCTCCATAGCCAACGCTACTGAGGACCTACTGGGTCATAGGGATTCCTATAGACACCAAGAACAATTTTCAAACATTGTATTTGTATTGTCTCATGTATCCCATGATAGCCCCAAACTCACTGATGCAGTTAAGGATGACCTTGAACTTCTGAACCTTCTGCCCCCATCCCGATTTCTGTCTTCTGTCGTCAGGTTTTTTTTTGTTGTTGTTGTTGTTTTTCACTTCCATTCTAAAGTTACTCCAAATCTTTCCAATAAGTTTCATATGTCCCTAAATTAGGTAAAGCCCATTTCAGTTGCCTATACCCAAAGAACCCTGCTGGGTATTTATCAGCTTAGATAGAAACAGTGATACTGGCCAGCTTCTCCCTTTTAAGAACTGTGCTCAACTCTTTCCATGTATTAGCCCAGGATAGCCCTTACAAAGCTCCTTGCAGTAGGAGCGATGGAGCCCATTTCAGAGTTGAGGAGACAGAGGTGTACAGGGGTAACACAATCTCTCTGATGTTGAATAGAGATCACCAAACTTGCAGGTATTTCTACTTATTTCTCAGTTTCTCTTGCACTTAGGTTGGGCTTGTGACCAGTGATGAAATGAGAGGTCCTGTTATATGCTCCTGCCAGGCTGAGGAAGCCAGATGCTGGTACACATCTTCCTCTAGTGCTCTGTCTCAGTGGACAGAGCTTCAAGACCCCAGAGGATAATGGCCTTCTGAGCCACACTGGACACAAGGGAGAAGTAAGCGTTTACCTAGGAAGCCACTGTGAGTTCAGGCTTTGAGTATCGTACATGTTGAGTCAATGATCCTGACCAACGAGTTAGCAGAGCCAGAATCTGAAATCATTTCTGGTACATTCCATTGTGTTTTAGATTTTACAAAACACAAAAATAAAAGAATTGATAGCTCTTGAGGAATGGTCCTTTTTGAGTCTTGTATTTGCAGCCTGAGTGATTCTAGGAGACTTTCCTGTTCTCTTGTCCTACTTTGGATACTGTAGAGATCCTTCAAGACAATAACAAATTCCTCACACAAGGTAATAATGGATATTATTAGAAACCTGTCTATACTCTGTAGTAAATGTCCGCTTGCCTATGTTGCTTGAACGAGTGAATGAAAGAACAGAGACTCAAACCAGATTTCAAAATTCATGCTAAGATCTAAATCTCCATGCCTCCTAGCTAGGCTGCCCATCTGCTTCCAAAGGCCTGAGATCAGCTGACACTTTTAATGTTTTCTCCCCCTCCCCTTCTCCCTCTGAGGTCTTATGTCTAGGGCTCTAGGGCCAGCCTAGTTTGAACAGCATACTCCGTTCTCAGCAGGAAAGCATCAGGCATCTGAATGTTCTGCAGGGTGGAAGCAGGGAATGCCCTTGGTTACTTCCCAGCATGTGGTTATCTGGTTATCATTATGCTAATGCTTTTGATGATTTTCTTCATTCTTCCCATAGCTCAGCTGAGAGGGCGGCAGTCAGTATAGCTCTGCATTTATTATTCTCTTACTGGGCTGGTCAGTCCTCCTCCTGCCTTCTCATTAAACCCAACCTCTGCCAGGCCTCAGGACTTCTAAATTACAATTGCAATTTCCTTATTTACCACCTAGCATTCTGCCCTTAGGAAACCGACTTCAATTTAATTCGATATAATGATTCTCTACCTATGTAGGCCTATGTCATAACAAACCACTGTAGACTGAAAATATATTAAGTTGAAAATGCTTTTAATAAACCCAGCCATCAAACACCACAGATCAGTATTCTGTAAAGTACTGTTGTTTCATTTTGAAACTGTAACTGGGCTGACTGGGAGCTGAGGCTCGCTGCTACAGCCCAGAATAAAGAGAGGGTCTAGTGTCAGCTGTTGGTAGCCCAGATAAGGATCGAAATTTAATGTTTCTACCGAACATATTCTGTGTTCACATCACAAAGATATTGTAAGGTCATAAAATTATTCTAAACCGTTATAAGCTGCATATATTAGGTATTCTGCATACTAAATAGTAATCGAATATTTGTCATGTGTGAAGTACTGCCCAAGGCTCTGAAGAGTGCATTCTGGACTTAACTGATGTGGTACCTGCTCACATCAGCGCACACAAATTCTGTAATTGGATGTGCTTACAAGGCCGGTCTGATGAGGAAATACCACTGCAAAAACAAGAGAGTGGGATTTAGAATGAAGGAAATTTCATTTATACTCATTTTTTGTTTTCTACTTCTTGTAAATTTTTATTGAATTTTTGTGGGTTTCATACAGAACATCTCGATCATCTTTTCCCCCTACCCACCGGTACCCTCCAGAGCCCCCCACTGGCTTTCCTGCATTCTGCATTTGAGTTAAGGCCTTTGGAGTCAAGTCAGTGTCTCCAGACATCCCTCAGTGCAATTTCATCCACTGAGGTCTAGTCAGTCTATTTAGAATCCCTCTGTTCAAGTAAAGATCAGCTCTTCCTTACCCAACAGTAATCAGTTGTCAATAGTTCTTTGGCTAGGATTAGGGCCTGCTTTCCATTTCCCCAGTTCTATGCTGGGTTTTTGTCCTTGAGTTTGCATGGGTCTTGTGCATGCTGATGTAATTGCTGTAGGTTCTTATGAGCAAGGTCTCAGAAGCCTCTATGACTCTATTTCCATAAGGTCATGTACCTCTTCCCTGGCTCTTACAGTCTTTGAGCCCTTTCTTCTGAAATAGTCACTGATCTCTGGATGGGTGGAGTTTAAAATAGAGTCCTGTCCAAGGACCGAAACTTGGTAGACTTTTATTTTCTCTGCTTTGGCCATTTGTGTCCTTTTGTGTTCATGGTCCTTTGATGAGAGCTTCACTGATGAGAGTTGAGAGATGTGTTAGTATTCTATCCCCTGTTCCACTATGTTCCATGAGCCTTAGATGTAGAGGTTGCATTGTCGATGTGTCACTTAGGGTTCAGAAATTCACAGACAATGTCTGTGTGGAACCAGTTGCATAACTCTATAATAATCTCCGTTGCAAAGAAGTTTCTTTGATGAATGGAGACTATATTTTGTACACAGTATGAAATTACATTAGTCAAGGGATGTGACAGCCTTGAAATTTTCTCTAAGATTTATGACCTCTCCAGCAATGTTTATTTGGCTAGGTTTACAGTACCACACATGAGTTTCCTCCCATTTAAGCTGACTGTAAGTTCAATTAGGTAGCTGTTGATACCTCCCAAATAAAAGTGCTATTACTGCCCCAATATAGTTTGCTATCTCAGTCATTGTTGTAGTCTTTAGACCTTAAAGCTGGGGTTGGATCATGGATTGATATTCTTTAGCAGCTTGTGTAGTACTCTCCAGAGCTATGAGTGCTAGCCTTCAGGGACGTGGCTTCCAGGTCAGTTCCAGTTCCATTGCTCCAAATCTGGTCTCCAAAGTGTACCCTGTCTTCAGCAATAAGGCCTTACCCTCAAGTTCTTGGAGGCAATCAAGGACTCACGGCAATAGCCTGTGTAATTTGGAGAGTCCCTTGGACTCCCTGGCCAACAACTCAAAGAGAGGTTTCTCTTGTCTGGCACTATTTCTTATTATGTAGCCTTCTGCTATATACATGGACTCATGTAGAGATATTGCATGTGTAATTTTTCAGTAGGTTTTTGGACTAATGCAGTTCTGTTTTTCCATACCAGGTAGGCATTATTTATCTCTCTTCTTTCTCTCCCTATCTAACCTTCCATCCAAATCCTCCCCAGTTAAAGTGCCCCATTTTCTTCATTTCTCCCTTGGCAATACCTGTATCCTAAGGTCTTCCCTCTCATGAGCTCCTCCTTCTCCTTCACACCCATACTTCCTGTATAACCCTCCATCTCCCCTCACATTGAAGTACCCCCATTTTACTCATTTCCCCCTTAGTACATAATATGTAGAGATTTTCCTGATGGCCTAAAGCTAGTAAGTGGTAGTGTCTGACTTTGAAGTTCCTATTTCTTTTCCTGTCTTTTGTCTCCCAGCTTGAACACCCATGCCCAGCACAGTATGTGTGAGACCGATGTTTGCCAGTCTCACAAGATAGAGAAAAGGCAACTCCTTCCTGCCTGCTACCCTTAGAATGTCTAAAACACCACACCCACTTCACGTATCCCAATTTTAAGACAGTGAGATTCTAAAAGAAGGAAACATGAGTTTCAACTGACCTAGACATATTTAGTGAGAGAAAAGGCTGAACTGGAATGCATTATGAAAGATGGAAACTTCTCTTATGAATGTAGTCAGTCTGGTTAAGTGTGGAATTAATTAGGAGGAGGAAGTGGACTAGATGACTCTTAAGGTCAAATTTAATCTCAAGGCTTGGTTTGGGTGGACAGAGGAGTGAACATGTTCAAGCACATCGGAAGTTTACTCTTACTGTATATGAATCTGGTACATTGATAGCCGACGAAGTTGCTCAAAGAAGTATTACAAAGTATACTGTGTGAGATTTTCTTTCTTCAACAACACTTGAAGCGAAGAAATAATGCCTCTTTTTAGGAGGGCCAATCATCTGAGGATTATTGTCTTATTGATAACATCTACTTTGAAGAATCATCTGATCCAGCCTTGTTTCTGTAGGCACAGAAGTACTATTTCCATTTATCCTATAGGGCAGTGTTACTCCGCTTGTAAAATGCAATGATATATATATATATGTGTGTGTGTGTGTCTGTCTATGGAGATCTTATAGCCGAGTGCCTGCCAAGCACTAAGTGTGAGAAAGTGTGAGAACATGTTGGTTAGCATCATGATTATTAATTTATGCTAGTTGAGCAATATTTAAATCAACACTTTACTACAAGGAAATATCCAGGAAAACAGTCACTGCCAAGGAACTTGCACTGTAGTAGGGAAAACATTTGCATATGTTAAGAATATCAGTCTGGAAAGTGACTGTGTGAGAAATAGCTAGAAACGGGAGGCCAAGACAGAATCTGTGCACTAGGCGTCAAAACTGGGCTGCCATATTCTCACAAGATAGATCTGCATGAAGAACAGAAAGCCAAGATAAGATAATGAAGAAGATATCCAAGGAAACCAGGGATACTGTGGTGGATTACTTTTTTGTTTGAAATACCATGACCACAGCAATTTATAGAAGGAAGTGTTTATTTGACTAATAGCTACAGAGGTGTAAGAGTCCATCATAGTGGGAAGGCACGGCAGGAGGCAGCCAGAGCAGGAAGTTGTGCACTCACATCTTCAAGCCTGCACAGCAAACAGCAAAACTGGAAATGGGGCAAAGCTATAACTCTCAAAGCCCACCCCCAGTGATGTGCTTTCTCCAGCAAGGCCACACCTCAGAAACGTTCTACAGCCCTTCCCAAACAGCACCAACTGACCAAGTGTTCAAATACTTGGAGCCCATAGGAGAAATTCACCCTCAAACAACCACAGGTGGGAACAATGATTTGTATAAGATTCAAGGATGATGTGAAATCATCCTGCCTGTCTTAGCACTTGAGACCCTGAGGACTCCAGGGTAGGATGGTTCAGAAGGGCAAATTTTCTCTGTCTTTAATAATGAGTCTAAGATAATTCAGTTGGGTTCTACTTTTTTTGAGAAATGGGTATTCCAAAGGACAATGGCTGTTGAAGCCATGACTCAGTAGGACAAGAATGATATAATTCAATTACTATGTAGTGTCATTCCTGATGACCTTCACACAGTAGCCATTCTGTAGGCTGTAACATTTCTAATAGGACTGAACTATTTAACTCTCTCTGTTTAACAAAGCATAGAGAATCCTTCTAATGGCTCTCTAGATGTGATTTGAATGAAAATGTCCCCCATAGGCTCAAGTATTTGGACATTTTGTCCCCAGATGGTGGCTCTGTTTTGGAAGGTCTTGGAAGCTGTGGCCATGCTGGAGGAAGCACATCACTTGGGGGCGGGCTGGCTTAGAGAGTTCTCAAGCCTTACTGGATCTCCAGTCCTGGAGATCCAGTAAAAAAAAAACACTGGTGTTTTTACCAAAACTTTAAACCACCTACTAAAACTCAAGGGGACTGGCCATGCCATTTCTGGTGCCCTTCCACTTCTAAAATCCTCATAACTAAGATTTAATGGAGAAAATGGGATGTTTGAGAAGTGTTTTTTTTTTTTTTTCTTTCTCCTGCTTGTTATCTCTTCCTCTCCCTCAGAATTCTGAGGACTGGTTCTTGGGGTTTCAGCCACATAAATTAGCTTCATGAAAAATGAACTACTATGTAGTGAGTATGTTCACGAACCAGCCTCTCAGGGTTCCCTAAGCCAGTCCATCCATCATCTCCTTCACCCCTGTCTACTTGCCCCAAATCTCCCATCTAAACTTAGTTATGCAGCTAATTTTATTTATTTTATCAATTTATTTCATTTTCCTCTGATGAAAAGCTCCTAAGAGGAATGCCCAGAGTAAACCTGAAGAAATTCAAGGAGCCACAATATTCTGTTTCTTTTATATATTCATTTTGCTCTTATACCTTTTATGAGGCTGGAGACCTTGGACAGACAGTAATGAGTTATTCAGGGCACACTGTATTACCAGGCCTGAGTGTAATGTAAATGGAATTATTTGCCATGGAAATACCCAGTCCAATCACTCAGCAAATTGCAATTTCTGAAACTAGGTCCCTTTGGAAGGTGCTTAAATAAATGTATACCTTGTTTGAAAGATTTGCAACAATTCAAGAGAAATACTGAATAACACAAAATGGATTGGCTCTGCTGTATCATAAAACTGAATTAGCAATCATTTATCAGAACTTGTTAATTACCAGATTGTTTATTATTTGACATGTTAGGTTGAAATAAAAACTGCTTCTCTAAAGAGGGAGAGAGAAAGAGAGAGAGATCAAGCCTGACTTAAGCATTATATAATGTATATATATTCAGAAACATTATACAGCACCCCATTAATATGTGTAACTCTTATTGATTAGTTAACTTATAATCTTCTCCCCAAATGCAACCTATTTGTGCCTGGCTAAAGGAATATACATTAAACTATGTTTTCCTCCATGTTCAAAACCATTACAGAGGTTATAAATACCAGCAATATGCTCAAGAAACTTTTCAAATCCACTCAGGTGTGCTGGCACATGCCTGTAATCCTAGGAATCTAGGGGCCTAAGGCAGGAGGATTTTGAGTTTGAGGCCAGTCTGGGCTGTACATAGCAAGACTTTGGATCAGAAAAGAACAAAAAAGGAGGACAGTGGTGATGACTCAGTGGGTAAAGTAAGTTCTACAGAAGTGCAAGGACCTGAGTTTGAATCCCTACTCCTACACAAAAGTCAGATATCGTGGTATGTCCTATAACCCCAGTCCTCAGGGACAAAGAGCCATACATCCCTGGAATTTTCTGGTCAGCTAGTCTACCTGAAATAGCAAGCTCCAGGTTTCAACGAGAGACCCTTTCTCAAAAAGTTAAGTGGAGAAGTGACTGAGGAAGACATCCCAACATCATCCTCTGGCCTCCAGAGGCCCTGCAGACAGGTGAGCAACCCTTCCCCCCCACATACATGTGAGTGCACGTGCATATATACCCCCATACACAGAAAAATTACAAGTTGAATTGGCAGTTGTACATTTGTGAAAATGAGTCAACTAGAGGAGAAATAAGAGGCTATAAGTAGCCAGGATCATAGGCCTGTATCCCTCGCACAGCTGTTTAGTTAAAGAAGATGCCAGCATGGGATGCAAGCATAGACTTGCTGCAATTCTACCAAAAGGTCAGGACAGCTTGCTAATACTTCCTTGCAAGGGACCCTGAGGAAAATTCCCATCAGGCTTCAGAGCTAGAGCCTGTGAACCAGGACCAGGCTTGTCACTGGTTCTTAATAAAGCCCAGAAGAGAGGTCTGTTAGAGCTCTGCTCAAACGTAAGCTGGAGATCAGTTTAAGGACCTACAGGCAGGTTCTGTATAGACCATGTTGCCTGCAATAGTTAAGTCTTTTTGACCAGTCAAGTCCTTAACCTTACACCTAACTCCCTCTTTGAATGTCTCACCAAACTTTCCTCAAATCCTATTTATTAAACGATGCCTTTAAAAGTTTAAACAATATGATGAGACAATGTTTGCTCATGGGGAGATAAGGTTGTTTAAAGTATGTGCCATAGGGGGAGCCATCTTCCTAGATATCTAGGGAAGGGGCCATCACAGAAAGGATCAAGCACAGTTGTCTTCAGCTCAGAGCTATCTCTAAAACACAGCAACTTAACATCTGGTACCATCATGCACTTGGAAGATAAATCCTCAGCCTTCATTCAGATTGCCAACTGGGCATCTTCTGTGACGCAGAAATGTGGGATAGGGTCAAGGTGGCTTACTTGCTCTGTGATCACACCAGGTTGGGAACTAACAATCCAGACCTTCTTTCATAGAGAGAGAAAGTGAAATATTCAGAAACATGCCTAACTGTTACAAATAGTAAATAAAAGAACGATGGAACTAAAGGTACCTGACTGCCGCACAGTGTCTACACTGGGGATGACTACACTGAAAAGGGCACCAACCTGGGAACCGGGAAGGCTGGGTGCCAGTCCTTATTTTGCCTATTTTCCTGAATGGTTTTTGGCAGCCCATTTCTTGTCTAGGTCTTCAGTTTTCCACTGAAGATACGGGACCATATGCTTCCTAAACTTTAAGCATAGATGTTTGGCACATGGTTCGCTAGGGAAACAGCCCATGGCTCTAATCAATTTACAGAGGAATATATGATCCTCCAGTGTTTAGAAATACCACTTAACAATGCTAAGCAATAAAGTCCTAACTGCTCATATTTGTGAATGATTATATTCACCATCGTTTGAAGTGTAGTTCCATATTTAACTCTTTAATTACCATGACTCTGTGATGTCATTCTTTGTCTTACATTTTGGAGAAGAGGCAAGTACAGGGAAGTTAAAAAAAACTTTTCTAAAGACATTCAGAAAATAAATAGTTGATGCCAATTTATGTCTACAGCCCACATTTTAAGACTATTACCTCTTGTTCCTTTATAATAGATGGCCAGAAGACTGTGGTATATTCTAGGATTACAGCTAAAGGCTCAAGAAGCTGGTGCATTTCAGAGGTCATGTACTTCAATGACTTCTAAACCTTTGCATGTTTCACTGGAACCTATTTTCTCATCACCTACCAGGCTGTGTGTTCTATACAGAGTGCTGGTTCAGAAAACAGTTGACGTTTTTCTGAGGAGACAACAGGAGTCCTTGTGGTATGTGTGAGCACACATGCAAAGTGAGTGAGTGCATGTGTGATGTGAGAGATAAGGCTAGGTGTATCAGGCAGCGTCTCAGTGTACTGTCCTTTGATTACTCCCACAATTCAACATCTCTTCAACCTTCATAGCTCCAATGAAGATGATACAAACCACTAATCTCTTCTCCATTTGTCTTGAAGGAGAAGATGAGGCACAGAGGACAGGTGGATGCACAGTATATCTGCGGCCCATCTGGGCATGGAGCCTAAGCCTCTGTCCCAGGCTCTTTGATAGTGAGCCTTTTCTTCTCAGTGTAATAGGTGTGAACATCCCAACACCATCTAGGGATGTAATCTGTCAAACACTGATGTCCACACCCTCCAAACTTTTCTCTTGACTGCCTCAGAGTTAACTACATCTAACCACAAACTGGTTGGGGATAATCTCCAGCAGGCTTTCTAGGGTGGGACAAAAAAGGTTTTGGGATGATTTGTCAATGTTCAGCTACAAGTAGTAGAGCTGATCCTGGAATACCTCAGTAATCTTCCCAGGAAGTTACACCACTTTTCCAGAAACTGCAGAGGTTCATTCTGTTTGATAGAATGCCTCTGGGCATGGCAGACCTACTTCTAAGACACAACTCCGGTCTCCCTGCCCTTTGCTTTCTTTCTGGGTTTGCTGTTGTGTTCCTTTGCTACCTTGGCGACTAGGATCTGGACCTGGCTGTGGGCTCCCAGGAACAAGCTCCCAGGATGTGTGGTCTGATTTAAACAGGGAGAGGCACAGTGTGAGGCAGAGTGCAGCAGGAGCCACAGGCTTACTGACAAGTCCTGGCACCACCAGGGCAGCTACGCCCTCCCAGGATCACAAGGAAGAAAACTGGCTGTCCTCACTCTGCCTACTCTTTTCTCACATGCAGGACCATAAGAAAGCTGCAGATGTCCACAATTCATTTCAGTGAGCATCTGTAGAGGCCCAGCAATGAGTTAAGTCTAAAGGGTGAGGATTGAGAGAAAATTAGTTAGTGTAAAGTATTTCTGTACAAAGGAAGAAGAAGATTTAAGTCAAATCATTAGAAATAGGATAAACTACATAAAATAAACATTGGGATTAGAAGCACACATCAAGAAGATGCTGGATTGAGTCCAGGGAGTAGGACAGGGAGGGTGCACCTTATCAGTAATATAACTGATGTAAGGTCTGAAGTTGGTAAATGACTAGGAAGGGAGGAGAGAAGAACAAGTGGGTAGAGGAACAGCAAGCATTCATCTTAGGCTAGATGAGACACGTCATGAATATCAATGGGGCATCCACACCGTAGAAATCCTATCCACACCGTAGAAATCCTATCCACACACCAACTCCCCCCACATACAGGTAAGAGCAGAGACATCAAGGACGGTCATGATGCTTAGAGGTTCAGCCAGCAAGGTAGTTCATTGGAGGAGAGGACCCTTGGCTAAGAGTAGGCTTCTCCTGGAAGCCAGTGCAGATGGTGGGAAGATGGCAAGAGCTTAGGGGACACTGTGCTACCTAACAGGCAATCAGCAGCATTTCTATGGCATGAAGAGGCATAACATACTCCAAAGGAGTACCAGCCACATAGGAGACCTTTATATGTCATCCTTGCTCATGTTTATTCTTTCCGTGGATATCTGTCGAGCATCTGCTATGTCCTAGGCCCTAGAGCTATGATACTGTGCTATATCTTAGTCCATGGACTTGGAACGAGGAGTCAAATAAAACTTGCCCTTCATCAACCCAACAGGCAAAGGAGAGTTGGAGAATAAGATTCTGAGGAGTGACAAGGAACCTGACTTTACAGAGCCCACCAAAATTGTTGGCCTTTGTTCTCAAAACAGTGAGATGCTTTAATAGTGTCTTAATTAGGGCTTTAAACCCATTCAGCTTTGAATTTTGAAAAGGTGACTCTAGCTGCTATGGAGGCTTTTGTATCCTGATTATGGCACCCCCCCCCCCCAGTGATATCTGTCATCTGAGGAAGGGATCAAAGGAACCCGTTCTATAGTGTTATCTTCTAGGGAGAAGTCCTGGGAGGGTCCACCAGATTTCTTTACATTTGTAGCCATCTCAGGCTGCTAACAGTTTGCCTTCCTGACCGCCTCTGAGGTGAGCTACAATGTCTTCAAAACAATTATATTATCAGAACTCAGAGTTGATGGAAAGCTGTTCATCCATGTAATGAGGTTTCAGCTACATTTTAGAAAAGTGTCAGATAATTTGGTAAGAAACTGTAGAAGACTTTTTCTTCTGTTTGTCAAGAGACAGAGGAGGTGGGTGGGACTCAAATTCCTTGGCTTCTAATGCAATGTGAGAAATGTCATCTGGACATGAAATGCTCAAGGCACAATAAGCAAGCATAAATGGGACAGTGACAGAGATGCTGAGGACACAGTGTGGGTGGAGGAGAAGACTGAGGGGACAAACATCCTAATTATCACCTAAGAGTAACCAAGCCCGATAGACCAGGCATCACACATTATCTCATTTGAATCTGGTAACCTTATAGGGCAGGTATTAAGCCCATTGGCATAGGCTGAGAGAGACATTCAAACTGAATCATTCTTTTAACTCTGATTTTACTAGTAAACGTTATGCTCACTGATAAAAAGAGTCATTAATTTTTTGGTATGGAATCTGTTTTATTGCTGTTGTCTTTGTTCTTTCTTTCTTTCTTTCAATCCTTGACACTGAAGAAAGAATCTACAGCCTTGTGTACACGAGACAATCACTCTGTCACAGAGCTACAACTCTAGCCTATTAAGACCATTTCAGATCAGGAGAAAATATGCTCAAAGTTACTAAATAAGAGCATCTTCCCCCTCATGGTCAGGTGGATCTCATCATTGTTGTGTTCCTGTGTGACATTCAGAAGACTTGCTACAGTATTCTAGCAACCGTGCCAGAAAATGGGGCAAGCAATGATATTTTTAAAGTGGAACTCACACTAAATAAAATGGAGTCACACAGCAAGAAAACTGGCCCTACTTCAACCTTATCAATGGTCCCAGCTACATTGTTTCAGTGATCTACAATATCGTCTGGGGAATTTTAGTAAACTCTCAGGCTCAAGCCCCAATGTATATTAACAGAGATGTTAATATACATTGACTGCCCCTCACTCATCATTCTGAAGCTGTAATGACATTCAAACTACTTAGGAAATCTTGATCAAAGCAGATTCTGACTCCATGGAGCTGGATGGGGTTTCTAACACTGTGACATGCCCATATTTCTGACTGAGAGACATTATTTTGAGCATCTGGAATCCAGGGCCCAGCTTCCATAAGAACCACTACTTTCAGAGAGGTCTCAGTTTCATGCTGATCATTTTTCTTTTTTGAAGGGTTAAAAATGATATGAATGAGCTCTACATATGCATGGAACACAAATCACACGGCCTCTGTTTCTTCTCTATTCCAATTGCCAGAATTTCCTTCCCTCTTTGGACTCAAATTCTTCCAAGGGATTTTTGCATATATATCCACAGAAGTACATATTCATATATCCTTTTAACAATTCACAGATGACAGCACTCAGTTTAGTACTGTGGGTTTTCCCCACTTACCAATACATCTTCAAGATTGTTTCACAGCTATACATAAAGAGCTGTCTTAGTTTATTATAAAAAATGCACATAACATAAAAGCCACCATTCCGTCTATTTCTGAGCACACAGTTCTGTGACATCAAGCATAGTCACACCATTATGCCACCATCCATCTCCAAACCAGATTCATCATGGTCTGTGCCGACTAAATGATGCCAGATTATATTCAACTCTTTTTAAATAAAACCTAAACCTGTATTTGAGTCATAACGTTCATCAGGCAATGCCTGGCTAGATTATTCACACTGCTCTGGGTTAATTGGATATATTTTTATATTTGCTCTGGGATTAAAAAAGAGATAAACCTAATTTTCCTCTTAGAACAGTTTTCTTTTTAAACAAACTAAATGCCATGGAAATAGCAGCTGGTGAGTATTAGTGGAGACTGTACCAATCCTGTTACAATATATGAAAGTTGAATATACAATATATGAAAACCTGTAGTACACAATGTTCTCCTCTCTTTCCACCCACATTGACCTTGAGATCCACAGCTCGGGCAACAGAAAGCTTTTCCTTCTTTAGCTTCATGACTTCTGAACGGCTCCTAGGCAACTTTTTCTAAGGCCTAGAGTCATTTTCTGTAAGTCAGCCCACACAATAGTCCCTCTTTTCTTCTCTTCAGAATAGTAAACACATAAAAGTCCAGGTTCCTTTTGTGATTTTGTGTCCCCTGAAAGGAACAGGAGACTGAACCCCAGCCATATTCCAGTAAGTGATCAACCATCTGGAGATGAAAGCATTTCATGTGGACATCTGCTTTAAGAAAAGCTGGAGAAGCACCAGCACCAAAATGACAGAGGAAGCTTTGTGCCAGACCTTGGTAAAAGCAGGAGGTGGGTTCACTGTGGCCCAGTGGAAAAGGCTTGGAATTGGGAGACATCAGACCTGTCACTGAGGTCTGGATGTACCACCCACCTGCTGAACATTCTGCAGCGAGTCACTTAGATCTCTCCAGGCATCAGCTTTCCTTATCTGCAAGATGCAGAGCTACAGACTGAATGAAAAAACGTTGGAGGCATTTGGCAGTATGTCAAGCCATGTTTCTGTTTAAGAAAAGGAAATCTTACAGACTAACTTTTCATTGCCAAAGTAAGCAAAAAGCAGAGGGATGTGAGTGAAATGTGGGGTCCTGGGACATGCAGACGTCACTTAGCCCACTTTCCTCCTTTGGTTCCCCAGCATAACTAGGCAGAAGAGATTATGCTCCTAAAGGAACATAATTCAAATTATTATGTTTTTTTTCCCAAGTAAACTCAACAAATAAAATCTGGAAAACAAACCTCACATTTTCCTTACAGAATGACACAGCAATTTTGTAAAGAAACATTTGCACCTCTTCTATGTACCTGGAACTGCCCTGGGTGCCTGGCTACAGGACAACTGAGAAAAGATCTTTGTATTCATGCGATTGCCTCCTGCTTGCCTCCAAGCCCCTGACTCCATGGTCCATTCCACTAACCCACACAAAACTCCTGCTTTTCTTTCAGTATTTTGGAAGCACAATAGCATTCAAAAAGTCTGCCTTACAGAAGAGAAATAGCTTTTATCCTTTCCCTACCACTCAGAGGTAAGTGCAAATACTTTGAGGGGAAGAACTTTCTGTAATTAGGAAAGAACAAGATATACAGTTATTGATGTTTTTGACTTTTGTGTGACAGGGAGAGCAGACTTTGCAGAAGTGGTGATGAGCCATGGCTAGGACAGGGGGTGGAGCTGCTCTGTCATTGATGGGAAGCTTGGCCATTTAGGAGGAGCAAGCCAGTATACAGGGCCTGGGAAAAATGACATCAGCATGAGCAATATAGGAGACTGCGTATGAGAATGATTTGTGCATGATCCTGAAGTAGAAAAGGAGGAATTTAACATCAAACTGCCACTCTGCACACTATACTAGTCCAAGGGATGGATGGTGATATTGAAAGAACTGGGTTCAAATCCAATTTCTGCCATTTAATTGGTGTTTAACCCTATAGCCTCCATCATCTTGTCTGTGAAACGATGATTGCAGTATCTACTCCATGAGATTGGAAAAGTTAACTGAAGTAATGTTCATATACGGATTGTGACTTGACTGTGAAAAATAAGTTCTTTATTTATGATTACACAGCTATTAAAGGAGACAGTTTCCAGGCTTTGATTTATCTTCCTCTTTCTACGTAACTTACTGATAACAGCTCAGCTGCATGAACATCACTTATAAAGGAAGATGGTTTCTTCATATATGCCGTCTTTTTGTAAATGATGGGACTCGAGCTAGACTTCAAGCTAAGATGCCAATTATTTGAACAATCTCACTGAAGAATATGCTTTATTATCTGCCATGAAATTCAGCTTCCCACTAAGTCAAGCTGAAAAGAAGGAAACAATTGAAAAAACTAGCAATGTTACTATTCAAATGGAAAGGAAAGAAGAGACCTGTGGGTACCTGGGAGAGAAAAACTCCACCCTCTCGCTCACATCTTGTATTCCTGATTCAGAGTTGTTGGGGAAGGTCAAGCAGAGCAAAGGAAGAACTCCACCATGTTCAGAAAGGAGACAAAAGGAAAATAAGCTGGCTCTGCCAACTAGGGCAGGGCTGGAAGAACTCAGAGAGACAGGTGAGACAGGTTTGTCCACAGACTGCCCCAAGGGGCAACCAGCAGGACAGGTTTTTCCAAGGCTAATCTGTACGGTGCTATCAAACCATCTCAGGAGGGTAATTCAGGCAAGAGGAATCTGAGGCAGCAGTTTAGTGAAGAGGTGAAGAACATGTGCTCGGTCACACAGGCTCAGCAGGTTGATGCCCTGTGTCGCCCATCTCAGTCAGTGCACCTTAGCTGAGTTTATTTGCTCCCTGAACTGTAGCTTTCTCTTCCTCTTCCCCTAAAATACGGAGGATCAGAAGGATGACAGCCTTCTCCAGAGTGTGGCTATGTTAAAATTACACAAGCTAATTAAATTCACATACAGCAAACATTCAATAAAAGGAAGCTATTCTCAATTTTTAATTACTGTTCATGCTTAGAAAGTATCACAGAGCCCTGCATGCTCTGAGCAGACAGCAGAAAAATGACTGGCTCCTCTTGGTCATGGTGCTCTGGGATCCTGGCAGAAGAGAGTAGGGGAATGATCTATTAAACAGCCACAACTTTAAGTGGTTGTCATAGCCATGGAAACGCAAGAAAGGATAATGACCTTTAACCAGCCCAACGAAGACCCAAGGGCTTCTTTTAACATTTATCCATTATCCCAACATAGAGTTGGGATAAATGACAGTTCCAGAGATTTTGTATGAACAGACTTACAGAGGACAACACTATGATACACCAGAAAGAAGCTCCTTCAATGACCATGCAAGCACTTCCGTGCTCTGTCATGGCCAAGAGAAGCTCCACTGATTGCTTGTGGTGAACAAACTTTTAACTCAAGGCTGGGGTGGTTTCTTGCTCTTGGAAAGAGTTTTGAATAGAGGAGAAAAGTTCTGTCAGGTTTGGTGAGATTTGAGAGGTAAAACTTAACTCATTTCAACCGGATACTTTGCTTTCCTCTCAATGACACAAGGCCAGTAATTGCCTGTGAATGTTTCTAGAAGGGAAGTTAGGCAGGTTTCAGACTATATTCCTGTTTCAAATTCAGTGATCAAAGGAAGCTTAACTGAAATATGATATCAAAGGGGGAAGGCCCAGGATTAAGACCATTAGAAAAATTGGAAACCGGCCTCTAGCCATGTGACTGGACTGTTCAGTCATTTTCAGACTTATAAACTGGGGTGACAGGATGTGTCTTGTGAAAGAGCAAAGGGAAAAGTAGCAGAAATAATAAACATTGGAGAGCTCATTATAACCCAGGCGTTGCTTATACATATATTCATTTATGCAATCCCATATGTTGTTCATATATATTCACTTGTATAACCCCAAATAACTCTAGCAAATAGGTTCATTATCATCTTTAATTCAAGATGGAGAGTTGAGGCACAGACTGGTTGAAAAATTGGCCCAATATCACGTAGCTAACGACTGACAAACTCAGACACTAAAAACCATGAGTATATGATGCTCAGCCACTGTGATAACTTGTCTTGTGCACATGAGAAAACCCGAGAAAAGAGCTTCCATCAGTGCAGAGTAGGAAGTAGCCACCAAGAAACAGTGATAATTATTATAGTCATGGACCTACTTCCCACTGTAGAATCTAGTATCTGAACATTCTTGTAAAGGTTTGAAGAGTATAAAGCGGTTTGGTTCAGCCTGCACAACTGTACATTCTAAGGCAGTGCTGATTTTTCTTAATGAAACATTAATTTATTTATAGGTCTCAAAGGCACCCCCGGAGAAAAGGAGTCCCTTCAACCCTTTTTCTAAATCTTGGTAAATACAATGAGTGGGATGTGCTGAAATATATTTGCATAATTACCAAAAATCATCCTAGGCATCCTCTTATTGGCTGACACTTTGTGAAGAGAGCAGGCCTGGCAATCTCACCTCATAAAAAAGGGTTTCCAGGTAGACTAGTGGAGAAGAAAGTTGTGGATCTGCCTGGAGGTTGGGAGCGCAGGCTCTTGTATCAACCAGAGCACATTCAGTTCTGAGCTGTGTCATTTCCTCTCCAGTGATACTTCACCTCCTCTTAAACCAGATGTAACAGACAGGGAGATTAAATGAGATGATCTAGGAAAGCTCCTAGAACTTAGTAATTTCTCAACAAAATCACTGCCAGTCCTGTATACCTGCCATCCTGCCACAGGCAGAAGAGGACTGCTGAGACACTTAACACAGTTCTTTTCTCGTCCCACCACAGCGCTTTGTGAGTCCTACCTCCCCAGAAGATCCACAGGACTCCGGCTAAGAATCCTGATTCAAAAATCAATTTTTCTTTCCAAAAAGCCACTGTCTGAAATTCTGCAAATCAAGAATTGTACAAGAACCAGATAAGCAGTATATTAAAACCAGAATCACTGAACCAGCTAGAGAATCAGCTGTCTCTTAAATCAATGGGTGCCGGGGCTAGGGCTGATACCAGTAGGGCTTAACGCCCATTAAAATGAGGAACACGTGAGTGCACAAAGGGTCCCATAAAAGCCAGCAGCATGTGAAATGTTGCTGGCCTCTGTGTGGGTGCCAAAGAGAAACAGCACCGGGCTAGGTTTTCCAGCTTTTCCGCAAAGCAAGTGTACCGGGTGCTAATTAAAGTGTGTGATTTGATTTTTGAGGTAGCTGTCTGGGCAAAGGAATCTTGGAAGGAAGTTTCTTCCTGTGATAGACTTCTTTGGCAATGGTGGGTTCTTTGCAAGTGAAATTAATTAAAACAAACATACCACCTTGCACATTCTCTGTTCTCCATTTGTTGCAAAGCTCAGAGAGAGAGAGGGGGGAGAGAGAGGAAAGAGAGAAAGAGAGAGATCATGCTGTTTCTACATCACTGACAACACTAAATACTTTGCAGAGGGTTTGCATTGCAGATAAGTTTCAACCACCTCACTTGTTATGAGGATGGTAGTTACCATTCCATTTTACAAAGGAGAAACAAGAGAACTGGAGTCACTAACTGCGGAGAGCAGTAGGTCCCATTCAAAGACTCTGGAGCCTCTGATCCCAAATAGGAATCCTCTTGTCATCCTAGGAAGTGAGTGTCTCCCTCAAAGCAACAGATGGGTGAACAAAGCCTGATGGAAATCTAAGTGGTGGGTGACAAAGCGGGGATACAGGGAAGAATCCTCAGCTTTCTGACAGTGTACTGACACTGTAAGTACCTGGGCTGCATTAAGTCTCATGCCATCTCTCCTCTCTAGAAGGGCAAACTCAGTGAGTCATATAGGTTGTGCTGCTTATTGGACAGGCCCACAAAGCTAATCTTTCTATCCATGGCTGTTTCTCAGGGGATGAAGTCCACTTGATGCCTTTTAACCCACTTGTTTATGTTACATGAGAATAAAATCAGCTGTCCCTTGAGGTCGTGAGAACCCAATGTGTCCTTTCCTTCAGCTTTTTGTGTAACATAGTTGCATGTGCTGGACAATTGGCTGAAGGTGTTGAATGGGAGGGAGGCAAACTGGTGGGACAGATATCTCCTAATCCTTTCTATTAGTCATTCAGTCAACAAATATTAATTGACCCTGTGCTATTAATAGGAATGTTGCTCAGCTCCAAGGACTTGGTAATGCTCAGCAGGTAAAAGGGGACACAGGAGGTCTCTATCCTCAAACTTATGTACGACTAGGAGTAAAAAATAAACAAGAGAAGTTTTTAAGACTGATAAGCATGATGGAAACAATCAGCAGGTGAGGGGCCTTGTTCATGGAATATGCAATATTTGAACTAAAGCTGGAAGGAAACAAAGACAGAGTCAGTCAGGCAAGTCAAGGGAAGTGTTCTAGGCAGAAGGAAGATCCTGTGCATAGGTCCCGTGGAGGGACTGGAAGAGGTAGGAATTCCACGTAATCACCATGAGGGGATCTGAGGAGTCGATCGGTTCTAGGGTAACAAGGAATCTAGTGGATTTTGTTCTGGTGGTGGGATTTAATTTTAACTAGCGCCGGGGTGCCAGCGCGGTGCCTAGTTCTCCCTTCTTTAGGATATTTTTCCCCCCCTTTCATTTCCATTTCTCTATTTTCCCTTCCTGCCTCAGTTACATCGCCTCAAAATCTTAAATGCTGCAGACCATGTGAATGGCATAATTCTATCTCTGGGCATTAACCGTCTCCAAGTAGGAAAGGACCACAGAAACCTGACTGCTGGAGACCAAACTCTAAGTGAGGGTTTGTGCTTAGAAGCATGAGTTGTTGCTGTACCTTTGGGTCTGCCTGTGGACGGTTCTTTACAAATGCAAATTGTTCTACCTCAGCTCTGTGTAGTTTAAACCTGGGGCTGGGAGGGCTGGGGGTACTGGCATCAATGTAAAGAGCTCTGGAATGACGTAAAGCTGGCTTGATTCAGTTAGCCTCTCACCTTGCTCATCAGTAACTATTGGTAACAATACTTGCCCCATGGGCTCGCAACCTCATATACACATTATTTCACAGTCCTGCTTTGTGAGAAGACTTCCATCAGCTGTCACCATTTCTATTTTTCATAGACAACATCATAAAGAACTCATGTCTTTCTTCCTTACACACACTTAATTCTTTCAAAAATTCTACACAACAAACTTTTGTAAGGAGGCCCCAAATAGCCAGACATTGTGGCACATGCCTTTAATCTCTGTGAGTTTGAGGCCAGCCTGGTTTGTATAAGCAGTTTCTGGCCAGCCAGAGTTACATAGTAAGACCCTGTCTGAATAAAAAATAAAATTTAAAAGAGGCCTAAACCAGTATTCATCAATCAGAACCTATGTGTTTTAGGTTCTCCATACAAGGAACTCATTCCTAAGCAGTAGGTAGCAAAGGTGACCTGAAAGGGCCGCCTGTTCTCATCAATGTGAGGAAGGAGCCCGTTTCACTTGGAGCTCTGCCATCTTCAAGCGTTCTCATAAACCAATCACCTGTATGTCCTGTGTCTGCTAGCTTGGGCCAAGAGCTTCCCAGGTACACAGAGGAATGAAGGTTCCTGAACTCCAGCCCTATGACCCAGGATGCTGAGTTCAGGCACAGCCTGAGAGACTCCTTTTGATGTAGCATCCCTGCCCCAGACCAGCAAGCAATAAGATGGCTGAAAGCATAAGACCAGCACCTTAGTCTTAGCATACAGCAGTGTTCTTACCTTCTCCCTCCTGGATACAGCAGGAACCGCACTGTGGTCGAAGTCAGCCCTCCCTACAATGCTTGTTCTGGTGGAGCACTAGGGAGCAAGACTCAGCTGCCACCACCCCCAGGAATCACATCAGAAAGGAGTGGCAGGGAGAACCTCCTTTTTCTCTCTGGCTGGGGCAACCCAGCGCCAACCTCTGCTGGAAGCTGAGTCTTCAATTTCATACACCTGAGCACAATCCCTCCACCCTGATTTCCTTCTCTCATGCCTGCTGCAGAAACTTGCTTAGCCCTTCCCTCCCCCATCCATTCTAGGCTCTGTTCCAACCCCTGTACCACCTCCTCTTCCTTATCTTCCTCCTCCTCCTCCCTGTTCTCCTCCCAGCTCTTGGCTCTAGGCAGAACTGACCTAACTAGTTCAGGTGCCTCTGAGAGGAGAGGCTGCCTATGTACTGCTGTTGGCTGGGACCTGGCTGGCTCTGGTTACACTAGACTGATTTGAACTCCTGCCATTTATTTTGACACAGTACTTTGGCACCAGAGCTTGGAACTTCGGATGGAGCACGGGAAATTGAAGACTTTCTACTGTATGGAGCTTGATTAGAAAACTGTAAGCATGTGAAGGCCAGCTCTCAGGAGGGTGAGATCTTACTTAGTCCACCTGCTTCTACAGGTGGGCTTCATTCCAGGCTAAGGGGGCTCTGGAAGTGCCATGTTCAAGCACGTTGCTCCCTTACTTTCAAATTTTCTTATTAAAGGTGGAACCACTCCCTTTCTTCTCAGCAGGGAGACCACAAGGAAAGGCATAAAGCCCAAGTCAACCCATAAAGCCAAAGAAGGTTCTGTGTTTAACCTCTTGACAGTGATGGAGAAATAAGAAGGGTAAGGCCAGCAAATGCAGGTCATGTCTGTTGTTAAATTACAGCTAGTCACCCCAGTTAATGACTTGTCCACTGAACTCACAGGTGGTCTTAAAGATATTGAGTTAAATTACTTTCCACGAGTAATAATTATCACTCAGGTTCCAAATCTCAGAACTTGGGACTGTATTTCTGGTAAAAAGTTTTTATCTCTTTTGTGATCAGAGCGTGCAGGAGTATTTGTAGGGGTGGGCTTGGTTAGTTGGTTCTGAGACAGGGTCTCCCTCTAGCCCTACCTACTCTGAAATTTGTTATGTAGACCAGGCTGGTCTTGATCTCACAAAGATTTCTCTGGCTCTGCCTCATGAGTGCTGGGATTAAAGCATGCATTTCCACGCCTGTCTAGCACTATGTACTTTGAAAATTCCCTTTGTTGGTTCCAGTGGGTGATTTTATGCCTGTAACCAAGGAGGTGATGCTGGTAAACTACTGAAGTCATTCCCTGCTTGATAGTTCTTGGTTACTTTTAAGACCCAATTGGGAGTTGCCATCAGCTGTTTCCCGTTGTTTCCAACTTACTTCCTACCGGCAGGGGTTTTCCAGCTGACTCCAGTCCCTCCATTCTTCCTTGCACTCACACATGAGCTTTGTCCCACAGTCCTACCTTTATAGACACTGCAGCTGTAAGAAGTGGTAGAGCTGATATCATCCACAGCTATTACCCCAGTACAGATGCTGCCCTTGCTCCTTCTGAGGCCCAAACCTCTAACAACTGCCACCTCCAGGTGATCTATCAGCCTCTTGGGGTGACGTGTCTCCAAGACAGTCACCTACTGCCAGATTCTCCCACCTCTGTTATATCTGGAGAAGAATCTAGGTACATGGCCCAGATAATTCCCTGTTTCATGGCCGAGGCCATTTGGACTCAGGTTCCTTATTTCTGGTTAGGTTTGGTTTTAGAATGAGAGTCTCATGCTCATCTGGTCCCCTAATTGGAGACATTATATATCTTGTCTATGTAAACTATTTATTCAAAAGGCAAGAACTACCGTACCATTTGATTGAAGTCACATTAATATGCACCTAACCTGTACAGGGCATCATGTGAGGTATCTCATGGCCAGCAAAGAGGACTCAGGTGTTAATGCTATTGTTAGGCTTATTGGTATGATTTTACCAGTGAGTATGGCTGGAGATACAAAGGGAGAATCAAATGATGAGACTGAGGTGGGGAAATCCATATTTAATTCCATATATACCCAAAGAGAAATGCTTTTGGCTACCTATCCCTCCTACTCTGTGAGCAGCAGCCCAAGTGATCTACCATGATGTTATAGGGAAACTACTACTTAGCATTTACTTGCTTCATTTATTATTTTCCCAACATTTCCTCTGTCTCTGTCATTCATCCAGTGAAGTGAATGGGTGTGTGGTCTAGTGATTTCAAGCACAAACATTGGTACCGGATTGCTTGGATTCTAGGCTTGGCTTTACTATCTCACAGCTGAGTGGTTTTCAGCAAAGTGCTATGCTCCCTGGGGAATCAGTGCACATCACAGTGCTGTTAATAGCAAAGTGCTTGTGATAGTAAAAGTGCGTATGTCTTATTAATGTTGTTATTCTTTATTTAGAAGATCACAGACAAGTGTCTATTTTCATGATAAAGGACTTCTAATATTTTCTGACCTGAAGTATGCTAGAGTCCTTGAATATTCTTTTGCTGCATGCATGTTTTTCAGCTCCATTTTTTAGCTAGTCCAGGCTTTCCCTCATATTTTCATTTACCTGTTTACCTCTTTCTTTCTTTCTTTTTTTCTTTCTTTCCTTCTTTCTTTCTTTTGACAGGGTTTCCTTCTAGCCTCAGCTGGCCTGAAACTCACTATGTAGATCAGGTTGGCCTCAGTCTCACAGAGATCTGTCTGCCTCTGCCTCCTGAGTGCTGGGATTAAAGTGTACCCCATGCCCGGCTATTTACCTGTTCTTGACAGAAGATGTACTATCTACTGAGAACTATGCAGTGAATAGTGCATGGGGGAAACAACAGTGAATAAACAGCCATTTCTCCCTGCTCTCAAGGAGTCTGTAGCATGGCAGATATTGCTCAAATTGTCACATAAAAGTTATGACAATGTGACAGTAATAAAGAAGGGATCCCCAGTACTACAAGAGAATGTTTAAAAGGATTTGACCTGGGGGCTGGAGAGATGACTCAGTGGTTAAGAGTACTGATTGCTTTTACAGAGGACCTGGGTTCAATTCCCAACACTCACATGACAGCTGACAAACCATCAGTAACTCCAGTTCCAGGGCATCCAAAACCCTCTTCTGACCTCCTTGGATATTGCACGACATGAGTGCACTTACATACCTGCAGGTAATACACTCACAAATAAATTAAAAATAAATATATACAACAAAGATTTGACCTGATCAAAGGGTGAGCTTAGCACTAGGATGGAATTTTCTTTGTGAGGCAGTGGAATCGAGTCAAATATCCTAGAAAAACACCAAGGACCATCTGAGGCAGTTAGTTTTACTACAGTAACAAATATCTCCATGGTTTTTGCCATAACATTTACTGCAGGTAGGCTGGGGGTTGACTATGGCGCTCTCTTTTTCTTGAGTCCTGTTGAAGAGACAGTTTCTATGTAAGACATGCTCGTGTCACAAAGTGGGAAAGAGGAACCCTGTGGAAATGTGTTCAGCTTTGATATAGCCTCTCTCCTGTCTGCTTTCATTCCTTTGATTAAAATCCCAAAGATATGGATCAGAAGTACATGGTCCTACCAGTAGGGCAAGACACATTGTGGTGGGCAGGAGTAAATAACTGCAAAACTAATATAATTTACTGAATTAAGATCCTGGAATAGAAAGCTAGTGGTATAGAATACCGGGAGACCTGCATGGCTAGAGATGGAAGAGGATAGGAACAGAGCAAGAGTGAAGGCTGGAGGGCCGAGCCATGAGCCAGAGTGTGACCTTCCACTGTGAGCTGTGTAAAATCCCAGATCTTTATTCACACAGCCTCTCCTCTTAGCGGTTAAATGATTGATTTTCCAAGGTTCTGAAGTGATATATGTTCATTATGAGAAATTCAGAAATGATTGCTACCAAGAAAAGAGAAAAAATAATATAAGCTGTCCCTAACTTAACAATACAGAGTAAACCATCACTGATTGATTGATTGATTTCAAGTCAAAAGCAGATCACATTTTCATCAGTCAGTATATTTTCCAAGCTGTTATTCTTTCATTGCAATTGAGTCATATGGCTATTTTACCTAATAATTTTCTTAATTCTAGACGTTTTAACATTTAGTCTTAAAAATTTCCCACTTTATATAAAAATTCTGCAATAAGTCCTTTATATTTAGCAGCATTCATATAATTTCTTAGATGGAGGATTTTTGATTTTTTAAAAATTTTATTTATTATTTTTATTTTTACGTGTATGAGTGTATTGTCTGCATGTGTGTTAGTTCACCCATGTCGTGCAGAGCCATGGAGGTCAGAAGAATGCATCTGATCCCCTGAAACTGGAGGTATGAATGGCTGTTAGCTGCCATGTGGGTGCTGGGAATGGAACCCGGGTCCTCTGCAAGAGCAGTCAGTGCTCTTAACCACTGAGCCATCTCTCTGACCCTTAGATGGAGTATTTTTGTCTTAAAAGATATGACAGGTTTTATTGCTATTGACACATATTTCTGGTTGTCTGTCAAGAAATCTTGTGTAGTTAGTTACATATGTCCCCAGTGCATGATTTGCACAACTCTGTTTATAATTATTTCCTGTTGCCAACTTTATCGTTTTATGAGCAGAAATTATTTTTATTTCGCATTTGATAACTAAAGATACACTTCGTTATTTTTAGGTAATCCCTTATGCTTTTTCATCAGGGAAAGATTCACCTGATTCAAATGAAGACTTTACTGTTGGTGCTTAGAATTCACTCCTGATTTTTCAGGAAAGCATGGCTGCTTTGTCCATTAGAGCTCACTGCAAAGTTTTCTTTGTTTTCTGCAAGAAGCGGGGGAGGATGTGATCAGTGGGGGCCTACATACATGGTAAGATGACATGGCTCACAGCGCTTTAATTCTCTACAGGGAGAGGATGTTCTCCTAGGATTCGAGTGTCTTCTATCACTACAGAGCACTCACCCTGTGCTCAGTATGTGTTACCATCCTAAAATACCAAATGGCAGAACACACTGGCACAATGGATGGATGATTTGGGGGTTGATGGACGACTCAGTTGTGGAGACTTGTGTGGCTCTCCCATTAAGAGAATGTAGACCAAGGGTTGCTATGACTGCCACTCAGGATTTTGCTTTAAACTGTTCACCTAAAACTAATTTTCAACTTTCAAAACATATGGCTTAGCAGTATAAAGTATTCGGATTTGACAGAAGCGCAGTTATTTTATTTCTCTGATATTTTTTTCCCCCACTCACCCAGAGTCTAAAAAATCCTAACCATTTTAAATGTTATGATGCCCAGTTAATTTTTCCTAAGAAGCTGAAGTTTTTGTTTCTAGTTTTTCTCCTGTTGTAGGTTATACAACTATTTTGTCATGGTGTGCTGGCAATGTCAACCACATCCACGCCCCTCATTTCTCATGTTCTGCGGATGGAGCAAACGCTTTGGAACACAAAAAGACCGTTAACAGAATACGTGACTGTAACCTTGGGGAAAACAGAAGAGGAGAAAACAGACCTTGTTGACATAGGCTTGTGTTCTGGGGCACTGGATTAAGTACTAGAGAGTCTTTCAGAGTGCTTGAAGGCCTCAGGTGGATTGGGGAGCTGATCATTTCTCTATCTGGGCATTGTTCTAAAACTGGTTCTGAGTTACCTCTGGTTTGTCCTCGCCTGTACCCTTGCCTTGAAAGAGCAGGAACGAAAGCCTGTTGAGCATTTGTCTCACCATGTTATGCTTTCTCCATCCAAAGAAGCATGATTTTAAGGTTATGTTAATCATTCTGCTCAGTATAGTCAACTTGACAGTGACTAGGTTATGTGAGATGATAGCTCGGCTTTTCAGCATGAATTAATGTTAGGAACTTGATCTACATACAGTCTAGCATACATCCATGGCCCTCACCTGTTTTGCAAATACTGTCTATGCCTTCAAACAAATAGATACCCATCAACTTCTGGTAGCAGTGGGACTTTGGTTTTTAATCATTGTTTTCTAAATAAATCCAAGTGCACCTGAACAGGTGTTCTCTCCATGAACTACTTAATTAAAACAGCTCCCCGAGGGTCTTTGAAATACCAGAGGAAGAAAGTGAAGCACAGAAATTTAATCTTCACTAACTTCTTTATTAAAATGGAAGAAAATACAATCTGTCTTGTTACCATTTAGGAGACGGCACTAGAAATCCATCTGCGAAGAATGATGCCCTTTAATAGAGCCGTATTTCTAGAGTCTGGAATGAAGGCTGCATGCATTAGAATGATTTGGAAAACTGTGAGAAAGTAAGATCCCAGGCTTGACCCCCACACCCATGTCTCTGAAGGTAAAGCCTGGAAGATACATTCTGATGCCTACCCCAGATAATTGTTATTCGATGTACCGGTAAGATATTGTCTTCTTAAAACTCGGTGTCAGAATAGAGTGTCTCCACCACTAAAATTGTTAAGTTTACTGATAATAGAGACAAAGATTTAGTACCCCCAGGTGCCCAACACAACACTCATCAGTGAGTGGTTAAAAGGAATCAATTAATTATCAGTTCTGCAGGAATCTTGGAAACAAAATGAGAGGACATGGTTCCCCTGAGAAGAACTTGAGTCTATGGAATATCTGAGTCAAGTTGGAACTCTGTAGATCCTCTTTCATTACTAAGGTGAAATTCCTTAGTTACTCTCAGAAGGGTGTAAATGGTTGCAGTGAATGAACATTTCACTGGAGCCTTCAAAAGAGCATTCTTTTAGGTTCATGGTTAGAAGGAAACAAGGTTGAGACCTGCAGTGAACCCAACTCTTACAATCACTTCCTTTGTTGAGGCTGGTAACAAAGGCTCTTTGGAAGTGAGCTGGTCCACATTGTGTGATCTCTCTAATGCTTCCTCTGAAGTTTTACCAACTCCAGGACAAGGGGATTTTTAAAAATTTATATTTCCAATTCATCTTTCAGGTCTGTGTTTTTTTTTTTTTTTTCCTTTCTCGTCTTTTTGTGTCTTTGGTAAAGACACTTTTTGAAGAAAATATTTGCCTGAAGGAAGGCACAGACAGTATTGTCTATTTTATTTCTAATGTCACACATTTTAGAAATTCAGGGTTACTCTTAAAAAAAAAAAACAGGGCATACTGGAATATTCTTAGAAGTAAAGTTAAATGGAAGAAAACTCAACTTTTTAAGTGGGAGAAAACTCAGAAGGGAAGAAAGCCCCTTTAGAAAATAGTAAGCTAATGGATGACAGTGAGGCTCTGAGGGCTTAGCATGGACCTACTGTTACTGAAGGCAGGTTGGGGTTTGTTCTACAGAAAAGCACATTCGCTCTCACTGCAGTACTTAGTGAACCCCAAAGAAATATTTATTCATATCAAGCATTTACTGGGAACAGTCTAGGTGTTGGACATTTGATCTTGATGTCCTTATGATAATCAACTCATGTGGGACCCAAAGCATTTTTAGCACTTCAGGGGCTTGTTAGACTTGCAAACTCTGTAGCCCCACCCAGTTCTAAATGGAAGAGGAACTTTGAGAGTTGAACCCATCAATACATATCTCAGCAAACCCTGAAGATAAGACTGAATTTTTCCAAGGCCAGAGAGGCACTGATTCTAAAGTCTTTTTAGAAGATCTATCTACCCCTTAAGAGTGGCAGCTATTTCCCTTTTTTGTCCCCACTTTGAGTAGGATATTCTTAGGCATATTTGTTCTTGTGCATATTTTCAGATTAGACAATCCTCTATCCCAGACATGGATTCAAGAAAACCAACTAGAAACCTAGTCTGTCCCCTGCATGTGTGAATCATTTATCACCAACAAATTGTAACATAACCTTTTTACAGTAGAGTAGTGGGAATCTCAGAGGTTGCCCATGATTGACGTGAGATGATCTCTTAGACATGGAGGCTCACAGTCTTTCTTATCCTCTACCAGTTCTCTGGATCTTCACTCTCGCTCTTGTTTTACTGGGCAGTGTGAGGACTTTGCTGAGAGATTAAGGGTGGAAACAACATGATAGCACTCTAATTTTTGTATGTCCTCACCATGTTTAGGACCCACAGGACCTTGATATTTGGGCAGCTCCCTGAACTAGTTTGGAAGGTCTCAGAAAGACTTACAGTCTGAATGGAGCTTGCTTATAGTGAAAAATAACACCTGAATCACACCTCTTTTTTATTCTGGTCCAGTAGCAAAAATAATTCTTATCAAAGGCAAGCTATCCTGATATTTAATTTAAGGCGTTCTCCCATGGAGTTCCTATCATACTCCATACAAAAGTTTACTACAAGTAGGCTGGATTGACAGGGCTCTACCCAGGTTGTACCCTAACCTACAAGTTTCCCCATACTTCTTCTTTTAGTACCTAGTGTTGTGCCTGGGGCATAATAGGAACTCAGTGGGTATTTACTGAGTGAGTAAATCACTGGGCATTGCTGCTTCATTTCAGCTTCTGGGTTTTCCCAACTTCTCTATCATCCCCATCATTTCCAAAAGTGATAATGTGAACTACTCTCAACTAGAAATAACCCTAGTGGAATGGTGAAAGTTCTACTCTCTCATTGCGGTTACTTCTCATGGCTATCTGCAGGCAAATTCCTTTAAAAAAACTTCATGTGTGGGTGAGATGCAGTGTTTAATGGTTCAACATGGAGGGTTTATTTTTCACAATCTGTTATACACATCATAAACCAAAGTATACAATTGGACTAAATTGTGAGAGAGTAACACGATTTTCATTCCTGAAGCTGGGAACTGAATCTTCTCCCTCGTCTTCTGAGCACTGTGTGGCCACACCAGAGAGAAAAGGAGGACCCGTGGAGACTTTAGCCAGATCTGATACACTGAAAGCATCCCAAGTAATTTTCTGAGCTTTTAAAGTATCAGGTTAGCCCCCCAAAGGGATGTTGATGATCCCTTGGCTCAATATCTTCATTTTAATATGGGGCGACTTGTATCCCCCTAGCAACAAATCTTTCGTTCGTGAAAACATCTTGTTAATGGCAGAGCTGGTGGCTTGTGTGGAGATAGGATTCTTTTGCTATGTCTCATTACTTTCTGCTCGTCTTCGTTTCTCCATTCAGCTAAAGCATGAGGCTGTCTTAGGTCTCTCTCACCTACAAATACAAATCTGTTTTCCACAGTGACCTCTTTTTATATCAGTCCGGGGCAGATTTATATTTCCCTATTACATCCCATTTGGATTAGTTTCTTTAGCCAAAATGGCCTATTTAAGTTGTAATGATCACTGGCATGTTGGAGATCTGGCAACCGACAGCAAAATGACAGATGCGGGAGAATTGAGTGGAGGAGGGCCCCGTGAAGATCCAGGCTTTCACAGAGTAAACAAACATTCGGCTCCTCTGCCTTCTTGCTCACATTTCCAAAATGAATCTATTTAGATACACAAGATTCAAGCTCCTTCCAGGAAGCTGTTCATTTGTGGAGCTTTTGGCACCAGTCACTTAGACTAGTTTTTTTGAAAATCAGATGATTGATGCTTTCTTTCGCCTCCATTTTTCATATTCCTCATATAGATGCTTGTTTCTAACTAAATCTTAAATCAGGCTGTAAGCTCAGAGATTCAAAGGACCCTGGAAAGTTAACACTGTGGATTTTCTTTCCGTTGGACAATTGTGGAGTCTGGAATTCTTAAAAACATAAATGTTTCTTAAGGGAATCTGTCTTTAGGAACCCCCTATAAAATCGTCAGGAATAGCAAACATCCGGTATCATGAGTCATTATTGAATCATGAGTTTATTTACCAAAAACATAGTTTTACCTTGAAAATTTGAACATGTGATTTCCTTTTATAAATGGGAAAGCAGGTGCATGTTGATAGGTGTAAGTGTGGGACATATGCTTGATGGGGAAGGTAGGTAGCACTATGAGAACCTTTGGAGGAGAATGATTAGGAACAGAATGGCCACGAGGAAAATTAACTAAAAGTTCTATTTTTCTTATTTTGCACAGAGGAAGACTTCACAGGAAAAAAGAAAGCTACGGCTTTTTGAAAATCCACCTTCATTCCTGTTTACTATTTTCCATCTAATAATTCTTATGTTCTTCATGTGTGAAGGACTTTGTGGACAGGAGAAAAAGAAAGGAAAAGGTACAATGTTTGCTGGACACATGGTTAAATGTAAGATATGGAAGTAGATGAAACACATAGCTAAAGAACAGAAAGTCGGGCGGGGTCAAACGAGCCTGTGATAGAGGAGCTGACGGCAGAGTGAGGACAGGAAGGAGGAAGAGAGGAAAGATCCTGATAGTACCACTCGTCTGGGAAGGATATCCTTCCTGAAGGGGAATCTGATCTCAGAGCTTAACTGCTCTTATACCATCTTTCAGACTGAGCATGCACATGTTTCTTTCTCAGTTATACAGGAGCAGGAGCCTCGTGCCTGTGAAAGCATCCCCACCTCCCTTTCGTCTTCGCTGTCTCCCTTTAGCTGGTACTCTGGAAGAAGCACTGGCTTTCTATGTCTTCTCCTGTTTCTTCAAGTAATTACTGTTTCCTAAGATTTCAATCCCTGTAGGAAGGGGAAATTGAGTTTTTTGTTTTTGCCGCAAATAATTTCAATCATATTTAGAACGTCTCCCCTATGTGCTCACCTCTTGTCGACCCTCATCAGGTTTCATGTGTGTTGAGGCCTGTCCAGACAATTTTTGCATCCCCAAATGTACTTTGGTACATGTTCATCCTCTGGAGCCTGGGTAACTCTTCTATCATCACATCTTTAGAGACAACCAACTCTCCCTCTCCCAGTTGCCTATAGTTCCTCAGCTAAAGTCAGGGCTTCTTCCTCACTTTCCCACTTGGGTGCTGGGTTTTTGTCTGACTGGCACATTCGTGGGTCTTGTGCTTACTGTTACCATTGCTGTAAGTTCATACAAGCAAGCTCCCAGCTGTCTGAAAAACTCTGTTTCCTGTGGTGATCAACCACTCCTGGCTCTTACAGTATTTCCTCCCCCTCTTCCACAATGGTCCCTAAGCCTTAGGTGGCAGAGATTTCATATAGGAGCCCTATTCAGGGATAAGCTCTCTAAAGTCTCCTATTTTCTGCACTTTCGTCACTTGTGGCATTCTAGGTTAATCATCATCTATTACATGAGGAAGCTTTGCTGGTGAGAGTTGAGAGATGCATTCATATTCTTTCTAACCCTGTTTCACTATGTTCCCTGAGGCTTCGGTGTGGTTTGGTTGGATTTTAATGAATGGCAATATCTTCTAGAGAAAAATCTTTCCATCATCTCGTGTGTCAACCTCTTACTTTTTATCTTTAGTTTAACAATATGAGTGCTTTTTTAAATCTGGAGGCAAATATGGAGGTTATTGATTTGAAAGGTAGCCTGTATCTTTGTGTTCATCCTCATCCAGGAGAATCACTGTAGTAAGAAGACATCATTTTAGGAGGAAAATGAACAACCATAAAGTGAAGAAAAATGAGAAGTCCATTTAAAATGCATCACTCAAATGACTCAAATTGGGAAGCGGAACCCAAGAATATACCCCCTTTTGGAAACTGGGAAATTCTACTTGTTTCTGTAGGATTCTCCTATGCAGCCTGCACAGCAAGAGTTGGCTGAGCTCCCAGAGGTAATACAGAGTCCATCTGTTCCATCACTGAGCCTTGTATGTGCTTGGAGAATAGGCTGTGTGCACTGGACAGGTTCCAGTAAGGTGTGGATTTTCTGAAGATATTAAAAATATGTTTGCGAGTTCCGAATTTAAGTCCTTGGAGTGAGTCAGGGACTGCATAGTAGCTTCTCTCTATAACTTTTAGTCCATATACAGTTATGTTGTAAAGATATATTATTTAAAGATATATTCTCTGCTGCAATTCCAAGGAATCTAGCTTAGCACAGTGAAGGGTGAAGTTAAAATAAGCGCTTCCTAATAGTGAAAACAGCAGGGCTTTAAAAATATTTCCATGCATTAAGTGGCATGCTAAGAACTCTCTCCATTTCCTCCTTTTTTCCTCTCTACAAAAACTAACCAGTTCTCCTGTATGCCTGTATTGCTCTCGGAACTCAGGTTGAAATGGTAAACAAGTGACATAATGGGTTTTCAATTCTAATAATTATAAATAAGTTAACAACACATTCAGATACTGGTCAATATGATGAAAAGACAAGTGAGTAGATGATAGTGATAGAGGAATGGAGGACTATTTATGTTGGAAAATTAATCAATGGGAGAGATGTTTAAAAAGAGACTTCAATGTATAAGAAATATTTTTTCCATACCATAGAAAGAAGTAGAGATACAGCTTCTTAGGCGGATGAATATTTTAACATATATGCCCCAAAAGGACCAGATATGCACATAAAATTGCAAAAACTAACTCTTTAAGCAAATGCTCAATGAAAAGAGTACCACATACACAGGAGGCTTAGCAGAACAGGTAATCAGACCATGGAGGGTCCACATAGGCCCTGATAACAATTTTTTTATGCATCGTCTTCAACCAGCACAATGACTTATGATAGAGATGCTTTTAGTATTCCCACGTGTCGAGGAGGGAAGTGAGGCAAGTATCATGGCCAAGGTCCCTTTACCAACAAGTCTAGAGTCTAGATTGGATCCTAGACAGCCTGGTTTCAGAGCTTGCCATACTAATCTCAATAAAAAATGTGGATATTACAAACAACTCCTTAGACTCTTCTCTTTTCAAACCCTGAACCATTCATCAATCGAGGTTATCATTCCTGAGAGAGAACAGGAGTTATTAGCATAGATCTGGGAGTCAGGGTCAAACAGGACTATATGGAATCTGGAAAGGCATTAATCCCTTATGCCTTTGGTTTTCTTCTCTGTTATATGAGACTAATTCTTTTCTTTCTCCTTCTTATAGTGTTGTGAGAATAAAG
Source organism: Eospalax fontanierii (assembly GCA_035773235.1). NCBI lineage: Eukaryota > Metazoa > Chordata > Mammalia > Rodentia > Spalacidae > Eospalax > Eospalax fontanierii. The sequence continues at coordinate 16,448,357 of CM069546.1, forward strand.
TGATATATCTACCTTTGGCAAGTGTCCAATGAATTCTTAACTGTGAACTACTCTACCCCAGATACCTCCTACATAGAGTTACCAACACGGCCTATCTGTCCTTTCTGTCCTCTTCCCCACTGTTAGCCAAGCTATGGTCCATCTAGATTTCCTGAATAAGACTTTGAAGATAGACTCTAGGAAGCTGGATTTGAATCACTGCTGGTTGTGATGTGAATAAATTTGTAACAGCAGCAGCAACAGGACACCAAGACCGCAGCTTTATTCCTTCTTGTCCTGAGTAAAACCCCAAGTCATCACAATGGCTCCATGTGATGTACGCCCTGTTGTCACTTTGTAACTTGGATCTTGCCACTGTGACCTGATCCCCCATCACTCTGCCCTCTGCTCACTCTCTTCCAGCCGTTTGGCCTCTTGCTGACCACTGACACCCAGACGTGCTTCCTGTGCTTCATCGTTCTCCATTTCAGACCCGAGGTGCTGTTTCCCCTACAGTGGTGTGACCAGATTCTCACTTCCTAGGGTGCTATTGCTTGTCACCTTTTCAGTGATGATTTTTCTTATTTTCTAATCAGAAATCATAACAGAGCTCCTCTCCACCCTCCGTTCCTTGCTCTATTGGGTTCCAAAGCACTTGCTGTCATCTGATGAATTCTAGGTTACTTATTTACTAGAAACTAGTATCTATTTTGCTTTGCTTTGTACAGTGATGGATGACTGCTAATGACCATAAACATAGTGGGTGATTAAAGCATCTTGTTAACTGGAAGGAACTGAAAGTGAACGAGCTGTGAACCCAGTGCAACATGCAGCATGATATTCAGGGAGGCAGAAAGCGGGGTGGAGGGTAGAGAGAGAGAGAGAGAGACCAAAGAGAACTCTGACTCAACTGAATGAAGTTTGAGAATAAGAGAGGAGGACCAGTGCTGCTAAGGGAAAGTCCTGGTTTGGCTTGCTGACTACACTTTATGTAGACGAAGGGGGGCTAACGCCTTATGTGGTGGCTCCATTCATTAATCTTCATAGCACAATTAGTTCTTGAACTCTGACCAATTGTATTAGCAATTCCCCCCACCTGGAAACACTTAGAAAGAGTGAACCTAGAGAAGGTTAAAATTTGTTCTCTATTACAAAGAGTTGTTTAAAGACTTAAAAACACTCCCAAGAAAGTAATTTAGAAGGGAACTCATAAGTTATGACAAATGATGATCCATGAGGAGAGTTGAACTTCCTTTTAAGTATTTTATGCAAAAGCAAATGTTCTCAGTAGTCATCCATTAGTGGTATAATTTACCTGGTATAATTTACCACATGCACACAATGTGTACACTTTACACATATACACATTGCAGTTCACAGATGCAAGGGGGATGAACGCTTTTGGTCCCCAAATCCAGGAAAGACTTCAAAGAAAACGCCTGGCCACAGCGGCTATAAACACACTAGCTTCTTTGTCCATTCTCAGATGGTACGGGAAGCTCAGGTGCTTCAGAGGCAGTGCGGAGAGGTGCTTGGGTCTGGAGATAGAGCTGGCTCTGGGCACAAGAAAGCTGTACACGTTGCAATCTTCTTCATGCTGAGTTAGAGCAAACATTTTAGAGATCAAGATTAGCGAGACAAACTTTTTACAGGGCAAAGTACCGCACATTTCCCTCCTTTCCTTTAACACCCCTGCCTGATGTCCTACTTCAGAAACCAAGCGAAGAAGAAGAAACACCCTATGGTATGCAGCTGGACCTGGATCGTTAATACAGAAAATCAGCAAGAGGGTCCAAGGTTTACATTGTCTGTGGCTATCATTAAGTGTATCACCAGTACCACACTGAAGGACAAACACTTAGAGAACAGTACTTTGAGTGTATGGAATCTTCTGTGGATGCACAAAAATGGATTTTCCTCATCTTGATCTATTGTTTCCCAACACTTTGGTTATTTACCTGAAAATTCTCTCTCAAGTCATCAAATATATGATGGTTATTGATAAGAAGAACAGAAACAAAAAGCGACAGGCATCCAGGAAAACACCCCAGCCTTTCGTCTTCTGCTGTATTCTATTTGCAGATGTGTCTGGCCTATGATGGGATTGGTTATCATCTACAAAGTTCATGTTTGAAAGCCATGAAATACTTGCACATAATAATGTTCTAAGTAACTTACGACTTTTTTGTTGGACAAAAATCATAGCTACCCTGGATAGCAACATGGCTTGCAGACTGCATGTTGGACAGGCCTGTTTCACTGTTCTGTCTTCTCTACTCTTGAATTTGGGCTCTGAATCAGCCTCCTCTGGAGGCCTGCTGGTCATGTTAAAAATATGGGTTTGATATGTAGCAGATGAAGATTTTACAAAACACATGTTCAGAGAAGTAGGGGGCCTCGGCTTAGGTGGAATCGACACAGGCTCCTGGCCTGGCTCAGATCAAGGGACTTGGGAGTATGAGTCTCTGGAAGGCTAGGTCAATATATGCATTGATGACCTTATATTTTCATATGAACTTCTAGGGCTCCAGAGTCCCTTTACCATGGGCGCCTTCTCCAGATACTTCTGTGATCTGTGGGGCTGTGACCCATTCTGGCACTCGCAAGTATGTTTGTCATCCCTCTCACTGAATCATCCCTCAGTGCTTAAATTGTCTTGTGGACAGTCCTGGCAGCCAGGCCCACGCAATGCTGCACATGGTATTCACAGAGCCTCTGATGTTAGACGCTTTTCCTGGAGCTTTTACCCCTGGTGGGCCAGGTGACACCAGGCAGAACAGATGGCCTCCTTTTTTCATGATTCCTATTTCAAGACAGGTCATGTTGCTCTGATTTCATGTATGTCAAAAGGTTCTCTTCCTGAGCAAAAAACTTCACATATATTATTATGGGACTCTGATATACCCTGGAAATATTTTATTTACATGCAGTTGAAACTATATTTTTAAATTTTAATTTAAATGTAAAAAATTTAAATGTATTTATTAGGAAGTGAAAATGAAATATGGCAAATTCTAAATTTACACAGACACACATTTAAAAAACTATTATTTTATGTGTGTGAACATATTGCCTGCATGCATGAACGTGAACCCCGTGTTGTACAGTGTCTGTCCATGGAGGTCAAAAGAGAGGATCGGATCCCCTGGAACTGGAGTTATGGTCAGTTGTTAGCTACCACATTGGTGCTGGAAATCAAATACAGGTCCCCTGGCTTGAGCCATCTCTCTAGCCCCAGACACAAAAATTTTTAAGTCTCTTCTGTCTCAGGCTTTCCTATTGATTCTCTTATGAAAGACAAAGAACACTGATAACATATATGGGTTTTGTTCTTATGGTGCTGGAGATCATATTGAACCCAGAGCCCCAAGGATGCCAGGCAAGCTCTATATGTAGGTTTTGAGTCATGGCCTCAGCCCTTCTGGGAAAATTTCTTACATACTTCTCTCTCTTACCTCTTTGTGTCCATCTCTGTTTCTCTGTCTAGATCTGGGTCTCTATGCATAGCATCTATTCTTTGTGTAGTTCCCAGGATAGGTGTAGCACTTCACAAAACTACTTCCTCTACAACCAGCTTTTAATTTTTATTAACAATATATCTTATAGACAGTGTCATAAAATCATTTATAACCTTACATTTACATCTTTATAACACAGCCCTTTACCAGCCACCTATGTTGTCACACATGTGTACTATGACTTATTTCATTAGGCCATTGTAGATGGACATTTGGGATATTCCTGGTGTAATTCCTCTTGCTGGTACAAACATTACTGTAACAAGCAGCCTTGAGTTTATTACACATCTGTATAGATTTAATACATGTAAACACCTTGCTCTCCTCGTGACTCCCAGTAATTTTATACTGCTTTATTTCACTATTTTCTTTCATAGCATTTAAGGTTATTTGTCATCACATGTCTATTTTCTACTTAAATCCAATCTCCTACAAATGAGAATACTTCAGGAATATAAAGTGCTGTTTTATTTATCTGTTACCAGCATCTAGATGACTGCTGGGTGCACAATAGGTATTTATTAAACATTTGTTGATATTTTTCATAAGATCTTCTTCAGCATATAGTAAGAAAGTGCGTTTATCTAGAGATGTGACAGCCTTGGGGTTTTCTCTCAGGCCAATGGCCTCTCCAGCCATGTGCATTCATCTATGTTTACAGCACCACACACAAGTTCCCTCCTATTAGTGAGCTTTAAATCTAATTAGGTACCCGTTGATTACCACCCAAGAAAAAAGTGCCAGTACTTCCCTGATAGAATTTGCTGTGCCAGTTGCTGTGGTTATTAGGTCTTAAAGCTGGGGTTGGAACCTCAATTGGTGTTTTCCCATGGCAGTTTAGATAGTGTTCTCTAAGACTATGAGAGCGAGTCTTCAGGGAGGTGGCTTCCAGGTCAGTTCCAGCTCTGTTGCTCCAAATCCTGGATCCAAAGAATGTCATGTCTTCAGCGATAGGGTCTTACTCCAAGTTCTAGGAGGCAATCAAGGGCTGTGGCAATCACCTACGTAATTTTGGGAGTTTCTTGGACTACCCTGACCAACAATTTGAAGGGAAGTTTCTCCCATCTGGCATTGTTTCTTGTTATATGGCCTTCAGTTATAGGCATGGTCTCATGTAGAGATATTGTATACGACATTTTTCTGTAGACATTTCTCTCTGGTCCTTTGTACCAGCTAAGCATTATTTTTCTCTCCCCGTCTAATCGTCCTTTCTCCTTCTCCAGTTACAGTTCCCTCATTTTCCTTGTTTCACCTTTGATGATATGTATCTCCTACGATGCCCCCTCTCTTAAGCTTCTTCTTTCCCTTTATCCCCATGGTTCATTGTACAATCCCCTCTCTTCTGCTCCCAGTTAAATACTCCCATTTCCCCTTTGCTAACACGGGTCTTCTACTGTTGTTCCCTCTCAGGCTCCTCCTTTTCCTGTGCCTCCATGGTGTCTTTGCATTTTCCTGGCTTCTGAAGTTACATCAGGCTGTATACTCACATATACAGATTTGGTACTAAGATTCACAAACGAGGGAGAAAATACATCGCTTGTTTCTCCAAATATGTTACTTCACTTACTTACTATATGCTAAATATGGAGCCTTATGTTTACAGACAAGTGTGCTAGTCACCACTCATCAAAGAAGCTTCGTTTGCAACAGATGGAGGCTATTATAGAGTTCTACAACTGGTCACACACAGAAAATAGTTTCTGAGAGATACCCAACCCCAAGTGACACATCTATAATGAAACTTCTACAGCTAAGGGCTCACGGAACATAGTGGGACAAGGGATAGAGAGAATACTAATGCATTTCTCAACTCTTATCAGTGAAGCTCCTTTATGCAACAGAGGGCCATCAACACAAAAGGACACAAATGGCCAAAGCATAGAGAATAAGATTCTGTAGAGTGTGGGTCCCTGGATGAAATTCTTATATTAACCTTCATTCACCCAGGGCTCAGGGACTAACAGAGTCCTACAAGCTCTTGTGGCCTTGCTCATATGAACCTACAGTAATGGTGGCAGCATGCACAAGACCCATGCAAACTCAGCAGATGAAAACCCAGCACAGAACTGTGGGAATGGGCAGCGGGCCCCAATTATAGCTGAACTATTGTCAGCTGATTACTGCTGAATGAGGGAGAGTTGATCTTCTTTAAGGAAAATACTCTAGACAGACTGACTAGAAACCAGTGGGTGAACTTGCATTGAGGGATGTCTGGGTGTACTGACTTGACTCAAATAGGCCTTAACATAGATGATGGAATGCATGAAATCATGTGGGTTGGCTCTATGGGGGTCTGGATGGGGAGGGGATATGAAGACGATTAGGATGTTTTCCATGAAAGGCACAAACATTTGATTAAAAACGTGCCCTCAGCATTCCTGGTAGAATGAATTTGGCTGAATGTAACAAAAAATTGTACCACAAACTAGTTTAATCAAAAAAGGAAATGTACCTCAGAAAGCCAGACATCTAGATACAAGGTAGGTCAGGACATTTTCAGATCACTGCCTCATTAAAGTCACCAGGGCCTTAGGTGGTCTCCCCTTTAGTTTTGTCCTCTTCAATAGAGGCTCACTGCATGGAAGGTGACAGGCTCAGTGATGGCTGCAGGATCTGTGTGTCCTGCTCTCAGGCATGATGCCGTCCAGGAGAAGATAGCAGCTGATCTGTCTTTTCTAGGGACAGTGAGTTCTCCATTAGAAGTCTGTACAAGGCTCTCTTCTGATGTCCAGTAGTTGGGTAGTTGACATGTGAATGTGAGATCAGTCATTATGAGGAATGTGAAATTGTTTGACTTGGTTTAGAATAATCAACTCAAGTGGACTCAATCTAGAGTAATCCACAGCTGCCAACTAGCAGTCACACTACCAATCCTAGGATTCTGGATTCTAATCCTGGCCATGGGCAAGACAGTAGTTTAAATAAAACCAAAGAAAGGAGATGGAGGGCTGGAACTCTGGGGCAGTAAGGAGCTGTAGTTTGTAATCATATGGACATTTTCAGTATTTTAGATAGAATTACATATTTTCAGACTATTTGAGGGATAATTTTAGTTGCTAAGTATGGGTTTAGACTTAAGTATCGCTTAAAACAATGGTTTCCTCTAGGGTAGTATGTGTGTTTTTATTTAATAGTAGCTCACAGATACCAGAGACTACAGAAGAGAAGCCTTCAGGGAAGTTATACAGGCCTGGGATTCCCTCAAGCTAAGGCAAGAAACTGGAAAATTGAGATCCCATTAACTCTGCCTTCAAGACATATCAGAACTAGATTAGGTTCTCCATGTCCAGTCTGAAGCATGTAGCTGACACTCCTGTATTGTTGCCCAGTGCTTTGGTTTTCTCTTGTCTCCTATCTCTACATAACAGCAAAAACAACTCTAAAATATAAAAGCACTTTGGTCATCCCTGACTCAAGACTTCACAAAGCATCCCTCTCCCTACGTTAATCAAGTTCTGTTGCTCTAACAAATACCAGAGACAAATCAACTTAAAAGAGGAAAGGTTTATTTTGTGATGTTTACCATGATTGGAGGCTCACTGCCCACAACTTGACCTTTTAGGTGATTGGCTAAGCTAGGGGATATAAAAGGAGAAGAAGCCCAGGAAGGAGAGAGTTCCAGTTACTGTCGGAGAGTTCAAGTTGCTGTCTGTTAGTTTGAGTTGCTGTCTGGGGGAAGAGTTGCTGTCTTGGAAGAAGGACTGAATAAAACTGCTTGCAACCAGTATGTCTGGAGTGTGGTTTTTCCTTGCTGGTCGAGGGACCCAATACTTACTGACATTTATGTGGATTCTGGGTATCAAAACTTTGATCCTCATACTTACACAGTGAGATCTTTCTCCACTTGGTCATCTCCCCAAGCCCCAAATTCTTTTCTTTCAGCTACTTTCTCATAAGACCCTCAGGATATTGGTTGCATATGAAGACCTAGAGATGAAATGACTTCGTAGCAGGCATGACTAGTGGGAAAGACAGAGAACTGAGTAGGCCCAGAAATGGCTCTGAGATTGAGTCACATATTTAGCAGGACCAAAAGTTAGGAAATGGGAAACTTGACATAGATGGACACAGTAACAAAAACGGGAATCTCGAAATTGCCAGATCAGTTTCTTCCTTTTATAAGAGAAGTGATTCTTGCTGAGAAAGATCCTAAGGCAATCTCTAAAATAAAGGGTTTGAGAAAAAGGTCAATGGATGGGAGAAAGAAGAAAAAGTGACTTAGATCAGAGAAGGGATTTTTGAGGGCAAAGATGGTGGGAGGAGAGATGTTCATTGAGAGGAAAGGACAGCAGAAGGAAGATTTTAATATTTATTGCTCTGAGCACTTTATCTGGTCTCTTTTTGTGTAGAGAATGGAATTTCTCAGTATATTTGGGTATTGACTATACTTTTCAAACACGAAGTGATCTGAGGTTAAACCCCTATGAAAGTTATGTTAAAAAAAATAAAGTTGAAACTAATTAACTGAAAATAAAGTCACCTGTCTGATTAAAAAATTAGTCACATGTCTCTTGAAACTTAAGCAGAAATTTTAAGATAAATGAATAAAGTTTAAGTGGAACCTCAAAGTAGACGAACTTCTTTAAAGTCTGTTTCAATTCTTTCCCAACTAAACCTCCAATATACTCTCAAATGGAAAGAGTTTCTTTGGGCTGTATGGAAGAGAGAGTCATATTTGATCACAGACATGTTCTAGACAGTTTCAGTTTGGAAATGGGTATAGCATTTAAATGCTGATTGCTTCTGTCTTCCCATCAAGAATTTCACATTGAAATCAGTTGCAGGACGAAATGTGGAAGGATTGTGGCATTTAAAGGGATGGAGCCAGTATAATCAAGCCTTGCCAGGGCTACAAGTATGACTCGAGTGAGTCTATGACTGCTCTGTGCTTTTTCTCCTTCCTTCTAGAAGCAGGAGAAAGACAGCTTCTCCACGCAGAAGAAAGATGGCCTGTTTTGGGAACTGTTCTGCTCACTGTAAAAACCAGACCAGATAGATTTCAGGTGATGGGCCAGGCACAGTGAGGGGACAGAGAGCATGCTGGACTAGGAATTATTGAGTTCTCTCTGCAGTCTTGAGAGAGAATCTTTTCACTTTACCCTCATGATCATGAAATAAGGGAACTAGTCAGGATTCTCCCTGCTAGTTTCTAGATTTGCTAGATTCTCATTTAGCAAAGTTCCAGATAAATATGATTTGCCATGAATAATCCACAGAAAGATAATGTTTGGAATAAAATTAGGATATGAAAAATAGGGTAGTAGCTTAGTGAGATGGTTCAGTGGTTAAGAGCACTGGCTGCTCTTACAGAGGACTCGGGTTCAGTTCCCAGCAACCAAGCGGCACCTAACAACTATTTGTGACTCCAGTTCCGGGGATCCAACACCCTCTTTTGGCCTTCATGGGCATTGCATGACACAGATGCACTTACATATATGCAGACAAAACACTCATATACAGAAAATACAAATAGATAAAAAAAAAAATAGGGGTAAAAGACAGTACCAAAGGAAGCATAAAATGAATAGAGTAAGTGTGATGGTTAACCTTATTTAACCGTCAATTTGACAGATCTAGAATCAGCTAGGGAATGAGCCTCTTGCTTGCCTGTGAAGGATTGGTTAGATTAGGTTAGCTTCTGGTCAGGTTTATGAGGGATTTTCTTGATTAGGTTAATGGAGGTAGGAAGAGCCACCTTAACTGTAGGTGGTACCATTCCTTGACCTTGAGCCCTGGACTCCAATAAAAGGAGAAAGCTCACTGAACAGCATCTAGTCATCCCTGCCTTCCTCTTGACTATGGGCCACATGAAGTGCTTCACTGTTTTAAGCTCCTGATTCCCCACCATCCCCTGCCACATGCTGGGCCCTTGAACTGTGAGCCCAAATAAACCCTTCTTTCTTTAAATTGCCTTGGTTAGTGTGCTTTATCACAGCAGCAGGAAATATAAGGAAAACAGTAAGAAAACGACAGATGAGAGCAGAAAATCCTGTTTGGTGAGAAAGAGAAGCAAAGGGCTGTCAGGCATTCTCAGCAGGCTGTCTTGTGTGAAAGTACTTCTGAGTTGTCAAAAGCTGCACACAAGAATCTTCGGTATTGCTTTGTCTTTACTTCTCATTTGATTTTTAATGACACGCATGGCTCACCACAATCTTTTTCCTTCATTTAGAATCCTTCCTGGTCCCACATTATACTGTCTACTTCAGAATCTTTCTCCTTTGGGTTTTGGTCTCTCACAGTCTGTTCAAATTATTGCTTCTGGAAATGTTTTCTTCCCTTCCCCGTCTTTCAAAATCCCACCCATCCATTCACCCATTTCAAAGATCACTTCCTTACTCCCGTCTCTAACTACCTTTACTGTTTTTTGAAGGATTGTACATGATGTCACAATAAAAACACCAGGGTGCTCTCATGAGAATGACACAACTTTTCACCTCTCCATCCCCTTTTCCAAAGTGTCTTTCTGTGAACAAATGGTTTTTAGCTGTTTTGTCATGTCTTACAAGACTTACAATACCTGTATCCTAGCCACTAAGTTAAACTTCCTGGAGGAAGGGAATAATTATGATAGAGGGATGGGGAGAACATCCTAGTTTGTAACATATCCTCTGGTTTTCAAAGGTTCTTGAAGACTGGGAGAACTCCCCCTTTAGGAAGAGGAATGCAGAATACTCCCAGGATTATGATTCACATCTGAATTCCAGTTCTAGAGCCCAGAGAAGTGCTGGACTGCTACAGGACAATTATGCAGAATTCCGATAATCTTTCTTAAAAGCTTTGTTTTCCTTTCATGTGAAACTCTTCCTTTGAGCATATGGTATGACCCTGTTCCTATTCCTGTCTCTTCCTCCATTTTGAGAGCTCACAGAGTCGAAGGCTGCAGGGACGATAACAGAAGGTCTGTGCAGGTTTCATAAGAACGATTCCTTCCTTGAATTCTTCAAGTTTAAAAACTTTACTGCTGCTACTCTCTGTTCTGCTGTTAAATTGACTTGAGGGAGTCAGTGCTTCAATAATCATCACAGGAAGCCTCACCTGATCATTTACTGAACAGCACATCCCCTACTGTTCTGCCTATGCTTGTCTCTGAAAGACAGCACCTGAAGCAGCAGGATGGGCCACTCTGTGATCCATTTGGTGCCACTTGTCATTGGTCTGTGTGATTTGTACAACTTCTTACTACAGTATTCAGTTCTCAGTACCGTCTCAGTTTGACCGTCGCAGAGACAGAACATGTGTCCCTCTAAATTCTCCTTTAGTCCCTGAAGCATCTTGGGGACAGATTTCATTGTCTTCTTAGCTTTCCTACCTCTTGAGAAGCCTGGTGCCAGTCTCCCTTTGTCTCCAGTCTGAGATTTTGTTGAAATACTGTTTAAGACTCAATTCTAAGCCATTGATCTCTGAGAGTTGCTTTCCAGGCAGAATTGCCTTTCTCCCACAAAATGAGCATGGCATGAATCATTAAACCTGCTCACTTTTCTCCTGCTAATCTGTCTTTTGTTTTTGAATCTTATCCCAATTATGAACTTATGAGAGTTCTGGGAGATTCCATTTGTCCATCCTTTATCCCCATCCCCAAGACTGTATCCTGATTTGATCTAAGTGTTCAAAGCTAAGCGAAGTCTTAAAGGAGCATTGGCGGAGGGAAGGGTATCAGGGCACTCTTGTAGTTGTGAGTGGGTGAAAGGCAGAGAAAATTAGAAGGAGGTGATGGAGTTTATCCTCGTTGGGGGATCTAAAACATTGTATTATCAGGATCCTTGGCACTTGCAAGACTTACAGATACCTCAAAAGATTTTATGTATGTGGATTAATCTACCCACATTTATATATTTATTATATTTATATATCTAGTGTATTACCACATTGGAAGTTAGAAAAAAGTAGTTGAAAATTTGCAAATTTATTTAAAAATGCCAATGGTAAGTTCATCACATATTAATACCAGAAAGATAACCTCAGCATATGTCATTTAACCTCCGGCAAACTTCATTTTCAATGTAAGACAGGAGAGTGCAAAAGGTAATTCATGTCACAGTGTTATTATAAAAATAATTTTAACCTCTTAGACCTCCACAATGAAACTAGAACTTTTTAAAACCATTGGTTAGGCAAGGTTATTGGAAATTAATGTCTCTGTAATATGTGAATCCCTCTTCTCTCTCTTTCTAATGGTAGCACTTAGAAAATTAAGTGTTTATTGTGGATTTGATACTATACTGGCTCACAGTCATTAATTCACTTAATCTCTACAATGTCTCATGAGAAGTTATACTGTTATCATCTGCATTTAACAGGTTCAGGAATGATGCACATAGAGGTCAAGACTCAAATTGTAGCCTAAATATGTGAAAGATATTAGGAAAGGATAAATTAGGTTTCTATTTCATCATAACTTAGGCTTCTGAGATACAATCGAAGAAAGGAAAGGCAAATTATTGTGTGTGTGTGTCTATGTGTGTGTGTATATGTGTGTCCTTGATCGTTTATACAGAAAACAAAAAGACTTCTGCAAGCAAACGTGCATGTTAAGTTTCCAGTCTTGGAAAATGACAAGAGTACTTCCTAGTTAGCTTCTAAAGAAACAGGGAGAGAAGATTATGTTGAGTTCTGCTCTGAATTGTCCATGTCAAAGTGCAAATAAGTGATGTGTCTATGGAGTGTTCAGTCACAAATGGGATGGCAATATCATACTCTATACCATAAGGTTCAGAGATCATTATGAAAGAGGGGGAAGAAATATTGTAAGAACAAGAGGTCAGGGAGGATCGAGGAGAAACAGTGTCTTCTGAATATGACAGGACCACTGCACTCATGATATATTTTTTTGGCTTTCTAAATTAGGAATGAACTTTCATTATTTCCATATGCATATGCTATAAAATCTCTTCTGTCACACTTTCATTATATCATACACTACGTGCATTTAATATTTCTATTCTCGCTACTTCTAGAAAATCTTCAGTTTACCTTCAGTATTGGTTTTCTATGCGGAACCTGACAGAGTGACTTATTCGTTCTCCCATAAATGGGCCATGGAAACGTGCTCCGTACTCCTATCTGGTCCTTAAGCTGGATTATGCGAACTTTACCATCGGGTCTTGGATCTGATCATGTCTTAGGTACTACTCAGTACTTAGATATCTCTGATTCCAAGAACTTCTTTTTCTCTTTCCTCTCTCTCTGTCCCTCCCTCCCTCCCTCCCTCCCTCCCTCCTTCTTTTCCTTCTTTTTCCTCTTACAGCCATTTATGATAAAGTATTCAACTTTCTACCCACTACTTCCCATGACAACTTCGGTGCCCATTTCATGGAAAGGTGGTAGCATAATCTTTCTAATTCTTTTATTTACTCTTGCCTTAATTTAGGGGTGAGGATATTGGGCCTGTTACCTCCACAGTTTCCAGCGTGGCCTCAAATGCCTTTGTTCTTGTGAACCAACTTCTTTTTGCGCAGTGTCATCCTCCCTGCTGGGTTCTGGAAGTAGGACAATTTTCAGTGTTATTTTTAATCATGTAGCACTCAGGGAGATAATGATATTGATTAAAATGTGAGCCTGAGGAAGGTATTTCTCTTCAGGAGGGATCCATGGGGGAAGATGTGCCTGCTTTCAAAGCTCCACTAGGTGGCATTTTCTGAAAGTAGTACTGCTGTTCTGAGCTTCAGAAGCCATGCTCGCTGTTGTCCTTAAAGGGATCGTTGTAAGCGCCTTGAAAATGTAGATGCTCATATTTCTACAGCTAACTACGAATATTTAAAACACAAGCATATATATGACATATATATTTTCAAAAAAGCTGGATGTCCAGATCTATGCCCTATTGAATCCAGCTTATCCTAAATGGGAAAGAGATTTGGGACAAAATTTCAACCAGGGATTTGGTTTTAACTTATTATGTGACCTTGTATAGGTCACATTATAATTCTCAGTGGACTGCCTTCATTTGAAATGAGAAGAAAGTGAAAAATAGATAGTTTCTAAGGTCCTTTTACTTATAATATTTAATTTCATTTAATTCCTTATTCTTCTTAGGTTGTAAGTTTCCTAACACCCTGATCACCAAATGTATAACATGGATGAAATTAAACTTTTGGTTTGTTTATAAAATACTTGATGGTATAAAATACTGTTGAGCACAGTTGCGACTCTAAACTATTCTAATTTGTAAATGCTAAAGAGAACCAGCTATGAGTAAGTATCTATTTTCATACTGAGTTTCTGAATCCTTTCTTTCATGCCAGGCAACTTCAGAAGCTGATAACCTCTTGTCTATCCCTTGCAGCTGCTATGGAATGAATTTCTTTGAAACCTACAGAAACTCATCTGAGACAGCAGAGGAGGTCTTCACAGATAATTATCAGCATTAACCTGGTGAAGAACACCCAACTCCTTTGTTTGGTTTTGCAAAAGAAACCTCCTCAACAATTTCATTTTCCAGACTGCTTTTACCTGAATTATAAGAATCCCACTGAAAAGAAGCTTATCATATTTTACAGTATTGTAGAAGTCTTCCCTGCTATTCACAAAGATGTTGCCAGTTGCCTGGCTCCATGTTTTCCAGGTTCCCTGAGGGAAAAGTCACTCTGAAAAAGTGTAATGGACTTTATCAACAGAATTTTAGAATGGTTGCCAGAAAATCCCCTTCTCAAATACAGTGCGAATGAGCATTCCAACTCGCTGGGAGCTCCTACAGTGAGAAAATTTATATGTATAACCCAATGTTTTACAAACATTGAGAATGTTTTGGGAAATATAACTACAATTTAAATATTTTTACAGATAATGAAAACCAAGCTTAGTCAAGAATAAAATGAAAAATTTATTTATTTTTGTGTATATGTGTGCATGTTCATATATGTGTGGGTATACTTATATGTACAAATGCATGTGTATATATGTAAATGTGTATACGTGTGGAGACCAGACATCGGCTGTCTTCTCACACACCATCTACGTGTGTGTGTGTGTGTTTAGACAGGTTTCCTCACTGCCCTTGAACCTACCAAGTATGTCTTTTCTTGTAAGCATTCTAATTTCTAAATCTAGAAAGTTCTCTATAATTTTTCAAAAGGTTATATGAATTATGTACATCCTAGAGAAAAAAACGAATTTATTAGATATTCCTTAATTGTGTTGTGTTACCAGTGAGTACAGTAAGATCCTGAAGACGTTAAATGACATGATTTAAGAAAAGAGCAGAATTAGTGCTACAAGGTACATTTTCTTGAATAAAATATGCCTCATGGCCGTGTCCATTGACATGCCATCTTTCCACATTAACCTAGATCTCTGAATTAGAAATAGAGAAGATCACATCTAAGTCATCTCATCAACTACACCCTGATCAGCCAGCAAGGAGTTCTGTTGAATAGCATCTGTGATTGGTTAATCTTCATTGTCAGTTTTACTGCATTTAGAAATATACCATGAACCATGCAAACATATCACTGGGTGTGTCTTTGAGGGCATTTCCAGAAAAGTTCAACTGTGAAAGGAAGACTCACTCTGCATTTGGGTGGGACCATCCTATCAGTTGGGTTTCCTGAATGAATAAAAAACAGAAGCTAAGCATTAGCATTCCTCTTCCCCTGCTTCCTGACTGTGGGTGCAATGTGAGTGGATGCTTAAATTCTTGCTGCCATGCCTTCCCTGCCCTTACATCTCCAAATGTAAGACAAAATCAACCATTGTTAAGTTGCTTTTGTCAGATATTTTGTCATAGCAATGAAAAACAGTGACCAGTGCAGCAATCTTCCTTTTACCTCATCAGAGGACTGTGGCAACAGAACAGGTATCTTCTGATTGACTTCATGATAACAATATAGAGCCCCCAAACCAAGTTCTATTTAAGCACTCCAGCAGGAAGCCTGAAAACACCATTAGTCTACTCGGGAAGTTCACGAGTTCACCGCCATCCTCTCCTTGGATGAGCTTCTGCTGCCTTAGGTTATGAGAGATTAAAACATGCATCGGGATACTTCTAGAATTCTAGGGTTCAGAGAAGGAAGTGAAACATGCATAGAGATACTTGCAGAATTCTAGGGTTCAGAGAAGGAAGTGGGGGATGAAGTACAACCCTTCCTGCCTTTGGAAGAAAAAGTTTGCAGATAAAACAATAATGTGAACATAATGACCTCCAGATGTAGAATGCATAATCAAAGTGATCTAAAGTAGGGAAATGTTCATTTCCAAGGCACGTGCTCATCGAAGAATACTTCAGAATAATCTTTGCCTGCTTTCTCCTATAACAAAGATGGCACTATTGGCCATTTGCCTTTTGGAGAAGAAAGCAATTTGGAACTGAATGACTGGTTGCCTAGCTCTGGAAAGGCAAGTTCTTGGCCAGTATTCCCGGGAAATCTTAGGGACTTTCTTTTTCCTTAGGACTGTCTCTAGCCACCTGCCTTTTCTCCTGTGTTGAAGGAATTAAACTCCTTTTATTATGTGGATTAGATCACTTTAACAAGGTTTAAGATGAGATCACATGGTGTCCCACAAAAGTTTCTGCCACTCTTCCCTTCCTCCCTCCCTTTTCTCTCCTCCCTCCTCCTCTTCCCTCTTATTCTGTCCCTTCTTCTCTCTGTCTGCCTCTCTGTCTCTCAGGAATAAATTTCCCTTCTTGTCATAAGGGAGAGTTTCTGTCCTCTTCTCAGGGTTTTTTAGTGTCAAGGGCAATTTTCTCTACTTGCCTAGCTGTACAGAGTTGATATAGCCAAATCATGTCATTTCTTTCGAGTTCTATACTTTGACTTTTTACCAGCGCACTTATCTCTCTTCTGGTTATTTAATCCCAATATTTGATGAAGAAAATTGTTCTTTTTAAATAACTATTCCTTGAAGTCATCTGTTTCTTGGGACTCTTTGACCCTTCTATAATGGGAGAGCAGGGAGGCTGTTGCTTAATTTTCTTTACAGAGGAACAAAATTGATGCCCAGTGAGGTGAAGTGATCAGTCAAAACTCAAATTGCTGCTTATCAGGTACCAGCATTTATATCCTTTTCTGATGTTCTCTGCTATCTCTTAGATACCCATCTCCTAGAACCATGTGTCACCCATTCCATAGATGCACTGTGGCAAGCACTGCAGGATGATCCTGAAGCTGGACAGCACTATGACAAGCAAGAAAGATGAAACTAACAGAGACAAGGAGAACTCATCTCTTCCAGACCTTCAAGGGGTTTGATCGGGTCATCTAGGAGAGCTCTTCTTCACCATGCAGAAAAAGTATGTTTATACATTGAATTGGATTGCTATTAAAACTCGAGCGGCTCTTCTTTGCTCTTGGGATGCAATCCAAACACCTGACATCCTCTGATTATCTTTCCTACCTTATTTTTAGCCTCACTTGAGTTGCCTACCCCCTCACTCTAGTGCAGCGATACAATCTTTTGCACTTTGACAAATGAGCCATCAGTCCCAGATTTCTCTTGTATATTCTTTTTACTGCCTAAATACAAACTAATCCCCCCACTCTCCAGCCCCAAACCTGCTACCATTCTACCTGATGAATATTTTCTGGCTCTTTGGTTTTCACTTAGTAGTGTCTTTCTTTGGAAAGCACTTCCCTACAACCTGAGTTATAGAGTATATTCCTTAATTTAGTTATTGATATTATAGCATCTAAATAGCAATTATTTATATAGTTGTTCAGATTCCCTGGTTTCTATCTCCAAATAGATCTTAATGAGTTCCAGTGATAATATTAACAATGCTCCTGGCAGTTTTCAATAGGTAAATGGTGAATGTGTAAGTAAGGTGCATGGATATCTGAATGCTCAAGGTAGCATAGAAGGCATTTTCTTCCTGCATTCCACTTAATTATTTGGCCATTCAAGTGTCTATTTGGCTCTCATCCTGATAGATGTATTTAGGGGACCCAGGATTTGATCTGACAGGAGCCCTGCCATTTGACACTTAAAAGCATGTGGAAAGTTGTCCGGGAGGCAACTGTAGAGTGAGGTGGCACTACAGATCTTGTCTTTGTCAAGCTTCTTATCTAAAACCTTCAGGAATCTCCTTAGCATACCCAACGTGCTTGCACACCTAATACATCACGATGACCTTATGCTGCCGGGTCAGCTGCATAAAACCGGCGAGGCTTCCCCGTTCTGCAGCACTCTCACTGATTTCCAGGCTCTGGGTTTTCAATTTCCTGAAGAACTGGAAGGACTCACGGGATTAGTAGCAGAATTTAATCCGTTAGTTTATCACAAATTGAGAAGCCCAGCCTAGCAATTCTCTTCTAAAAAGAAAATGTTTTTTTAAATTACATGTGAGAGAATTCATACCAATTCTCCCTGTCTTCTGAGTCCCCCAAAGCCCTTCTCTTTTCCCTGAACCAGCCTGATCGATTGTTAATATTCTGTGTGCATTCTTTCTACCTCTTATTTTTGTACACAATTACATTTGATCAAATATTATCACTTAGATCACATCACATTCTTATTTAGTTGTTCGAGGGATCCATCTGCATGCATGCAGGAATGTAAATGCTCACATGTATGTTGTCTCCCTAAGGAGTTTCTTGAAGACTAGAACACATAAAGTTCTTTCATAAGCACCACACTAACATGTGTAACATGGTACTTAATGTTCCTTAAAATTGTCAAGGGTGTAGATCACACATAAGCAGCTTGGTGTTAAATAAGCATCACAGGAGGTCACTGTTTTGAACTAACCTCCGGTACCAAGCACTGAAAGACCAGACTGAAAAATCAAATTGGAGCTGCCCAAGCTAAAGTGCTATATTGCCAAAGTGAAAGGGAGTTATTTTTTGACATTGAGCCAAATCAGGGGACAGCAACAGCTAATTTTTTTCCAAGCAGAACAGTTTCAATTGGCTTGACAATGAACTTCCTTTCTTTAAAGCTTCCACACAAAAGGTAAAGTGAAGTAGCCTAGTGCTAACTCATTATTACTGTCTCATTGTCTCCAGCTTTCAAGGTACTTAATTTCAAAAGTCTAGTCTGCCTTTTTTTTTTTTTTTTTTTTCTTTCTGCTTTTTTTCAGGACTTTTCTATCTGGAAAAATCAACCTTTTGTGCTCAACTCATTGGAAACATACTCTAGTCTGTGTAGTGAAGCCTTGCCCAATTCTAGAACCCCAAGTAGAACCAACTGACTCTGTTAAATTAAGTTGCTAGAAGCAGACCCTGCAATGCTTTTTGACTTGTGGAATAACTGAGACCTATGAATGCAGAAGAGAGGGAAGAGAAGGACTGTGTAAGTGAAGAAGCTGAAGTGGGAAGCAAGTTTACAAAGTTTCAGCCATCCCTATAGAGATGTTCAAAAAGGGCTCTGGAGCTTCTGCCTAGGGCAGTTATTACACATTCAGCTTCCCAGCAGGGAATAAATGACCTTGAGTGGTGTTCAGCCTAGTCTGCCTGCTGGCAACTGGAGCCATGAATCCTTTCATGAAAGGTAATCCTGGGTAGCATATCTCCTTGCCTACATCCAACGGAAACCTTATGAAACCAAAAGTTTGGTGACTATTTATACAACAGAATTGTGTTGGATAGACCTCTCGTTAAAGTGAAAGATCAAGCATGAACCCAGACCCTACATAATTGAGAAAGTTAATGAGTAGATTTTATGCTGGAGGTAATATGAGAAAGAAAATTAAGTCTTCTAAAATGTAGATGCTTAATGTATAGATAGGGAAAAGAATACCTTTCCACAGTCCACCCAAACATCCTTACTTTCATGGGTAGTTCTAATTTAAAGAGAATAGAAATGGCACCCCAACAACAAAATCAAATAAAAAGTATTTTCTCAGCACTGCCTGAAATATCTACCATTTCAACATATATGACATAATCAGACTCATTAAAACCCAAGTTAACATGATTGCTGTGTACTAAAAGTTTGCAATATAGCAGGCATTTCAAAGACATGTCTTAATATTTGTGTGATTATACATACTTTCCTTGGATTATCTTGTGTGATCATTAAAACAACTTTATGCTACTATATTCTTTTTTCCCTGTTTTTCAGAGAACAAAGCTACAAGCTTACCAGCCAACTTGTTCAAGGTCAAGCTAGTAAATTTAGAACTGAAATTGTAATCCAGGCAGACCATTTTAAGGCAATTTTAAATTCTTCTTAATAGTAAGGATCTTCTTAAAAATAAGGATTCCTTATTGCACAGATATCTTCCTCTGTTTCTGAAATTTGCCTTCCTAAGTCCCTTTAGGATTTCAGTGTCTCACAGGTCAGGCCCAAGACATCAGAAAGTAGAAATCTATTCTGCATGAAAGCAGTAAGGATTTCATGTTCCAGGGGAAAAGAAATGACATGGGCCAGGTAGCCTGACTGTGCTATGGAGAAAATTAGAAGTTTTTTTTGACCCCATAATACCAAGGGAAACTCAGCTCAAAACAAAAACAAGTAATGAAAGTTAAAAAACTCATATATACACATATTATAAACTTCCTCATCCACACAGTAAAAATGAAAACTTGAGCAAACCTTGATACTGTTCCCGAGGATATGCATGTGGGCACATGCTTGTTAATAGCATTATTATTTTGTGTGTGTATGCATGTGTGTATGTAGGTGCTTGTGCATGTGTGTGGAGGTCAGATGTCAACATTGGATGTCTACTGTAATGGCTCGCCACCTCTTTTTTGAGATAAGGTCTCTCACTGACCCTAGAGCTCACTGACTGACTAGACTGGCTGTCCAGGGAGCTCTGAGGATCTCACTGTCTCTCTGCTCCCAGTGCTAGGGTTGGAGAAGTAAGTGACTCTACCTGGCTTTTTATTGCTCTTTGAGATCCTGCCTCACGCTTGTAAGGCTGGCCCTTTACTGACTGAGCCATCGGCCTAGCTGATGAGATTCTTTACAGAACTTGAAGAGGTAGTGAGACATTTGTCTTTGTGAGTAGGGTGACCTCACAGACAGCACCTTGAGGCATAAGATTCCCAGGACAAGATGACTACTGAGACCTGGGCTTTCTCCTTCTTTAAAATCACTTACCATGTTAGTTCATATTTCTACCTCATGCCTGAAGAAATGATGACTACAAAGAATTAACTTGCCAAATGCCATGCAGAGGACAATGACAAACCTATGTTCGTGACAAACCAGGTCTCATGTCTGCTTTTCCTCTCCCTTTGATTCTAAGCGGTCACCAGAAGAGGTCAGGAAAGTGCTGAAACAAACAAACGGAAGCGCCTTCACGTTTGAATTTCCCCTTTTGGTCCTTAACTTGAATCTCTTTGTCCTGAAGAAACCAAATGAAAAGAAAGGCAGAAATAAGAATTGTTCTGAGTGACTGTGTGTATAATGAGAGGGAGTCTTGATCCCATGAACTGCAAACCCGTCCTTGCTGTGAATGGTAGTCATCACTGCACAACGAAGCCGCAACTCTGGAGGAGACTCAGGGAGCCAGAAGATTTTTCATTCTAAGCAATTTAGAGAAGCTACACAGAATAACCCCTGTTCCATTCTCTGACAGCTTCTGCAGCACAGCTGTAAAATTTAATTCCAAAGAGATTAGAGCACTGCTTTGGGATGCAAGCACCTAACTCTCCAAAGAGAACTGGTGTTTAAATACAAAGGAATGAAACACATGAAAGCTTGCTGTCAATATTGAATGAAAAAACTCGGAGGGCACACTACTCGAGTCTCATTTTCATGAACCAAGCTCACGTATCGGTAGGTCTGAACCTTCACTTCTGCACAGATGGGAAGGACAGAGGAAGCACAGTCACTCAAGTAAAGATTCTGAGTTCTGAACATTTATTCCTCCTTAGGCTTTGTTCTCAGATAGTGTGCCAAAGGAGAAGAGAAGAGCGGTGGTGTCTCTGTCCTCACAGAACTTGCTGGCTAATGAGTAAGAAGAATAGACCAAGACAGAAACCAAGACAGAGAGACCCAAGAGAAATTCTCAAGTTTAGGGACAAGATTCTCTGTTTCTTAAACTGAGCTACAAAGCAGGTTCGGGATCATAAATAAGTGAGAACTTAGTTATTAAAACCTCGTCTTTCCAGTCCCTGGTTCAATATGCAGGGAAAATTGAAGTCCTGGGTGTGGCCAGGGTTAGTCACGGTGCTTCTGTCTTCTTCACATCAGGTTCAGTGGGCTGTACCATGGCTTCAATGAACCTTTTTCACCATACTTTGTCCTTCTGTTTGAGTGGCTTCCTCCCCTTGCAAACCTTCTTTGCCAGTAGCCCTTATACCTGATCACTCCGTGCCACCGTGCCCATTGATATAGATCAAGATGATACCATTTGGTGCCTCTAGGCAATTTGGCTTTAGTGGACTCATTAGGAATCCAAGATGACATTAAAAACAGTGTGCCTTCAGAAAAAGGATGTGAGTCTCCCTGTGGCATATGACCTGAGCTTATGTCCAGAAGACACTGGTCATGGTTTTCAATAAGGTTCTGAATCCTGGAAGGTGGGAGACTCAATATGACAAATCAGAACCTTCTAATTCCTTCCAACCAATTTGTTGATTTTTGTCTTCACTTTTCCCAGTGGGCCCATCATTCTACCCACATTTTCCTTTTTCTGATCATTTTTTCCTTTGGTACCATGAAGTTGCACCATAAACACCTCACTATTGATGGTTGGGTCATCTCTTTGCCTACAGGGAACTTAAGGAGGTAGACACTGCACAGACTCACTGGGGAGGGCCTTCATTTTCAGAAATATCCCACTCAGCAGGGTGATATCTTCGTAACTTCAAAGTCTAGTCCTAAATCAATTAACATTATAGATACTAAGAACTTGAAGCAATTCTTGATTCTTAGTTTTACCTGAGCCATGCCAAAGCTTACCACGATACCAAAAACATGCACATGCAGACATGTCATTCACATACACCAGGCGACTCAGCATTGTGGTCACAGGTCTGGCTATGTTTTGCACATTTCAGAATGCTGCTATTTTCATGAAAATATTCCCATCTCTGAGGCTAACCCAGTTGTGTTATTGCTCATGTTGTATAGGAGGTATTCCTGACATGTCTGGGATAGATGCTCATAGTATTACTTTTAAATCCACTTTTTCACCTGGCTGAAAGCAGACCTGAAAGTGTAAAGAGTTATCTTTTTATAAAACTATGGCTCTCTTTCTGTTTCTCTCGGCTTTGCTAGGAATTGCCCTCTGATCTCTTCTTCACATTCCCTTTCCTTTAATAACTTCTCTTTCGGAAACAACAAGAATGGCAATAGGAAATTGCTTTATTTTTTTCATGGCCCATCTTGAGGCCACCTTCATCCACCGTGTCCAGGTCACCACTCATATGTGCAGTCATGCTACCGTCTCACTGAATTGTTTTTGGCTTAGGTGGGCTTAAGATGTAAAGACAGGGTAATAAGCCAAGAACACTTTCCCTGTGGGCAGATAGAGAAACAATCTCATAACTGCCTCCTGGGTAGTTCCTGCCGATCACCTACAGACACACAGACTCTGCTCGCTCAGAATCACCTTTGTTTTAACTCTTGTTCCTCCTTACATCAGACATAGTAACATCCTTAGTTCAAAGTAATTTACTTCCTCAGAGGTGCTGAGTGAACGGTTTTGCCTCTATTACAGGTACCACAGAGAGGGAGGGAGCGAGGCAGTGAGGGAGCAGGAGGACCCACTGAAAATTTTTGACCCTGCTTCTCTCAGGGTCTGTATGCTTGTCAAGCTGTTTACTGGACTTCTTTGCACCTAGAAGCTTCTCAGTCCTGTGCAGTGCCCCATCTTGCCAATACTTGTTTCCAAGATTTTCCTGCCCTACCGCTCAGTGTAATTTCACCATAATTCAGAGTATTTCATTTCTCTTCAGTCTACCCAAACTTGCATATCTAATGCCACTTCAATTTGGAGTGAGGCAAGGTCTTCATTTTAGGGTCCTCTAGCCTCTTATAAACAGTTGACTCTTTCATAGAATAGTTTCCCTTTTCTTTTCTCTGTCACTAATATTCATTTTTCTACACAAGCTTCCTGATTTTTTCCTTGTATTTTCTAGATTTATACCCAAGCCCCTATTAACTATTCAATGATCTCAAAACTAATTAATGATCATCTACCTGTCCATCTATCCAACCATCCATCAGATTTAGTTGCTTACATTTGTTAGGAATGCAACAGGTGCTATACAGACAGCTTTTTCGTTCAAATGATCCTGGCACTGTGCCAAGTTCTCCTTTGAATTCTTCAAAATTCCTCTACTCATAAACAGCCAGGGTCTTATCATATACTTCTGATGGGCAACCAAGAGAAGTGGCAAGAGCCTATATTGGTGGGGGATCTTTGGGACCTCTCTGACTAGCAACTCCTATGGAGGTATCCTATATCTGGCCCTTGGGTTTTTAGTGACCCATGGCTTCTCGGGGCAGCACTCTGCAGCCATGCAGGGTGTCTCCCTTCTAGCTCTGTTTTTTAAATTTTTTTTATTGGATTTCAAGACGGTAGGTTTCCACATGGCTTTTTCATATACCTTTCATTTCGGCTAACTGTCCCCTTTGCTCCTTTGTCACAGCATCCTCCTACCTCTCTCTCAGTTTTAATTTTTCTGTACCTAGCATTTCTCTGCTATTTCATTTTATATGTGTTCTATGACCCTCCTCCTAAAAGGACCCCCCGCCCATGGTCCCTTTCTAGTTTTCCAGCTTCCACAGACATTGCAAGTTAAACACACAACATTAAGGATTTGAAGCTGGGATCTACCTATGAGAAAGAACATTGATTTCTGCTCTAATATTTGTTATGACCTTTGTTTCTTGTTTGGGTTTAGAGTTGAGTTTATGCTTCTTTTTCTAGTTTTCTGTGTTCAAAGATTAAGTTATTGATTTTCTGGATTTTTCTTCTCCTAGAAAAGGCACTTAAAGTTATAAATTTCTCTCTGAGTGCTGCTTTGTTCTTTGTAATAAATTTTGATTTATTGTACCTTCAGTTTCAGTTAGTTCAAGTATGTTCCTGATATTCTTTGAGTTCCTCGGCCTATGAGTTATTTGGAAGTGCATTGCCCTGTGTTCTAACATCTGTAGATTTCCCAAGTTTGTTTCTGTGATTGGTTTCCAAATTAATTCCATTGTGAGAATAATTTTTATGATGCTATTATGTAAAAACATTGATTCTATTGCATGGTTAAACACATGGAATATTCCAGAGAAGGGTCCATGTCCATTTCAAAGAACTGTGCACTTTACTATTGCGAAGTGGACTGTTCTAGGTGTCACTTACATCATGTATTGCTTATGTCATATTTTATAATTTTACCTATACCTAGTTTCTTTTTTATATTAATTTGGAGGTAAGGGCATTTAAGTCTACAGTTATGATTCTTTGTCTTTTCCTCCTTTTAGTTCTCTCAGCTTCTCCTTCATGAATCTTAGTGCTTCCTTTTTAAAAAATTATTTATTATTTTTATTTTATGTGTTTGAGTGTTTTGCCTGTGTGTGTATAAGTGCAACCGTGCTGTGCAGTGCCTGCGGATGTCATAAGAGGGTGTTAGATCCCTTAGAACTAGAGTTACAGATGGTTGTAAGGTACCATGTGGGTGCTGGACATTGAACCTGGGTCTTTTGCAATAACAGCCAGTGCTCTTAACCACTGAGCCATCTCTCTAGCCCTGAAACTTAGTACTTTCCTGTTATCTGTATATGTTTATAATAGGTATATGTGCTTGACTATTCATTATTAAAATGTCCTCCAGGTGTCTCCTGACATTTTCTGGTATAAAGTCTATTTTGTTTGTTAGTAATATAGCTCCTCAGTATTTTCACCATCACTGTCTTCATAAGGTATGTCTTTCCTCATCCTTTTAAAAATATTCTATATTGGACTGGAGAGATAGCTCAGCTGTTAAAGAGCACTGGCCATTCTTGCAGGGGACTAGGGTTTGCATCCCAGCCCCTGCAAAAGCGAACAACTTCCCATAACTCCAGTTCCAGGAGATCTGATGCCCTCTTCTGTCCACTGTGGGCACTGTGCGACACGGGGGCATTTACACACATGCAGGTATAACACGCATACACAGAACATAAAAATAAGCTAAATAAAAAAAAACAAAAAATCCTATCATTGCACCCACATATTAGTATATTGCTAGTTTTATTTTTGTTTTATTCACTTTCATATGCTCCGAATTCTGCTTATACTGCTTTGATCTTTTAACATTTAATGTTTGGTATGGTTTATTCATTCATTTTTGCTTTATTTATATACTTAATTTATTATTTTGAGACAAAGTCTCCCTGAATCCCTACCTGGCCTGGAATAGGATATGCAGACTAAGATGGCCTGGATCTCACAGAAATCTGCTTGACTCTGACTCCCGGGATTAAAGGCATGTGCCAGCATGCCTGTTTTTTTGTTTTGTTTTGTTTTCTTGACACAGAATCCAGCTATATAGCCAAGGTTGGCCTCAAGCTCATTATGTAGTCCAGACACTGGCTGTGAACTCCTGATCCTCCTGTATCTGTCTCCAAGGTGGTAGAATTACAGGGGTACATCCCAGGCTCTTAATTCATTCTTTACTGATTTCCCCCCCCATTTTTAAAAATGGAATTTTTGTGAATTTCATACTATCTATCTATCTATCATCTATCTATATTATAGAGTTAAGTTTGTGTCCCCAAATGCCTGTTGGAATGGGTTCATTCACTGGAACCTAGCCAAACTAATAAGTATCTCACCGTTAAACGAGACTGAACTGTCCTTTCCCAGTAGCCAATGGTTGCAGGTAAGTTTGGGGTTTCTTATCCACTGTCCCATGTCTGTGCTGGGATTTTGTCTGGCTTGAGCTTACATGGAGTTATACATGCTGTGAGTTCATATGGGTAACAGCCCAGCTCTCTGGAATGCTCTGTTATCTTATACTCTTTCTGCCTCTTCTCCTGCAAGGATCCCTGAGCCTTGGGAGGAAGAATTTTGGTGTAGATATTCTATTCAGGGATAGCAGTCTGGAACCTCTTATTTTCCATCCTGTGGCTAGCTGTGTTTCTCTGTGTTAATCACCATCTACTATATAAGGAAGCTTCTCTGCAAGGCAGGTTTGGGAAAGCTCTCAGATATGGGGGTCTCCGTTTACTGACTTTTTGCATAGCATTTAAGTTCTTTTGTTGACTTATTATATATTTTAAGTTATTTCTGGAGTTCTTGCTCTAGAACTCATAACATATTTTGCTATGAATCGAATTCAGATGTATATAAGAGTAAAAGGTATAAAATTTGCTCTGATGCAGCTGCATTCTCGTTATCCATTTTGGGCAGTTACTGTTACACACATTTATGTATGCTCTTTCCTTATAAATACCTATGTAAGTATTTTCATCATTATTTTTATTTACATAAATTTGATTTACTATCAGGCATCATTTCTTTTTGGACAAAATGAGACTTCTTTTTATGGAAGATCTAGGCACAAATACTCTGTATATTTGTTTACCTGGGAAAGTATTTTCTCTATAGTTTATTGAATTATTTATTGATCCCCCCCCAACATTTTGAATAGTTGCTTTGTTTTACTCTTTTGGATTGTGAGTGAAATATTGATATTCATGTGATTCAAGGTTGTCTCTTGTCTTTGGATTATAATAATTAGGATCTGATGTGTGAAGAAGTGGGTCTTATCATCTTTATTATACTTGGAGTTTGTCTTGCTTTTTGAATGTGTAGATTTTTTTTTCATAAATTTTGGAAGTTTTCAGCCAAGATTTATCTGGCTTTTTTGTTTATCTCCTCGGCTCCTTTCTTTGTGTCTTCTATTTTTCTGTCTCTCATTGTGTATCTGTTGATGGTCGAGACCTTGGGGACACCCCCTTTTCTTCATTTTGACTTGTTTTTCAGATAGCACGACCCGTTGGCTATCAGATGCGCTGACTCTTGTTTTCTGTCAGTTCAAATGTTCTATTGAGCTTCTCATACATTTTCAGCTATTGTACTTTCACTTTGTTTCGTTTTATATTTTCTGTCACTTTGCTGATGCTAAAGTATTTGGTGACTTGTTGCCATATTTTCCTGAAATTCTTTAAAGATGGTTTTCTTTAATCCTTTTAAAATATTTATTGTAACAGTTACTTCCAAGTCTTTGAAGAAGTCAACAAATGGGTCTACTCAGTGATCATTCCCACTGATGCTTTTTTCTTTCTTGTGAATTTGCTTTCAGTTTTCATGCTTTTGCTAAACCTTAACACTCTCCAGGCTTTATTGGAAACTAGATTCTGACTTTCTAAATCCTAGGTGGTTACCATTGTTAATTTATTTGGTAACTTGGCTTGATTAATTCTGTCAAATCTTTCTCTATTTCATTTTGTGACCACTGATACCACCATTAAGGTTTTAATTTGTTAATCTTTTTGTTATTTTCCTTTAAAGATTTCTTAAAGGGCAGCTTTGCTCCTGAGTCAAA
Source organism: Eospalax fontanierii (assembly GCA_035773235.1). Taxonomy (NCBI): domain Eukaryota; kingdom Metazoa; phylum Chordata; class Mammalia; order Rodentia; family Spalacidae; genus Eospalax; species Eospalax fontanierii. Next base: position 16,476,207 of record CM069546.1, read on the forward strand.
AGTTGGTCAAAAGTTATGCTTAAAATGTCCTATCCTGCACCTGTGTCTTGTAGGGTACTGCCTATGTTTTCTTCTAAGAGTTCCAGGTTTCCAATTAAGTTCTTTGATCCATTTGGAGTTGACTTTTGTGCAGGAGATCCAGTTTTGCCAGCACCATTTGTTGAAGATGTTGTCTTTCCTTCAGTGTGTGATCTTGGCACCTTTTGTCAAATATCAGGTGGCTGAAATTGTATGCATTTATGTTTGAGTCTTCTATTATGTTCCATTGATCTATGTATTTTTTTGTGCCAGTACTATGCTGTTTTTATGATTATAGCTCTGTAATATAGCTTGAGGTCTGGTATGGTAATCCCCTAGCATTGCTCTTTGTGCTCAGGATTGCTTTGGCTATTTGGGGTCTTTTGTGTTTCCATGTGAATTTTAGGATTATTTTTCTAATTGTGTGCAGAATGTTATGGGGATTTTGATTTGGATTGCATTGAATCTACGTATTGCTTTTAGTAAGATAGTCATGTTCACAATATTACTATTACCAGTCTATGAGCATGGGACGGTCTTTCCATCTCCTTGTGACTTCTTCAATCTCTTCAAAGATTTAATCTTTTCCCTCCAGAGATCTTTAGTCTCTAGTTTTATTCCTAGATTTTTTTGAGACTATTATAAATGGGGGAGTTTTAATGAACTCTTTCCCAGATTGCTTGTTATTGGTATGTATAGAAAGGCAACTGACTTTTGTAAATTGAGGACTCATATTAAACCTCACCCACCCAGGACTCAGGGACAATTGCGGGAAAGGGGACAAAAAGATTTTAAGAGCCAGGGGTGGTACATGACCATAAGGAAACAGAGTCTTCCAGGCTTCTGGGAACTTGCTCATGTGATCTTACAGCAATGGTGACAGCATGCACAAGATCCATAGAGACGCAAACAGACAAAAATCATAGATCTGGGGAAATGGACAGGAGGCTCCAACTTTAGCTGAGGGACTATTGGCAGCTGGTCACTGATGGGTGAGGGGCAGTCGGTCTTCTTTAAGGGAGTGACTCTGGATAGGCTGATTAGACTCCAGTGGATGAACTTATACCGAGGGACATCTGGGTACACAAACTTGACTTGATAATCCTTACCATAAAGGGCAAAATGCAGGAAACCATGTGGAAGGGCTATGTGTGGGTACAGACAGAGGAGCAGGTCTGAATATGACTGGGATGTAGTAGATGAAATGCACAAAAATTCAATAGAAATATACATTGAAAAAAAGTTATGCTTAATTACCATGAGCGCTTAATTCTCATGGAAACTGTAGAATGCTTCCGGACTTTAGACAAGTTTCAAGATTCCTGCATGGGCTCATGATACATAAGGGAAACTGGATAGCTTGGGCCTTCTCTCATCTCTCTAGAGCAAACAGATGACTTTCCAGACCACTGGTAGTATCTGAAATGTTGCCAAAATCTGGAGCATCTGCTTCCTCTTTCGAGTTTCCAGCCATATCCGGGCAGATCTGTTGCCAGTGTCCCTATTATAGCCTCAGACACCTATGACATTTGCCCTCCTGGGTTGGCACTGAGACTAACATTATTTTTAACAGTGCCCTTGGGTATGCAGCTTTTCTCTACACTGTCCCACATGGATCCCGCCCTCTCTGTTGGCAGAACTGTCTGCTTTCTGCCTCCTGTGATAATCCATATTGAGGGGCTAAGAGACTGGGAATGTCAACAGCTTGAAAAGTCTCACACCCTCTCTTGTCTTTGCAGACTTTTAGTAATTTTTTTTTAACAAACAGTTCTGAATTTATTCTATGACTTTGGTCAATTTTCAGAGTCATAGAATGGTTGCTGTGAAGAATTATATCTAGATTCATTATTTTTTTTGGAGAGAGTATTTGACAAACCTCTTCTTTGATATTTTGTGCAGCACTAATTATAAATATAATCAAATTCTAAAGCTGAATTCCCAAACCAGTATGTGGTATTCTCTAACACCTTGCAGCAAACCATAAAAAAGAGTTTTGCTTTTTTCCTCCCCAACTTCCTTGGGATTTCACGCAAAATACATAATTTTAATGATATGAGGATAAAAATATGTATCAGAACTAAAACTATTTTGTTATTTGTTCATAAATAAGGAGCAAAATAAGAAAAGAGATTTCTTCCCTACTGTGGTATCATTCCTAATTTAAAGAACTGAAAACTCAGAAGAAGAATGAGTTTGGTTAAGCTGCCAAAGATTGAAACATAATTTACTTGACTCCTTTATTTTATAGATGAGTGAACTTAGTCCCAGAGCCATTAGCAATGGGAGAAGTTCAAATAGTTCCTTTTTAGAGAAACTAGTTTTGTGTATGTGGCTGTTATTTCTCGGCCTTGGCAAATAGGGCTGAGGGTGTTGAGAGACTATCTGGAAGACTGGTATTGGCTGTTTGGCAGGATAAAAGTTCTCCAGTTATTCTTTTTATTTTCTTTCTAAGCAAAGAATATACTTTGTTGTGACAGCAAAGGACTCTTTCTGCAGGAAGAGAGAAATCAATTTTTACAGATGCCATCTCTATATTCTGTAGCTATACACTTAGAAATATTAAATTGAAATATAATGGCCCAGGATTTGTATTAAGACTCACTTGGGGATGCATTCTGGAGAGAAGATGTGACAAACTCACGGTTCCTTCCTTCCACACACAGAGTAGAGATGAGTCATCTGTCTGGGACACTAATATAAACACAAAACACTTCACCACCCTTTAATAGTCTTTATAAAATTCTGGGCCAAAATGAGCCATCTGCATCCCAAAATGGCTTAGTATGAACAATTAGACCTCTTCCAGAGAGGGAGAATTTCCAGTGGTTATCCTCCCCCATCCCTAATGGTGTGTCCTGTACTTAATGCCTCTCTATTTCATTAGAATGTTCTGGATTTTCTCACAGTTGAGTTTTGTTCTGTATTTTCTGCACCTGAGAGCTAGCACTGGGTACCAGATACACAACTTCTATAATCATGACAATAGTGGCTATATCAAACACTAGAAAGAGGAGTTTTCAGCTAAAATTCTAGGGAAAGTAAAGAGAGGTCTAAGGACTAATAATTCTAGGTTGTCGGGTATTAAAATTTAAAATAATCTGCCATTGTCTATCTTCCCACAGGAATACGTCTTGTGGCCTTGATCTAACAGATCACAAACTGTTGAGTAGAATAGACTGAAGCCATGAGGCAGGGAAGAGAAAGAGGAGCAAGATGGAGAGATGAGAGAGGAGAGCAAAGACGAATGAAAAACAGAAGACAGGGCGAGGATGTGTAAAAGGTATAAGAACAGAACAGGAAAAGAAGAAATTCAAAGGGAAAAAAAGGACAAGAAGAACGTGAAGCAAACTAAGGAAGACAAAAACAGAAGCCCTACTGCATGTCACAGCAACGGGTGCTCATTTTCTCCTTATGTAAGATGTGTTAACCTCTCTGGTTTGACGCTTCCCATCTGTGTGAGGAATAGTCTGGGTAATCTGGCTGCTCAGATTCTCGGTGGTTTAACATTCTGTGACTAATTCCACCCTTCACAGACTGCCTTTCAAGGGCTTCTCCTACGTACATTTATTGGCTTCCACTCCTATTTTGCTCCATCATGATGTCTTCATGCTGTTTCTACAACTTGTAGAGCATACAAAGTCCACCTAGACCATTTGCATAGCCATTTCCTCCTTTTGAAGTGTTCCTGCACTGGGTCTTCAGGAAGCGTACTCGCTCATGTAGATTTGTGCAGAAAAATCCTCAGCTTGGATCATTTTTCCCTGGCCTTCCTTCGTAACACCAGACCTCACCAGCACACTTCCCTCCTTCTCTATTCTGTAAGACAATTCTATTTATTTATTATGTAATATAACCATGTGTATTGACATATTTATTATCTGCCTTGCCTTGAGGCCTGAGGCCAGGATTTTTTTTTTTCATATTCAAGAATGCATCCTTATGTCCAAGGAGAGTACTTAATACATAATAGATACTCAATAAATATTTAGTGAATGAAACACACATCTGGCATAGTTATAAGTCATGAAAATTTAAACATCCCCCTCTTAATAGATTAGAACATCTCAGGATTAGAGTAGGATATCGCTCAAAAAGCTTATGCTTTAGTTGTTATTTTTATCTTATTTCCCTGTCACTGTGCACACCCACCTCACACTTATTCTAGACTGTGTGCTTTTCCTTCCAAACTCTGTAACATCCTGCTCTGATTAATAAATTGCAATCAATTGCAATGCCTAATTATCTCCTTAGGAGGCCCAAAAGGAATGTAATAGATGGAGCATACTTATCTCTCAGCGTGAGAGGGGAGCTACGGCTGGGTAACCCAGAAAGAAATGTTTCAAGGAGAAAGGACGATGAGAGCGCAAGTGGAAAGTTCTAGGCAAGAATAACAGAAGTACCCACTGGTACTTCCACATATCAAGTTTAATCAAAGTTGTTTGAAACTTGGAATGCTTGAAGCATGTTTCTTCTGTGTGGTGCGTAGATTGCCAGATTCGGAGCAGCTCTAGGTGCCTGTCAGAAATAAAAGAGCCCAAAGAAACTCTAGGTGGATGAAATCCCTATGTGTGACAGTGTGGTACAGGAATCTGCATCTTTATTGACTTCCTCATGTTGTCTTCTGATACGTGGAAGAGTCTAGAAACTTGTACAGATTTGTTTTGCTTTTAAAAGAGTGCTATGCTTAGAGTGCTAAGTTCCCTCTCTCCTTCTCTCTCTCCCTTCCCGGTCTCTAGTATGCTAGTTGCCATGAACTTTTATAGTGGTAGGAAAATTTGAATTCTATTTAAGTGAGATTGAATTTGTTCCTCTGAAGCTGTAACTCATGCTTTGGTATAATAAACACATAATGATTGTTGAACCCCAAATATTCCTGGGACCTTGCTCAGCCTGGGAGAGAAATAAAGGATTTTCTTTGTAGTATAGTCTATATCTGTCATTCAAAAGGTTAACGTCCAGTTGGGCCCATGGTCAGCAGCTGTATCTTTGGATTAGGAAGCCCCCATAGGTGTCCCGCTTTCCTCTCTCTGTTGACTCTTCTCCTCAATTCCCTCCACCTCTTCCATTCCACAAAATGACACAGCCTATTGGGACTCTTTTGGATGTTTGTCTCAGGAGCCCTACTGTTTCCTGTCTGTATTTTACTCTCGTTGGTACTTCTGCCTGCTTCTCCTATGTCTGTGACTCTGCTTGGATTCTTTTCAAAACAGTTTTTTTTTCCTATGAACTCACAGCCTGCTTCACTGGAGCTCATGTTATCAGACCTCACCCAGAATTCTACAATGACACCTGCCATCCTTCATTTCACTTAGCCTCCTCATACTAGATCAGGGATCATCATGCTTTCCCCAAAGACTCAGTACATATATTTGGCTTTGTGAGCCACATAGTTTTTGTTAGTTTTGTAGCTCTGCTCTCAGAGCACAAAGTGGACATCGACAACATGCATATTAGTGGGGTGTCTAACAGTAAACCAGGCATAAGGCCAGACTTGCCCCATAGCCCATAGTTTTGTAGCTTATGATCAAAGTGTTCCATGTGTTAGACTGTTAATCACAGCTCTAGATTACAGACTGCTTAAGACAAGTGTGCTTTATTTATCTAGCTACCAAAGTAGACAGCAGAATAATCTGGGGACCTTTATAAAGATGCCTGGAACTTCCTCAACAGAGGTACTAGTTTAATTAGTTTGGGTGAGACTTGGGCATCGTTACCTCCTAAACCGCCTGACAGAAGGTTCTGATTTTGTGCTGATGCTGGACACACTGGTTATAGCTTCATCTCTTGGGACAGAGGAGGATAATTTTGTACTCCACTTCCCCTAGTTGTTGTGTAACCTTGGGAGAGTAGAGTAGCCTAACTTCTTTGTTCCTTAAGTCGTCTTGTTTAAAGGGCCAATAGAACTTCTGTATAGGATTCTCATTATGGACATCAGATAGCGTATAAAAAGTACTTAGAAGGCTAGCACATAATAGCATGAAATTAAAACCTCACTTCCATCTGTAGTGCAGGCTTTGTTCTATCTGCACTTGTTTCTGTTGTTGTTATGACTATGATGAAGATATTTCCTCATCTACTTCTATACCCTTGTGGTTATTTCCAGGCATGATAGGAAGTTATTTTTCTATTTTTTGCTTTTCCATTCCATACCAGAGTATGTAAACACATATGGGACAAAAATGTGCAGTTGGAGCAAGGAGTTTTGAGATATGCAGACCATCTCTGTGATCTTGTTTAGCTTTCTTAATTGCAAACAAGGCATCCATAACAGTACTTACACATGAAACAAAAGGCTGCCATTTCTTTGGTGGGGGCCTGTTATTGTTTCTTTTCCTACAAGCATCCAGTTTTACCAGCCTGGAATAGCTTGCCTCTTAATTCTTCTTCTAATATAACCTTCTCAATTCTTCTTCATGAACTCACCAAAATTCCATATTCTTGGGTAAGAATACCTAGAGAAGATAGATATTCTGTTCTTATATTATTGGTATATTCGTGTCTCCCTCATTTTATTTCTCCTTGAAGTATAGCTATTTGTTAATTTTCTTATATTTATGATAAATTTATTGAAGGTAGAAGTCTCTTTTTTCCCTAATTGTAGTCTGACATTCTCTAGAACAGAACCAAGACAGCTACAGCTGCATGAGAAACAACCTGAAGATCTCATAAGCTTACAAAGTAAACATTTATCTCTTCATCATGTTTTGCTGGTCAGCCGAAGTTGCTCTGGCTCAGGTCTGTCTGTGGGTTGGGTGGGACTCTTCCTCTCCATGGGTCTCTCCCGATCCTTCTGAGACCCATGAGTTAGTGGAGCATATTCTCCCTATGATCTGGCAGACACGTAGGAGGATGTTGAATCTGTTACTCCTGGTAAGTTTGTTAATATATCCTTGGCTGAAACAAGTCACATGCTCAATATCAATGTTTATGGGAACCGTTGAAAAATACCAGGGCCAAAATGATTACAGGAAGGGAGGAAGCAATGAAGACTTGTAACAGGAACTTTTATCTCACACATGTGGAGCAGGTTTAGGAAAAAAATCAAAGACAAAGTGTGAAAGCTTAAATGATCTTGTTTCTAGAAAGACTTTCCCCTGAATATTTAACATGGAGAATATTTGATCCTAGCAGGCATGGCTGTAACTGTCATGATATAGGACATGTGGGGTGGGACTCTGTAGCATATTAAATATGTGAAATACTGGAACATATTAAAATGGTTTTGGCTTTGTTTACTGAGACACATTCAGAGCACTTAATTTCTTAGTGTGTATCATGTATAGAGTCAAGGAAAAAATAATAGGTAGCTTTATCAACAATCATGTGAACCTTCTTTTCAGGAGCATCTTAATGGACTAATGTTTACTGGGACCCATTTCAGGTCATACTGTATCAAAGAAACACTGTTTTCTTAGTTCTACTAGGAAGAGGTCCTCTGGACAGCTGAAGAAGAAAGCAAGTATTAAGCACAGAAGATTGATGAGTTAGGAAGTCAAAGGAACAAATTTGTGTATTCAGTAAGATAAAACTTCAACTTTATTTTCAACGGGGTCTCCCTAGTTCCAGTCTGCCTGGAAGTCACTATGTGGACAAGGCTGGCCTTGATCTCACAAAGATCCCCCTGCCTCTGCCTTCTGAGGTAGGGGATCAAGGTGAATGCCACCATGCCTGGCATCTGTCTTTATTTTTTTCCAGTCAACTAGATAAGCAGTTTTCCTCATACCATGTGTTGAAGAGATTATTCTTTCATCATTGATTCCTTTGTCAAAAATCAGCTGTCTATCTACACATAGATTTATTTCTCTGCTCTCTATTTTGCACCATTGACCTATATGTTTTAATGACAGTGGCCCACTGAGTGCTGGAATTATACAGCATGTGCACCCTTGCTGATACATCACAAAGTTTTTTATTTTATATTTTTTCTGTATGAATGTTATGCTTGCATTTGTGTAAATGCACCCATGTCATGTAGTGCCTGCAGAAGACAGAAGAGGGCGTCAGATGCCCTGGAACTGGAGTTAAGGACAGTTGTAAGCTATCATGTGGGTGCTGGGACTTGAACTGGGGTCGTCTGCAAGAATAGCCAGTGTTCTTAAACACTGAGCTCTCTCTCCAGTCCCAACAAAGTATTTAAATATCATATTTATCTAAGCTCAGTCTCTCTTACTGTCAGAAAGCTGCAAATCAAAATCATAATGAGAGTTCCGTTTACACCTGCAAGGATGGCTTTGTTGTTGTTTGCTTCCTGTTCTTATTATTTTGAGACAGGGTTCTCCTTGTAGCCTAATTGACCTGGATCTATATAGATCAGGCTGGCCCTCATCTCATGGAGTTCGCCTGCCTTTGCCTCTGAGTGCTAGGATTAAAGGAGTCTGCCACAACATGTTTTTTTAGGGTGGCTATTTTTACACAAGTGATATTATTGTGACATGGTATGCATGTGGTGATCAGAGGACAACTCTGTGGAGTCAATTCTTTCTTTATACCTCTATACCAGGACTTGAGCACAGATGGCCAGACCTGTGCAGCAAGTGTCCTTACCTGATGAGCCAGTTTACTGTCCTCATTACATATATTTGACAAGAAGTATAATAAAGATTTTGGGGAAAAGCTGGAGGATCATACATGGTCTTGATGAGAATGGAAAATGGTAGAGGTACTACGGTGGATCCTAAAAAGAAGGGATTAGCATATTATTCAGAAGTCCTGCTTCCCATTATATAACCGAAAGAACTGTATCTCAAGGAAATAGGTTGGCACAATCTTCATTGATGCATGATTTGTAAGAGTTATATATATGTGTATTGTTATATATACATTATATTATATATGTGATATTATATATATAGAGAGAGATAGAGACATAGAAACAGTCTTTCACAAACAGATAAATGGATTAAATATATATATATATATATATATATATATACATATATATATGTATATAGTCAGTTTTAAGAAATGAGGACGCCACAAATGTGGCCCCATGGACGAACCTTGACAAGTTGATGCTAAAGGCAATAAGCTAGTCACACTAAGGAAATGTAATGCAGTACTCAGATTGTATGGGGTCTCTAAAGCAGTCAAACTACTAGCAGGTGGCAGTGGCTTGGGTTGAGGATACATAAACGAGGGAATTGCTGTTTAACGGATTAAAAGTTCCAGCTATACAAGGTTGCTAGAGCTTGGCAGCACAGCACTGGATCTCCAGACAACAGCACTACATCGTACACTTAAGACTTTGCTATGTGGATGAGCATCATGTTATGCTTGGGTACAATGAAAATAAGTTAAAAATAATGTAGAAAAAAGTGCAAAAATGAAATTTTAAGAAATATTTTGGAGGACGCTTACAAGAATTTTAGAGAACTGACTGATTCCTAGGATCTAGCATTAAAGAGATGGATGAATATCCCTCTTGATATGTAATAAGCATATTGTGGTGACTCTTTAGGAAATCATGCTGTATGTGAATAATAGACAGATGTAGGGATCTGAGAATTTTACAAACCCTTCTGTACTCTGTGTTACAGAGTACTGTGTTACAGTATCAGTATACAGCATGGTTGATGGATCAGAGTTGTGACTTTAATTAAGTTTTCATTACATTAAGTGATGAGATTGTCCTGGATAGATAATCCCCGTCCTGCAAGGTGCATGCATCAGACTGCGGGTCTGGAGTTGATTTTCTGGCTCAGAGGGAGATTATCAATACATGCTGCTCTCTCAATTTCCAGTCAATGTACATCTTCCTTGATCCTTTGTCCACTGTTTTTCATCTTTTTTAGAGAACTCTGATCTTGAGAACACCAAGTCAAAGCTATACCCTGTTGACACTGATGTGCTGATCAGATGAAAGGGAGTGATAGACGCCAAGCTACTGTTGGGAGCAGAACGATGAGTGTGAAGGGACAAAGGACTGAGTGCCATTTCTCAGTATAGGAGAACTCATGGTGTACCCGGGGGGTGAGGGGCCTAGGCTGCAGGGACAGTTATTAGGATGAGACTGCGAAATAGGAATGAGTAACAATCTGAGGTGAGGAGGAGTGTGAAACACAGAGATGCCAAGCAGTAAGTAGTCTTTTTTTTTTCTTTGCCAGTCTTAAAAAGGAATATAGGATTTGTCTTGTCTCATGACTTAGGAATTTTTAGAGAAGATGCTGACACTCCCTGGCAGCAAATAAAATAATAAATCTGTTTTCTTATATGAGAGGTATTAGATTCAAAAACTTTGAGAGTTTAAGTTGATGACTTCAAGGCTTGTAGTGGGGCAGGGATAAATCTGGGAGGGAGGGGATGGTGTTGACTTCACTAGAAAGAAAATGCCCCTGCATCCCTGCCGTTCCTCCTGGGATAGGAACCCAGGCTTCCAGAGGTTTTTGACTCTTCAGGAAAGCCTATAACTACATGTTTTGTATATAAATTAGTAGATGTTGTATAAGCTATTTTTGCAGAATCTATTACTCAGGAGTCTGAATTCTGCCTAAAACAATATAGAGAGTAGATTGAAATGTTGGAGTTAGCACCACAGCAAGTCTCATGTTTATGGATCTCTGGAGGTCACCTAAGCATGACATGAAATTTCCTTGGTCATCTGAAGTGCAGTAACAATAACTTTAGAGACTAGAGTGGCCTAATGTGCTCAAAGTCACCGCAGCAGACACTGTACACCAGCATTTGACTGCCATCCTCCGCATGGAGTCATTTCTGAGAAAATGACTACCCTATATTCAATTGAAAACAGAGGTGACTCATCTATCACCTTGGACCACAGTTTGCAGTAAGCAAGGGCGATTTCGTCATGGCTTTCTACCTGCTGAAGACATGTGACAGTGAGGGTGACATAGACTCAGAGGGAAGCTGTGTAATAAGCACCACATGTAGGGAAGCTCACCGTCAACAGGGAACGTGCACTCACACTTAGACAAGTGAGGAATGAGCTTCCTCTTGTTCAAGCCACCACACGCACACTTTGAGATCAGTTTGTCAGTAGAGCTTGGCTGAAGTCGGTAACACACTCCTTCACGCAGGGCAGATGCTCTGTGGCGTGAGCTCCTTTCTCAACTTCTAATGATGCGGTTACATTTTGTACATTTTATTTTTCAGTTATGTGTACAGGTGTGTGTCTGTGTCAGTATATGTGCACGTGAGTGCTGGTGCCCACAGAGGCCAGGCGCATTGGATCTCCCTGGAGCTGTAGTTATATGCAATTCTGATTCATCCAACATGGATTCAAGGAACCAAGCTCAGGGCATCTGCAAGAGAAGTAAGCC